>CM057454.1:814205000-815455000 GCA_016271365.2 Neoceratodus forsteri
AAATAGTGAATGGAATGCAGTGGCGGGACTGCGGGGCTCTTTGGGCCCCACGCCTTCACCACGTGATGTCCTGTGACATAGCAACAGGAACAGCAAGGCAAACACAAGCTCCAACAGTGGCACACATGGTAACGCACATGTAAATGGTGAAGGAAACGTTAATAGAAAAGCAAGCACAAAGTGACGCCGAAGCAAACGGTGATGCAAACAGACAAGAAAGCATGTATGAAAACACAACTAGTAATGTGAACAGTGATGGCAGCAGTATTTTAAATGGAAATGTTAAGTGTCACAGCAACAAGAACGTGAAAGGGAACAGAAACAGAAATGCGAACGTAAATGCATGGGCACAGTAGCACAACTGTAAATGCAAATGGTAAAGTCAACATGAAGAATAATGCCAAAGGAAACAGAAATGGACATGGGAACAGAAGCGTGTATGGAAAACGCAAACTGTAACATGCATGGGCACAGTACCGCAATCGTAAATGCAAATGGTAACAGTAACAGCAACAATAACAGCAAAGGAAACAGAAACACAAAAGGAAATGTAAGCGCATATGGAAATGTAAACCGTAATGCGCATGGGTGCAGTATCGTAGTTGCAAACGCAAATGGTAGCAGTAACAGCAAGAAAGACGCAAAACAAAAGAGAAACAGAAATGTAAATGAAAGGGCTGCTGGAAACGCAAATGGCAATGCACATGGTGACACAAACCAAAACACAAACAGTAGTGGAAGCACAAATGGTAACAGTAACGCAAATGCAAGTGCAAATGAGAACACAAAGGGTAACGCACATGGTGGCGTGATACGGGAGCGGTAACGCAAACGAGGACATAACCGCAAGTGGAAACACTAAGTGTAACAGTAATGGAAGTGCACACCTGGTTTTTGCTGAACAGGTGCATAGAGAAACACTGTGTATACAAAGAATGTATGCATTGTGATGGGCATCGAAGCTTAAAACGAGCATTGGAAGTACTTAATTGCTAACATCTCAGCAACCGCACGACGTAGAAAAAAATTCAAATTTCACAAAAATCATGATTATCCTGGCTAGGATTTTGCTTCTCGCAACAAAAAATCTGTATCTCGTATCATTTTCGAGATATGAGCCCTGAAAGCATGGCGTATGCCACCATGTTAGTCTATGGGAAAAAGTGCCAACTTCAGAGTACTGTATCTTTGCAGCCATGCAATATTTTTGTACAAAACAACCAAACAGCACACCTGTGTGATGTTGGCTGCGTTCCCTACAAATTTCAGCTCAAAAGACCAAACCGTTCTTTTGCAGCAGGGTGGCAAAGAACTACTGTTATTTTGGCCATAGTCTGAAAAAGTAGTGTCGTGATTTGTGAAAGCTTTCGCAAGCATTTGCATAAGTGTGATGAGTGCGACACTACTTTGCGACACTACTTTTTCCAAAAATTTGAAAAACATATTTCTAGGGTGTTTCACCCCAAAATAAAGACATGGCTAGCATCCTCAGAGTCCGACTAGGTGAACATACAAAGAATTGTGTTGCTAGAGGGTCCCAAATTTAAATGGCAAGCATTTTTCTGATCACTAACTGAAAACAAAATGGCAGATTTGCGACACTACTAGGGCCATTTGCGACACTAAAAAGTGCATTTGCGACACTGTCAAACATTTTGTTAACTTTTCCCATTGACTAAAAATGGGAACTTGTGTTTTGAATAACTTTTGAACCATTTAATATTTTTTCAGGAAATCTTTGAAAGGCACATCGGGAATCCTGGCCACACGTTCCCTGAAGTTTTTGGACCAGTCACATAAACCGTGCGACCTATAGGTGTGAGCAAAGAATTCACTAGAAACCATAAATGTGAGTGCAGATCACACTTAATAACTCTGCAGCCATATATCCAACCGGTACAAAAGTTGGCAGATCCCAAGATGTATGGCTCTTGATTAAGCTTTCCAAATTTCGGGCAAATACATTGAACGGTGGCAAAGTTATTAAGGTGCAATGTTTGACCTTTAACCTTAAAGGCTACTCAACCTAACTATAGTGGCACTACTGTGCCACTATAATATATATATATATATATATATATATATATATATATATATACAGATATAAATATATATATATATATATATATATATATATATATATATATCTGGCTACATAGCGGGCATGGTTTGATATGAGAAATAGTTTCACTCCTGCAGAGTGACCTCTGGATGCTCATAAGTGGTGAAGCCATGAGTGAGATTATCCAGAGGTCACTCAGCAGGAGTGAAAATATTTCCCATATCACATGATCTGCACATCATGAGTGTGATTTATACAATGAAGTGGGAGCATTTTAAATATTGCTTTTTTTTGTATATTCTTTCTGGTGTTTCTGTGTGTAATCTTACTGCGTGTTCCTTTTTATGAATAGGCTGTGGGTGAGGATTCTGATTGGAGTATTTTTATGTGTCGGTTTGGTGATTGGTTGTGTGCTTTAGTGTATTTTCCAGTTATTTGCTGTGTGTGTTAAGGCGGGACTTCAGGGTGTGCTGTGAGACGGGTGTAATGTTTCACTTGGATTTTCTCCATATTTTTGTATGTGTGCTCTTTTATTTAGGTGTGTTTTTTATTTTCTGTATACTTTTTGTGACGCATATTGTTAGGATGGTTGACAGAATGATAAACTCCCCAGACCTCCTCTCCTCAGCATCTGAGGATATGCACAAGAATCAAGCAGCTCAGCAATTGCAAAGAGAAACCGCTGTTTTTTCTCCATACTTTTATATATGTGTGCTCCTTTATTTAGGTGTGTTTTTTATTTTCTGTTTCTGTTTTCTGTCACGTATTGTCATGATGGCTGACAGAATAGAGGAGTTCCCCAGACCTCGTCTCCTCATGGTCTGAGGAAATGCACAAGAATCAAGTGGATCAGCAATAGCAAAGAGAAACTGCTCTGTGAAGGTTTAGAATTCAGAGTGCTGATACTACTGAAGCTGACGTCAGCATACTATGTATAAATGTCATTTATTTTAACTCTGCTGATGTCTGCTTCAGAAATCACATTGTGGTGGAAATAAAATGATTTATTGTCATGTTGGAGCTCCCAACCCCATTGTGTGTGTGTGTGTGTGTGTATATATATATATATATATATATATATATATATATATATATATATATATATATATTTACATTGTGACTGGTGATCAGTGAGAGGACCAGTAGACACCAAGGATTTAATTATTACACTGTGGCTGGTTATTGGCGTGGGGGAACCACTAGACACCAGGGAATAAATTAAAAATATATATTATTTTTACACTGTGGCCAGTGAATGGCTGGGGGGTCCACTAGACACCGGGGATTTTATTATTACACTATGGTCGGTGATTGGCAAGGGAGGAATCCACTAGACACAAGAGATTTACTAAAAATATGCACTTTTTTTACATTTTGTGGCTGGTAATCAGTGAGCTTGGGGGACCACTAGACACCAGGGATTTGGGGGATTCATCATTTGTAACTTCTCCTTGGTAAAGTTACAAATGGCGAATTCTAGCTAAACCAGGCAACTACATGAACTGATTTGCGCAGGTGAATTTGGCGACTTTGATGAAAACTGACCAGTGCAGTAAAACTTTGCTGCATCTCTAAACAGGAGGGGTCAGTGGCATTGCCAATTTTTAAATGGAGAAATCAGTATTCATGTATGACAGTCTTTAGGAAGTCTCAAGTAACTACCAATTTCCATTAACAGAAGCCATTTTATTTGCCTACCAATTTACCTTTAATTGATAAAGTGTAGCCTGGATTTTATCTACCCAAGAGGATTTGCTGTTTTTCTGCCATGATAAATGGTGCTAGTCCTTGTGATTTCATGGTTTCCCAAAGTTTCATATCTACACTTTCTATACATTTTTTGTCTGTCTCATTGCTCTCTATTTCCTTCACAACTTTAAATATATTTGCACATAGAGGACAGTGGATGGGTGTCAGTGAACAACAACGTTGTGTTCACTTCGAGAGGTTGTCATGATAATCTAGTAAATTACAAGAGCGAAGCTTGAGAGGATTCCCTTGTCATGACAACCTCAAGAAGTGAACTCAGTGTTGTTGTTCACTAATTCCCATCCATTGTCTTATAGAGTATAGTGTATGTGCAACAGGGTTTCACCAACTGAGCACTTCTGGAGCACAACATACTGTATGAAGCATTACTGTTTTGAACCAAACAAATTTCCACAGTTTTACAGAAACATCTGGTTCTCTGACCATAGCGAAATGCTCCTCAGAGTGGCACAGGCTTACCATTATATGAGTCACTTAGACAACATGTGATCCAGCAGCAAGGATTTTTATTAATACTGAAAAAAAACCATCAGCTTTAACATATAACATTAGAATAACTTTTAGCAACAAAAAAAAAAGGGTCCATTTTAAATGTTACAGTTGCAGTGGACATCACAATGAGTAAATGGAGGTTTGAACCACCAGCCGGAAGTGTCGCAAAACTCTCAACAAGAACAGTATTTGGTAACTTCAGGGCTCCAAGATGCAGACTTCACTGTGAATGGTTCTTTTAGAAAGGTACTGAAGGGGAAAAGAAAAAGAAAACATAACAGCCAAATGACTCATTGTTTGTTCTTGAAAGAGCAGGATGGAGGAGGAATAGGGGAGGTGAGAGAAAATGCTTGCAAATTTAGAGAATACAGTCAGCTGACAACATCGCAATTGCTCTTTTTTATGCTTTTACTTATCACAAAAAACAAGCTGAACAAAAAAAGGCGATCATCTATGCTGTTAGGACAATGGGACCGTGAGGGCATTCTAACTAGTTGTACCATCGATGTGATATACTCAAGATGGTACTGTACAACAACACTTTGATGTGACATCAATGGTACAACAAGGTTAAGAATTTATCGAATTCCACACATAATAGCACTTTCCCATTCACTATATAATGTTCTAACCACCTGATAGCCAGTATATTTGATTTTTTGCTTGATTTTAAATGAGGCAGAGGCAGAGGAAACCTGAATCTGGTGATAATAATAGCATCATGGGGCAGGGACAACCAGAGCTCAGAAGTGGCCATCCCAGTCTACACCATATTGCTGAAGGACAGGTTTGGAAGGAAATGCAGAGGGGATGTTTTATATGTGAAAAAGGGTATAAGGGCTACTGAAATACAAGGACAGGAGCAGGACAGTTAAGGGCTGGAGGTACTATGGGTCAACCTAGAGACACGGTCAAGAGCTGTTTTCTGAATGAGAGTGGTATACAGGCCTCTACATGAGGAGGAAGATTTAGACATAGCCCTTTTGGAAGCCATTAGCAAAGTGGCCAGCAATGAGGATGTTTTGACAATGGGGAACTTCAATCTGCTGGATGTAGATTGAAGCATTCTCGCTACAGCTACATTAAAAGGCAGGCCCATCCTCAATTCCATAAAAGGGTCAGTTCTCAGGCAGCTTGTTTTGAAACCCACTAGGGCTGAGGTAGTGCTGGAAAGGGTACTTTCAAACAGAGACTACATTGCTGACATTACAGTGAGTAGTTCACTGGGTACAAGTGATCACTGTGCTATATAGTTTGGCATACAGATAGGACAGAGTAAAAAATACACTAAGATGAAGGTCCTGGATTTCAGGATGGCAGACTGTAAGAACTGGAACTACCTTAGAGAATGCTTCAAGGGGGGAAGGTTGGGGGCGGTCAATGGAGAAAAGGAGGGTAGTATAGCTCAGGCAACAGCATGCTGTTTGAAGGAAGTGAGCAAGGTAAAGAAGAGGAAGAGGCCACTATGCTTCTCTAAGGAAGTGGTAAAGGCAGTGAAGGAGAAGAAAACAGAATTTAGAAAGTACAAAGAGACCCAGGACAATGAAGACAGGAAGGTATATCTGGCAAAACAAAGGGCGGTAGGAAGGAGAGTGAGGGCAGCTAAATCACTAACAGAGGAGAAGATAGCTAAGGAGGTCAAAAAGGGGAAAAGACCTTCAGGTATGTGAGGGAAAAGGGAAAGAGAATGAGAGACCTAGTGAGAATCAGGAGGGTGGGGGGAGTGTGCTGAGGAAGATCAAGAGAAAGCAGAAGTACTGAGTGATTACTTCGGCTAAGCCATCAAGTTAGATGATGAGGGGGATGGACCAGCATGCTGCAGTAAGCAATTGGGAGAGTGGGGAGTGGACACAAGTCCATTCTCTGTGGAAGGGGTCCAGAAGGGGTTGGATGCCCAAAAAAGTGAATAAGGAGATGGAACCTGGCGATATTAATCCAAGGGTCCTATAGGAAATGAGCACAGTGCTGGCTGCCCCTCTGGCAGCTCTTTTTAGCACCTAAGTGCAGATGGGGAAAAGTTCCAGAGGACCAGAGGAGGTCCAATGTGGTCCCTCTGCACAAAAACAGCAGTAGAGAGGATGCTAGCAACTATAGGCCTGTCAGTCTCAAATCAAAGGTGGGGAAGTTACTGAAGAAAATAGAAAGCAAAATATAAGCACCCCACACCAAATCAGTTAAAATGGTTTTATCTTACCATTTTATTTCCAGAGCTGCTGTGTAAACTGTGCAAAAGTTCAAAAACATGTTGTCTTGCACAGAGCTGAGCAGATTTACTATGAGCTCAAGTAAGTTTTTTGCTCTGAACGTGGACCTTGAGGTAGTGCTTCCCACGGGGGTAGCACCCTGCAGCTCCTCCTACTGCTTATGCCTATTGGTGCATTTTGTCCACTGTTCCCAGGCAGCACCCTGTAACTCCTCCTACCCACAAGTCCACATAATGTTATTGGCTAGCAAGACACTGCCCAGAGGCAGCACCAGTAACCAACCACCACAGCACTGCCCTGGGGCAGACAACTGGAACCAACTGCCCAAGTACTGCCCCAGGGGCAGCCCACACTAACCAACCAGCCAGGCACTACCCCAGGGGCAGGCCATGGAACAAACCATCCAGGAACTACCCCAGGAATCACCTGATAAGTTATGTTCATTTGATTATTTTCTTATTCTCTATTGTTATATATATTTCACTTTAGCCATATGTTCACTGCCCTCCTTAAGGTTGTCATTGTCTAGCTTTAGATACAGAAGTAAAGATAAAGAATCACTATCAAATTTGTTATCTACATTAAATTGAAAGACCTTGTTATAATGCTCACCAGTTATGGACATAATATCATATAAACATACGAATGTGCCAGCAGAAGCAGACCACCTGGTCTATATGTCTGTTTCAAGTGTGCAGCCAACACCCCTAGCTTTGCAGCTGCCCCAGCCCCCTCCCTTTCATCATCCCACTGCCACCACCCCCACCCTTACTCTCCCTGTTCCTGTCCCATGCCCTTTTGAAACTGTTCATAGATTTACATGATACCACCCATTCTAGTAGGGCATTCCATTTGCTACCACCCTCTCTTTGCAATAGTGGCTCCTCATTTCCTTCCTAAATCTTTCCCCCTCCATTCTTAGTCCATGCCCCCTGGTGACCCTCCCCCTTCTTAACTTAAAGACCCCATCTGTCCATCCTTATTGATTCCCCTCAGATACTTGAATGTCTCTATCATGTCCCCCCTGTCTCTTCTATCCTCCAGGGTGTACATATTCAGGTCTCCCAGCCTGCTCTCATAGTATCTCCCCTCCATTCCACATATCATCTTTGTTGCCCTCCTCTGCACCCCCTCCAGCAGCCTGATATCATGCTTTAGGTATGGCCTCCAAAACTGCACACAATACTCTAAGTGCGGCCTTGCCAGCTATCTATAGAGGGGCAAGATCACCTCACTTCGCCTGGATGAAAAAATTATCTCTATGCACCCTAGCATTTTGATCACTTTTGCAGCTGCTCTCCTGCACTGGGCAGTGTTGTTCATGGTCCTTGTTATCATTACCCCAAGGTCCTTCTCCTCCTCCTCTGTGATCCCCAGCTTAACCCCACGCCACAGCCAGTATTCTCTTCTTGGGTTCTTCACCCCAAAGTGCATAACCTTACACTTCTTTGCATTGAACTCCAGCTGCCACCTCTCTGACCACTCCTCTAGCTTACTTAGGTCCCCCTGCAGCTGCTTCCACCCCTCTTCTCCATCCACCACTGCTCTGATTTTGGTGTCATCAGCAAATAGACTTACCTTGCTCACCACCCCATGTTAAATGTCTGATATGAAGAGCCCAAACAATACTGGCCCCAACGCAGAGCCCTGTGGCACCCCACTTGTCAACGCCTTGGAGTTGAGAGCTCCCCTCTAACCACCACCCATTGCAGCCTCCCACTCAGCCAGCTTGTAATCCAGTTTATCATTTTTGCCCTTACTCCTACACCAGTTAGCTTCCCCCCAAGCCACCCATGAGGCACTGAATTGAAGGTCTTGCTGAAGTCCAAGTAAAGAACATCCACCTCATGACCCTTATCCAGTTCACCTGTCACCCAGTAATAATATTGTATGAGGTTGGTTTAACAAGACTTCCCTGAAACAAACCCATGCTGCCTCACATCCTGGAGGCCATTGTCCTCCAGGTATGACACCAGTCATTCCTTCAGTATTGTTTCCATGAGTTTGCACACTATGGATGTGAGACTTACCAGACGATAATTACTCGGTTCATCCCTTGGCCCACTCTTGTGTAATGGCATTACATGTGCCATCCCCCAGTCCATTGGCACACATCTCGACTCCAGGGAGGTGCTGTACAGATCCACCAGCGGCTCCACCAATACCTCCGCCATCTCTCTCAGCACCCTGGGGCGGATACCATCTGGCCCTGGTGCTTTGTCTACCTTTAGTGCCCTCAGTCCCTCTAGGACTCTACTTGCCTCAATTCTTCCATCTGTGGCCTCCTATCCTCCTGTCCCCACCCTCCCAGCCCATGCTGGTAGCAGTCCCCCCTTTTCTTCTGTGAACATGAAACAAAAGTATTTATTCAGTGCTTCTGCCTGCTCCTCCCCCTTTTCCATTCACTCCCCATCCCTTTTTATCCTCACTATTGTCTCCTTGCACTTTCTTTTCTCCCTGATGGATCTGAAGAAGTCTTTCTCCCCCCCCCATTAATTTCCTGTGCTAATCTCAGATCCCTCTGGATCGCTGTACCCCCAAATGGTTGGGGAGGATGTGAGGTTGCTAATCCCATTTCCTGCTGCACTTCCATTTAGGTTTTATACTCAAAATCACTACAGACAGCTAACATAGTCTTTACCTTTTTATAACTTTTAGAATACTTAAAATGTCATTGTTGAAGCCTTTAAATATCATCTATAAGAACATAATTTAATGCTTCTTCATTGAGTAGTTCAAATTTTGCATTATAATTCCTAGCCCATATGACCAGTATCTCTGGATACTTCCATTCTAGTTGCATCAGTAGTTCTCTTATGATTTTAATCTGGATAGTTCACTAACAGAAGAAGTATGACATGTACACAATAATCTCAAGTAGTAAAAGATTAATGTCTTGTGCAATGCATACAGGAAGTACATATGGGGATACCTTCTCAATTTTCTCTCCCTTTACTTAACAATGTGTTGTTAATGAGGTAAGCAGGCCACCTTTCAATCTGTCAACCCTATCTTATCATACACCTATCATGGACAAGCTGTTATAACTCTAAATCTGCAGATCCTCATAATTGGCAATATCTGTTTCTTGCATAAGGATTATATCATAATCACTCACGTAGCTTCTCCAGCTGCAAGCATTAATTCTTGTACCAAGCCCTGCCATATTCCAATTTAAAATCTTTAGAGTATTTTGCCACTTGTTATACCTGGTTCTTTTCTTACTGATGCTAGAGTAATTAGAAGTTCAAATCTGTTACAGTATAATCAGATTCAATACTACTTAGTGCTCCTTCCTGAGTCTCAGAATTCTGTTCTATGCTGCTATCAGTGTATACAATGCAGCTTGAATTAATCATGTGTCCATTTTTCCTTGTACCCCTTATCCACACTTTTTCTTCCTTCTCCACTTTCGGCTCAGGGATCCAAGGGATGTTTCTCTTGGTAAAATAAAATCATGTTATCTGTTGATGCTTCTTTTTTCTTTGTTTTTTATATAGCTTTTTTTTCTCTTGAAGTTTGGAATGTTATGAAACAGTACAAGAACAAACAAGCTGCTATAATGACACCCTAAAAAACTTACATACAGTTTGGTAACCTAGTACATTCTTCTTCAAATACAGAAACTTGATAGCCTAACGTTAGAAACATGACTGTTTTTGGATATACAATAATTCCTTTTTATCATTTTACAGATCATCGATCGGCACCAAATTAGTTCAAACCTGGGTATTGCTTAATTTATTTTGGTAGTTAGTTTCTGCCTTTTGTACAGGTGTGTCATAAGGTGTTGCCATAACTTAACTGAGGGAGGGAATGCAGATAAATAGATATTTTGGTAATCATCTTCCTAGCCACCAATACGCAAACCCCCAATACTTTTCTAGTAGTTGGTGTCACAGAATCCCCTGGGGATATCAAAAAACATTAGCAGGCATTCTTGCAAGGGGAAATCATTATTAAGTATATCTTTTAATGCTGTTGCAAGCTGATCCCAGTGTGGCTAAAATACAGGAAATAACCAAAATATATTGCATCAGCTACACGTGTTTCCTACCTTTTTGCCAACAATGTGCACTGTGTTGTGATTGATATCTAACCTGTTGTACTGGGATGCAAAAATATTGAGTCAATGCCTTCCATGTGTGCACCTTACAGATTTAGGTGGAGGTCAGTCTGGGGATGTAGGTAGCATGCTTATTCCATTGTTAAAGAGTTACAGTAATTTGGAGGTCATTCTAAAATTTGAATGTAACTTAAACAGTGGAATGGGGAGTTAACTCAAAAAGTGCTACAGAGTTGGGAAATAATGGAGCTAACTTCTTTCCCTGCTATTACCTGATGTATGATAGAGACAAGAGAAGGGGTCTCTATCTGTAAGCCACATCTTTGTCTGTTTTTCTATAAAATCCTTCACCTGCATAAATCTAAGAAAATTTGAGTTTCAGAGGCTATGTTTGGTTAAGAGTTCCACAGAATCTAAGAATTCTTTATCTCATAAAAAATGACAGAGCGAGTAAAATCCCAATATTTCCCATATTCGATAAGTGTGATCAATGATTGCTGGTGTGAATGATGAATTACAGTAAATGGTAGGGACTGTAGGTGAAACCAAAAGGGTTGCAATAATTCAGTATGCAGGATTTTAAACCAGAAGTGCAAGGTTGTATTAGTGTAAATAGTGTCAGGATAGGTTGAAAAGCTAGTATTTGAGTGACTTTGGCTAATTATAGATAAGAAAGTTGAATCTTCCTTTTATGCTGATTCATCAACATTCTTCAAAAAGAAAAGGGAATGCATAAAAGATTAACTGAAACTAATCACTGTGAAAATTAGACCAATGAGGCAACCATGGCAACACAGATGTGATCCATGTTGAACTCTAAATGGAGCTGTTTGCTCACTGTACAACTACTGGCAAGTACCAAGGCACTCTCTGATTTAGTTCTAATGGGCAGAGGCAGGCTAATACTTAAAACAAGATGCTACATTACATTTTTTTCCCACTCTAAATAATCTGCATAGTAAAAATATTTTTAAAAATCTCAGTAACAGGAGCAATTACCTTATTCCATCTATGAACTTTAAAACCATACGTGGGTGATTATGAATTGATGATATTAATGAGAACAAAGACAAGTTAGTTAACAGCTACAATATTCTGCCCTAGGTGAACACCAGAGCTGTTTTTTTTTCATTACAGGAGAGTTGATTTGGAAAGAATAGCCACCTCTACCAGAAATGACATACTGTACTGCATTCTGTAAAATCAGCTATGCTTTATTTGTTTAAAATGGAGTGCTTACTTTTCAAAGTTTGGTTCAGCTGGAGAGCTGAGGACAGAGGGCTGCAGGCTACGAGTATTACTAACTATTACTAACATTAATGCTTTACTGTCATCGAACAAACTCCTGAAAAGCCCTTGAAGTGAATAGAGTTTTGATTCAGTCTCCTGCTGATTTAACAAAAACCTATAGATATGTTGTCGAGTATAGCACCTGATATAGTAATCAAGTGTGCAAGTATCTGTTTGGTATTGTAGCCTGCTTCTTCCAACAAACGAACCGTGCACAAGGATTTAGCGGTGCATCTAGCCAAATGAACAAACTTGTTTAAAACAAGCTAAAGCACACGCTTACCCACTAAAATTCAGACACGGAGCAACTTTTAAAATCCATTTATTGAACACCAAGATGCGCTTGACGCGTTTCGGACAAAATCCTTTCTCAAAAGTAGCCTGCTTCTCTGCCCATCTTGGAATCTGGGGAGTTTTGGAGCTTTGGAGTTCTGGAGTTTTTTTTTTTTCTAAGCAGCTATGAGCTTAGCCATGGGATAAAATAGGGCAAACTATGCAGACAAAGTTATTTTCAACTGAGAAGAAGATACAAACCGCTGGTTCCTTAAATCTTATAGCAGCTTTGCCATATGAGAAGGAGTAATAAGAACCTTTAATGCGCAATACCATCAGATTAGAACAGAAGAAGTACTTGTTGTATTAGGATATTCTGGACAAATAAACAATGAGCAAACAAGCAAACAAGCCCTGGGAGATTAAAAACAGGGGAATTTGTAATATCAAGCTGATTTTCAATCCTAGCAGAGCTGGAATTGCTGCTGAACCTGCTATAACAAATCCGGGTATAGACTGTTTAAAGGAAGGGCAGAAAACAATTTCTGGAAGTTTGGTCTCTTTAGACTCAAAGAAGATCTGTTGAGACCGTTAAGATCTGGTTGTGGTACTGGGTCTGCTTTTTGACCACTGAACATCATTGGACATCAGCTTAGTGCTTCAGCACACCAACCTATCAACTGAGGGACTGTAATGTACAAGTAAAAATAGATTTTTTTCCCTCTTTTTATTACTGCCCCTATTTTAATTCTCTGGACTTATCCCAGGATTGGTTTGAGGATTGTGTACTCTTCTTTTTAGGAGTTGTATATTATGTTTTATGATTATTCTGACTTTAGTTACCCTAAAATAGAAAAGTATTAATAATTAATGGTTAGTAGGTTAATCAGTTCAGTTTTACTAACCAGTGGGATTATCAACCCATTAGTAAAAATTGAAGTGTTAATGTACAGATGTACTAATTTTTGTATTACAGTATTTTTATACTGTGCATTATTTATACTACTATTCTAGTGTTGTTGCATTTGTATTTGTGCTGTTACATTATTGTACTATTGCACTTTGCATTTTGTACCTCTGTTACCTTTGGTTCATTTTGCCTTATTTTATAACTATAGTTGATTTTTAGATTACAGAGGTATTGCATTTATGCACTAGTGCACTTATTGTACTTACTATACTTGAATTTACTACATTATTTTGTTGCACTATAGCACTTTTCCTGTTTCTCTAAAGTATATTTTTGATATAATGTATGGTAGGATGTTGTTATAGGTAGAAATCTACCTTTTTATAACAACGTTTTACCATCGATGTGACATCACGAGGTTGTTAACCCATCGATGGTACGTCACTTTGATGGGTTAACAACTGGGAACAGTCAGGGCATGCGTGCAGCTGGATGGATTGGACGGCCTTGTAACGGCCGCGGCGGTGAGGGCAGAGCAGTGGGGACATGAAAAAACAGCAGTAAAGAACTGCTTTCTTTTCTAAAAAAATTAACTGGTACCATACACTATAAAAGCTAATGTATGGTACATCGATGGGTAACCCCTTTGTTAACCAATCTCGAGGCTGCCATGGTGATGTAAACCTCTCGAACTTCGCTCTCTAGGTTTACATGGCCGCCCTGGTAACCTCTCGATGGTTAACAAACCGGTTAACCATCGATGACCATACATTATCCTCTATGTGTTACCTGGACTGATTCATAGGCTAAAGAAGTATTGCACTTCCCTGTAATTATTACACCTGAATGTTGTGCATCACTGCTAATTATAGGATTAGCACATTCATTGTGTCAAACCTAGAATAACTGTTCTATATATAAAATGAAAACAAGAAGCAAGGAGTATTGGAAAAATCAGAAATTGGAGATGAGACTGATAGCTGGTATAAGACATCAAAAGGGAAAAAGAAGGGTAGGAAAATAAGTAGAGGGAAATTTGCTGGAAAGGAAAATAAATTAGGGAAAACTGAAAGTAATGAAGAAAAAGGGAAAAATAACAAGGCATTTCCCACCTCAGGAGAAGACCCCTGAGACTACATCGACTCCAATTATAGATCTAACTAAAAAGAAAATCACAAATAAATATTTTGAAAAAATCACCCAATTTGGTAATAGAGTCTAGCATAGATAGCATAGAAGAGAGGATAAGGAATATAGAGAACTCAGCATCAGTGGTATGTCTCGCTCCTGAAATACAGAATGTACAAAGCATAAGTTGTTTTGCTTTAGAGGCTGAACCAAATGAAAGCTATCAGCAGTTACCTGACAATCATTATCAACATCAAGATAAGACTGATACAAAGGATAAAGGCAGTAAGGAGGTCTGGGAGGATACTGGGATGCATAGGGAGAGGCATCAACAGTAGAAAACAGGAAGTTGTTATCCCTCTTTACAGACAGTTGGTGAGACCCCATCTGGAGTACTGTGTGCAATTCTGGAGAACCCATCTCCACAAAGACGTAGGCAGAGTGGAGGCTGTTCAGAGGAGGGCAACCAAAATGGTGCAGGGTCTGCACCAGAAAACATGCAAGGAGAGACTAAAGCAGCTTAATATGTATACCCTTGAGGAATGGAGGGAGAGGGGGACATGATAGAAACTTTCAAGTATCTCAAAGGAATTAACAAAGTACAAGAGGGTTGCATATTTCAGAAAAAGAGATGTGCAAGAACAAGGGGGCACAATTTGAAGATAGAGGGGGGATGGCTTAGAGGTTATGTTAGAAAGTATTTTTTCATAGAAAGGGTTGTGGATGCATGGAACAGCCTTCCTGAGAAGGTTGTGGAGTTGGGAACAGTGGGAGAATTCAAGAATGCATGGGACAGACAAGGCAATTCTAGTGTGGGGTAGGAGGAACTAAGCTGTTGATTAACTAGAATCTGCTGCTTATCCATCAGGTAGGGAAATGGGCAGACTAGGTGGGCCAAGCGGTCCTTATCTGCCATCAAATTCTATGTTTCTATGTTTAAAACAGATAAGAGATGAACTGCAAGACACTATAGTTGGTCTTAAGGACCTAGTAGAGATGGTAGAAAGAGAACAGACACAACCTGAAAGCAAAACTAAACCCATTGTCTGTACTCATTTTTTAGAAAAAGATTTGGCTAAAGGTTTGGGACATCCACATAGTGCCAATATTGCCTTGATGGAGCAATTAATAATAATCAGGAGTGAACTTACAGCACTGAAAATAGAAGTAGCTAACAACACACAGTGTATTAATAAGCTACTGCAGGATAATAAACTGGATGAGAGTAAGGGTGAAGCACAAACTATCCACATGGCAGAACAGAGTGCCTCTCAGAATGATGAAACACAAAATATAATAAAACAGGCAATAGAAACATTACAACAAGATATGAGAAATAGTAAAAGTAATAAAATAATTAAAATAAAAGAAGGGTATATCAAAGTAAAAAAACAGGAAAGGGAAAAAAATGAAGGGTGGTAAAAAGGATTATATAAGGAGTCAATCTGTTGATAAGGGACAAGAGGTGAAGTTTACAAAACAGTGAGATCTTAGGAGATAACTTAAAGGTACATGATAATACAGAATTTAATGGGAAAGATGGAAAAGTAATATTATACATGGAAAACAATAGAATAATGTACAGCAGGATGAAAATAAGGATACACACTATGAATAAAATGGCTACCCCTTCTCCTCATGTTCAGTTCTTGCCTCTCCCCCCCTTCTCCTCCTGCCCTTCTGGGTCACTAGTGTGCACAGCCTAACCCCATCCTTTTTATTGCAACAGCACTTACGTACTACCTCGAGCCTGGTCCTGGTACACTCATGCACTATAAATGGTTCTATCGCATCATTACTGTTTTGTACGTTCATGTGTTCTTTTGTATGCTTTTGGACATGTAATTTACCCAATGTTCCACTACTGTTTATTGTACAATACCTTGTGTTCCAACTGTTGCACAATCTTACAATGTAGTATTGTTTGTACTACCCACATACTATTGCCTGCACAGAAATTTCCCCTAGAATATCTGGGGATCATGTACTGTGACATTAGGATCCCACTTTGAAATATAGCGGTGGTGGAGGGGAGAAATAGAAACACACAATGTTTAACTATTTGCTGTACATATACAAACCAGTCTTCTAGCACACAACTTGTGTTATTTTATTGCTTGCTCTCCAATCCCTCCACACCCAGGACGCATCTGGAATTGAGTGTTGCACCGCTTAGTATGCCTTCCTGGTAAAACTTTTAAATAAATAAATAAAAACAGTCATTCAGCAAGGGATATTGTTTCCTCTTGATGGAGTTCTCTGTATCAGGCTTGGCAATAATGATAATATTGTAGTATTCCAACAATTTAGCCATCATCCCATATGTGTAAAATTGCCAGTGCACAGGGGTCTGAGTGTGTGACTTCACTTAGCATGTTGGTAGCATGTGGGCCCAACCACAGCAATCATTTTCTCTTTTTTTTTTTTTTGGTTCTGGGATTGCACATGGACCCAGACGTGCATGATCCCACCCCCCAAGTGATCCCGACCCTCAGTGAAAAATTGACATCAATGGTGGTCTCCTGGCATTTTTTGAAGGGTGCCAAATCTCTTCATGCTCATGCACTGAAAGAGGAGCATGGGCATTCTGACTGGGTGGCAGAAGAGCTTAAATTGAAGTGGGTGAGTCAAGTGACAAGGGCTGGCAGGGTGACAAATAGGATGACTGATGGAGCCGTAAATGACCGTCAGTGAGAAGGCCATCACCCGAAGACTCAACAAGAAGAGGAAGAAGGCAAGGAGGCAGTGGACCATTTGGCAGACTCAGGCAGGCAGGTTGAGTGAGGACAACAACATGAGGAAGAAGCCTGGGAACAAAAAATGTGTGAAATGCTGCAGACTGGCCCCAGGCCAGAGGGAATTGTCAGTGGTCCATGAGCCACTGGGCAAGTTGTTTATTGTCTATCAGGCAGCCAGCAGCTGCTGTCAGCTGAAGAGGATGTGGAGCACCAAGGCCCTGGAGGACAGGTAGTCAAGGAGCACTGCCAGACAAGGCCAGAGCAACAGAGCAACTGGGAGTCAGGACTCGGGAGAGGACAAAGGAGTTGGGAGAGCATGAGGGACCCACCATCTAGGACTATCTTCACATCATCATCAGCAGTCCACCACAGAGAGGCACCACTGCAGGCCCAGAGGAGATAGATCAACACTGTCTATGGCAGCACTGGGTGGTGTGGTAACAGATACCCCCCCAACAAAGAGCGCCAGCAGTGATTTAAATCCCAGCACTAGCCAGGTAAGGTGCAGTGGGGATGGGATGCAATGCAAGGGGAAGCCGAGGAGCCAGAGGAGGAGGGAGAGAGGAGAGAGCTGACCTAATGAGAGATTCTTGTTCGAAGTTCCCAGGCCTAAGGCTGGCTGGACAGACCACTGCCTCACTAGGCCAGCTTGAAGCTTCACCTTGTACCATCAAAATAATGTGGTCCACATCATGACCATGCCCCTCTGGAATTGCTTTTCAGGATCTCAAAAGCATGTAGAAAGATGCATAGGTGCTTTACTCTGGTTCTTCTTAATGATGCCAAATGTTTACAATGTATGGACCAATGCATTCAACAGACTATTGAGGATAGTGAGAATAAAGGGGACATCATGTGGACACACATCTGACATCCCCTTTATCACTATCCTTAATTGTCTGTTGGATGCATTGCCCCATAAAAGTTTGCATCATTAAGAAGAGCCAGATTAAAGCACCTACAGTATGTGCCTTTCTACATGCTTTTGAGATCCTAAAAAGCAGTTCCAGAGAGGCATGATCCAAGGTGATGATAGGCAGAAATCTTACTGTTAACCATGCCATCACTCTCCACTTTCTCTACCTGAGCAAAGAAATAATAAATGTGGGCATAGGATCAATGGGGTGTGAAAAATAGGTATAGTCCCTCAGTAGAAGGTATAAAGTATACCATATGCCCTTCTAGTCCCATTGTGCTGTTTTTCTGCAAAGTATGGTTGGTTGCAGAATTTAATGTAGTTGGATTAGGCCACGACATAGCCAAATAAGGCTGAAATGCCATATTGATATCGTCGTCAAGTACAAGTACAGTACAAGTAAACTTCGGGTGTTCTTTAGTAATTTATCTAATAAGCCTTTTATATCAGAAGAGTCACAACCCAGAGGAAAATAAAAACTTGGTGATAGTAATCTCCTGGCCTTCCAAAGTTCCACCAAGAACCTTCAGTCTACCCTGAGGGTCAGTATAAGTATACAAAAAAAGTCTGTTTGTGAGAGATTAAAATAGCTACTACTGTCTGATAAGTGGAAGAAACAACTGTTACCCAGTGTGCAGCACCACCACCAATAGCTAAATTGGGTTTGGGTGGGGCCCGGGAACTGTCACTTGTGGAATGGAAAGGAATGGAACAGTCAGAAACTCTATTATTTAGTCAATGGAAGGAGAAAGACTGCAGAGGTGGTGGAACTGTCATAACATTTTTAAAAGGTGGTGGTGGAACTGAGTTAAAGTGAGCTTTTGCCCAGTTTAACCCCTGGTGAGCACTGACAGCAGAGTTAGAGTGAGGTATGGTGGGAGCCACCTGGAAAGTTGAAACAGTAGCCCACCCACCTAGATTTCTGGATTAATAAGAGAGGGTCCAAGGTGACTGACTCATCAGTATTCCACATAAGTATGATACTCTAGTCTTGTGTTTGCATCTTACATTTACATTACATACAGGGCACATTTATTTCAAAAAAAGGTAATAAAGCCAAAGATTTGCAGAGTTCAGAAGGTTGCCAGGTACCCACCATAGGGAGCTCACAAAGTCACCTGGAGATTTCCAGGTATCCTGGTGGGCCAGTTTGACTCTGACTGACAGGCAGAGCTGCCTCAGCTGGCTAGGGAAATCTGCTGGTTATGGATTTAGAAGTGGGTAGCCATCCAGGAAAAAGTGACCACCAAACAGTGTGATTCATGATAAACATGGCTGTACAGTCAAGTCACTCAAAGGTGAGAGTATTGGACTTTAGGAGGGCTGACTTTGGCAAAATTGGTGAATGCCTTAGAAAAGCACTAGCAAATGGGCAGGAAGGTGGGGTGGAGGAACAATGGGGAAAAATCAAAGCTGCCATCACAGAGGCAACAAGCATTTGTGTGAAGCAGATAAACAAAACAAAGGAAAAACTACTATGGTTCTCAAAAGAGGTGGTGGAGAAGGTTAGAGATAAAAAGACAGCATTCAAGAAGTATAAGGAAACACAGAATGAGCAGGTTAGAGAATTGTACCAGTTAAAGCAGAAGGAAGCAGGGAAGGCAGTCAGAATAGTAAAGGTCCAAACCAAGGAAAAGATAGACAACTCAGTTAAGAAGGGGGATAAAACCTTTTATAGGTACATTAGGGAGCAAAGAAAGAAAGGGGAGTGAAGATGAGGCTTAAAAAAAGGGGAGGGGTGGGCAGAAGGTGACAGTGAAAAAGCAGAGATACTGAACAAATACTTCTGCTCAGTATTCACAAAAGAAAAGGAGGGGAGGTACCTAAACCAAATAATAGAAGCACATTGGATAGAGGGGTCAATGCCAGTCCATTCACTGAAGAAAGAATCCTGAAAGAAATCCTAAAACTGAATGTGGACAAAGCAATGGGGCCTGATGGGATTCACCCCATAATTCTAAAAGACCTAAGGGGAGAACTAGTGGCACCATTGACTACCCTTTTTAACAAATTATGTGAGGATGGTGTGGTACCTGAGGACTGGAGAAGAGTGGATGTGATTCCCCTTCACAAAAGTGGGAGCAAGGCAGAGGCTGGAAACTATAGACCTGTTAGTTTGACCTCAGTAGTAGGGAAAATGATGGAATCACTTCTGAAAGAAAGAATTGTTGAGTACCTAGAGGCCAGCAGGGCACAGGACCCAAGGCAGTATGGATTCACAGAGGGAAGGTCATGTCAGATGAATCTAATAGATTTCTTTGGTTGGGTGACCAAAGTAGTAGACCAGGGTTGGGGAAGTGGATGTGGCCTAACTAGACTTTAGCAAGGAATTGACCAGTCCCACACAAAAGATTAATAAACAAGGTAGCCAGCCTGGGAGTGGGTCCAAGGGTGGTAACCTGGGTTAAAAATTGGCTGGACAACAGGACGCAGAGGGTAATAATAAATGGAGTCCACTCTGAAGAAAGGGGTTTATTAGCAGGGTACCGCAGGGTTCAGTACTGGGACTGGTCCTTGTTAATTTCTTTTCAGGTGACATTGCAGAGGGACTGGAAGGAAAAGTATGTCTCTTTACAGATGACACAAAGCTCTGTAACAGGGCTGATACACAAAGGGGGGTGGAAAGGATGAGAAGGGACTTGGCAAGGTTGGAGGAATGGTCAAAAGCATGACAGCTAAGATTCAGTGCAAAGAAGTGCAAAGTAATGCACCGAGGAAACAAAAACCCAAGGGAAAAGTACACAGCGGGGTGGGGGAACGTATTAACGAGAACAAAAATTGAAAGGGACCTGGTGGTAGTCATATTAGATGACCTAAAGGTGGGCAAGCAATATGAGAAGGCAGTAAGAAGGGCTGCAGGGGATACTGGGAAGCATAGGGAGAGGCATCACCAGTAAAAAACAGTAAGCTGTTATCCCTCTGTACAGACAGTTGGTGAGACCTCATCTGTAGTACTGTGTGCAGTTCTGGAGACCTCATCTCCGTAATGATATAGACAGGATGGGGGCAGTCCAGAGGAGGGCAACTAAAATGATGTGGGGTCTGTACCATAAGCCATACGATGAGAAACTAACAGAGCTTGATGTATGTATCCTCGAGGAAAGGAGGGAGAGGGGGGCCATGATAGAAACTTTCAAGTACCTCAAGGGAATTAGCAAAGTCCAAGAGGGTAGCATCTTTCAGAAAAAGAGATGTGCAAGAACAAGGGGGACAATTTGAAGGTAGAGGGGGGACGAATCATGGGCAACATGAGGAATTATTTTTTCATGACTAGGATGGTGGACTCATGGAATGGCCTTCCTGAGGAGGTCGTGGGGTCAGAAACAGTGGGGAAATTAAAGAATGCATGGGACAGACATAAAGCAATTCTAGTGTGAGGTAGGAGGAAGTAGGCTGTTGGTAAAACTAGGATCTGCAGCTTATCCAATAAGTAGGGAAATGGGAAGACTGGGTTGGCCAAGCAGTCCTTATCTGCCATCAAAGTCTATGTTTCTATGATAATGGGTATCAAATGTGCAATCCTATTCCTGTAGGAAGAGAAGGGAACAAAAGCAAGAAATTTCTGGGGGACACTCAAACTCCCATTACTGTTTCTTTCTCATACGTTCTCCAAAAATGTGATTAAAGGTACAGTATTAGTAGTACATTAGCAGTCCTACTGACCTCTTGCATTCTGCTGAAGCCTGGGTTTTTATCTCTGCTCTCCTGCCAGGTGGCCAGGCTGTGAACTTATATCCAGATGAGATATGGTAAACCTTAAGTATACTAAGTAGTCATTTTCCACAACTGTATATGCAGTGAGGACAAATACCCAGTACTGACTTCTGGAGGTAGTGGTAATGGTCAGAGGTGTCAGAGAGTGAATTGTGGGCCAGTGAACATCAATGCTCTGTTGTACTGCCCTGAACTGTTTTATAGAAATGAATGCCACCTTAATAGGCATCCGGGGGATCATTCCAAATGTAAGGTGAGAGGTGTGTGATCAAGATATATCCCTGATTTGTGGCCCAGGCAGGGTTCTGAGGTCTGATCCAGTGACCATACTTTCAAAGCCTCCTCATTGAGAGTCTCTCTGATTTGTCTGGCATCATTGTAGTCCTACAGAATCATCAAAATTAAAGAGCAGACACTGGACTGAATGGGTCCAGCACCGAATTTCTGATATTCAGCTAGGCGGGACATATGAGCATTTTAGTGGGCAGAATCAGTAGCTCTCCCAGTGTTGGATTTGTACTTTAGGAACTTTGGTGGTGGGGTTGGTCTTACTTTTAAAGTTGGCTTCCCAAGCCCACTATCTTCCATTATAAGTCAATAGAATTGATGTTGTGAGCTCATGTCAGAGCTATAGGTGCTGAGTCCTGGAAAGACCACTGTAATGTAATTCCAGCACTGTGAGTGCCCTCAGTTAGGTACCTGCCACCTTAAAACTATGAAAACATGTGCCTTAATCATCTGTTGTCTAAATTAAAATGGGTTACTGGAAGAAATTATAGTAGTACCAGTACCAGTATGCCAGAGTGGAATGCTTCACTATGCTTCATTATGCTGTATAGGCGCAAAAGAGGCCGAGGCCCATAAAATTGCTCCTTTAGGATAGGGTGCAGTAATTGAGAATTCCACTATTGCTGATAAATTTGTCAACATTGATTTTAAATGAATCCTTGCTTGGACTAGATATTTTGTTAAAAGGTGGTCTTCCTTAGAATTTGAATTATGGCTACAAGCAATGTTGTGATTACCCTTACAGGCACTGTCTCTCAAGGAACAGAAATGTAATCATGTACTGTACCAGTGCTTTGAGACCAGGTGCCACAGTTAGCATAACATCAGCACAGCTTTGAGCAATTGTTTAAACCCTGAGGAATCACATGAGGCAAGTCAGGCTTCACTGATCCTCCACTACAGAAAAAAACATCACTGGGCTTCAGGACAAGCATACAGTTTTTATTTCATGAAAAATCTGTAGCATGCATTCAAAGATTAAATGACTGGAGGAGTGTGTTGCAAATTTTTCATGAACTAACACTGTATGCTTATCCTGCAGCCTAATAGTGATTATTTATGTATTGGAGGACCAGTGAAGCCAGGGTTGCCTGCTATGAATACCAGAAACAAATAAACATAGAATTTGTTGACAGAAATGGACCACTTTGAACACCAAGTCTGCCAGATGTTCCCGGCCTAATCTGTCTCTGCAGACTCTAGCTGATCTCAGTGACCATCCCTCCTCCCTGCCTATTTTCTAATACATCCATCTGTGTATTTAATGCATGCTTGAAGTCCCCCACTGTTTATGCCTCCACCACTTCTTTTGGCAATATAGTTCAGGCATTTACAACCCTTTTAGTGAAGAATTATTTCCTCACATTGCTCTTAAACCTTCCCCACTCCAGCCTCATAGCAAGCTGCCTTGTTGTGGTGCTCTTTTGTACCATGTTCACCCTTGTGAGGTACTTATAGGTCTCTATCATGTTACCCCTCACTCACCTCTCTTCCAGGGTGTACATGTAGTGATTCCTCAGTCTCTCCTCATAGGGCATCCGTGCAACCCTTGTGCCATTTTAATTGTCCTTCCCTGGACTGCCTCCGTTCCATCTATGTTTTTTCTGAGGTACAGCCTCCAAACCTGGAACAGTACATCAAGTGGGATCTCACCAACAAGTGATACACTGGTAACACCACCCTCCTCCCACTGGATATACCTCTCCCTTAGCACCCCAGCACCCCACTGACCCTCTGCTTTGTCACACTGCTGTGCTACCTTGAGGTTGTCAGATATGAAAACCCCAAGGTCCCTTTCCTATTTAGTGACTGTCAGTACCTCCCCTCATCCTATACTCGGCACCTGAGTTCTTATGCCCCATGTGTATGATTTTACACTTTTTGGCATCGAACCCCAACTGATATGCATTAGAAAACTCCTTGAGTTTCCCCAGGTCTCTGGTCATTCTCTCCACCCACTCCTAAGTGTCAACCCTATTGCAGATTTTGGTATAATCTATAAAAAGGTATACCTTCCTTTCCAGTTTCTCAACAATGTCCTTGAGAGGACTAATCTCAGCAGTGAGGTCTGTGGCACCTTGCTGGTCATTGTTCCATCATTCTAGTGAGTACCATTTACCACCACCCTCTTTCTCTGATCCATTAATCAGTTTCTAACCCAATTAACTACTTTGGATGCTGCCCCAAGCTGCTCAATTTCTTTATCAGCTTCCTGTGTGGCACACTGTCAAAGGGCTACTGAACTGTTTTCCTGTGGCTGTGGTTTACATCCCCCTACTGCTGTCTTTGAAGGGATATCCACACAATCAATAATATTAAGTAGAATTTCTAATGTCATGTCATGTGTCTGTACTTTGGGGGCTTTCTGCTTCAACCCGAACTGATGCATAAATGTATTTATTGATGTGCAAGTCATAGCAGTGTCAGTGCATCACTACAGTGACACCACTAAAGTTATTGGCTTGGATAACATTCCATCCAGATTACTAAAGTATAAATCCTCGGTGATAGCTACAGCTTAAACAAAAAATGTTAATCTGTTAGTTCAGTAGAGTTTCCTGAAGTTTGGAAGCACTCAGAAGTAGTTCCCATATTTAAAGCAGGGCAAACATCATAGACATAAAATTACCACCCTCTATCCCTCCACCCTCAAGTGTCAAAAATGTTTGAAAAATTAGTTTCTGTATAATTTAAAGTGCTACTTGGAATATTAAAATAAATTGAATAAATATTAATTGAGATTTAGATATAACCATAGTAAAGCCTCCACCCTGGTAAAAGTCATCAGTGACATCCAGCTTACCCTGGCCAGGAGGTTATCAGTTGGTGCCATTTTTGTGGATTTATCAAAAGCATTTTATACCTTGGACCATGACATCCTCCTGTCCAGGCTGACCTTGATGGGCTCGGCCAGAGGCTGTACTGAGTGGTTCAACTCCTATCTCAAGGGAAGAAAGGAGTTAGTATTCATAGATGAATACTCATCAGACCTTGGATTTATCACTACTGGAGTTCCAAAGAGCTCCATATTGGGCCTGCTCCATTTGATTTATACAGAAATGAATTACGTTTTACAGATTCATTGATCTCATATCACCCGTATGCTGATTATACGATTATTTATACATCCGTTACTTCTATAGACAAAATTCAAAAACAAGCTGCAGGGCATTTTCGATGAAATTCAGATTTTACATAGAAACATAGAAACATAGAAGTTGACGGCAGATAAGGACCGCAAGGCCCATCTAGTCTGCCCATTTCTTTTTCTACCTTATAAATGTGCCATCGGCCTTTGCTCTGTCAGTGGCCTATCTATTCATACTCATTTGTATTGCTCCCTTATGCCTATCCCATGCCTGTTTGAAGCCTGCACTGTATTCATAGCCACCACTTCTTGAGGTAGGCCATTCCATGCATCCACCACCCTTTCTGTGAAAAGAATTTCCTCACATTCCCCCTTAATCGGACCCCTCTAATCTCATGCTGTGTCCTCTTGTCCTGCTATTTTTCTTATATTGAAACATGTTAGACTCTTTCACCTTGTTAATGCCCTAAGGTGTCTGAATACCTCGATCATATCACCTCTCTCCTCCTTTTGTAGGGTATACATATTGAGCTCTGTTAAACTGTCCTCATATGTCTTCTGATGCAGTCCCTGCACCATTTTGGTTGCCCTTCTCTGGACTGCCTCAATTTGGTTAATGTCCTTGTGAAGGTGTGGCCTCCAATACTGCATGCAGTACTCCAGATGGGGCCTAACCAGTGTCTTGTAAAGAGGATTATTGCCTCCTCTTACCACTTGTGATCCCCTACTAATACACCTAACACCCCCCAGCCTTACCTACTGCTTTGAGAGGTCTGCTTGGATGATTTCAGGTCATCAGTGATGATGATGCCCAAGTCTCTTTCTTCCTTTGTGACTGCTAGCAACTCCCTCCCAGCCTATAGGTGGCTTCAGGTTTCTCTTCCCTATGTGCATGATCTTGCACTTTGCATTAAATCCCAGTTGCCACTCTTCTGACCATTTTGCTAGTTTATCCAGATCTCTTCTCATTCTGCCCACCCCATCTGGATCATCTACTCTGTTGCAGATCTTGGTGTCATCTGCAAACAGACAAGTCTTACCCTGTAGTCAATCTGCAAGGTCACTAATGAAGATGTTGAAGAGGACTGGCCCCAGGACTGATCCCTGAGGTACCCCACTTGTGACTTGCATCTCTTTTGACTGTATACCATTTACCACCACTCTCTGTTTTCTGCCCATCAACCAGTTTGCCCCAGTTGACCAACTTCTGACTACCCCAGCCTACCCAGCTTATTTATCAATCTTCTATGTGGAACAGTGTCAAAAGCTTTGCTGAAGTCAAGGTAGGTGACATCAACTGCTCCCCCTTGGTCCACCACTCTGGTTACCCAGTCAAAGAAATCTATGAGATTAGTTTGACAAGACCTTCCTTTTGTAAACCCATGCTGTCTTGGATCCTGTGCCCCTATGGATTTCAGGTGTTGCACTATCCTTTCCTTAAGGGGTTCCTCCATAATCTTGCCCACTACTGAGGTAAGACTGACTGGTCTGTAGTTCCCTGCCTCCTCCCTGCTACCACTCTTGTGGAGTGGGATCACATGAGCCCTTCTCCAGTCTTCTGGGACATCTCCTGTGCTCAGAGACTCACTAAACAGTTCTGCTAATGGCTCTGCTAGTTCCACCTTTAGCTCCTTAAGTACCCTGGGATGTATGCCATCAGGTCCCATTGCCTTATCCACCCTGAGCTTAGCAAGCACTTGTAGGACCCTTTCT
The DNA here is from genome assembly GCA_016271365.2 of Neoceratodus forsteri. NCBI lineage: Eukaryota > Metazoa > Chordata > Ceratodontiformes > Ceratodontidae > Neoceratodus > Neoceratodus forsteri. The sequence goes on from CM057454.1 coordinate 814,231,653, forward strand.
TTTGTGAAGGGAGTAGTGCTCACCTCCCTCCCCCCTGTGTCTATGGTGCTGAGCTGTGGGCTCTGCCCTACCTTCTCTTCAGTAAATACTGAGCAAAAGTATCTATTTAGGATAGATGATTTTACATGGTCCTCCTCCTCACATGCTCCCTTTTCTCCATTAAGCTTAGCAATACCCCCTCTGGACTTTCTCCTTTCACTAATGTATCTATAGAAAGTCTTGTCACCTTCTTTTACTGTTCGTGCTAGTGTTTCCTCAGTTTGGGACTTTGTCTGCCTTACTGCCATCCCTGCTTCCCTTAGGGCAGTTTGGTATGCCTCCCTATCTTCATCCCTCTGTGTTCCCTTATATTTCCTGAAGGCCAGCCTTTTGGCTCTGACCTTTTCTGCTACTGTATTTGAGAACCAAAGTGGTTTCCTTCTTCTTTTGCACTTCCTTTTCTGTCTAACACAATGGGATGTTGCTTCAAGTATTGCATCCTTAATGCTTGCCCACTTTGCCTGTACCCCATCACCTGTGTTTCTTTTGCCAGGGCTACAACTCTGTTGGCCATCTTATCAAAGTCAGCTCCTCTGAAGTCCCATATTTTTGCCTTGGAATGGGATGATTTAGATGTAGTAGCCAAATTGAACCATACCATGTGATGGTCACTGGCCCCAGGTGACCTTCTACCTGGAGATCTGTGGTCCCTTCCTGTTAGTCAGTACTAGATCTAGGATAGCCCTGTCTCTGTGGGTTGTTGTACCAGTTGTTTGAGGCCCTCCTGCAGGAATCCACTATGTGTCTAGTTCTGGCAGATGTTCCTGCTGGTATTGACCAATCTGTATCCGGCATGTTGAAGTCTCCCATTATCAGAACCTCCTTTAGCTGCCATGTTTTGTATATCCTCTAACAGTAATGTGTCTATGTCCTCCCCCTGGTCTGGGGGCCTGTAGACAACCCCAGTTCTTATGGATGTCCCATTTCCTGTTTCCAGGGTGGCCCACAGTTTTTCTGGCTCCTTATGTGTATTCTGAATTTCTGTAGCTTTGATATTTTCATTGACATACAGGGCCACTCATCTCCACCTTTTTGCACTCGGTCTCTTTGGAACAATACATAGCCAGGTACTGAAGTCTCCCAAGTGTGGTTACTGGTAAACCACATCTCATTAATTGCTACTATGTCCAGTTTAGCCTCTGACATTATTGCCTGCAGGTCTGGGATCTTATTTCCCAGGCTGTGAGCATTTGTGTACATGATTTTCCATTGGGCAGATTTCTGTGTGTTAGTTGTTGGGTGAGGTTTGGCATTACTCCTGTCAAAGTCGTATGGGAGACAAACCTTTTTCTTACCTGGTGATGCAAATGAACTGCAAACATGCTGAATCTCTGTTTGACCACTAGCTGAGGGGAGGTGTTCTTCCCATTCGATGTATGGGTGCTGCCCCTCTCCCCATTGCTAGTTTAAATATTCTGCAAAGACGTCAAACTTCTGCCCCAATGCACTGACTCCCTCTTTAGTCAGATGCAGTCCATCAAATTTAAAGAACTTTCGCTCCCAGAACTGTTGCCTGTTCCCTACAAATCTGTGTCCTTTTTCCTGGCACCAGCCCTAGAGCCACGTGTTTAACTCCCCTATCTCCCCTTCTCTGACCTTCCGTCCATCTGCTCCCCTCTCCCAGACTGGCAGGATCTCAGAGAAGGAGATGCTGGATGAAATGGATGATAGTTTTTCACCCAGCCTGGTCAGGTGTTCCTTGGTCTCCACAACTGACCGGCTGGTGAGATCATTAGTCCCTATGTGTACTAGGACATTAATGTTTTCTCCAGCTTTGTGAACAATTTTAGCAATGCGGTCAGTGTCTCTCCATGCTGATGTACCTGGGAGACATCTGATCATTACCCCTGGCTGGAGATGGGTATCAACTCCCCGAATCATGGAGTCTCCTATGATCAGAAGTTTTTTGGATTTCCTTTTTGCTTTTTTTGTTTTGGTTCCTGATTTGGGTGAGTTTTGTTGTGCTAGCTCCTGTGCCGCAGTGTCCTGCTCTGCAGTGTCTTCTGCCTCTTTGTTTGATTTCAGAGATAGAGGCAGATACCTGTTTGTAGTGTTTATATGGTTTTGGAGGTAATATGTTGGAGAGCAGAGTGATGGGGCATCAATTTGCCCCTCTAACCACCTGCCAACCTCCTGGTCCAACTACCCTCTGCAGTTGAGGTTTTTGTTAGATGCTGGGAAATGGCGGGTGGTTCTTATAATGTATTTCCTCTTGAATATGAAATTTGAGGCATGCAATCTCTGCCCATGCTGCCCGGAGCTGAGCCCTAAGATCTCCAATGGCCCAGCATGTAGGACAGTGTCCTAAATCCTGTAAGATTGTCCTTCTGAAAATTGTTCCACAGTACCTGCAGTTAATGATATCCATTCCAGATAAGTTGCTGGGTTTATAACCTAGTCAGAGTAATTAGAAGGAAAGAAATGCAAGTAATGGTTTGATTGTATTTTGTTTTTGTGTAACTTGTTATAACAAGTTAAATTACTAGTGCCCCTATAAATGAGCTCACCTTGTGGATGCCCCACTGATCCACACCTTCCTGCTCTGCCACAGGAAATGTCACAACTGTGGTACCCTATAAAAGGAGTGTAGTGTGGGGTGGTTGGGGATGAGGGTGGGTGGCTGGGTCCTTCCCTGCCGAAAAAGAAGAACCACGGACAAAGAACAAGGAGGTAGAGCAGAAACAATCAGTCAACAACAAATGCAGTAACCCTGAAAGCTTATCCTAATGTTAGATAAAACTGTAAAACCTGTAAAGCACCACCTGTAATAATTTCAGAGAAGATATCGCTGTAAGAAACACTTTGCTACAGAGAAAAATAAAGCAATGAAATGTTAGCAACAAACAGTAGCAATCCCTGTGAGTAAAAAATTAAAACACCACCACACAGTAAATCTGCTTAACCGAAAAAAGTCAATCCTTTTCCCTTGATCTGGTAAGGTTCTCTACTGTGCCTTTCAAGCAGTCTTGGAAGGAAAGAGCTCAGGTGAAGCTTTTCTTTAAAAAAAACAACTGGTTCTAAAAAAACACAAACCTCAAACTGTATTATCTCGGAGAAGTAAGAAAAAGACTGAGAAATTGGACATAAGTATTGAAACTGAAGATGATATTAAAGAGCTGCTGACACCTCAAAGAAAAGTTTTAAAAACTTTGGAATTAGGTGCAATTTGGCTTTGATTCCATATATATTCTAAAGATGTCTCATCTCTGGCATTTATTACTGAGGAAATTTGCATGAATACATGATCTTTATCCCTTAGAGTTCATCTGCCTCTATTGCTTACTCCCTACAAGCCTGTGTTGTGACACCACAATCTGTTGAATTATGACCTCAGGTAGGGAGAAAGCAACAAGAATGGATTAACTGTTCCAGAGCAAAGATCTTGTTTTCATGCAAATTACCTCAGTAATAAATAATAGTGAAGAGGAATACAGGAGTAACATGAAATACAAGCTAAATTGTGTCTAAATATTATGTTTTGTTAAAGTTCTCCTAATGGCGATAGCTGCCCTTTAAAGAGCCCCTGACACCATTGTGACAACTTTGAGAAAACGTAATGTTTAGCACAAGTGAGCTTATATTTTATTGTTATTTCTGTATTTCTCATTCTTCTTTATCACTAAGGACATCTTCATGTAAACAGGATCACTACCCTATCTGTTCTGGCTGTTTGCCTACATATGACATTACAGTTCTGTTTATGACATCACAGTCTGTTGCTGTGGGGATAATTATGATGCCATAAACAGGGGATTCTTTATTTTATTAATTTATTTATTTGAAAGTTGGCAACCAGGAAAAGCACCATGACCAGAAGCTTGTTTCCAGGTGCAACCTGGATTATGATATCATATGTAGGATAGTGGAAAGAGCAGATAAAGTCTAAGGGACAGTAAGCCTCTTTCGTACACCTGTCCTTGGTAATAAAGAAAAAAGGTACACAGCTATAGAAAATACATGAAATACAAACTGAACTGTCTAACTCTCACATTTTTTCTAAGTTTTTAGAATGGTGTCAGGGGCTCTTTAAGCTACAAGTTAATTCACATAGATAGCTAGGAATGTGGTTAGAAAGTGGACTGAGATAGGATGTTCATGTTGACAAGTTGCTGAATAATGCTGGCAAGTGGACAGGGTCATTATATTTGGCAAAACTGAGTATGTTCAAGGAAGTTAGGAGACAGTAGTTGGCACAACGGTTCTCCCTGTACTTGACTATGCGGATATTTTATATGTAGGTGCTGTGAGGAAAGCACTGGCAAGCCTTGACATATGTTATAATAGGCTTATTTGTTTTATCATTGACGCCCCTTGTATGACTCACAGCTGTCAATTGTATGCTGACCTAGGATGGCAGAGTCTGACTAATCTATAGGAATGGCCACATTGTAGCACTTATGTATAAATACAATGGGAGGAAATCACCAGACTATATATTAACTAACATTACCTTCAGAAAAAGGCCTCTCTAAGCTCAGCAGCCAGGCTGGAACTAATGATTCCCACTAATAACCTAGAAATAGGAAGAATGACATTCTACTTAGGTTCAGTAGCTTGGAATGCAGTCTCCCCAGATTTAAGCCCAACCTCTAGTAAGATCAGCTAGTGTAAGATAAAATCATGGCTTGATGAAAATGATAAAGAATATCTGCCATGGTGCCAGGTACTTTAATGTTTATCTTTGGATTAATTAGTACATCTGTTTCCCATACTGTTGTATTTTGGTGTGATGATTTTTCTTGATTGTCTACTTCTCTTTTATAAATTATATATGAATTTTAATATTAATACTCTACTTTAACAAGTGCCAAATGGGACCTCATTGTAAATGAGCCTTGGCTCAATTGAGCCTATTGTTGTTCATATTTTATTATGAATAAAAATGTTATCTGTCATCTATCTATAGGGAGGTTGTATGGTCAAATTTGGCATTGAAGGATCAGAAGGTTGTGAGTTCCAGTCCCACATCAGAAACATGGGCTAAGACCCTATACTGACACTGCAGTGTGCACTGCTGAGGGGCCATCTTTTGGGGAAGACAAAGAACCTCTGTGCGCAAACACTGAGGCAAGGGTTACCCCAGAGGGCATTTGGCTGGGAAGCCAAGTTTCAAGAAAATACAAAATCACACATGCCCCCACAATGCAAAGCATCATGGGCTGCATAGGCAAATCACCACAGAATGTTATGCTGGTCCAACTTTAAGCAGAATTGCATGGTGCCGAAAGGCCCTCTCACACAGTTTGCAAAGGGTGCTAACAGAGACATAGACACGTGTTTCGTCCTACCAGAACTCATCAGTATGCCTCGTCTGTTTGACACCCCAGTGGAATGGACCAGCTACCCTTAAGGCAGTGTGCCTTGGGTATATTGTGGTGAACCCATTAAAATAAAAAACTATTTAAAAGACAAAGAATCTCTGTGCGCAAACACAGACGAGGCATACTGATGAGTCCTGGTAGGACGAAACACGTGTCTATGTCATCTGTTAGCACCCTTTGCAAACTGTGTGAGAGGCCTTTCAGCACCATGCAATTCTGCTTAAAGTTGGACCAGCATAACATTCTGTGGTGATTTGCATATGCAGCCCATGAAGCTTTGCATTGTGGGGGCATGTGTGATTTTGCATTTTCTTGAAACTTGGTTTCCCAGCCAAATGCCCTTTGGGGTAACCCTTGCCTCAGTGTTTGTGCACAGAGGTTCTTTGTCTTTTAAATAGTTTTTTATTTTAATGGGTTCACCACAATATATCAAGGCACACTGCCTTAAGGGTAGCTGGTCCATTCCACTGGGGTGTCAAACAGGCAGGCATACTGATGAGTCCTGGTAGACGAAACATGTGTCTATGTCTTCTGTTAGCACCCTTTGCAAACTGTGTGAGAGGCCTTTCGGCACCATGCAATTCTGCTTAAAGTTGGACCAGCATAACATTCTGTGGTGATTTGCATATGCAGCCCATGATGCTTTGCATTGTGGGGGCATGTGTGATTTTGTATCTTTTGGAGAAGATGTAAAACTAGGTCCCTTCTGCCTATCTCTTGTGGCAGCTCCGGTGGAATTTAAAGAACACATGACTTTTTTATTTTATTCTTAGTTAACTGGCTAAGGCCTGTTGGGCACAAGGCTTGTTTTCAGGGGCAACCCAGAAGCACTGGAGAGATTAAGTGACTTGCTCAGTGTCACATAGTATGTAAGTGGAGGTTGTGGGAATTAAACATAGGTATGCTGGATGTACCAAGCTCATTTGCAGCTTGTTACTCTAAACTTTAGGCTCAGTCACTTCCTTATGGTGATCAAAGTAAAAGACTGCGTACCTTCTATTAGGACAAAAAGAAATGTTCAGTGCACAAGCTTTTTTGGCTATGCAGAGACCTTTATCAGATGATGGTGGTTTCTGCAAAAAAAAGATTTTTGTATAAACTGCCAGCACCTGAAGAAGGGCTCCATGTGACCAAAACAAACTGCATGCTGAGAATTTGTTGTTGGTCAATAAAAAGTATCATAGAACCTACTTTGTTCACCTGTTTGTACAAGGACCAATACTACTACAAACAATTATCTACATCACTTATGATAAGAGTAGAGAATTAACCTCTGTGTTATGGGTTTCCCCTGTCAATAAAATAGGTGCATGAAAAACACCCTCAAAACACAACTGGAAACTAGCTGTCATAACCTGGTGTACCTTTCCAGGTGAATAACTACAAATACTGAGCATAAAAATACTCACCTTTTGTTTACCTTTATAAATAGAGTTTAATAATCTCTGAAAATGTAATGTAAGATGTATCCTGATCAGGACTGACCATTACATCAGGTCAGAATATTTATAAGACCTTTAAAAGTTCCATCCTTGAGGTCTAATAATGATAGTCACTTTAGACCTGACTTGTTCACCCTTGGGTTTCCATGCTGTTTATTCACACTTGAGCTCTTCTCCTTGGGCTCTTCTGATCAGGGGCTAGATTTTCAGATCCCCTGTCATTCCTGAAGCAGTGGGAAAAATCTGGTGGGCACATGTGGGTCACCACCTGCGGAGCCACAGTTTTTCCTGCAGTTGTGAGAATTTCAAAGGTGGAGCCAGTTTATGACCTGCTGCATGATTTATGGCACCCTGCAGTCATGTTTTTTGGTGCAGCTGTAGGAAAATGTTACACCCAGTGGGACCAGGAGTAACATCCGCCACAGCTTCACCACCTGAAAATGCAAATCTTAGCAGGTGCAGAAATGTTGTCCTTCAACAGTGGCTACAGCGTGGGACTTCATTCCTGGATGGGTTGAAAATCTAGCCCAGATTTATGCTGTTAACTGTTAATTTCAGTAAGTAATTTATAATGGGTCACATTTATGCTTTCAGATGGTCACAACCAATTTACGAATACAATTACAAGTAACGAGTATGCCCAATGCTGTGAAACATAATTATTTATTTTCTTCAAAGTGCCTTTCAATTACAGTAAATGCTGTAGGGACAACCGTGTGCTCTGCACAGTTTGGAGACTGCTTATTAAGAATGTGACCATTAACCATCAAGCTACTCCTAAATAATACAATTACTCTTCCTCCTCCTAGCAATGTGTCAGTTGTTTATCACTTCATATTAATGTCAGAGCAAATCTCAAGAAAAAAAAGTTGTTTTGCCTAAACTAAGTATATAGATGTTTGTAAACCACGGGCTCTAAATCAGTGAATCAGAAGGCAATTGTGAACAGGCAATAACCGGTAAATATACAAGTACATTTTCCATGGAAATATGACTTGTTGCTCATTTTACAAGCACTTACTGTTCAGTATTGTTCAATGCAGAAAGCCCTTGGAAGTTACACTACACCAAACATCTGGGTTAAAGATTAATATTTATTTATATACTCTAACTGCAGTGACCTTAAATGAGCACAATATATGCTCTAAGTTATAATGGTTACTGTGTGGTTTTCTTGTATGTAAGAATGTTGAATGAATGTATTTCACTTAATTAAAAGCAGTACTATGTCTGCCCAGATGTTACAAAGGCTTGATCTGAAAAATGTGTTGACATTAGATGAATAGGAGAGGCCACCTGCTAACTCCACTTCTGGCTTTGTGGATGATTTGCATTCCTGTGGCCTGCTACTCTGCATGATCACCCCTGGTACTTCACAGTGCTATGAACTGTTTAATATCATGGATACCTTCCAGTCAAAGTGGCTATCATCTGTGCATTAACATCAATGCAAGAGGACAAAGGTCAGTCTGAATGATTTCCACTGTAAGAACATTATGTTTTCTGCTAATCTATAACCACATCAAAGAAAAGGAAATGTTTGTTACACTAGAAGGATTAATGTGAAAAAAGCAAATTAATTCTGTCCTAAGAAAATAGATTGACAGGTATTTTTTCTTCACTTGCAAAATCTCAGTTTACCCTTTGAGTTAATAAAGAATAGTGTCATGATTTTAAATTCTTGCTATTAGTGATTGTTGTTTACTTTTAGAGTAAGGGTTACGGAGTGGTCCAGGATGCCAAGAAGGGGGAAGGCAGCAGTAGCAAACTTTGTGAGGTAGCTGGTGGCCTTGGCCAAGGCAAGAGGGAAGGCATGGTGGGATGCCTGCTTCTGGAAACCAGAAGGCCATAGCATATTGCGGCAAATTCACCACAAGGTAGGAAGAGTGTTGAAAGTTGGAATATTAACGAGTTGAGGGCACTGCTAGTTCGAATTTGTGATAGTCACAGCCCAAGGGTTGAGCCAGGCCCTATGCACCTGAGAAGGGTGATGGGAATGGTCAACTAAGACAGGGAGTCCAAACCCTTACAGTGGCCCTGTCCCAAAACCAGCCTCTAATGAGTCCAGGGAGGGCAGAGGTTGATGAGTTAGCCAGTAGTCTTGCTGGAGGCACTGGTTCAGACCAACCCCCTGAAAGAGTGGTCCTGAGCCCAGTCATCCCCCAGAAAACAACAGGCCTGACTAATCCACAGTCTCTAGTGGCTGCATCAGGCCAACAGCTTAACACAGCAGGTGGACAGATATTGCCACTTAAGCAAAAGCTTGATAGGGTTCTGGGCTTCATCGAAGTCCACATACACTATGTTCTCATCTGTGTTAAACACAGCCTTGGATAGTTGTGAGATGCAATAAAGATGATTACTATTTTTACAAGTAACCTTGTCTCAGACAGAATTACTCTGCTTTAATAATTCTTATCAGAGAGCACTGACCTCAGAATTGGTTGAACTTCTGCATAAATCATTCCTCCCCTGGTTCAACCCCAACAGCTAGCAGGAGTGGTCCCAGCTCTCCCAGCCCTCCCACACCATTTAGCACCCCATTGGACACATCGCTGTTCTAACGAGACCTCAATACAGTGCTGGCCTTCATTGAGGCTCAGGAGCTCAAGTATCACAATCCAGAGAATGTGGGTTCCCTCACAGTATAGCATATATCAGTTTGGGGCTGGTGGATGGACAGTTATAGTCAGCAATTGAAAAGAAATGACCAGCCATGCCTGGTTAAAGTTCCAAAAAATGTTTTCTTTTTATTTTTCTTAATTTTTCTTTCAATAAGATCCTTGTAACCTAGTGTTTCACCTTAGTAGGCTTCTTCAAGGAAAGGATCTGTTTGTTTACAAGTATAAAGTATTTTATTATATGATTATACATTATTGCATCATTTGTATTTAAGATTTTTCAACAATTTTCTCACATAATTTTAATTCATGCCACTAGGTGGTGGATGCCTAGAGCCACTGATTCATGTTTTATATTTTTCTGGTTTCGCATGATCAGAATCTTTTTATATAAAAGCATCAAGTACATGAAAAAATAAAATCAAATAAATAAAAGTTATGCAGGATATTACATTGGCTGAAGTTTAGTGTCTAATGACCCCTCACATACTTTCTGGATACAACTTTAGACACCCAACACTAAGGAAACTCAGACACAGATATTCAAAGCTTTGCGTGGTAGGCAAACTGTTTGTGTGGGTTTAGCTTGGGATTAGCATGGGTCTGCTATATTCAAAAGGCCAAATAGCACACACACACTGTTTTAGCACCAGCGAACCATAATATATGCAAGGGGCAAACGGAACATGAATACGGCATTAATCGGTGACTAGCACGACTCTAAGGTGCTTAGCGTGACTTAGCATGACCCTTTGAGTGGTACAACTTACCGCCCAGGAAAAGGTGGTCATAACTCTGGGCAAACAGCTTTGAGTGACATTGTGCCTTTGCACTGCATTAGCGCTGCCTTGTGTGACCCTAACATATGACTATGACACAGAGAAAAAGCCAGACATGGAGGAAACATACTGCTCACTGATGGCACCACAATGATGCCAACTGCTGCCTCCAGTCCCAGTCATGCCTGGCAGTATGTGGTGACCCTGCCTCCCCAGGGGCCACCATGGTAGTGTGGCCATACAGCACACACTTGCAGACCACATGTCTGTGATGATCAACAGATGCCAGCACACACATGCAGCACTGTGGGCATGGTGGGTGTTGAGGGAAGTGTGTACGGGTGGCCAGGTCTCACTACAAACAGGGTGCGGCCACAAGGCTGGGACACAGCACACAGTGCACATGGGCCAGTAGTACGAATACCCCAATACCAGTGTACCTGTCCGATCATACATGCCCCCCCAGTCACATACCGCACAGCTGTACCTACACCACAGCACACACAGCCAGCCATATCTATGTCACTATGAGCATCCCATGCCAGAGGTGCAGCATCTGTGGGTCACACAACAGTGTGACAGTACTGTCCACTGGCAGCACACACCTGCAAGGTGGGCTTGTCACTGTGTATAGTGCAGTGGTCATCACTACCCTACACACCATAGGCATTGCTGTGTCCCTCACACTACTTGCTCCATTGCTACTGTGGTGTCTTCTGTGCACTGTAGCATGCCCTTCAGTGTGACAGTTGCATGCATAACCACCACCGCCTGTGCCTATGCTGTGTTGTCTCCTGGGGTACACATTGCTATGCTGTACTGCACACATGTAGCCTGCAGCTAACATCATGCACTGTCAGACTGACCTACAGGTGGAGCTGTGGCCAGACCTGGTCAGCCCCTGTACTTCCAGACTGACCTACAGGTGGAGCTATGGGATCCTGCAGTAATGCTGGTCAAACTGCATGCAAATCAGGGCATAATGAGATGCTAATCTGGATGTTTGCCCAAAGACTACCTAAGTAGGCTCATTTGCATGTCAGTTTTGAATATGGCAAAATTTAGCACCAGGCAAATGTGTTTGCACCAGGCTAATGGCTTAGCTCCACGCTAAAGCCGCGCAAACTTGTTAGCGCAGTGCTAACGGTTTGGGGAATATTATACAGTTCTGAACACTGTTCTTTCATATCTGCTGCTGCCTGCAGCTGTACTGGGTCCACACATTTGCTGGCACACACATTGGCCACATAGTTCACCTCTACCTACCTTCACGTCGCTGTGCACTGTGCTGCTGTTGTGGTTTGCACTTCCTGTTTGCTATATTCAGAGCTGTCTTATTCCATGGCTACGATTGCCAGGCACTCCCAGCCCAGTTTGCCTGGCCTCATTCCCATGCTATATTCAGAAGCTTTTTGGCCCGGGCTATTCCTTTTGAATATAGCTTGCTTTGTGCTCCGGGCTAAGTTTGCCCGCCGGGCAGTGCTAATTTAGCCCCGGGGCAAAGTTTTGAATATCTGGCCCTCAGTATAGATTCTATTTCATTTAAAGTCTCATTTACCACTTTGTTTACATGTTTGTAAAACACTCATAAATTAAATAAATATAGTGGTACAGTCTTTCACAGTCTTTCCTTGTATGCAGTAGGGTGTTCTTATTTATCCTATGTCAGACTAGGTGGGCCAAGTGGTCCTTATCTGTCGTCAAATTCTATGTTTTAATGTTTCTATGTTTCTGTGTATTCAAATAGAATGTTCTGTATTTAGCATTTAATTCTTATGCTCAATATAAATTGGTGAAATAAAATGCCCTTGCTAACCTTGGAGTTATTACTCCTGTTTCCCCACTTTGAATAGTATTGGACTCTGTTTAAATATACTTTTAATGTCAGGAAATAAATTCAAGCAATGTTTTTTATTATATAAAATAAACATTCATACTTGCTGCTGTTACAGAGTGTATTCATAATGATATGTTTCTAACTGAGTTCTCTGAATTTTAAATTAGCAGTTATAGTCACGCACATCTGAAATAGAGAAAGCGCAACACAATGATTTAAGTTTTAAACAATGCTTTTTATAAAAAGCCGGCTGCTGTTTTTGTTCTGAAGCAAGTTACTAAGTACATGAGAACTCACAAGTTTGGCCGGCCAGGTGGTGCTGAGGGCTGAGGCACTGGATGCCTTACCTTGCGCCATGCCAGAGACCCGTGTTCGGGAATGAGCACGGGTCATCAGAGGTCGGCTGGGGAGGAGAAGGATTGAGCGTCCAATAGACTGCTCTCCTTCTCTGGGGATGGGGGGTTCTCTACTGTCGGCACCCATTTACCTCCTGCTGGAGGCTTGGGGACAGAGCGCCATGCAGTTGCTTGGGGAGGAGCTGGGAGCAGACACCTGGAGGAAGCGTGTGCAGACACGTGCGTGCTCTCCTCTGCCTGGCATCATTCCATGCCCCCAGCTTCAGGGGAAAAAGTGAACAAAAAGGAATAAAATGGCATCCTCATCCTGTGGCTTGATGGCATTCAGAAGATCTCCAGCTCCGGGGGGGGGAGCGCACCTGATCTGGATCCATTCGGGTGGGTGAGTTGGGGGCTCCCCACCACCCCACTTTGGGGGGTAAGCCTCAGGGGACAAGGCAGACCCCATCAGGAGTGTCTGGAGGCCGAATGATGACTGGATTCTCAGTGGGCTGCCAGGAAGATGGGAGCAGACAGGTATGGCCAAGGTGGAAAAAAAAGTATAGCCAAAACAAAAAAGAACTCACAAGTTTGTAGGAATTGCGTCACTCTTCTTTGAGTTCCTATAAAGATTCTTAGGTAGATAAATTTTCTACCTGTATGTAAGACAACATGTAAACAATAAGGGAATATGTTTAAAAAGTTTTTCAAGCCCTAAAGCATTTAATTAATTACAATAGGTTTACTTGCCCGACTGTATGGGTTCCAATTCATAATAGCGAATGCAAAAGAGCAATCACTATTATGGAGAATGTTGTGTAAAGCAATTCAGTGATATACACATAATGGCAATACTACATCCAGCCAGTAATTATCAATGTTTATGTGGGGGTGCTTCATCCCCCCCGTATCCCCCTACTGAAGGATTATCAATTCCAGGGGGGTGCATGTTGGGGAAGGGGCGAGACTGCCGAAAAAGAACAAAAAAAAAAAACAAGAGCTGCAGGCAGCAGCAAATATTTCTCTCTGTCCCATCCCTGAACCCAGAACCTCCTATGCCGGAGCCAGCCACCCTCACTACCACACCACATGGGCTGACTCAGCAGCACCAGGAACACTGCCCCACAGAAACTCTCTATCCTATACCTACCCTTCCCCTTGCTATTCCTGCTTTCCGGTTGCCCTTCTAAATGGTCACTGTCGACCAGGTCACTACCCTTGCAGGGTAGCCGTTAACCATTTTGTTCAATATGACTTGTTCATTTGCGAGTCACTCACATGTAGTTGCCCTTTTGACGTGATACCGACTGTGTGACATAAGACAATGTACTCACTCTTAATTATATTTCTGATTCACCTGGTTTTGGGTGTGGCTCTGTGTATATATGTAGGTTTTCTAACTGCATTTTAGAAAAATGTACCAGTCAGTATACCACCTCGTGACCATCAGTGTCAGCAAGTTCTGGTCTACCCCTCAGCCCGAGCCACTTTTAAAACTGCATTGTTACAAAAACTTATAACAAATAAAGTTTATTATTATTATTATTAAAACACAGTGCAGCAGAGGATGCCCAAACACACACAGTAGAAACTAGGAGGTAAGACTTTAAAACACGTTGAACTACTGAGTGAGCACTGTATAGAGAAAATTGGTATGATACTGACTGGCAAATTTTTCTAAAATGCAGGAAGAAAACCTACATGTTGTAACTAATTAAATGCTTTCAGGCTTGAAAAACTTATTAAATATATTCCAGACCATGCCTTGTAAAATTTAGCAAGGGCTTTTCTTCTCCTACACCTGCAGAAAGGAGGCTGTTTTAGAGACGGCCTGTATCCATTGACCATGAGAAGGAAGATTAGAGGACCTCCATTGGAGAAGGAGAAGGAGAAGAAGAAGACATGTAGTCTCCAGAGCCGCAGCATACATAGCCACTTTGAGCTGTGAGGCTTGTGGTGTTAACATGGTCGGATCCCCAGGATCCAAAAACGAGGAGAGCAATGAAGAGGAATTTGCAGACTTCATTCCAGAAAAGTAATAATACTTAAAAACCAATTACTCAACAAGGGGCAACTCCATAAAATGTGAAATAAAATACCCAAATCCTCACCACATCGCCAACACTCACTGGAGAACAATAATTCCATCTTAACCAATCTAGCTGGAGTTCTGTACCATCATCTTACTACTTTCTTTTGTAACAATTGCAATTTTGGATTGGGGGAGGCCTGATGAGCCTTAACCCAGAAGCCACACCAATTCTCAGATACTAATTGATCCTGCAACTCATCAGCCCATTTGACTAAATGAGATTCCCAGTCAGGGAAAAAATGTTCTGTATGAGCTTATATATATAGCACTCGTGTGATCCTTTGAGATTTTAAACCATTTCTGCAAATGTTTTATTGACTCCATGTTTCTATTAATATACCTTCGAGGAAAGGAGGGAGAGGGGGGACATGATAGAAAAATTTAAGTTCCTCAAGGGAATTGACAAAGTCCAAGAGCATAGCATCTTTTAGAAAAAGAGATGTGCAAGAACAAGGAGGCACAATTTGAAGATAGAAATGGGATGGCTCAGGGGCAAGGTGAGGAAGTATTTTTTCAAGGAGAGGGTGGTGGATGCATGGAACGGACTTCCTGAGGTGGTTGTGGGGTGAAAAACAGTGGAGAAATTTACGAATGCATGGGACAGACATAAAGCAATTCTAGTGGGGTGTAGGAGGAAGTAGGCTCTTGGTTAACTAGGATCTGCAGCTTACCCAATAGGTAGGGAAATGGGCAAACTGGGTGTGCCAAGTGGTCCTTATCTGCCATCAAAGTCTATGTTTCTATGTTTCTATTGGTATTGTTTTAAAATTTTTAAAAGACCAGATAACAGGGCATGACGTAGTTGAAAAAAATCTCCAGAGGTCACGAGCCAGTAACCCATAAGTAGTCTGTAACTGCTGGAATGAATGTCACAAACCACTCTCTTGATTCAATAGGTAACCTACCACAAGGATCCAGTTAGAGACCCATGAACTCCAATATATCTGGGAGCCTCCAACCTGTATCCCTGGGTTCTTCCAGATGAGCTCATACAGACTGAGATAGCTAAAATCCCATCCCAAAACACTAAAGACTTTTTCCAAGACCACCTGAAGAATTGAATGGGAAGCATAATTTGGCCTGGGACAGGGAGAAGATCTCTCAGGGCAATAACCAAGGGGATATCATCCAAAATGGCCTGTTCTCTCTTGACCCATAAAGGAGAAGCAACAGAAGAGGGATTCAGCCAACACAGAGTCTGTTTCAGGCCATGGCTCAGATGATAGTCCGAAGGCCAAGGCATATTCCAACCCCCCATGATCAGGCGCTCTCAATAATCTCCTACCAAAGGGGGGGGCATTATCTTCCCAAATAAAATTTGAAAACATTCTATGTATCTTATTCCATGTCCCTAAGGGTATGAGCGTCACTAAATTACTTAAGCATTACAGCAATTTGGGGAAAGCCATCATTTTGATAGCAGCAATCTTACCAGAAAGAGGCAAATGTAATTTTGCCCATCTATTCAAATCCACATATAACTCTGCCAGTAACTCCTGTATGGTCTTGTAACTCATTTCTTGGGGTTTACTGGAAAGATGCAAACCCAAATAACAAATTCCTTTAGGTGACCATTTGAGAGTTTGCGGGTGCAAGGAAACCCATTTAGGAGCAGCATTAAACAGCTGCAATATTTCAGGCTTTGCCCAATTCACCTTGAGACCAGAAATGGCATTAAAAGAAAAAATGACCTCCCGGGCCCTGGGCAAAGAAACTTCCACTTTGGTCAGTGTTAATAGCAAATTGTCTGCAATTCTATTGTTACCAAATGTGCTGTACCTGTTTTGTTTGATTTGGGATAAATAATTATGTGTTTTAAATTGTAATGTATGTATTTATGTTAATGTATTCATGGTTATGTTTTTGTTATCTCTGTAATGTCAGTGGCTTTTAGCCCCAGGTCGTGTATGAAAAAGGTCTTCAGCTCATACATTTACCTGGAAAACAAAAGTTTAAATAAAAAAAAAAAAAAACATAATAAAGTGGGAAATGACCAACCTCCAACAGGAATACCGTGTATATCCAGGTGTTGACATAATGCCATGTTGAGAGGTCCGATGACCATTAAAACCAAAAAATGGCTCAGTGGGCAACCCTACCTCATTTCATGAAATAAAGAGAAAGATTCTAATAAAACCCCATTGGCCAAGACCCTCACCCTTGGCATAGAGTACAGACACTGAATCCATTTCCGAAAAACAGGGCCTGTTCCCACTACAGAAAGTACATTCATCAAATAATTCCATTCAATGTAATCAAATGCCTTTTTGTCATCTATAAGCACTAGGGCAGCAGAATCTGGACTTCTAGTGGTGATTTGTATCAGTTTAATCACTGCTCGGAGGTTATTACTGCCCTGTAGGGGTGTGCGAAAAAAATCCCAGCTGCGGAATTTCCACGAAAGTGCGACTTTCACTTCCATGAAAGTTCAGAAATCACTTTTGCAACTTCTACGGATATTCTGCCTTAAAATGGACTGAATAAATATATCAACTGTGGGTTATTAATGATTAAACTCCAGCAAAAAATCTGCAGAAATGATCACTGTCAGTGGTCATTTCTGTGGATTTTTTACCAGCAGTTTAATACATTTGTTCTGTACTTTTTCTCCCCCGTCCCAGCTGGCCCTACCTCATTGCTGAACTCTCAGCCCCATGCAATGAACTTCAGACCCCCTCCTGTGTTCTCCCATGGCTTATCCTTCATGGTAGGGTGACAGGGAGCCCCCAACTCAACCCGCCAAGTCTGGATCCAGCATCGGGGAGGTGTCTTCTTGGGGGCGGTACCTGAGGAGAATGGCTATTCATGCCATACAACTGGAACCCGATTTTCTGATTTTCCAATTTTCCTTGTGGAGGGGAGCATGCAGTGCTGACAATGGCAGAGCATCATGCATGTCCACATGCAGATTACAGGTCTGCTGCTCCTCCTCCTCTGTCCCCCATTGTACAGGACCCAGCATGCCAACAGCTAGCCTCTGCTAGGTGTCAGACAGGTGCCAGTCACTGTTCCCCACCCTCCTCAGGAAAGGAGAGCTGTCCTCCAGACACTTGATCCTCTCCTTCCCTGGCCAACCCCCAATGACCCGCTCGCACCACAAACACGGCTTGCTGGCATGGCAGGAGATAAGGCATTGCTACCTCAGCCCTCCACACCACTGGGCCAGCTGTTTAATACATTATCAACAACAATAACACTAATAACCCCCACCAGCCAATCACTGGTCCCCCCTAAAAGAGGCTCCCTTGTGGCTAGTGGTCCCACCCCCACCCACTGATCATGGGTCCCATTAATATATAAAAATAAAATGACTGCTCCCTAGTGGCTAGTGATCCAACCCCACCAGCCAATTGCAGGTCTCATCAGATAAAAAAACAATGTCCCCACTCCCTGGTATCTAGCAGATCCCCCTCCCAGTCCTGGATTCCTTTAGTCCACAAAAAAACAGTCAGCAGTCCACCGACTCATACCCCTCTATTCCCAGTATTCCCCCCATCCTCATTACCTTGTAAAAAAAAAGTAATCCCAATTCCCTGGTGTCTAGTGGACTCCCCACCCCCCCACCATGACAGTTCATCAGCCACCACCATCCCCCACCCTGCCCCTGAGTGGGCCACCAGCACAGCCCTCCTCTATCCTCCATTAAGGAGGTGGATCTCCTGCAAAAAAAAACAATATCACAGTCACAAGACTCCAGATAAAAAGAGAATCATTTTAAGCTTTATTGGGTTATTCATGCTTTGCACATTCCACCACATAAGTCACAAATTAGCCATCAGGATAAACAGGTACACTGGACCAAGGCATGAATAAAATCCAGCTGCACAGAAAAACACCCATAAGAACCAAGCAGAAAGATGTTACTCAGTTTACTCAGCTATTGTATAAAGAAGAAGGCATAAGCCCTTTGTGAATGTCTCCCTCCAACTAGTGGGAGAAGTAACCTATTATGATATTCCAGTTTAGATATTTATCTAGTCTAGTATTAAATGCAGTGAAACGTCTAGCTTCTACCACTTCTTGTGGAAGTTGGTTCCATGCTCTAATGGTAAAATAGTGATCCCTTTTATTGGTTATAGCTTTGGGAATAGCCATTTTTTTATCATGACTTCTTAAACTGGATCTTTGGGTATACTGTAGTAATGTAAACCACATTGTACTGTTGCATCTTTATCTTGTAGGATTTTATATACTGTAGCTCTAATAAGACCCCACTACTTCTCCTGTCAGCAAGGCTGACCAAACCAGTTGAGTTTATTCTCTCCTGGTAAGTACAGTTCCTTAGTTTAAGGAACAGTTATGTTGTTCTGCACTGTACCTTTTCCAGGAGGCCATCATCTTCTTTTGAGTATGGACTCCAGAAAGGGGATCTGAAGTCTAAGTGAGGTCTACTACAGGACTGGTAGAGTGGTAAGATGCAGGCTTCACTTTTATTTACAAAGGTACGCTTAACCTTGTTAAATATTGTGTTTGCTGTGTGGGACACTCTTCTACAATGATCTGAGGGTGTTAGTCTATCATTTATAATGATTCACAAATCTCACTCCTTGTTGATAGTTTTTAGGATTTTATTGTTTAGGGTGTAGGTGTACTTTTTAAGTGAATAACAGCACATTTATCTTCATTTAGGTGTATTTTGTTATCAGTTGACCATTGTTCAATTTGCTTTAGATCTCGAACCAAGGTTAGATGTTTATTATGCATGTGCACGTCACCTTCCAATTTAGTGTCATCTGCAAATTTTATCAGGGAATTTGTAGTGCTGTTGCTGATATCAAGAATGAAAAGGTTAAACAGGGTTGGTCCAAGCACCGATCCCTGGGGAACCCCAATGCCAACCTCTCCAATATCGGAGAGTTGGCCCCCAACTCTCACACTCTGTGTCATTCCCACAAGCCAGTTCTCTATCCATCTGACCAGTGTATGACTCAGTCCCAGGTCAACTAGCTTGTTAGTCATTCTGTAGTGCGGGATGGGTAAAACTCCTTGCCAAAATACAGCAAAATCACATCTGTGGGTACCTTAATATTAATATTCAAGCTGACATCATAAAATACCAACAAGTTTGCTGTACACGAGTGTCCAGTGGTGAAGCCATGCTGGTTACAATCCTTAATTCCTAATGCACACAATTCAGTCTCTATTTTATCTTTGACCAACCTTTCCATCACTTTGCTCTACACCAGTGTCAGGCTGATTGGTCTGTAGTTGTTGGCCACACTCTTACTAGACTTTTTAAATATGAGAATTATAGTAGATTTTTTTCCAGTCTGTTGGAACTTCCCCATTAGATATGGATTTGTTGAAAAGTAATGTAATGAGATATGACAAGGCTAGTTATACTTCTGGTAATAACTTTTGGTTGATGCTATCTGGGCCTGGTGATATGTTGGGCTTTAATTTATGAATTGAGCAAAGCACTTCTTGTTCAGTGAAAACAACAGTGCTTGCTTCCTGTTTTTGTTTTCCAGAATACTGCTTTTTGCTTTGTTATTAAATACTGAGCAGAAATAATTATTAAATGCATTCTCTGTTTTACTGTCATCATTTATTAGTTTGTTGTTTACAATTAGGGGACCCACCTCCCTAGGTCAGTTTTTGTGACTATTTATATAAGAGAAAAAGGCTTTATTGTTTCCTTTAGTATGGGCAAGTTTAAACTCAATTTTGTTTTTCTGCCCTAATCAAATATTTTTAGCTTTTGATTCAAGTTTATATATAATAGTGTAGGCTTCTTGGGTGTTATTCTTTTTCATTTTAAGGTATGCCTTTTCTTTCATTTCAATCTGTTTCTTAATTGGTTTAGTAAGCCAGGTTGGAATCTGACCTTTTTTTTTATTACACTTGCATCTTTTGGGTACATTATTGTCTCAAGTGCAAGTATTTTGTTTTTTATTAGGTGCCAACTACCCTCTGTGGAAAGATTAGTCATCTCCTGTTCTCAGTTACAAAGGTTCAGGTTCTGATTGATACTATGGAAATCTGCCTTATTATAGTCTGGGATAGTGTAGGTGTGGAAAACCTTATTTGCATAAGAAATAAGATTGCACTTGACCAAACAATGGTCACTACCCACTAGTGGACAAGTTACATCAGTTTCTGTCATCTGGTCCTTGATATTAATAAGGATTAAATCAAGGATGTTTACTCTTCTTGTGGGGCTTCATGCTAATTGGCATAAGCTTTGGGTTACCATAGAATCTACAAAGGATCATTCTTGATTATTGATACCTGCTTGTGTTTCCCAGTTTATTCCTGGAAGTTAAAGTCCCTAATGATTATTACATCACCCACGTCAGATGCCCAGATGATTTCAACAATCAATGCATAATTTTAGGTAGGTGTGGAATTAGTAGGCCTGTAGCAAGTTCCCAAAATAATGTTGGATCTATTTTTAAATTCAAGTTTGTACCCAAAGAGTCTTTACATGTTGGTCTTTAATGTCAGTTAGATAAATTTAATGGCAGCAAATATTGCTCCTAATATAAGTGCATGCTCCCCCTCCCCTTTTATCCTTCCAATTATTGAAGAAAAGTGTGTACCCCTGTATTTCGGTATACAGGTTGCTGGCTTCATCCCACTAGGTCTCATTCACTGGAATTATGCCCAGCTCTCTCATCATGATTGCCTGTAGTTCAGAGATTTTGATCATATTCAGGCTTTTGGCATCTGTTATAATTTTGCATGTCTTGGAATTATACAGAATGTCTGGGGTTGTCATTAATTATTTGTTAGTTTCCCGTGTACCCCTTTATCTTCAGTTTAAATGTTTTGTAATGAATGATTCGAGTTTCTTTCCCATGCTTGGTTCCCTCTTCCACTTAAGTGCAGCCCATCCCAGCTGTATAGACTTGGATTATGTTTATATATTTCCCAGTGGGCTAGGCATGTGTAGCCATTTTGCAAAGTCCACTTCTGTAACCACTCATTAAGTTCTTTTTTTTATTTTGTTGCTCTTTCTGAATCCTCCCCTAGGTACTGGTAGTATTTCTGAAATACAAATGTCACATTCCTTTTCTTTAAACATACAGCATATTGTTTTAAAATCATTTTTAATACCTTCTACACTCTGCTTGTATATATCGTTCATTCCAACATGTAGCACTACGAGTGGATTTGGGCCTGCATTTTTTAGTATATTACCTAGCATACCTGCAATATCCATGATTCTAGCCTCATGAAAACTGCTTGAGGTTCTATTTTCCTTGCCTGGTCCATATATAATTCTATCAATGTACTTGGTCATTGAGTCACCAAGAACATAGGTATATCTTTTGACAGTTTAATTTAGGTTGGTATCCATGGGAGTAGATGAGGGGAGGTGGGAGGTCTCCCTAGTGCAATGTATACTGTCAGCTGGTGTATTTGTGTTTTCAATGGAGATACAGTATTTGTTTCCAGTAATGGGCCAGCTGCTGCTGTGTCAGGAATATTCACAGGATTTGGTGTCAGTGGACTGGACGCTATGATTATGGCCATGAAACGTGTGTCTTGAGTTGTCAGGATCTCATGATCCAAAGTTACTAGAGGCATATTAGGGGGCTGGTTAGTATCAAGGGAGACATTAGCATTAAATGTATGTGGGCTTTCCCGAGTAGTTTGTTGGTTTGTATCATTACCATTGTTTGACACTTCAGCAGGGGCATTGTTTTCATTAAGTGGTAAAAAATTTTTTTTTAATGTAAGATCAAAGTCCATGGCTCTGCATCCTATCTTGGATTTGTGTTTAGTATCAGGTGATGTCCAGTCATACCCTGCAAATGGCCTCTCCTGGGAATCATCTTCACAAGTCCTTTTTTTACCCGCAGCTGGGGGGTTAACAATACTAGTTTGGTGTTCTGGGGGGGGTAATGCTGTTAGTTTGAACTAGTTCTTGTGTACTTTATATTTCATGGATTCCTCCTTTTCTTGTAGCAGTTGGTTTATCAATGGGTTTGAGTTTCATTGCCATATCTTGCTGTTTTTTTTGTCAGTTTCAGCTAGCTTGTTATGAAATAGAGTGATTTCAAGTTTTAATTCAGTGATAGTGAGGCATTTGGCACGCATGAAATCTTCATTTAAGGTATTAC
Source organism: Neoceratodus forsteri (assembly GCA_016271365.2). NCBI lineage: Eukaryota > Metazoa > Chordata > Ceratodontiformes > Ceratodontidae > Neoceratodus > Neoceratodus forsteri. The sequence continues at coordinate 814,254,188 of CM057454.1, forward strand.
AGTCAGCTAGTTTGTACACAGAACAACCTCTTGATAATATATGACATGGCTAGTTTTAAGCTGTTTACAGAATCAGTATCAAGTAAACTTGCTAAAGATATAACTTATATATTTTTAAAGCATCTAGTACCTGTTGTCAAATGTCCACACAGTCATACAGACTTATGCTCTTACAGTACTGTTACTTAGCTTCCTTTCCATGCACGCTCATCTGCAAGCGCTCACCCCACTCAGTGATGAGCTTTTATAGTAATTGAGTGGCGGAAGTGAGTGGGTCATGAGACTGCCCACTTACAGTTGGCTCACAGCAAATTAGAAAATGAAAGTTATGTACAAAGCCCACCACAGAGCTTAGGAAAATGGTCAAACAGTGGTGTAGTCCTCCTGTTCAGGTCAGGACCATGAGTCTCGATATGCAATGTGGGGTTGCTGGGCAACAACACACAGCCCACAAGTCCTGGTGGAGCAAATATCTGTTGCTTCTGTTCCACAACTACAACAAATAGCAATATGGTATATAATAATGAAGGACATAATTCAAATAGATGTCTCCACACTTATACGGAGTCGCAGTCTGTTATGTATTTATTTTTTATTTTATTTTAGTCTTTGGTAACCAGGTAAGGCACACTAGGCACAAGTTCCTGTTTTCAGGTGCAACTTGGGATCACTGGGTGGTTAAGTGACTTGCTCAGAGTCACACAGTATACAAGTGGAGGTTGTGAGAATTAAACCAAGGTCTGGTCTGCTGGATGTGCCAAGCTCGTTCACAGGTCATTACTCTAACCTCTAGGTTATACTGCCAGCCCACGGCTCATTACTGTAACCTTTAGGCTATGCTGTCATATATGTTACTGCATGAGAAAAAGTAGAATCAAAACTATGTGATTCTGAAACACATTTGTTAATAACAGCTTTAAAGCCAGTAACCTGTATTAGCTTCCTAGAGTTAAACTTCCCCAGAATAACCAATAACAGATGCTGATACCTATATAGAGAATCCAAACATGTAATAAATGGCCTAGTAGAGGTATAATACAAGAACTCAGAAGGAAACATTGACCAGAGACAATATGCCCAGATAAATTCCAAACAATGATTCATCCCATACCCCACCAACTGAGCATTATAAGGAAAAAATACATCCCATGAAGCCAAGAACCAAAACCTTAAGTACCTCCATAACTGGAGCTCACAGGGCTCAAGAAGTGAGACCAATCAAGCCGGTGTCATAACGCTGCCCTTGACCTCTCTCTCTTGTCAGCAGGCATGGATGCAAGTATCTCTACCCAACACTAGCCCAAACTGTGACATAGCTCACCTAGGCTCCAGCTGCTTCAGTATGCTCCTGCCTTTATGAATACTTTAGCAGAGACTTGCATTACCATACAACAGAAGGAGACAATCACCCTGGATTCCCATTTCTGATTCCACTCCCCTTGTAAGGATAGTCAAAGTAGTAATAAATGGGAATGAGGAGAGGTCTAAATAACTATATAAAGAAAGAAGAATACCCCATGATACAACATTACCCACACCAATCCTACCAGCAGAATAAGAACCCAAAACATAGCTTGTAATCTGCCCTTGAGGCACAGTATGAACATTTCCAAATCATCCCTCCCTGTCCCAAGATCCCCATCCAAAATTAATGAAGTTCCAGCTGTACCCATCAGTTACAAACCAGCATACCGAACAGTAACAACAAAAGGTGAGAAAAAGAACAACTGTCCAAAGTCTATGCAATTACACCGGCTCTAACTCCATGTTCTTTGTTACTGTTACCTCAGAGAACTCCACCTCCTGAGATCTGCGGTCTGTGTCATTAGCCTCCATTGGCAGTGGGGCTGATAACTGTGAGTCTGTGATACTGGAGTCTGGTGGCAGAGATGTAGGCAGCTCTTCCTCTCCATAATCTGCCCACTCCATCCCGGCTGACAAAGGAGCTTCCATAGGAGAGGTTGAAGAAAGTCAGGGATGTTTAGAAGTCGGAGTCAATGGGTAAGCATGAGAGCTCAATGAGGGAGGCGATGATGCAGCAGTAACTCCATTCCCAGAGGGCAAAGTCAGATCAGCAGAGTCCAATGGAGAGCACAAGGTATCAGTACAGCGATGAGCTTCTCTCTGCCTCTTAGGTTTTTGATATTGATGACTGGCCACTCTTAAACTTGATTTGGCTGCAAGTGCTGAATTGGAGCAGTGAGTAAATGTAGTACCCAATCTAGAAGCCGAAGACCCCATGGCTGCATTCTGCAAATCATGCTCCGATTTTTTAGAGCTACCTGAGTTATTTGATGCAGCCTGCACTGATGCATGGGGTGCTTTCTGAAGAGTGGTCAGAAAATGGTGCGCATTCTGTGGGGTATCAAGGTGGGTCCACTTGCCCTTCCATAAGACTAACAGCATGGCCAGGTACCACATAGTATACTGGATCTTCTTCTGAGCAGGCTACTTTCAGACAGGAGCAAATGCTTTCTGTTTGGCAGCCACATCCTTGGAAAAATCTTGGAAGATGTGGAGCATGTGCCAGCTCCATTTTAAAGTGCCCCATTCCCAACCTAACTTCAATATCTTCTCTCTTATAGAACATCACTGAAAATGTGTGATGACAGGTTGTGAAGGCATTCCTCTTGCCGATCGGGGTCTCATTGACCTGTGAGCTTGTTCCATTTCAAGTGTGGAGCCCCAACAGAAGTTGAGTACTTGTAGGAGGAGCATCTGGAGGAATTCAATCATGTTGGGACCCTCTGACCCTTCCAGGATCCCATAATTCTTAATTTATTAATTTTCCCTCTAGTTTCTAGGTCATCTAGCTTCAATGAAAGGGATTGTATTTGCCATTCTAATGTGACTACTTTATCTGCATGTCTGGCCATTTCCAACTCTGCTTTAAGGGAGAAAAGCTCACCCTCCACAATTTAATGTTCAGCAGCATCCAATCTCTCATCTAATTGCACCCCAGATGCTTTAATATTTGGAATATCCTGCACCAGCTTTTTCAGCATGGATCTAATATATGTAAGATCCACTAAATCCACCACCACATGAGCTTCTGAATTAGTCATTGCAGCAGCAGGTAAGCCAGTACCTTTACATGATGCAGATCTTGAAAGTAAGCCTAAATTATAAGTTCTGAGCATCAGAGATTGTTCAACACAGACAACGATCAGTCTGAAACAGATTGTGACACTCTGAATGTATGCAGCAGCAGGAGGAATGTAAAAATAAAGCAATTTAAACAGCAGCTGGATGGAGCTATGCCTTTAGGCTGCCATTAGTTTCCCATCCATCGACCTCCACAAGCCTGTGTACAGAATTGTTAACAGGAAACCAGCTCTGGGACCAACTGTATTATTTTATTTCACCTGTTAAGACTAGATGTGCTCTTCAGGCTGACCTCAGGAAAGAAAATGACAAAGTTTTAATACATGTTGTGAAAAACAGGAGATGTAATTTGCAACAACAGGATGCAGGGTTTGAACTGCCAGGCAAAAACATCTCATATAATCATAGCCCATGTTTTCTTCCTGGGGAAGACTCAGATGGAGGACTTATTTATTTGTACTGCTTTATGAAGAGCTATCCTGTACAATGTTCTTTTTTTATTGGTCTGCCTATGCTTCCTGACTTATGCTACTATGACAGCATGCACTATGTTTCAGTAGTTCAGTATGTTCCTGCACTTGGCAAGGCAAGTATTTTGGAGGTAGTGCACTACAGTACCTGAATGACTTCCTGTTCGTGGGTAGGCCAAAGACTAAAGACTGTGGGTAGTCACTAAGTTCTTTCCAGGCAGAGTTCACCAACTTGTGGGGTGTCCTTTGGCTAGGACAAGACATAGGGATGATACAACATGATGTTCATCGTGGGTATTGATATCACCACTGTGGCAACTGAGTATTACCTACTGAGTATCACCTATTGCAAGTGAAGATTGTAGCTCTGAGGAAATTTGTTGGCAAGGGCTGTGAAGACAGACAAGATTATCTTATGTGAAATACATCAGCTGCTTGGCCACCTCAATGCTGCTTGCAAGGTAATTGCCATGGGCAGACTTTCATATACTACTTGGTGAATGTGTGTACAGGACTACAAAAGCTTCTCCATGGGCTCCATGTGTCTGAGAGAATGAGAGAGAACCTAAAGGTTTGGGTGGCTTTTGTGAACTTCTTCAGTGTGGTGTCAATCTGTCTTGAAGTAACCATGAGCCAGGAGCTTGAGCTGTTTTTGAATGGATCAAGGCTATTTGGCTTTGGAGCTTACATTCAAGGGGAATGGTGCATGGAATAGTGACCCCCTTCTTGGGGGAAGAGGGCCTAACCATAAAAATCACACCATTAGAATTATTTCCCATAGTGGTCACCTTGGTAATATGGTAATCTTTAGGACAGACAGCTCTGGGGTGGTCTACACCATTAAGGAGTAGTTGGGGCCAAGGGCTGACTGGATGACCTCATGAGGGTTTTTGAGCTCAAGTGTTTGGTGTTTCATATCCATTTTAAAGTTATACTTTGGCCAAGTGTGGATAACAGTAATGTTGATGCTCTTTCTCATTTACAAAGGCAGAGTTTCTAAGAGCTGGCTCCAGAAGCAGAGGCGCATCCCAGGGAAGTCTCAGCCTACCTCAGGGAGTTGGTGACCAAGAATCCTGGTAGTTACTCAGGAATCTGTTTTTGCCCAGCATCACAGCAGCATACAGGAGGGGTGCAGGGAACTCCCTGAGTGCGCAGCAGGCCCAGGAGTTGCAGAAGCTGTGACCCATTCCAATGGACCAGCTATGACTTTATTTTGAACAGATGAAACTCAAAGGTTTGACACCAGGGGCAGTAGGCCAGCATTTGGCAATTGTTTTATGGTTCTCCAAGGTCATTGGTTGGGAAAACAACATGCAGACATTTCAACTCCACAAAATGTTGAAGAGGTGGTCCTAAGGTACTCCAGAATGATCAGTCATGCATAGGCTGATTATTCTGGCCCTGCTAGAGAATGTGTAAGTGAGCTGCCAAAGTTTTACTCTGTACGGCACTCTTGGTGGCTTCTAAGGGGCTCTTCAGGTTTCTGAACTGGTCCATTCAATGAAAGCACCACGGCTTCCAGTGGCCTATAGGGATAAGGATGAGGTAGTGACCCACAAAGGGGTATTTGTCCTTCTGCAGAGGAGAAAGACAGATTGGAGGGCTGGAGGTGGTGATGCAGTCTAAGGCCTCCCCTGGGGTGCAGTGGGATATGGTTGTGTCCTGGAATACATACACCAGAGGGCCAGCAGGGGGGTCATGTTCTTCTGGCATGAGGCTTGTACCCTGTTGACAGAGCTCCACTTTTGCCACATCCTGGGAAAAGTCATGAGGTGGTTGGGTGTGTACTCAGTGGGTTTCACCACACACCCCTCCTGCATCAAGGCTGCCACAAATGATAGGGCTGAGGGATTGACAGTCAGACCCAGGTGTTCAGCCAGTGGAAGTCATAAGTTTTTGAAAGGTACATGTGACCACATGTACTTTATCCTTGTTTTTGTTTGTATCTGGAGGTGTTTCCCAGAAAAGGCAAGAGAATGTGTGGGCTCTCCTTCATTCATTGAAAGGTTGCTCAAGTTAGGTGGTTCCTTGGGACTGAGAACCTTTTCATGGACTCTTAGCAACAATGTGCACCCTGGCTGGAATGTCAAGGGATGAAATGAGGTGACTTACTCCCATGGTTGATGGCCAAAACTTGATGGCAGGGTTCTCCCAGCATTTTGGTAGTTCATATAGGGGGAAATGGCCTATAAGTGGCGAAGTCACTGGAGCTGCTGTACTATATGAAGGAGGACCTGACTTTGTTTCAGGAAGCCTGGCCAGATGTGCACATATTCTGGTCACAGATTATCAAACATTATCAAATGGAGACATTGTCAACAGCTAAACCCCACTGTAATCAAGAAGGCCTACAGGTTGACAAACATGGCCATGTAGAGTTTTATGGACTCTATTGGTGGGACTGTCCTAAAGCATGATGAGATAGTTGCTACTGTATTACAGTTATATGCCCAACATTGTGTGCTCTTGCCAGACATAGGTTGTGACAGTTTTTTAGCTGACCTACAAAGTGTTCTGGAGAAAGTGCTAGCATGAAGTACTTGGGGGAATGAGCACAAAGAGCAGTGCTCAGTCTGTAATGGCATATTCTCACAAGGAGAGTACAAACTGGGTAACAGGGAATCTTACAACTTCTGCAGATGGTTTTCCTTGAAGTTGGCAAGAGGTGAGGGCCTGGGCTGCTAGAGTACTCGTGTGGGGTGCAGTGAGGGTGCCACCTCTTTGGTCATGGCTTGCATGTGTAGCACCATCCAAAGGGAGAGGGGCACATGTCACTAGGCCTAAGAGCCATCCCTATGCCTTGGAGGCTGGAGTACCTCTGGAGGCCATCACCTTTGCCAGATTCCTTTTGGGGTAAGGGGATGGCCAAAGTCAAGTTTGGAAATCAAATGCCTTGCCACAACTTCATTGCTGCACACATCAGGCAACTAATACAACCTGGGTTACAATTATGGTTTCAATAAATACGTCATTATGGCCATTTTTGCATTCACTTGCGTGCATGCAAAAGGAACATTTTGGGACAGTACAACCTTTTGGAGGTGTGTAACCCTCCTGTCCAATGCAATGCTCTGTGTAGCAGGCATTGCCGTACTGCACCAATGGATGAACGAGGTGTCTATGACAGCAGTTCACCTGCAGTGGTCTTCAGTTCAAAGAAAACCACTGCTACAACCAGAAGTGGTAACGTGTGTCTATTTAGTATATTGACATCACCCTTTTCTCCAGCTCTCATGCACATCTGTTAGACTGGCTTCAAAGAATCCCTCCCACTTCCTCCCTCCACCATTGTCCTCCCCACTCTCTCATTCCTCGGCTCACCCTCCAACTACAAAGGAATCCCTTCCACTCCTTTTGGGTAACCCTGCCAGTTTTTAAAACTCTTTCATGTACATTTCCATACACTGGTATATAAATACTGTTCTTTTCGGTCTTGCTCGGCACAATATATTTATTTATTTAACAAATCGGAGAGACCATTGAGCCAAGGGATAGTTTACAGAGATTCCACATCAAGTCACAAGAATAGCAAATTACAATGGTTTCAGTAAGTAGTACAACAAGAGGAAAGTAATTACATAAACAAAAGAACAATATGGCAAGATAAATATTGTGTCAAGTGCAGCCAGTGGCCTTGTCTGAAGAGGGTGAAAGGGCTTACAAGGAGAGAAAGTACAGCGGGTGAATTGAGGGGTGGAAGGAGCAAAAAAAGAGCAAGGAGGGAGATTCCACAATGAAGCTTGAACAGGAAAGACTCACGGGGTGGGGGTAGAGGGAGAGAACAAGGTGAGAAAACAGAGGAGAGAGGGGGAAGTGGGAGTGGAGGGGTAAGGGAAGGGGGGATGAGGTAGGATGAGGAGAGGACAGGAATGGGAAAGGGAAAAAGGGGGAAGTGCTGTGAGTGAAATAGTGTAGCAGCAGCATAGGGCTATACAGGGGTAAATGGTAAAAGAGGGAGGTCCCAGAGCATTTAGCTGTCAGCAGAGATTAGGTATAGCAGTCACAAGATGCTCAGTAAATTAAGAATTGATGCAGCTTCCACTTAAATGGTCCCAAGGTTGCAGTCATCACAATCTCAGGAGGAAGGGAATTAAATAAATTAGCAGCTCTAACTGCAATGGATCGCTGTTGGAGCGAGGTTCGACAGCGAGGGACAGTAAAACTTTGGCTCACAGAACTTTGTGTGCTCCAAGTGCCCCGGAAAGGACTGAAAAGCTGAAGGGAACCTGGTGGTATATATTATGCATATAAACTAGCCTTGTGTATAAGATGTTTGAGGGGGGAGGGTAGAGCAGGTTATGTCCAAGTCATGGAAATCCCTTTTAAGAAAAACAAACATGGTATATGTGTGTGTGCAAGATGAAAGGGGAAAAATCACCACAGGCGTAAAGTTTCCATCTCTTAAAGCCCACTCAAATGCACTGCAGTTGAGAGAGACCAGATTGTCAACTGACTTACAAGAACTGCACCAGATTGGATGGCCCCAAGCAGCAGGTAATTTTGCTGCAACTGCAGTTTCCTTGCCTGTATGTAATAACTCGTGTTTATAAGGCAAATATAATAGAACATTTTAGAAAATACAATATCTAGTAATATTAGCTTTCCCAAAAAAATAAGAAAATTAAAAGTTAACAAAATACCAGTCTCTACATGCCAAAGCAACAAAAAATGCACACGGATCCATATATTGTTTAGAATAAAAATGTTTGGTAAACTTGACATAGTAAAACATAAGCCAGACTTTATGGCGCAATGTGGATTGCGTTCTGAGAGATTTTTATTTTGCACAATTACTTAAACCAGAGTATTAATACTTTTAAACCAGATGCCTGTCAGGACACATCAATTATCTTAAGGGTATGTGATTTACCCAGAGGTCATTAGCATATATCCATACATGCATTACACCCTAATCTGTAACCAGCGGGCCTTTAGCTTAATGGTTAGAGCGCTAGAATGGCATATCTGTAACCAGTGGGCCTGTAGCTTAATGGTTAGAGCGCTAGAATGGCATACCAGAGGTACGGAGTTCAAATCCCGATGCACCCACATTTTCCTTTCTCATTTCCATCCTTGGTTTGAAATAACTATATACCTTGCAGGGGTTAAACTGCACTGAGAAGTAGTGGTATTTCTACCCTAATCTGTTTAATATATATAAAAAAAGTGTTATTAAAATATCTTGCATACATGCAATTTAATCTAGACTTAGACTGCAGAAAAGTATTTATATAAATGTTAATTGGAATTTGCCAGCAGGGTGATCCCATGACAGCCACAGTCCTGTGTTCTCTTGCACTGTGTATGACGCTCGGGTTATAGTATATATCATATGGTATCTTGTTATTACACTCCCATCTTCTTTACACAGAGTGGCTGGAGATCTGAGCAGCATGTGTGTGGGGCTGAACGTAACAGACTGCTAAAGAGAGGTCACTTACTCGCTAATAGGCTGCCGATTCAGTATGCAAATCGGATGTGTTGAAATGAATTCGTCTAGAAGGAATCCACAAGACTGCAAAAGCTGGCTAGTGCTTCATTCACTGCATTCCAAACAAAATAACAGAGACATTATAAAGAATACAGATCCCTTATTCAAAAATTTAGTACAGATCTGTGCACCTAGTTGTATTTTTTGTTCTCACTTTAAACGATGAGAGCATACTTTTTGTAGCAAACCGACTTATTACATGAAGTAATATTAAAATGTACCCTTAAGAAGTGGTGTTTTTATTTTCTTTACTGCTTTTCTCCCCCATTAGCTGCAACACACTGTGGGAAGCAGCTCTGGGGCAAATTAGTTTCAGCACAGTTTTCCGCCAGCTACTTTTGCACAAAATGAACTGAACCTTTTTGTATAGAAAGCAATTGATTCACTCTATGTCTATTGCTAACTTTTTATTTAATATTTAATCAAAGGTATAGGAGTAGAAAGGAATTTGACACCAAAGACTAAATAGGGTCTGAATGGTCAGGAAAGAGTTTGCTTACCTGATAGTATAAAACCAGCTTCTTAGAAAAAGTCCCTACCATGTCATTTAATCTACATTTCTAGAACATTATTATTCCTTTACAAGTTTAGAAGCAGTGTAACATAACATTGCATCAAGTGTCACGATCGCACTACTCATTGGAGCAGTGCATTGCTTAGGGACTGCAAGGCCAAGATCTAATAGTTTTTGTACAAGAAAAAGTCACCAGTTCTACCCAATCTTGTTCAAAAGAAAGAAGTCATTTTAAAAGTTATGTATTTCATTGGAAGCTTCATAAGCTGTTTGAAAGATCTCTAACTGACTCACGCTCACCTGCTAAAGCTGCATAATGACTCACAGGTGACTTATTCTAATTAGAAAATGTCTACTTAAATTAACGTCACCTAAATCAGCCCAATAGGCCAGCTAGCTGATTGCTTCCCCATGCTTTTTCTAGCTACCTTTTTGCTCTACATTCACTTTCTCCCGGTCTCTCTCTCTCTTTCTGCTTATCCCTATGCCACTCATCCTCTGTTATTCGTTACCCTCCCTCCATCCACCTCTGTTATTCTTTCTCTCTCATGCTAGAGATACTGGCAGGTCCCTCCTCCAGAGCCAGCGCTGCCTAGCAAGTGTGAATGAGCTGATCAGATATAAGTGGCCCAGAGCAGACAGCTGTATGACACATTTCAACTTGGCCTCGATTGAGTAGAGGAGGGAGACTGGAAGTGGTTGCTGGTCTTTGTTTTAACTTTAGACTGACAAGTTCTCCTATCCTGCCTGAATCTTTTGACATTGCCCCCATTCCACGTCTCACTGCTTGCTACTTTGGATGCTGGGTCTGGGGTCCATGCCTGTCTGCCCCACTGCTACTGCTCTCATGCACTTGCGACTTAGAGAAGGAGGAGGATGAAGAGGATTATGCATCTGGGAGAGGCCATACTAACTGCCACCACAGCCCACCACCATCACCATCACCACCACCACCACCACCACCACAGCCTGCACAAAGCCTTTTACCGCCCCGCTACAGCAGAGAGCAGCCCTGCCACTGAGTAGCAAAAGGGAAGCAACTAGCCCACGAACCATGACCGGCCCCCTTTGGCCACCGTACCAGGGGGACACAGAAGTTCCTGGATGGCAACAGAATGTTGAGTGAGGTGGGGCTGGAGAACTTCATCAAGGCGGATGTAGAGAGGCCCCGCAACAAGGACAGCTCTCCCAATGTGACGGATGAGGAATCATCTGTGGGCAGTGATGGGCGCTACAGTCTAGAGGGCCTCCCACCGGCAGTGGGGCTGGGAATGGTGGTGGGGCCCGAATGCTAGCTCCTGCCAGTGGTGGTGGTGGGTGGTCGAAGCGCTCCTGTCGTGGGTGGCTCCTGCAGTGCTCTGTTCCCCTATGGGACACCACCAGCCAGCTCCGTGTATGCAGGCACCAATGGGTCACGCTAGCCCCGCCATGATCTCATATGGCTTCATGTTGCCTCCCGGCACCTTTGCACCCTCTGTGTGTCCCAGGCATGGGCAATTCACAGCAAGCTAAGCCATGTATGGACAGCCTGGGCCTGTGGGGAGTGGGCCAGGCCCATCGGGGTGAGGCAGACTGATGGCTGCCGTGGTGCTCTATTCACACTATCAGTCCTCTGGCACAGCACTCGCCTCCCTCTCCATGCCCAGCACAGCTGGATTGGGGCTGTACGCCCAGGTCTTCCTCTGTAACCAGCTCCCTTGGCTGAAGTTCCGACGACATCAAACCAAGATGATCCTCACCAAATAGGGCAGGTAGGAGGTCTGTGTGTCTATATAGATATAGAGAGGTGTATTGTAATGGTAGTGGAACACTACATCGTGAAGCATAATGTTTCCAGGTCTGGAGACTGGATAGGCATGCAGGGAGGGTGTAATATTATCAGGACATTTATCTCCCCCTACCATTGTATGTTGTATTGTAATGGGGATGGGTAATGTCTCCAACCAGGAGACTGGTCTTGCACACAGTGAGAGTTCAGTATTAGGACATTGACAGCATGGATGTTAATTGTAGCAGATGGTGTAATGTTCAGGCCAGGAGACTGCAGGTCAGGTGTGAACTGAATTTATGAATATCAGATTGTAATCTCTACCTCAGCAGCTTTGGTGGAAATGTGCACTGATTACGTTGTGTCTGAATGCATTGTGGAGAAACTTCTCAAGTCAGTAAGCAGGCTAGTTATGCACTCTGTGTAATGGAGTGATCATTTCTTGTGATAGGGTGGGGTATGGCAATCGCTGATCATGGTTATCTGAATACAAATTTGCAAAATCCTATGGTCTTCATACTAGGAAATACACTCTGCTAGTACAGTGACTGAAGTGTGAACTATCAGATCAAAAGATGGTAAAATGTGCTCCAACTTTTTTGCTTTCACTTGCGCTCATGCGCAAGGAACATTTTGGGACAGTATGACTTTTTGGAGGTGTGTGACCCTCCTGTCCAATGCAGTGCTCCATGTAGCAGGCATGGCTGTACCACACCAATGGATGTGCAAGCTGTCTATGGCAGCAGTTCAGCTGCAGCGGTCTTCAGTTCAAAGAAAACCACTGCTGCAATCAGCATGGTAACGTGTGTCTAATTAGCATATTGACTTCACCCTTGTCTCCAGCCATCCTGCACATCTGTTAGACTGGCTTCAAAGAAATCCTTCCTGCTTTCCTCCTCTGCCACTGCCTCACTGCTCCCTTGTTCCTTGGCTCACCCTCCAACTACAAAGGAATCCGTCCCACTTCCTCCCTCTACTGCTGTCCTCCCCGCTCCCTCGTTCCCCGGCTTACCCTCCTGCTGCAAAGGAATCCCTCCCACTGTATCTCTGTCTGACACAAGGGTATAGCCACCGAGCCAAGGCAACCTTTTTAAATGCCCCTTGAAACAGCAGTTGTGTCTGTTGCTAGTGCTTCTTGAAGCAGAGGGCATTTGGGATTGGGAAGACTGGAGTGCTGTTGAGAGTTGAGCCTGCCTGCCTTGAAGAGATAGCCGAGAGTGAACTGCCCCAGTCGTGCACTGTGTGCGTCCACGTCGGTGTGGAGCTTCACTGGAAATTGATAGCTGCCATCAGCTGAATACAGAGAAGAGCTGCTGGAGACCAGAGGGAGCTTTGCCACCAGCCCAGTTGCCGCAGGATCAAGAGGAGCGAGTGAGTAGTGACCACTAGTAACAGTGAGAAGGAGTCGGGAGGAAGAGAAGACTGCTTGCTTTGCCAGACACTGGTTGCCAGCCTGGAAAGGAACACTGCTGAGCCTGAGGCTAGAGCCAGCCAGGCCAGGGGAGCCCTTGGGCAGTGACAGTCTAACTTGAGCACAGCGCCGCTCATCTGTCCTCTGAGAGTGCCACCACCTGAAACCAGTGCTTTGCTACAGAACTGCCTGCCTGCTGCTGTGCCCTTTCTGGGCTTCTGGCTGACTTGGTCTGACTCTGAGCACTGAGCTGAGCAGTGCTCTACCCCAGTCCCCGGCGTCGGGTTCCCTACTGACTTGAGCTGACTTGTGCTACAACCTCCCCTTGGTTTCTCACTGCCCGTTTCTGTTTTTCACTGCTGCTTTTTATCCAGACTCTCCAGTGGGGTGATGTGGGTAGCCAGCCCAGGAGGAACTACTACCTTTCCACCACTTTCAGACAGAACTGACAGTCATCTGATTCCAGGTACTTTTTAAGGGTTAGGTTCAGTGTGTGTATATGTGTGTGTGTGTGTGTGTGTGTGTGTCTCTGGCAATGGGGGGGGGCTTGCCAATGAGTGTAGGGGCCTACTGCCAGGGTTACCAGGTATCTTCTGTTACAAGGACATGTCCTCTTTCCCAGCTGCCAAATATCCTATCCTATATTATTATGATTACTATTATTTACACTCCCCTGCTCGGGGAGCTGTGAAGCATATATGAGGCTTTAACCTATTTACTTTGGGTCTGGCACAAGTGCTGATTATAGGTGGTGGTAGTGGATGGTGGTGGTGGGGCAGTTGTGGAGGATGTTGTACCAGTGGCACGTATTGGAAAATGAAGTACATTTAAAGCAATGTTTTCATTGTTTTGTTTTCTGTGGGGGTTCACTGCGCCCCACAACATCCCTGAGTAAAGAAATACAACTTCATTGGTTCACCCAGGGGGAGTGTGGGGGGGTGAAGTGCCCCACAGAAAGAATATCACTGAACATAAATTGGCTGTCACTTACTGGAAGTTACTGAGCTCTTATGTTTTGTAATATTCAGTGATATTTTTTTGTGGGGGTGCTCCACCCCCCCCCCCCGGGTGCACCGATAAAGTTCATTTTTTTTATGTGGTGGGGTGGAGCGCCCCCTCAGAAAGAACAGCATCACTGAATACTACAACATTGCAATGTACTGGTGTGCCAAACAGGCAGAGGAGAACAAGGAAAATGAGAACCCGCAATAATTTAACTGCCCAGCACAGAGATACTGACAGTGAAGCACTGAACTTTCTGGAGTTTCCAAAGGGGTGTGCTTGTCAATAAATGTGTTCTTTTTTAATATTGCAGAACATGCAGCTAGTAGTGGTGTGTTCTTGTAAATATTGTGACCAAAAGCCAGTCAGTTAGTCTGACAACTGTTGGTGGTGTGGCTAGTGGTGTGGTGGTGTGGCTACTGGTGTATGTGAATGGACCTCTGTAGGACTGGCTACCTTGATGTGGTACAGAGGCATGTCACAATGCAATATTGTAACCAAAAGCCAGTCTGTTAGTCTGATAACTGTTGGTGATGTGGCTAGTGGTGTGTGAATTGACCTCTGTGGGACTGGTTACCTTGATGTGGTACAGAGGCTTATCATAATGCAATATTATAACTAAAAGCCAGTCTGTTAGTCTGACAACTGTTGGTGTTAGTATGGCTAGTGGTGTACTGTTGGTGATAGTATGGCTAGTGCTGTGCTGTGCTGGTGTACAACACAGAGAAAATGACACTTGTGTCAGGTGACAGGACATGAACAGGCATGGTACAGTATGACATTTTTCAGTTCAAGTTTATAGCTTAACAAAACATGAACATGGACAGTCCTTGTATTGTTGTTTTTAACAGGTATTGGTCTGGAAACCTCCAGTGACATAACCTTTATTCACTATTAAAAGTCTGATATCCTTTTGAAATTCAAGGCTAAACTACCCCCCTTCCCACTACAAAGTGATTTATGCAAAATTGCCATAACAAATGGGAGTAGTAACTTGTAGGAGTTGTGAATCAGTCAACTACTTATGAGCTTGATTTACTGAGAAGCTGCTCAGCTGTTTAAAAAAAATATAACAAATTGCTGTCTCATCTGTATGTTGCTGCTTGTAATCAGGTCTGTGTGGAGAGTTATGTTGTTTTGCTCGTTTTCTAATAGGACTCTTATTCATCTGGGCTGTCAATGAATGTACTGCTGCTGTGAATGAAACTCAATAGCGCTTTGGCAATTTGCTGTTTTCACATGCCTGTCCCCGTCTAAAAAACTGTTGTTTGTTTTGGCCCTGCCCTGCAGCCTTTTCAGTCTGTTATTTATAAATGTTCTTGTGCTGAATTGAGGGGGGGAGGGGCGGCGGGGCTGTTTTCACATGCCTGGTCTAAATATGGTTGTTTCCTTTGGCCCACCCTGTGCAGCCTTATGAACTGCAGGTCATTATTTTATCCAGTATTGCAATGAAAAGTGCTTAACATAAAGTACCATAAGTGCCAAACACCACTGCAAATACCTGCAAGCTAATGTTCGGCATTGACAAATGCTTGTTCTGTCAAGCATTGCATACATCTCAGTTTGTCAAGGTGAAGGGAGGGAAAATGTGGCCTGCTAAGACAATAGTCTGCAAAGGGTTGTTACAGGTGGGGATTTGTCTGTGGCCATTGCTCCACCTGACACATGAGTTGGTAGATCAGGGATGTAGGCTGGCACAGTCCCACTAGCGGAGGGGCTACGTAAGCAGGTAGGGGGTTACAGGGCCAAGGGCTTGTGGCCAGAGGGGAGGAGCAAGAGACTATTTAACTGTGAGCACAGCTGTGCAGAGCAGTCTTGCTTCTCCACTCCTGCTGGAATGCCCACCCTCCAGCCCTCGTAAAAGCAGGGCATGGGAATGGCAGAGCACAGGAAACTTACTGTCCCACCATGGGGGAATCACCTTAGGAGTCAAGATGGAATTTTCAGTTTTTCCCATGAGGTTTTCTGTTTTGTTTTTCTTTCTACAGTAAGGTACAAGTGTTTTTTTTAGTGTAGGTTTAGTGGTAGGGTGTTCCAGTCATGTAATATGCTACAGCACTGTATTCTCCCAGGGACTGTACAAAAGGGGTAATGGAGAATCTCGCATCTTCTGTAGATGGTTCTTCTTGAGACTGACAAGAGATGAGGATCTGGATTGCCAAAGTACTCCCTACTGAGGCAGTCTGGAAATAGCCTCTTCAGGAGTGGTCCTCATGTGCAGTGCCATCTGACAGGGGAGGGAAACACAACATACAGTCCAAGAGCAACCCCTTATACCTTTGAGGCCTGAGTACCTCTGGAGTGTGTCCCTATTGCCAGATCCCCCTAGGGGTAAACGTTTGGTTGAGGTCAAGTTTGAGTATCCAAAGCCTTGCTGTGGCTTCCTTGCTGCAAACATCATGCTACTAACGTAACTTGGGTTACAATGATGGTTTCAAGAAACACATAACTGTGGCCATTTTTTTCAAAAGATTGCTGTACATCTCAGTTGGTTTAAGTGAAGGGTGGGGAAGTGTGGCCTCCTAAGATAATCTCAGTTTACATTTTGAGTTAATAAAGAATAGTGCCATGACTTTAAATTCTTGCTATTAGTGACTGTTGAATTCTTTTAGAGTAAGGGTTTAGACCTGCATTTCACAGTATTTCACCTCCAAACTAAGTTACAGTAGTTGGGTTTGAAGTACTTGCCATATTATATTCTAGATGGAAATGAAAATCCATTAGCACCTATCCAGAACTGTGGGATATAATGAATTTAATTATTTATGTTACAAATAATAGTGCTGCCTCCTAGGAAAAAAACAAATGCATTGTTCCTAGTCAGATTATAAACAATATGAAATAATGGAGAAGATCAAGTGAGAATTTGGGGAAATGAGTGGAAGCTGGCAAGTGGGAGATTTAGGAGGGATGCAATAATTTTTTATTTTAAAAAGAGTGTCTGAGCCATGGAACTGTGCACCAGCAGCTGTGGTATGTGCAAGAACAATTATTGATCCCAAACAACGCTGGGACTGAGTAAAATTCTTAGTAGTTACACATGGGGAAAGCAGTAGGGCAGGGGCAGGGGTGTTGTGAGGGTAAAGAGCCTGACTAGATATTATTTCTTGAGGCAGGATATGGTGAAACAGGCAGACTGGATGGACTGATGATCTTTTTCTGCAGACATTTTCTATATTTCTATGAAAACTAAAAAAGAAATTGGGGGCTGTAAACTGCTATAAATATGCACTGACAAATGCTAATCACGTTGCTTGCAGGTTTTAATTGTGAAACTGCATGCCTGCTAGGTTCTCCTTGACTATTGTAACCCCCTCATTTCTGGGGGTTTGCCTATATTGGGTTCACATGTGCCCTATTGCCAACAACCTAATCCTGGATCCATCCTTCACATTCCATTCCCCTTAAAACTGGATAAGGTGCAGTGGGGTACCAGCGGGGACTCTTTAAGGATAGCCGTCAGGAGCCCAAGCTGGAAGTTGAACCTGGGACTCCTTAAGGTGGCTGCAGCAACACAGCAGACTCACATTCTTGGCCCCCGTACTACAATACTTGATGGGTCAGAGACCGAGCAGAGAAGCATCATCCAGATGCACAATGGAGCTCTCTGACCCCAGGACTAGAAACGAGGTTAAGGACAATAGAAAAAAAACTGTTGTGATGGAGTGAGTGCTGCTCTGCATGTATGGCAGCATAATAAAGGAGTCTGAGCTTCATTTCAAATACTAGGCCATATGTCCTTCCTTTAAGGCTGTCAGACTTAAGGGAAGCAGCAGAACTGGGACAAAAAAAAACAGAAGCACCATCGGGTGTGAAAGGAACAGTTTCTTGGCCTCAGGGCTGGCGGCAGGGCAGGGAACAAGAATAGACAATTGACAGAAGTTGATCCCAGGGCAGGTAATGAGGTGAGTGGACAAAATAAAAAAGCAACCAGCAGAGTCAGAGCTCCAGTTTAAATACCTGGCCATGTGCTCAATCCCTCCAAGAGTTCCTGACTCTAGGACAGGCAGTGGAGTTGGGACTGAAGACCAGAAGCAGCACTGAGTGTGAAAAAAAACAACAAAAAAAACAGTTTCTTGATCACAGGGCAAGGCAGTGGGGCTGGGAACAGGAGCAAACATGACTGATGCAGCAGTGTTGTAGGTATTAAAATAAGGAGTGGGTCAGGGAGAAAGAATAAGTGCCAGGGAGAAGCCAAGTAATAGAATGGGAGGAACAGGAGGCAGATGTGTAGAACAAAAAACACAAGAAAAAGTTCCTAGTAGGTACTTTAGAGTTAAACAGGATCACAGCAGCTTCCACTTTGCACTGTCTGGCTCTGTGATTGGCTTAGTACTTCAAAGTAAAAAACAGAGTATGTGGACAGTGGGTGGTATTGGAGAGGAGATTGCTGAGTCTAAGCCTGTGATTGGTAAACAAGAACCAAACTCACCAAAGTCTTCTATTAGAGTAATGCCAACATGCTTGTTTATAGGACAAGAACAAGGAAGATTCCAACCAGATAAATGCCAATGTATATGCAGTTTAGTCCAACTACATAGATGAGGTTTTCCCTCCCACAAAATTTCACCAAGAATTCTAGCAATTTTGGAAAACCAGTGTTGAGGAAGGAGGACTAGTCTTATAAAAAAAGGAAGAGAACAGGCTGGAAACAATATAGTGGAAGACATTGATTATTGAGAATGGTTCTAGAGTCTACAACTAGAAAATGGATGCGAACAGGCTAGAAACAATATAGTGGAAGACACTGAATACTGTGAATGGTTCTAGAGTCTACAACTAGAATATGGATGCGAACAGGCTGCAAACAATATAGTGGAGGACAACCAAGATGATATGGATGCTGCAGGGTAAGACTTAGGAGGCAATATTGAAATGGGGCCACACTTGTTGTATAGGGACCCAGGCTACTGCAGGACAGCCAGCCCTCATTAGAAGACAAAAACAGAAGTAATAGTTTTCCACTGGAAAGCAAAAATAAAACACAGCACTTTGCACACTGCTACTGCAAGATCCAAGCTCTTTCTTCATAGCCAGTTGAATGCAGTCCAAATATAAGTGCAGGCTCCTAACAGCTGAAATTGCTCAAACTTCCATTTTGAATAGAATTAACATACCTACTCTGAGTTGCAGCTTAGGAAGCACTGATCCCTATGCCTCAGTGCCTGACTCACTTGTAGCTTCATCAGGGTGTGGATGCCTGATGTCTCTGGCCCCATTAAAGAAGGCTCCTCATTGGTTCTGGAGCTCAAATGAACACTTCATAATTGTTACTATGGTAACGATATAGTAAATGGCTAGCTCTATTACCATTTAGGGAACCATATAAAGAGTTCCATGGGAATTTGAACTGCATGACCTAATGTAAAAATTCTGTAGTGCTAAAAACTTGTGAAACTAGCTACACAGATTAAAGATTGGGAATTTCAAACATTAAAAAGATGGATGCAGCTCCTATTTACGGCAAGAAAGATGTAAGCTTTAAATGGATGCAACTCTTAGTTATGTTGGGTTAGAGTTTTAAATCATAAAATGGATGCCGTTCCTAGTCACATCAGGTGCAATTCTGGCAAGTCATAAAATTGGTGCAAGTCCTAGTTTCATCAATGTCCAGATCTGCCCTGGTGTGTTTAAACAATGTTCTGTCCTGCTGGAGCTATTTTCAAAAGTTGGACATTTATGCAGAATGTCTAGATGTACTATGGTACATCCAGTTTTGGATTAAAAAAAAACAACCTGCTAGACATAATGTAAATACTGTTGGAGACCAGGTTAAATTAGTCTGAAAACTGCATCCAGGCACAACTATATGGAACTTTGCAAACTGGACATAACTAAATCAGTGATTTGAAAAGTAGACTTACTGTAGTTACTGTGCGTCCTAGCTTTCCAAATCGGACATAACTAGGGCAATCTAGTTTATGCCCAATGTTCTATTATAGAAAATCGCATCAAGGGGGGATCACGTGATGCAGAGTGCTGAGTAGAAGCTCCTCCGTGAAGCTCCTGCCTCCTGATCATTAAATCATTTTTTTTAGATGTTTAAATCTCTCCATTTCCTCTGCTTTTGAGATTTACTATTATCTGAATACTCTGGAAGTCTGGTTTGTGCTCTAGATCGGCGGATGGAGGCTTACATGAAGAAAAGTTCTGCAGAAGCACACTTCCGCGATTCGAAAAAGGCCTCAAAGAAATTCGGCTCGGTGGGCCATAGAGGCCTGATCCTTTGAGTAAAGTCGGGGAACAAGAACCTATAACGCTCAATAGGTTCTTAGAAGAGTTTAAGCCCTTTCGTGAAGAAATGAAAGAAATGGCGATTGACCTGAAAACTCTCTCTAGAAAACTGGATAAAGTCTCTTTAATTGTTTCTGATAACACAGCTCGAATAGTCTCGATGGAGAAAAAGTTAGAGAATCTTGAATCTGAATTGGTGTCTACGCGACAGAAGCTATCTCGTCTCGAGGCCAAGCTCGAAGATTTAGAGGGCCGTAGTGATACTTGGGCTACCAGAGGGAGAAGAGGGCCAGCATGCTGTGGCATTTACACAGAAGTCGGTGGAGCGGGTCGCTGGCCCCTCTCCCTTCAGCCCAGTATATATTATAGAGCGAGCTCACAGGTCTCTGCAACCTAAGCCTTCTCCGGATGCTCCCCTCGTCCTATCATCTGTCGCTTTTTGAATTTCCTAGAGAAACAGCATTTTTTGCAGAAAGTGAGAGCTTTACAAGAGGTTTGTTGGGAGAATACAAAACTGAGAATCTCACAAGATTTGCCTGGTTCGGTTCATCTGAAGCGGAAAGCATTTCATCCCATTGTGTCTAAGATTATTGCCGCAGGCCTGAAATTTAAGATGGGATTCCTGGCCAGGTTACAAGTTTTCATAAATGGATCCTGGTTTAACTATGATGATCCTGTAGCTGCCCTGTCGAGCCTTAAATCCATGATGCCAGATTTGTTTCGAGAGACCTGAGAGGCCTTGTTCGTGGGATGAAGAGCTGCTTGGAGTTGTGGATCAGAACTGTTATTTTCTCCTTCCTTGAGGAGATATTCTTAACGAGTTGTATTGGAGATTCTTGTTATCTTACTTGGACTTGGGGGGGATCAGTGCAAGGCATGCCTGCTAACAGTCTCTTAAGCCCTAACCTCAGAAGGTCAACGCTGGTTAAGGGAAAAGACGCTTGGGGTCTCGGGGTTTGCTTGTTTGGGAACAGAGCTTCATGTTTCAGTATACTCAGTTCTGCATATAGAATAGAAGGGGGAATTTGTCTTGCTGACTCTAGGATTAATGTTTACTTTACATGGATCGGAAATCAGAGCGGTCTTGGGCTTTCTCTGCATCTTACTTTCACTATGTCAGGATTGGGATGTGGCCACTAGAGGGTGTACTATGTATTTGTAATCCATAGCCATGCAGCTCTTAATTTGAGGGGGATCTCCCTTAATATTCTCAATAGTCCCGAGTTCAGGGCAACAAAATTTCCCCAAGGAGATTTTTTGCAATCGGGGGTTGGTAACCTCAGGGAAGATTCGTTTTTTCAGTTTTCTTTCCCTGAGTCACGGTTGCAAGTTTTTTCCCAATCTTTGCTCTCAGTCTGTGGAAATGGTTATTCCCCTTCATTAGGCCCCCGATCTGGTTCTAGTTTCTGCATAGCTGTTCCATGAGGCAAGGTTGATCTCAATTTTTATTCTCAGTTTCACTCTGGTTTCCAAGGTTATCTGGTACATTCAGGGCTCTGGCAGTACATTTTGTTTATCAGTTCACTATCATGCTAACACATAGGTGTGTGTGGCATTGGAAGCCCAAGACCGTTCCCTATTTTTTTGGGGGTAATTAACATTGTTCGCTTTTTCAAATAATTACCTTGGAATGTATGTTTTGCTGCCATTAGCGGAGGTGCATTATCGGGAGGCGGGAGATGGAGGAAAAGACCCAGTACTGTGCTGAACGTTGCTTGTGGCAGTGTAGGGGGTTGGGTGGGGGGTGAGGGACTTGGGGTTTTGTTAGGGGGTATGGGGGTAGTTGGCGGGAAGGGAATGGGTTAATTGTGCGGGGGTTGGGGAGGATGGAGGGCTTTACTGCAGTAACCGTGGGAGTTGGGTTGTATGCATTATGTATCCCGAGTGCTGGGCTGAGTACATTAAGCCTAACTACCATTATTAGATGGCAAAGAAGTGACTTTTGTGACTTGGAATGTTAAGGGGATCAGGAAAAAACACAAACAATATCAGGTTCTTAAACATTTAAGCTTATTACGCTCTCAGATAACTTTCCTACAGGAATCTCATTTACTAGAAACTGAAGCTTCACAGTTAAGGAGACAACAGGTGGGCCTGGTTTATAATGCCCAGGGATCTACTAACAGTTGTGGGGTCATGCTTATGATCAACAGGGCTGTTCCTTTTGTTTCCACACAGGTCATTAAAGACCCTGAGGGAAGGTTCATCCCAGTTAAAGGCACTCTCTGGTCCGTTCCACTTTTACTTGGTAGTATATATGGCCCTAATATAGATGATCCAGGGTTTTTTATGAGACTCATATCTGTTATTCTTCCAATGCTTCCCATCAGGATTATCTTGGGGGGTGACTTTAATCAAGTTGTAGATTCTAATCTTGACAGCTCAGGTAGTGGATCAGGAGTGGTCACTCCGAGGCAGAGGGCTTTCAAAGACCTAGTGGATCAGTGCAGGCTCTGCGATGTCTGGCATGTTTTGCACCCTGACTCTAGAGAGTTTACCTTCAGGTCAATGGCACATGGCTCACAGTCCCGCATTGATTATATATTTATTTCTCAGGTTCTCCTACCTGGGGTTAAGACTTCCTTGATTCAACCTGGTCCTGTCTCTGACCAGTCACTGGTGTTGTGCAAATCGGCATTCCTTAATTTACCTGACAGGGAAACCAGATGGAAACTTAATGAACAACTTCTTAAAGATGTTAAATATTGCAAGCTCATAAGGGAGCAAATTGAATCCTTTTTTTTATCCAACCCTTTAGATAGTACAAAGCCGGATATTTTGTGGGGGGCCTTTAAGGCTTTCATGAGAGGGATCCTTATTAGTATGGCGGTGGGTAGGAAAAGGGCACAGGAGAAGGAATTAATATCATTACTGTCCCAAATTAGGTCACTTGAAAATAATTTTTCTGCTAATGCCCCTGACAAAGACAAGAGGAAACTCCTAGTGCTGAAAGATAGATATTTAGAGCTACTTCGGGAAAAAGCGTAATTAGCTATTATTCATACAAGAGCTAGTTACACGGACCAGGGAGAAAAGGTGTGGTGCCTACTGGCATTGCATATTAAGCAACAAGAATCGGTGAGATTTATCCCTCCAATCAGGGCAATGGCAGATGGGTCCCTGGAAGTATCTCCTACTGAAATAGTGCAAGAATTTGCCCTATATTATGCAAGTTTGTACAGTGACATGGAGGATCCTCCTTGTCCTGGGAGTACGGAGAGTTATCTGAGGGATTCCCATTTGCCCTCCCTCTCAGAGCGACACAAGGGTTCTTTGGTTACTCCTATATCGCAGGAGGAAATTGCTGAGGTTATTAGTGGATTGCCAGCAGACAAAGTCCCAGGCCCCGATGGATTTTCCTCCCTATTTTACAAAGTTTTTCAGGATCTTTTATTACCAGTACTTTGTCGTTTATTTCAATATATTCTAACTGGGGCAGCGGCTGATCCTCACCTTTTTGAGGCCTTGATTGTTCTTTTCCCAAAACCAGATAAGGATCCTGAGCTTGTTCAGAGCTTCAGACCTATTTCCCTTCTAAATCAGGATATTAAAATTCTCTCGAAGATACTAGCCAATAGGTTAACGGTAGTTCTCCCTGAGTTAATAGGTATAAACCAGATAGGATTTATGAAAGGGCGTTCATCATCTGATCACTTGCGTATCCTATCTTATGTTTTCTCGGCTACCAGGGATGCTGAGTTCCCTGCAGGACTGTTCTCCCTGGATGCTGAGAAGGCATTCGATCGAGTGAATTGGAACTTTTTGTTTCGAGTACTGGAAGATTTTCAATTCCCTTCTGTATTTATATCCTGGATTGCTACACTATATAAAACTCCTACAGCAAGAATCTCTGGGAATGGGGCCTTCTCCAAATCTTTTTCACTACATTCAGGGACTAGTCAGGGATGTCCCTTATCTCCTTTGTTATTTAATTTATATCTGGATCCTCTCATCCAAAATATTCTCAATAATGTTTCCATACAAGGCATTTGGGTTGGGCACCATGAAATTAAAGTCACTGCATATGCCGATGATTTGTTGCTACATTTATCTCATCCGGTATCTTCTGTACCAGCCTTGTTGAGTGAAACAGCAAGATTTAGTGTCCTGTCCAACTACAAACTGAATGCTAGCAAATCCTTATTTTTCCCATTAAACCATAAGGTATTCAAAAATGATATTAGTCCCTTAGGCTTATGCTGGACTCCCAGGTCATTCAAATACTTGGGCATTAAACTATCTCGTAACCCCCTAACATGGTTTAGGGAAAATCTGGAATCCCTCTCTCAGTTGACAACTCATGATCTTGAGAGGTGGTCCAAACTTCCCATTTTTGATGAATATATTTCCTAGAATTTTTTACCCTTTATCTCTTCTCAATATTTTCATCCCACTACTCTGGTTCAAAAAGTTACATGGCACATTCACTAGATTTATTTTGGCTGATAGGTACCCTCGATTGGCTTATTACAAACTGGCAGCTCCAAAACTGGAGGGCGGTTTATGGATTCCCCATCTGGCTATATATTATTTGGCCAGTCATCTAGTAAAATGTCTGAGATGGGTATCTCCAGGCCCAGAAAAAGAGCAACCAGCTTGGCTTAGAATTGAATTGGATGTAATTAAGTCCAAGAATCTGGACCCCTTACCTTTTTCTGTCTTAAAATCTCTCAGGTACGTATGACTGAGGAATGCCCTACAGTATTTACCTCTTTAAAAGTTTATGCACAACTATGTTCATTTTTGCAATATACTTCCCACTGGGACTTGGCCCAGTCTATCTGGAATTCCCCATCCTTCACTATTAATAAGAACCAGATTCCCCGTCAATGGTTGTTCCAATTGGGGGATGGGGAACTTCTCTCTCTCATGGTTGAAGATGGGCAATGGTTGTCAGTGGGAGATATTATCAGGAAATTTCATATTCCAACTCCCTCTCTCTTCAAAGTTATACAATTAAGGCACTTACTTACAATAAATTTCGGTAATAACCCCGCCTCCCAGACCGTCACAGCCCTGATACCTGAGGTTTCTTCACTTATTGGATCTTCAGGCGTAATATCCAAACTATATCAGGTTTTGTTTCACAAGAGATATGGGGGTTCTTTTGGACCCACAAGATTCTGGAACTCTATCCTCCCTCAGTACCATCTGGATTGGCAATCCCTGTGGAGATCCTGTCATAAATATGTTTCCCAAGACAGACTGCATCTCATGCAATATCATATATTACATAACTTGTATTACACTCCGGTTAAACTACAGAAATGGGTTTTTTTGAATTCCAATATATGTAATAAGTGTTTGCAGGAAGAAGGAACACTTCTTCACATGTTCTGGTCTTGCCCTAAAGTTTCCCTCTTATGGGATTCAATTAAAACTTCCCTGGACCCTTTACTGGGCCTTCATGAGTATTTTACTCCCGATATTTATCTTTTAGGGGACCTGTCTTCTATTAGAGTTAAAGTAAGAAAGTTTCATATTTCCATGATTGCCTTATCGGCTAAGAAGCTTATTTTACGTCATTGGAAAGATAAGTCCTCCCCATCTTTCCAAGAATGGGTAAACGAAATCCTGTCCAATCTATGTACAGAAAAAGCGATTGCCAGTCTTCATAATAGATTGACAGTATATACCAAAATTTGGGATCCCCGTCACTCTCTAATTTCACTGGCTCTGTCTTAAGCATGTCTCAGGTTACACAGCCATGTAGGTTCTTAGGTAAAGAGCTTGGCACTTAGGGGACATTCGGTTTGGTTACTGCAGTAAGGAGGGATGGGTGGGTTGGGCAGTTACCCTTTACATTGAGTCTGTACTTCTATCTCATTCTCATTGTAACTGCCTGTTATTGTGGAAAATGTATCAATAAACTTTGAATTGAAAAAAAAAAAACAAGAAAATTGCATCAAGACATACTGTAGGCTTTGACACCCCCCCACTCCCAAGTCTTTAACATTATTAACATGTATCAGCACAAGGCATCCTAAATAAATGCATGCAAAAACAATTCATATCTGAAAAAGGGGTGGGTAGGAACAACTCATACTGTTGCAAGAGCAACAGATAGAGGTACAGTAGTGTATAGGAAGAGAATCCTCCATGCATACAACTATGGATAAGATATCCCTACAGCTAAGACACAGGTGGATAAGGTAGGTTAACAAGCCTCAATATGTACTTCTTGGAGGACAGGAGGGAAAGGAAGAAATTATTGAGAAATTCAAATACCTGCAGGCGTACAGCAAGGTGGGCTATGTAGAACTGTTCCAAATGAACAACAAATCTCCCACTGGGTGACACAATTTGAAACTGGTAAAGGGAGTTTGAAAAAGATGTTTGGAAATATTTTTTTTTCACAGAGAATATAGTGGAAGAATTGAAAAACCTACTTAGTGCAGTAGTCAATGCAAAAACTATTGGGCTTGAGAAACAGCTGGGGTGGTTACAGAGGGGCTATTAAACATGGAATAGTGAGTAAGACCAGGTGAGAGGTATTCCTCATAGTACATTCTCTTTTAGCTTTGGCTTTATATGTGGGACTGATTTATTCAAGGACCATATTGTGATTGTGTTTAAAATTGCCAAACCATGTGCCAGCACATAATGATATGTTGATCTAGTAGTGTGACCCAAGTGAACACCACTAGTTTTAATTTGTGATATATGAACATACAAACGTACAAAATTTGCCAGCAGCAAAAGGCCATCCTGGTCTATCTAGACTGCTCGAGACTGCAGCTAGCTCTCTATTCAGCAGCTGAACCACCCCCTCCCCTTTCCTTCTTTACCCTCTCCTTTGCCCTGTCCCACCACTTCTTGAAGCATTTCACTGTGGTACATGCTACTACCTCAGCCAGTAGTGTGTTCTACTTTGCCACCATCCTCTCTGTAAAGAAATGCCTCCTCACCTCCAAACTGAATCTACCCCCCTCCACTCTCATATTATGGCCCCTAGTGTCTCTCCCAACCCTCCTCCTGAATAGACCCTTTGTGTCTGTTTTGATTATCCCCTTCATGTATTTGAAGGTCTCAATCAGATCCCACTGTCCCTCCTCTCCTCCAGTGTGTGCATGTTTAACTGTCATAATCTGACCTCATGTGACAATTCCCTTAGGCCCTGAATCATCTTCTTTTCCCTATGCTGCATCCCCTCCAGCAGCGTAATGTCCTTTTGTAGGTATGGGTGACAGTACTGTATGCAGTATTCCAGGTGGGGTCTAACCAACGAACTGAATAGGGTGTGCCATCTACACCAAAACAGCTCTGCAAGCACTCCTGGTCTCCCTTCCGCCACAGACCCATGGTGCCCAATCTACTGCCATTAAGGCCACTCTTGGCAATCCTGGAAAAACACTATACGTTATGGCGGTCTACATCCCCCCCCCACTAACCAAAAGCCAGCCTTTGACTCTATACTGTCCAGAATCACTCATCTCCCCGCCAAGAGCAAACTAATTATTATGGGAGACTTCAATGTGAACTGGTTATCCACCATATCGGCCACCTACAAAGATGCAGTACTAGCCTATGACCTAGCTCAAGTGGTCCATTCCCCTACCAGACTTGACCCCAGAACTGGATCCTCTACTCTTATCGACCTTATCCTCACCAATAATCCCAATCACCTCTCCCAGATAAAAGTGCTTCCTGATCACTAAGTGGCCACTCACCGATCACCTGCCGGTGGTCAAACAAACTTCCTCCCAGCCTACCTAAAGTTACAGTCCAAAGGTGCCTCAATAAAGGCTGCCTTTCCCGCCTCAAATTGTACCTTGCTTCATGTGACTGGTCACCCATCCACAAAGCTCAGACTGCTGATATAGCCCTCCTTTCCTTTATCACCACCTTTAATGGCACCTGTGACATCTTTGCCCCCGTCACTAAGCATATTTCAAAAAACAAGGATACCCCTTGGATCACGCAGTCTCTGCTTGACCTGATGCATTATAGAGACAACCTCTGGCACAGAGCTCTGGACTCACAATGACCCTAGGATAGACAGCTCTACCAAGAGGCCAGGAACAAATGCACCTGGGCCATCCAACTTGCCAAGGACTCATACTACAAGCATGCCCTCACCACCACTTGGGGCTCTGGGAAAATATTCTGGAGCAATATAAAGGAACTGTGTTGAAAAACCATCTCACCTGCCTCCTTGCAGATTCTAGTAGATGGGGCCCTCACCCAGGACCCCACCACCATCGCCAATGCCCTTAATTCCACCTTCTCGGACCTCAGCCACATCCTCCCACATAACTTCTTCGACCCAATTCCAAATTGTCCTGAGGTCACCTCAGCTACCATGGTCCCCCCACCCTTCCACCTAAGAACAGTT
The DNA here is from genome assembly GCA_016271365.2 of Neoceratodus forsteri. Taxonomy (NCBI): domain Eukaryota; kingdom Metazoa; phylum Chordata; order Ceratodontiformes; family Ceratodontidae; genus Neoceratodus; species Neoceratodus forsteri. Next base: position 814,282,518 of record CM057454.1, read on the forward strand.
TCATGCAGTGAGGCAAAGTGCTACCTCACCAAAGCCCTGACGAATGTGCGCTACAGTAGTGACATTATCGACCTCAAAATTCTCAGGCTAACTCAGGACGTGACTCTGCCACATCTCACCAAAATACTAAACTGGTCACTATGCCTCAGCCAGTTTCCCACTCTATGGAAAAGTGGCATCATTACCCCCATCCTCAAGAGCAGTGACCCCACTTCCACCAGTAATTACTGACCTATCTTGATCCTCCCCCCCAAAGGCACTCGAGCCAACTAACCAACTATCTGACCAAACACTCACTGCTCTGCCACAAACAGCACAGGTTCTGGAGAGGGCACAGCAGCACCACAGCCCTCCTGGACTTTACCTCATATGTCCATGAGGCCCTCAACCAGGGGTCCATAGCCGGAGCCATCTACGTTGACTTGACCAAAGCCTTTGATACCGTCAGTCATGCTCTTCTTCTGCACTCCTTCCATCCCTACACTTTTCCCCTGAAGCAACCACCTGGTTCAAAGATGATCTCTCTGGCAGGACACAATAAATCAAAATTAATACTACCCGTTTCTCCAAAAAAACAGTCCAATCGGGTGTCCCAGAAGGGTCTATACTTGGCCCGTTGCTCTTCACTCTTTACCTAAACTCCATACCTCAATCATGCAACGGAAAGCTGCTGCTGCTCTATGCAGATGATGCCGTAGTGCTATGGAAACACCCCCATCCTAACTCCGTCCAATCTGCCCTACAAGGCTTTTTCAGAGAAACAGAAACATGGTTCTTGGAGCATCGCCTAGCACTCAACTTTAGCAAGACAAAATCGATGATCTTTGCCCACCGCCAAAGACCACTGAGTAGTGCCCCACTTCTCATCACTAACTCCCAGGGTCACAGTTTTGAACAGGTCAATAGCTTCAAATACCTGGGTGTCACCCTGGACACCTCCCTCACCTACCATGCACATATACAACACCTTTCCTCTGCTGTAAACACCAGATTAGAGATCCTATATAGACATAAACATTGCCTACCCCCTCAGGCCCTACATCTCGCAGTAACTTCTTCTGTCCTATCTCTGGTGAACTACAGTATTACTATTTATGGATCTGCAGACCAAACGGCCCTACATAGTATCAACATAGCACTCAACAAAGCCTGCAGACTGGTCACAGGAAGCGATAGAGACACCCACACGTCCGAGCTTTACAAGCTTGGAGACTGGCTCACCTTTGAAGGGAGGCTAAAGTATCACACCTCTCTCCAAGCCAAAAAAATACTCCTCAAACTATCACCCAAAGGCCTTCTCCCCCTCATCCAGACTCTCCCACTCAGGAGGGTCCCTAGATGCCTAACTAACTTCTGTCTCCTGGTCCCCCACTTTAAGACCTCCCTAGGACAAAGGTCTTTCCGATACCGGGCTCCCCTCTGGCTAAATAACCTACCTGCATCCATCTCTCTAGCCCAGAGTCTTGGCCAATTTAAAACTGGTCTTAAAAAACTCCTCCTTGAATCAGCTACTTGTGATAGCAATCATTGCAGTCTATAGCACTAGTGCCAAAAATAAAAAAATCCACAATTTTAGAGTTAACTGCCTAATCTTAATCCTGACTGCATCCACAAAGTCCCATGATCACACTGTATATAAACTCTGACTCAGGGTTCACTTAGGGCCCTTCGTAACTGTAACCTACTTCGTATCATAACCTAGACCAAAGGACTAAGTAAGATACTTGACACAATGTTTACACACTGAACTATGTGACCTATGTATAAATACTAACAAATGTTATGGGGATTTTTTTGTGTGTTTGTACTGACGTGGAGCCTTTGCAAAGGAGTGAATGACTCAAAGGATTGTTATTCCGATTATCTTCAATAAATAAAAAAATAAATAATTAATGGTAGAATAATTTCGCTTCTTCTTGAGGTAATGCCCCTTGCAATGCACCCCAGCATTTTCTTGGCCATTGCTGCTGCCTTTCTGCATTGTGCTGAACTGTTCATTGCTCCCATGACGAACACCCCCAGATCCTTCTCCTCTTCTGTTACCTCCAGCCACACCCCTCCCAGATGGTAGCTTCTCCTCTGATTTTTTGTTCCGAATTGCAGTGCCTTGCCTTTTTTTCATTGAACCCCAGCTGCCATCTATCAGACAATGCTTCTAACCTTGCCAGATCCTCCTGTAGCCCCCATCATTCAACCTGGTCATCTGCCACTGCTCCCATCTTGGTGTCATCTGCAAATAGGCTGATTTTGCTGCTGATGCCTTCAGAGATGTCTGCAATAAATATGCCAAACAGCACTGGGCCCAACAGCGACCACTGTGGAACACCACTTGTCACAGGCTTATGGGATGAGTATTCCCCACCTACCACCACCCTCTGCTGCCTATCATTTAGGCAGTTCTCCACCCACCACACCCCACCAGTTTTGATCTTGCCCCTGTGCCCTGTAGCTTGCTTCCAAGTCTCTCATGCGGTACTGAATTGAAGGCCTTACTGAAGTCTAGGTACGGGACATCCACCGTATTGCCCCCGTCAATTTGTCTAGTCACCCAGTTATAGTATTCCACCAGGTTGGTCTGGCATGACCTGCCCTTGAAGAAGCCATGCTGCCTCCCATCCTGCACCCCAGTCACCTCCAGTAGTGCCACTAGCCTCACCTTTAGGATGGTCTCCATTAGCTTCCCCATCATGGACATTAGACTTACTGGCCTATAGTTCCCCAGTTCGTCCTTGGGTCCATACTTGTGGAGAGAAACCACACATGAGCCAGTCTCCAGTCATGGGGTACAGATCCTGTGTCTAGAGATGAATTAAATAATCCTGCCCAAGGGTTCTGCCAGGACCTCTGCCATTTCCTTCAGCACCCTTAGATGTACTCCATCTGGTCCTGGTGCCTTGTCCCTCCTCAATGCCCTTAACCCCTCTAGCTCCCTCTGCACTGTGATTTCTCTGTTGGTCATCCCCCCCATTTGTTTCTATCCTCCCTCCTACTATGGGTAGCATCCCCTTCCTTTCTTTCATAAAGACTGAACAGAAGTAGTCATTCAGGACTTCTGCCTTTTCATTCCCTCTTCCACCCATCCCTCCTCCTCCTTAATTCTTACAATTTGGTCCTTACAGCTTCTTTTCTCCCTGATGTACCTAAAGAAGTCTTTTCCCCCTTTTTTATGCCCTGCTCCAGCCTGAGTTCTCTTGCTGCCTTTGCTGCCCTTACCCCCCTGTCACTTCCTTTGCTTTTTGCAGATATTCCTCCCTATCCTCCTTCCTCCCTGATTTTCTGTATCTCCTGTAAGTTGTCCTTTTCGTCCTCACCCTGTCTAACATCCCTTTGCTTATCCAGCTTGGTTTCTTTCCCCTAGCCTTCTTAGTCTGAACTTTTGTTCACCCAAATCTACCTATACCTTTTTGACAAAGCACCTTGGGCTGCCTCCTTTTATTAGGTTATTTTTGATTTCCTACCGATTCATAGTTTTAATTTTAGTTAAAATGTTAATGTCATATTGTCATTTTAAATACTTTCTTGTCAAAATGTTATGTAATGCCATTCGTTGTATGTGTGTCACCCTTCCCACTGACATGGAACCTTTGTAAAAGAGCTGTTATGTGCTCCGTATCACCCCTCGTGGTCAACACCCTGATGGCAAAACAGAGAAAAAGACCATTATGGTGACATTTGCAGTAATGGTCCTTTTTCTGTGTTTCACCTTCCCCCCGTTTTCTGCCCCTTCCCCGGACCAACTCTGATCTGAAGTTGGAATCCTAGAGTCCGGGTGGTGTGGGAGGCAGAGCCCCCAGCATGGAGGGTGTAGGGGGGCACAGCCCCCCACAGAAAACAGCGATGCAGGAGGCGGCACAATACCTGCATTGGTATTGTGCCATCTCTGTGAGGGAGGTCGGCATTCTTGCCGACAAGATATCTTGGTGCTTCCTATGTGCTCAAAGTTATTGTAATCTGAGAATGAATAAATAAAAAGAAATACAGCAAGTTTCCCTTGCCTCAACTATCCCCTGTCTTATCAGTTCCCACCTTTGTTGTGTGTCCATACACAGTTGAATTTCGCATAGAAACCCCTGTACCACTTCCCTCATCATCTTAAAGACGGTGTTCCTGAAATCCAGCACCCTTGTGCCAGATGCCCCCCTCTCTTTGGTCATCTGTAACTGGAACCATACTGTCCAGTGGCCACTCCCCCCCCCAGTGGTTCCTCCATCCTCACATCCCTCGCCCACTTCCCATTCATAAGCACGAGGTCAAGGGTGTTCCTTTCCCTAGTTAGTTCCTTGATCAACTGTACTAGAAAGCTTTCCTGGAAGGCATCCAGCATCGCCCACCTGCTCTCTTCTGTTCTTTGTGGTTGGTGTGTCCCACTCGAACCCCGGCAGGTTGAAGTCCCCTACTATCACCACCCCCCCTTCCTGCAGTTCCTCCTGATCTGTTTTGCCAGTACCCTGTCCATCCCTTCAGCCTTGAGAAGGTGGCCTATACACCAACCCCAGTCTTAGTGATCTATTTTTGGGATCCTGTAGTTGCACCTAGAGTGCTTCTGTATCTCCCTCATCTCCCTCCTCCCTTACACATTTTAATCCCTCCTTTACATACAATGCCACCCTCTCTCCCCCTTCTCCTTTTCCCTATCCTTCCAGTGTAATCTGTACCCCAGAACCGTCATGTCCTAGTCATGGATTTGGGTGACCCATGTCTCGGTTATAGCTGCCAGGTCCACTCCCCCCCCCCTCCTCCAGGAGAGCCTGTAGTTCTGCCCCCTTATTCACCAGACTCCTAGCATTTAGTGTTACCACCCTCCAACCCTTGTCTCAATCCTCCCCCCCACCTCTCTCCCCTTATGTCCGTTTCCCTAGTAGTTGCCTTCCTCCTTACCTTGCTATCACTGGGGGGGTAAGCACATTTGGTTTCACATCACTAGGCCTCTGAACTCCTCTATTCATCCTGCTACCCCATCTCCTATTTTAAATGCTCCTCAATGTGCTTCCCTATTCTTGCCTTCAGTACATTTTTCCCTCCTCATTTAGGTGCAGTCTATTTTTTGTGTGCAGACTGCTGTTCTCCCAGGTCCCCCCCCTCCACCCTCCTACCAGCCCATATATCTTTTCCCGACATCAGGATCCCAGCCATTCATTAAACTCTTGAATTCTCCCTTTTCTTGCCATATTTTCCCTGGGAACAGGAAGTGCCTCTGAGAAGGTGACAGATCTGCACGCTCCCTCACACAGAGGTCCCAGTTCCTCAGACCTCCTCTTTACCTCCCCTACTGTCCCATCAGCCAGGTCATTCATCCCCAGGTGTATTTTTAGGTGAGGTCTTTCCCTTCCCCTGCTTGCAAACCTTAGCATGGATTACCCCACCCTTTCCACCTTCATTCCTGACATGGCTTCCACCCACATTCTACTGTACCTCTCCCCTTTGCTTCCCCACCTGACCCCTCAGAGTATTGAGTGCCCCAATACCAAGACACCTCTCTTCTTCCCCTTCCTATCTTCCCCTTCTCATCTGTTTCTTCTTCCTGCACAATGTCCCCTCCTATCACCACTGTTTCTCTCCCTGTGTTCTCCACTGTAGCCAAACCTTCTTCCCCCAATTCACCTATTTCTCAATCACCCACCCCAGCTGTTTTGTTCTTTTTACCCATCTATCATGCGTCCTCTTCCTCCTTCCCCTCATTTGACCCCTCTGTTGGAGGTTGGCCCCTGTCTGAACTTACTGTGTTACCATCTCCCTGCACTCCTTCTCTTATTCTCATTGTGCATTTGTTTCCTATACCTGTGTCACCCTCCCTTCCCCCTTGTCCTGACCACCACCATCTCTCTTATCTCCCCCATCTTTCTTCTTTTCCTGGATGTCTTTTGTGCTTTCCACATTCCCTTCTCCTCCTAACCTAATATGCCCCTTCATCATCTTTGACACTTCCCCCATTAGCCTTAGTACTTCTTTCTCTAGCCTCCCCAGCATTATACAGACTGGGCAGCCCCCCGTCCTCAACAGGGTGTCCATGAACTCTGTCCCTCCACAGTCATTACATCTCATGATCCTTCCTCCCGTATGATTTCTGTTCCCCTCTTCCCTAATTTTTTTGCCCACCTCCCCTCCATTGACCCTCATTCTAGCCTACCCCACTACCTCGTCCCCTTCCCAGACTTCCCCAATCTTTTACCCTGGTCCCATTACCCCTTCCTCTTCTTTGTTCCTTCTGCTTCATTCTCCCTCTCTTGGCTCCTCTTCTTTCTATCTTTCCCCTATCTGTTGGCAGCATTATTTCCCTTATTTTCCAATCCCTTTACCTTGTGGTGTGTGGCTGTGTTGTGTACAGAAATAAGATGCCTAACAGTGTGTGTATGCAGTCAACAGGTACCATATGATGTCACAGGCTACCAGTATAAAGGAAGTGAGGCACTAGGGGTGGATGGGTTGAGCCACTCCTGAGCACCAGAAAAAAGGGTTGGTGGATTGGGCCCCTCCTGAGCACCAGAGATAATCAACTACTGTAGCAAACCCTCACTGAGACACTTAGCTGCACCAGCAAAATCCCCTAAACAGGTACCTTTCCAACTTTCAGTGGTGTCCCCAGGATGAAACCTACTTCTGCAGCATTTTGCAGCACTCTGCAGAATGCTGCAGCAGACCTACTGAATAAAGCAATGTAATTTAAATGACAATTAGTCCCTTTTGTCATTCAGGAAAATGTGACACTGCCAGGATAAAGTGAATGCCACAAGTTCTTGAATGATAAAAGGGACTAATTGCCATTTTTTTTTAGTTATTTAACCAAGAGTAGCACACTAAGCTGAAAGCTTTTTTACAGGAGTGACCTAGGAGCACAGGGAAGTTAAGTGACTTGCTCAGGGTCACACAGTATGTAGGTGGAAGCTGTGGGATTCAAACCCAGGTCTGGTTTGCTGGATGTCACCAGATTTACAGCTCAGAGCCTTAACCCACTGCGCTATATTGCCTCACTAATTGCATTGCTTTATTCAGTAGGTCTGTTGCAGCATACTGCAGAGTGCTTTAAACATGGGTTTCATCCTGGGGGATGCCACTGTAAGTCAGAAAGCACCCTGGTACCAATTGAAAAGAACAATAAGCTGGAAAAGCAACAATAACAGCAATAAAATCAGTGAAAATCAACAGATACTACCCTGAGATGTGTCTGCTTCCTTCCTCAGCTCCACCACTCTGATTCAGCCCACCTTCAGTTTGCAGTAACTCTGATGAGGCCCAAGGCCATTCAGTTATCACCCTTCCCCCAAGCTACAGGGCTAGACACACAAAAAAAACCTACAGTTCCTGCAAATCCCCCGAACAGGTACCTTTACAACTTAAGTCAGAAAGCACCCTGGTACCAATTAAAAACAACAATAAGCTTCAAAAGAAACAATAACAGCAATTATATCAGTGAAAATCAACAGATACTTCCCTGAGATGTGTCTGCTTCCTTCCATAGCTCCACCACCCCCGATCTGCCATCTGTACTAATTCAATTTAATTTTACTGTAAACCTCTGTACATGCCCAATTGTTTTAAACTTTATACTATGTGAAAAAATAACATTTTTAAAAGAAAAATAACTGTTGATCCCCATTTTAACTTAAAAGGGCAAAACATAATTAACTGGGGGTTACATCCACTGTATTCTGGCTAGAGGGAGAAGAACTGCAGATAAGTCACACTGGCACTTTTTAAGTGATGAAGGCAGGTTAAGAAGTAGTAGTTGGAGTATTTGTTTTTAAGATGATAACATTTTGTACAACAATTAGGAATACATTTAATTTAAAAGATGGATATCTGTCGACAGCAACAAAAAGAAAACAAAAAACAGCTGTATAAGATGTTAATGGTGAGAGGTTATTCTATAGGACAGGAACCAAACAGAACATTTTATGGTTCAATTCACTTCTGTTACCGATACTGATTTATATTAAAGAGATATTATCAGACACAATAACTCAGCCATATACTGCACAGTATGTCATCTTGCACAATATATTGGATATGTCATTATGCTTGAGGGCATTCTTTCTGTACAAGGGAGATCTATAACAATTTTTAACAATGTTTAGTTTATGTTCACTCAGACTGATACCCTAGGCATGAGAGGGTAACCTGAAAGAGGCTTGGATCAGTTTACTGTACATGGAAAATCAACAGAAATGCACAGTGGATGTGCAATGAGATGTTGCTGAACAAATGCCAACTGGCCAACAATTGAAACAAATATGAAGTAATTTGGTACACACTAGTGCACTCCAGTGTGATAGATAGTACAGAGTAAGATTCTTATGTAAAATAAATAACTGAGTAACTACCTACCTAAATAAATAAATAAAGTTTATTCCACATACAAAATCAGTATTGCTAGACAGGAGAAACAAACACACCAATGTTTTACAACCTGACATCATTTTGTGAAATGTTGGAGTGCTACTTCCATTGGTAAGAGCCATTAATAATGTTATCTGTGCAATACAACATCCCTTTGTGGCATTAGGATTTGACTCAGTACATTTTGTTTGACCATACTCACTCGCCTTTCCTCAAGAAGTAGCCTGCACCAAAATTTCAAGTACATTGGGGTTGTCCCACTTAATATACCCATCTGTATCATGCAAACATATTCATGTTATGAGCACAGAAGTGACCAGTTTGGGGTACAGAGGTCAGCCAGCCAACACAATTTTGACATCGATTGCAAACATGAGCTCAGAAATGTCAGGACCTGATGCAAACCAGATATCCTTTACCACACCATTATGTGTACCACGGCACACCTATGTCCAAACCTGACTCTATGTCAGACACACAGTTATCTCTGCCAACTGGATCATCTTGAGTTGGTAGTGCAAAGGACCATCTTTTATCCTAACTGCCTCCCCCATGTCCTTCCTTCCTTTATAGGCTAGTCACAAGTAATCCTCCATCCCTGGTGATGGAAGGTTGGCTTCATCCAAATGCAGCACTTCTGCAGGTCCCTGGTACTCAACAGAAACAGGCTCTTGCCTACATTGGATAGGTGTACCTCATCTGTTTGGTATTACCCAAGGCAGACTGATGTACAGTTGTTGCAGCACCACCCACCTGTTGCCACAAAGGCTTCACACATGCATCTGCTAAACCTCTTTCTAGCCTGATCCACAGCTTTACCTTCCAGGGCATGGCATCACAACTTCCACAGTATCACCTCTGACCATACAACCAGTGCCCTGGGCAACATTTCTTGAACTGCTGTATGTCTTCCCCTATACCTGCAGACAGAGACACTTACAGGACATTTCCATCAGCTCATTTCTTCCAAGAAGATCACCATGCTATCCTGAAAGGTGTTCATGTTGCTCAGCTGGTAGCACACCTGTTTCTGAGACAGAAGTTCATGGTTTCAAGTACCACATTGGGGTCTAACTCTTACCAAATCCTCCACCCCCTTTGCAAGACAAAGGAGAATAATCCCCCTTGCTAGTTGTAGGGTGTATCCCCGAGCACTCTGATCTGTCTAGGATTAACACAGGGAGATTGAGAGCCCACTTGTGTCCATTGACACATACTGGGTTTACTCTAGCTCCTTTATACCAGCCATGCCCCCTCACCTAGAAGGGGTCAAAGAAGAGCAGCAGAAATGCTGCCCTAATTAGCTGAGTCTCATAGTCAATGTTGCAAACACTGTGCAGGCAATGTGCCATCTCCCTGAGCCAAGAGCCTGAGGTAAGAAGGTATGCATTGGGGTTTTTCTCCACCCTGAGCTCATTCTTTCATGATGTTCTGCACTGCCATGGACTGATTTAGATCAGGCAACCCTCTTTAGCCTATTCATAAATCCTATTAATAAATGTTGTTTCCTGGAGGTCGGCTGCTGCTGAGCCACTCCCACTTGCATCAGCTGCATAATAAATCTCATCACCTCTTCTGCCAGTACCAGCCACTTTATCTGTAGGCTGCACCTACCCACAAATATATTGAACACCCACATAGAAGCCTTAGTAGCTTTCACAGTGTTCCTAGACCATGTTTGCCTCAATGGAATGCTGGCTTTCTCCACAAATCTCCTACAAGTGGGGTGGCACCAGAGTCCTTTTCACCTCTGTGAAGAGGGATAGCACAGTGACCTGTCCAGCTGCAAATAACAGAAACATCAGCAATATAAATCCTGTTCCTGGCAAGATGTTTGACTCTGAAGCAGAGGTTTAGGCCCAAGCAATACCAATACCAAAACCTGCAAGAGCTGCATAACTTTTACAGATTTCACTGACTGCTTGTTCATGACCTTTACAATGATCTTATTGTCAGACCAGAAAATGACCTTCTTGTTAACTAGCAGATCCATCCAAGCCTGAGAGACTACCTCAGTGGGGAATAGCTCCAAAATAGAAATGTCCCTGAAAAGCCCATGGACCACCCATTCTGAAGGCCAGGGTTCTGCAACTCATCTGCCACATAGCAAAGCTCCATGCTTTGTCTTTCTACTGCATCTTTCCAAAGCAGAATGGCACTGGAGTAAACCCACTCTGAGGCTTCAGGTACTTCCTGTACAGCACATCACAGGAGTAGTCCTCAGATCAAAGAATAAATTCAGTTAATTAGTGGTTTATTGCTGAGGCTTTGAGACTTACATGCATGCATATCCAAGCTTGGACCTAGTAACTAAGTGGTAGGTAGATGCTCTGGCACTTCACCAGTAAAGGCTTCATCAAGGGGTGGAATCATGAAAACAGAGCAACACCTACAGTACATAGTCCTTAGCTGATGATGCCAACAAATTGAAGCTTTCAAATACATCTCAAAATAGTAACACACTTACAAAAGTTTATGCAAAACTGATTGTAAAAAGGTTATAAAAAAGACTTTTACAAACAAGGTGCAAGTCACTTAATTAACAAAAGCTAGGCAAGTTTGCTTATTCTGCATTCTTTAATCATAAATTTTAAAGATGTTTACTAAAAAGATTCTAATATGAACTGCAGAGAAAGTTAGAAATGACCCCTACTCTTCACTAGTAAACCTGCCATAATCAACCTTTAACTCTCAGGGAAATCCCTGGGAATCTATGATGCAAACTATCAGGGGGAGATAGGTGTTTCTGAACATTCAAAAGAAAGAAAAGCAGTTTTAAAGTTTCCAGGATTTGAAATTAATAGAAAGACATACAATTAACATTTCATTCTTGTTTCACACTTTTTTTCTCATACACAGTAAAACCAATACTATACATTGGGGTCATGTCTAACTTTCTCTGCAGTTCATATTAGACTGTATTTAGTAAACATCGTTAAAGCTTACAGTTGAAAAATGCAGAATAAACAACTTTGCCCTGCTTTCTTTGATCAGGTTTACAATCTGTTTTGTATAAACTTGCGTAAGTGTGCCACTATTTTAAGATGTATTTGGGTGTTTGCACATTTAAATTTGAAATTATCAGCCTGATGGTAGCATCATCTAAGGACTATGTAGGTGTTTCTCTGTCTTCATGACTATGCTGCCTGATGAAGCCTTTACTGGTGAAGTGCCAGGGTATCTACTGTCCACTTGGTGACTAAGCCTAAGCTCAGATATGTGTAAAGATAATTGTCAAATCCTTGACAATAAACTATTAATGAACTGAATGTATTCTTTGTCTGAGCTTGGGGTTACTGCAGTGATGTGCTGCATAGCTAGTACCTGAAGTCTTGATTTTTTGGGGGGTTAGCCTCCCATTATCTTCATCATCAGCATCTGCTATATTGTGGTGACTAACTTGTTGTACACAAGTAAATCCAGTCTTCCTGACACATGGACAACCCATTTAACACTGACAGGCAGCATTCCCAAACATTGAGCTATATTCATACTCTGGTGCTTAAGTTTGCCCAGTGGTGGTATAATCATACATGGGGTGAAGCCCTGGCCAGGGCCCTAATAAATGCCTTTTCTGAACCAGCCCTGTGGTACTGAGTAGTGTGGTATTGCTTTAGCATCCAGGCAACCTGGATTCATGCCCCAAGCCAAGGACATTAGTAGTGGAAGCCAGCAGGGAGGATTAAGAGTCTTGTTTTCAACCCTCTCCTCCCAGTCATGAGTGGTTGTGATTCACTGCACCATAGCAACACCTGAAGAGGGCATTATAAAGTGCTATAGCCTATAGGCCTATCGGCAATGTGGGTGACCATACATCATAGGACACCTCCCTCCAGATTCATTGAGTGCATTTATAATTAAGATGTTGGTGGTTGAGACTTTATCTGGGGAGAAAATCATCCATAATTGATGGCAGCATGACAGAACTGATCCAATCATGTCCCATATACTCTGAGCATGCAGCAAGGTTGTTCTTTCCCCTTTGACCCTGTCCCCTCCCTTTGAGTACCTGAGATGACCCAATCTGTACCCTGAACAGTAAGGCCCATAGTAGAAATGGAGAGCATGGCCTTGATGGGTATGGTGAGGGCTGATGAGCTGACTAGCAATGGCAACAGTGTCTGGATTGGAAGGCAGCTCCAGCCAAGCCCTGTATACTTCTAAAGTAAGCACAGCTGGGGAGATAATAAATAGATCAAATAAAACAAAAAAAGCTCTTTTCAGTGTCATGTCCCTGCAAAGGAGATTCAGGAGGGCAATCACCTTCTTTATGCTATACAGCAATGTGGTTTAACATAAGGATGGCAGCAGAATCAAACCACACAACAGTGAGGGTCTTGGACATCAGCAGAGCAGATTTTATAAAGATGCACGAATGTCTCAGGGAGACCTGATGGGGATGACCTGTGGGATGGAGAAACAATGGGAAAAGCTTAAAGGGAGCATAAAAAAGCAGCAGACCTCTGTGTCAAACATTTGAGCAAAAGCAAGAGGAAAATCAGACCACTATGGCTCTCCAAAGAGGTCAGTGAAAAGGCATAGGCTAAAAGGGTAGCACTCAAAAGGTATAAGGAGACACAGAGGGAAGAGGATAGGAAGGCTGAAACTGAGGGAAGTAGAGAAATCAGTAAGGAGCTAAGTGGTGCAGACTGAAGAGAAAATAGCCAAGGAATAGCACTGGGTGAAATTAGCAAAATACGATTTTGCAGAATTTTCACAAACATCTGTGAAATTCCATGATTTTGTGGAATTTTCCAATTTATTTTTAATTGGTCATAACTTTATCAGTATTATAACTACAGGTCTATCTTTTTGCATACTAATTGTTTAGAGCAGACCTTAAAAAGATACCAAGTTTCTTGACATTTGGATGAGGTATGGGGAAGTTATAGTGGCTCAAAGTCTTGCAATTTATTATTCATTTGAAAGTTTCTGAAAATATTTCTAGGCTTAAAATGTAAACACACAGAAGAAGCATACACAGCACTCCAGGCTAGCATTTCAATTAATTTTTACTTTGTATTAAAAAATGAAACAACAATAGTAACAATGCATTTGATGTTACAAATATAAAAGTAGTTCACATACCAATGAAGTGCAAAACAGCCCAGCACTTCACGGCCACCAGGACCTCTTCGACAATGTAACCACCTTTGGAGCTAGATAATAGAAACCTTATATGCATACTTTCTTGGAAGAGTCATAGAAATGTTCAAAATATTTGTATGTTTATAGCTTCATTGCTACTGCAGGTATACAGTCAAATATTTATTTATTTATTTTACATAGATACATAGATACATAGACAGTGTTGGCAGATAAGTGTCTTGGCCCACCCAGTCTTCCCAGTTGAGCTTGTAAGTTCAGTTTATGTTTTCCTAGAAGTCTGTTGCCCCTTACCCCGACCTCCAGAATTCCTTTATGTCTATCCCATGCATTCTTAAATCCCATGATTGTTTCAGCCCCCACCACTTCCTCTGGCAGGGTGTTCCACTTGTCCACCACAGGTTCTGTGAAGAAATTCTTCCTCACATTTCCTCTGAATCGTCCTCCCTCCAACTTCATCCCATGCCCTCTAGTCCTGGAACATCTTTTTCGCTTAAAAATAGTGTATTTCTGCACCCTGCTCCTCCCTGTAAGATACTTGTATGTCTCTATCATATCACCTCTCTCCCTCCTCTCCTCCAGGGAGTACATGTTCAGTTCCTTCAACCTGTCTTCATAGGACTTGTGATGCAATCCATGCACCATCTTTGTTGCCCTCCTCTGAACCTTCTCTACCCTGTCTATGTCCTTATGTAAGGTCTCCAGAACTGTACACTGTACTCCAGGTGGGGCCTCACTAGTGTCTTGTATAGTGGAATTATGACCTCCCTTTTCCTGCTGGTGATGCCCCTGCCTATGCATCCCAGCATCCTATTTGCTTTACCTGCTGCCTTGTCACACTGTTTCCCTACCTTGAGATCATCAAAGATAATAACCCCAAGATCCCTTTCCTGCTTGGTGCATGCTATATCCTCACCCCCCAACTGATATATTGTGCCAGGGGTTTTGTGCCCCATATGCATTATCTTGCACTTCTTTGCATTGAATTTCAACTGCCAAACCCCTGACCATTCTTCAAGTTTCTGTAGGTCCCTTCTCATTCTGTCTACACCCTCTGGTGTGTCTACTCTGTTACAGAGCTTTGTGTCATCAGCGAATAGTGAAATTCTGCCTTCTAGGTCCTGCGTAATGTCGCTGATGAAGATGTTGAATAGGACCGGTCCCAGCACTGATCCCTGTGGTACCCCACTGGTCAATTTTCCCTCTGTGGAGTGACAGCCATTTACCACCACCCTCTGTGTCCTGCCACCCAGCCAGTTACCTACCCACCACACTACTGTCCTGCCCACACCCATATTCCCCAGTTTGTGTAATAGTCTTCTATGTGGCACAGTGTCAGAGGCCTTGCTGAAGTCCAGATAGGCCATGTCCACTGCCCTCCCCTGATCCACCTCCCTAGTCACCCAGTCAAAAAATTCAATGAGGTTGGTCTGACATGACCTCCCCCTGGTGAAACCATGCTGCCTTGGGTCCTGTAGTCCATTGACAACCAGATGTTCCACCAATCTCTCCTTCAGTAGTGCTTCCATGATCTTCTCCACTACCGAGGTGAGGCTGACTGGTCTGTAGTTCCCCACTTCCTCTTTGTTCCCACTTTTGTATAAGGGGACTACATCTGCTGTCCTCCAGTCTTTGGGAACCTCCCCTGTTTCCAGTGATCGGCTAAATGGGATAGCCAGAGGTTCAGCCACCACCTCTCTTAGTTCTTTAAGGACCCTGGGGTGCACCCCATCTAGCCCCATTGCTTTATCAACTCTTATTACTTCCAGTTCCTTCAGGACCCTTTCTCGTGTAAAGGGACTTATGTCCATTTCTGCACCATTCTCACCCCTTGTACTCCCTTCAGACCCATTACCTTCCTCTTCCTCAGTAAAGACTGAGCAGAAATACCTGTTCAATATGTCAGCTTTACTGTTGTCATCCTCTACGCAGCCCCCATCCTCCCCCTTCAGTTTCGCTATCCCTCCCTTTGCCTTTCTTTTTTCACTTATGTACCTGTAAAAGATTTTGTCCCCTCTACCCACTGATTTTGCAATGGGTTCTTCTCTCTGAGCTTTGGCTTCCCTTACTGACCTCCCTGCCTCCCTTTGTTTCTCCTGGTACTTCTCCCTATCCCCTTCTGCCTGTGTCTTTTTGTAGTGCCTGAATGCAATCTTTTGGCTTTCACTTTCTTTGCTACCTCTTTGGAAACCATAATGGTCTCCTCTTCCTTTTCCTCTTGCTAACCTGCTTATGCATAATTCTGTTGTTCTTGTAATCCCCATTTTAAATACTGCCCACTGTTCCTCAACCCCTGATTCCTGTCCCATTCCCCTTAATGCCTCTTTCAAGTATCTCCCCATTTTCCCAAAGTCTGCCCCCCTAAAATCCAGGATACGTGTTTTTGTGTGGTTTGGTTCTGCTCTTTCTGTGATTTCAAACCACAATGACTGGTGGTCACTGTTCTCCAGGTGCTCCCCCACTGTTACCCCCATCACACTGTCCCTGTTTGTGAGCACAAGGTCCAGTATTGCCTTCTGCCGAGTTGGTTCCATGACCAGTTGCTTGAGGAAGGCACCCTGAAGGGAGTCCAGGATAAATCTGCTCCTAGTTGATGCTGCTGCTGGGATACTCCAGTCCACGTCTGGAATACTGAGGTCTCCAACCAGCACTACCTCACCCTTGTCTGCCATCCTTTGGATGGCTAGCACCAGCTCCCTATCTGTTTCTTCCTTGTGCTGGTGGTCTACAGACCACACCTGTGCGGATGGCTGGCCCCATTTTCCTTTCCAGCTTAACCCACAGTATCTCTCCCCCATTTTGTTCCTCCTGGATCTCTGTGGCCCTTATGTCATTTTTCACATACAGTGCTACTCCTCCTCCCTTCCTACCTGCCCTGTCTCTTCTGAATATGTTGTAGCCAGGTATGGCCATCTCCCAGTCATGGTTATCATTACACCAGGTTTCAGTGATGGCCACAATGTCCAGGTCTGACTGCACCATGACAGCCTCCAGATCTTCCATCTTGCTGCTAAGGCTCCTGGCATTTGCACACATGGCTTTCTATGATTTGACCTCCCTAGATTGTTTCACTGTTCTACTCCAGCCCCTTCCTTGGTTGTCCTTTATCCCTGGTTCTCCTTGCTGTCTGCCTGTCTGCTGATTTTTGCCCCTTTTCTGCCTATCCACCTCTTGGGCGCTAATCTCCATCTTTTGCACACTGCTTTGTAGAGATAACCACTCCTCTGGTTCACTGGTTCCACTGCTAGCTGTGGGGGGGGTGAGCAAGTAGGTACCCTCCTTGCTGACCTGCCACCCCCATTTGCTAGTTTAAATGCTTGTCAAAGTAGCATTTAAAGTTATCATTGAGTGCTTCGATTCCCCTCCAGGATGGATGCAGGCTGTCAGGCTTGAACAAACCTCCATCCCTCCAGGTGGGTCCCCAGTCACCAATGAATCCAAACCCTTCCTCACAGCACCAGTTCTTCAACCATGAGTTAAAGTTCCTGGTGCATGCACCCCTATGCTATCCCTTGCCTTTTTTAGGTAGTACTTCTGAGAAAGTGACAGAACTAGCTAATTGCTTGAGACCCCTCCCCAATTTCCTAAATTCTTCCTGAACTTCCTTTGGCTCCCCATTTGCCAGGTCATTAGTACCTAGGTGGATAATGACATCCAGCTCACCCTCCCATCTTGCCTTCCCAGTGATTCCCAGGATCTTCCTTCCATCCCTCCATGCCATGGCACCTGGTAGACACCTCACCTCCCTGTCCTCCCCCTCCTGTGTTCCTAGCTGGATCCATCTTATGATGGAGTCTCCCACCAGGATTCACTTCCTCCTCCTCTGGGGTCCACTGCTTTCCCCGCTGAGGTCACCTCCTTGGCTAACCTCCACATCATTTCCTTCCACTTCTCTGGGTACCTTCTATTTGGTTGTCCCCATTTGCCAGTGTGGCATATGAGTTATTGAGTGGAATAGGATCTGGGAAATGCCTCTGCCTCTGCCTGACTGCTCTAACTCACCCTGAGCCCACTGTCATCCAAGTGCTCCTCGTTCTCGGCATCCTTTGAGGCAGTTGCATTGGACTGGGTGGTCTCTGGATAGGGGTGATGGTACTCCTGACCCAGTTTACTTCCACTCTGAGTCTGGCTACCTCATCCCACAGTCCAGAGAGATGCATGCAGATAGGGCAGCACCTCAGTGTCCAGAAGGTCTGCCTGAATATGGCTACCCCACAGCCACTGCATTGCACCACTCCCCACATTATACTGCAATTATACTGCTATTCCACTACTTGTCTGCTACTGAAGCATGCATGCACCCTAAATATTTTTTAGTTATTTATTTATTGAACTCTCAGATAACACCTTTGAACTTAAAACTCTTTTACAAAGGCTCCATTTCAAAAACAACACAATACAGGTTTACACATTGAATATAAACTAACAAGATATCAGCTATTGCATACAACAGCATGCAAGCAAACACAGTTACAGTCATTGTACATCAAGTGCCAGAAGACAATCTAGAGAAGGAATACAGCAATTCTAGATTATTTCCATGACAAAGTAGCAGCCAAAGAGGCTTTGTCTAGCATAAGTAGGTAACATGTGTAAGGATGGGTTGCGGGAGGGGGATAGATGGGCAGAGAGTGAGTAGTTAAGGGAGAGAATAAAGGAAGGGATATGGAAGGTAGCAGCCAAAGAGGCTTTGTCATGCATAAGTAGGTAACTTGTGTAAGGAAGGAGTGCAGCAATGGGGATAGTAGGGAGGTGGGGAGAAAGTAGTAGGGGAGAGAGTGAAGAAGGTAATACAGGAGCGGGAGTTACAAAATTGTGGGGTGCATGAATATGAAAATGAGTGGTGATGAGAAGCAATTAAACAGCATTGTCAGGTGGCAGTCAATGCTCGTTAGGGAAGAAGTGATGAGAACAAGGGTTTGGTTCAGGAGGAATGGTGATGAGGGAAGGGACAACGGAAGAAGAGGAAGGAGAGGGTAGATGAGGGAGAAGTGGAGGGTGGGTAAAAGAAGAAATGAAAGGGAAAGAGTAATTAAAGATAGGTAGCTGCAGTTGTGCTCAGCTGGAACAGCAGGCCCATAAGGAGATGATGTAGAGAACAAACTTGATCTTTAACCATGGGGAAAACATACAAAGTGACCTTCATGAGAGCAAGGTAATTTGGGTAGGATTAGCTGATGCAGTCACAGTTGTTGTTTGCCAAACAGTATTGACACAGTCTATGTTAGAATCGGACCAATTTGGTAGCAGTGGAGACATCAGCGGGTAGCCGGTCCTTTTTAATGTCTTTATAAGTGACATTGCAGAGGGACTGGAGGGGAAGGTATGTCTCTTTGCAGATGACACAAAGATCTGCAACAGGGTTGATATGCAAGGTGGGGTGGAAAGGATGAAAAGGGACTTGGCAAGGTTGGAGGAATGGTCAAATGTATGGCAGCTTAGATTCAATGCAAAGAAGTACAAAATAATGCACCTGGGAAACAAAAACCCAGGGCAAGAGTACACAATGGGGGGTGAGATACTAACAACAACAAAAATGGAAAGGGACCTGGTGGTAATCATATCAGATGAACTAAAAGTGGGCCAGCAATGTGAGAAGGCAGTAAGTAGGGCTGGGGGGATACTGGGAGGCATAGGGAGAGGCATCACCAGTAGAAAACAGGATGTTGCTGGCCCTCTGTACAGACAGTTGGTAAGACCACATCTGGAGTACTGTGCACAGTTCTGGAGACTCCATCTCCACAAAGGCATAGATAGGGTGGAGGCTGTCCAGAGGAGGGCAACCAAAATGGTGCAGGGTCTGCACCAGAAGACATATGAAGAAAGATTAAAGGAGCTTAAGATGTATAGCCTCGAGTAAAGGAGGGAGAGGGAGGACATGATAAAAACTTTCAAATATCTCAAGGGAATCAACTAAGTCCAAGAAGGTAGCATCTTTCAAAAAAAGAGATGTGCAAGAACAAGGGGGCACAATTTGAAGATGGGGGAGGACGGCTCAGAGGTAATGTGAGGAAGTATTTCTTCACAGAGAGGGTTGTAGATGCATGAAACAGCCTTCCTGAGGAGGTCATAGAGTCAAAAATAGTGGGGGATTTCAAGAATGCTTAGGATAGACATAAGGAAATTATAGTGGGCGGGTAGGAGGAAGTAGGCTGTTGGTTAACTAGGATCTGCAGCTTATCCGTTAGGTAGGGAAATGGGCAGACTTGGTGAGCCAAGAGGTCCTTATCTGCCATCAAATTCTATGTTTCTATATTTCTATGAATTTAACCATAGAGGGGTTCTGTAAGTAAATGAATGTTGTCCTTGTGTTGTGCGACAGCACAGGATGGCAAAGAGCTGATTATCTGAACTTCAGGTACAGCGGAGGTTACAGGGAGGGGTAAAACACTTTTCTACGATATGTGACATAAGACCTAAACTAACTTTCTTTGCTGGGAAAGAGGTTTGATATTTTATTCTATAGTGGTCTATAGTAGATAGTAAAGTGTCTGTTTATAACTTGTTGATTCTGGGAATATTTTAGTCATTTTTTTTACACTGTATTGTAAAACATGTTTTACTTTGTTATTTATGTGGAGGGGGGACTTGTCAGTCCTTCTTTTAAAGTGTGGTAGTACTGCTAGTAAAATGTCTACTACAGAAAAAGATCAGGACAATCTATTTTTACCTGATGTCTATACTAGCTTTTTGGCTAATTTAGGGACTGGTGTAAATCCTAAAGAGCTACATAACTGCTTATTAACATGGGGACACAATTTTAAAAGGGCACTAAGATGACCATTAATGTACAATGGACAAAAACAGTTATGTTTGCCTTTTTTAAGATGTTTTATATTAATAATGCTGCTCTCCTCCGGTAATATGCATGCCAACCTGGGCCCCACTGTAGATAATCATTTTAGCTTACAGGAATTTAGTGAACGTTCCAGCCTGCGCATAGTGCACCTTAACATGAGGAATTTGCTAACAAAGATTGATTATGTTTGCACATGGATATATCATTCTATCCCTGATGCTTCCATTTTGTCAGAGTCCTGGTTAAGTGCTAAAATTAAAGATACTAATGTGTATATTGATGGGTATACTCTATATAGGCAGGATCAATCAACTAAGTGGGGAGGTGTGGCAATTTATTTTAAAAGTGGTTTATTGGGCACAGTAAAATTAGATAAATCCATTCCTGAAAAATTATATTTGATTGTCTTAAATGTTGGGGTGTCAAAAAATGTTAGTTTTAACTTGGCAGCTTGCTACAGACCTCCTTCCGCTTCTTCAGAAGTTCTTCAGATGTTTGTAACTATGCTAGCCCCTTATATAGATTAAGAAATTGAGATAAATGGTCATTTGAACTGTGACTTGTTGAAATCATCAGTTCAATTGACAAATCAATTAGTGGCTCTTAACTGTACTCCAATTATTGACACACCAACACAACCTAATAAGTCTTCACCTGACAGAGATACTCTCTTGATTTGATAATGACCACTACACCACACAGGTATATTTCTTCTGTATTCAATGCTGACATAAGTGATCATTGTTGTGTAGCATGTATTTGACACCAAACTAAACAAGTTAAGACAACTTACGTTATAGTTACTAGGAATTTCACTAAATTTTGTGAACAGGCCTTTTGCCATGAGCTAGATAAGGTTAATTGGGCACTAATTTCTTGTTGCCATGATATTCACTCTGCATGGTCATATTTTAAAAACACCTTCCTGGAAGTAATTAACAGGTATGCTCCTTTAACTAAAAAGAGAATTAGGTCTCAACCTGTGCCCTGGTTTAGTGGCTATTTAAAAAAAATGGATTAATGAAAAGGAACAACTACGGAAAAAAGTTAGAAGTACAAGATAAAATAGGGAAATGCAGAATTATAGAGCTGCTAGAAATAAATGTACAAGGGAGCTAAGACAGGCAAAAGTAATTATTATAGTCAACAATTTAACAATGCATTTGGTAATAATAAGAAAATCTAGGATGGCATAAAGCAATTATAAGGTGGAACGCAGGCTGCAATGCTTTCAAAAATATTACAATACAAAGATGTTTTAATTTGTAAACATGATGAACAAGTTAAGGCCTTCAATAATTATTTTCTGGTGCTGGGTGTACTTTCAATAAAAAATTCCCTAATCAACCAAAAATTGTACTAGATAACCATTTTGTTAGCCAGATTAAAGGACCTTTATTTTCTTTTAGGGAGATTGGTGAACAAGATATCTTGGCTGAGTTTGCTAAGTTGGATGTTAAGAAAGGAGCAGATCAAGACAGTATTGTTCCTATATTCCATATGTTTTCATTAAGCACTTATGAAATTCCTGATGATTGGAAAACAGCCTACATCGTGCCAATTTATAAAGGTGGTAATGATCTGGATCCAGGATGTTACTGGCCTATATCTATTCTGACCCCTATTTCCAAAATGTTAGCAAAATTAGTCTATTGGCAGTTAATAAAATGGACAAAAATAGAAAATTGCCAAATTATCAAACTGGTTTTCGTAAATGGTACAATATAATATACGCAGCAACTAATGTAGTTAGATAACATTTACACCGCCTTTGATCAGGACTATTCGGTTCCTGCAATATTTTTAGATCTGTCAAAGGCGTTTGACTCTGTCAATCAGAATTCGTTATTGAACAAATTAAAGATTTCAGGTCTGGGAATGGGAGCTTTGTCTTGGTTTTCTGCTTATTTGTTTTCCTGTCTACAATGTGTTAAAGTGGGATAATATTGCTCTGACTTAGCTATAATAGACAAAGGGGTGCCCCAGGGGTCAGTATTGGGACCCCTTCCATTTCTTGTATATATTAATGATTTACCTGACAGTGTATCAGCAGACACTAACATTCTTTTGCATGCTGGTGACTCTAATTTGTATTGTCAGAACAAGGATCCTTTAGAAGCCATTAATACTTTGCAGAAAGACTTTGATAATATTACGCTTACCCTATTAATTATTGCCTATTATTAAATATAAATAAAACTCCAATGGCCCAGATATTCAAAACTTTGCCCCTGGGCTAAATTAGCATCATCTGGCAGGCAAACGTAGCTCAGAGCAAAAAGCAAGCTATATTCAAAAGGAAAAGACTGGTGCAAAACCAGACGAATATAGCAAGCAAAGGAAGTCAGGCAAACAGGGCTAGAAGTGCAGGGCAAAAACAGCTCGGGAATAAGACAGCACTGAATATAGCAATAGGGAAGTGCACACTGCAACTGCAGCTCATTAGAATCTGAAGCAAGCCAGTGTTGCAAGTGGAGAACATCGTGTGTGATTGCACAGAGATGTCTCACAGCTGCTGCAAACAACAATGCAAGCCATGCACTGCAAAACTGTGCTATGCTGAAGTGTTTTTTCCTGGGGCTAACTCAAAAGCACAGTACTAACATAATAGCCTCGTGCAAACTGATTAGCAAGGGGCAAAAGTGAGCTATATTCAAAGCTCCCATGCAAATCAGCCTACTTAGGTAATCCGTGGGCAAACAGACACATTTGCATCCCATTATGTGCTGCTTAGCATACATTACCATGCAGTTTGCCTGGTGCTACTGCATGAAGCACACAGCTCCACCTTTTGGATGGAATGGAAGTACAGGCTGGATGCTGCAGACCAAGGCATGCCCTCAGCATCCCCTGTTGGTCAGAATGGAAGCACAGGATGGCAGCAGCAGGAACTGTGTGCTGGCAGGCACAGACATACCTCTCAACCCATTGCCTCCTGAATCAGCGACAAGGCTTATGAAAATCAAGGGCAAAGACCCAAGATCAGGGATACATCTTAAGAAGTGTTACTATTCACTCAGAATGCTGACAGATTAAGGAGATGTTGGGTTAAAATGCAGTTTCAGAAGAAGAACCAGTCAGTAACTGTCATGTATGACAGTATTGTGTGCTTTTAATCCACACTGTTCTGTCACAAAAACACATGTCGTATGAGGGACGGAGGACAATTTGGAGTCAAAATCAGGGACCTCCCTGAATATCAGGGACAGTCAAGAGGTATGGGTGCATACAACACACTCATGCATATGTGTGCCTGATACACACCCATGACCCCAGTAGTCTAGTGTTCCCCCCAACCCCCAGCATGAATCCCAACCCCCGTTACATGATAATACATTATTTTTTCCTGGTAGTCTAGTGGTCCCCACCCCCAGCATGAATCTTGACCCCCATTCCCTGATAATACATTATTTTCCCTGGTAGTCTAGTGGGTCCCCACTCCAGCATGAATCCCAACCCCGTTCTGTGATATACATTATTTTTCCCTGGTAGTCTAGTGGTCCCCACACCCCAGCATGAATCCGAGCCCCATTCCATGATGATACATTATTATTCCTAGTACTTTAGTGGTTTCACCCACAGCGATGCTGCCCATTCATCTCCACACTAAGCCCATGAACAGAGCTGGCATTACCAGTTTCCTCTCATCACCATGGCTGGTCACTGACTGAGATATAAATGAGTGCCACTGTAATGAATGAGCTATACAGCGGTGTTCATTTGTACCTCAGTTGGTGGCTGGCCGTGGTGGTGAGAGGAGGCTGAGCCCATCACCAGCTCTGTTCATGGGCTGTTATCAAGATGTGAGGTGACATCACTGCTGAGTGGGGGGACCACTAGACTACCAGGGAAAAATAATGTTTCATCACGGAACAGGGGTCACGATTTGTGCTGGGGGGTTGGGGGACCACTAGACTACCAAGGAAAAATAATGTATTATCATGGAATGGGGCTCGGGATTCATGCTGGGGAGGGCCACTAGACTACCAGGGAAATTATATATATATACTGTGGCTACGGGGGTTGGGGATCACGCTTGGGAGGCACACTGCCGCATTACTGCCTGCCTTTTGTCAGCAGTATTTGGTGACGTGCTACAGGTTGTGCTAATGCCTGTAGCATGGCACTATGCCATTCAATATGCCAGTGCACCGGCATCCAGGGCCCCTCCCTTCAGTCTCTCCCTTGCACATATTATAGGTTGAGCATTGGCGCTAACACCTAGCGCCAGTGCTCACTATCCTTTTCAATATTGCAGATGGGCACAAGGTCTGCACTAGTCTAGCACAACTGGTTTGTGCCCGGTGCTTGGCTTTGAATATCTGGACCCATGAGTCTTATTCTCTGGTAGACCTAAAGTAGATATTCAAAATGAAACAAATAAAAAAAATCAAGCATTGGATGGGAACGATTTGATTAGAACTTCTGTATATAAATGTCTAGGTATCGCACTAGATGACTCCATAATATTTGATTCACATATACAAGTGCTTTCTAACAAACTTAAGAAATTATTATCATTTTTCTATAGAAATAAGGTATGTTTCAGCCTTAATATTCTCAAACAGTTGGTAAAGTCTTTGTTTATGTCAGAAATTGATTATGGAGATTGTGTATACATGAGAATGACAGATACTGTCCTGAAATTTTTGGACCCCCTTTAACATAGTGTACTGAGGTTTGCCACCAGGTTACCATGGTGAACCCATCATTGCAGTCTCTATTCTGAGATGAGTTGGCAACCACTGTCAGTCTGGAGACAAACCCACTGGACAATTTATGTCTACAAGTTTGTCTTAGATAAACTGCCCTCATATCTGCTTGGACTGGTCACTAGTAAAGAGCCAAACAGATATTCTTTAAGATCTGCTGACTTACCCCAGTACATTTTATCTAGATGTAGAAATAAATTTGGTAGTTATAGATTGGCTTTTGTTGTTCCTACGACTTGGATCTCCATGCAAAAAAAAGTTGAAACTGACATCAATAATTTCTTTATCACATTTTAAATGACTAATTTGTAAAGCAATGATACATGTTTACATCTGTTTTAAATGAATTATAACTTTAATGTTTGTGTATGCATTTTGTAATTTATATATATGATAGCACGTATATATGTTACTTGTATGTATATATGTTTCTTGAGGGATGCAATTGTAAAAGAGAGATTTTCTCTCAATTTTGCTTTCCAATAAATTGAATTGAATTATTCTGTCCTTTAATTGCAACCAGTTTTCCTGGGTATACAGATTACACATATGTGTGAGGCATGCTTCCCCTATGAGGAGCCCGCCAGCTTTGTTTACAGCAGTATTGATACGTCTAAGGGATGTAGTAGTGGCAGAGCCATAGACATGCAGTCCATAGTCAACGATGGAGATCCCAGAGCTGTGAATTTCTAAACTAAGTGCTTCTGCAGTAAGGCTTTGCTTGTGCTTATAGAGCAGCCCTAGCTGTATATTGACTGCTTTCGAGATATTTTCTATGTGTTGATAATAGGATAAGGAACTGTCAATGGTGACCCCGAGGTATTTGAAATGATGAATAAGTTCCAGAGGCATGCTAGAAGAGTTTGTGATGGTCAACGGGTAGGATCTGTGCTTACCTTGGCGGTACTGAAGAGCTTTACTTTGTGTTTTTTACAGTTTAGGATGAGTCTTGGCATGCATACCAAAGTCAATATGTCTTGAAATTGAAATCTAATTAAGCTGGATAAATGTGGTTTAGTAGGTTAAAATTTACTGTGGATACTTTACAAATTGGAAACATTTGCTTAAAAGATTCATAGGCACACAGTAGGTGATGCCACTAAAAGTCCATTTCTTGAATTTAATTTTCATAAAATACTTATCACCACTGAATCAGCTTATCTGCACTAGCCTCATGGCCTTGCAATACCCCCTCAACACTCCTGTGACCGTGATATCCAGCATCATGCTCCATCATAACTAAAGATATCCAGATACTTCTGTCTCAGTTGCCTAAGTCACAACTAGTTGTAAGGTTTGGTATCTTACCTTCAGGGTTGTTAAAGAGTCAGCAGGTAGCATTGTACAGAAACCACTTTGCATGTGCATGTGCTTCCACAGCTCATTAAGTCAGTGAGCTCTAGTGGTTATCTGACTCATTGCAAGAATTCAGGGTAGTGCACAGTGATGTCCATGACTGCTCTTCATAGTTTGTCACTCAAGGTAGTGACCCAATACTTGGTACCACTATACCTTTACTATGGAGCCTTCTATCAATGCTACCTTATTGACACTTTACCCAGCCTTTACTTTCCTCTGCAATGAAAACTTAAGTGTATGTATGTGCAAAATGTATGGACATGGCTTCGACAAAAGTATCACAACATCCCAGAATTTCACAAAAACTTGTGAAACTCATCTTTTATTAGTGCTGTTAGTTTGGAATCTTTGGCTGCTTATAACTTGACCAGCCTTTGAGAAAGTAATTAGGGAATTGACACATACAGCCTCTTGTTTTCCATATTGTTTTTTCTCCTGGCTGGCTGCTCGTCTCTCTCAGGGATATACCCTGTTCACAAAGACACACTCTGATCAGACTGAACCCAGCCATCATTCAGTTGGCTACTATGTTTTTCTTGAACATTTTTTCCCTTCCAACTTTCCTGGTGGGTGTGGTGCCTCTGTCAGCCTTGCCACAGCTTTCTTTGCAGCAGGAGCAAGCTCCCTGGTGCAGCCACAGGGGTCACTGTGTTGGTGAAACCTGCCACCATCTCTCCCAGACTGAGATGCACTGCTGAGCGGCAGCTTTCTCAGCCATGGCCTGCCTCCAGCTATGATTTCCGGGGCTCACTTCCAAACCCAGGTCATCAGCATGGCAGTGCAATGCTCTGCGGCTGGGCTATGTGGGTGGTGTCAAAGCCTAACATTTAGGGTAAAAGAAACTAACAAAATTGATGGTATTCTGTTCTCTAGTTTTTGAGACATAGGGGCTAAAAATTCTGCAGTTTACATAATTGTGAAATGCAATAACTTAGTCACCTTTAAAGAGCTAGTGTACTGCTTGAAATTAATAGTAATTTTCAGATGCAGTCAGCTATCACTTCCCGTATCTGAAGTATTTTTTTATTTTCTGTTTGCTAATTAGAACGTTTTCCACCTGGCAGTACTGGGGTGATGTGTGGAGCAGCACTCTGTCCGGAGGAAAAAACGTCAGTTCTGTTCCTCCCACTACATCATCAGAACTGAGACCAGACACCTTGAGGCACCACAATCCTTGCAGCCTGAGCAGTGACTTTCACCATCTATCAATCAAAATGCTGGAAATTGTGACATCACTAGTAACCAGGGAGAACCAGTCCCTGCTGCTTTATGTGAAAGTGAAACCTGGCATTAAGAAATGGTTCTCATTGGCTACTAGTGATGTTATAGTCATTGTGGTTTCAGTGTTGATGTAGTGGGAGGAACAGAACTGCCTTTTTTTCCCCTCCAGCATGCTGCTCCACACATCACCCAAGTACTTTCAGATGGAAAATCTTCGAATTAGCAAACAGAAAAGAAGAAATACTTGAGATATAAGAAATGACGTCTGACTACTAACATACTAACATACTATTTGCCAGCAGATTAGGCCTTACGGTCTATTGAGTCTGCTCGAACCTTAGATCCTTAGTTGGGTGCCAAGACCCTCCCATCCCTTGTGCTCCAGGAACCCCTATCATCCATCCCCACCCCTCTGGGACAGGCCATCATCTGATACATCCACTTTCTGTGTCTGTCCCACCCTCTCTTGAAGCCCTCCACTGTGGATCTCTGAACCAGCTCACCAGGCAGTGCATTCCAAGGGTCCACCACCCTCTCAGTGAAAAACCTCCTCCTCTTTTCCCCCCTCACCCTTCCACCTTCCAACTTCAAACCATGCCCTCTGGTGATACCTCCCTGCTTTAGTCTAAAGATTCCCTCCATGTTTACCCTATTTATTCCCTGAGGTACTTGAAGACCTCAATCATGTCCCCCCATCTCTCCTCTCCTCCAATGAAAACAGGCAGAGCTCCTCAAGTCTGTCCTCATATGTCAAATCCCCTAGCCCTCGTATCATCTTTGTTGCCCACCTCTGTACCCTCTCCAGGAGCTGTATATCCCTCTTCAAGTGTGGTCTCCAGTACTGTACACAGTACTCAAGATGTGGTCTAACCAGTCCATTGTACAGTGGTAGAATCACTTCCTTGCTCCTAGAGGTGATCCCCCTTACGATGCATCCCAACATCCTGTTTGCCTTGCTAGCTGCTCTTCTGCACTGCTCAGAGTTATTCATACATGCATCCACCATGACCCCTAGGTCTTTTTCCCTATTGAGGCCTCTCAGCGCCTCCCTCCCAGGGTGTACCTGTGTTTAGGGTTTCCCACCAAGATGCAACACCTGCACTTGGTGACATTGAAATTTAATTTCCTTGTGTGAGCCCAGCTTCAGGGTGTCTAGGTCCTTGCAGGCCAACCTCCCTCTTCTCCCTCAACTACTGCTCCCATCTTGGAGTCATCCGTGAAGAGACTCATTTTACACCCTATACCTCCCTGATGTCCAATATGTATGCATTAAACAGGATCGACCCAGGACTGAGCTCTGCGGTACTCACTACCAACCTCTCCAGGGTTCAAGAGCTCCCACAGACCACTACTCTCTGAGTGCATCCAGCTAGCCAGTTTTCAATCCATCTGACCATCAAAGGGCCTACTCTAACCCCATCAGTTTCTCCACCAGACCATGTGGGGACAGAGTCAACGTCTTGCTGAAGTCCAAGAATAATACATCCACAGGCTTACCCCAGTCCAGTTCTGATGTTACCTATTCATAGAACTCCACAAGGTTGGTTTGACATGATCTACCTGGCACAAACCCATGTTGCTGACTATCCAGACCTCCCACCTCCTCCAAGTACACCCCCAATTGTTCCTTTAGTATACTCTCCATTAATTTTCCCACCACCAAGGTCAAACTGATGGGTCTATAGTTACCTGGTACTTCCTCGACCCCCCTTATGGATTGGTACGCCATGCCTCTCACCAATCTAAGGTACCCTCCCTGTCTCAAGTGACCTGCTGAAAAGCTCCACCAGGGTGCAGCCAATATGTCCGCCACCCCATAGTACTCTCGGATGAATGCCATCCGGCCCAGGAGATTTGTCTTTCTTCAGGGCCTTGAGGGCTAACCACACCCTTTTGGTGGAGATAGCATCATCTGTCCCCTCCACCTTACTGGCCTTTTTATCCTTACCCAGATGTGACACCCCTGGGGTACCTCTCCCTCCCTCTTGCTCCATTTCTGTTGCTCCCCTGATCCCACTTACTGATGCTTCTATCCCCTTCGTGCCTTGCTTTGTAGATATCCTATCCCCCTCCCTAGTGAACACAGAGGCAAAGTACTCGTTAAATACCGCTGCCTGGTCCCTCACCTCTTCCACCCACCCTCCTTCTGATCTCAATCTGCTGAGATGGCCCTTAGTTTTTCTCCGCTCCCCAATGTACTGGAAGAACCCCTTTTCCCCTCTATGTATCCCCTGTGCCAGCTGCTGCTCTTTACTGTACTTTGCTCCCCTCACCATACGGGTGACTTTTCTAGATGCAAGCTGGTACATTTCCTTATCCCTATCCCCTCTTGTTGTTTTATATTTTTAGTAGGCCACCTTCTTTTCTCTGACTGCTACCTGTACCTCACTGGACCACCAGCATGGTTTATGTGACCTTGCTCCCTTATGTTTCAACTTAGCTCAGATCCTGACTGCCTCATGAAGTCCCCGTTTTATGACCTCCCATCTCCTTTCCACATTTGTCATTGAGGTAATCCCCTTCAAGTGATCCTTGAGAATATTTCCCATGCCCATAAAGTCTGCCCCCCTGAAGTCCACTGCCAGTGTCCTAGATCTCACCCCCCTTCCCCCATGCTTATTTGAAACCAGACAGTATTGTGGTCGCCCCAGTCAGGGGGTCCTGTACAACCATGTCCCTTACCAGATCCCCATCTGACAGAACCACATCCAGGACATGCCCCTCCCTTGTGGGCTCCATCACATGCTGTGTTAAGAACACATCCTGGAAGCCATTCAGCAGCCTCTACTCCTTGGCCACCTTAGAGGACATGGTTCCCCAGTTTGTACCTGGCATATTAAGGTCCCCCATCAACACCACTCCTTCCCCTTTTGGTCCACACTGGGCAATGATATTGTCCAGCAAACCATCCTCTAGAACATCACTCATCCCGGGGGGCCTATATGCTACACCCAGCTTGACCTTATCTCCTGCTGGGGATCGTAAGGTGACCCATAAGGCCTCCACATTTCCCTCTGCCTCTTCTACCCTAACAATTTCTATGTCATCTCAATGAACATAACCTCTCCACCCCCTCTGCCCTCCTTTCTATCCTTCCTAAGCATAGTGTACCCCCATATGTTTAGGTCCCAGTCATGGTTTTTGTTGGCCCACGTCTCCGTGACCACCACCACATCCACCCCCCCTCAAACAGCATGGCCTGAAATGCTGGCAACTTGTTTCCCAAGCTTCTGGCATTTACTAACACCAACCCCCACCCCTTATCCCTGATCCTCTTTGTCGAACCCCACCCAGATTCCTTATACTTCCATCCTCCCTCTGCTCCTCCTGAAACCTCCACCCCCAGTATGTTTCCCCCTCCCCCCTTGGGCTTGAAGGCTACTCCCCTCATCTGGAGGAGAGGGCTTCTGGTCAGCCCCTCCCTTATCCCTTCCCCTCACAAGTTTAAACCCCACCTTTCTTGTATGTAGTCAGCCATCCCTGTTTAAGGACTGCCTTCCCAATGGGGCAAGATGAAACCTGTCCTTGGAATATAGTCCCTTATCCTCCCAAACTCCATTCCAGTTCCCTAACACCCCCAACCCACTCTCTTCACCCCACTTCCTGAGCCAGTCATTAACCTCTGTGAGCTTCATTTTTTT
Source organism: Neoceratodus forsteri (assembly GCA_016271365.2). Taxonomy (NCBI): domain Eukaryota; kingdom Metazoa; phylum Chordata; order Ceratodontiformes; family Ceratodontidae; genus Neoceratodus; species Neoceratodus forsteri. The sequence continues at coordinate 814,313,690 of CM057454.1, forward strand.
CTCCACTGAGGCCTTTGGTACTGGCAATATCTCTGAAAAGGAAATGTTGCACCCATTATCACGACAGACTCTGGCAAGTTCTTGAACCTTGCTTGATTTCCAAATGCTATTTCCTCTAGATCATTAGTTCCAATGCACAATGCACCGGTTTCCTCCACAATCCCTAACCATTTCATACACCATGAACTTTGCTCTGTGCACTGTCAGCCCACAGATACTCACTACCTTCACCTGGCTATGGCATCCACCCCCATCCCTCCCACTGGATACCCTAATCATCGAGTCTCCCAATAACAGAACCTTAACACGCCATCATCCTTATGGTTACCTCCACTATGCCCTCTCAGCCCCCTTCCCCCTTTATTCATGATCCCAATTCATGGGAGTCTTCCTGCCTTATTAGAGACCTCCTTGTCACCCTCCTCTTTCTGCCTCCCTTGCTATTTTGCACACTTAACTCAAACCCCCCCTCTGAATAGGTGTCCCCTTTAACCCTCTCTTATCCGAACCATTTATCCTGGCCCTGATGGTTTCCCCTTCCCCCACACTGCCATCCTCCCCCCTTGTAATAGTACCCCTGCTTCCAGAGTCTCTCTGTGGGTCTCCTTTAGCTAGGGCCCATCCTTGGTACTGACCCCTGCTGAAGGGGGCTCCTCCCATCTCCTGTCTCCCAGTTTCTCTCCAATCATGCTCTCCTCCCTCATGTCTGGAATATGTTGCATCTCCCCCATTTGCTTAACATATATGTTTCCCCTTCTCCCTCTGGGACTATTTCTATCCTTTCCATAGCCGGTCTGTGATGCCCTATGGGTATCCGACTCCCTCCCCCCGGCCTCTGTATAAGTTTTCATTTCCACCAACCCCTTCCTCCCCCTCTAGGTTGCTTAGTAGCTCAAATTTATTGTGACACTCTATGTCAGCCTCCATCAAGTAACCCGAGTTTCCCTGACTGCATCTCTAAACTGCCCTCTTCTCCCTCTTGTTCTGTTCACCTTAGAGCTCCTTCCCACAGTCTGCTGTTTTAGGCTTCCGCACAACAGCCCCTCCTGACTCTTCCCCCTCCACTCTCTTTGTATTCAGAATGTTCACCCCGTACGCTTTCCCCTTAGCATCAACTTCCCTACCTAAGGGTCCTCTGTCCCTAATATCCCCCCGCCTGCTTGCTGTAACATAACGTCCTGTAATTTCAGAGCATTGTCCCAGCCTCCCCTCTGCCCCACCCTTCTGCTGCCCATATCCACACCCCTTATCCTTGGACACCCCCCCAGCTCCCCCAGCTTACTCCTTAACCAATATACCTCACTCCTGATACAATATAGCTGTCTACAGAGTGGGCAGCCTCCCTCTCTCCAGGCCCAATTTAGAATTATTGCCATCCCACAGCCTGTGCAGTCTACAACCCTTCTGAAGATGCCTGCCATGGTGGAATATGGCCACCCTGTTTATCCCCCTCTGTTTATAATGGCACACCCCCTTTTCTCAGTCCCTTTCCCCTGGAATACAGTTTCTCTCTATACTGACTGTAGTTATTTACAAGCCCAGTTTCAACCCCACCAATAAAGTTCCCAAGTCTCACAAACACATAACAGTCCAGTGTGTGTTTGGTCCCACTAACAGTGTGTGTATGCAGACATCAGGTACCGTATGATGTCACAGGCCCACCAGCTCCTGTTGCTTCGAATTTCAGTCCCAAACAGAAATACTCAGCCCTTCAATCCCAACCCCCAGTGGCTTTTCAGTATTTAAGAAAGCCTGCAAAACAGGGTGGGTGGGAGGGCTCTTACCAAACACCAGGCAAACAACACATTTAAATTTCCTCTAATTAACCCTGCCAAACAACTGTCCCTAAGCCTCCAAAGTTACAATATCACAGCCCAAGTAACAGTTCTAATTCAAGGTAATAATTTTAACACATAGAACTAATTTCACTTACAAACTATTCAAATATTTCAGTTAAAACAGAATATAGCCCCAGACCTCTGTCCACCAGCCTGCTGCTTAAGTTCCCAAGTGAACAATGAAGGCCAAGGTCATTCCTTTTAAAGACAAGGTAATTGCAGCTAATGTCCCCATCCCCTAACACCAGGCAAACAACACATTTAAATTTCCCTCTAATTAACCCTGCCAAACAACTGTCCCCAAGCCTCCAAAGTTACAATATCACAGCCCAAGTAACAGTTCTAATTGAAGGTAATACTTTTTAACACATAGAACTAATTTCACTTACAAACTATTCAAATATTTCAGTTAAAACAGAATATAACCCCAGACCTCTGTCCTACCAGCCTGCTGCTTAAGTTCCCAAGTGAACAGTGAACAACTACATCTGAAAGTTACAATTAACTGCAGGCAGCTTCCAAGTAGTACACTAGCTCTTAAATGAACAGAGATGGCAAACGTGGTACACTTCTGCATGGACCTTGGAAAATTTGGTGCAATGTGAACATATCATTTTTAAAGTGGACAGAAATAACTGAAATCAGAATTTTGGCAACATTTCTTCAAATGTTCACAGATATTTTGTGAAATTTTGAGGAAATGAAATCATAATTTTGCCAGAATTCTGCTGGCAGAAGATTCATTTCTCTACAAATTCTGTAGAAATAGACTCACTAACCACCTATATTCTTCAATTTTTCACAATGTGTATTTAATACCCATCAGTCACAGTACTATTAAAATTGACTACCAGCCAACTTTAATAGTACTGTGACCAACAGTCATTAAACATTGCGAAAATTGACAAATATAAGTTGCGAGTAAGTCTATTTCTACAGAAATGGTAGAGACTTAGGCATTGTCTGGAGCAGACTCCTCCCTGTGATTTCTTTTTATTGCAGGTGGTGGGCCATGCCAGGTTCCTATGTAGAAGATTAATTTCACCCATCCCTACTGAGGAGGTAATTGAAGGAGGACAAGACATTTTTAGGTATGTAAGTGAAAAGAAGACCAGGGAAGGGATTGTTATTTACTATACCACACCTTAAGATGAATAAAGAGCAGAGTTCTTTCGTTGCCTGTACTTAACAGAACAGTGAGTATAAGAACAAGCCATCTAGGCTAGGAGGGTTAATCTATGGAGCTTTATAAAGGTTTCTTTTGTACACTGAACAGTATTACAATGCATGGTGGGATGGCATAGGTATTTACTATACCACACCTCCAAATCAATCAAGAAAAGAGTTATTTTTTTGCCTGTTTTTAACAGAACAGGGAGTACAATGACAGGCCGGCTAGGCTATGAGGATTCATTTATGAAGGTTTATAAAGGTTTCATTTACATATAGAGCAGTACTACAACACAGGGTGGGATACCAGGAGTATTTATTAAAGCACACCTCAAGATCAATCAAGAATACAGTTAGAGATGTATGGTTGGGGATTACAGGTTTGATTTGAGCTACCTGACTAGCACAGATCCCTGCTACAACAACACAGGGATAACAAGAGTATTTAAAATATAACACACCAGAACACAGTAAGGGATGCGGGGGCAGTAGTTTATAGAGAAAGACAGAATGAAGTGGACTACTGCTGACAGGGGTATTCACTAAAACACACAATAAAGGACAACACAAACTTTTTTTTTCTTTTGAAAGCACAGGAATAACAACAACAACAAAAGGGAGGGCGAGGATTGCTTTCTAAACACATGGGTTGTGGATTACAAACAGAGACTCACTCTCAAACAGTCTCTCCCTCCACACACTGGTTCACATAAAAGTAAAACTAAAAGAGTACTAAACTGAACCCAACACTATAAAACTGCACTCTAAATTAACTCTAAAGTAAGGATATATAAAGTTGCTAAAGGTTTATAAAGAATTATAAATGAATACAAAGGTTTGTTTTCAGGATCAAGCATAGAATTACACACACTGATGTGTCCGCTGCTCACTCTCTGAACACTGCATTGAGGAACGACCCCCTCAGCTTTCTATGGGCTGTTCAGCAACATGTGACCTCTGTTTAACAACATGTGACCTCCAAGCCTACAATACAGTGCAAACTTCACTTGTAGTGGCAAACTTCACTGGCAAAGTTTCACTTTCACTGTGATCCCGTACTTTGCATTAGTGGCTTGCGCCACAGCAAAGTTTTGCATGGCACTGGATGGCAAAGTTGGTTTTCTTGGCAAAGTGCAGACTTTGCTCAGTGGAGTAATTCATGAAACATCTCAAATTCATGAATTACTATGCAGAGCAAATATTGCCCACTTTGCACATTTCTAATTGTAGGGTTAAAAAGGAAAGGGGGGGGCTCTGTAGAAGAGGACCAGGAAAAGGCAGACATCCTGAACAAATCTTTTTGTTCAGTGTTCACAGAGGAAGAAGAAGGGGAGAGGTCACACAAAAGTAACAGAAGCTTTAGAGGTAGACAATAATCTTTGTTTTGGGGGGAGAGACTATTAAAGGGAATCACAAATCTGAAGGTGTACAAAGCAATGAGGCAAGAAGGAGTGCATCTAAGGCTATTAAGGGAGTTCAGAGAGGTGCTGGCTGCACATCTGACAGTCCTGTTTATCAGCTCACTGGAAACAGGAGTGGTCATTGAGGAGGAGGAGGAGGGCAGATATAGTCCCACTTCACAAAAGTGGCAGCAGGGAGGAGGCTGGCATTTATTAGCCAGTCATCCTCACATCGGTGGTGGGAAAATTAATGGAATCACTGCTGAAGGAAAGGATTGTGGAATGTCTTTAATCCAATGGGTTACAAGACCCGGGGCAGCTTGAGTTCACAGAGGGGAGGTCATGTCAAATACATATTATAGATTTCTTTGTCTGAGTGACACAGGAATTAGATCAGAGTGAAGTGGTGGACATGGCCTTCCTAGATTTAAGAGAGGCTTTCAGCACTGTTCCTCATAGGAGACTAATATGCAAGCTGGGTAGCTTAGGAGTGGGTCCAAAAGTGGTAAACTGAATAAGAAACTGGTTAAATGATAGGCGAAAGAGGATGGTGGTAAATGGAGTTTACTCTGAGGAACAAAGGGTGGTCAGCAGGTTGCCTCAGAGATCAGTGCTGGAACCAGTGCTCTTTAATGTATTTATAAGTGACATTGCAGAGGAGCTGGAAGTGAAGGTCTGCCTCTTTGTGGAAGACACCAAAATCAGCAATAGAGAGGACACTCCATGGGGTGGAAAGGATGAGCAGAGACCTGAGAGAACTACAGGAGTGGTCAAGTGTCATGCAGCTGGATTTCATTGTGAAAAAGTGCAAAATAATGCACTTAGGGCACAGAAAGCCAACGGTGGAGTGCAAAATGTGTGGAGTAGCATTGTCGGCTTTCAAGCAGGAAAAGACCGTGGTGGTAATTATACAGTATCTGATGATCTAAAGGTGGCCAGGCAGTGTGACAAGGCAGTTGGGAGGGCCAGTGGTATGCAAGTGTGCATAGGGAGGGGTATCACTATCAGAAAGAGGGAGGTGGTCTTGCCACTGTATAGATCACTGATAAGATCCCACAGAGTACTGTGTCCAGTTCTGGAGACCACATTTCTGTAAGGACATAAACAGAGTGGAGGCTGTTTAGAGATGGGCAACTAAACTTGTGCAGGGTCTGCATCAGGAGCCCTACAAGGAGAAACTAAAGGACATCAACATGTACAACCTGAAAGACAGGATGGAGAAGGGAGATATGACAGAGGTCTTTAAATTTATTTTATTATTTATTGAATTTTGGTAACTAGGTAGGCCCACTGAGTGACCCAGTAAGTGCAGTACATTGATAATGCAATAGTTGACACAGGAAACCATACAGGTATGACAATTTCAATAACAAGACCAACTAATAGAGATACAGGAACATGTCATAATACAACACAATTACATCATACAGACATTCACAACAGCATAGAAAAATGTACCGAGAACATAATTACCACATTTAAGAACTACTAGCATAGATAACAGTACCATAGAGTATTCTATGGCAGACAGTAACAGAATCATCAATCCTATTTACAGATAACATTGTACATAATTCAGATTATACAGATAACATTGTACCTAATTGAGAAATCCAGTGACGTTAAGCACACAGGCAGTGAACAGGTAGAAAGTACTGAAGTCATCAATAGCAGGAGCAGGGTGGGGAAGCTAGATGAGCTTGCAGTGAGCACTGAAATTGGGGGAGAGAAAAGCCAGCCAGGACTGAGGAGGGTAATGAGTTCACAGAAGAAAAGGCAAATGATCTCCGGGCCACAGAGAGATGCAGGTGTGGCACTATGAGAGGGCGTAGGGAGGCAGATCTGACAGCACATTGGGGGAATCGACATTGAATGATATCAGCTAGACAGGGAGGTGTGAATCAATGTACTAGCTTGTGAACAAAGCTCAGGGTGGCATAGCACAGTTTGGCTTCACAGGGCAATCATTCCAGGGCAGATAGGACATCACAATGATGATGATGGCAAGCATGAGTTCCTAGAGCAAACCTACCCACTCTGTGGTAGACCTGCAAGAGATGAGATGATATGGCTGCAGAAGTCGAGAGAAGCAACGGGGCACCATACAAGAGGATAGGCAGGAGGGTGGCATCCGCAATCTTGTGACAGGCAGTTGAAGTAAGGAAGGGACAAATGCAGTAAAGGACTCCGATTTTTTTTTAAGGATTTTGGTGAGAACTGTTGTGTGTGTATCCAGTGTAAGTGAGGGATCCAAGGTGACCCCCAGGTATTTAAATAACTCAACAGATTCAAGGACAGTCCCAGTTAGAGGTGGACAAAGTGGCCAAAATCCACTCTGAGAAGCAATTCACAAAATAAAGTGGAATCTGTGAAGTAATCCACAATGCGAAGTGAAGTACTTTGCATCATAATGAGTAACGTGAAGTCCATTGGAAACAATGACTTTGCATTACTCCACCTTCCCCCAACCGCTTCTGCTCCAATTTTAATGTGAAGTACATTGAAATCAATATACTTCGCATCACTTTGCCTTGTTGGTGAGCTCCAAGGCAGATTTTGAAGTGATTCATGGAATTGCAGGTCACATGGGCTTTAAATTGTTCTGCACAGCCTCAGTTCTGTGTAGTACGTGTGTAGTGGAAGCTGGAGACAGTATGCCCTCAGAGCTTTGAGATTCAAACCCTCTAAAAGCCATTCAAAAAGCCTTTTTGAGCTATTTTTTTTTTTCTCAAAAGTTAGTACATCATTTGTAGGAAACCCTCCTGTGCTCGTATCATGGAGTGTTTATTGTTTGTGTGTGGATTTTGAATGTTAATTTAAAACATTCAATCTGTGTAGTGACAGACGCTTGAAATGTGCTTGGGTGAGGGGTGTATCTGTGGTGGAGGGAGATAGATAAACTGGGAGGAAGGCAATCTTTCTGTTTTTGTTATATTTTTCTTGTATAACTAATGTACACACAGTAAAATATTTTCAGTAATTTTTGACATTTTTTTGCTGATTGTTGTGGTGCAGCAGTGCAGAATTTCAGTTGGTTTAAAAAAGCTGGATATATTACTGAAGTTTTCAATGTTCTGTGCATTACTTCACCTGTAGTGTATGTGTGAGTGTGTGTGTGATCTGTGCCATCAAATCAGAGACATTTTATTGTGCCACACAGTAATTGCAGCACCGTGAACCTGTTATCCATCTGCATTATTTTGTACTGCTTCGTGGTATCTTGGTAGTGGACTGTTACTGCAGTGCACTGCCCCCCCAACCAGCAAAAGGTATTCTTTTCCAGATTTGGATCTGAGACTTGTGAGCACTGTTTAAGGTGTTGTGCCTTTGCATCTGCATCTCTTGAGTGTGCAGCGCAATCTTAATCTGTCTGTGCATTTGCATCTCTTTAGGGCCAAATCTCCATCTGTAACTTAAGTCACAGTTGTTTGTTTGGCTTCCCTTCAGAGTACTGGTGTGGTGCATACCTCATCGCAAACACTGTACTCATTAATGTGTGTTTTTAAGTCAGGGCAATCATCACAAGTCACTCACGATACAAATAGCGTTCTTCATCTTCACAGTCACTATTCGTGAATTACAAAACTATGTTTTTGGGTTGTAAGTTGCATGTAAGCCTGTTTTGTAGCATCTCAGCTTGGCCATTGCAGTCAGGGAGTTTGGGGTGGTACAAGTCAGGGAAGTACAGCCATAGGTATTTGTGTACAGTTCATTAATCATGTCACACCAGTCATTCATCATGACTCTGAGACAAATCACGTTCTTCATATTCACGGTCACAATTCACAAATAACAAAATTTTAAGTTTTTGGGTTGTAAGTTGCATGTAAGCCTGTTTTGTAGTATCTCAGCTTGACCATTGTAGTCATTGATATGAGTTATCAAGTCAGGAAGTTTGGGGTGGTACAGGTCAGGGAAGTACAGCCCGTAGGTATTTGCGTATAGTTCATTAGTCATGTCACACCAATCACTCATCATGAGGTAAATCATGTTCTTTATGAATCACAGCAGTTACATTTTTTGTTTCAGTTCTGATGATACGCTGTAGACCTGCAAAGTGCTGACCAAAACATTAATGAATCTTTTTTAACTTTTTTTTAAATAATGCCCCCCCCCCCAAAAAAAAAATACTTACCTTCACTGGCTTGGCAGTGTTCCAACATAAAATTCCTCATCAACCCAAGAAATGCCCACCAGGTTCGACTATATGACCTGTGATACAAAAAAGCAACAATTGCATGTATGTGTGTGTGTATATAAATATATATATATATATATATATATATATTTATGAAATGGTAAGAGAAAATTCTGTGTCCTGATTGGCTGCTACCTGTACATTAGATCTGTCTAATTCACAGGTAAAAACAAGTGCAGACAATCTGGACTCAGCTATAAAAAACACATATAAATGCACATTTAGAATGTTTAGGAATGATAAGAATGTTAAGGGCTGCCATATTTTCCCCACCATAGTGAGACATTTTCCCCACATCATACCATCCTATTTCTGCCACAAACAAAACCAAACACAATACTGACAGCAACATTGAAGAAATTCTCAATTTCCTTTTTATGTGTTCTTTCACTTCTCTCCTTCATTCTCTTCAGCACACATCCCCCTCCTCAGGAGATGGGCAATGCACTTGCTGAGTTATACCAAGCCCTCCCACCACTAACTCCCTTCCTTTCATCAGCAGACATACCTGTAAGAAACATAATTCTTTAAAGGCCTGCACACTACAGCCAAATGTCTTCTCTCACCTCCTGTGCTCTGCAGTTAACAATTTCTCCTACATGCCGCCAGATGCTCTACTGCTCGGTTGATCTTTCACGTCCATAACTGCCTGAAGTCTAATGGCAATGCTTATCCCTATGGCAACAACTCAAGATCGCTTCACATATTCATTCAAGGAACAGCTGGCAATGGCAACCCAACACAACAAAAAAAGTAACTAAATTTGAACATGGACTGAATAAATCATTTGCCAGCAATCTTTTTTTATATTTAAAAAAATAAAAGGAAACAGTTATGCTCACGCCAGCGCTAAAGTGCTCCCAAACAGCCCAGCAGTCGTTAACTTTCCCTTCAGCTTTCTGTCAGAAACTGCCCTCTCTCTTTCTGCCATGAATTCCCTAGCCAGCAATAATCGAAAAAAAAGTCTTGCTTCTTGCTGAGTTTTTTTTTTTACTGCTTATTGATCCTGTATTAGTAGTCTTGCAGTTGCGCACTTCCTCTTAGCTGTCCACTGTCCACTCAATACCTGCTCACACACACAGCATTGGCTCTCAAAGGAAGTTAGTTATTTTAGCCCTGTTTTCTGCTCTTAAGTGTTTACCCTGCCCCATTTTTTTCATACGGAAGTCAGTCTGTGTGTTGGGAGGGGCAACCACTATAAAAAAAAACTACATCTACAGAGGTACTAGAAGGACAAAAATTCTGAAGTGAAAAAGAAATGCATTTTGGTCATACAGGCAGAAGAGCTATTTTAGGTCAAAATACATCAAATAATTAACTTTTTTAGTATTTAGGGCATGCAATTTTATTTGTTACTTGCATTTAAAATACAGAGTCCCATTTTATAAGTGCAATAAGACACTCCAGGGGGTGTTCATTAGACATTTCTAATGCACGGCCATGGGCGAAAGGCACTCAGCCTGTGTCCTCATGTCTTACTACTCCCCTGGCCATGCATTAGAAATGTCTAATGCACACCCCCTTGTGTCTTACTGCTTACATATACAGTATATAGATAGATAGATAGGGAGCAAGTATGGGAGAACAATAGTAGATATATTAGACAGGATCGATAAAAGTTACAGCAGTTTAATGTTATACATAACTTATATTACACCCCTGTTAAACTATTTAAAATGGGCAAATTAGAGTCTGCCAGATGTAGCAGACATGGGACTGGAGAGGGTGACTTATACCATATATTATGGACCTGCGCTAAGGTTCGCCCTTTCTGGAACTCTATCTGAACATCTGTACAATCAGTATTTGGACTAGAGCCCTTCTTTAGACCTGAAATATACCTATTAAATGTTTTCCCCAGTGAAATGGGCACACAGAGGAAGGCATTTATGGCCATTATATCAGCAGCTGCAAAAGCAGTTATTCTCAGACACTGGAAAGAGGCTAAGATACCATTGATGGTTGAATGGTACAGCGAGATTCTGATGGCACTGCAATTAGAATTACATATAGCAAAAATGAACAATAAGGTACAATCATATAATGCCAAATGGGGGCCATTAGCAGCGGTCCTGATTGCCTGGAAAGCTTAGTGCTTATGACCTTCTGAACCACTAAAGTCAGAGCTTATAGCACTTCCTGAGCCCCTACCTTAAGGCGATTGAGTGGCTCATCCAAGTTGGGTAGATGCTGGGGAGGGGGGGAAAGGAAATATTCCTTATGGGAGTGGGTCAATGGGGTTTTGTTGTTTGAATGTTAAAAGATTTTGCCGGGATAGCTAATGTTACCCTCATTATATCAAACTATGACTAATGTTATTTAATGTCATGTATACATAGACGTGTCAAAGCTATGTTTTCTCTTTAAAGTCAATAAAATATATTGAATAAAAAAAATGTATTGATAATTATATAACAATTACCAGAATAATTTCAGTAAAAGTTGCTATCTGGGAATGTTTGTGTTGTCATTATTAAAATGTCACTGGCAGTTCGGTACACTTTTCGGTGTCACTAAGAAGTTAGTCAAAGGCAGTGTGTGTTTCTTTTACAGCTTCATTAGTACAATTGAAATGAAATATGGAAAACTTTAAAATTAAACTAGCCTGTCATGTATATATTCTCTATCATTGAAAGCCATCACATTGTCCAGATACCATGCAATGAAAATTGGGCTCAAAAAAAGCAATGAACCTGTGTAATGTGTGGACTCTTTTGAACTTGTATTTCTAAATATGGGACTGAATTAGACTTTTATTTTCAAAATATTGTATATAACCTGACAATTCCAAGAAGCCTGCTATATGTTAATATATAGCTTATAGTAATCACCTGATGGCATCACTTTCTGTGAAATCCAAAATACCCCATGGTGGAATCCAGCATTACTTACAATATGAAACTGCACAGCAGAGCTGTAATAATGATCACGTTATTCAATTGGGACAGCAAGGTAGAATACATTTTTTTCAGTATGGGGCAGATGATTTAAATAACGTGTCCACTGTATCCACATATATTCATCAACATGTGAAGGAATACCCCTAATTCCTGCAGAAGGAAAACCTTTGTAAAATGCCTTATACTAGGATTCACACTAAGATTAATGGACAGAAGGAGGCCACAAGTGCCCATTGAAACTGTCCGCCCACAAAAGTGTGCTCACTGCTTCTCATTCTTGAGTATGTAATTATATAAAACTTCATAAAACACTAGCAATATGCCTTGATAGAATGAAGTCCCCTGAACAAAACCCACCCTCATTTGTGTTCCTAGGCCACACCTGGGCTGAGAAAATTTAATTTTTAAAAGGGCCATCTCATCCCTCGCTCACGATGCAAGATTGCAATCAAAGAATCTCACGATCTAAGAATTTGCAGGCTCGAGATCAAAGAAATTGCAGGCTTATGATCAAAGAATAAAAAATGATGAAACTCAACTTGTAGGCGGAATTGAATAAAACCACTGACACGCCTCGTTGAACAAAATCCACCCTCATTTGTGTTCCTAGGCCACCCCTGAGCTGAGAAAAAGGTATTTTTACCTCGCTATGCAAGATCGCGATCAAAAAAGTTTGCGATCCAAGAATTTGCAGGCTTGCTATCAAAGATCATTAGCGAGCCGTGATCAAAGAATTTAAAACCTTATAACTCTATTTTTTCACCATTTTAAACCAAACCAAAGGCATGGCTCAATAGAACAAGGCCCCCTGAGTAAAACCTATCCAAGTTTTACTTCAGGAGTGACCCCTGAGCCGAGATATTTGATTTTTTAAGATCAGAAATGCAAAAACAAGATGGCAGACCTCACGATCAAAGAATTCTCAGAGATAAAAATTCTTGAACTGCGAGGCTGCATATTCTTTGATTGCTAGGTGGGACGAGATGGCCCAAACCCCATTCTTTGTTCGCAAAACAACCATATCAATTTTCCCATTTACTTATAATGGGAGCTTAATAGTGGCTTAATATTTTTTTAGCAAGCAAAAAGCAGCATCTTTGGCCAGCCAGGCTCTTTCAGATGAGCCATCTCACAGACAGGTATGCCACGTGATGGCCACGCAGGGCCACAGACAAAATCCCCCAAACTGCCTCCAAAACTGGATAATTTAGCATTTTTCAGTATTTTCGTGCACTAAAGCTGTATGTATGACTGAAACAAAATTTGGCATATCAAGAGAACTACCATGCCCCACCACACATACCAAATTTCAGACAAATCTGTTGAATGGGTCCAAAGTTATTAATGTGCAAAATTATGACTTTAACATAGAAGTGCCTTCATAACCCTAAATATAGTGGCACGACCTTGCCTATAATATATATATATATATATATATATATATATATAGATATATATATATATATCTATATATATATATATATATATATATATATATATTCATGACAACAAAACTCTGTTTAATGCATCAGTTAGGGTTGTTCCACAGCAACAAAAGTGAGGAAGTTCGGTGTTAGGGTTGAAAACTCTAACTCCGCATCCCCCCAGCCTCCCCGCTGCACACACACACACGCACACACATATGCAAGTAGGGGGCATGACCAATGCAACATGACCAATCACAGACAACCAGCAGCAGGTGATAGAAATAACATACAGCTTTCTAAACCTACTACAAGACACATCCATCATCATGGGCCAAGTGTGCAAGTTTTGCTGGCATCCAAGTGAGTTTATCCTCTGCATGCATGTTGCTCATCAGTTGTTACTATATTACAGTATATATTTTTTATAGCTAATAGATTTTGTATATCTTCTCAATGACAGTGTGCTGATAATCATCACTGTAATAGCATGCCAATATCTGGCAGTACTGTTACAGCCATTTGTTGATTGTTAATGCCTCCTGATGTTACCCCAGAATAAGACAATCCTGTGTCAGTATAATATTCTCTGCACAGCAGTACTGTACAATCATACATTGTAGAAGATAACATCAGTGTGGAAATCTCAGACCTGATAACTCACATGGTAACAGTATACAATAGCTCAGTTGTTAAAACTTTATCATTTTAAAGTGAAAATTGTGTGCCTCCACTATTTGATATACTGCTGCAACTATGGTATTCAAAGCAACAATGTTTAGACATCTATCTTCATGAGCACATAGTAGCAGAAATCAGTTTAAGACACTTTAGTGTGTCTAACAATGCACTGATCTTACCATTGTATAAGAAACAAAATTGAAGCAGTACAGTATTATTTACTAAGTCATTCTCCACTATTATTTGAACCTTTACAGTTCTGTATGACACTGTGTCACCCAAAATATTCTATGTCACTAGTTCAGTCTTTTTGCCTTGCTCTGACTCTGTAACTGTTAGCACATGTTTATGTTTGTATACACATTGCTACCTATGTGGTATTAGTGGTGGTCAAACACAACATTTTTCCACCTCTGTACCTATGAATGAATAATATTAGACAGGCTTAATGCCAGGGTTTCATGTTTCTAAATAGCTCCTAATATCACCCCAACAGTAGCAAATAATATATTTTAATGCAATAATCAACACTATGCTGCTCACTGCTATCTAATCCTAAACACATCAACAGCAATGTCATACTGTAGGTAACAAACTGTTAAATATCATAATGGACCATGGTGGAAATTATCATGCAAAGCATTTTCATATATTCACAGTCATATGACTTTTGACAAGGCTGGAAAAATCATGAGCCATCTATAGCACTGTTAGTTTTGTTAGTGGCTTTTCACGAGGCAGTAAAATTACAAAATGTTTATTTTGCCTACTGTTTTGAATCACTGATAACAGAACTGTCACACAAGTACTGAGTACTGTATGTATTAATAGATATGTGACAAGAAATTATCATTCATGTAACATGCATAACTCAATGTGAACAAGCACATCCTGATTTGAACAAGTGTCTATTTACCAATACATGTTACTTAAGGGGTCTCTAATACTGTTATTTTTTTTCTGTGTTTGTCCACATTATATAACGCACAATGCAATAAATAGTTTCCTGTATGTTGATACCTCATTGTATCATCGCAGCATGAACAAACAATCTATATCAGTGAAATTCTATGTGTAACAGTATTGTTATGACATGTGACCATATGAAGATGTGCACAACACTCTGTACACCCATGACTGCTCAAATGCAACAGTTGTTGGCCCATGATGATGGATGTGTCTTGTAGTACGTTTAGACAGTTGTATGTTATTTCTGTCACCTGCTGCTGGTTGTCTGTAATTGGTCGTGTTGCCTTAGTCCTGCCCCCTACTTGCACGTGTGTGTGTGTGTGTGTGTGCACGTGCATGTGTGTGTGTCTGGGGGGGGAATGCAGAGTTAGGATTTTCAACTCTAACACTGAATTTCCTCACTTTTGTCACTGTGGAACAACCCTAACTGATGCATTAAACTGAGTTTTTTTGACATAAATTTCCTGTCTTTTTGAGAAATAATTATGTCATATTTATTTAAATATGTTGTTTAGACTGTGCCTCCTTTTTCACAACACAGACTCACCAAGATATAGATATCTTTGTCTGAATATGTAGTTCTCTGATAGTATTTATCCAGCAAGAGATCATCTTCTATACCTTTGATGTAAAAATACTACGCTCAATCAATGGAAGAGGAGATGAATCTGTTCACCACATTGGTCTGTAGCAGATAAACAGTGCAAAGGATGTAACCTGCACTAATGAGCATCATACACTATGTTTAAATGCACCAATACACCAACAGCAACATACATATTATCACTATTACTTTATGCTTAAAGACACAACACAGGTAAATAAGGCTCACAAAAGATTTATTGCCCAATTAAAAATTGTAAAAAAAGCCAAATTAAAAATCCAATTGGTGCACAAAATCAACCTCACGAAACAAACATTCAAATGTTTTCACCAATGTTTGAAATACATGTAAAACAGTCTCACAGATAGTCAAAGGCTAAGATGTGACAGTAGTACACAATACATAAGCACATGTACCACAGTACTCTTTGCACACTGCTTACACATATCAAACAGTTATGATGTTGTTGTCATTGTGTGACTGATAGTGTGAATGTTCCTGGGGTGGGCGATAAACCAGATGCAACCATTAAAGTAATAGCAGCAAAAACAGACAATCCTCTCTAGAAAAATATTTATTTGAAACTTACTGTTAAACATTAAATTGTTATATATTTTATGCGTACACATACACATATGTATACACATACATATACATTTGCATATACATCAATTTACATATACATGTTAAGACATATCATTATGTTACTGCATTTGGAAAATACCCACTGACCCCTCAATAGATACAATCAAAAAATATTATCAGGAACACAAAAACTCAGTTTTTATTAGTGAAAGTGTCTGATGTACAGTTGTTTATTATAGATATACATTTAATTCACTTAGCATACAACTAAATCAAATAGCACATGGTAACAGGGACTATATACATCAATAAAAATTATCAAATCAATAATAAAATTGCAAACGGACTAGTAAAGCACCTAGATCTGTTACATCTTCTACTTACCTAATATAAATTGTTACCAGAATACTATGAATGCAACATTTAATTATATTATAATCAGAAAATGTAACATGTACACAGTTAAGAATATCTAGTACAACACTTGAGTTTGATATCTAGTATGGCTATATGGAATTACAATATACTATATATGTGCAACTACATATCTATGTCATACTAATAAATATATTAACATAACATTTAAATGCTTATGAATGTAATACTTCAAAACAGTCAGATATTAGTTACTTCTGCAATACAGCAACTAATATGGCAATGAACACAACTACTGTAAATGTCACTGTTAAAACTATTACTAAGTGATGTATTAACTCATATATATATATATATATATATATATATATATACACATAAATATAATACAGATGTATGACAACAAAACAGGTATAGTAATACACTGTTGTGGCACAAAATGGTGGTATTCAATGAAGACACAAGCAGATAAAAAAAGGAACACAGGGCACATCTGATACTACTCAACATGTACAGAGTGATGTAAATTTTTTGAGTATTGTAGTATTAAGTATAGGTCATCTGACCATGTTAAAAAAGAGAGCTGAATACTGCTGGCACAGAACTGGATCAAACACCAGGATATCTTTTAGTTATAAAAGATTCTAATAATGTTAAGATTAAAAAATTGTTACAAACAGATATGTAACACTGTTATCTTAATGCACATGGACAACTATTGTGCCTTAGTAGAGGCACATAGTTTCAAGTGTACCAAGTAATACTTGCTATGTCTTCATACAACATACTCATAAGAAAAGACAATGACAAAAGAGGGCAACCAGACAGGGATATCTCTTTTGGCATTAAAAAGTCTTTCTTAGACATATAAGCGTGGTTTTTCTAGTGACTGTGAACACAGCTGGTGCCGATTAAAGACCACTGCAACTATCTTCACTGTGTCACTGATCAACACAACAATTTTATATGTCACATTGAGTAAACATATGCTATTAAACCATGTGAAATGTTACCAATGTAGTAATGAATGTACACCTGTAAGAAAAAATATGATAATGTACCAGAAGTCACTCTGTAACAAAATGGACAGCAAAGTATGTCACATGTTGTGTGACTATTCCTTTGACACATGAAGATTGTCGTAATTCTTCAACATCAGCATGTATGTATGTTTTAAGTGTCACAGTAGTCTCTGTTTGAAAGAGCTTGTTGAGTCATCACACTCAACCCAGCCAGTTCTGTACCTCAACAAACAAGTGTAATGTCCAGAATGTACAGACTTGCCATAGTGGTAGATCACAGCATGAGTGTCAAACACTGCTTGGTTAAATACAGTTCTACCAGCCATGAAATCAGTGATGTGTGTGTCAACTCTGAGCCCATTAGAGTCAAATCTATGCAATACAAGCATAAGATATTGAGATGAAGTCCTGAGACATATGAACTGAGTACATGTACCTCCACACCTTACACACAAGTGACCACTTTCTGCATTCGTAAACAGCTGCCAGAACATGACACTTTTAATCTGAGGCACAACCAGAGAAACCCAAAGCATGTCTTCTGTGATTTGTCACTCTGAATGACCACATAACAAACATACATATTTGGTTACATATGACACAGTGAAATACTGATGCATTGGAATCCCCTCTTCATCCAAGCTGTTTATGATTGCCATCATGAACCCGCTGGTGTCCTGCTGCATGTTAGCAGCAAATGTACTGCATCCATCATATGTCCCCAACACCTGTCACAGAGGTGAAAGTGATGGCACGTTGTTAGCTTGATCAGAAACCACATTGACAACCTGCTTCAATGCCTTTGATAAAGGAGTTTCTTGTGAAGCAGATATTGCCTGCACAAAGTATGGCATGTGGAGAAACACTTGCATAGCTGAATTAGCATAGCAGTTTACTCTAGCACTGTTATCAATCACTAGGATAATAGCAATACCAACTGGCTTCTGGCCGACAGCCGGTTCAGCATCTGTATTTGACATTGTAACCTTCTTACCACTCTGCACAGTTGAATCAGTTGTAGAAGCTCATTTTCTTTTGTTGCCAGGTGTAGCTGTGACTGTGGGATGTGAGACAACCACACATGTAGGTAGTGGTATTAAAGACATATGTGGCTGATACAGAGTACGCAATCTGTTGTACTCGACAATACATCGCCTGTCAGTGCATATCTTCTGAGATGCAAGTGTTATGATGTGCAACCCAGAAAGACTACGTATGCGTGAAAGTGTGATGTAGCTCATGCCATCTTTGAAAATGTCTGTCCCTATGTCCACCATTGCTGAATTCAAACTCAAGCCCTGAGACTTGTGAATTGAAACAGCATACGCAACACATATTGGGAACTGATTCCTGTTAACATAGATATCCTTAAATACCTGGAACTGAACACAGGTACGATCAATCTGTTCAGGCAGTTCCATGTTGTCAAAGTGCACAAGAAGTGTCTCAATAAACATTTTCTGAACATTGTAAATGAAGTCAATGATATTACCCATGGCACCATTTACCATGCCACGCTCCACATCAAGATTGTGGTGTAGCATGACACGTGCATTCTTGCAAACTGTAAGAACAGCTTCCAGTCCAGCTGTGTGTGAAACATCTGACTTCAGTTCAGAGAGTCATTCAGTCATCTTTGTTACCATTTTATGACTTAGAATGACACCATCAACTGTATCAACAGCATACAATGTGAGAATCTCTTGATTCTCTCTCTGCAACATGACACTGTTGAACTCAGCACATTTCTTCAGTCATTGCATAAGACACACAATGTGTGTGCCTGTGGAGTACATATCACTGAAAACATCACATGCTGCTTCTATGGATATAGTATTCATTCTGATTCTTCAGCCATGTAACATTGAAATATGTTCTAGTGACAGAGAAGCTGTATGAGCTTGATCCAACAGTGCCTTGTAAGCTAGATCACCACTTTGTCGCATGTTCTGAAACAGCTCGACATAGGTAAAGATCTCCCACAGGTTAAAACCTCCAGTGCAGCCTAGTTCTGCATTAACTGTTGCAAGCTGTAAGAGGTCTCCAAATACAACAAAGTTTTTAACACCAAATGCATCTCCATAGTCAGTCCCCAAGATCTCCTGTAGATGCAGGTGTATACAGGCAAGCATTACACTGGAGACCATACTAATCTCATCAATGATGAGTAACTTCATCTTAGTAAACATAGAACGAAGCTGAGATGCAACCTCAAATGACAGCTTACGATACTCTCCTGCTTTGCCATGCTCCACTGGCAACATGAAGAGAAGGTGTAACGTAATCCCACCAATGCTGTATACAGCTAGTCCAGTGGGAGCACTAACAGCAACAGACATTGATGACCCTGTCAGGTTCTGTATTTCTGCCATTATGGCCTCTATAAGGAAACTCTTCCCTGTGCTGGCTGAACCACTAACAAACATCAGCATGTAGTCAGACAGTCACATTTCTTTTGTGTTCATGTAGTAATCCATGCTGACAGCATCAGTGACCCCAGAGTGAACCACACATTGCTGCTCGTTGAGTCTCTCTCTCAACTCAGCTGAGTCAACACTACAGTGTGTGCCATGTTCCATAGCACTCTCCACTTTTGACATGAGTACTTCTGGGGCATTGAGAGGCAAAGGTTCTCCAAGGATACCTTGTCCTTCTGGATCAAGATTGTCCTGTGAACTGATGGGAGTGTCCTCTTCAAGTAGTTTCTGAGCCTTCTCAAGTTGCTCCTTCTCAGTGTCTAGCTTCTGTATATGTGTGTCTGAGTATTCACTTTTGAATGTCTCATAACTGTGATTGAATTCTTCCTCGAATGTATTACAGTCACCTTTTAATTCAGATTCATTCATCCAGGATCTAAATAGAAATAGGAGAGCAAAGTAGTAATGCTCTCTGCTCTCAGATGTGCCTAAATGTAACATACAGTGGTCAATGAGCCAAGGCTTATGTCTCTTAACCAGACAGCCGTCCACTGCTTTAACCTTGTAAATGTCATGTGTACAATCAGGTGAGACATCCGTCTTGTAGTCATACCACTTACCCACCTCAAATAAACAGATTTGATCCATGTCTTCATGTCTATGGGGATAGTACATGTCAATGAGGTTATTCTTCAAGATATGTCTTGAAGATGGTCTCTTGAGAGCCAGTTCCTCAATCTCAGCATGAGGAATAAGCACACGTTTTCATTTCTCTTTGTAGTTAACACTGAGAAAGCACACAGCATCAGATTTGCCACACAAATGTGTGCCAATCTAGCGATCGCTGGCCTTATAAGCACCACATTGTCTGTGTGATAGTGTCTTCAACCCCAGTGACCACAACTGAGATGTCAGTGACTTGCTTGAACTGGCAATATCTTCCCAAAGTTCTTGCAAGCTAGTCTGTTCATATTTAGTTATGTACAAAATGACGTACCGAACCAGAGCCTACGAGTTGTCAGCCACAAACTGAACATCTATATTTGCTTGCCACATTAGAAGAAGAGTAGGGTTGTAGTCATTGATGTACACCTCATTCTCTTCTCTGGATAACTCATAAACCCTCTTGGCTGATTTTGCCTTCAAGTGGTGTCGCATAGCTGAAAAAAGTTCATTCATGCAACCATCCTGACAGACATGTCTAGGGAATCCGAAATGGCATCTTGTGTACCAATCAGATTTGTTCTTCACTACTCAGTGGCAGTATTTCACACAAATATGGTGTTGAAACTTCTGCACCAACTTCCACAGTGCAGGACTGTCGTACTTGTCTGGAATGCGGCAAGTGATGTACTGCTTAATGAATACAAAAACACTTGTGCTGCTTCATATGTTCACCTATGGATGGGGCATCCTTGATCCACAGTAGCATGTGAATATGAGGAGTTCCCCATGCCTGATACTCTGTCCTCCAGGAGTAATGCTCCACAATACCAAGAGATGGATTGTCCTTTGACAAAATGAAAGTCAGAATGTCATGGAATCGCTTGAGAAAATGCCTTGTCACAGACACAGGGTCAAGTGAACACATTTCTTTGAGAGTCATTGATGAAATGCCCTCTACATCACAATTTGCCCACTTCAACAGTTCTATGACCTCATCCCAGGCATACTTGGCACAACTGAGTGTGACAAACCATGTGGCTGGATCATACTTTCGCAGCATGGTCATCACCTCAGAGTGTCTGCAATACCAGTATTCTTTGGTGTCATGTAGACTTGACAGAATGGAAGACAAATTCACTTGCACATTTTCATCTTTCTGCTTTAGTTTCTCCAGGAACTGTGCAGCTGTTATTCCATCAAGTGTAGTTGTAAGACGAATAGTATGCACAATAGACACAGACAGTATGCTAAGCTCACTATCCCACAGGAGATGAAACAGGTACTGTACGTTATATCTGAATTTGCCATCCTTACTGAGCACATGGCTAGTACAGTACTCAGCACCTTGTACACGCACTTCTCTTTCATTTAGGCATCCACCTGACCCTTCTGGGAATAAATCTGGGATACAGCGTGCTTCCAATGTTGCCTCCCAAATGCTAACTGGCTCACCTTCCACCTGTTTCATTTGATAAAGATTAATGTTGTCCCATACTGGATCTCTGCCATGCAGTGGGTGAATTGTGTACTGTTCATGCACATTATCGTTTGTCTCCACATTGACCTTCTCAATCATTGGTTTTGTGGTTTCCAACAGATCATGTTCAACAGACACAGTGGTCATGTGATCAATATCAAGGCCTGCATAAAAGGGATTATTGTTCTTTAATTAAGTAAGAGCAAGCTTCACCTTCTCTGCATTGACAACATCCTGCCAAATGACCTTTGACTTAGTTGGAACACCATTGACAAGAATCACCAAAGTGTTCTCAATAGAGATAACCTCCACATTTTCCTGCAGAGAAAGTGGAAGATACATAACGGAACCCTTAAGAGACCTAATGAGTTATTTTTGTGGAATGTTCCATGTATTTGTGTTCAGACGTAGAATAGTTTAAAATGGTTTCATAGTCTGAATTAGAATCCGTTCAAACATATTCAATGTGGCAATCTCAGTTGGTGTAACATGTGCCTCCATGTTGTTCAAGATTGACCTTGGTGGCAGAATGTTAGCCTTCACTTTGGGGAAACAGTGCTTGCACATCACAATGATTGGGTCTAACTGAAAGTCACACTTTAACAGCAGAAATGCTGACAGTCAAAACCACAAGTCATTGTACGGTGACAAGGTTTCCAGGTTCACTGTGACCATTTGTATTTTGTAATAGAGGCGATCACATGACACACATACATGGTCAAATTTCTCTGTCTTTGCCAACTCAAATTTGGCAATTGATTTCACAAACTGCTTAAGAATATCACTTTCTTAGACAGACACAGAATTACCATCAGCAATTGATGACTGATCAATCACAGTATCTGTCACATTGTTGACATGCCACAGCTGTTTCAGAAATGTCATGGCACCATGCATGTCACCAGACTGTAGTACCTCATTCAGACAAGTATACTGAGTGACAACTCAACAAACTTCATAGACCCTGTACACAAAGTTTTGCATGCCTGATTGATGCACTCCCAGCATACGCATGTGGTAAAAGACACTGTCGAAAACACCACTAACTAGGCATGCAAGAAAGTGACCCATAAGTCCAGTATGTGGACGGATCTCACAAAGGTCTATACTTTCAAACAGTGTATGCCTGTCTTTACAGTCAGTAGTGACAAACAGGTTGATAAAGTGCTCAACTTTGTCAAATGATGATTGCATCCGGTTGCAAGTATCATCACATGTCCTTGACAGACAGTGACATTTACAAGGCTGAGTAGTTCCCTCACATTCATCATCTGACTCCACTGTAGTGTCATCACACACGCTGAGCACATTACACACTTTGCCGGACTCACCAATGCACAAGTTGCTGTCCTTTTTTTGTGAGTAATATGACTCCTCCCAGAAATATGCCTCTGAGTGCTGTGTGTGCAGCCACCATCCTGTGAAAACATCACAGAAATTGTGCAGGCTCAAGACAGGATATCTTTGTAGCCACATCTTTATGTCATACACAGTTTTTCTGAACTGCTCAAGTACATGAGACATCTTACGCCACAAACGTTGAAGAACAAAAAACTGCTCTACTAATAAATGTGCATACTTTAAGGTGCAATTTCATCAAAATGAGATGACTCTTAATTTTTTGCGCTCATGTCTCATTACAGCAGCAATAAGTTTGTCAGTCTTAGCTTTAGAGGCTAGTGATCGAAAATACTTTTGCTTCCTCAGATAAGCATCAGCAGCTACGAATTTACGACGCTGCATAGCATGTGTATTAATGCGTGTCTTTGCAACAGTATTCTTTCGGCTCACAGATCTGCACAACTGTTGCTTAGCTACAAATGCTTTCCTTACTGTTGAGCAAGCACTTTTTTTTCCTACAGAGTAATGAAGCTCTGAATTCAGGCCTTTAGTGGAATGCTGAATCATTTTACATCTTGAATTACCATCACTGGGTTCTGCATTACTCTTAAGCAACAGTGAACTAGTATTATACCTGTTTCATCTCTGCATAGATCTCTGTCTCTGTTTAGAGGGTATCTTCCCTGTTTGTAAATTCACAGTTAAGTGCACCAATCTTACAGAATAATCATACACCTGTATGGGAAGTAGAGAAAAAAATAAGTTATAATTGATCTCTTTTGTTTTTTCCTAGAATTACATAGTATCATGCACTATCCATATCTCATATAAGAACAGCAACTACTACTGCCTACTAAACATTGTGGAGATAATTACTGTAGTGCTTGAAGATCAGTAAAGCAATACACAGTCTTATTGAATGCTGCTGAATATAACTTCAATAATAATATGAGAATAAATATCTAAAAATATCAAAAATCAAGCACTAACACAATGTACAGCATCCACAGTACTGTTTTACCTAATAAAAACTGTTTTTTTAAATTGCAAAAGTAGTAACGAGCGTGCAACACTTTTACAAAATATAATGTCGTTTGCATGACACTTTCACAAAAATCAATGTTGAACACACAAAAGTGTCAAATAATAGTGTCGCATGAATGAAACTTTTGCTAATTTTAATAGTGAAACACCCCCTTTAAGACTCAGCCAATCACAGACTGACGCCTATTAGACTGACAGATGCAACAACCAATGTATCGGCACATTCATCAGGCCATACCAAGCAACCAATCACAACCACAGAACAGTGAAGAAGAAGGACATAGCAGCCATCTTAGAAAAAAAGGAGACACTCTGCTTCTCACTGTGTAAGTACATCACATTTTCTAAACAATTTTTTAGCATTATAAAAACTATTAGCAGTACAAAAATAGTATTAAATGAAAAGTTTTTTAATACTGTATTTGACTATGATAATCTAATTGACCTACTATACTGTAAAAAAGTTATAACAGTTTAAATTCAGAGTGTCAATCAGTACTTACTAGCACAGTTAGAGCTGCAAATGGAGGCAGAAAGCAAGTAACACGTGTATCATAACAAGAGACACAACCAATCACATGCCTCTGTTAAGCTGTAATTGTTTGAAGTAGACAATGGAAATGTAGTATTTTCCCACTAAGAAATATTCCTGTATTTGTGTTTGACAGCAAGAACACCCATTCAGTGTAGTAATAGTCAGTGTATGCACTGCATTGGTTAACCATGAAAAATCATTAGCCAATAACATGTCAAAAGACTGTGTTTTGGAACAGCCCACAAAACCAGTGTTGAAGCTGAGAGGGAAATCTTAGTTTCACATTCCATTGTGGCTAGCCAGTGCAGGAGAAACATTGATTTTTTTGGGTAGTTCTCTGTCAACTTCTCAGTTTAAAAACCTAAGAATGGCAGAAAACAGCAGATGGACCATGTGGGTAGTGGGCAGCAGTATAGTAAGGCACATTTCAGAGTATGCTCAGAGGAGTGATTTTGGCAGAGACCTGTAGCTTCCAAATTGCTCGGTTAAATGGTTTGACAGGGGAAGCATGAGGTGGGAACATCTCATGCCAACAATTCACAGACTTTTGAGTACTCAAGCTCAGTCAGACATACTGCTGATCCATCTCAGAGGCAATGATTTGGGCACCAAAAGATGGATAGATTTAGTGTCAGAAGCAAAATTGGACCTTGCTTCCATAATGGGTATGTTGCCTACCTGTAAAATCATTTTTTCTGATATTACAAAGTGTAGGGTCTGGCAGAAAGGTTAACATCCAAATATCCAGATATCTGCAGTATGGCTTAGATGCACACCATATGTCATCCTCAAATTAAATATTGTAATGATTGGCTATACTTACCATGGGTGTGTGCACTTCTCACATGATGGCAGCGTTCTTTCCTGGGTGACCTTCGAGATGGAATACTCACAGTCCTCTAAAAATATCAGTCTGTTATAGCAGATACAATTGTAAAAAGGTTCTTTTAAGAGTCAAAAAGTTGGTCAAAAAATAGAAAAGGTGCACTAATTACACAAACAAAACACAACCATGCTATGTCACTCTTACACCACTACAGAAATTCAGATCCATGCAGATGTCCAGAATTTTACCATGCATAGGCATAGTTTATGAATCGTTGTATTTAAATATTGCCAGCTTGTTTCAGTATACATCTAAGACCTACTGAAACATATAATTACAAAGACAGTACTCTTGTCAATGTCATATAATCCTAACGATTAGTTTACTAACAAAACATTGTGTCTATTATAAATATACAATCACAATGATTTACCTTTCTATTCATCCTTAGTATTACATGTATATAAAATAAAAAAAAATGCAGATGTCACAATACAGTGCAGTAACATACTGTTTTATCTCTATTTCTAACAGCTTTAAACAAATCGACAATATAGAGAATGAGACTCTGGGCTTTGAGGGAGGTGTGCTGCCTGGTTGAGGCAGCCCAGGACAAAGGTAATGCATGCATCCTCATGCATAGCACTAATCAGAAGCTGGATTCAATGTTGAGGCACAGCTATGACTTCATGAGGCTCGACCTGAAGGTCAAAAACAAAAATCCCGCATTGTGCAAGAGAAAAAGGAAACTGTTGCGCCAGCATTTTTACATCCTGAAAAATAGAGAGGAGATACAGGAGAATGACATTTCCTGGTACTACCTCGAACATGAGATGTGGGAGGCTGCTGGGAAGTGGGCTGCATGGGAGCGCCTAATACACCGTGAGTAAAGAAACTATCTGTTACTCAACATAACATGTTTTGTTTTCCAGGAATGAAAAGAAGCTCACTGTTGTGTTAATTATAAAAAGAGTCTGACAAATGGAGCTTTCTGATTGGCTGCAAACATTCTAACAGCCTAATGTTAATCTCTTATTAACATGTATGTAGAGCTTAGCCATATGCTGAACAAGGTTTAACACTGTTTAAATACATTTTTTATAATAATAGCAATAAGGCACTCCCAGACATTATGTTAATGATCATTTAATCAGCCTTTAGGGGTATGTGGCACTCAAATACACCTCATGTCATAGTATACCACTAGAAGGTAATTAACAGATCATTAACATAACCCTTGGTCAGGCTTTATTCCTTAAATAACATAACACTTCAGGCAGTTACGTACAAGACCACAGCCTCAGTGCATCCACAACCTGACGTGTCACAAGATCCTACCACACCAGACAGATTTAAGGCTGCTATTCCCTCAATAGTATGTTGTCTTGTAACCCACACTGTTAGAAATTATTTTCATTTGTGAGTGACTACAATCACAGCAATGCTCCATTTTTGTACATTGCCTCACTAGAACAAATGCTGTGCATTAAAGCTGCACTGCCTGGTGTCGAGTGGGGGTGGGAATATTGACTTGCTGACACCATCAACTCATATGTATCATAAGTTTGATCTCCCTAAAATCAAGTTGATATTATATTGATATCCATGGTCTTAGTATTACAATCTGTCTGCACTCAGGATGCACAACCTCTTCTGTCATCACACTGGGTGCATTCCTGACTGCCAGCCTCAAACTCTTAAGCCATGTAATCCTGCAATACAAAAACTTTTAACGTTGATCTAGATCCATGTTTTCAACTGAGATTCTCTACTCACAATGCACTGTCTGACATATTTTACAACACATGCCATTAAGATAGATTAGACATTCAGCTCCTAAGTTACTCAAGTACCGATCAACAAGAAGCATGCAGCTGTAACATGAACATTTATTAACTTTCTTTGTCTGTGCAGCTCCTCTCAGATTACAATACCTTCTCATAGGAGTATGTCATGGAGGGGGTGGAAACAGTGAGTCGCTGACACTGTACAAGTTGTTACTGTCCCAAACTCATGTGTTACTTCAACTATATAAGTGTACTGTTTATACGCATACCCTTTGTTAGACTCTGATTGGTTACACATGGTGCAGTACCACTTTTTCTTTCTTGGGGGTGTCATAGCGTACCTTTCACCAACCAACTCCTAAGTATGCCAACTAGTGTGTTACTGGCATTATGGACTGTACCTTTTATATGCATAAACTTTGTTTGTCTGTTACTACATAATCAACATACAGTACCTGTTCCACGAGGAGCAGAGCATTGCGTGTTTCACATCATTCAACTTATTAGTATCCCAAACAATCTGTCACTGCAATCATTGAAATGTAAAATGTTATTTCCATGATGGTCATTTCTCTGTGGTTCTCCACTATTGATGCACTGCCCGAGCCACAGGTTGGTACATTGCTTGACTGATGCCAAGTCACTCCTAACTTCTGTACAGGCAGTGGAACCACAAAGGTTAACCTTCAATACTGTTTACTTTTTATCTTCTTGTCACTGCCCACTCACAATGCAGCACCTTACATGCAGTATTAGGGTTGTGCAGGGGGGCCACTGTTTACTAAGTAATACCATGCAAATTCTAACTGTCCTAAATTGAGTGTTACTAAATCATTTACCTGCACCGTCTATTTTTGTTACCTTTTTCTAATGTGACTATTGTCTAAGGTTGCACAACCCATTGTTGATGGGTGGCAGTAGCTGACTATCATAGCTACTATGTTATTGCTATCATCTGTTTCTAACAATTAAATCCAGGAAATATTTTTTTGTCAACTCAATCATTATACAGCACCTCATCTAGCTGTATCTTAACTGGAAGACTACTCAGTAATTGTTTGCAATAAATGTCTTTTAACCAAATGAACACACATATACACTACTCAATAAAATCATTATTATCTTTCATTGATAGATCGTCAGAGGCACACCCCACCACAAAGTGAGGTAGTACCAGCTGAACCAGAGGTTGTGGAGGCCAACCATTCAGACTCTGACAGTGTCATCATTGTTTGAAGTCAGAAGGTAAGAAAATTCTACAAGAAATTTTTAATTATACTTACTATCACTACTGGATGTCAATCGGAGTCTTTGATGTTGTGCACACACTGATTGCTGTTACATTGCTGTGTACTGTTACTACTTTTGCTCAGAATGTACACTGGCAAAGCAGAAACACCTTGTGTATCATGATAGTACATACTTTTGCTCACCACATAGAAGTACTAATTGTCCAAGCATATATACCTCTATAATCAGCAAACTGTTCTGTAATTATTGATGTTACTAGTTTTCCTGTGGTTCTCCACTGAAGACACATCATGTGTTAAATGTATAATAAAGGACTAATACCTGACACAGTGCTAATTACTGACAAAGAATTCTGTAGAAAACAAGTAAGTATCTTCTCACAAAAGAGAGTTTTAGTTGTGCAATTCTCAACAGATAAGTATTTAGCACAGGTATACCCATACTGACTTTGTCAACATTACATAGAAAATTATTAACATGAATGTTTTCATGTCTGACTGTCAAGTTGGGCTATCATACCAGCTTGTGTGTGTGTGTGTGTGTGTGTGTGTGTGTGTGTGTGTGTGTGTGTGTGTGTAGTGGGGGCAGACAGTCTGATTAGATCATATGACATTAAGAATACTAAATTTCCTCTTGAGATTATACTGATATCCACTGCCTTTTAAATTAACAGTGTGTGCTCAGTCACCATACAGTTGCTGCATGTAACTTGAAATTCCTGATAACACTGTGCACCCTCAGTTGTGTAGTTTGTGTTTGGACAATAAAACTGTATTTTCTTATTCATGTCTTCTACTTGTACCATTAATTCAGTCGTATAAACATCACTCAACATGTATAGGAGGGGATTGCCAGCTGATTGCATGCAACTAGTAAGTTCCAAATTTATGTGTTCTCATAACCAAGGAGGCACACCACACTCTTATACTTTTTTGTATCACTGTACACTTAGTATTAAAACCTCATCAGAGGGCATTGACTGCCTGATTCCATGCAACAGTTATGTTCCAACGTGTCTTATCAGTCATGAACCTGTTACTTTGATGTCCATAACTGTTGTTTACTAGAGTATGTACTCACTCAGCACTCATATGTGGTGACACAGTGGTGAGGTGAGGTTTCTTGTTGATGCCATGTACTCACACAGTTTTAACTTGTTCTAATCAACCACAGATGTACACCATCACTGTATCTGTAGTTTCTTTAACTGACGTCCACTAGGATGCACTATCTCCTGTGTGTGGGAGAAGAGTGTCATTATTTATTGATACTGTATAGTCCAACTCTTTCAACAAGGTATATCTATGATAGGCTTGAACCATAGACCTATAACTTTTTTTACTGTCAGGCTCCACTTGTAATACAGTGACTTGTCATTTTTCTGCCGGGGTGGAGACATTCTAGTAACAACATGCAAGTACAGTTGCCTCAGGTCCACAACAATCTTATGCCGACCGCTATGGTGACTGCAACACTAAGTGGAACAAAAGTGCAAATGAAAATGGTTACAACAATGAAAAACATGCTGTAACATGAACGCAAACAGTGGTGCTGGGATTTGCGATGCAGAAGGGTAAAGCAAAGTTGTATGGAAAACCAGAGGATACAATAAGAGTAACAGTAACAAAAGTGAAATCCTGCATCTATTAAGAATTTATTTGTTTTACAGTGGTGGGGGACTGATCAACATCACGGCAGGTGACAATGGCACCTGTGCTGAGTGTAAGTCTAGTAAAATAAACTGACACAAATGTAATAGAGCTCACTATAGTATCAGTTGATTTTATTTCATGTATTTGGCATAGTAATTATAGGTGAACAGTAGATCTGCACTTCATCTGTTGGGGCGGTGCTCGGCACTGCTTTGCTGACAACATACAACCCTAACTGTTCCAAGTGGAACCACTGCAATCATAGAGCTGTAACACTTATATCCATATCCTTTCTTTATCTTCCACTGAAGATACACAACCTGTTTTGTGGTCAGGCCATTGACTGGCTGATGCAATCATCGTCGTCCAACCACTGTGTTACTGTAATCATGGAGCTGTATTATTTCTACCCATATTTTTTGCTATTGTCCACCAGCATGCAATCGCTGGGAGATGGGGGATTTCCAGCTGATACTGTGCAACTCGTGAACTCTTCAAGCTATGTGTTCCTGCAACCATACAGCAACACCAGTTATGTCTATTTACAGCTTTTAGTGGCTCCCACCTATGATGCACTACCTGTCCCATGGGGTGGTGCATTGACTAGGTAACACTGTACAACCAAGTAACTGTCCCAACCAGTATGTTCGTGCACTACACAGCTGAGTCATCCATTTCCATCCCTTTTCTTTACCAGTGAGTCTGTGCTTAACATGCAGTACCTGCCTTGGTGTGTTGGGGGACTTGTTCACTTATTAGCATAAAATATAACCATGGCAACTATTATGGTACTGCAACCATAGAGCTGTGCCATCATTATCCATAACCTTTTGTTTTCCTGTCAGTCTGCAGTCATGATGCAGTATCTCCTCTGCAGACAAGGTGGGTATAACTAGCTGATGCCATCAACCCCAAATTATAGTATGTCCTCCTATAAACAGAGATGTATCATTAACCATTCCTTTTTTTTGTACTTATCCACTCAAGATAGACTTCCTGCTAGTTGTATGTATGTCTGGCTGAGGGCACCTCTGGTTGGATATCATGAAGTATGTCTTCCTAACTTGTGTGTCCTACAGCCAAAAGTGCACCATTAATGGCTATCTTCTTTTTCCTGTTACTGTCCGGTTAAGGATAACCATATGTTTGGGGGAAAGGCAAAACACCGTTGTGGGAGGGTGGGTATGCTAGCTTATATCATGTAACAATAATTATTTTAATTTCAGTGTTATTTAATCATCCTGTAACATTATATCCATACCCTTCACTATCCTGATGGTCTGCACTCAGTGTACCTTATGTGGTGGTGTTGGGGGATACAGGTGACACCACCCAACTCTAACTGCATAAGTTGTGTGTCTGTTTACATACATGTATGCCATAAATGTCCAAACAGTTTATTTTCTCTCAATATCCACTAAGATATAGTTCCCACTGCCGTGTGTGGTCTGTGATGGGGATTCCTTACATACCATGAAAGTCCAAATCATAGCTTGTATGTCCTTACAACTACAAAGTGCCCATTGATGCCTATGTACATTGTTTCCTGCACTTTAATTCGGATTCAGTACATGCTGTACAGACGGTGAGAGAGAGGATATACAACCTGATCTGTGTGGGGGATTCTACCTGACGCCATGTCAACTACTGTCTCTGTGTGTTAGTTTATCATGAAGCTGTAACCTGAATATTAGTAACCTTTCTTACTGAGAGTATGTACCACACAGTACCTGATGTGTGGGGTGAGGGCACTAGCTGGGTAATACCATACAACCTCATCTCAACTTTCCCTACAAATAGTGATGTATGTCACTAATTTTCATAACATTTATTTCCTGGATCTACACTCAAGATAAAGTTCCTGCTCTGTGACTCTGTGACAGGGAAAGGCATCTGTGGTTGATGCCATACAACTCCACAGTTGCCTAATTTGTGTGTCCCTGCAACCACAAAGGTGCACCATAATATCCATGGGCCTCTTTCCTCTAACTCCACCATGTAACAGTATGCTTGAGGGGACAGGGTGCGGATGCGGGATGGAGGTATGCTTACCCACACCATATACAACCCTAAGTGTATAAAGTAGCATTTACTACAGCCATGTAGCTCTAACATTAATATGCATAACCTTTTCCCCAGTGGTATCCAGTCATAAAAGAATACCCATCTGCAGTGAGGAGGGCGGTAGTGGTAGAGCTATTGCCTGGTTGATGGCATGCAGCTCATAAGTGTCCTATGTACCTAAAAGTTCCATTGCAAAAACACAGACCAAAACACAAAAGCATATTTGTCATTGTGCATGTACACTTTTATAGTGAAAGACCCCTTTAAGACTCAGCCAATCACAGACTGACGCCTATTAGACTGACAGATGCAACAACCACTTATCGCACATTCACTGCCATATCCACAACCAATCACAACCACAGAACAGTGAAGAAGAAGGACATAGGTTTCATCTTAGGAAAAAGGAGACACTCTGCTTCTCACTGTAAGTACATCAGATTTTCAAACAATTTTTAGCATTATAAAACTATAGTGTACAAAATAGTATTAAATGAAAGTTTTTAATACTGTATTTGACTATGATAATCTAATTGACCTACTATACTGTAAAAAAGTTATAACAGTTTAAATTCAGAGTGTCAATCAGTACTTACTAGCACAGTTAGAGCTGCAAATGGAGGCAGAAAGCAAGTAACACGTGTATCATAACAAGAGACACAACCAATCACATGCCTCTGTTAAGCTGTAATTGTTTGAAGTAGACAATGGAAATGTAGTATTTTCCCACTAAGAAATATTCCTGTATTTGTGTTTGACAGCAAGAACACCCATTCAGTGTAGTAATAGTCAGTGTATGCACTGCATTGGTTAACCATGAAAAATCATTAGCCAATAACATGTCAAAAGACTGTGTTTTGGAACAGCCCACAAAACCAGTGTTGAAGCTGAGAGGGAAATCTTAGTTTCACATTCCATTGTGGCTAGCCAGTGCAGGAGAAACATTGATTTTTTTGGGTAGTTCTCTGTCAACTTCTCAGTTTAAAGACCTAAGAATGGCAGAAAACAGCAGATGGACCATGTGGGTAGTGGGCAGCAGTATAGTAAGGCACATTTCAGAGTATGCTCAGAGGAGTGATTTTGGAGACCTGTAGCTCCAAATTGCTCGGGTTAAATGGTTTGACAGGGGAAGCATGAGGTGAGAGACATCTCATGCCAACAATTACAGGACTTTTTAAGTACTCAAGCTCAGTCAGACATACTGCTGATCCATCTCAGAGGCAATGATTTGGGCACCAAAAGATGGATAGATTTAGTGTCAGAAGCAAAATTGGACCTTGCTTCCATAATGGGTATGTTGCCTACCTGTAAAATCATTTTTTCTGATATTACAAAGTGTAGGGTCTGGCAGAAAGGTTAACATCCAAATATCCAGATATCTGCACATGGCTTAGATGCACACCATATGTCATCCTCAAATTAAATATTGTAATGATTGGCTATACCTACCAGATGGTGTGCACTTCTCACATGATGGCAGTTGCCTTTTCCTGGGTGACCTTCGAGATGGAATACTCACAGTCCTCTAAAAATATCAGTCTGTTATAGCAGATACAATTGTAAAAAAAGGTTCTTTTAAGAGTCAAAAAGTTGGTCAAAAAATAGAAAAGGTGCACTAATTACACAAACAAAACACAACCATGCTATGTCACTCTTACACCACTACAGAAATTCAGATCCATGCAGATGTCCAGAATTTTACCATGCATAGGCATAGTTTATGAATCGTTGTATTTAAATATTGCTAGCTTGTTTCAGTATACATCTAAGACCTACTGAAACATATAATTACAAAGACAGTACTCTTGTCAATGTCATATAATCTAACGATTAGTTTACCAATAAAACATTGTGTCTTATTATAAATATACAATCACAATGATTTACCTCTCTATTCATCCTTAGTATTACATGTATATAAAATAAAAAAAAATGCAGATGTCACAATACAGTGCAGTAACATACTGTTTTATCTCTATTTCTAACAGCTTTAAACAAATCGACAATATAGAGAATGAGACTCTGGGCTTTGAGGGAGGTGTGCTGCCTGTTGAGGCAGCCCAGGACAGAAGGTAATGCATGCATCCCTCATGCATAGCACTAATGGTGGAAGCTGGATTCAATGTTGAGGCAATAGCTATGACTTCATGAGGCTTCGCCATCTGAAGGTCAAAAACAAAAATCCCGCATTGTGCAAGAGAAAAAGGAAACTGTTGCGCCAGCATTTTTACATCCTGAAAAATAGAGAGGAGATACAGGAGAATGACATTTCCTGGTACTACCTCGAACATGAGATGTGGGAGGCTGCTGGGAAGTGGGCTGCATGGGAGCGCCTAATACACCGTGAGTAAAGAAACTATCTGTTACTCAACATAACATGTTTTGTTTTCCAGGAATGAAAAGAAGCTCACTGTTGTGTTAATTATAAAAAGAGTCTGACAAATGGAGCTTTCTGATTGGCTGCAAACATTCTAACAGCCTAATGTTAATCTCTTATTAACATGTATGTAGAGCTTAGCCATATGCTGAACAAGGTTTAACACTGTTTAAATACATTTTTTATAATAATAGCAATAAGGCACTCCCAGACATTATGTTAATGATCATTTAATCAGCCTTTAGGGGTATGTGGCACTCAAATACACCTCATGTCATAGTATACCACTAGAAGGTAATTAACAGATCATTAACATAACCCTTGGTCAGGCTTTATTCCTTAAATAACATAACACTTCAGGCAGTTACGCATAAGACCACAGCCTCAGTGCATCCACAACCTGACGTGGTCACAAGATCCTACCACACCAGACAGATTCTAATACGCTATTCCCAATAGTATGTTGTTTTGTAACCCACACTGTTAGAAATTATTTTCATTTGTGGTGACTCATAATCACAGCAATGCTCCATTTTTGTACATTGCCTCACTAGAACAAATGCTGTGCATTAAAGCTGCACTGCCTGGTGTCGAGTGGGGGTGGGAATATTGACTTGCTGACACCATCAACTCATATGTATCATAAGTTTGATCTCCCTAAAATCAAGTTGATATTATATTGATATCCATGGTCTTAGTATTACAATCTGTCTGCACTCAGGATGCACAACCTCTTCTGTCATCACACTGGGTGCATTCCTGACTGCCAGCCTCAAACTCTTAAGCCATGTAATCCTGCAATACAAAAACTTTTAACGTTGATCTAGATCCATGTTTTTCAACTGAGATTCTCTACTCACAATGCACTGTCTGACATATTTTACAACACATGCCATTAAGTAGATTAGAACATTCAGCTCCTAAGTTACTCAAGTACCGATCAACATGAAGCATGCAGCTGTAACATGAACATTGTTAACTTCTTTGTCTTGTGCAGCTCCTCTCAGATTACGATACCTTCTTCATAGGAGTAGTGTCATGGAGGGGTGAAACAGTGAGTCGCTGACACCGTTCAAGTTGTTACTGTCCCAAACTCATGTGTTACTTCAACTATAAGTGTACTGTTTATACGCACTTTCTTTTGTTAGACTCTGATTGTCACACATGGTGCAGTACCACTTTTTCTTTCTTGGGGGTGTCATAGCGTACCTTTCACCAACCAACTCCTAAGTATGCCAACTAGTGTGTTACTGGCATTATGGACTGTACCTTTTATATGCATAAACTTTGTTTGTCTGTTACTACATAATCAACATACAGTACCTGTTCCACGAGGAGCAGAGCATTGCGTGTTTCACATCATTCAACTTATTAGTATCCCAAACAATCTGTCACTGCAATCATTGAAATGTAAAATGTTATTTCCATGATGGTCATTTCTCTGTGGTTCTCACTATTGATGTACTGCCGAGCCACAGGTTGGTACATTGCTTGACTGATGCCAAGTCACTCCTAACTTCTGTACAGGCAGTGGAACCACAAAGGTTGAATCTTTCAATACTGTTTACTTTTTATCTTCTTGTCACTGCCCACTCACAATGCAGCACCTTACTTGCAGTATTAGGGTTGTGGGGCTACTGTTTACTAGTGGTCACTATATGCAAATTTAACTGTCCTAAATTGAGTGTTACTAAATCATTTACCTGCAACTGCCTATTTTTGTTACTCTTTTCTAATAGTGACTATTGTCTAAGGTTGCACAACCCATTGTTGATGGGTGGCAGTAGCTGACTATCATAGCTACTATGTTATTGCTATCATCTGTTTCTAACAATTAAATCCAGGAAATATTTTTTTGTCAACTCAATCATTATACAGCACCTCATCTAGCTGTATCTTAACTGGAAGACTACTCAGTAATTGTTTGCAATAAATGTCTTTTAACCAAATGAACACACATATAACACACTCAATAAAAATCATTACTATCTTTCATTGATAGATCGTCAGAGGCACACCCCACCACAAAGCGAGGTAGTACCAGCTGAACCAGAGGCTGTGGAGGCCAACCATTCAGACTCTGACAGTGTCATCATTGTCGAGTCAGAAGGTAAGAAAATTCTACAAGAAATTTTTAATTATACTTACTATCACTACTGGATGTCAATCGGACTCTTGATGTTGTGCACACACTGAGCTGCTGTTACATTGCTGTGTACTGTACTACTTTTGCTCAGAATGTACACTGGCAAAGCAGAAACACCTTGTGTATCATGATAGTACATACTTTTGCTCACCACATAGAAGTACTAATTGTCCAAGCATATATACCTCTATAATCAGCAAACTGTTCTGTAATTATTGATGTTACTAGTTTTCCTGTGGTTCTCCACTGAAGACACATCATGTTTTAAAATGTATAATAAAGGACTAATACCTGACAGTATTGCAATTACTGACAAAAGAATTCTGTAGAAAACAAGTAAGTATCTTCTCACAAAGAGAGTTTTAGTTGTGCATTTCAACAGATAAGTATTTAGCACAGGTATACCCATACTGACTTTGTCAACATTACATAGAAAATTATTAACATGAATGTTTTCATGTCTGACTGTCAAGTTGGGATATCATACCAGTTTGTGTGTGTGTGTGTGTGTGTGTGTGTGTGTGTGTGTGTGTGTGTGTGTGTGTGTGTGTGTGTGTGTGTGTAGTGGGGGGGCACGGTGACAGTACCTGATTAGTATCATATGACAGGTAAGAATACTAAATTTCCTCTTGAGATTATACTGATATCCATTGCCTTTAATTAACAGTGTGTGCCCAGTCACCATACAGTCACATGGCTTAATGTGAAGATTCCTCGATAACACTTGTGCCCTGCAAAGTTGTGGTAGTTTGTGTGTTGTTTCACAATAAAACTGTGTACTTTTCATATTCATGGCCTCACTTGTACCATTAATCTCCAGTCAGCATAAAACATCATCTTTCAAGGTAGTAGGAGGGTATTGCCTAGCTGATTGCATGCAACTAGTAAGTCTCCAAATTTATGTGTTCTATAACCATGAGGCACACCATGCATCTCCATATACTTTCTTTACCTATCACTGTACACTTAGTATTAAAAACCTCATCAGGAGAGGTGTAACATTGACTGCCTGATTCCATGCAACAGCTAAGTGTTCCAACGCGTGTCTTATTCAGTCATGAACCTGTTACTTTGATGTCCATAACTGTTGTTTTACTTAGAGTATGCACTCTCAATTCAGCACCTCATATGCAGTGACACAGTGGTGGAGGGGTGAGGTTTGCTTGTTTGATGCCATGTACCTGTTAACAGTTTTAACTTGTCTCTAACTGCAACCACAGATGTACACCATCACTGTATCTGTAGTTTCTTTAACTTGACTGTCCACTCAGGATGCACTATCTCCCCTGGGTGTGGGAGAAGGAGTGTCATTATTTAGCTGATACTGTACAGGTCCTAACTCTTTCAACAAGTGTATACTCCAGTGATAGGCCTGAACCATATAGACCCATAACCTTTGTTTTACTGTCAGGCTCCACTCAGAATACAGTGACCTCTCTGTCATTTTTCTTGCCGGGGGGGTGGACATACCCTAGGTAACAACATGCAAGTACAAGCTGGCCTCAGGTCCCACAACAATCTTATGTCAGACCGTTATGGTGACTACAACACTAAGTGGAACAAAAGGTGCAAATGAAAATGGTTATCAACAATGAAAACACAAGTTAGTAAGTATTGAATCTCAAACAGTGGTACACAGATTTGCGTACACGAGAAGGGTAAAGCAAAGTTGTATGGAAAACCAGATAGATACAATAAGAGTAACAGTAACAAAAGTGAAATCCCTGCATCTATTAAAGAATTTATTTCTCTGTTTTACAGTGGTCGGGGGGACTGGATCAACACCACGGCCGCAGGTAAAGCAGGAACCTGGCACCAGTGCTAAACGTAAGTCTAGTAAAATAAACAGACACAAATGTAATAGACTGCTGGCAACAGTATCAGTTGATTTTATTTCATAGTATTTGCTTGCACAATAATTATAGGTGAACAGTAGATCTGCACCTCATCTGTTGGGGGGCCGGGTCACTGCGGCACTGCCTTGATGACAACATACAACTCCTAACTGTTCCAAGTAGTAAACCACTGCAATCATAGAGCTGTAACACTTATATCCATATCCTTTCTTTTTATCTGACTCTCCACTGAAGATACACAACCTGTTTTTGTGGTCAGGGCCATTGACTGGCTGATGCCATGCAACTGTTAACTGTCCAAACTACTGTGTTACTGTAATCATGGAGCTGTACCATTTATACCCATACCCTATATTTCTTGCGATTGTCCACTCAGCATGCAATTCCTGCTGTGGAGATGGGGGGCATTTCCTAGCTGATACTGTGCAACTCGTAACTCTGCAAGCTATGTGTTCCTGCAACCATACAGCAACACCAGTTATGTCTATTTACTAGCTTTTACAGTGGCTTCCCACTCATGATGCACTACTGTCCTACATGGGGGGTGGTGGTATTTGATGACCCCCAAATGACACTGTGCAACTGCCAACTGTCCCAACTAGTATGTTCGTGGCAATTACACAGCTGAGTCATCCATATCCAGACCCTTTATTCTAGTGAGTCTGTACTTAACATGCAGTACCTGTTCTGGTGTGTGGGGGATTGCCTACTTAATAGCATACAAATTTATAACCATGGCAACTATTATGTTACTGCAAACCATAGGAGCTGTGCCATCAATATTCATAACCTTTGTTTACCTGTCAGTCTGCAGTCATGATGCAGTATCTCCTCTGGGTAGACACAAGGGTGGGCATGACAGCTGATGCCATCAACCCCTAAATGCCATAACATGTGTCCTCCTACAAACAGAGATGTATACCATTAATGTCCATCCTTTATTTCCTGTACCTATCCACTCAAGATAGACTTCCTGCTGTATGTGTATGTCTGATGTTGGCTGTAGCGGGGCACTCACTTGCTGATACTATTGAAGTACACTTTCCTAACTTGTGTGTCCTACGGCAC
The DNA here is from genome assembly GCA_016271365.2 of Neoceratodus forsteri. NCBI lineage: Eukaryota > Metazoa > Chordata > Ceratodontiformes > Ceratodontidae > Neoceratodus > Neoceratodus forsteri. The sequence continues at coordinate 814,353,363 of CM057454.1, forward strand.
AAAAGTGCACCATTAATGGCTATGGCCCTTCTTTTCCTGTTACTGTCCACCAAGGATAAACTATATGCCTGGGGGGGGTGAAAGGCAAAGCATTGCCTCGTTGTGGGAGGGTGGGCATTGCCTAGCTTATATCATGTAACAATTAACTATTTTAACTTGTGTGTTATTTAATCATAAACCTGTAACATTATATCCATACCCTTCACTATCCTGATGGTCTGCACTCACAATACAGTACCTTATGTATGGTGTTGGGGGGGACATTAGCTAGGTGACACCACCCAACTCCTAACTGCATAAGTTGTGTCCTTGCACAGACATGTATGCCATAAATGTCCAAACAGTTTATTTTCTCTCAATATCCACTCAAGATACAGTTCCCAGTTGTGTGTCTGTCTGTGATGGGGGGTTCCGTGGCTAACACCATGAAAGTCCAAACTTCCATAGCTTGTATGTCCCTACAACCACAAAGGTGCACCATTGATGCCTATGTACATTGTTTTCCTGCCACTCTACACTTCGGATTCAGTACATGCTGTACAGACGGTGAGAGAGAGGATATACAACCTGATCTGTGTGGAGGGGGGATTCCCTACCTGACGCCATGCAACAACTTACTGTTCCAACTTGTGTGTTAGTTTATCATGAAGCTGTAACCTGAATATCAATAACCTTTTCTTACTGAGAGTATGCACTCACAATACAGTACCTGACGTGCAGTGGGGTGGAGGGGATACTAGCTGGGTAATACCATACAACCCCTAACTCTCATAACTTTCTCCTACTACAAACAGTGATGTATGTCACTAATTTCATAACATTTATTTCCTGCTGATCTACACTCTCAAGATAAAGTTCCTGCCTGTGACTCTGTGACAGGGGGGTGGGAAAGGCATTCCTGTGGGTTGATATCCATGCTCACAGTTGCTAATTTGTGTCCCTGCAACCACAAAGGTACCATAAATATCCATGGGCCTTCTTTCTCTCTAACTCTCCCTGCAACAGTATGTGCTTGAGGGGACAGGGTGCAGGGAGCAGTGGAGGCATTGTCTACCTCACAATACAACCCCTAAGTGTATAAAGTAGCATTTTACTACAGCCATGTAGCTCTAACATTAATATGCATAACCTTTCTTTCCCTCAGTGTATCCAGTCACAAAAGAATACCTCATCTGCAGTGGAGGGGGGAGGGGTGCGGTAGTGGTAGGAGCCATTGCCTGGCTGATGGCATGCAGCTCATAAGTGTCCTAAGTGTACCCAAAAAGCTCCATTGCAAAACACAGACCAAAAACACAAAAGTATATTTGTCATTGTCACATGGTAATAGTTTGTTTTTTCTCTTTACAGATCACCCACGTAAAAAGCAGCACACTGTGCACTGTCGCTGTGTTCGTAGGCTCAAGCACAAGGTTGGCTGTCTCACTAACGAAATAAAAGAGCTCTGACAAGAGCATAAAACCATCTCAGACCTACTTGCCCACACAACAAGCGACAGTCAACCTTGTGCTTTCGAGCCTGTGGGCACAGCGGCAGGAGCCAGTTCGGACAGCAGCACTGCTTCACCTGTCGACGTACCCAGTCTCCCTGACCAGTAATGGATGGCCTCCACAGCCACAGTCCGGTATCTCCCCTCAACCTAGTGCAACAGTTTCCACTTCCCTATGCGCTTCCACATTGATCCAGCTTCCTGCCTGGTCTGACTCAAACGACAGCACACTTCCCTTGGACATTTTTTTTTGTAAATAGTTAAAATGTTGTTTTTTGTTGTAGAAAAGTAGGTTAAGTTAAAAAAAAAGTGTCATAATGAATATTATTTTATATGTAACACAAATTTTATTTATCTAAATTACACATTTTTTTAAGACTTTTAATAACAAACATTTATTTTAATAGAAAAATTTATATATTGTTTTGTGCCACAATCATTATCTAAATTGTACTTTTTTAATAAATATTTTTCACTGAAAGATCTATATTTTTAAATATTAAAGCATAGAGAAACCATGGTATTGAATTTTTATTTCTGTATTCTGTTGAATCATTGTGATAAAAAAATAAATAAGTATTTTCTTACAAAAAAGAGTTTTTCTTGTGCAATTTTGAACAGATAAGTATTTAGCACAGGTATTGGCATGCTGATTTTGTTAGCATGACATAGAAAATCATTTACATGAATGTTTTCTATCTCTGAGTCTCAAGTCGGGATATGCTACCTGATGTGAGGGGGGGTCAGGGTAGCATTAGCTGAGTAGCACCATGCCACTGCTAAGTATACTAACTTTTCTCTTGCTGCAATAAAGAAGGTCTGATACTGAAACCCATGCCCTTAGTTTAACAGTGTGTGTCCACTCAGCTTACAGTACCCAACCATGTGACTGGGAAATTTCCTGGCTAACACTGTCCACCCCCAAACTCTTCCAACTTGTGTGTTCCTGCAATCAAAGTGGTGTACTGTTTATCTTCATGCCCTGACTTTTGCCATGGGTCTCCACTCAGCATACAATGTCTGCTCTAAAGGGGGGAGCAGGGATTCCCTGACTGATGCCATGCAGCTACTAGCTGTCCTAAGTTGTGTGTTCTTACAACCAGAGAGGTACACCACTGATGTCCATAGACTTTTTTTCCCTATCACTCTACACTCAGGATGCACAGCCTGGTCGGGGGGGCATGCCTGGCTCATGGCATGCAACTACTAAGTGTTCCAACTTCTCTGTTACTGCAATCATGAAGCTGTACCATCAATATCCATAACCTTTGTTTACCTGTGAGTCTGCACTCATGATGCAGTACCTCCTGTGTGGGGGCGAGAGGGAGCATTCCCTGGCTGGTACCATGAAACTCCTAACTGTCCTAACTTGTGTCCTTCTACAAACAGGGATGTATATAGCTAATGTCCATATCCTTTGCTTCCTGTGGATCTCCACTCAGGATACAGTTCTTGCTGTGTGTGTGGGGTGGGGTGGGGACATTGCATGGCTGACACCATGCAACTCCAAACTTTCCTAACTTGTGTGTCCCTACAACCACAAAGTTGGACCATTAATGTCTTTGGATGTTCTTTTCCTGTGACTCTCCACTCAGGATACACTACCTGGCCGGGGGGGGGCATTGCCTAGCTGACACCATACAACTACTAACTGTCCAAAGTAGTGTATTACTGCAATCATGTAGCTGTACCATTAATATCTAAACATTTCTTTTCCTGTTGGTCAATACTCACGATGCAATACCTGATCTGTTGGGGGGGGGGGAATTGCCTAGCTGGAGAGATGGGCATTGCCTAGCTCATCCCATGAAACAATTAACTGTTCTACCTTGTTTCTTATTCAATCATGGAGCTGTAATATTAATATTCATACCCTCCGTTTACCTGAGGGTCTGCACTCATAATAGTGTACCTCATCTGCGCTGGGGGGGACATCGCCTGGCTGACGCCATGCAACTGCTAACTGTCATAACTTGTGTACTCCTAGAAACAGGGATATATAGCATTAATGTGCATAGCATTTATTTCCTCTGGATATCCACTCAAGACACGGTTCCCACTGTGTGTCTGTCTGTGTGCGTGGGGGGGGTGGAAGCATTCTCTGGCTGATGCCATGAAACTCCACAGTTTCCTAACTTGTGTTTCCCTAAAACCACAAAGGTGTACCATTAATGTGTATGTACCATGTTTTCCTGTCACTCAACACTCAGGATTCAGTATGCTCTGAGGGGGAGCTTAAGGGGGCATTGCCAATCTGCCAACATACAACAACTAAGTGACCAAAGTGTACATTGCCTACCTGACACCGGACAACAACTAACTTTCCCAAGAACTGTATTACTGTTGGCGTTCACATCCATAATCTTTCTTTCCCTGTAACTGTCTACTCAGAATGCAATGCCTCATCTCGGCAAGGGACAGCCATTGCCTGGCTGACACCGTGCAACTCCTAACTGTCCTAACTTGTGTGTCCCTGCAGCCACTAAACTTGTCTTGTACTGCAACAAAACTGTTATACTGTTTATCTTCATCTCCTCACTTTTACCATGGTTCTCCACTCACCACACAATATGTACTCCGGAAGGGTGCACGGGTATTGGCAAGCTGTTGCTGTGCAACTTGTAACTGTCTTAACTTGTCTGTTTTTACAGCCAGGAAAACACACTATTGATGTCCATAGACTTTCTTACCCTATCACTCTACACTCAGCATGCATAACCTGGTCTGGGGAGGGAGGGAGGGGCATTGTCTATCTGATGGCATACAACAACTAACTGTTCCATCTACTTTAGTTAGTTATCAGGAAGCTGTAACATGAATATCCATAACCTTTTCTTCCTGATAGTATGTACAGCAGTAATACTCAACAGGGTGGGCGGTATTGGGCAATACCGGACTGGCCAGGGGTGTAATGAGGCCCGACGCCACAGGCGGAGGGCCTTATAGCCCCTGGCCGGTCCGGTATTGCCCAATACCACCCACCCTGGAAGGTATTATTGTGCTTAGAAAATGGACAACATTTCAACATACAAAGTACAAATAAAAGAATTGAAACATTTGTAAACACTCTTCTTTATTTAGAACAAAATCATAAGAACAGAAAAAATTGTCCCTTGTGGGATAAAGCAGAGAACAATGCTTACTTTTGGTTTTACTTTATAATAGGTTAAAATACCTAAATCAATGGTTTTATTTTATAATAGGTTAAAAAATACCTTAATCAATGGTCAGTCTACTATTTGTTATAGGTGATAAAATTTATGAGGCAATTGAAAGTGCAGGATGTTGGGTTAAAGAAATTCTGTGTTCCTGGGCCCCTCTGACCTGATAGACTGTTACTGGATTCACTTTCCATGTTTTCATTTCCGGGCTGTCCTACTGTGTCCTGTAGATTGTCTGTCTTCTTATCTTGTTCTTCTGTCATCTTTTGCTGTTGCTTAGATGTGCTATTTTCTGTGAATATAAACAACAACAGAAAAAAAAAAACATTTAGACCATTATTTACTGATGGTGCTACAAATACAAATATATTGCCTTACCTGTAGATGCCATGCCATTACTACTTCCTAGGATAGAGCTCCAATGTTTACGGTCTGTTGAGGAAGGTCTCCAATATGTAGACAAACTTGTCTCATATCTGTGGCCAGTCACTGATGTGATTTCGTGATTTGAAAGACCAGCATCAGAAAGGAGCTGGACAGCTGTAGCTCTGATACTATGGTTCGTGTATTTGTATGACAGCTGAGCTTCATTGCTGATCTTGCTCATCAGGGAACCAAGGTAGTTTTTTCCCCATGGGCTCACACGTATACCAGTAAGCCTGGGTGTCTAAGAAATCCTGGGGACACTTACGGTGATATACATAGAATGCTTCGGCATTTGGAGGAACTTTAGATACATATTTTAAGAAACATTTTATTGGGCAATGTGGGTTTTCTGGTTCTTCAAAATAAAACCTATCATGTTCTCTTTATTTATTTCTGTTGAATTTTTGTGATTTTTTTGTGTCTGCATTGTGACTTAGGGTTATATACTTAGTGCCACTGCCATCTGTTTTTACTTTGAAGGAATCCATTTTTAGGTCTCGTAGTCCCTCACGCCCACACCTTGCCATGTGGAGCTGGATATCAAACCATACCCTTTTTACAAGTGCAGGTGCAGTATTGGGTGATACTGCAGCACTTGCTCTCAGTTTCAGTAGGTCAGATGATAAGATTGCAGGGTAGTGGCTGGATGTGTCCTTCTGTGCCTTTCTAAGCTTTTTGAGCACATATTGTAGCACATTGTTTGATGATTTAAACTGGGGGTCACTTAATATGTTTATGTTATTTGCTACTTCGACACTATTTAGGTGATGGTTTATCCCAGCCCGTAGTGCACAATATCCAACCACAGAGTATTCCTGACCCTGGTTAAACCTGACTTCTGCATAAAACCTTCACAGATTGCTATTCAGTTGCTCCAGTGGGTCATTATGCCAGTCTATGTTCATGCTACTCTGCGTTGCCCATTCCTCATATACTGCCACTGCCCACTTGGTGGTTTTTGTGTTTAATTCCACCCTGTCACTTTCTATTTTGTCTAGCTGGCTGTCACTTATGGAAATAAAATGCTCACTTACTTTTTTTCTAGCTTTTTTTGTGGGTCCACTGTACTGCTGGGAAACATTTTGTCAACTGTTGTCTCTGTTCCATATCAAAATTTATTGCCAAATAATCAGACTTTTTTTGTTCTTAGTTTCAATTACGTTTTGTCCCCTTGACAGTTTCTGTTTGAATTTTACACTGTTTATGTCTGCCAGCAGTAGTTCTGATTGGATAAGACTGATTGCTAGTGGCAACGGACAACGCTAGCTTGGGACTGCGCTTCTGTTTATGAGAGTACTGGTATTTTGGCCGTTTTCCTTGCCACAGGTGGTAATTCATCTGCGGTGTGGAAACTCAGGAAAATGCCGGTGCTTGCATGGCCATTTATGACACTAGGGGGCAGCGGTGTCATGGACAGTGCGATGGTACAAGCCATTTTTTTATAGCCATTGCTATCCTTTATTTACGTGAAGCTAGTGTGATCGCTTGAATAGATGGACACTCTTTAGCTTTTTCCTTTTTTCTTTTGTGAGGAAACCAACTGCAGTTCTGATCACGGTCACTTCACATTTTATATGAAGAAGAAACAGCCTGAGATGCTACCTCTCTGCTTTCAGCCAGGGGACAATTGTAACGTATGCAGACAGCAGTATATTTTTATTTATACTGTTAAAATCATGTGTATTTCTGTTAGGGAACAGGGTTTGTGAGGGCATGCGAGGGGGGACTCAATTTATTTATTCTGGCAGCTGCTCGCTTTGTTTGCGTCCCGGGGGGAAGTGGCACAGAAAGCATACCATGAGACGGTTGCTCTAATCATGGCAACATCAGCCGGGTAAACCATGCTCTGCATTTTTAGGGATTTTTACTTCATTACTACTATGCAGAAGCAAATAGTAGAACCAGTTGTTGCAGGGATAATAGGAACAAAAAGAACAGCGACGAATGTAGTGGGCCATTTACGGTGTGGAAGGCTGTTTCAAAAGATTCAAACTACTGTCTCAGCTATCAATTCCTGCTGCTCGTACAACCTGATTTGTTTATTTGTGTGGACATGGTGGTAGGTTGACTTTTCTGTTAATTTTCGGGTGTCAGAATGGTGCGTTGTGGACAGTGTTTTTAGTTTTAAGCTTTCTAACAGATTCTGAGGTTTTATTCACTGCACCTGGGGTCCATGAGAAAACAGCTTGCACTACAGTCCATTGCTTTGGTTAGATGGAGGGCAGTAGTGATTTTTGCAGCTGGTAAAGTATGTGATTCATGCGGTAAATGTGTTTTTTTTTAGTTTAATCATGGTTTGGCAGGGTGTGTGTATCGCTAGATGAGGGCAAAAAAAATGGCTGCTATTGACTTTGAAACGTTCTATACATACATTTACATTTCACGGTTACCAGGGAGCCAGAGACTGGGACTTATTTTTTTGTGGGCTCTATTCACTGATACCCACCCAGCTAGGTGATGCTGTTAGCCAATCAAACAATTGTATTTATGTTGTCCATTTTCTAAACTCACAATAGAGCACCTCAGGCCTGTTTTGGGGCTGGGAAGGTTTACCTGTGTCTGACTTGGATGTGTGGATTTTTCTCTGATTGATTAGCAGGGTATTTCTCTATCAAATTGTTGTGTAGGGCATCTTCCAGACAGGAAGGCACTCATTGCAGCAGTGGGTCAGAGCTTCTAGCTGATTGTTTTGCGAGGGCACAGTTTAGGCCAACCCCTTCCCACCCCTCACCCCACCCACCCCTGAAATAGCTCCTTTATACCTGGGGTTCTGACATCATTTCTCAAGAGTGCAAGGTGCATGTCACTGTCATATCCTCTCTAGCACACTGCACTGACAATATAAGCATAAACATTGTATAATATAATATATATTTCACATTACAAACCAATCACACACAAAAAAAAAAAAAAAATGTGGGGAGTAGTAATGTAATGGCTGTGGGGCAGCAGTCTTCCGGGAGTCTTTCTGGAGGCTGAGGTTGCCCTATTAGCAGACAACTGTCTGCCCTGAGGGAGGAAGTTGCCTGCCTTCAGGCCACACTGGACAGTAGTACGGGGACCTTCCCCCAGGCCACAATGGACAGTAGGAAGGGAACCTCCCCCATCCAGGGAGCACCAGAACCACCACCACTACCTCAGAGGTTGCAAAGAAAGCACAGCAGTTGGACCACAGTGGGCTCAGGGAGGATGAGGATGGTGAAACAGAGGCACACCCAGTCAGATGTTACACACCACAATCCATACGCCATTCTGGGGGAGCATAGCTCCCCTATAGATACACCCGCAGAGGAGACTAAGGAGGCTGGAGGACAACTGTCACAAGGGAGGCCCACAGGAAGGAGGCAGAGGACACTACAAGGAAAGGAAGCAGCTCCTGGTGGGAACTCAATTATTAGGGATAGAACTGGGAGGAGCTGGGAAATCTGAAGTAAGGTGCCTGCCTGGTGCCATGGCTTGAGGACAGGAAGCGAATCCTCAGGATCACAACAACAGCTGCAAGGGATTCTGAGCTGGACGTAATTGTCCACCTAGGGACAAATGACTTGGCTCATCATGAGGTTAGAGCAGTGCAGGAGGACATTTCAGAGTTGGGGAGGGGCCTAAGACAAGTAGCAAACACAGTATCCTTTCTCAGAGGTGCTGCCTGTTAAAGGCATGTGGAGGCGAGGCATTGGCACCATGCAGTTTAATGAATGGTTGAAAAATGGTGCAGAGCACAGGGTTTGGCTACATTGGGACTGGGGTTCCCACCTGGAGGGACACCAGCCTATACCTGGCAGGATGGTCTGCATCTGTCCAGGAAGGAACAAGTCTTTTGAGCAATCGGTTTAAATGCTTCATTGGCAAGCTTTTAAACTAGTCAATGGGGGAGGCACTGACAAGCAGCAGAAAAATCCCAGCCTCTCCCTACAAAACAGGGTACTAAATGAGAAAAAGACCAAGGTAGAATGGTCAGTGGGGGATGCTGCAACAGAAGGTAAGGCCATCAAAAAATGGAGAGCAATGAGTACCAATGCCCGTAGTCTAGGTAACAAGCTTCCTGAATTAGTGGCCTTGATGGAGGAGGAACATCTGGATATCATGGCAGTCACAGAAACATGGTATACACAAAACCATGACTGGGACGTAAACATACCAGGATACACTATCTACAGGAGGGACAGGGAGGGTAAAAGAGGGGCGGAGTAGTTCTTACATAAGGGAAGAAATAAAAGCAACAGAACAAAAGGGTAAACAGGGAGGAGAAGAAGCACTGTGGGTAAATTTGAGACAGGCAATGGCACCACAATCCGCACAGGGTTAGATACAGACCTCTTCTCAGGGGAGGAAGTGGACAAGGAAATGATAGAAAGTATACTTAGAATGGCAGAAAAGGGAGATATTGCTGATGGGTAATCTGAATATGCCAGATGTTAACTGGAGCACAGTTGCAGCTGCCACTCCGAAGAGTGCAGTTATTCTAGATGCCCTACAGGGGGCATGCCTTAGACAACTAGTACTGGAGCCCACTCGAGAGGGAGCAATATTAGACTTGATACTCTCAAATGGAGATGGAGAGAGGATCACAGATGTAGAAGTGGGTAGCCATCTGGGAACTAGCGACCATCGAACAGTATGGTTCACAATAAACACAGCAATAGAGTCAAGCTCATACAAAGACAAAAGTACTGGAATTTAGGAGGGCTGACTGCCAAATGGGTGAGTGCCTAAGGAATGCACTAGCAAATGGGCGGGAAGGAGGGGTGGAAGAACAATGGGGAATAATAAAAACTGCCATCACAGAGGTAACGAGCCTTTGTGTGAAGCAAATAAACAAAACAAGACGATGTAAGAAACCACTATGGTTCTCAAAGGAAGTGGCAGGGAAGGTTCAAGAGAAAAAGAAAGCATTCAGGAAGTACAAGGAATCGCAGCAGGAGCAGGACAGAGAACTGTATCAGTTAAAGCAAAAGGAGGCTGGGAAGGCAGTCAGAACAGCAAAGGCCCAAACTGAGGAAAAGATAGCCAACTCAGTTAAGAAGGGAGATAAAACATTTTATAGGTACATCAGGGAGCAAAGGAAGACCAAGGGAGGGATAGTGAGGCTTAATAAAGGGAGGAGGGAGGTGGGCAGAGGGAGAATGTGAAAGGCAGAGATACTAAACAAATATTTTTGCTCAGTATTTACAAAGGAAGAGGGGAGGTACATAAAAACAAACAGTAGTAACACTCTGGATACAGAAGTTGATACCAGCCCATTTACAGAAGCAAGGGTTCTGAAAGAACTCTTAAAACTGAAGGTGGACAAAGCAATGGGGCCTGATGGGATTCATCCCAGAATTCTAAAAGAACTAAGGGTAGAACTAGGACACACTGACTACCCTCTTTAACAAATCATGGGAGGATGGGGTGGTACCCAAGGACTGGAGGAGGGCAGATGTGATTCCCCTTCACAAAAGTGGGAGCAAGGCAGAAGCAGGAAACTATAGACCTGTTAGTTTAACCTCAGTGATAGGGAAAATGATGAAATCACTTCTAAAGGAAAGAACTGTCGTGTATCTGGAGGCCAGAAGGGCACAGGACCCTAGGCAGCATGGATTCACAGCAGGAAGGTCATGTCAGACGAATTTGATAGATTTCTTTGACTGGGTGACCAAAGTAGTAGATCAGGGAGGGGCTGTGGACATGGCCTACCTAGACTTTAGCAAGGCATTTGACACAGTCCCACACAAAAGATTAATATATAAGTTAGCCAGCCTGGGAGTGGGTCCCAAGATGACAGCCTGGGTAAAGAATTGGCTGGAGAATAGGACACAGAGAGTAATAGTAAATGGAGTCCACTCAGAAGAAAGGAGGGTTACTAGCGGGGTACCGCAGGGTTCAGATAGGACAGTCCTTTTCAATGTCTTCTATGTTTACATTGCAGAAGGACTGGAAGGAAAAGATGTCTCTTTGCAGATGACACTAAGATCTGCAACAGAGTTGATGCACAGGGTGGGGTGGAAAGGATGAGAAGGGACTTGGCAAGGTTAGAGGAATGGTCAAATGTATGGCAGCTTAGATTCAATGCTAAGAAGTGCAAGGTAATGCACCTGGGAAACAAAACCCAGGGAAGAGTACACAATGGGAGGTAGATACTAACAAACAAAAATGGAAAGGGACCTGGGGGTAGTCATATCAGATGACCTAAAGGTGGGCAAGCAATGTGAGAAGGCAGCAAGGAGGGCTGGGGGATACTGGGATGCATAGGGAGAGGCATCACCAGTAGAAAACAGGAAGTTATTATCCCTCTGTACAGACAGCTGGTGAGACCCCATCTGGAGTACTGTGTGCAGTTCTGGAGACCCAATCTCAGCAAAGACATAGACAGGATGGAAGCTGTCCAGAGGAGGGCAACTAAAATGGTGCAGGGTCTGCACTGGAAGACATATGAAGAGAGACTTAAGGAGCTTAATATGTATAGCCTCGAGGAAAGGAGGGAGAGGGGGACATGATAGAAACTTTCAAGTACCTCAAGGAATCAACAAAGTCCAAGAGGGTAGCATCTTTCAAAAAAAGAGGTGTGCAAGAACAAGAGGGCACAATTTGAAGATAGAGGGGGGCAGCTCAGAGGTAATTTAAGGAAGTATTTTTTCACAGAGAGGGTTGTGGATGCATGGAATGGCCTTCCGAAGGAGGTTGTGGAGTCAAAATCAGTGGTGGAATTCAAGCATGCATGGGATAGTCATAAGGCAATTCTGGGGTTGGGGGTAGGAAGAAGTAGGCTGCTGGTTAACTAGGATCTGCAGCTTATCCAGTAGGTAGGGAAATGGGTAGACTGGGTGGGCCAAGCGGTCCTTATCTGCCGTCACATTCTATGTTTCTATGTTCTATGTTTCTTTGTTTCTATGTTTCTATGTATGTTTCTATGTTTCTATGTTTCATGTGCGGTGCAGTGCAGGCGGGCATTGCATAGGTGATACCATACAAATCCAAACTGTCATAACCTGCCTACTCCTAGAAACAGGGATGTATACCATCAATTTCCATACCGTTTATTTCCTCTGCATACCCAATCAACATATGTTTCTGCTCTGTGTCTGTGTGAGGATGGGGGGGGCAGGCATCCCCTGGCTTACGCCATCCAACTTCACAGTTTCCTAACTTTTGTGTCCCTATGACCACAAACGTACACCATAAATGTCTATGGACCTTCTTGCCATCCACATCAAAAGTATTCTAACTTGTGTGTTTCTGCAATCAAAGTGTCAGCAAAAGGAATAATGCCTGACAGGTTCATTGTTATGCTGCAATAACATACCACCTCAGGTGGTTATGCCCAACAGCACCGGCTGAGAGCATCCAACACTCTGTGCAGTGATGAAGGGGGGTCATTGTCTGGATGATACCACACAACTAAGGGGGGGTACAGGGGGCATTGCCTAGCTGGCGGGGTAGGCATTGCCTAGCTAATCCCATAAAACAATTAACTGTTATAGCTTGTGTTTTATTCAGTCATGAAGTTGTAACATGAATATCCATAATCTTTCTTTCTCTGAGACTCTCCACTCACAATACAGTACTTAATTTACAGTAGGGGTGTGTGGGGGAGGCATTGCCTAGCTAATGCCATGAAACTCCTAACTGTCTTAACTTCTGTCCTCCTACAAACAGGGATGTATGACATTTATGTCCATAGCATTTATTTCCTGTGGATATCCACTCAAGGTACAGTTCCTTCTGAGTGCATGTATATGTGTCTAAGGGAAGGGGTGGGTGTCATTCCCTGGCTGATGCCATGCAAGTCCACATTTCCCTAACTTGTCTGTTACTAGAACTACAAATGTGCTCCATAAATGTCTATGATCCTTCTTTTCCTGTTACTTTCCACTCAGGATACAGTACATGCCCAGGAGGCATGGATGGAGGGAGGATTGACATTGTCTGGCTGGGGGAGGCATTGCCTAGCTGATGCCATGCAACAACTAAGTGTTTGAAGTTCCCTCTTATTTGATCATGAAGCTGTAACATGATTATCCATAACCTTTGTTTCCCTGAGAGTATCTCATCTGCGGTGCAGGCATGCACATATTGATGGTAAGCGAAACACAACCACAAACTGTAGTGGAGACACAAATGGTAACAGTAACACAAACAAAAATGCAAAGCGTAATGTGCACAGTCAGGGTACCACAACTACAAATGGAAATGGTAACAGCAAAAATAACTGCAAATGAAAAACAAACACAAATGCAAACACAAGCTCATATAGAAATGCAAACCGTAACACGCACGGTCACAGTACCACAATTTTAAATGCAAATGGTAACATAAACAGCAACAATAATGCCAAAGGAAACAGAAATGTAAACAGAAACACCAGTGTATAAAGAAATGCAAACTGTTATACGGACAGGCAAGGGAACGCAATTGGAAATGCAAATGGTAACTGTAAGAACAACAATGATGGAAAATGAAAGAGAAATCCAAACAGAAATAGAAGGACGACCGCAAACACAAATGGCAATACACATGGTGGCGCAAAGTGAAACATAAACAGAAACAGTAGTGGACACAAATGTTAAGAGTAACACAAACAGAAACGGAAACACAAAGGGTAAAGCACACGGTGGCGTACACGGGAACGCTATCGCAAAGTGGCACGGAAACACAAGTGTAAAGGGTACGTGTTAGAGTAAGTGGTGCGCACACCCTATTTCACCCCAAAAGCTCCATTGAGAAAGACAGCAAAAACAAAGAATGTATGCATAATAATGGGCCTGGGAGCAGAAAACGAACAGTTGTTATACTAAAATGCTAATATCTCAGCAACCGTATGGCGTAGAAAAAAAAATTTAAATTTCACATCATTCATGAGTTTCCTGGCCAGGTTTTCACTGCATGGGTAGCCCATAGGGCTACTCATTTTTGCGACAAAAATTCTGTATCTCGCACCGTTTCATAGATACAAGCCCCGAAAGGCATGACGGATGCCACCATGTTAGTCTATGGGGGAAAAATGTCAACTTCAGAGTACTGTAACTTCACATCCATGTAATACTTTTTGACCAAACTGCCAAAAGGCACATCTATGAGATGTTGGCTGCCTTCTTTTCAAATTTCAGGCAAAAAGACCAAATAGTTCTTTTGCAGCAGGGAGGCAAAGAATTCCTGTCATTTTGGCTATAGTCTGGAAAAGTAGTGTCGCATTTTGTGAAAGCTTTCACAAATTTTGTGAAAGTGTCGAGTGTGCGACATTACTTTGTGACACTACTTTTTCCAGAAATTTGAAAAACATATTTCTGGGGTGTTCAACCCAAAATAAAGACACGGCTAGCATCCTCAGGACTCGAATAGGTAAACACAAAAATAATTGTGTCCCTAGATAGTTTCAATTTTAAATGTTAAGCATTTCTGTGATCAGTAACTGAAAACAAGATGGCAGATTTGCGACACTACTATGGCCATTTGCGATACTGAAAACTGCATTTGCAAAAGTGTCGAACTTTTTGTTAACTTTTCCCATTGACTTATAATGGGAACTTATTTTTTTAATAACTTTTGAACTGTTCAATATTTTTCATAAAATCTTCAAAAGGCAAAACAGGGACCCCAGCTGCACATTCCCTGAAGTTTTTGGACCAGTGGCGCAAACAATGTGACCAGTAGGCGCGAGCATAGAATGCGCAAAAAAACATAACTGTGCACATGAATGTCACTTAATAACTCCACAGTTGTATATACAACTGGTTCAAAAGCTGGCAGATCCCAAGATCTATGGTGCCAGTCTGTGCCTGCAGAATTTCAGGCAAATCCATTGAAAGGTGGCAAAGTTATTAAGGTGCAAAGTTTCACCCTTTAACCCACAAGGAGCTACTCAACCTAACTATGGTAGCACTACAGTTACCATAATACTATATCTGTGTATGTATGTATACATATATATATATTATGGTAGCACGGTAGTGCTATCATAGTTAGGGTTGAGTAGCACTTTTAAGGTTAAAGGGTCAAAGTTTGCACCTTAATAACTTTGCCAGTGTTTAACAGATGTGCCTGAAATTTAGTATGCACTATTGGGCATGGAAGATCTTGGGATCTGCCAAGTTTCGTACCAGTCAGATATACGGCTGCGGAGTTATTAAGCAACAACCAATTGTGCAATTATGCTTTTTTGCGATTTCTTTGCTCTCTCCTACAGGTCTCACGGTTTGTGCGACCGGTCTGAAAACTTCTGGGAACATGCAGCTAGGGTTCCCAATGTGCCTTTTGAAGATTTCATGAAAAAATATTAAACAGTTCAAAAGTTATTCAAAAAACAAGTTCCCATTATAAGTCAATGGGAAAACTTAAAAAGTTCAACACTTTTGCAAATGCACTTTTTAGTGTCTCAAATGGCCCTAGTAGTGTCGCAAATCTACCATTTTGTTTTCAGTTGGGGATCAGAAAAATGCTTGGCATTTAAAATTGGGACCCTTTAGGAACACAATTATTTTTGTCTTCACCTAGTTGGACCCTCAGGATGCTAGCCATGTCTTTATTTTGGGGTTAAACACCCTAGAAATATGTTTTTCAAGTTTCTGGAAAAAGTAGTGTTGCACTTGTGACACTTTCACAAAATTTTGCAAAAGCTTTCGCAAATTGCGACACTACTTTTTCAGACTTGGCTAAAATGACAGGAATTCTTTGCCACCCTGCTGCGAAAGAACGGTTTGGTTTTTTGAGCTGAAATTTGGAGGGAAGGCAGCCAATATCTCACAGATATGCCTTTTGGTGGTTTGGTAAAAAAAATATTGCATGGCTCCCAAGTTACAGTACTCTGAAGTTGACATTTTTCCCCAGAGACTAACATGGTGGAGTCCGCCGTGCCTTTCAGGGCTCGTATCTCGAAAACGGTGCAAGATATGGAATTTTTGTTGCGAGCTGCATAGCCAATAGCAAAAACCTACCCAGGAAAATCATGATTTTTGTGAAATAAAATTTTTTTTCCTACGTTGTGCGGTTGCTGAGATATTAGCAATTAAGTAGTTCCAATGCTCATTTTAAGCTTCGATCCCCATTACAATGCATACATTCTTTGTACACACTGTGTTTCTGTATGCACTTGTTTGGTAAAACTAGGGTATGCACTTCCGTTACTGTTACAGTTACTGTTTCCACTTGTGTTTATGTCTCCGTTTGCGTTACCGTTCCCATGTAAGCCACCATGTGCGATACCCTTTGCGTTGTCATTCATGCTTGCATTTTCGTCACTGTTGCCATTTGCATTTCCACTACTGTTTCTCTTTGCATTTTTGTTTGCATCACCGTGCGCGTTGCCATTTGTGTTTCCGGCAGCCCTTTCGTTTGCGTTTCTGTTTCTCTTTTGTTTTGCATCTTCCTTGCTGTTACTGTTACCATTTGCGTTTGCAATTGCGTTACTGTGCCCATGCACATTACATTTTATGTTTCCATGTGCACTTGCATTTTTTACTTTTGCGCTTCTGTTTCCTTTGCTGTTATTGTTGCTGTTACCGTTACCATTTCCATTTACAATTGTGGTACTGTGCCCATGCGCATTTCGGTTGGCATTTCCATATGCGCTTCTGTTCCTGTTTCCATTTCTCTTTTCTTTGGCATTATTCTTCATGATAACTTTACCATTTGCATTTACAATTGTGGTACTATGCCTGTTCGTGTTACGGTTTGCGTTTACGTGTGTGCTTGCTTTCGCGTTTCCGTTTCTGTTCCCTTTAGCGTTCTTTTTGCTATGACACTTAACATTTCCATTTAAAATATCACTGCCATCACTGTTCGTGTTACCAGTTGCATTTTTGTATGCGCTTTAATGTCCATTTGTGTCACTGTTCGCTTTGGCATCACTTTGCATTTGCATTTCTATTACCATTTCCTTTACCATTTACGTTTGCGTTACCATGTGTGCCACTGTTCGCACTTCTGTTTGCGTTTCTGTTCCTGTTAGTATGTCACAAGACATCACATGTCAGGCCCTGTGATCCTGCTGCCGCATTACATTCACTATTTCTCGTCATCATTCTCAAAAAGAAGGGAAATTAGAGGCATTAGTTAGGGTTGTTCCACAGCGACAAAAGCGAGGAAATTCAGTGTTAGGGTTGAAAGCACCCCTTCGTCCCCCCAGCCCACCCCCAACCGGCACTGGAGTGTGCGTTGGGGTCATCGGTCCTAACTCTCACCCTATTCTCCTATACCTCTGCTTCTTCACACATGTGATGAACATGATAGAAATTATCAAGTACCGAAAGGGAATCAAAAAGGGTGTAGCCTCATCCAGAAAAAAAAGATGTGCATGAGGAAGGGACCAAAATTTGAAGATAGTGAGGGGACGGAGCAGGGGCAACTTTGGGAACTATTTTTTTCAAACAGAGGGTGGTGGGTGCAAGAACAAATTAAAACTAATAATCAGTGTTGTGATTGGACAGCAGCAGTTGAAGCATCCTCATAGTCTTTAGTTGGTGCCCCTCAATTCAATCCAACTGCTGCTCAACATTGTCCAGCCAGTGGTTTGCAGCATTCATCTCACTCCACAGCAGGCCAAAACAGGCCTGTGTGGCAGGCAGTTGGAGAGGGTTGCCACCATCACCAGAAAGTGCTGCAAGTTGTGGTGGTGGAGCAACTGGTTCATCCATGGTCCTCCCCCAGTTTCACACCACATGCAGGTGGACACCATGCTGTCTGCCCTGTTCCCCAGCAGGGGCAGCAGGTGCATTACTGCCCTGTTCTGTGACTTTGGCCTGCCACTCTATGCAGTGGTGGTTATACATGTGGGTGCGCTGACCCCCTGTGACAAGGTGGCTTTGTCTGGGGTCACAGCACACCTCAACACCACACAAATTACACTTTACTACACTGCTGTCCCCAGGCAATTTAATAAAAAAAAACCCACTATTGAGGTGTGGGGAGGACCAGGCACAGGCAGGGGGCAGGTGTTGGTGCCAGGGGCTGCTGCTGCACAGTTGGGGCTGGGGGTGTAGAAACCTTCTGCTGCAACTACTGTGGCTTCTCTCCCTCCTCCCTGACTTCCTGCTGCTACTGAGCCACTGGCACAAGGGTCATAGCAGGTGCTGGCACTGGGGGGGGGCACTGGTAGGTGCCACAGGAGATGGTGCTTCCATGGCCCCAACTCCACTATCTCTTGCTTCGAGGGGGCACTCAAGATGGTGCTCTGGTCCAAATGCAGCCTGCCACCATATGTGCATACACCCACTCGATCTCCACCATGTCTCAGTAAACCACCTAGTCTCTCCCGCTCCATTCTGGGCTCTCTCACAAGACACACACACAGACACACAAAAACAATTAACAATTAACAAATATTAAACTGAAATACTGTACAAACACAAATCCAGACAACAAATAAGCAAAAATAAGGACCTAATTGGCAAAAAAAATTAAAAGGTTTAAGATAGTTTTCCACAAGAGTTTCCTATCTGACTAAGCAGCACACAACCTCTTTCTCCTACTTCAAGGCAAAAATGAAACTATCTTTCCAACATGAGTCACTTCCTGCCTGCCTGAAGCATGTGACCTACATTGTGTAAGCCATGTGATGTGTGTGGGCTGCCTGTGAATTCTCACTCCTGCTTAAAGTGAAGTAAGGTGGAGTGAGCAACGTAAAGTCATAATTACAATGAGAAGTGGCGAAGTGAGGGATTTCAATGGTCACTTCGCGTAGTGGGATGACAACGCAAAGTGGGCCACTTTGCATCCACTTCACAGGTGGAATTTTACTTCTCTGCATCTCTAGTCCCAGTATGTGAGAGCACAGCCAGACTGGGGAGGGTGCACTCAGGTGATCTAGAAAACAACATGCACTTAGTTTTTTAGTGTTAAGCACCAGATGCTTTTAAATGAATTAGTCCTCGAGGGTGTTAAAGTTGGATTCCAGTTTTTGTGTTGAGCCAGCCTATGTCAGAGGAGGAGTGGTAGAGGATAGCATCATCCACATAGAGGTGGACTGAGGCTCCACCACAATTATTAGGGAGATCATTGATGTATAAAGAAAAAAGTAGAGGACCCAGTATGCAGCCCTGAAGAACACAGTGGATTATGGATCTTGGAGCTGATTGGGATCCCACCCAATTCACATGCTGAGTGCGGCCACAGAGGTTGCTTTGAATCCAAGCCAGGGCAGAGGAATCAAGGCCAAGTATGTTCAGCTGGCATAGCAGCATGTCATGACTGACTAAATCAAAGGCCTTGGTCAGGTCTATGAATATGGCACCCGTGGCATGGCCAATATCCATGGCATAGAATATGTCAGATGTGACTTTGACCAGGGCTGTCAGGGTACTGTAATGTTTCCTAAACCCATACTGGGAGGTTGCAAGCAGCTGGTGTAGGTCTAGCTAGTCCTGCATGTGAACATAGATTATTTGTTCTTGTATCTTGGCTATTGGGCATAAAATAGTGATTAGGTGGAAGTTTTCCACTATGTAGTTGGGACCTCCCTTGAGGATAGGGACAACTACCACCACCTTCCATTTCTCTGGGACAGTACAAGTAAGGAACGATCTGTTAAATCGATCCCAAACTAGATGGGCAAGGGCATCAGCTCCTAGCTTAAGGAATTTTGGTTCCAGTGTGTCATGCACAGGGGAGCTGTCAGCCTTCAAATTCTTGAGCAGACAACAGACTTTATCAAGGGTGATTAGTTTTAGGTGGAAGGCAGGATGAGCCATGGAGTAGACTGATTGCAGAGGGCCCGAATGGGGGCGTGGGGAGCGCTGTCAAAAATAGATGTATATTTGTGAAGATCTGTGAAGAACTCATTAAAGCCAGTTGCTATGGAGGGAGGGCCACTAAGAATGGAACCCTGGGCATCAAGGGAGCTGGAGATCTCAGAGATATTCCCCTTTAGAAGGGAGCTAACCTGTCTCCAAAATTCTTTTGGATTGCTGAGGTGCTCAGTCTTGAGATTCCTGAAATGTAGGTGCCTTGATTTCTGGACAGCATTCTTGCAGCTGTTCCTTAGCTGCCTATAAGTTTGCCAGTCAGTAGGTAATCCACCACCCTTGTATCTACACTAGGCTTTACCACACAATGACATGAGCTGCCTCAGTTCTTTGGAGAGCCAATGAGCTTTGACACCTTTTGACACCTTTAAATGCCTCACAGGGATAGATATCATAGAGGATGGAAGTATTTTTTTCAGTAAAAAGGTGCTCAACAATATGGGGACATGCTATGAAGCTGGAGGGGGTTAGATTCAAGAGACATGAGAGGAAGTACTTCATCACAGAAAGAATGCTGGATTCTTGGAACAGCCTTCCAGATGAGGCAGTGGGGGCAAAAACAGTGGTGGAGCTCAAGAATGCATGGGACAGGCACAAGAGAATTGTAGTGGCAAGGAAGGTGGAGGGATAAAAAGCTGTCGATCAAGTAGGGTCTATGGTGATAATGTTGATAGGGAAAAATGGGCACACTTGGTGGGTCAAGCACTCTTTATCTGCCTTAACATTCTCTGTTTTTTTCTGTGTTTGTATGCCTATTAGCAGAACTCATTTGCTGCATCATCTCCAACAGTTTCTGGACTTTGTTCTCTGGCAGTGTGGAGGACTTCATTGTAACTGAGTCCAATTCGATAACCCAAAAAGTCAGAGTAGTAGCCAGCCCCATAGTCTTTTGTTGGACAAGGGGGATGTCCAGTTTCAGCACAGAACTGCTGACATTTCTTCAGCATTGTCCTGCACTCCACTGGATTTATGCCCCCAATAAATAGAAAGCAGTCCAGGTAATGCACTGCTCACTCTCAACTTCTAGGTTAACAAGCACACCATAACGAAACTCAGCTGTTCATAAACAGTAAGCTACAGGGCAGATCGTGGGCATGACTTTGACAAAGTGAAAACATCAGACTTGAAATCCAGAACATTCTAGACTGGTAGGCTAAATCAATATTATTCTTCATGGGCCATGCTTCCTGCCCTTTGTGCCTAATCCCTGTACTGGCTTGCTGCAATGTGACATATGATATGGAGCACCAATCCCTTGGGATGAAGTCATAAACTGAGTGTCTATTAGGGTAGGAGTGGTGGTGGATTAATTATCCTGTATGCTCCAGGTTTGCATTTGGCAACTTTCCCAGGGTGGCACACATACAGGGTAGTGAGTGTGGGGCAGTGAAGGAGCATGCCACCCTCTCCACCATGCCCTTATCTGCAGGAGAGCAAAAACAAGAAAAAATGGAGTCCTTGCCTTGGACGATGATGGTCCTCCCCCCCTTACAAGTGCTGCCAGGAGGGCACCTCCCCTGAACTGGATCCATAATAGTGGCTTGAGGGTCTCCCCACCCCTCACCACGAGGGGTAAGTCATGGGGTCTGAAGGGGAGGGAGTCTAATACCCGGTTGATGCGGAGGGGATGTCAGATGGCTAGGCAAGGCCCCCCACAAATAATACCAAACTAAAACAAAAACATTCTCATAGGAGTGTGGAACAGTTCTGGGTAGTGTCAATACATTTCCTGCCCCATGTCTAGGATCTCCCTCAATGGCTGCTTTCCCCCTTTGCATGCAAAAAAGCTCTTATTTTCATGGGCTGTTTTTGAGTCTCTGAATGTCCCCTGAAAACTTGAGAGAAGGTGTGGCAGAACTTGCATTGGGACCTATTACAGGACACTCTGTTAATGTCTCAGTAGGAATGCAAAGCCTGGAAATGTTCTGTCCCTGGCCTTTGACTTTTGGGTGGAAAGGCTGCTTTAGAGTCATAATCAATAAACAGGATGCCTAACCCCTATCCAAATTCTCATGGAGTATTATCAGTTATCCAAGCTTCTTATCATATCTGAGCAAAGCAAAACTGCTGTAACCCTGATTCCGGATATTGAATGGCTACTACCTCTGCCTGGCTGGCCAAACCAAGGCTAAGGGGCCTGGGTTCCCATTTCTGAGATTTATTTGTTTCTTTCCCAAGATAACATTATTGCACAGTGCCTCAACCCAGAGTATACCTGTAAATGGGTCAGATAATTACCTGGTACAACCCTTTGGGATGCAGTACCCACCCATATTACCATATTGACACCCCACAAATGGGTTAATAGTTAGCAAAACCCCAAACACATATTTCTGAATTAAAGGTTCACTCCAATAATATGCTCACACACCAGATTTATAAAAAATGGTTAACCAACAATTTATTCACAATGGGGTGAGTGTTAGGATAGAATAAAAACTGAATTAGAGGTTAAACAACAGTAGATTGGCATTTCTTGGCATCGCATAGAATCAAATAATCACTTTTGCAGTTTAGATTCAAATCTCTATTACAGTGGCCACCCACCAACCTTCTGATGTATTTAGGATATTATTTTCACTATCTATCTAGCTGCACAAATAATTAGAAGACACATTCCCTAACTGGTACCAGTCCCCAGTCTATAATTGAACCCTGCAATGCTATATTTATCTTGGTACCCAATATCAACTATTAAGCTGCAGACCTGATACTGTTGCATCTGGTTGGCCAGCATTGGGGCCCTTAAAGAAAATCAGATTATCTTTATCCCGCCATTAGATTGCATAATAAAGATTCCACTCTGAAAAGGATCAGGTAGCTCCCTCACTTTTATAGCTTGGGCCTCTTAGATACTGAACTTAGCAAAATGCAAACTTTAACTATTTACAGTCCCTTTCAGATTTTTCAGAACTGGTCTGTGTACTCACAATTTTGTAGTCATCATTTGGCAAAGTTGAAATCAGGCTGTACAAGGTAGATTCAAGGTAGTCACAACTTGTTGGATTTGACTCTCTGTGTTGAGATGCATGGCAAAGGTTTGCAGCCAGAACCCCCCTTTACTGACTGCAGGTTCTTGCAGCTTTTGCAGGCTGGAAACACCTCTCAGCTTTTTTGCAGGTGCACCTTTCTCTGAGATTGAAGTCACATTCTGAATGTTCTGGAAAGTTGACCAGGCTGGGACCAGGGCCAGCACACCTCAGTCCCCCACATCTAGGCTATGCCCCTCAGGGAGAAGTGCATATGGAATTGCCAAAGCTGGCACATTACCACGCTGACTCCCAGGCTGATCTAAAACAGTCTCTTTCTCAAATTCAGACACTCAGATGCTTTGAGTCATCACAGGCACTCAAACCATTCAGCCAGTATGGCAGACATGGTCCTTTCAAAATACAGTCTTAGTAAACGTGGGTGTTACCTCATGGGATAAGGAGGACTCAAATCTTGCACAGTCCATTTCAATAGACAAATTCTGCACAAAAATAGAGCTTAAGGCATGGCTCTCCACCAAACAGACAACAATGCTCAAGGCATGGCTCCATACCAAGTTAGAAGATTCACATTACAGAAATTCACTTCACAGTAGCTTCTCACATGCATAATCACAGTAACACAGTTCCTCTTGGCTAGCTGGCAGTTTGGAAGCTCCAATTGAACTTTTACAAACTCCTCATAGGCAACTTCTGGCAAAGCTCTGACCTCAGTATGCATCCCTTCCATCTGTGTAGGCACACTTAAATAATCACATCAGGTATTTCTAGTCTCCAGATCACCCACGGTGATTCAAACAAATGTCCACCTTATTCTTGGTGCTGATTGAACGAAGGGTATAGACGGGTGAGTTACTTGTACTTTAAGTAGATGCTTACTCACTCAAGATTAGTATGCTGCTTTCTATTACTGAAGACACAGGATTCATCAGGACTCTCTCTGCTGAGGTAACAGTATTCTTGCAGCTCTCTCACAATTGCAGGCATGAATTCATGCAGCTCTCTCACAGCTGACATTAACTCAGGATTTCTTCCCCACACTTTCTACTAATGTGGCAAGATAACTACTAGCTCTGGGGGACAATATCTGGCAACCCCCAGGCCAGCCACTTCAATTTCTTGCAGCCACATTTCTCTAGCAGGGGGCCAGAACCCCACTTCCTGTGGAGGGGCTCCCACTGAACTGACTCCAGACTGAAAAGTCTCTAAGGTTTTAGGAGCTCTCTGCAGCTCCTGATTTGCTGATTCCATTGCATCACATAAAAAATTAATATTCATCAGGCTCCCTTGATGCCTGATAGGTTCCTTGTTTATGTGACAAATACTGTCTCTGCTTTTTCCCCCAACAAGTCTTGGCACAGTCTCAAGAGTCTCTGGCACAAACCTGGCTTTCTGACTGGCTGACAGGCTGCAAATATGCTGCTGCTAAACACAGTCCCCAAGCAGTCCACACAAGTTCCACCAAGAAAAATCTTGCTCAGCCAGAGCAAACATTTTATTTAAATAATTGCCCCACTATTTAAAAACAGATACTGTGCCCTCTTAAGCTTTGTCCATATTTAGTTTATATCTGAAGTCCTTAGCCTGTTGCTAGCATCAGAATTCAGAGTCACCAGGTGCTAGGCAGGCAGTGCATTCCTATTCATGGGCTCTCATTAATATTCATGAGCCCAAGTGCTCACTATTGGAACACTTTAACAGTACAACCCCAAAGTTTCTTGGCAGCCTTGTTCAAGTCTTCGGTCCCTGATTAGGTAAAACTTGGGACCAGGACCTCTTAAAAGGCTGTTGTTTTACCGCTACGGTGGAAAGAAAATTCAGAGGTGCTTCTGCACATACGTGAGCCATCTGCCTGTTCATGAAGTGTTGAGAAGGAATGGTGGCCACCCCACAATTGCTCCTATGGCCCCATAATGGGCAAAATAAATACTGTACATGGCCATTTGGGGACCTAGATTCACAGTTTAACATGGGCCAGAGGCAGCAGTGCACATCAGAGAGGTCAGTGGACACCAGGAGTAATCAGGAGATAAATGGGAGAAAATTGGGGCAAATAAATTGAAAGTGACCTAGGAGTAATTATATCAGATGATCTAAAGGTGGGCAAGCAATGTGAGAAGGCAGTAAGAAGGGCTGGTGAGATACTGGGATGCATAGGGAGAGGCATCAACAGTAGGAAACAGGAAGTTGTTATCCTTCTCTACAGACAGTTAGTGAGACCCCATTTGGAGTACTGCATGCAATTCTGGAGACCACATCACCACAAAGACATAGACAGAGTGGAGGCTGTTCAGAGGAGGGCAACCAAAAATGGTGCAAGGTCTGCACCAGAAGACATACGAGGAGAGACGAAAGCAGCTTAATATGTATACCCTTGAGGAAAGGAGGGAGATGGGGGACATGATAGAAACTTTCAAGTATCTCAAGTAGTATCTTTCAGAAGAAGAGATGTGCAAGAACGAGGGGGCACAATTTGAAGATAGAGGGGGGGGATGGCTCAGAGGTAATGTTAGAAAGTATTTTTTCACAGAGGGAGTTGTGGATGAATGGATCAGCCTTTCTGAGGAGGTTGTGGAGTCAGGAACAGTGGGAGAATTCAAGAATGCATGGGACAGGCATGAGGCAATTCTAGTGGGGGGCAGGAGGAAGTAAGCTGTTGATTAGCTAGAACCTGTAGCTTATCCATCAGGTAGGAAAATGGGCAGACTGGGTGGGCTAAGAGGTCCTTATCTGCCATCAAATTCTATGTTTCTATGTCTTATTATATAGATCCTTTCAGAAACTGGTACATGCCACCCAATTGACCTGACAGTTGCCAAGTTACTGACATGTGCATAGAGATGCAGCGAATTTAAATTCCACTGGCGAAGTGAACATGAAGTGGACACTTTGTATTGCCACTCCACTATGCGGAGTTGGCAATGCAAAGTGCCTCCTGTCGTACCACTTGGCGTTAAAGGCAGAATGAATGCGAAGTAAGGCGAAGTCATTGTTTTTAATGGACTTTGCGTTCCTTATTATGATTCTAAGTGACCCACTTGGCATTTCAGATTTGGCAGCTCCCCCACACATCACATAGCTTACAGTACTGTGAGTCACATACTCTTTAGCTAGGCAGGAAGAAAGTGTGTCATACAAGCATACAATTTTACTTTTTCCGGTGTAGACAGAGAGAGAGTAGTGTGTTTTGTGACTGCTGATACTTTGAGGTCAGAGAGAGAAGAAGATTTTAACTTTGATTTAGACCCAACAGCTTTTTTAAAAGCTACATTTTTTTTGTCTTTTCTGTACTCTTTTTTACTTAATTTGCTCTTTCTGTAAATTTTATTTTTCTTACAGGCTTAAAATACATCCAAGTGACTATTAAAAAAAAATTAATGCTGTGATTTGTGACATGATCATAAATCATGATTTGTGACTGCATTTGTGACCGTGATGATGATGAAATGCGAATGCCTACAGCTGTACTTCTCCTGCCCCCCCCATGAGGTGTGACAAAAAACTCTCCGACTTAAAAATACTCATTAATGAGTACAATGGTGGGGTGGTGAAGCATGGAGAGACACTACAAAACAGGCTTAAACTACATTCAAGTAACTATTAAAAAAAATGAATGTTGTGATTCATGACGTGATCGTAAATCATGATTTGTGACTGCATTTGTGACCATCCGTGATGATGAAGAACGTGATTTGTATCACGAACGACTCATGATAATGATCCTGACTTAAAAACACATATTAATGAGTACAATGTTCATGCAGACTTATGCACCACACCTGCCCAGTGCTCTGAAGGGAAGCCAAAGAAACAACTGTGACTTAAGTTAGAGATGGAGATTGGGCCCTAAAGAGATGCAAATGCAAAGATGAATTAAGATTGTGCTACGCACTGAAGAGATGCAGATGCAAAGGTACAACACCTAACCAGTGCTCACCATCAGAAATTCAAAAATCTGGAAAATAATTCCTTTGCTGGTTGGGGCGGCCATGGAGGTCAGTGTACTGCACTGCTGCAGTAACAGTCACTAGTACTAGTGAAGATATCACAACAAAGTACAAAAATTACACAGCTGCAGTGGATAGCATAGCAGGTTCACATTGCTGAAATTATGTGGCACAATAAAAGGTGTCTGATTTGATGACACGTGTTACACACATACTCACACACACACTAAGTAATGCAGAGCAAATTGAAAACTTCAGTAATATAACCACATATTTTAAACAAACTAAAATTATGCAGTGCTGCACCACAACAATCAACAAAAAAAATTGCAAGAATTACTGAAAATATTACTGTGTGTACATTAACACAGTTATACAAGAAAAATATCACAAAAACAGAAAGCTCTGTCTTTTTCCCCAAGTTAATCTACCTACACCACAGATGCGCACCTTCCCCAAAGCACACTTCCACTGTCTCTCAGTACACAGACTGAATATTGTACATTAACATTCAAAGTTCACACACAAACAATAAACGCTCGATGATATAAGCACAGTAGGGTTTCCTATAATTGATGAACTAAAGTTGCAGCAAAACAAATGACCCCAAAAGGTTTTTTTTAACAGCTTTTAGAAGGTTTGAATCCCAGAGCTATCAGAGCAGATTGTCTCCCACAGCTTCATACACACACTACCCCAAACTGAGGCTGTGCAGAACAATCTAGAGCCCATGTGACCTGAAATCCCATGAATCACTGCAAAATTCACCTTTGGAGCATAAAAACAAGGCAAAGTAAGGCGCTGTACATTGTTTTCAATGTACTTCAACTTAAGAATTGGTGGAGTAGTGGTTTGGGAAGGCAGAGTAATGCAAAGTCATTGTTTTCAATGGACTTCACATTACCCATAAAGTGAAATACTCCTCTTCGCGTTGCAGAGCATTCAGCGCATCCGCCTTCACTCCATGGATCACTTCACGGAGCGAATTGGGGCCACTTCGCCCACCACTACATGTGCATAAACCAAAATATTTCAACTCCCCACAAAATAAATTCTGATTAACGAATAACTGTGTGGGTAACTTAAATATTTATTTAAACCAGATTGGAAGAGATTGCCTCATGTAACAAAGATGCCTTTATATTGTAAAAGGAACAACATACATTCTGTGCATTTGGTGCCTCTGCTTATATAGGTGTATATTCATAGAATAATAACTTAGTCTTATGTTTGCACAGCATACAGTGAAAACCTATTCCTTCCCAATCTCATCCCAATGACCCCATACATCCTCCTGCAGTAAATGGGTAATTGAACACTTACACCCTGACTGTCTTATCATTCACAACACAGACCTGACATTGCACTTAATTAAGTTCCAGGTATTTTGTCAATACAGCTACAAAAAACAGAACAACATCTTAAACCAACAAACCCCAAACAATCCATTGATTTTGTAAACAGGAGCAGATATGCATACTAGTTATGAAAACACAGCACATGAGATTAAATTACTGACAAAGCATAGCACTTGACTATACATTTTCTTCCCTTGGTTATACATAGCAGTCCTCTAAGAGAGCAACTGTATGTCTAGCTGATCGATTTCAAAAAGCTGAACTGAGGATACAGATTGTTTTATTTTACACAGACATATACTGCTGAGCCTGAGAGAACTGTCACGAGTTACATTAACTGCTACAGTAGCAGCAGTGCCCAATCAATGTATGGAAATATACAATGAAAATATCTGTCTGCCTCACTCAGTTACATAAGTAACAGTAATCCAGTACTAACTTAACACTCCTGGAGGACCTCACCTAACTTGACAGGGATGCGCTAATGATACGGATGCCTTAGAAAGAAGTTAGATGAAGGTAAAAAAGTTAAGGTAACTGAGCCAGTGGCCAGTGATGGTGACTCCTCACTCCAGTGAGTGGAACGGTTGGGCAGCATGCTTGGAGGGACTCTAGTCTCAGGCAGGAAATGGGAGTGGTTACTTTTGGAAATAGTACACAGCAAGGAAAGGAAGGAATGCTGTATTTCCTTCAGTTTTATATGACTGTGCCTATTGTTTTCTGGGTGAGGGTGGGTGCATGAATGTGCAGTCCTTGAATCGATACTGGTGCCAGTGAGTTCACAGCTGCAAAAACAAAGACCTGCAAATGAATCTTCTTTAAAAAAATTTCTCTGCAGGCTCCTAATAGAACCTAACATTTGGCAGCAGGGCTGGGGGTTGCTTCTGTATTGGTTCTTGTTTCAGAAAAACACACACCAAGCAAGTTAAACTGATAGAGCTGTTATCATCAACCTTTGAAGCTTGTTACACTAAATTAGCACTTGTATGGGATTTGCGGCAGTCCCAGGCTGTCTAGGAGACAGTCCGGACTGCAGCAACTAACATACAAGTGCTAACTTAGTGTGACTAGCTTCAAAGACTGAAGATAGCATCTCTATCAGTTTAACTTCCTTGGTGTGTGTTTTACTTTTTTCTGAGTGGCCACTGTGTTAACTTGTGCTTTTTGAGGATGGAATGTGCAGGCAGACTGAGGAGGTAAAATGGTGTTCTGGAGGGTTCTGCCTCAATTTAACCCCTGATTGGATGTACAAGGAGTCACAAAGTAAAACTTGGAGACTAAGTCATCCTGCGTCCCAGTTCTATCCATGGCTACTGGAATGAACCCGCCCAGCTCTCTTCCTTTCTCTCCCTCACCCCCCCCAACTCTGATAATGGACTCTGTCCAGCTCTCCCCTGTTGATACCCCCTCTGCCATCCCATCCTTTCCTCTGAGCCACCTTATAAACCCTGGCATAGGCTCCCCCTCCACCTCCACATTTCCAATTCCACTTGATTGTACATGTAATGTGTCCATGACCTTAAAAACTGTACTTAAATATTGTACTTAAACAATGATCTTTAATGTTTTTGCTGCTCTCCATGTATCACATATTGTATCTATGATATGTTCTATTTGTTTTACAGGTTGTACTATGTTTTTACCTATGTCTGTCATGTCTATTGCCGTTGTAACCTGATGTGGAGCCTTTGAAAAGGAGTCTCAGCCTCAAAGGATTGTAATTCCGAATTTCCAAATAAATAAATAACTAAATAAAATAAGCACAAAAAAAGACAGAGAGCAGACTTAATCACATAAGCAATAGGACGCAACAGGGGATTGGTTGTCGGGGGTTAATAGATGCCTTTAGCACCTGGAAGTTCATTAACATCAGACAACCAACAACATGGAGTGTCTTACTGTGCTTATAAAATGGTAAACTAAGAAGCATCTAAAAAAATGCTATTTGTTTCAGTTGAAAATTGTATTTACTTTTGTTCAAAGTAACAAGTAAAATGTAGTTTGTCCCCACCTGTCAATCTTTTGTCTTTCCATACATTTATTAGATGGAATGTTAGTTTATTATGAAGCACAATAATTCAAACTGCTGCAGAATCCCTCTGGCAGAATGTTTACCCCATTACATACAACAGAAGGCCTTATATGGAGCCATTGTCTCAACTGTATCTGAATTATTGTTCAAGGGAGCACTACCAACCAATTGCAGCAATACATTACTCTGTGCATAAAACCCTTTTATTCCTTGAAGAGTGTCCCCTATACTGCTGCTCTGGACATGGGAAAATTCAGGGCAGGATTTTTTTTTTTTTAATTGTAATATATTTCTGATCAGTCTTGATCAACAGTATATTACTACCACAGCCAAGACAACTCTTATGGTTAAAAGAGTGATCTCATGTATATCATACTAACATACTAAAAGCCAGCAGAATAGGCCTAATGGTCTGTCATGTCTGCTTGGTAGCCAGACACTTAGTGGGTGCTCACTTTTCCACCCCCCCAGCCCCCAAGAGGGTCTTCTTTGGCTTTAGTTTCCCCTTGTACATGTCCCACCCCTTCTTGAGGCCCTCCACTGTGCCCTCCTCCACTAGCCTCCTGGGCAGCACATTCCATGGCTCCACCACCCTCTCAGTGAAATAATGTCTCCTACATTCCCCCCTGTAATTTCCCCCCTCCAGCTTCCACTCGTGCCCCCTGGTTGTTCCCCCCTTCTTTAACCTGAACAGCTACTTGGTTCCACTCTTGGTTATTCCTCTTACATACTTGAAGACCTATATCATGTCTCCCCTGTCTCTCTTCTCCTCCAGTGTGTACAGCCCAAGCTCTTCCAGTCTCTCTTCATAGGGCACCCCCATGCCTTGAATCATTTGGGTCACTCTTCTCTGGGCCCCCACCAGCAGTGCTATGTCCTTCCTCAGATGAGTTCTCCAGAAGTGTACACAGTACTCGAGTTGCGGCCTGGCCAAGGCATTATATAGAGGGAGGATCACCTCCCTCCTCCTGGACATAATTCCCCCTGGCTATGCAGCCCAGTATCCTGTTTGCTTTGGCTGCGGTTCTTCTACAGTTTTCTCAGTAATGCATTTTGACGTCTACCACCACCCCCTAGATCCCTCTCACCCGATGAGGCTTGCAGTGTGCCCCGCCCGGTGTATACAAGGCCTGAGTTTCTGACCCCCAAATGAAGTACTTAACATTTCCCAGCATTAAACTTCAATACCCACCTCCTTGACAACCCCTCCAGGGTATCCAGGTCCCCCTGGACTGTCTCTCTCACTTCTTCCCTATCCACCAGTGCTCCCAGTTTGGAGTCATCCACAAAGAGACACAGCCTACTCCTAACCCCCCTCCCTATATCTGAGACATAGGCACTGAATAGGAGTGGCCCCAATACTTAACCTTGGGGGACCCCACTGATTACCTTCCTGGGGTAGGAGACTATCCCATCGACCATTACCCTCTGTATTCACCCCGTAAGCCAATTTTCTATCCAGTTGAGCACCTGTCCTCCCACCCCCCATCTCCTCCCCAGCTTTGCTATCAGCCCATTATGGGGTACTGAATCAAACGCCTTGCTGAAATCCTATAGGACATCCACCGACCTATGTCTGTCCAGGGCCCCCATCACCCTGTCATAAAACTCTATGAGGTTGGACTGACACAATCTCCCTGGGATGAAACCATACTGTTTATCATCCCGGTGCCATAACCTTTCTAGCTGCCTCCCAAGCCTCTACTTGATAATGCCCTCCATTACTTTGCCTACCACAGACATGGTATCCTTGGGGTATCTCAACCATGCACCTTTGGTTTGTGGTTTGAATACCCTAAGAATGTGCTTGAGACAATCTCTTACAACTTTGAGAGTGGTCTCAGTGGAGATATTAACATACAGCAGAGTAATCAGTGGAAACTGACCCTAAAAGCTGGTAAGAATAGAAGGGGGATTTCTTATGGTCACACAACAAAAAACAGGAATTCAAGCTGTGAATAGTACATCATTGTTTATGTTTGTTTATATGAACATACATAAGAACATACAAAGAAGCCAGCAGAAGAAGAAGACCATTTGGTCTATCTAGTCTGCTCGTATTGCAGGGTCCACAGCTTGAGCTATTGTCCCTGCCCCCGCTCCCCACTCCTCCTATTCTCCCTACCCATTATCTTTACCTTCCCCCTATGCCTATCCCAGCGTCTCTTGAAGCTGTCTTCAATAAGACCACCTCTTCTGGCAGTGCATTCCAATTGTTCACCACCCTCGTTTGTGAAGAAGTGCTTCCTGACCTCTCTCCTTAACCTCCCCCCTCCAGGTTAAGATGGTGCCCCCTCATGTTATGGTTGCCACTCAGTTTAAAGAGACCCTCCTTATTCATCTTATTTATCCCTTTCAAGTGTGTGAAGCTCACAGTCACGTCCCCTCTCTATTTTTCCTTTCCTCCGGGGAGTACATGTTCAGTGCCCTCAACCTCTCTTCATATGCCTTACCCTGCTGATCCACTATCATCATCCTAGCTCTCCTCCAGACCTTCACCAGAAGATTAATGTCCTTTTTGAGTTGTGGGCACCAGTACTGAACTCTACTCTAGATGTATGTGTGTAAGAAGGGTATAATGAGAAGAAGGAGTGTTTAAATATTTATATAGTTTTTAAAATGTAAGGGAGTTTTACTTTTTACTGCCTTGCAGAAGGTTTTTAATGAGTAAAAATGGTAGCCATGTTTGTAATGGCAGTCAGGGATGAGTGAAGTGGCTCATGAATTCTCTATGCAACAGTCAAAACTCCAAATCCCATTACTTGAACTTGTTACAACCTGTGCGTTTCTAGGGAATTAACATATGTGTCTCAGAACTTATTTAGCCAATCTGGGAAGAAGGACATTCTTAACCCATTTTATAAAATGGGTTTAACCAGCTTGCTCAAGGTTAGCCAAAATGTAAGTGGTTGTGGTGGGATTTAAACCTGGGTCTCCCAGTTCATTTTTTCTGTCCTCACGCTACTTGTCTACACTGCCTACAGTGGAGTCAGCTAGAGTACAGTGCTCTGAGATAAGCATGTCATATGTTTCTGCATGACAAACTGGAGAGTAATTTCCATTGGGTGACATTGTGTTTCTACAGTAGTCTGCAGCTTTTTACTGGCAGCAATTGTGATAAGGCTGTTGAATCCTGGCTGACATCTCTGTATATAAATATTAGTATCTAAGGAGTAAATATTTATTTTTTCCCAAAACAGAG
The DNA here is from genome assembly GCA_016271365.2 of Neoceratodus forsteri. NCBI lineage: Eukaryota > Metazoa > Chordata > Ceratodontiformes > Ceratodontidae > Neoceratodus > Neoceratodus forsteri. The sequence continues at coordinate 814,386,679 of CM057454.1, forward strand.
CTTTAAAAGCTGTTTCAATCAGTATTTGCTTAGACAAGGCACAACTGTGGGTAGTGGCTTAACATAAGTATTTCTGTGACTGAAAGGGCAGGATCCACTGCTGAATTATGAAGATCCTACTTCCTGATGAGTGGTAAAGAGAGTGTTACAGCACATACTGTAGCAGACATGACTATTTTGTTTATAATGGGGGGCAACCTAATTCATAATACCATAGCACAATTTAGTTTAATTTTTTTGTAAAGATTGGGGATATATTTCTTAGGAATTTCACTTCACAGGTAAAGGTACAATTGCACCCTTCTCTCAACCTTAAGAGATAGTCAGGATACAGACAAGGAGCCAGGACAGTAGATTTGTAACAGTTTAATTATTTCTGAGCAGCATGTTATGTATGTTTCTGTGCTGGCCGGTATTTTTACACACAAACTAAATGAGTAGAGAAAGTTATTTTAAATGTGAGCATAACAAGCCATCACGTGCAGCCAAACTCTACTCTAGTCAGCATTGTTAAATGATAGCTGTACTCTTATGTTTAGACTATTTACTTTTACTGGCTAGTGTTTGTGTGAACAGCAGTTAGTGAGCAGCACCATCTATAGAAGATATGAGTTGCTGTAATGTTTGTCATGCACTTGCAGTGTTAAGGAACTGTAGCAGCAGCGCCCTCCAGCTGTGGAAGAATGATAGTAAGAGTACCGCCCAGCTCAGGGGATCTTCCCTTTAGCAGAATGATTACAGCAGCTGCTGCCTCTGGGCTTCAGAGCCTGTTGTTTGATTCCTGGCAAGCCCGTGTAGTGGTTTGCCTAACAGATGGGAGAGAGATAAATCACAAACTCATTCTGCACTGGTTATTTTTCATGAAGAACAGTGAAATGACTTTTAATACAGTACACTAAGTGAGCACATATTTATGGTTCAGACCCCACTAGAAATGCATGTTATATTACAATACACATCCACTTTACACCTGTGCTCTGATACAGGAAGCAGCGGTGGCCTATAATACAGTCATCTTTGTGTCCTTCAACTTTGTAGCACCAGTTTGTGTATGTCCATTGGTTTCCTGCCTTGGCTTGCCATGGTTTGACAGTGAGCTGAGGGAGATGAATACAAAAGGGCACAGATTGGAGTGGCGTTGGAGAAGATCTGGTGCCCAGGATGACAAACTGGCTTTGAATATTTGCTATGGTGAATTTCAAAGGGCAGTCTCTTGTAAGAAGGCAGAATTTCTGTCCAAGGAGATTGCAGCTGGGAGGAACCGACCATCTCAGCTTTTTTGGGTGGTGAACTGGCTTTTGCATCCAGCTTGTCTGTAGCCCACAAAGGTTGTTTCATCTGCTAAATGTGAGGAGTTTACTTGGTTCTTTTCAGACAATGTGTTCTCTGTCTGGGCTAGGATCTCTTCAACTTGACAGTCAAGGCCCAGCAGTGTCAAGTCTGTGAGACACACTAATGGTCAAAGGTCTGGGGTAGAGTTTCAGTCAGTATCAACTGAGATTGCTTGTAAAGGGGATTTTGGGGCTGTGAATATTATATTATGAGCAGGACCCAGGCCCAATCTGACTCTTGGTTAGCAGTGTTGGGCAGCTATGCAATGCATTCACCAGGATCATTTGATGTTCCTTGTCAGAGGGGATCTTACCTTCGGTACTGAAAAGAGCATAGGTAAGATCACTTCTGAAAAAGTCAGTGCTGGACTTGGACATTCTGGTTAACTATTGGCCTGTTTTAAACCTGCTTTTCTTAGACACAGACATTGAGAAGGTCCTTGCATTGCAGTTAGAGACACACTTGGCAACCTTTGACACCTATGAGTCTCTCCATTCAGTATTTAGGTCAAAGTTCAGCATTGCGACTACTTGCATAATGACCTGCTCAGGCTTTCTCCTCAGTGTTTGACACTGTTGACCATGCCGGCAATAAAGCACGATGGGGAGTGGGTTATAGCCTGATAAGAGCATGTCCCAGGTGCATTATAAGGAATGAGGCACTTGCGCTGAGTGCCTTTATCTCCTGGGAAGTGCTCTTATAAGGCCATAACCTACACCTCGGAGTGTCTCATTGTGCTTATAAAATGGGTCCCCAGTGTAAACATTAAACTAAATAAATAATATGTCCAACACTTTTAAAAAGAGACCTTTTTAATACCTGTAATAGGAAAAATAGTTTCCCTAGTACTTTACTGATTGGCTAGCTGGACAGTAGAGCCCCCTCCCCCAAACACACACACACACACACACACACACACACACACGTGCATAGTGGTCAGGTTAGCTCCCTTCCTCCCAGATAGGCACACAGTATTTAAATGTTACTGTTTTTTTTTCATTGTTATGTGGCTGTCATGGTGTTACAGGGACAGAGGTTGTTTATGAGCATCTCTCTTTGCAGCCACCAACATACAGTGGTTAGGTTAGCTCCTCTCCCCCAGAGAGGTATACAGTATTTGCATTTAACTTTTCATTACATTTTTTTCATGGCTGTCATCCTGTTACAAGGACCAAGGTTGTTTCCGAGCATGTCCTTTTGCAGCCCCTGTAGGTCAGAGCATTTTGCATTTCACCTTGTCTCTGACAGCCACAGTGTCCTTTAAAAGACAAAGGTGCAGCACGTGTTATGGGAAGCTGCTACTGAGGAGAGCAACGAGTGGCTGTAGTTACACAAAAGGTTTTGGTGTACCGGGGCAGTGCTGGGGGGGTGGGGAAGGAGGAACAGATCTTTGACGGGAGACTTCACAGCAATGTAATGGGAACTAGGAAGCATTGCAGTGGGGAGTGGGCATGACAGTTGTGGAATTGCAGGGATAACTTGGATGACCCGGAGAGTCATGGATGAGTGGCACAGAATGAACTGCTGTCAAAAGAAAGAAAGGTTAAATTTTCATTTTTTTTATTTAAAATTTATTAACCATTTCAAATTACAGAGAGGAGATCCATTATACATGTGAATAGATGACAGAATGGTACAAAATGACATAAACAGATCAACTCTCCCCAGCCCCCCCCCTTTCCTCCCTTCCCTATCCCACCCTTCCGCACAGAGCATAGCTACATAAACAAGATCAAACAACAAGATGATTGATGTTTATAACCTATTAGAGAGAGAGTACTATGCTGATAAGGGGCCCCATATTTTATTGAATTTCTTGGTTTTACTATGCTAACTAGCTATGGTCTTCTCTATTCTAAGGTTTGCTAGAAGTTCTTGCAACCATTCAGTGTAAGTAATTTCTGCCGTATCCTTCCAATGTCTCAAAACCAGTTTTTTGACTGACATGGCAGTAAGAGCTATGTGATATTTTCTCTTTAAAACAGGAATAATGCTGAAATCCCCCAATAAACAAATGTCTGCTGTTAATAATTCTGTTAATCCTAATAGAGGATCTACGTTCTGCTTAATATTATTCCACAGGGAGGCTACTTTAGGACATGTCCAAAAAATATGCAATAAATTACCTTCATCCTGAAGGCATTAAGTACATGTGGAAGATGGGAGTAATCCCATTTTAGACAGTTTTTGAGGGGAATAATAAAGAGTATGTAACATTTTGAATTGCATTAATAGGAGCCTGTCTTGTATAACAAATTTGTTACAATTATGCCATAGTGAGGGCCATATGAAGTCCTGATTAGGAAAAAGGGGGGACCAGTAATGTGTTGGACTGAAACTCTTGGGCCAGAGCCAGTCATGAATAACACTATACATTTTAGATACTACGTGTGGGAGACCTGTCAAGGAGCCTTATTCTATTGGGAGGGAGAATTTTGGAGGATGAGGTGATCCAGGTCCGAAAGCCTTCGAGAGTAAATGGTGTAATTGAAACATTTTGAAAATAGACAAACTCAGAATATGGACTTTATTCAGGATCTCTGGTGAGGAAAGCCATGACCCATCATTTTTAATGAAAAGGGTAAGGGGACAATCTCCTAATTGAGTAATCCATCTCAGCTGAAGAGGTTTACCATCTGTTTTAAGATTAGGATTCCCCCACCAAAACCGAGATGGATCCATAATGTGCTTATATTTTAGGAAGGAACAAAGCTGAGAATGGACTCTGACGGACAATGCAATAGAAGTGTGCTTTAAAGAGGAGGGGAGGGACCTTACAGTAGTGAGCAATAGTGCTGAGGGGGATAATCCTTGTGCCTGTATAAGAGTGAGCTCTATTTTAAGCCATATAAGTGTAAAATACAGGAAAGCCGGGGGATTCTCTGCCGATAACCATCTCAGGTACTTGTTGGCATGACTGGCCCAGTAATACATACAAATATGCGATGAACGTAACTCACCCTTCAACTTAGGTGCAACTAATTTATAATATGCTATCCGGGGTCTTCTATCAGACCAAATAAAATCAGAGATTAATCTGTGAATCTTTTTAAACCAGGCTAGGAGAAGCCATATGTTCAGGAGATTAATTGGATAAAATAGCTGTGGAAAAACATTTGTTTTAATTATGTTAATTTTCCCCCAAATAGAGTTAGGCAGTAGGGACCATCTTTTGAGATCCTGACTAATGGATGTCATTAGAGGGTCCAAATTTAATTTTATAAGTTTGTCCGGGTTCTTAGTAAGAACAATTCCCAGGTACCTCTGGGAGTCAGGCTTCCAGGTGAACCCTGCAGCTGAAATAGTATGTTTCAGCACATTGTGATTCAGAGGGAACACTACCGTTTTCTCTGTATTTAGTTTATAGTTGGACATAGTACTAAATTCTTTAAGGATTGCAAGCATTGCTGGGATAGAGGTAGCATACTGAGACAATTGAAGGAGCAAATCATCTGCATATGCCGAAACTTTAACTATATGATGTTGAATAGATGTAACCTGCACCTCATGACAAGCTGTAAGCCTTCATATAAGGGGCTATAAATAAATATTAAAAAGAAGAGGGGGATAAAGGACAGCCTTGTCTAGTACCAGCATGTAATAGGAAGGGTTCCCGATACTACCCCGTTGCAAACAGCTCGAGCTAAAGGGGATTTATAAAGTGCACCCACCCATTTAAAAAATTCAGGGGGAAATCCAAATGCATGCAGAGATCATGATAGATAGGTCCAGTCAACCCTGTCGAATGGCTTCAAGGCATCCAGAGAAACTAAGACAGCAGGAAAATCTGCATTCCCTGGAGGCCAAGAATACAAGTGACAGAGTATGAAGGTGCTCTACAGAGGACCTGCCCTTCATAAAACCAATCTGTTCTGGCTCTATAATATCAGGAAGAATAAAGTTCAACCGATCTGCTAAAAGATTTGACAAGATTTTAATATCCTGATTAAGAAGTGAAATTAGTCTATAGCTTGAGACCCTATTGGGAGGTTTACCTGACTTAGGTAATAGTGTGATTAAGGCTTCTAACAGGGATTTGTGTGATACTAGACCAGAGGATATGTTGAAATAATGAAAGGAGAATTGGAGCTAGTTGTTGCACAAATATTTTGTAAAAGTTAGAAGAAAACCCATTCAGGTCCTGGTGTCTTGTCCGAAGGGAGATCTTTAATTACTTCTATTAATTCTGTTTTTCTGGATTTCAAGAACGATTTCTGGGACTCCTACAGTGAAGGCAAATGAGAGTTTGCTAAATATGAATCTAATTGCTGAATGGAGGGAAGGTCATCCATAGGACCATATAGCGCATTAAAATTGTCCCTAAATTCAAAGGTTATATCCGTTGGAGATAGCTTTAACACCTCTACTTCTTGGGAATAGATAACTGCAATTAATCTTAGGGATTCCTGTTGTTTATGTTTAAGGGCAAGCAGATGACCTGCTTTTTCACCTTGGTCCAAGTAGGATGCATTAGTTTTTAAGATGGCAAATTCTGCTTTCTTCTTTAATAAATTCAAGTAAGAATCTCTTAATTTCACCAAATTTTGCCTAAATTGATCTGACAAAAGAGAAGAAAGTGTACGTTCTTTCTCACGAATTTGGGACAATAAAGATTTGAGATGATCTTCTTGTTTTCTTTTCTTTTTGGTAGCTAACCTAATGTTTAAGCCTCATAAATAAGCTTTCAGAGCACACCATTCAATATCGGGTTTACACACTGAATTAGCATTAGTTTCAATAAACAGTGTGATGTGTTCTGATAGGTATTTAACAGCATCGGGATCTTTTAGGATTTGATTATTACTCTTCCAACACCATCCTTTAATAGGGAGGAATGAAATGGAGATCAAACATGAAACCAGGGAGTGGTCGGAGGGTGGGCTTGAGTGTATGGTGGAGTCCATCACCCCTGGAATAAGAGATTGGGAAATAAGTAAATAATCAATGTGGGAAGAAGATTTATGAATGTGGGAGGTAAAAGTAAATTCTCTATCCAAGGGGTGAAGTATATGCCAAATATCATAGAGACTGGAATGGTCCAAAAATTCACGGAGTGCTCTTTGTGCTGGTGAAAGCCCTTTACAGGGATTTCCAGAGCGATCCATGTGTGGATCAAATGCTAGATCTAAATCTCTCCCTATGATAATTGGGGTCATTAAAAGAGGGGTTAAAACATTAAAGAGATGCATAAAAAACTGGTGAATCAACATTGGGTCCATATACATTCCCCAATATAATTTTTCCAGTATATAGTTTCCCCTTCACTAACATATATCGACCTTCAGGGTCTGTAATAATTTGACTAGGTGAAAATGGGATGGACCTGTGTATCAAGATCATAACCCCTCGACTTTGAGTATTACCCTCTGCAGAGAAATATTGACCAGTTTGCTGTCTTCATAATTTGGGTGCCTCTGAGTGGAGTAAATAAGCTTCCTGTATGAATATAATGTCAGCCTTCAAAAGGTTCAAATGTTTTAGGACTTGATATTGTTTAACTTTGTCTCTAGCCCCTTTAACATTCCAAGTAACTAGTTTTAATGCCCTAGCCATTGGGATTTAGAATAGTCAGGACAGATCATCTTAGTAAAGTAATGGAGAGAGCATTTTTAACTCTCAACTTGAATTGTCTCTGTGTGGACCAGCCCCCCTCCACCCCCCCCATACCCTAAAAACCCAAAACAACCAACCATTGAGCTGTAAACCCAAATATCCCCAAACCCAGCCCAGCCATCTTCCCTCATTACCTCACTTCACATTTTGCATCCTACCCTACCACTTTTCCCTCCCATTCCAACCACCCAAACTAGTTATATTGGTTAAAACCAAAACCAAAAGCAATACCCGTTAACAAAGATCAATTAACAGATACATCAATATTTCATATAGTAAGAAAACTTGTGCAATTAGTACAAGACTCTTTAAGTGGAATAAGAGTGTGAAAAGTACCCAATCCCTTAACTAGGGTTGGAGTAATTAAATCAAGTTATCGACTAATATAGGGTTAATGAAATCTTTTGCCTTTAGTAATTAAGCTGAGCATGAAAAGTCAGGTATGTTTAGTAAACACTTGAAAAACTCTATCTTTTACAGCTTATAAAATTATAGCTGCCTTCATTTTATAAAACAAGTATTAAAGCAATTTAGGTTGACAACAACCCACAGTTCCAACAGTAACCTTATCTAAGCACTCCGTTAATGCATTTCCCTGAGTTTTAAAATTTAAAAAGTAATTAAATTATAAAGAATAACAATGAGAGCCAAAACAGATTAAAAATAATAGGCAACCTGTTGGTCTAGAATAATTATTAAGGTAAATCAACCTTGCTGGCAGACTGTTAATCAAATGACAAAATCACTTCACCCAAAGTAATTGTTGAACATGGCAAAAAAGAAACCAGAAAAAATATAAGCGTGATCCGTTCGATGTGGGCAGCATAGTGAAGAGATCTGTTCCAAAAGTAACTAAAAAATACAATTTAGGAGCATATTGTAGGATTGTGGTTCTCTCTAATAACAAGGAATTAACATTATAAGAGTTATTTTCTGCATCAGGGCTGCTCCTCGGATAAAGTTACACATGAAAACAACCCTTCTTAGGCTTCTCGCTAAAATGAAAATTTGTAGCAGCTGCAGCACATTTATAGCTAAGAAAATGAAATGTAACATCTCAAAAGTATGACGTGTGATTAAACAGGAAGCTGAGAAGATTATGCAGCAAGGAGAATCTTTTGCCTCTAGGAATTACACTAAACATGAAAAGTTAGGCATGATTAGCGGTTACATTAAACAGTTCTATTATGTGCAGCTTATAAGACTGTAGCGGCCTCCATTTATAAAACTAATATTTAAGCAATTAGGTAAATAACACTCTATAATACCAACTGTGACCTTATTTGAGCATTCCTGTAATGCATTTCCCTGGGTTTTAGAACTTGTAAAGTAATGACAATAAATAAAAATAACACTGAGAACCAAATAATGTGAAACATAATAGGGAACTTGTTGGTCTAGAATGGTAAAAATGGTAAATCAACCTCTCTGGCTGATAAATAGCAAAATGAAAAAATGTCTTCACCCGAAATCATCTTTGAACAAGACAAAGAAAAACAATAAAAGGTCTAAGCATGATCTGCTCAATGTAGGCAGCAAAATGAAAAGGTTTGTCCCTTGCAGGCTCTTTCCTCTCAAACAAACTGCATTCTGCAGTTTGGTAAGCAGAACAAAGAAAAGCTTCCTGACACTCACCCTCCAAGCAAGGTATGGGTTGGAACCCTGAATTTTGGCATCTACCCCTGGAGGAATATCACTTGCCCCTGTTTGCCAGTGTTTCTCACATGTTGTGCAGCAATCCAGAAGTCTTCTAGGAACTGCTGCCAAGAAATTAATGCTAGGACTGACCTCTGCTTGACATGTTCTTGATTTCTCACTTTAAGTAATGTTTAGTCTGATGTAGAGATTTCTTAAGAGTTGATTTAAGTTTTGAGAGAGGTCTTAAGGTACTGTGATTTTGCTATCTGCCCTGAGCGCTGTGCCCCTTCTCTTAGAGCTGTAAGTCTGTGGGCTGCACCCTTGACCTCGGTGTCCCATTGAGGCTGCTGCAGTGCCCCCCCCAAAAAAAACTTGCTTCAGAACCTCCCTGCCTGTTCTTTTTTTTTTAAGAAGTGCTGACTTTTCCATTAGCAGATTATATCCTTTAGTCACTAGAGGGCCCATTTATAAGCACACTTACCCAATCCAACACAATATAGTTCCTGTCTCATTTCACTTATTGTGTGGTCAGTCTATCACTATTTATCTGTCTTTGCCCCCCCCTTCTACTGAGTGATACTGATTTTTCCCATTTGCAGCTTATAGTCTTTTCGCCCACTAAAGGGGTTTTCCCCCAACCATTCTAAAGCTGCTCTACATCTCTTTACTCTCTACTACTCCTGGCACTCTTCCTTTACTGTTTAGCTGTTATGGGTACCTACACTCCATTACTAAGTCTGCTGTCCTTCACCTTCTTGGTACAGACCTCACACAGACTGGAGCACCTTTCCTCCACACTAGGCACCTCATCTCCAGGCTACCCCACAGTGACTCAGCCCTCCCCAACCCTCAACACACCCGTGACCCCCACCCTGCCAACACCCCCATTCCCTCCGCCCTCCAAGGCCTGATCTGGACCCAGCTGTCCCCTGCCATTCCCACCCTTTGCACTTTATCTATCCCATGCACCCTGATTCTAAAGTCCTCAGTTGGGTGTCAACCCAAGGATCTCCATCACCACCGGCTACTAACCAGAATAATTACACTGCTATTATTATTATCTGGTAATGTACACCCAAACCCAGAACCTATTGCTTCCAGCCCTTCTAAATCATGTACTGCAACTGGCCTCTGCTTTGCATCCTCAAACATTTGCAGTCTCCTAAAGAAATCTGCTGCCCTCCAGTGCTGGGTCGTTCAACATCAACCTGACATAATTGCACTGGTAGAGACTTGGCTCTCAAAATCCAGCCCTGACTTCACTATCACTCTCCCTGGATATACCATCTACAGGGAAGACCGAGTAGGCAAACGCGGTGGTGGTTGCACACTACTCGTATGGGACTCCCTTATAGGTCAGGCACTCCCAGCTCCTAAACTTGATTATGGAGCCCAAGCCCTCACCCTAAAAATCACACCTGACCCTGCCCGAGGCCCTCTCTTCCTCACGGTCTCCTACGTACCCCCGAGGAATCAAAACCAAGTGGTCCAGTCCCTCATTGACTATCTCACATCTCTCCCTCACAAAGTGGAGCAAGTCATCCTAGGTGATCTCAATGTTAACTGGCTTGCCTCCACTGCCTCCCATATAAGGGACTCCTTTGCTGTCCTGGATATGTCCCAGTTAGTCACCCAGCCCACCAGATTCAACCACTCTACTGGCACCAGCACTCTCCTAGATGTTCTTATATCTAACCACCCCTACAAAATCCAGGATGTCACTGTCCTCCCCAACTCTCTTAGTGATCACTCCCCAGTCCTCTGTCTCTGGTCATCCCCCACTCTGAAGCCAGTGTCACAGGCCAGTCTATGTCACCATTTATGCCCTGGTGGCCTCAGAAAATTAAAACAATACCTAGCCCAGCTAGAATGGTCCCCTATCCAGCACACCCCTAACACTGACTCAGCTCTTGACCACTTCACAAATGCCTTCTGTTAGGCTTGTGACCTTTTCGCCCCCTCACCAGGATCTGCTCCAAAAAATGCAATGCCCCATGGATCACCCCACCCCTCCTCCAGAGACTCAAAAACAGAGATACTCTGGCACATTGCTGTAGAATCTGAAAAGGCATCTGACAGACAGGCCTACAACACAGAACACAATAAGTGCACTTGGGCCATTAGGCAGGTCAAAGCAGAGCACTACCAGACCACCCTCACTTCCACTTTGGGTTCAGCCTGGACCTTCTGGGATAATATGAAAGAGCTAAATGGGAAGTCCCGCTCCCCCCACCATCTCAGCTTTCCATCAATGGCATCCCCACCACAGATTCACTCCTCATAGCTGATTGCCTTAACACTGCCTTCTCTGACCTAAGCTCTGTCCTCCCCAGCAGCTTCTTTGACCCAATCCCCACCTGTCTCCCTCCCTCTGGTCCTGCATTGCCCACTATTCTACCTGCACACCCTATCACCCCAAGCAGCCAGGCCATACCTGCTAAAAGCCTTAGGCATCAATAACCCCAGGAGTGACCCCCTCGACTCCAGGATCCTCCATATGGTCCTAGTCCCCCTGACTGACCTTCTTAACTGGTCTTTATGCCTGGGTCAGTTCCCAAGTGCTTGAAAAACTGCTTAAATCACACCCATACATAAGAGTGGGGACCTATCCAACCCCAACAATTATTGGCCCATCTCCATCCTCTCCCCACTCTCTAAAGCCCTTGAAAAAGTGGTGTTCATCCAGCTCTCTGAATACTTAACCAAGTATGACATTATGTGCCCAGAACAGCATGGTTTCTGTCCAGAACACAGTATAACCATGGCTCTCCTGGAATTCACCCAACACCTGCATGCTGCTCTCAACTCTGGCAGCCTTGCAGGAGCAGTGTTCATTGACCTCTCCAAGGCCTTTGACACTGTCTGTCATCCCCTTCTACTCGACTCTCTCCACCAACTTGGCTTCTCTGGTGGTCCCATTTCCTGGTTCTCTAGCTATCTCTCTGCTAGATCCCAGCATGTCAAGATCAGCAGCTCCCTCTCCAGCACTCTTCCCATTCACTCCGGGGCCCCTCAGGGCTCCATCCTGGGTCCAATACGTTTTAGTATCTACCTCAACACCCTCCCCAGCACATGTACCACTAAAATGCTCCTCTACGCAGATGATGCAGTCCTCGTTGCTTCACATCCCAATCCTACCTCCCTCCAATTATCCCTCCAGCAAGCTTACAACCAAGCTGAAAGGTGGCTCGGAGACCACAGACTGGTCATTAACATAAAGAAAACCAAATCAATGCTCTTCTCCCACCACCAAAATGAAGCTAAAAATATCCCCCTCTTGATTATCCCCAGCACTCTGCACCTGCTAGAACAAGTGACCACATACAAGTACTTAGGCATCATGTTCGATATTGCCCTCTCCTTCCACACCCACATTAATGCCTTGTCAGCCGCCGTTAACTCTCGGATTGGCCTGCTATACTGGCACAGGGACTGCCTGCCTCAGGTTGCCCTCAGGCTGGCCATCACCTCCTCCATCTTGTCCCTCATGGACTATGGCTTGCCCATCTACGCTGCAGCTGACAACACTGCCCTCTCCAAAATCCAACTCTCCTTCAATAAGGCCTGTAGGCTTCTGACCGGTGCCCCCAGCTGTACTCACACCTGCCTTCTCTATACTACCTTCAGTCTTCTCAACTTTGAGGAGCGACTGCTCTACCTGACCTGCCTTCTCGCTAAGAAATCTCTGTTAGGACTCCCCACGGGGGCCTCCACCTCCCTACAGCAGCCATCTTCATCTGTCATCACCCGTAGCTCGGGTAAGGCCACTTTCAAGGTGCCCAGAACCAAGACCTCTCTTGCCCAGAGATCCTTCCTCTACCGAGCCCTCATCTGGTTCAGCTCCCTCCCTAGCTGCATCTCCAACTTGCCAAATATTGGCTCCTTCAAAACAGCCCTTCGGAACCATATCTTTAATACCCGTTGTTGTAGGTGCAACTAACCCCCTGTTGTAACCTGTGGTTCCCGCCTGCCTTGCCCCCTGGCTCGACAACGTCCACTGGCTAGCCTCTCCCTGCCCCAGACCTACCCCTTCCCTACTAGGTCCAAACAGGGATGTAACCCACTGTCTTCTCTGAGAACCTACTATATCCATAAGTATAACTCACAATTTTGTAACATTATGTAACCTAAGTAACATGCAAACTACTACATTATGTAACCTAAGTGTATCTATGTTAAATGTTCCTTTTACTGCACTTGTAATGTTATCCTCTGTTTTAATCTGCACTGTAATAACTGTCTTGATGTCTGCCCCCCCCGTGACGAGGTGCCCTTGTAAATGAGTCTCTGACTCAAAGGTTGTAAACCTGATTTGTAATGAATAAATAAAATAAAGAATAAATTGTAACTAAAAAATATAGTTTAGGAGCTTATTGTAGGGTTGGGGCTCCCTCTAGTGACAAGAACACCACATCATAAAAGATATTGTCCACAAAAGGGCTGCTTCTCGAGTAAAATTACAAACAAGAACAAATCTTCTTAGGCATCTCACTAGAATGAAGATTTCAAGCAAATACAGCGCATTTATAGATGCCAAGTAAAGACAGTGAAGTATAGCGTCTCAAAAGTGCAATGTGTGGTGAGACAGGTTGCCAAAGAAATTATGCAGCCAGGAAAATAATTGCTATAACTTGGCTGAGATCCTGCTTATTGTGCCACTTTACAACAGTATAGGGCTCAGCTAGTAGATCTCTAGTACAAAAAAACACCGGGAATAGGAATCCTTTCTTGCTCCACTCATGTTCCTCGAAAGAGATCGGGATAGCAGTTTTGAGCCCTGCTGATGCCATTTCTGGGTCCTCATAGAAGGTCCAAGCCCCTGCTATCAAAACTTGTAACTTCTCAGGATAGACCATTTTAAACTTTATACTCTCAGCAATTAGCTTGGACACCAATGAATGAAAAGCTGCTCTCCTTAATCGAACTGAAGTCGGGAGGTCTTGGGTAATTCTTACCTTGTTCTCTCCCCATCATACCTCTTGAAGATCTCTAATTTTATTGAGAAGGTGTTGCTTTTCCAAAAAGTTCAGAAAATGAAAAATTACAGGACATAGTGGGGCCCCCATTGGTGGTTTAGGATGAAGAGCTCTGTGCGCTCACTCTATAATGTATTTAACACCAAAGGGAGAAGGGCTGACAAGTTTCTCAATCAGCTTTTTTATGAAGAGCACTGTATCCTGTCCTTCTTCCCCTTCTGGGAGACTGATGAGGACCACGTTGTTCCGACGACTGCAGCCCTCAAGGTCTTCTACTTTTAAATCCAGTTTGGCAATCCTTTGTCTACAGGCTATTATTTCTGGGCCAGCTTATCTAGTTTCTTTTCAATGGAGAAAATTTTGGCAGAATTATCTGAGGCCTTTTGTGAGACCTCTTCCAACGTCTGAGGTAAGGATCTGAAGTCCGAAGTGAGTTTGTGTAAGTCTTCACGGAACGGCTTAAATTCTGCCAGAAAATGTTGTAGGATGAGAGGTTCTTGTTTAGTAGAAGAGGATCCATTGTTGGGGCCAGAGCCAGAGTTAGAGCTGGAGGCATTACTGGTGGCGTGTGTCTTGGAGGCACTTTTTTCATGTCTACATCCATAGCAAGCCTCAACTGATATATCTGTTATCCCCAAGTTGTTTGTGGACCTTTGTATAAAAAGCATGGTAATACTCAGAGCAGTTTTACAGGAATAAATCTCTAAATCAGAGTCGGGTGGCTGTAGTTGTACAAGGGAGCTGTTAGTCGGCAAGGTGCATTACCGGAAGTCCCTCTAAATTTTCATTTTCAGAGTCTGCAGCACGGAATTGGGGTTGCTGGTAAATGGACAGCTGGGTGGGTTGAGTTACAGACTTTCGGCTTCATAGATGATCAGTCTCAGCTGGAATTCATCATGGTCAGCTGGAACAAGTTTTTCGTGAGGGTGGCAGAGTGATACTTCTCTGTTGTGGGTCTCAGGTTGGCACAACTAGTGCTGGTTGTAAAGTTATGTGCTGATAAGGACATGGCTAGAACACTGTTTTAGCTAATCATGTCACAGGAAATTTTTTTTTTATCTTCTTTTTATTTTCTTGCCTCTGCAGTGCTCCCGGCTGGGGCAACCAGCCGCCGGCTCCCACTGACCTGGAGGACAGCAGGCTCACTTGTACACAAGGGTCCCAGCATGGCCGACACCAGACCCTCCAATGCGATTCCACGACAGGCCTCCAGGTCGGTGGGTGCGCGGCTATCAAGCTGCTCGGTCGTGCCCAGCCTGGTTTTCCACCTTAATTGGTCCCCCCGGATCCGGCAGTTCAATGACGCGCTGTGCTATGCAAGTGTCTTTCCAAACTCCGTCCCTTGCTTATGCCGTACCTTGTGCTTCTCCCGGTCTTCATCAGGGGTCGCCCAAGTGCGACGTATCCCACTATCCCACCCAGAGGAAGGAGAGCAGTGCTGGGACGCTCAATCCAACCTCTCTCCTGCCAGCCCCCGGTGGCCTTTGTCCGTTCCCAAACCCGGGTTGCTGGTGTGGTGCGAGGTGTGGCGTCCAGCACCTCAACCCTCAGCGCCACTGGGCCAGTGTCACAGGAAATTTTAGACCCATTTTATAAGGACTTATATTGGATTGACTCACAGAGTACATGGACCTTACTGGCAAAGTGATTAGCCAGCTTGAGTCCTACTTCAGGGGCAGGTCACAGAGGGTTGTGATGGGTAATTTTTCATCATGCCCAGTGAACTTGTACTGTGGTGTATCCCAAGGGTCGATCCTTTTGTCCATGTTGTTTTCAGTGTATATGCTACCTGTGGGTAGGATCATTAGGCAGTATGGAGTTGGGTTTCATTGCTATGCAGATGATACTCAGCTCTAGCTGTCTTTTGCACCTCAGAATCATGGAACAGTGGATGCACTGAACCAGTGTTTGGCCGAGATCCAGGACTGGATGTTGTTGACCTGCCTGAGACTCAGCCCAGACAAAACTGAAGTACTAGTGACTGAGCTGGGTAGGAGGGGGAGTGGTAACATCTGGGATGGAAACTGGTCTAGTACCTCCAGACTTGGCACTGCCAAAAAGGTGAAGAATCTGGGTGTCATCCTGGAAGAAGGGCTGAATTTGAATTTCAGGTGTTGGCAGTTGTCTAGAATGACTTCTACCATCTGAGGAACATCAGGTGAATTTAATCCCTTATCCCCATGAGGACTTGCCCTCTCTAGTACACACTTTTGTGGTCTCATGGATCTATTACTGTAATGTCCTCTACCTTGGGATCAGTGAAGGTATGCTGTAGTGCCTGTAGCCACTGCAGAATGTGGCTGCAAGGTTGTTGACCAGCCTTTCAAGGATGAGTCATTTTACCCTGGTGCTGCAGGAACTGCACTGGCTGCCAGTCAAGTGGCATGTCTCTAATAAGGTTGGATTGCTAACCTATAAGGCCATATATGGTCTGGGTCAAGGCTACTTGTGTGAGCTCCTTCTTCCATATCTGCCTGCGCACCCCTCTGTTTTGCTGAGGAGGGTCTTATGGTTGTTCTTTGTGCCAGATGCAAAACACTGGGGGATAGGGCCTTTGAAGTAGATGGGCCAGTATTATGGAACTCGCTCCTGTGGGCCCTAAGTGAGACACCCTCAGTGGAAGTCTTTAAAAAGGGGTTAAAAACATATCTCTTTGCTTAGGCTTTTGGTGTATAAAGTATGTTATTTATGGGAAACTTAGTTATTTATGTTTTATTTATTAAGTAGGCTTTTTCCCCAGGACTGGCCCCCATCGGCCCTTCCCCATGCCCAGTCCTGACATCCACTGCCCCAGGACTTACCTGTTCCAGAGTTAAGCCCCGGATTGCCACCCAGGGTGGAGTCTTTGGCAGGGGGCCCTTCCTCCCATTGTACGATGGTATAAGGTTCCAGAGGTGCCACGGGTCAGCGGTGTGGTACCTGTGGTGTGAGGCAGATGGCATCCTGCATGGCCCAAGTTCTCCATTTTCTCACTTAGAGGCAGGACATGCAATGACATCAGGGGTATGTATGCTGACATCTGCCATACCTCCAACAACTGCTTTTGCCAGCTGTCAGACCCCTGACCTCCATCAGTGGTCTGGCAAGCACAGGGAGCTTCCCCACCCTCCCTCTCAGAGGAGGAGAGCAGTCCATGGGATGCTTAATCCTTCTCTTCCCCCGGCTGGCTCTCCGATGCCCAGGCTCGCTTCTGAAGCTGGGTTGTCTGCGTTGCAAGCAGGTAGTGCTACTGTTGTGCTGTCGGGCCAGCCCTGTATTACATTTTAAATATTTTAGTTAGTTTAGTGTTTGGGTCATCTGTAATACAATTATTGCTTTAGGGAGACAGTGGAAGGAGTTGATCATTTGTTATTTTTAGAGAGGGCAAAGTGTGGAGTGAGCAGTACTGTCTGTAGCAGCAGGTCTATTGCTATAAGAATAACCAACATCATTTTGCAAATGCCAAGTCAGTGTTTGCACATTAGTGGCTACAGCAGACTTGTGAAACAATGAAAGGCTATTGCCCCTCAACTTCTTGTAGTTAGAAACAGCTTTGCAGGAGTTACCTGTGGTCCAGTGGCACTGGAGGTTGAGTGGAGGCATGACATGAGGTGGGGTTCACAGGCCAGGATAGAAAGGAAACAACCATTGGTGAAACTTTGAGCTGAACGCCGACGCCAGTAAGGGGGGGGGGCCAATGCTGATTCAGCGTATGAGGAGTTTGCAGTGCTGGTGCCGGGGAGCTAATTGATACTGAGTACTGACTACAGGCTGAGTAGAGTGGCTGGTGAGAGAGGCCAGATCAGACTGTAAAGGACAGGAATGCTGGAGAAAAGGCCACCCTACATCTGGAGCAAAAGGAGAGGTACAGTAGGGGGAAACTGAAGCAAGTTCTGCCTGGGACATTGACTGTGAGTTGGTGAGTCATGGATTTTCCATATTTGTTCTGCTTGTTGCTTCCTTTTCAGCTGTCTCTGCTAGTGTTTGCTAATATCCTTTTAATGTGCTGTCCTTGAGTCTATGCAGTGGCAGTGCATTGGATCAGAGAGACAACTGTGGAATTGTTTACTGAATAAGAGCTGGGAGACTACAGATTTCCTAAATATTTTGTAACTGGGCTTCATCTGAGAGATTTATTTGAGGACTGGGTGCCATTATTGGATGAGAGCCAAGCTGATCATCTGCTATTTCAATACTCACCCATTTGGACTTTGGCATGAAGTTTTCTCTAAGTTGAAACTTTGAGAACATCATTCCTGGGCAATATTTCTATTCTATAACATAATTTGAACTTGTATTTTATTTTTAATTCATTTGATTTGAAGTTTATATTAGAGTTCTTTATTGTTTGTTATTATGGAATGAGTCAGAGATTGTATGGTGAATATGATTAAGTTGTGTAGCATGTGACTGATGTGTGTTGAAGTGCACAATTTGTATGCATGCTATGAAGAATGTTGCATAAAACAAATGGAGTTTGTGGGGAAGGGGTGTCTACTGTGGGTTTATAAACTGATTGGGAGGGTTATTATTTTTTTTGTCTCTTAGTTGCTCTGTGCATATGTCATCCTGTGCCAACATCTAGGCTCAGCTACTCCCTGTCCCTTCTCTAGGATCTGCACCCCTTCAATGATTCCCCTCTGCCTCATCCAGTATACCACCACTGCAGGAAGGGGGCAAGAGATGAGGGAAATGCTGGAGGGGGAGAGGTGTTAGGGCTTTGAGGAGCAGCAGATACCCTGTGGCAAAATGGAGATCTGTTAGCGGCTAGACATGTTTAATCCTCATACCCAGGGAGACCACCAGACTGAATGGGTAGAAAATTGATGGGCTGACATATCTAAATGTCTTTTATTAGGGATATTTCTGGATGACTGGAGGAGAAGCTGTGTCTGTTTTCTGATAGCACAAAAATGTGCAATAAAGTTAATACAAAGGAAGGGGTGGACAGAATGAGGAGGAACATGTGTAGGCTCAAAAAATGGTCAAGGGTGTGGCAGCTAAAGTTTAATGCAAAGTAATGCAAAGTAATGCATTTAGGGAGGGGAACACTAAAGAAAATACACCATGGGGGGTGGAAATGCTTACACCCACTGAGCAGGAAAGGGACCTGGGGGTGATTATAACAAACAGCCTGAAGGTGACAAGTGAGTTCAAGAAGGCAGTCAGGAAGGCCAGTGGAATGCTGGGGTGCACAGGGAGGGGTGTAACTAGCAGAAAGAGAAAGGTGGTAATGCAGCTCTATAGGTTGCTGGTAAGACCCCACCTGGAATACTGCATCTAGTTCTGGAGACCATATCTCAGGAAGGACATAGACAGACTGGAGGCAGTCCAAAGGAGGACTGCAAAAATGGTATAGGGGCTACACAAGCAGCCACACAAAAAGTGACTGAGGGACCTCGATATGTACTCACTAGAGATGCGAAGGGAAAGGGGGGGGGCATGATGGAGATCTTTAAATACCTAAGAGATATAAAAGGGTTCTGGAGGGGGGAGCATATTTAAAAAAAAGATGTCCAAAAAAGGGGTTATGAGTTGAGGATGGAAGGTGGGAGACTCAGGGAGAATGTGAGGAAGTATTTATTCACTGAACGGGTGGTGGACACATGGAACAACCTCCCTAGGGAGATTGTTGATGTGTAAACAGTGAGGGAATTCAAATATGCTTGGGATAGACACAAGGGAAAGCTAACGATAGGGAAAAAAGGTAGATAGGGGATATGGGGGAATATGGTAAATGGGCAGACTAGATGGGCCAGGCAGTCCTCATCTGCCAACGTAATCTATGTATCTATGACTGGCGCTATGTGTCCTCCTCAGGCAGTGCTATGCATTGCCAAATTAATGAGAAATAAGGCAGCTGTTATAAGTGGATTTTATATCTCAGGCTTTTGTCAAACTGACTTGCTTCACAGAAACCGGGCTTGGTGATGATAATTGTCCGATATTGGAGGCAGCTATTACAGCTTTGTTTATTGTGGTACAGTGCCCTAGAAAAGACCATGGGGGGGGGAGATCTGTTTTAGATCTGAATAGAACCTGGTGATGCACCCAGTGGAAGATACACCATTGTTTGAATGCATGACTGTGCATGGGGGTGCAGATGCAGGTTGCAGGATTCTCCTCATTTACCAGCCTCTGGGGTTTGAAGGGGATTTTCTGCAGGAAATTGCGGATGTCACTGACAGGATGTTGGAGTCACCTAGATGGCTTATTCTGGGTGATGTCAGTGCCTGGATCGACAATGAAGACTCACACTTTGGGCAAGATTTCCTCTGGGGAACGGATTCCCTGAGCCTCACACAAGCTGTTGCTTCTGTGATCCACCAACATAGCCATGCTTTGAACCTGGTATTCTCTCTGGGGCTTGAGGAAGACCTCAGGACTGATCCAAACAGTTGGTCAGATCATTGCATGATCAGGTTCATTTTCTGGTTCACCTTTTGTAGGAGTGGTGGGGAAATTAATGGAATCACTACTGAAGGAAAAGATTATGAAAAATCTTGAATCCAGTGGCTTACAGGATCCAAGACAGCATGGATTCACAGCAGAGAGATCATGTCAAACAAATCTGATAGATTTATTTGACTGCTTAGAAACATAGAAACATAGAATCTGATGGCAGATAAGGACTGCTTGGCCCACCTAATCTGCCCATTTCCCTACCTAACGGATAAACTGCAGATCCTAGTTAACCAACAGCCTACTTCTTCCTACCTCCCACTAGAATTGCCTTATGTCTCTCCCATGCATTCTTGAATTCCCCCAGTTTTTGATTCTATGACCTCCTCAGGAAGGCTGTTCCATGCATCTACAACCCTCTCTATGAAGAAATACTTCCTCACATTACCTCTGAGCTGTCCCCCCTCTATCTTCAAATTGTACCCCCTTGTTCTTGCACATATCTTTTTCTGAAAGATGCTACCCTCTTGGACTTTGTTGATTCCCTTGAGGTATTTGAAAGTTTCTGTCATGTCCCCCCTCTCTCTCCTTTCCTCGAGGCTATACATCTTAAGCTCCTTTAGTCATTCTTCATATGTCTTGACCCTGCACCATTTTGGTTGCCCTCCTCTGGACAGCCCTCACCCTGTCTATGTCTTTGCAGAGATGGGGTCACCAGAACTGTACACAGTACTCCAGATGTGGCCTTACCAACTGTCCATACAGAGGGACAACAACTTCCTGTTTTCTATTGGTGAAGCCTCTCCCTATGCATCTCAGTATCCCCCCAGCCCTCCTTACTGCCTTCTCACATTGTTGGCCCACCTTTAGGTCGTCTGATATGACTACCCCCAGGTCCCTTTCCATTTTTGTTGTTGTCAGTATCTCACCCCCCATTGTGTACTCTTCCCCTGGGTTTTTGTTTCCCAAGTGCATTACTTTGCATGTCTTTGTGTTGAACCTAATCTGCCATGCATTTGACCATTCCTCCAACCTAGCCAAGTCCCTTTTCATCCTTTCCATGCCACCTTGCGTATCAACCGTGTTGCAGATCTTTGTGTCATCTGCAAAGAGACATACTTTTCCTTCCAGTCCCTCTGCAATGTCACTTATAAAGACATTAAAAAGGACTGGCCCAGTACTGAACCCTGCGGTACCCCACTAGTAACTCCACTTTCTTCAGAGTGGACTCCATTTACTATTATCCTCTGTGTTCTGTTGTCCAGCCAGTGTTTTACCCAGGCTACCACCCTGGGACCCACTCCCAGGCTGGCTAATTTGTTTATTAATCTTTTGTGCAGGACTATGTCAAATACCTTGCTAAAGTCTAGTTAGGCCATGTCCATGGCCCTTCCCTGGTCTACTAATTTGATCACCCAGTCAAAGAAATCTATTAGATTTGTCTGACATGACCTTCCTGCTGTGAATCCATGCTGCCTTGGGTCCTGTGCCCCACTGGTCTCTAGGTATTCAACAATTCTTTCCTTCAGAAGTGATTCCATCATTTTCCCTACCACTGAGGTCAAACTGACAGGTCTGTAGTTTCTTGCCTCTGTCTTGCTCCCACGTTTGTGAAGGGGAATCACATCCACCCTCCTCCACTCCTCAGGTACCACACCATCCTCCCATGATTTATTAAAAAGGGTAGTCAGTGGTGTTATTAGTTCTTCCCTTAGTTCTTTTAGAATTCTGGGGTGAATCCCATCAGGCCCCATTGCTTTATCCACCTTCAGTTTTAAGAGTTCTTTCAGAATCCTTTCTTCTGTGAAAGGACACATATCAATCCCCCTATCCAGAGTGCTTCTATTGACTGGGTTAGGTATCTTCCCCCTGCTCTTCCATTATGAATACTGAGCAGAAGTATTTTTTCAGTATCCCTGCTTTTTCACTGTCTCTCTCTGCCCAACCACCTTCCTCTTTATTCAGCCTCAGCATCCCTGCCTTAGTCTTTCTTTGCTCCCTAATGTACCTATTAAAGGTTTTATCCCCCTTCTTAACCAAGTTAGCTCTCTTTTCCTCGGTTTGGGCCTTTGCTATTCTGACTGCCTTCCCCGCTTCCCTCTGCTTTAACTGGAACAGTTCTCTGTCCTGCATCTTCTATGTTTCCTTATACGTCCTGAATGCTATCTTTTTCTCCCTAACCTTCCCCGCCACTTCTTTTGAGGACCATAATGTTTTTTTTTTCATTTTGATTTGTTTATTTGCTTCCCACAAAGGCCTGTTGCCTCTGTGATGGTGGTTTTGATGTTTCCTCATTGTTGCTCCACTTCACCTTCTTGCCTGTTTGCTAGTGCATTTCTGAGGCACTCTCTCATTTTGACAAAATCAGCCCTCCTGAAGTCCAGTACTTTCACTTTTGTATGGCTTGACTCTACAGCTAAGTTTATCGTGAGCCACACTGTTTGGTGGTAGCTTTTTCCCAGATGGCTTCCCACTTCAAGATTGGAGATCCTGTCTCCATCTCCATTTGAGAGTACCAGGTCTAAGACTGCTCCCTCCTGAGTGGGTTCCTAAACTAGCTGTCTGAGGTATGCCCCCTGTAGAGCATCAAGAATGGCCCAGCTCTTGGATGTGGCTGCAGCACTGGTGCTTCAGTTAATATCTAGCATATTCAAGTCTCCCATCAGAAATATCTCCCCTTCCTCTGCCATCCTAAGGATGCCTTCTATCATTTCCTTGTCCATTTCCTCCCCCTGAGATGGGGCTCTGTATACAACCCCTGTGCCGATTGTGGTGCCATTTCCAGTCTACAGGGTGACCCACAGTGCCTCCTCTCCTCCCTGTTTACCCTTTAGTTCTGTTGCTTTGATCCCTTCCCTTACATAGAGAGCAACTCCTCCCCCTCTTCCTCCCTCCCTGTCCCTCCTGTAGATTGTGTACCCTGGTATGTTGACATCTCAGTCATGGGTCTCTGTGTACCATGTTTCTGTGACTGCAACAATATCCAGTCATCCCTCTTTCATCAAGACTACCATTTCAAGGAGCTTTTTACCTAGACTACGGGCATTGGTACTCATTACCCTCCATTTTTTTATGGCTTTATTTCTTTTTGCCCCATCCCTGTCCTTACTGCCTTATCTTTTTCTCCATTTACCCCTGCCCTTCTCCCTATTGACTGCTCTATCTTGGTGTTTACCTCACTAACTACCCTAATTTTTGGGGGCTAGGATTTCCCTTCTCCTTTTCAGTGCCTTTCCTTGGCTAGTTTAAAAATGCTTGCCAATGAAGCATTTAAACCTATCACCTAGGATCCTGGTTCCCTCCCAGATAGATGCAGACCATCACGCCAGTATAGGCCTGCATCCCTCCAGGTGGAGCCCCAGTCCCCAATGAAGCCAAATCCCTGAGCTCTGCACCAGTTTTTCAACAAGTCATTGAATCCCGTGGTGCAGAGTACCCTAGCCTCATCCATGCCATAGACAGGTATCACTTCCGAGAAAGTTACCGTGTGTGCTAGTTGTCTAAAGCCCCTCCCCAGCTCTATAAACCCCTGTTGCACTGCTCTGATCCCATTCTCAACCAGGTCATTTGTCCCTATGTGGATAATGACATCCAGCCCACTCTCCCTTGCAGCTTGACCAGAGAATTATATCAGGGAGGTGCGGTGGATGTGACCTACCTAAATTTCAGTAAGGCCTTTAACACCATTCCACATAGGAGTCTCATAAACAAGCTGGTTAGCCTGAGAGTTGTTCCAAAGCTGGAGAATTGGATAAGGAATTGGTTGAGGGATAAGAGAGACAGAGGGTAGTGGTAAATGGAGTTCACACCGAGGAAGGGAAGTTGATCAGCAGGTTGCCACAAGGATCAGTACTGGGACTGGTCCTCCTTAATGTTTTTATTAGCTACACATTACATAGTGGCTAGAAGGGATAGTATTTTTTTTTTGCAGATGACACGAAGATCTGCAATTAGGTGGTCCCTCAAGGTATGTGTGGAAAAAATGAATAGAGACCTAAGAAAGCTTTAAGAGTGGTCAAGAATGTGGCAACTAAGTTTCAATGCAAAGAATTGCAAAATCATGCACTTCAGGCACAGAAACACAAGGATGGAGTATAAGATGGGGGAGTGGTACTAATGACCACCAGACAGGAAAGAGACCTGGGGGAAGTCATATCTGAAGACCAAAAAGTGGCCAAAGAGTGTGACAAGGCAATGGAGAGAGCTAGTTTGATGCTAGCCTGCATATGGAGGGGTAGCACCAGTTGAAAGAGGGAGGTGGTGGTACTGCTGTATAAATCTTTGGTGAGACTTCAACTGGAGTACTGTATCCAGTTCTGAAGACCACAGGCCAACTTTTAAAAGGACTTAGATCAATGCAAGGGACTTGTGTCAAAAGATTTTGACACAAGTGGTGACTTGCATCACAACTTGCTTCAAAAGTGATTTTCTATTGCAGCCTGCATCAAATCTAGGCACAGCTACACCAAAGCCCCCCTGCTCCAGGGTTGCATCAAACAATCCAATGAGCCAGGTTGCAGGGGGCTTGCACCATGGCAGGGCTGCAACATCCCCTTTTTTTTTATTTTGGTATTGTGGCAGACCCCCCTCCCTATCCCCAGTCACCCCCATATATATATGTATATAGCATCCCTGGTGGTCTAGTGGATACCCCACCCCAGCAGGTAGTGCCCCACCACTCTGCTACCCCCATCCCATCTCCAAGCCGATGACCAGCACAGCCCTCCTCTCTCCACCATGGCTGTCCACCAAATGAGCTGTCAATGCATGCACTGCTGGGGTGGGGGGTTCACTAGAACACTAGGGATGGTTATATACACACATATAGGGGTGATCAGGGATAAGGAGAGGGGGTCTGCTACACCACCAGGGACAGAATTATAATATATAATATGGGAGATCATGCATGGGCAGTACACTAGACCACCAGGGACAGATTAATGGCTCTATACTTGGGGACAATGGGGATCGGGGGGGTTCTATCTGTATGTGCAGTATTTGTCATACTGAGGGACCATACCACTGTACTGCAAATGCACCCCAACAGGTGCAGAAACCATACCAGTCATGGTCAACTGTCTCCCTGACTCCCCCACTGCCACCTCCATGCCCCTTATGCCCCCAGCCCCCTCCTGACAAGCAGTTTCTTTACCGCCCCTCCATCATGGCCCCTCATGTGTTGTACCAAGCAGGGGGGTGGTAGATCCCTGTGGCAATTCCCACAGATGCACCAAATGTTTGGAGCAGCTGGCGGCTTCTGACAAATCAGGGGACTTTGTTACAGGGCCCCTGAGTTTCATAAAATTGAGTGCAGAGTCCCTGGCACACCTGGAGTTTGCTATAACCTTTAAAATCAGGACCCACATCTCCGGAAGGACATAGACAATGTAGAGGAGGTCCAGAGGAGGGCAACAAAAATGGTGCAGGGTCTGTTTTACAAGCCCCATGAGGAGAGACTAAAGGACCTCAGTATGTACACCCTGGAGGAAAGGAGGGAGAGGAAGGATATAATAGAGACTTTCAAATACCTCACTGGTATAAATAAGGTACAAGAGGGAATCATGTTTCATTGGTGAGTACTAGATCCAGTATCGCTCCTTCCCTGGTGGACTCTACCACTAGTTGCCTGAGGAACGCCCCCTGCAGGGCATCCAGGATGTCCCTGATCCTGGCTCAGGCTGCAGCTGGAATGCTCCAATCAATATTTGGCAAATGAAAGTCTCTCTCCAGCAGAACCTCCCCTTTAGTTGCCATCTTATGGATGGATTCCACGAGAACCCTGTATAACTCTTCCTCTTGTGCTGGAAGTCTGTAGATCACTCCAGTGCGAATAGTGATTCCAGTAACTGTCTCTAGGATAACCACAGTGCCTCTGTCCCTCCCTGCATTCCCTGTACCTCAGTTGCTTTTATACCATCCCTGACATAAAGAGCCACTCCTCCTCCCTTTTTACCTACCCTCTCTTTCCTTAACAGTATAATATTTCAAAAGTGTGCTCCGAGACAAGTTGTGCTCATTATAATGCAGTTCAAATCCTGAAGTAAAAAATAAGAGCACCAACCACCGTCAGTTCCTTCTTACAGTATTTTATTTACTTCTTGGAGATCCCTATGGAAGTGCACAGGCGCGAAACCAGTCTGCGCCACAGGAGGACTGTTTTTCACTCATGTATATGGAAGCATGCTTGCTTTACTTGGATCTCCAAGAAGCAAATAAAATACTGTAAGAAGGAACTGACAGTGGTTGGTGCTCTTATTTTTTACTTAATAAAGTATAACCTGGTTTGGCTATATCCCAGTCATGGTTTCCATTGTACCATGTCTTGGTAACAGAGATAATATCCAAGTCAGCCTCTGCCATCAATGTCACTAGGTCTGGGATTTAATTTCCCAGGATGCTAGCATTCATGCAAATGTCCTTCCAAGTTATGCTACCTCCCCTTCTGACAGCTCCCCTCTTATCCTCATACTTTCCCTCTTTACCCCTCTTGTCTTTACTTCCATTTCTCATTTTCTTTGCCATTCTACCTTTTCTGCTTCTAGGTACTTTGGGTGATTTCCCATCCTTAGGGTCCTCCCTACTGATTGCTTCTTCCTGTGGGGTTGGGGGGGAATTGAGTCTCCCTGCTTTCTTCCACCTCCCCCACTTGGCTAGTTTAAATGCTTGCAAATGAAGCATTTAAACCTTTCACTGAGGATCTTGCCCCCCCAACCCCTGGATAGATGCAGGCCATCTCCCCCATAAAGACCTCCATCCCTCCAGGTGGAATCCCAGTTCCCCAAAAAGCCAAATCCCTCTACTCTGCACCAGTCATTCAAAGGTGTGTTTGTTTACTGCTATTGTTTATCTGCTATGTGGTAATTTTTCCCTTTGTTTGTATGTGACTTCTCTTTCCCCAGATCACACCTGGAAACAAGTCACAGCTCAGTGTGCCATTCCCTGTTACCAAATTTTAAATAAATATAAAATAAATTAATGTTTCAGTATAGAAGAAGAAGAAGAAGAATCAACATTTATATAGAGCTTTTCATACACAGTGTATTCCAAAGCGCTTTACAAGCAATGCTAGACTGGTAATGAAGTGACTGAATGTGTGGTGGTGGCCATATCGCACGTCATCACCCACACATAGCATGGATAATTGCATGAACCAGTTTATGGGAAGGGGAATGTTGGCCAGGACACCGGGAATGTTCCCTACTCTTTGAGAAGAGTGTCCAGTGTTCTTTTACTTCCACCTGGACACCCACCAGTATACTGTATGTACCAGTTTTCTGAAAGTTCAGGACATGTTCAAACTAATATTGAGTCCTGACTATCAACTCAAACCAAACTAAGTATGCACTGCAAGCTGAGGAGGAAGACAGTGAATGCAGGGAAGAAGACAACTAGGAAAAACAGAGTTCTTCAAAATGTAGGGCTAAAGAGGAGCTAGTAAAAACAGCAAAAATCACAATCAAAAAGACAAAGAAAAAGACACTGAATAAACACAGTTGTAGTAGCATGTTTTGGAAGAAACATTGTATAGCAGTGAGGTAGAAACCAAACTACATACTGTATATGGACAAGACAAGTAAAGTCTAACCTATTGCCATCAGTGGAAAATCAGCTGACATTATAGGGATGTGTGGCTGTGAAAACTGCAGGTAGGTGTGCCCAGATCACTTAGGTGTTCAGTCTTTGAATAATGTCATTTATTACTTAATATGCACATACGTTTCATCTTTCCAATGATTCCTCTAAACAGTTTCATCATTAATACCTACAGTGCTGCCTCCTTTTCAGGACTTGTTTTTTTTTCTCTTTTAGATATTACCTGAAGAAGACCTAAGGTCGAAACGTAGATTTTTAACTCTATTTTCTATTTTCAGCGTGCATTTAATATAACCATTTTGTTTTCCTTTTCAGGATATTGCTTTTCCAGAAGGCATTTTCATAGCTTTAATAAGCTACAAAATAATTATACGTACTCTAAAGAAAGTTGATGATCATTAGACTGTTATCACTATTGTAGGGATGTCATGACAAGAAAACTTCATGGGGGCACACAATTAAAAACTGGTCCATGAAGATCCTGAAACTAAGCATTTGCAATCTTCCTTGATCCAAAATGCACTACGTGGATGAGAATCTTGGAGAGTCATATGCCACTCAAGTGTCTATGGCCATGAAAGCCCTACACCATTGTCATATAGACCAATAGGCAAACAATATTACATGGTAATTATTATTATATTGTTTTGTATACACGGTATAAAAGACACTGGGGGACATTTTCAAAGGAGATGCGCTGGCACATCTCAAAAAATTCGCCGCAGCACAATATTGAAAGAGCAGAGATGTGCCGCGCAAATCCGGATGTACTGCAACGTGACTATCATGTATGCAGTGCATCTGGATGGGGTGTTCCCATGAATGTGCCATGCATCTCTATATTCAGCCCAAATGGGCAGCGCATGTGTGGTGCATCTCCAAATATACACCCCCCAAAGACAGGCATAAAAGGAGGTGACCTATGTGCAAGCCTATGTGCAAGCCACTCACAGGCAGCCTGCAGAACAGCAGTAGGCAAAGAATGGATGGGGCAGCATTCCTCATGGTGGAGGTAATAAGGAGAGTGAGGAGATGGCAGAACAGCAACGTGGCCATGGAAGGACTCGTAGGCGGTATGCCCAACAGAGATTGTACAGTGCCTGTGTCACCTTCGAATACCTGACCGACACAGAGATTGTGGGCTGATACTGACTCAACAGGAATATTTTGAGACAGCTCTGTGAGGTGTGCCATGATGAGCTGCAGGCACCCACCAGATGGAGCCATGCCATGTCAGTGGAGACAAAGGTGACAGCAGCAATGTGCTTGCTAGCCACGGGCACCTTCCAGATACCAGTGGGTGACACCACTGGGATCCCACAGTCTGCCACACCCTGTCTTCTTACACAGTTCCTCACCACTCTGCTGCCACATGCTTCAGAGTTCATCCAGTTCCCTAGCACACAGGCAGAGTGGACAGAAAACATGCAGCAATTCTACAGGGTGACATGCATGCCGGGCATGATAGGGGCCATTGACTGCACCCATGTGGACATCAGGGCACCATCTGGCCTGGACAGTGTAGCATATATGAACCGGAAGGGCTACCATTCCATCAACAGCCAGGTGGTGTGCAAAGCCACAGGGTACATCACCAATTTCTGTGCCATACACTCTGGGAGTTCACATGATGCCTTCATCTGGCATGATTTGGCCTTGTGCCCAGTTCAAGGGTAGGAACATCACCACTGGCTACCAAGTGGGTGAGTTGGGCAGGACCCCATGCCCACACCCACGTACTCTGTGGCACAGCACACAACTGGTGGTAGTGCAGAGGTGTGGGGGAGTGGGAGACAAGTGACAGGGACAATGCAATGGCAAACAGCCATGTTTATGCATGGAACTTGGGGTCCTGCCGAACCGAGACACACAGATACAGAGACAGTGGTGTGTAAGGCCACAGGATGAGCAGGGCAGGGGTACTGCACAGCAGGCACATGTGGCAGTGTGAGAAGTAACAGATGCCCTCAGCCACTATCATTGTCCAGGACATGGACAAGCACAGTGGCTGGACATGACAGTGACACAGTACCCACGCAAGCAGGAACAGAGCCCACAGGACTGGGGAGAGGTTGGCCCAATCGTGCCCAGCCAGGTTGTAAGCAGGACAGAAATGTGGGGTTCCGCAATGGCACTACAGCTGCTGCGCAGGTAGGGAGGTATGAATGGCACCCAAGTGGACAGTCAGTGGCAGCATAGACAGGCAAGGGGGAGTGGTGGATGTGTCAGGCCATGCTCACACCTGAGTGAAACTAACACATGTCTCTGTCCCCCCAGGTGACAGTGTCTACCCCCTCTGGCCATGGCTGCTCACCCCCATACGAAGACCCATTAGTGAGGCCAAGGAATGCTACAGTGAGGCACATACTACAATGTGCAACATCACTGAACGTGTGTTTGGCATGCTGAAAATGCAGTTCACATGCCTTAACAAGTCTGGTGGTGCCCTGCAATACAGCCCTAACAAGGCCTGTGGCATGTTCCCGGCCTGTTGCATGCAACACAACATGGCCATAGACTGTGGAACACTTGTCTAGGCACAGGAGGGTGACAGTACAGATGAGGATGAACTCCAGGGTGTGGGTGGACATCCAACCATGTAGAGGAGGGACTCAGGATTGCCACAAGGGCACAGTGGCATAGGGACATCATTGTGTAGGAGCACTTTCACAGCCGGAGGTAAGTAACCCAGGAGGAACCAACTGAGTAGTCAGTCACACACACACAGTCTCACACAGATACACAGACACAAGGTGGGGGTGGGGGGAAGAACACACACACACAGGTTGGCAGACAGGCAGACACTGCACGGCAGCTGCAGAGTGCACACAGCCATGCACAGGCATCCAATACAGTGCCGCCAAGGACAAAGGGGACACAGTGTCAATGAGGAGAATGTCATGGATCAGAGGGTATGTGCCAGCATACATGCATGACAGACACAGTGCTGCACTCATCACACCCATGCCACACATCACAACACCACTGCCCACACACATCGCCATTTCCAAACATAGACAGCAAAGGCAGGCATGACACCCAAGCACACGTGTGCCATAGCATGTAGTTCTGGCCACTAATAGCCTGGTGCATGGTCAGCAATGGCAACAGGGTACTGGTGACATGCCAACTGCACTCAACAGTGCTAAAAATCAGTCAGTACAGCTGCTGCAGCCACATGGGTGGCCACTCCTTGGCTGAGCAGATGCCACAGGCAGGTCATCAGCCACAGAGGGTGAAGACTCCACCCTGGCAGGGATTGACTCATTAGACCATGACCGGGTGCTCATGGGTGTTGCAGTCCCGAAGACCAGATGGGATCTGGGGGTGTTTGGGATGACATTGGCCGAGGGTGGCATCAGCATCAATGGGGCCACCTGATGCCATGCCCTTAGTGTGCTTGTGGTACTGCACGGGGTGCAGCAGGAACTCCTGTGACCATGAGACACCAGGGAAGCAAAGCCTACCACAAAGGCCTGTGTAATCCTGGCCAGCACAGTGGTTGTGGCCTTCTGCAGTTGTCATAACTTTCCGAGCAGCTGCGCATGTCTCATAGCACCATACTCATCCATGTGCCCCACCTGCACCCACAGTCCACGTACCTCCTCCATGAGTGCCACCCGACCTGCCACAATTTCCCATAGGAGCTGGGTGTGCTCATCAAGCCTGTCAGCAGGTGACGCATTGGTGTGGGGCGCTGATGGGCAGGGGGGTCCCGACCTGCTGTGCCACATCCCTTGTCTGGTAATGCTGCAAAGGAGGCCGCTGTTCGATCAGGAACTGTGTGCATTCCTGCACAGTGGTCCCTGGGGCAGGCTGGACATGGTCCCCTGCTGGCTGTTGCAGCAGCGCAGCACCCTGTTGGACTGTGCAGGCAGTCCCAGGCCCCACAACAGCACCACATCCCTGGCCACCCCAAGCCGCTGCAGTGGCTGGTGGTGGGGGGTGAACTAGGGAGGTGTATGTGTGGGCACAGGACCACCAGCACTACCTGTTGCTGTCCGTTTATGTACCAAGCCAGTGGTAGGTTGGGTGTCGCCTGTGAGTCCCCCATTCTGTGTGGCATTATCACCATCATCATCTTCCATGGCTGGTGCATGCAAGGTGATGTTGTCCTCCAACAGAAGACCAGACAAGGGGTCATGGTCAGCCAACCTCAATAGGTTCAACAGCATGCATGTTGATCCATGGTCTTCAGCACTGGCCATGACTCCAGATGATGTCAAAGCATGGCCTCATCCTCCGCCGGTGTCTTGGGCAGGGGACCATACGGTGAAGCACCCCTGAGGTATGATGGAGCTGAAAGGCAGAAAAGAAAGCATGATGAGTGACACATGGCTGTAATGCAGGTAAACAGCTAGACATGGGGGGGTGTGCACATGAACCATAGGTGTGCCTGTGGTGCCACACAGGCCTGGAACCACCATTGTGGCCTGTGCAGCACAAACGCACTGGCAGTGTGAGACATGAATGTGTGCTGAGGTGTGCACTCATGGCAGTATGTGGCACAGGGCCACAACGGACTGGCTGCAGCCAGGCCAATGCCCCCCTGGCCCTGCCACAGACATTGCCACCCTACTGTAGACCACCTGACTACTGTAGCCAGATGGTGCAGGGGCCCACTGTTGAAAGCTGGGTGGCATCATACATGATGCGGAGGCCTCTGTGGTCATACATAGCCACTGTGGCCTGTGTTGTTGGGCCACCCCACCCTGGGTCCTGCGGCATGCCACTAGTCATGCACAACAGCACACAAGGCAGCATGTGGGCCCATGATATGGCTGTGCACTGCTAGCAGCACTGCATGGTGCACACTGGACACAGATCTGGCCCCTGTGTGGCATACCAGGCACATCTGTTGCTGGCACATGCTGCCACCCCAGAGGGGGTTACACATGTATACTCACAGTGCTGTGATGAGCTGGCCCCAGTCTGGAACCCCCCCTCCGGGACACCCTTCACAGATGCCCAGCTTATGCAGGCCACAATCACTGGGTGTGAGGGTGAGTGTAGTGGAGGGGCCCCACCAGTCTGCCTCAAGGAAGCCTGTATGGTAGTCAGTTTCTCCTTGGCCATCCAATTGTCACTGGTCATCTGTTTCATGCACTCCTGGGGAGTGCAGTTGTTCATCCCATGGGCATTGACGTACACAGCCACCTCCTCCCAGCCCTTTGACCTCTCCTGCTGGGTGCTTGCCTTGCCCGTGAGCAGCACCTCCCTTTGGAAGTAGGCCTCCACCAGGGCATGCTGCTCATCAGGTGTTAAATTAGGCCTCCACCTCTTCTACTGATCTTCCTCAGCATCAGACATCCTGTTGCCTGTGGACATGAATGGGAAAAGCATGAGCACATGTCCAGCATGATCTGGAGTTGAGCAAAGTCCCACAAAATACAGAGCAAAAGAGTCCGTAGCAAGGGGAATGTAAATAAAGCTACCTTCCAGGCTGCAGTTCCTGTCAGTTACCTGCGATGTAGGGTGGCGCTTTCTTGGCCCATCTCATGAAAATGAGGTGTGGAGCAGCCTGCAATGAGTTACTAATTAGTTGACTTAGGCCTGGATTGGATAATGAGGTGATTAGCATATCCTGGCTGAATATTACAAATTTGTTCCAGGCCTATCTTATTTTGGGTGGTGCATCTGAAATGCTCCAAGCATCTTCGTATGGTGCATTTCCCACACATGCAGTGCATGTGCACATGCACATTGGACAGTGGCCCGTTAGCCTGCCAACTTCCTCTCCCGGTCGCATGCCTGCAATACTAACTGCCTATGGTGCCCTCTTTCTCTTATTGTTACCGCAGCCAGCTGCCTACTCAAGCTGCTCGTTTTATGAATATTATCTCAAAGTATGTTATAACTGAGTATCTTTAGTTTTTCTTTTAGTTGTTTTGGTTGTTTATTGTGCATTCTTTTACTACCTCTGTATGTATGTTGACCCTCATCCTTTGACGTGGAACCTTTGTAAATGAGCAGTTTCTGCTCAAAGGTATTTGTAATCCGAGAATTTAATAAAAAAAAAAAAATGCACAATACGCTGAACCGTAGTTGACATGTACAACGGAGCATGTCCAATGTTACTTGCCTTGTATCATGCTTCTGTCTGTGCTGTGCATTGCCTTCTATGGCACATGTCTGTGGACATAAGCCATGTGGTTGGCAGCAAGCGTGGCATTGTCCACCCTCAACAAGATGAAGCTTGCCCGCTGAAATGAGGGCAGGGTTACTGGGCCATAACCCCTTTTTCCCACCCAGAATTTCGCTAGTACGCAGTCATGGTGCTGCACAATTGGTGTCAATGGCACATTCCTATAGTCCATGTGCGAGTTACGCAGTGGAATGCATAGCGGGCCAATCACACAAAAGGCGCAGCTCAGCCACACATTGTGCAGAGTGCCAAAAAGAGCAGTAGGAAATTCTGCTGATTGAACACTGTGGAGATGGCATGTGCGACTGAGGGCAGGCTCAGGGCACTAAACTGGAGCGAGGTGGAGGTAGCCAACTTGGTGGCACTTGTTTCCCCCCTGGATGGGCAATTGTTTGCTGAGGAAGAGTTGCAGGATGCACAAGCCCAGATGTTGGTCTGTGTAGCAACCAGACTGGCATCCCTATAACTGAGAAGTAGTGTCACCACCGGTATGGGGACCTCAGGCAACATGATCCAGAGAGGCTCCAGAGGCTGCATGAACAGGCCCACACAGGGGCTGTACCACGCACAGGTACAAATGTGCTGTGGGCATGCTTTCTTCACCTGCTCTTGGGAGTTTATGGGTGTGCGGTAAGTGTGTGTGTCCCTGCCCACATGGTCGCCATGACCCTGGTTGCAGGGATGGGCTATTGCTGCCATGCAAGCTATGGGTTGCCCTGTGTGGACTTGTGGTCCACTGTACTGTTGCTATGGCACTTTTCCTCCACATTGTCTGTTGCCCCTCAGCAGGGCGCATGTCATGCTGCACCATGCTGCATCATGTCACTGTCTGGGGGGGTTCTTTCAGCATGCTGCTCACAGTGCTGTTCCATTGTGTTTCCCTTGTAGGTCGTGTGGAGCATCAGCAGGCCAGGGCAGGGACTGAGAGGAGGTCTGGAGCCACTGGAGAGGGCACACCAGCGTAAGTGCACTACATGTGCTGCCTTTGTGTGTAGAGTTTTCACATTTTCTTGTTAATTTAAAACTTTAATCTCAGCAGGAGTCAGTGTCTGTTGAAATTAAGTAGACAGATACTTCATTAGAAGTAGAACGGGTCTTATTTAGGGTTAAAAAAAGAAAGAAAAGGAAAAAAGTCAGTGTGTGTTCTGTGCTGGGAAGGGTACTGCATCAGCTGACTTTGCTAAACCAGTAGGAGGAAAGAGAGCTTAATTGGGGGTGTGGCTTAGACACTATAAAAGCAGGTGACTCAAATTACAAATTCCTGTTGCTAGCCTTTTTTCTTACTAATTGCCCTCCATCCCACCCTAAGCCAGTTCTACTTTTATAGCCACTGGATTTGACTGTCAACAGGAACTTCCTGTTTAGCAGTAGGAAGGGAAGGATCATAGAGGAACATTGGTTTTGTCAACCCTAAAGAAAAAAAGTAGCTCACTCTCTCCCCCCAGCTGCTGGTGGTCTGACATTGAGCAAGGAAGAAGGAGGCTACTGAAGAAGATAGGACGTTGCTGTCCCAGAACAGGAAAGGTGAGAGTTGTAAGGAGAGGAGAGATTAAGCATACAGAGAAACAGTAGAGGGCACACAAAATAAGACATGATAGGAGTGGTGCGGTGCAATGGCTGTGGGGTGGCAGTGTTCCGGGAGACATTCTGGAGGCTGATATGCTGCCCTATTTGCAGGCACCTCTCTGGTCTGAGAGAGGAGGTTGCCCGTCTCAAGGCTGACCTGGCTAGGATTTGTGAAACCTCCTCCCCCACCAAGGGACCACCAGGGCCAATGCCACTACCTCAGAAGTTGCCAAGAAAGAGGAGAAGCTGGACCAGGGTGGGCTCAGGGAGGGAAAGGGTGGTGGAACAGAGTTGCATCCCTCCAACTGTACCTCTCCACAATTCATTTTCTCTTCTGGTGGATAGTGGTTCCTCTATGGAGGCACCTGCAGTGGAGACCAAGGAGGATGCTGGGAACCTTCACAAAAGAGACTCACAGGAGGGTGGAATGGGACCCCACAGGGGAAGGAAACAACTCCTGGTGGGGGACTCAATCATTGGGGGGTAGAAATGGGGGAGGAAGGGGAGAGGGAGGTAAGGTGCCTTCCTGGCACCATGGCTTGAAGGGACAGGAAGCGAATCCTCAGGATTGTGGGAGGAGCTGCACGAGGAAGCTGGATGTCATTGTCCACTTAGGGACAAATGACCTGGCTAGGAATGGGATCAGAGCAGTGCAAGAGGAGTTTGTAGAGTTGGGGAGGTGCCTTAAAAAAAGTTGTGCATATGGTAACCTTCTCGGAGGTGCTGCCTGTCTATGGCAAGGGAGATGCTAGGGCACTCCTCACCAGGGATTTCAATGAGTGGTTGAAAAACTGGTGTGGTACTCAGGGTTTTGACTTCATTGGGGACTGGGGAGCCACCTGGAGGCATGCAGACCTATACTGGTGCGATGGTCTGCATCTGTCCGGGGGGGGAACCAGGATCCTAGGTGAGAGGTTTAAATGCTTCATTGGCAAGCATTTAAACTAGCCAAGGGGGGAGGCACTGAAAAGGAGCAGGGAAATCCCAGCCTCCCCCCACAAAACATAGTGATTAGTGAGGTAAACACCAAGGTAGAGAAGTTATTAGGGAGCAGAACAGAGGTAAATGTGAAAAAGGCAAAGGCAGTAGGACAGGAATGGAGCTAAAGGGGTTAGGCTATCAAAAGTGGAGGTGATGAGTACCAATGCCCGTAGTCTGGTAACAAGCTCCCTGAACTAGTGGCCTTGATGCAAGAGGGTTGCCTGGATATTGTGGCAGTCACAGAAACATGGTACACAGAGAACCATGACTGGGATATCAACATACCAGGATACACAATCTATAGGAGGAACAGGGAGGGTAAAAGAGGAGGAGGAGTAGCTCTCTATGTAAAGGAAGGGATCAAAGCAACAGAACTAAAGAGTAAACAGGGAGCAGATGAGGCACTCTGGATTACCCTGGAGACAGGAAATGGCACCACAATCTGCATGGGGGTTGTATACAGACCCCCATCTCAGGGGGAGGGAATGGACAAGGAAATGATAGAAGACTTTCTTACAATGGCAGAAAAAGGTGAGATATTGTTGATGGGGGACCTGAATATGCCAGATGTTAACTGGAGCACCTTTGCTGCAGGCACATCCAAGAGCAGGGTCATTCTTGATGCCCTATAGGGGGCATGCCTCAGACAGCTAGTATTGGAACCCACTTGGGAGGGAGCAATCTTAGTACTCTCAAATGGGGATGGAGAAAGAATCTCAGATTTAGAAGTGGGTAGCCATCTGGGAACAAATGACCACCAAACAGTGTGGTTCACGATAAACACAGCCATATAATCAAGCCATACAAAAGCAAGAGTATTGGACTTTAGGAGGGCTGACTTTGGGAAAATGAGAGAGTGCCTCAGAAAAGTACCAGCAAACAGGCAAGAAGCTGGGGTGGAGGAACAATGGGGAGTAATCAAAATAGCCATCACAGAGGCAATAAGCCTTTGTGTAAAGCAAATCAGTAAAATACAACAAAGGAAAAAAACGCTATGGTTCTCAAAAGAGGTGGCAGGGAAGGTTAAGGAGAAAAGGATAGCATTCAGGAAATATAAGGAAACACAGAAGGAGCAGGACAGAGAACTTTATCAGTTAAAGCAGAAAGAGGCTGGGAAGGCAGTCAGAATAGCAAAGGCCCAAACCAACGAAAGGATAGCCAATTCTGTTAAGAAGGGGGATAAGACCTTTTATAGGTACATTAGGGAGCGAAGAAAGACCAAAGGAGGGATACTGAGGCTTAATAAAGGGGAGGGAATGTGGGTAGAGGGTGACAGTGAAAAAGCTGGGATACTGAACAAATATTTCTGCTCAGTATTCACAAAGGAAGAGGAGGGGGAGGTACCTAAACCAAACAAGAGAAACACTCTGAAGACGGGGGTCGATACCAGTCCATTTACAGAAGAAAGGGTTCTGAAAGAACTAATAAAATTGAAGGTGGACAAAGCAATGGGGCCTGATGGGTTCACCCAAGAATTCTAAAAGAACTAAGGGTAGAACTAGTGACACCACTGACTACTCTCTTTAACAAATCATGAGAGGATGGGGTGGTACCCGAAGACTGGAGGAGGGCAGATGTGATTCCTCTTTACTAAAGTGGGAGCAGGACAGAGGCAGGAAACTACAGACCAGTTAGTTTGACCTCAGTGGTAGGGAAAATGATGGAATCACTTCTGAAGGAAAGAACTGTTGAGTACCTAGAGGCCAGTGGGGCACAGGACCCAAGGCAGCATGGATTCACGATGGGAAGGTCGTGTCAGACGAATCTAATAGATTTCTTTGACTGGGTGACCAAAGTAGTAGACCAGGGAGGGGCTGTGGACATGGCCTATCTAAATTTTAGCAAGGCATTTGATACAGTCCCACACAAAAGATTAGTACACAAGTTAGCCAGCCTTGGAGTGGGTCCCAAGGTGGTAGCTTGGATAAA
The DNA here is from genome assembly GCA_016271365.2 of Neoceratodus forsteri. Taxonomy (NCBI): domain Eukaryota; kingdom Metazoa; phylum Chordata; order Ceratodontiformes; family Ceratodontidae; genus Neoceratodus; species Neoceratodus forsteri. The sequence goes on from CM057454.1 coordinate 814,424,833, forward strand.
AAATTGGCTAGACGACAGGATGCAAAGGGTAGTAGTAAATGGAGTGCACAGTGAAGAAAGGAGGGTTACTAGTGGGGTACCTCAGGGTTCATTACTGGGACCGGTCCTTTTTAATGTCCTTATAAGTGACATTGCAGAGGAACTGGAAGGAAAAGTACGTCTCGCAGATGACACAAAGATCTGCAATAGGGTTGATACACAAGGTGGAGTGGAAAGGATGAGAAGGGACTTGGCAAGGTTGGAGGAATGGTCAAATGTATGGCAGCTCATTCAATGCAAAGAAGTGCAAGGTAATACACATGGGAAACAAAAACCCAGGGGAAGTGTACACAATGGGAGGTGAGATACTGACAACAGTAAAAATGGAAAGGGACTGGGGGATAATTATATCAGATGACCTAAAGATGGGCAAGCAATGTGAGAAGGCAGTAAGGAAGGCTGGGGGGATACTGGGATGCATAGGAAGAGGCATCAATAGTAGAAAACAGGAAGTTGTTATCCCTCTGTACAGACAGTTGGTGAGACCCCATCTGGAGTACTGTGTGCAGTTCTGGAGATCCCATCTCTGCAAAGACATAGACAAAGTAGCGGCTGTCCAGAGGAAGGCAACCAAAATGGTGCAGGGTCTGCACCAGAAGACGTACGAAGAAAGACTAAAGGAGCTTAATATGTATACCCTTGAGGAAAGAAGGGAGAGAGGGGACATGATAGAAACTTTCAAGTACCTCAAGGGAATCAACAAAGTCCAAGAGAGTAGCATCTTTCAGAAAAAGAGATGTGCAAGAACAAGGGGGCACAATTTGAAGACAGAGGGGGACGCTCAGAGGTAATGTGAGGAAGTATTTTTTCACAGAGAGGGTTGTGGATGCATGGAACAGCCTCCCTGAGGAGGTCGTGGAGTCAAGAACAGTGGGGGAATTCAAGAATGCATGGGACAGGCATAAGGCAGTCCTAGTGTGGGGTAGGAGGAAATAAGCTGTTCGTTAACTAGGATCTGCAGCTTATCTGTTAGGTAGGAAAATGGGCAGACTAGGTGGACCAAGCGGTCCTTATCTGCCATCAGATTCTATGTTTCTATGGGGTTTGGGAGGGGTTGCATTACTCACAGCAGGCCATTGCCTCCTTCTTGTACATGTCCATGTGGTGGCAGTCACGCACACATGGATCATTGTGTCAGCAGCGTGTGGTAGTGCCGCTATGCACCTGGCAACTGTGTGTTTGTCCTCAGTTGCCATGTCTGGTCCTAATTGTGGGCACCCATCAGTGCTTGCATGGGGTTGCCACAGGGCCTACGGGAGTGGTGCACACGGTTGGCAGGTTCACATGCTGTGAGGGACATAGCCACATGTCCCTTGGTAGCATGCTTTGCATGCATCCGCAGGCCTTGCGTGTTCCCTGTGCCACTTCCCATTCACTGTGTGGCTGTGTACCCAGCATGTTGCCAGTATGTGGTGTGCATTGTGGGTTCTCAGCTCTCTGCATCATGCTGGCCAACATCAAGTATGCATGTCAGGCCCATTGGGGGGGGCTGTGCCTGTGTGAGCTGTGGCACTGAGTACGTCTTCTTTGTTTCCCCACCATAGGCCATCAGGATGCCAGTGGAGCCCAGTGGAGGAGGGGTCATGTGGTGGCGGGTGGCCTTCTGATTTCCACCCAAGATGTACTGATTGCCATGTTCCAGTGCCAGGGAACAATTTTGAGGGTGGTCCTTGAGATCCTGGCTGAATTGTGGAGGGACAGCCCGCAGAGACAGAGTCAGGTGGCACATCACCAGGGCCACTAGGCCTGTGATGCAGTTGGACTGTACATTATGTAGATAGCCCCATTTGCCTCATCCCCACACCCACAATCCTGTCTGTATACAGTTCCCCCTGCATTCTATGTTCCCCCTTCTGCCCTGCTCAACCCCCCTTCATGCTGTATATAGTTTGTATTGTTTGTTGTGGTTGTTTTCCTCCTTGCTTGTTTTATGGGTTTGATATTATTAAATTTATTGCATCTGACCACTTGTGTCTGTGGTCCTTCCTTAAATGTTGTTACATTCACCTGTTGTGTTGCATGGTTGGCCCACTACCCCTTGCATATCACTGACTGTTTGTGTCTATACCATTGCACAACAGTACACCCTGTCCACCTTGTTCTGCCGCCACAATGTTTGTCTTGCTGTCCTCTGGGCTGCCTCTGGGGTATCAATCAGTCCTGCTCACATTGTCACTTACACATTGCCCCTGTTCTGGAGCTGTGCATGCCTCTGCTGTTTTCCAGGTCCCCCTGCTGTTGTGCTGCACTGTCTGCAGTCCTGTGTACCTGTGGGCATGTGCCACCAGTGCATCCTACAGCCACCATCCAGTGTACCATTCTGCCTCTTGACCACTGTGCCAGTGCTGTAGCTACCATGACTGCCCTGCTTGGTTCCTCTGCACTGTTGTCACAGTGCATGGCTAGGCCATACTGTCCATTGGGCCTCTGGTGTTGGGGTGCTCCATCGCGGCCCTTATGTGAGCCATGCTCATTGTGCCTATGTGTGCCCTGGGTTGGTGGTGTGTGTGTGGTGACTAGTACCATGCCCATGGGGGTTGGGTCTGTGTCCATTGTGCACTTTGTCAGTGCCTTTCTCCACCCATTTTGCCTTGGGATGCTTCCCTCACTGTTTTGATGTTCTACCTCACTCATTTCCCATTTCACGTCCTTCTCTGTTACTCCACTGTCCTATGCCAGGTTGCTCCTTTTCCTATATTCAGTCCTTCCTAGATGCTCCAGTGCATTTCCAGTACATTTCAGAATGCATCTTTGGTATATTCAGCCTGAGATGTACTGGAGCATCTCACCGCACATATTCTGAACATTGCAATATTTTGCGACGGCACATCTCAGATGTGCGGCGCAACCACTTGCTTCCTGTACAGGCTCACTTTTGAAAATAGGGACCACTATACAAAAACTGAATGGAATAGCAGCAATGGCAGATCTGACCTCTTGTAAGACTAGCGACCCCTACTATTAACCTTAAAGTTACAGTAAGCATACATAACAGTTATACAACATTGCAGACTGTGAATAAGAAAAATAAAGAATAATGATCTAAGAAACAAAAGGAGTTGTAATAATATAGTAAATGGTTTGTACCAGGTTATCTATAAGTGCTAATATTTCACTGCACCATATTACAAAGGTATGCATACTGCATATGCTATCAAAAATGGTGACCACATGCACTTACTGTGCCTTGCCCACCTCAGATTTGTTTGTACATACATACACATGTTGATGGGATAATACAACAATCTGCTCATGCAGAATTGTGAAACCCAATCTTTTAACTGAAACATGGCACATAATAAAGACTCACTGATTACAGTAGGCAATGTTCATGGTTTTGATTTTCTTCAGTTTGGATTTTTATGAACTTTTTAAATTTAAAGGGACACTGTCAACCTGTTTCTCATCATATTATGTGTAGTTAAAAACCTAGATTTTATTATTGCTTACCTTCTCTAAAACTCATTGATGTTGCTGTTTGTTTTGTCTGTCTCCTTGTTTAATAGAACTGAAATGCATGCTAATGTACATTTATAAACAACTTTGTTTTGTTTACAATCCTGGATTTGTTCTTACAGAATACTTCCTGAGCATTAGGAACACCTCTAAATAGTGTAGTCACTCATGATGCAACACCCTCCTAAAATCCCACTGCATCATGGGTGGCTAGACTGTATTGTGGGTGTTCCCAAATCCACAGAAGATGCAGTCAGAGATGATCAAGGAATGTAAACAAACCTGTTTTTGTTGTTTTTCACTTTTTAAAGGAAAAAATGAGAATCAAACTACCTGCTGCATCAGTAGTCTTTACAGACTGTTGGCAAACATAAAATGTGTTTTTTAAACTAGGGACTCTTTGAGACCTATGGGGGTTGACAGTGTCCCTTTAATGTTCATTTCAATAACTAGATGCTCATCCGCACAAATATTTTTAAGTCCAAAGTGAAAAAAAAAAAACTTGACAATAACCCACTAAAATCAAGCTTCCTCCATCATTATACATCATTTATTAAACTTTTTTGAGTACCCCCCCAAAGAAAAAAGTTTGCTTATGAATTCTCCTCTTATCCTGGTGATCTAGAGGGAACGGACACTAATAACATCTTTTTGTATGTTTACCAATTGACTATCCTCCCTCTGCAGCCAAGTGTTGTTTTTTTATATGGCAGGCCCACAGTCACAAATGATGATCATGCTCCTTTTCAGGAGTTCCAGCTTTCTAGTGCATGTACTTAATGTGTGCACAAGGAACTGCAGGGCACAGTCCAAAAACAGGGCATTTACTTGTTTTCAGTTTGTTGACTGGGAAAGGTCTACTGAATCAAGGCTCATTTCCAGGGGCAACCCAGTGGAGTGGGAAACTGTAGCTAGGAACAAGTTAAAGGTACAGTATGATGAATAATCATGCAAATAAATAATTATACATGGTCATGCAGTGCAAATCAAGCCACAGAATACCACACTGACCAAAGGTGAGTCAAAATAATAGTGAACCTGGACTTAGATGTGCATGAAACTGGGAAAACTGATCTGGTCATCACAAGCAGGGCTTAACTGTTTTTTGTTATATTACCTCGGTCTTGGTCCCATTTGGAATTGATTCCTGGAACACTGCCTATTCGATGAAAAAGCCATAGTTATTTTGTTATGCTTGAGACTGCCTGGGAGTGCAAGCACCAGTGGGGAGCTTCTTAATTATTATAGTGAAGCCTGACTATTCTATCTGCAACTTTATTTTAATATGGGGAAATAGGCCATGTATGATTACAGCCCTAAGACTGGAGAGTGGCTATATATGCCTAAGTTAAAACTATTTTACAATTTATGGCATTAGTTTCTTTTCCTGATACAATTTATTTTTAAATTTGTATAGCACCAGAAATTTAGAGAGGTTTGTTATTGTGACTGTGCCCTAGTGTTTAAAGGGTTATAACAACATCGGCCATACTGTGCATCCTGCTGCAGTTACTGTTTAAGTATATTAAATGACTTTAAGTCACAAGATCCCAATTTATGTGCATTGTTTTTTAAATGTTTCAATTTGTTCTGACTACACAGAGTTTTAGATGAAGGGTGACTTTTTGTATAATTAATGTTTGTTAAATTACACCATCACTGGCTGTTCTTTGTAGTGGGAATACTGGCAGAAATATTTCTGCTTAGGGTAGAGAGGGGGAGGAAGTACATTAACTCTGGAATGAAACTGGAGTGTTTAGAGTAGAAGAACTATTTAGGGATGGAGGGAAGTCAACTTGGCCTGGGACTGGAACTCTTGAGGGACCTGTAGGACTGTGTATTCTAGAGGCACCATTAATTGCTGAAACATGGTTCTGAAGGTGGCACAGGCCTGAGGTGAGACAGGATCCCTGGAGTGAGATACAGGAATATGTTTGTAATTGGAGGAGGGGGGTTGCATGGAGTATATACAAAAAATGTTTAGAGCGCAGGCACAGAATTTTAATTAGGTAAAAGTACTGGAAGCTGATATATTCGACAATTATGGCTGAAAACAACAGGTGTGTGTCCTGGAATGTAAATGGGTTAAAAACAATTCTTAAAAGGAGGAAGGTCATAGGGGAAGTAAGGAGAGCTAGAACGAACATTATATTATTGCAAGAGACCCACTTCTCGCAACGGGAAGAATAAAAAACTGCAAGATTCATGGTGGGATTGTGGATCTCAGCCACTTTCTCTTCTAAGACACGAAGTGCCTCAATATGGATCCCAAAGGGACTCCCAGTTCAACTCCTTGAAAAAAAAAAAATCAAGCGGGGCGGTATGCATTGGCTAAGATTAATATAATTGGTAGGGGAATATTTTTAGTGGGGTCAGTTTATGCACCGAATGTTGAGAGCACAAGCTTTTTCCAGAAATTGGCTCTTGATATGGCTGGCTGGGTAGGCCCTTGGATTCTTGGTGGGGACTACAATTGCTGTTGGATAACATTTTAGACAGGTCCTGCAGAACATCTATGCACAAAACCCAGAATGTCAAAGCCTTGGAGGAACTTCAGAGGGATATGAGCCTAACTGATGCCTGGAGACACGTCCACTCAGCAGGGAGAGATTATAGTTTTCTGTCACAGGCGCATCAGACTCATGCAAGGCTAGATAGAATATTAGTATCAGGAGCCCTGTTAGTGAATGTAGAACAGGCTACATACTGTCCGATTATTGTATCGGACCATGCAATGCATCTGGTTGCCATTAGGTGGCTGGGAGAACCTAGAAAGGTGGGTAACTGGAAACTGGACCCCCTGCTTTTGAAAGATCAAAATTACTTACAATACATGACAGGATGCATAAAGGAATACCTCCTTTTTAACAGAAGAGGAGATACCTCCCACAAAACCAAATGGGAAGCCCTTAAGGCATAAATAAGAGGCCAGACCATTACATATGCCTTGTACAAGCGTAAGCAAGAACAGGGTGAGCTATTGCAGTTAAGAGAGGAAGTGGAAACACCTGAAAAGGCCCACAAACAGAAGCATACCATGCCCCTTTATAATACCCTCCAAAAGAAGAAGTGGCAGTTAAATACACTCTTCACTGCCTGTCTGGAACGCTCTATATTACTTTCTAATGCTGGGGTATACTACGATGGGGATTGGGCTGGGAAACTCTTGGCCTGGCAGTTAAAGCATAAAGAAGCTGAACGAAATATAGGCCAGGTTTGTAATGAAACTGGGACTTTAGTACAAGAGATGGGGGAGATAGGTAAAACTTTTGGGGAATTCTATACACAACTCTACACTTCTGAACACAATCCTAATCAATCTGAATATGATCAGTTTTTTCAAGGGATCCTTCTTGCTAGAATTACAGATGAGGTGAGGTTGAACCTTGCCTCCCCCTTGTCTAAACAGGAAATTGCCATAGCTCTTAGATCTCTAAAAAGTGGTAAAGCCCCTGGCCTGGATGGCCTACCAACTGACTCTTTTAAACAATTTCAAACCATCATATAGCTGGCTGACATGATTTTAGAAAGCCTGGAGAGTGGAGAGCTGCCCCCTCCCACACAGTCAGCTATAATTAAGGTACTTCCCAAACCGGGGAAAGACCCGACTAAATGTGTATCATATAGGCCAATCTCGTTACCCCTGCAGACTATAAGAATTCAGTGAAGGCCCTGGCAGCCAGGTTGGAGTCAGTTTTACCTGAATTGATACATCCAGATCAATCCGGTTTTGTCCAGGGTAGATATGGGAAGCATAGCATTAAGTGTACTTTAAATATAATCTATCAATGGGCTAAATCTAAATGAACCCACAGTGCAGTGGTGGTAGCGTTAGACGCCGAGAAGGTGTTTGACCATGTGGAATGGGAATATTTGTTCAAAGTATTGAAGAGGTTTGGAATTGGCATGGTTTTTAGTTCATGGTTAAGAACCCTCTATACTCACCCACAAGCACAGGTTTTGGTTAATGGAATTCTCACAGTACCATTTTGTCTGGGCAGGAGCACACATCAGGGGTGCCCCTTGTCACCCCTGTTATATGTATTATCTCTGAAACCTCTGGGTGCGACATTAAAAGCACATCCGGATATAAGGGAATTTGTGAGTGGAAGTAGACAACATAAAGTGGCTATGTATGCAGACAATCAGCTTCTTTACATGCAATGCCCAGCCCAAGATTTACCTTTAGTACATGATTTGATGCATGCTTTTGGCCACCTTTCAGGACACCATGTTAATTGGACTAAAAGTTAATTGCTTCCAGTCGGGTTACTGAACAGGGCTCAATTGATTGCAGATCTGGGAGGCTTGCATCTAGATATCTTGGTATCCACATTTCAGTTGCATCTAGCTGCTAATACATCCAGAATTTCTCCCCTCTGATGGATAAACTTAGTGAAGATTGTGAGTGATGGAATATACTCCCACTGTCTACACTTGGGAGAGTGGGGGTGTTCAAAATGACCATTTTGAAACAAATTTTATATCTATACCAATCTCTCCCTATAAAATTCCCTCAAAAACTCTTTAAACAGCTTGATACGCTTATTACTCAATTTGTCTGGAAACATGGGAGGGTTAAGGTTAAATGGAACATTTTACAACTCCCTCCCGGTAGGGGTGGTATGGGGCTACCTAATTTTAAAAGTTATTATTGGGCAGCACAATTAGCCTATCTAACCAATAAAGAACAATAAGTAAGTTGTCCCTGGCTAAAAATTGTAGAAGATATGCTAAATGGGAATCTTAAAAATGATACGTTAGTGGGTGCCTTGGCAAATTTAGGGAATGGCTTACCATCCAATCCTTTCACTAAAACCATGATGCAGGTGTGGATATTGGCTCACCAGTGTTTAGCTCATAGAAAAAAAAGGTCTCCAAACATGAGCTTGTTAAGTGTAATCCAGGATGAATTACACTGTGCACCATTGGTAATACAGTGAGTCTTGGCCTGGAGGAAATTGGGGTTAGTAACAGTTAGTCAGCTGTATGAGGGTGACTCTTTAAAGAGCTTTGATACCCTTCATAAGGAATGGGGAATATCAGTAGGAGATTTCTTTGTATTTCTGAGACTACGGCAAAAATGTGGAGAGCGGCTTTCACAAGAGAGTGGGTGGGTGGAGCCCTCGCCTCTGGAAGAAGAGTTGTTTAGGCCACAGCCTGTGAAGGGGGTACTTTCAGTCTATTATGGTACAATCCAGGGGTGCCTACAGAATAAGCAACACAACAAAAGTAAAATTAGCTGGAGTGAAGATATGTTGCTCCCATTAGATAAACTTACATGGAAATATGCTTGTGAGCATTATATGAATTGTTCTAGGAGCAGTAAGCTCCACCAAATACTGTTTAATTTTTTGCATAGAGCATACTTGGCACCTGTGATGCTGCACAAGATGGATGAGTCTAGGTCAGAGCTTTGCCCAAAATGCCAGATGGCAAATGTGGATTTTATCCATCTAGCTTTAGTTTGCCCTAAAGTTGCTCCATTCTGGCACAACACCCATCTAATAATGAGTAATGTGCTAGGGTATCCTCTGTCTAAATCCCCTTTAGAACTGTTATTAGGAGCAGACCCTACCCCAGGGACCCCTATGTTTATAAGATCCCTATGGGACCTTGCTCTTACTAATGCGAGAAGAACGGTGGCCCATGTGTAGCTCTCCCCAGCACCCCCTTTAGTAGCTAGATGGGTTAATAATTTGAGAGACTGTATAGCATTAGAACGAGCACAAAGCAATGCCCAAGGCCATCTTAATGTCTTCTACCGTACATGGGAGCCTCTGACTGAGGCGGTAGAGGCGGGTAATTTTCCCCCTTAAACTCAAGAAATGATCTAAAATATTATAGGATAATGTGTATTGTTGCTGCTCTCCGGATATAGCCAATGGTACATATAGGCATAGGTACCTATGCTGTGGTTGCACAGGAATCCTTACCAGAAATCCTGAGATATACTAATTGTAAAAGAGAAATTGATGGGGATATGTGTGAATTATAAACGACTTGTAACATTGACTTCGTACATAAACTCTTTCCTTGCTCCCAGAAAGTTATATTGCTAAAGTATTAAAATTAGATGCATGATCTTAAATCCAGGACTGGATCACATAAAAATAATAGCTTAATAAGGTAATGGATGTAATGTCATATAATGTCTAAATGCTTCCAATGTTTATTGTACCATATCACTAGAAATCGTGTATGTGTCAAAGCACTGTAAAGGGAATGTATGACCTCTGTACCGCTTTTCTCTAATAAAATAATTTGAAAAAAAAATACAGCATGGTATATTGCTCAGCAGCAAATTCTTGATGTTTTGCAGGGGTGCAGAGCCCTCCTCCTCCATTACAGGGGCTGTGGCCTCAACCCCCAACTTAAATAATCAACTCTGGGGGAGGGGAATTTACATCTCACAAAGTCGATAAATAAAAAAATGTGCAAAATGTCCATTCGTCTGGGACCAGGATTCTATACCCGGTCCACAGACACACCACCTCCATTGCTGTCTGCAGCTCATCTTGTTGAGCCATGGCAGATGTTCGGCAAACCCTCCTCCCAGCAGAGGTCTTACCCTCTCCTAGGAAATAGTGACAGGGTGGACAACCGCACTTACACAATTTCGTGGTTTTGCACCCTGTCCCTATATCTGCCTACACTTTCTGTGTTGCATGGTTTTGACCTGCGCCATATTATATATGGCATATTGACCCAGTAGGGAAGTGATGCATGGCTGATTCACACAAAAGGTAAAATTAATCTTGACAAAACTGACATAAAGCACCAAAGGTACTGACAGGCCCTGAAGCAAGTGATTTGTGTTACATAGATAACATATTTCTGTCTTTCTTTATATTGTAAGTAAATGGGGCTCATGAAATTTCCCTTGGCTAATCAAGAGTGTCCCCTAGTGACTTCTTAGGGTTTGGGAACTGAGAAGCAAAGCTGAATGGTTCTAGAACCCAAAGAAGCTAAAGTGGGATGGTCTTAATTAGTCAACAGACATATCTGAAGCCCATTTACTTATTATGAAATACTGTATTTCATTTTTTCCAACTCAGGCAAGGTCTCAAAGGGAAGTTCGTGAGGGCTATCATAGGGGAGCCCTCCCTCACAGTGCTAACAGAATCCTGTGTTGAAGCCAAGTCCACGGATGCCCTTCCCCCATCGGGTGGACGTTCATGAGGGCTATCATAGGGGAGCCCTCCCTTACAGTGCTAACAGGTATGGGAATTCAATGGGTAGATGCCACGCGGCACATGTTTCTGAACACTCAGTTGGCTCCAAAGGACTCTTGGCATTTTTGGCGACATTTTGAAATTCAAACTGTGACCTGCAGCATTTATTTTCTGTCGGCATACGAGTGGAGATAGTCTCCTGTATGTTTACCTTTAAAGCCTGTTTACTGCTTCTTTCCTAAGTTACCTTAAGCTAGAACAGCAAGCAGAACCACCAGATTCTGTAATTTAAGTGTGTACTTTAATATGTGCAGTCAGTAGCCTGTAAGTTTGCCTTAAGGTAGAAAAGAAAAACCTGACCTATAAACAATTGTGGCTGCTGTAATTCAAGTTCCTTAATCCAGGGAACCAACTCAGGGGCAATTGGAGAAATCAAGGACTTCTTGGACAGATTGTGTGTTGTTTAAATCCGAATCACAACCAGTCTAAGAAATTGTAAATCAAGGACTTCTTAGGCAGATTGTGTGTTGTTTAAATCCGAATCACAACCAGTCTAAGAAATTGTAAATCAAGGACTTCTTGGACAGATTGTGTGTTGTTTAAATCAGAATTACAACCAGTCTAAGAAATTGTAGTCCCTTCGATATCTGCTGAAAACTGCAAACTGGCTCTGTAATCCTGTCCCCTTCCCTCCTGATAGCTGCTGAAAGCTGCAAACCGGCTCTGTTACCCTGTCCCCCCTCCTCCCTGCTAGCTGCTGAAAGCTGCAAACTGGCTCACATCAGGCTCATAGCGACCACTTAAGGGAAAAAAGGGACAGAAACTCAGGCATTTTCTTTTATAAATTCAATCCATAGTGGGCACTACAGCAAGGCATTTTTAAACCCAGCTGACTGCAGGCTCCTTAGTGACCACTTCAGTGAACTAAAAGGAGCAGAAATTGAAAACTAAGAAGGGACAAGCCAGCCCTCCCCCTTCTACTCACCCCCACCCCCCAGAGAAAAAACAAAAGATGCCTACCCTACTTAACATCCTTCTCTGTACTCTTCCACAGAATCCTGTGGTGAAGCACAGACCCCCCCACCACGGATGGTCGTGAGGGCTATCGTAGGGGAGCCCTCCCTCACAGTGCTAACAAGTGTGGGAATTCAGTGGGTAGAAGCCACATGGCTCAGGTCTCTGAACATTCCGTTGGCTCCAGAGGAACCCACCACCCCCACCACCACCCTTGTTCAACTCAGACTTATATAGGGCAGGTCACGTGCACGCCTGAGCCTATCAGCTCACTTCTCCATCTGCAGCTTATCAGCTGCCGTCACTAAAGGCTGCTATCACATGGCTGCTTCACCTGCTCCTGCAAAGTGTATGTTGTGGACAGCACAGTAAGGATTGAGAGCCTAAGGTTCCCACAGCAAGCAATCCACGGCTGTTACCTACCAAGCAAGGGCTCTATACCACTTAACAAACTCCACCTCAGACAAAAGAAACCTCACTATTCACACATCTGAGGAGCACTCATCTGCCTGAGGGCAGGAACACCCACCACCCAGGCACCCACTATACCTGCCCACAACATGGGCTGGAAGGCTCAGGGGACCAAGTCCCACACCGAGGCAACTCACACTGGTCACCGCACCCCTTGCACACGTGGTACTATACTATCCAAGCCCTGCCACCTACAGGGCACCGATCATGATACTCTTGTATGTCACTGCTCTAGTATGGGTAGACACAAAAATGAGTGTCTGCAGTGACCTTAATTCATCAAGGGGAGTGCAGGAACTTCACCTACCACACCTCACAGTCTGCCCTGCTTCAAAAATGTTTGAAACACTGGTCCCAATGCATGGCCTAGCCCATAAAGGTGCCTGCTACCTCATCTTCTCTGGAGGGACTGGCAAGTGCGCAAAGTTATCACTCCTCACCTGGCAGGGGTTCCTCCGCCTAATTTTACTAATACTGCTAATGTGCTCAGGTGATATCCAACCCAACCCTGGGCCATCACTCAACAACACCATCCTGGGGTTCCCTAGCAACCCAACATGGTGTCACACAAAAGGATTGAGGGCTGCACATATGAATGTATGTAGCCTAAGACCCAAGATGCACGAAGTGCAGTCCTGGGTAGATTCATACAAGCCAGATGTGCCTGCTATCACTGAAACATGGCTGAAGCCTCACATACTACCTCATGAAGTGGAACTCGACCACTATGACTCCTTCCATAAGGATAGAGAGGGGAAAAAAGGAGGGGGCGCCCTTATCTATGTGAGCTCATCATTGGAAGTTTCCCTGTCTCCTACAAACCTGCCAAACTCCACAGGGCTTGAATCGATATTCATCAGAATCATTCTGGGCTATGCTAAACACCTAACAATAGGCAGTATATATAACACTCCCACAGGTGGCACCCCAGTGCTCCAGAACCTAGTACGCTCACTAGCAGGGTCCACTACCGATGAGCTGCTGGTCCTAGGGGATTTCAACCTGAGGTGGGAAACCTCTACCAAACAAAAGTACAAGGCCTTGCTCCTTGAAGCAAACCTGACCCAGGTCATTACAGAGGTCACCAGGCAAAACCAAAAAATGGGGAACCATTCCATCCTTGACTAGATACTAGTCTCAAATCCTGCCAATATCAAAGTGGCTGGCACAATGTCCAATGCCGTAAGTGACTACTCACCCACCTTTTGTGTCTGGAAAAACTGGCTGACCCAAATCCCACCCAGGCTCATAGTGACCAGGGACTTCTCTCGATTCTCCGCAGAGGCCTTCCAGAGCTCCCTGAGAAATGCTGACTGGACAACAATTAGACTACTAGGCAGCACAGACAATGCTGCTCAGTACTTCCAGTGCACCTTCTCTGCGGTCATCAACCTCCATGCCCCGATAAGGCAAAGATGAGCTAAAGGCCAATGCCACAGATGGATCTCATGCGAGCTGAAAACCCTAATAAAAGGCAAAGACAAGGCCTGAAAAAAGGCCGGGTGCTCTACTAGCCCAGCAGATGTAGCCAACTGCAGATTTCTGAGAACCAGTGCAAGAAAGCCTCAAAATCAGCCAAACAGGACTACATTAAATCCCTCCAGCAGCAAATACTGTTTGATCCCAAATCCTTCTGGTCTAGCATCTATTCCCTACTAAAATGCACTAGCAAACCCCAGCAGGGTAACATAAACTGCAATGGACAAAACCTAGTGGATGGAGGGGAGGCCACTCTAGTTTTTAACCATTTCTTCACTGACCTGGGTGCATACAGAATCAGCTCCCTACATGGTACACAGGGCCCCCCAGCCATAGAATCCCAGGACCCACTGAACCACCACTTCCATCTAAGGCTCATGAGTGCCAAAGAAGTGCTACCCCTCCTACAATCCTTAAAACCCACTGGTTCTCCAGGACCAGATGGACTGGACCCTAGGCTACTCAAGGCCACCACCCCAGCCATAGCCTGGCCTATTGCTCTGCTCATAAGCAGATCCTTGCGGGATGGAGTTATCCCCAAAATATGGAAACAGGCCCATGTAGTCCCAATCAACAAAGGTGGAGCTAGGGATACAATAGGCCACTACAGACCCATCTCTATCTTATGCCACCTGGCAAAGATCCGTGAGCAGCTAGTATATTGTCAACTAAGGGACTACCTGGAAGCTAACAGGCTCCTGGCCCCCTTGAAACATGGCTTTGAGCAAAAGCATGGGACCAACACCACCTTCATTCAATTCACCACCGATGTCCTAGCTACCCTGGACAAGGGTACCCCTACTGGAGCAGTCTTCATTGACCTTACCAAGGCCTTTGACCTGGTAGACCACTCACTCCTACTAACTAAGCTAAGCCAATTTGAACTTGACTAACACTTCCTGAACTGGTCCCACAATTACCTGACTGGCCACTCTCAGCAGGTCAAGTGGGTAGGGGCCACCTCCGAACCCCTACCCTTAACACTGATGGGGATCCACAGGGGTCTGTCCACTCCTATTCTCCCTACTTATCAATGACCTCCATTGCCACTATGGGAGCAGCTCCATGGTACAGTATGCCGACAATGCAGTACTATATAGAACAGCATCGTATCTGGACAATCTAGGGCCCCTGCTCCAGGCAGATTTCACTAAGGCAGAAACATGGCTAGGTGAGAACTGCCTGGTTCTCAACCCCACTAAGACAAAGGCACTACTGTTTGGGCCAGAATCCCTGGGTCCCTCCCGGGCTCATCTTCTCCTGCTTGCTACCGTATCTGGCTCTACAATCGAGGTGGTACAATCCTTCAAATACCTATGCCTCACACTAGATCAAGGGCTCACAATGAAGCCACATGTGGACCTAGTAATAAAAAACCTACACCAAAAACTGGGCCTACTCTATCGTCTAAGCGATAACATGATACTGGAGACAAGGCTGGCAACTGCACAGAGCATTCTTCTCCCCACCCTAACCTATGTTGCCCCAACCTTACTCGGCATAGCAAAACTTGACCACAGCTGACTGCAAACACTGTACCACAAAATCACATGCTTTGCCACAAAAACCCACCTAGGACCCACTACTGTGAAGCCCTTGCCTCTCTTAACTGGCCTTCCCTGAACAACAGGCTCCAGTACCCCCTATTATGCTGGACCTACAAGCTCCTAGGCACCCAAATTCTGGATGGGTTAATCGGGCTACTTGCCCCAAAGTGGATTAGCAGGCCACTCCGCACCTCAGGCAACAAACTCCTGGAAATCCCCAGGGCATGCTCGGAAGCTGGTAGTAAATCCTTTGCCCACACAGTACCCACACTGTGGAATAATCTCCCCAGCCACCTACAGCCACATTCCGGAAGGGTCCCTGCTCCTGTACCAATGGATAAAAACCATCGCTGATTAACTGTGTCTATGTGTTGGGCAAAGGGAGACTGTAACCCAGTATCCTATCCTACACTGTATCATTTGTATGCACCCAATATGGCTCCTGTCCTAAATCTAACACTGTTGTACTCTGTAAATGTGATGTGCTCAATTGCACTCCTCCATGAAAACTGGATACTGTCAATGTAATTCCTGTATGATATCTCCTACTATGTATCACTAGCCTGTATGTGAAAACTGTATGTAACTAACTCTGGGTCACCCTTAAAAAAGGGACCTTCGGGATCCAGTGGGCTTACCTAGTTAACAAAATTTAATAAATAAATAAATAGTAATGAGTGAAAAATGAATGCAAAGCTAGGTAACTGATACACCTAAAGAGCAGGATCATGTGTACTGATAATCTCAGTGCCTGGGTTTCATTTTGTGTCAGTGTTTTTGCCATTCGTATTAAGTATGCAATCTTTTGTTTTTGAAAAATACTATTTTAAATTTCCAGTTGTGGTAACTGAACACCCAACCTTGTCAAAACACATAGTAGAAGTCAAGCCCTATATCACACAGGACCATTTGAAACATGTGAAATGGTGTGTGGTCTTCTGGGAAGCATATTTATAGGGCAGCAAGTACAAATATTAGGCTGTGGAAGCACCACACAATGTGCATAATTATAGCACATGAAAGCCCTCTGCTGGCAGCAGACACCCAGGAGCAGAGGGTGGTAGCCCATCTCAAATGGAGTTGTGCCTTTGCCACTGGGTACTTCATTTAGAGGCCTGCATGTTAGTGACCACTTACTGTATGACATTTAATGTGCTGAGGGACCATATGCATGCTATTATGTGTCCATTAGCAGCTCTGTGTTATGCCTCCAAGCAATGCTTACTTCTTAAGTTAATGCTTACTTATTAAGTTGCTTTCAAATGTATACAGAAGCCACTGCTGGAACTAATTAACCCTTGCATTGCCGCAAACTGATATATCACTCCAAAATTCCTATACATTCTAATTCTGTCTGCAGCCTAAGGGTTAAGTTGACTGTTCGCAACGTAGAATGAGGAGTTTCACTGTTTGCAAACCAAGTCCAAGATAATCCTATCATCTAACAATGACATCAGCAACCAAATCACTCAGCATGAAGGTAACCCTAATCTTTAGTAAATGCAGGTGAGACTATGCTTGTTGGCACCAAAATTTAGTAACTGCAGATAAAACTATGCTTGTTGGCACCTAAAACATAAGAATATAGATTACAAGTGCAAATGCTAGTGGCCATACATGCACAATGATGTTTTAGTCAGTCACATGTCTAAAATGGGTCACGTGCACTACGCACATGTACAGAATGCAAGGTTTGTTCAAATGAACTACCATGATGGACTAGCTCTGCCCTATTGTCAGCAATTATACAATGGCAAGAAAAAATCTTGGGCTCTGATTGGCCACTGTAGGACTGGACCTGTGATGTTATCCCAGTACAGCATCACAGGTCTAGTCCCAGCACACAAATAATTGCATGAACCTATTTAAATCACTACACACAGCCCACAATGAGTGATTCCTCGTTCTGTAGGCAGCCCGCTTCCCCTAGTTGCAACCCGCCTTCCTTACTTCTGGCTCCTTCAGTATCAAACTAAAAGCTTGCGAAAGAGAAAAAGATTTTCAGTCCCAGAATGTACCATTTTATATTGGTACAGCTGTTTCCCGAGCAGCTTTAAGTATCATTCAAATTCCACCTTCACATCAACGCTCTCCTGCTCACAGCGCACACAGCCTTGCACAGTAACTGCAAGAGCCGACCTTCACACCAAACATTTTTTTTCTGGAAACTCTGGCTCCCGTACACAAATTAAAACATTTACTGAAGCCCTAAGTTCAGTCTGCTGCCCCAGTGTAAGAGCACCGCTCATGGCATTCTCCACTGACAACCCTACACATACACACTAACAGCAAGTGTGAGAGTGTGCCTCAATGTGTCTTACTGGATCATTCCCACTTGCTGTTCTCCAGCTCCACTGAATTCTGTCAGAAGAGGAGCTTCTACAGCTCTCAGGTACAGTTGCAGTTGGTGGTCTGCAACACCTGCCATTTAAATGGTGACACCAGACGTGGGAGGCTGCTTGACCAAGTTGCATTTCAGCAGGCACAACCATGAACAGCTCAGGACTGACAGATGGGGAAAGAGTTAAACAGAAAAAAAAAATGAAAGCTGAAAAAAAATACTGGGCTTAACTGTACACTTGACCAAAGCAATGACACAAAACAAACAAACAAACAACACATAAAGATTAATGTGCTGACTCGGGACTGCAGAGCCACAGATAAACAGGGCAGCTCCACCTACTGGCAAGAAATCAGCACTATTTTTTTTAAACAGTACACCTCCTCATTTAAATAAACAGCAAACAAACTACAGTCAATTCCGCTTGTGTGCAATTCAGTTGTGTGCACATTCCGCTTGTGTGCACAAAAACGTCAGGTCCCGATTCCTTTCCTGTGCTCTGTGTGTTAAATCGTTCGGATGTGTGCACACTGATTTTCAGTTGTGTGCACACATTTTAGGCTTCAGAACATACTGTCAGCTATGTTTTCTACTACAGACTGCAAAGAGAATGATGTGCCAATAGATTTGTCTTTGGAGCAGAAAGTCCTTCTCCTAGACAAGGCACTTGTTCCCGGAGTCTCACGAAAAGAACTGGCTACGGAGTTCTCTGTAGATGTGCCATGTGTTAGCAGCATTATAGAAAAGATTTCCTGAATGCTGCTTGGGGGAGGACACCACAAAGACAATACACAATTGCTTTCACAAAGCTGGAATGGGAGCCGATCAAGAACAAGATGTAGATGTTGCCATTAAGTGTGTGACCCCCCCCCCCCAGAATGCTAGCTGCAACCTTCAAGGTTTTGAAAAGAAAATCAAAATGCTAGCTACAAGGACTGCCAGGCAAGCAAATATTATTTAATTTTATCAGACTGATGCTGCTTATAGTCAAATGCAGAAATATGATAGTACAGTATTTATTAGCAATGGAATGTTTTTAAACTAACAGCGCCTTACTAAATTTCTTTTTGATATCGTAATTCCTCTTGCCAGACTGTTATTTATTAGTTACAGCATTTACTAGTTTGTTTTAACTACCACAGTACTGGAATAAAGCACACATGGTCCCGCGATGTATTTTCGGATATGTGCATTTTCGGATGTGTGCACAAATTCAGCTGGTCCCGACCTTGTGCACACATCTGGAATTGACTGTAGTTTTAAACATATTTCTTCATCCTTTTTTTTTTTGACTCACAAGCTATTGTATAATAGCAATAATGCATTCCAGGGTGTGTGTTGTGCTGGGATAACATCACGCCTGCAGTGATTGAATGCACTCAGCCCGCAATCACCCCAGGCATGATGTTATCCCAGCACAACACACACCCTGTCATGCATTATTGCTTAATTCATTTACATGGTGACATGCTGGAGTTGGTGCCAGCAGTGCATTTCAACAAGAATCGACAGTTATTCCCATATGTGTACCGCTAAGAAATTCTATAATTGATGGCAGCAACAGCTATAGGCTTCTGGGATCAGTGCAGTCAGGCTTTCATTTTATTTATTTGTTAACTGGGTAAGAGCACTGGGTAAACTAATACCCTTTTTCAGGCCCGACCAGAATACATGTAATTGAATCATAACGTATACAACATGTTTACATCAAAAACAATTAACATAGACAAATAAATTCTCCCCAATGACATCAAATATTACATTTACATTCATCCAAACAAAACAAATATTCTTCTAATCTAGATTTAAACACTTCTAATGATATAAAAGTATATGAATTGCTAGGAAGATTATTCCAAAAAGCTGAAGCAGCATCAGAAAAAGCACAAAAACCCTTTTTAAATTTACATAGAGAGGATGTAAGTAAAGTACCTGTAAAGGATCTAAGTCCCAGTCCTGTAATATGAACTTTAACAAGATCCTGCAGTGGATGGTTATGGCAACTACTGATTGATTTGAAAATTTAACGTCCCAAAAAGAAAGCAAATTTACTACTTGGAGACAACCACCCCAAACTAGAATACAATAAACAATGATGCAAACAACAAGATGCAGCCAAAACAAATCAACAAATGTTATGATATACTACAGTCAAAATACTACTTTCCTTAACCTCTAGACTGCAATAAAGACTTGCACTATAATCTAAGTGTAGCAATAAAGAACCATTTGCAATAGCTTGCTGAGTTGATAATGAAAAATACTTTCTCAACTTATGTAAAACACAAAGTTTACTACTGATTGTCTTGTGAGACTACTATGCTGCCATGCTTACATGACTGTAACATGCCTAGATATAAATCTCATGCATCTGCAGAAGGAGGTGAAAACCTAGACACATTTTATATGAAAAAATGTGAAAATTCATCCCACACCCCTAAGGTGGTCCCCCTAGTGGAAAAGCAGGGTCTCCTACCCTTACATTATCTGCCCTGTACCCTGCTTTTATAAGGGTGGAAAGGTGGGAATTTTGACTAAAGAGGAAGGAGCTAGACAGAGGCTAAGCCCAGGATGTGCTGCAGTATATAAGTACCTCACTCTGCCTCTCCAGCCAGAAGCCTACTGCCCCTACAGTGGCTCTACCTGCCTACCTGTTCATCCCGCTGGGGAGGGCCCCTCTACTTCCCTGACCTAAACAGTTCAGGTATCTATGGGAGGGGCTACAGGCAAATCCTCACCTGCTTCAAATTTCTGTGCAGTCTGTCTAATAATATCCAGACTCTAATCAACATTAAAAGACCTAGGTGGGATTTTCAAAACCAATGTAAAGGCACAACTTTTATTATGTACAAATTTAGAAATACAATAAAAGTCAATTGTCCCATTGTCCTGTTTTCAAATTTTTGACGTAGTTACTGTGAGTCTGATTTTCAAAATTCTGGTTTAGTTATGCCCAGTTTTCAAAGTTCAGCTATAAATGTAATTGGAGTCATTTGTCAGAGCAAGTGTATACTGGTCTATCATTTACATCTACTGTATGTCTAAGGTTCATATTAAGGAAGGTTAGGAACGATAAGGCTGGTGTGCCCATATGGTGCAGAGGAGGGTGACAAAAATGGTGAAGGGTCTACATCACAAGCCTTATGAGGAAAGAGTCAGAGACCTCAATTTGTACATGCTGGAGTAAAGGAGGGAGAGAAATGGCATGATAGAAGTGTTCAAATACCTCAAGGACATGAAGAAGGTGGAAGGGGAGAACATATTCCAGTTTAAAAGTAATGCCAGAAAAAGGGCATAATATGAGACTGATGGGTGGCTACATAAGGGATAAAGTCAGGAAGTTCTTTTTTTACAGAGAGGTGTGGAGCAAAGAAGAGAGAGAAGTGACATGATAGAAATGTTCAAATACCTCAAGGGCATGAACAAGGTGGAAGGGGAGAACATATTCCAGTTTAAATGTAGTGCCAGAAAAAGAGGGCATGATATGAGACTGATGGGTGGCCACATAAGGGATAAAGTCAGGAAGTTCTTTTTTTACAGAGAGGGTGGTGGGTGCATGGAATAGCCTGCCCCAGGAAGTGGTGGCCTCCTGTATGGTGGCAGGCTTCAAACATGCATGGGACAGGAATAAAGGAATATTAGAGATGGGACAAAAAAGCTAAAGCCAGTGACCAGATAGGGTCACTGGCCACTTTGTCAGGTAACATAAATGGGCAGACTGGATGGGCCTGGTGACCCTTATCTGCCAACAGTATCTATGTATCTATATATCTAGGTATATTGCTCTGAGTACTACTAGTTACTTAATGCAGGATTATTCAATCAAAAAATGTCTAATTTGTGTTTGAATTCCATTTCCGTTTTACTTGAAAATATTTAAATGGGCAAAGAGTTCCATGGGTTAATCACATGCTGCGTAAAAAAGCACTTCATTTTTGTTGTTCTGAAAGTTTGACCTTTAAGTTGAAGTGGATGTCCTCCAGTATGTTTTGCTGTTTGTTTACAATAGAAATTCAGTTCAGTCAAAAGATAAGGATCTTAAATAATGTTGTGCATGGAAATTAAGTCACCTCGTAATTGGCTCTGGTCCAAGGACATTAAATTGAGGTAATAAAGTCTGTATTCATATGGTAAATTACATATGCTATAAATAGTTTTGGTGGCTTTTGTCTGTACCCATTCGATCCACTCAATGTCTTTGCACTTGTAAGAGCACCAGACTGGGATGGCACAATCAAGATGCGGTTGCACTTATACTCTATAGAGGAGGAAGATAATAGCCATGTCTCTTGATCTTATATTCCTCTTTATAGCACTTAGTGGCCCATATGCATGAGTGACAGCATGGTATCACTGGCACTGGAGGTCAAATTTATCATTAATGTCTATTCCCAGGTCCTTCTCATTACTTGCTTGAGACAGCTGTTTATCACAAAGTATATAATGATACTTCCTGTTCTTACTACCTAAATGCATTACTTTACATTTACCTGTATTACATTTCATTCCCCATCTGGAAACCCAAGTTATTAATTTATCAAGGTCATCCTGAATTATCATATTATCTTCCATAGTCGGGCAAGTATCCCCCAATTTCATGTAATTTGAATATTTGATCACCCAGGATGTTAACTTCTTAGATCGGAAATAAATATATTGAAGAGTATTGGCCCCAATACTGATCCCCGTGACACCCCGCTAGTCAAGTGACCACTATTTGAGATATGCCTCCTAATATTATCCAGTGTTCTCTATTAATGAGCCAATCACCTATCCATTTTTTAGCCTGTTATTAAGTTTTTCTTCGATCAACTTATGGATAATAGCGTAGTGTGGCATGAGATTAAAGACTTTAGGAAAGTCAAGATATATGATGTCACAAAGAATGCCTGGATCTAAACAGCTACTTATGTTTTCATAAAACCATATCATATTCATAATACATGATTTCATAGAGGTAAATCTGTGTTGTTCCATATTAATTTTACTGAAACAAAGGATATGTTTTTCTAAGATACCTTCTAGATTTTTTTCTGGGATGGAAGTAAGTCTTATAGGCCTATACCATAGATATTGACATCAGAATTGTTACCCTTTATGTGGATTGGAGAAACACTGCCTTTTTCCAAACAGTTATCACTTGCCATTTGTTTAGAGAGGTGTCAAATGCAATCTTAAATGGAATGGTGATATTTTCACAGGTCATTTTAAGAATTTTGTTAGTTACGTTTTTGGGACCGGGTGCTGAATAATTTTTTAGTTTATCAATGACATTTCTACTTTCTTCTGCGACAATGGAAATGCAGGAAGAGTCTAAAATATTAACTGAAGGTACCTGCTTAGGGCTAGTTGCAAAGGATTTACAAAAATATGATTTAAAGCCATTAGCCATTTCTTGAGGGTCAGAAATATTGTCCTTTACTGATATGAGGCCGACTAATTGTCTCTGATCTTTTAAACAGGTTATATAACTGAAAAAGGCCTTACTATCTGAGTCGCATATATTTTGCCAGTTTAACCTCTGTCACACATTTTTCCTTCTTTATTGGGTGTTTTTTTTTAAATGGAAACTTACTTGTCCCATAACTCTGCTGAGCTGTATGTCAAGTATTTTTTGTAAGCTCTGTTCTTTTTATTTATTAGGGTTTTAATTTTGTTAGGTAACCACTTTGGTCTCATCCCACTTATGGCGTATTTCCTTATTCTAGAAATATATGCTTTACAGATTTTGAATAATGTGTTTTTAAACTCTACTCACATCTTGTTGATTTCTTTATTACGTACTTTCTTATTCAAATCTATTGTATTCTATTCAGTTCAGCATTTATACTTCCAATGTCTGCCTTTGAATATAAAAATATTTCTGTGATATCTACCATCTTTTGCATATATATATATATATATATATATATATATATCAAACTTAAATCATATAGAATTATGATTACTATTGACCAGGAGGGCCAATATTGCATGAGTTTATATTAATTGCATCAGAGCTTATAACCAGATCCAAAATATTTTTGCCTCTGGTAGGATTATGTACATTTAGTGTATGTTCTTAGTTTGTTTTTATGTTTCTAAGACTGTTGTTTTAGTTATTTTAGAGAGTTTGTGGGTTTGGGTTGGTTTGGCCTGGCTATAATGTTTCAGGGCGCAGGCCTCATAAGAATCACCTATGCTGCCTCTCTGCTGCTCAACCTCCACCCCTTCACTGACCTCCCTGTCCCTTCCACTACAGCTAGACGCTGTAGGGAGGTTGAGATAACAAAGAAGCAGATGAGTCTTTGCTGGTGGAGGGCCGCAGAGAAGGGAGTGGTGAGGTTGTAAGGTCCAGGAGATGCCCTGGATTTAAACAGGGCTGAGGGAGATGCCAGACCTGTTTAGTCCCTGTACCCAGGGGTCCCACCAGACCGAGTGGGCAGGCAGCTATAGGGCTGGCTGCTTCCTTTAATCCTCTTTGGGCAGTGCTCTGTAATGCTAGGTTGATAAGGATCAAGACTGCTCTTTTGTGGACTTGATTTCCTCTGTCATCCTGGCTTGCATTACGGATACCTGGCTGGGTGACTATGCTGGTCCAATTATAGAGGCCACCATCCCCACCAGGTACACTGTAGTGCACTGCCTGAGGAAAGATTGCAGGGATGGGAGAGTGGCCATTGTTTTTAAAGCCAGCCTGGGCTTCATGATGCATTCAGTTGGTAATACCAGATCTTTTGAGTGCATCGCTGTGTGCGGGAGTCCAGGTGCAGGTTGCAGGATTCTCCTTATTTGCCACCCTCCTGGGGTGGGACAAGAATTCCTGCAGGAGGTGGCAGAATTCATTGTCAAATACAGGTGTTTGAGTCCCCCAGGTGTTTAATCCCGGGTGAATTCAATGCTTGGATCGATGATGAATCCTAACGGTTCGGTTACAACCGCCTCCAATTAATGTCTTCACTGGGCCTGACACAAGCAGTTGGTTCTGTGACCCTCCAGCATGACCACACACTTGACTATGTTGTTCCAGCTGGGTTTTGAGATTGATAGCCATAAGATTCATTGGGCCTCTTGGTCTGATCACTGCACTGTGAGGTTCATGTTTGGGCCCCCCCCCAATAGTCCTTCCCCTGTGGAGATGGTCAGCTACCACCCTTTAAGGGGGTTAGAACCAGAAGGACTTGTGGTGTTGGCTGACCTATTTAGAGTTGAGGCAGCTTGTGCAACTGGCTTCAGTGAGGCAGTGGCCACCTATAATATGGTGTTGTCCGAAGCACTGGATGCCATTGCGCTGGTTCATATACAACCAAGATCTTCTCACTTGAGATCCCCTTGGTTTGATGGGGATCTCAAGGTGATGAAGATCAAGAGTCAGAAGTTGGAGCATTATTGGTGGAAGACCCGGCTTGAGGGCGATAAATTGGTCCTGCGTGCCCACTATGGTGAGTAACAGGAGTTAATCTCCCATAAGAAGGCAGAGTTCATTTCCAGGGAGATTGTGGCAGGGAAGAAAAGATCTGCTCAGCTTGTTTGAACTGTGGATAGGCTTCTTCATCTAGCCTGTCTACAGCCAAAGGACACCTTTTTATCTACCTTGTGTGAAGAGTTTGCTCTGTTCTTCTTTGACAGGATGTCATCTATCCTGTCGGGGATTCTGTCGGGGGGCCTATGCCTTGCAGCAGCAAGACTGGTGAGAGCAGAGGCTCTCTGCCTGTCTGGGAGGAGTTTAGGCCAGTGGTGGTGCCAGAAGTGACTGGGGTGATCTTAGAGCTGAAGCACACATTTTGTGAACTGGACCCAGCCCTGATGCATTTCTTGATGGGATGTGCCAAGGCTGTTGGCCCAGTGTTCACCAGGATTGCCAGGTGTTCCATGGCGGAGGGGGTGTTCCCAGTGGTCCTAAAAGAGATGCTGGTGATACCCCTCCTTAAGAAAACTACCCTTGACACAGACGTTCTGGCAAATTACCGTCCTATCTCCAACCTGCCTTTTTTGAACAAGGTTGTCGAGAAATTGGTGGCACATCAGCTCTAGCATCATCTCATGTCCTAAGACATCTATGAGCCATTTCAGTCAGGTTTTCAGGCTAGACACAGCACAGAAATGGCACTAGTTAGGGTGCATAATGATCTACTCAGGGCTAGAATAGATGAAAGAGGTCAGTTCTTGTATTCCTCGATCTGTCTTCAGCCTTTGACACCATGGACCATGTTGTGCTTCTTGATCAGCTCTGTGAGTTTTGTGGACTTGCCAGTGCTGTCATCAGATGGTTTGAATTCTATCTCTTGGACAGGGTGCAGCGGGTAGTGATGGGGAATTTCTCCTCCCCTCCAATGCCTCTGTCAAGTGGAGTTCCACAGGGCTCGATCTTGTCACTGATGCTGTTCATTGTGTCTATGCTGCCCTTGAGTGAAATCATTCAGCGAACCAGCATGGAGCTTTACTGCTATGCAGATGATACTCAGCTGTGTTTATCATTTGCTCTTGTAACATCCGATGCCATTGATGTGCTTAAGATCTGTCTGGCTAAAATCAATGACTGGATGGCTTACCGCTGGCTGAGACTTAACCCGGATATGACAGAGGTGCTGGTGTTCAAGCCTGGTCATGGCATGATGGGTTGCTACCTGAAGCAGACACAGGTCTTTTCCTGGGGTCTGCTCCATTGGTTGCTTCTCTGAGGGTGCATTATCTAGATGTGATCCTGGACAGCAGGCTGACTTTTGAAGATCAGGTGTCATCTGTTGTTAAGAGTGGTTTCTGCCACTTACAGAACATCACCAGGACCAAGCCCCTTGTTCCGCCTGAGGATCTGCCAACCCTAGTACATGCCTGTGTCTCCTCCAGACTGGACTACTGCAATTCTCTTTACTTTGGGGTCATGGGAGGGACCCTATGCAGGCTGCAGCTGGTGCAGAATGTGGAAGCCCAGTCACTGATGGGCCTACCTAGGTCATGTCATGTGACATCGGTCCTGCGTGCTCTGCACTGGCTGCCGGTCAGGTGATGGGTCCTTTTCAAGATGGGCATGTTCACCTATAAGGACCTAAAGGACCTGGTTCCTAGCTACCTGTTAGAGATCCTGACACTTGCTACCCCTGTTCGCTCTCTCCACTTCTCCTCGAGGGGCCTCCTGGATGTTCCCGGGGTTCAGTTTACGACTTTTGGTGATCAAGTTTTCAGTGTCTCTGAGATGACCCTGTGGAACATGCTTCCACCTGCAGTCCAGGAGGCCCCGTTGATTGGTGTTTTTAAGCAAAGGCTTATGACCCTCCTCTTCAGCCAGGCATTTATTGAATAACTTATTTCCAACCCTGTCTATACTATAGTTAATACTATAGTTGTTTTTATTTATTGAGTGCTGATTTTAACTTCCTGCTGCTTCTGAGATGTATTTGTATGTACTTTGTTATACTGTGTATGGCGCCGAGAGCCTCTGGGACTGGGCACCTTAAAAATAAAATTGCCTTGCCTTGTATTAATCCATGCTGTTCATTTAGCAAAAGTTCAAGGTCGAGTTTATTGCAGGAAATCTCCATTTAGCAAGCTCATTCACAAGAAGGTCCTGGGACGGGCATACAGTCAAGTGTACAATACATTAAGACAATTACATAACAATATATAGCATGCATAAAGAGCTCCCCGGATACAAAATGTTTATGATGAGAGGTAACACTAATTATATGACAATACATAGCATACATAAAGAGTTTTCCGGATAAAAAATTTTCCTGGTGAAAAGTAACAGTAACCACATAACAGTACCTAGCATGCATAAAGAGTTCCAATGGATACAATGTTCATGATGAGAAGTAAAACTAGTGATATAGAGAGAAGGATCCTACGATACTGTGTGATAGCTAAATGGAGACCACAATAATGGCTTCAAGTTTAATGACAACTACAAGTGTCTTTTATATTGCCCATAGCTAACCTTTTGGAAAAGTTAACAGGGACAATACTGGATAATTTCAGAGAGGACTGTAACCGATTCCAAATAGTTGGCAGGGAACATGAGATAGCGTGTTTGCCAAAGGAAGTACAGGTCCTGGGTACATCAAGGAGGAGAAAATCAGACTTCCTGAGGGAGTAGACACTGTGGGATATGTGTACTAAGAAGGTTAGGTATTGTAGAAGTTTATTCAGAAGAAGGTTTAGAGTCCAGATACCAGCATGGAATGACCGTCTAATGGTCAGCAAGGACCAGCCAACTGTGGCATATACATTACAGTGATGAGTTTGGGGTAAGGAGTTTGTAATGAAATGAAGGGAGTGGTGTTAGAGAACGTCTAGCTTATGAAGGTTGGTAAGTGCAGAGAAGTTGTAGATTATGTCACTGTAGTCAAGAAGGGGGAGGAATGTGGCCTGAACCAGCCTGATTTTAATCCCTGTGGGATAGAAGGACCTGTTACGGAAGAAAAAGCCTAACCTGGCTTTTAGTCTCTTGGACAAGTCATCAAGATGATCGTTGAAGGAGAGCTTGTTGTTGAGCCAGAAGCCAAGATATCTGAACTTTGAAACGATTTCCAACTGTTCTCCTAGGGAAGTAATTATAAAGTCATTAGGTAAGACAGGAACAGCAAAGGGGGACGTACATGGGTGGAGAATCATGGCTTTCATTTTCTTGGCATTTAGGAGCAACTTTGCATTATCTAGATTATGTTCTAGTTGTGCAAAGTCAGCTTGGGGAGTGTCCCTAACTCCTTCCAGTTAGGGACCAGATGTGTATAGGACTGTGTCATCTGCAAAAAAATGCAAGTGAGACTTGGTAATCTAGTGGTCAAGATTGTTTACATATAAGGAAAAAAGGACGGGGCCTAAGATAGATCCCTGTGGGACTCCCCTAGCAGTAGGTAAGGAGGACGAAAACAAATCTCCTGTTTTAACTTTCTGAGTCCTTCCTGCTAAGTAACTGTTGAACCACTGGGTAGTGGGTGGGGTAAAGCCTAGGTTAGTAAGGCTGTTCACTAATAAATTGTTGTCTACGGTGTCAAAAGCTTTACTAAGGTCTAAGAATACTGCACCCATAATTTTCTTAGAATCCATTGCAGAGACCCAGTCGTTAGTAACCTTGGCCAGGGCTGTAGTGGTGCTGTGGTTGGGGTGAAAGCCAGATTGTAGATGGTTTAAGAGAGAAAGAGTGAGTTTCAATGTGGTTTTTCAGTTGTGCATAGATCAGTTTTTCGAAGGCTTTCGAGAGGATGGGCAATATTGAGATGGGCCTATAATTATTGAGATCACAGGGATCACTCAACTTAAATAGGGGGAGAATATGAGCAGATTTCCAACACGAGGGGACTGTGGCGGTTGAGATAGAAAGGTTGAATATATGAAGAATTGGGGCAGTAAGGTAGGCGTAGCCAAGTTTTAGGAATATTGGTTCTAGTCTATCTTCTCCGGCACTTTTTTTAGTATCCAGGTTAATAAGCGAATCTTCAACTTCTTTAAAGCTAAGGGGGAGCAGCTGGAATGAACAAGCTGAGGTAGATGGCGATGCTTTTGAGCTACCTTGGTTCTTTACTTGGGTGGCATATGGAGAGGAGTCGAACACTAAGCTGGCAGCGACGAAATGGGAATTAAGTTCTTCTAGTATTTGACAAGTACTTTCTATAGCTGAACCGTTGCTGTGGATTTTAAGTGGAACAGAGGGGGCAGTTGAGCGACCCTTGATTGACTTGAGGGTCCTCCAGATTTAAGAGTTCCCTTTTGCCTGTTCTAGGGTAGAGACATAGAAGTTTGATTTGGTCGTGCGAATATGTTTGACGCAAGCGTTCCTAGCTGCTCTAAATGCCTGCGAATCTAGGGGGCTCTTGGTGCCCCTAGCCTGGGCCCATAGTTTGTCACAGTTTGTCAGTGCATTCTTGAGTTCCAGAGTAAACCAAGGGTGTGAGTATTTGCACGTCCAAACCTTAATGATGGGAGCATGTCTATTAACCAGTGAAGTAATGTTGCCATTGGTACCATTAACAGCCTCATCTACTGACTTTGCAAGGAAGCGGTCTTGCCACCTGACCTTACTTAGGTCAGTCAAATAGTTTACAGTATTGAACTTACGGAATGACTGTTTGGTAATGAATTTAGGGGGAAGGTTGACTTTGGCTTGTGATCTAGTACAGACTACGATACTATTGTCACTCATATCATTATGGAAGACCGCTGTTTGTAAGACTTTATGTGGGTGGGTAGTTAATATAACATCTAGAAATGAACTATTGGCTATTTTTAAGGTATTAATCCTAGTGGGTTCACTAATTAGTTGGGCAAGACCAAGTTCATCACAAAGGGATTTCAAGCCAAGAGATTTTGTTGATAGCCAATCCAGGTAAAAAGTCTCCAAGGATTATTGTTTCTGTATTAGCATTAATGATAAGAGTTTTGAGGGCACTAAGTATATCAGTTCCGGTAGCAGGTGGTCTGTATCCACCTATAATAGTGATGTTCTCAGAGGAAGGGAGGTGGAGCTTCAGTGAAACAATTTCGTATTCCTTATGTTTAGATTTGGTAAGAATATTGCTAATTGTGAACTTAGATTTAGTATAGACAACTACTCCGCCCCAGATTCCCTATCTGCCCTGTACAGCGTGTAGCCCACTAGATTAATTTGGTGGTCAGTAATGTTTTTATTAAGCCATGACTCGGTGACAATGATGAGATCAGGTTCGGTGTGGATGGCCCAGGCTTCTAACTGAGTTAGTTTTTTGGGCAGACTCAGAATATTAACCATCATTATTTTTAATCCAGGTGCAGCTGCAAATTCAGTTGGTGAGGAGAGCAGCGAAGGGTTGTCTGGGTTTAGCTCAACATTACCTGAGCAATGAAGGAGAAGGAGTAATAATTTCTTTAAGCTCAAGTGCGACCTAAGAGCTTTTTTCTTTCTGTCTGTCTGTTACTTGTTATTGAGGGTAGCAGCTGTATATTAATTGTGAACGTACTTGCACTGCAGTTTGGGGCTAGGAAAAGGAATGCTTTAAGAGACAATTGAGAAGGAAGATGTGAAAGTAAGGAAGAAGAAGGTGAAGAGTGGGTAAAGGGAGGGGGGCGTAAAGAGTGGTGGTAGTATAATGGCAGAAGACAGAGCAGGTAGGGTTTTCCAAGACAGTGCTCGAATATTGAGTTTTGTTGAGGTAGCATATGTCAGAAACAGAGATTATTAGTAATAGACACACAACAGTGTAGTGTGCCATGTCTCTCAGCTGAATAGGGTTTAGAGTTAATGGCAAAATAGAGCAGATTGATTGTGTGGAAGAAAGTGAAGGGCTTTTTCTTCTTTTTGCTTATTTATTATATATATATATATTTTTTTTTTTTTTATTTTTATCTAAACCGTGGGCCTATAGGATGGCAAAGTAAACAGGGATGGCATGGCTATGGTGTATTTAAAGGAGACCTGGGAGGGGTGGAGGGTGTGGGTCGAAAATCTACAGGAGAAAGCACTCAGAAGAAAAGAAATGCAGCAGCCAGCAACAGAGTGGAGGACTGGACCAATTGGAGGCTTTCTGCAAAAGGCGCCCAGAATCCGGTTGGCTGCCTTCGGAGCTGTACCTTCTTGCAAGCTGTGTCCGAGGTCCAGGAGGCAGCCGTCGGCTAATGGAGTGTCATCGGGCCGGTGAACGGGAGTCCTGGGGTGGAGCGTGGTCTCGCTCTGTTCAGGGGCAGCAGCTAAGGGGGAGACTATTTTCTGTGATGACTGAGGCTGTGTTTTGCATCCAGTTAATATCACCTAGGTTTAAATCTCCCAATGACAATACTGTATATCTCCCGTCTCAGGTGCTTTTTCTAGTTCAGTCATTTTGTCAAGTGTTGTTTCTGTGCATGTATCAGGAGGCCTATAACAGACTCCAGTTACAAGGGGGGAGGGGGAGAGAACGTGATTGTTATCCTAACCCAGATTGTTTCTGTGGAAGAGTCATTTTTTATTTTGCTAGAAACTTTGAAAGTGCTTAACCTGTCATGAATAAATAAAGCAACTAGCCTGCAATATCTGTTGGGGTCCCTATTTGTTGTATAAATATATCCTTTTTAGGATTTCTCCCAGATAGAATTCACATCCTACCAGGCTTCAGTAATCATAATGATGTCAAATGTTTCATTACCATTTGATGCAATTAACTCATCCATCTTATTGGCTAGGCTCCTTGCATTTAGCAGAATACATTAAGCTGAGCGGCAACCCTAACATGAAGGGGCACAGTCATACGCTGGAGGGTGGAAGGTTAAGGAGGGAGGTCAGGAAGCACTTCTTCACAGAGAAGGTGGTGGAAACTTGGAATGCACTGCTGGAAGAGGTCATCTCAGTAGTGACAGTGGACAGCTTTAAGAGAAAATGGGACAGGCATAGGGGGAAAGTAAGGATCATGGGTAGTGAGGATGGGAGGAGTGTGAAGGGAGGGCAGGGACGTTAGCTCAAGCTGTGGACCCTGCATTGTGAGCAGATATGATAGACCGAATGGCCTTCTTCTGCTTGTTTCTTCGTATGTCCATATGTAATATATTTAATTTGACCATGTTTGAGTTTACCTTTATCTTTGCGTAGCTTGCTGTAATTAATGGACCTCTTGTTCTTTGTCTGACTAGTGGATGCCACATTTCCATGCAGTTTAAACTGACCCTCATAAGTGACTTAGGATTTGTCTTCCCAGTTGACTTGCCCCTCTTTTGTTCAGGTGGAGACCGCCACTAGTGTACAAATGGTGTCGATTAGTAAAGGTCACACTGTTATCTATACAGACAATATTTTCTCCACTACACCAATTGAACAACCTAGTGTTGATATATTCAGTATTTTTATTTTTCTCATTGCAAGCTTTAGGTTCAAAAATGATTCCCGAGATGGTCAGTCTACAACTTCTTGATTTTATATGGGTTCCAAAGGCGAGAAGGTCATAGCAAATATTCTTTTCATGCTACTTGCCTATGTCATTAATACACAGATGTGAAACATTGTCTGTATTTATATTATTATCATTTATGATTCTGTCAATTCTGGATGATACATCGCTAATCCTGGCACCTTGCAGACAAATTACCAAAGTGGTTACATTATCAGAGCTACATATAGGAGACTCCATGTATCGGATGATGGAATCTCCATTTACTAATATCATTCCTTGGAACTTCCTTCACAACTTGTGTGATAATGTTATTATCACTTAAAGTTGTCCTGTCTAAGACTCTGAATCTATTGGAGATGGGAACATCCTTTTATAAGATTACGGCACTCTCCTTTTCTTCCTGTATTTAGATTGATCAATTAAATATCAATCATTTGCATCATTCTCATCTTCTTCGGTAACTCTTTTAAGTAAATGACTTATTTTTGGAGCCTCATCTGTGTCCTCTCCCTCCTCCCGGTTTCTTTTCTTATCCCGTTGTATTTGTTCAATAATATAATTTTCTGCAGAAATAGATTGCACAAATTTGGCAACTTTGTCGATTTCTGAACTTTCTTTCAAATTTTCATTGAGTGATAAGCAATTTTCCACATGTAAATGTATCGTTTGTCAGATACTGAGGTCTCATAATGTACATGTTACACTTATCACTTACCACTATGGGCCCGTTTGTACTCAATGATTTAAGTAATTTTTAAATATGCTCCAAAGTTTCCATTGTCACTGTGGTATCAAATTTAGAATGCAGCAAGTAAACTGATTATGATATGTCCCACTTGGAAATGTGGTTCAGAGTTTCAGATCACAGACAACAGCCCAAATTTAGAACTCATGTTTCAGGCTAATGTTCACAGAAGCTAATGCTATGGTGTAGTCAGCACTTCCAATACAACTCTCAAAATAATGAACAATTGCAATGGTGTCACCTACTCTTATTTAATACTACTCCCCTTGCACACACAAGGACTTGACTCCCAAGGAATAAGCTGTGATTCAAAATACGTGGGAAACCAAAGCTTACACTAGTGCTAATACAGATGTTTGATGGATAGTGATGTGCAAGTCCGCAAATTTCACTCCACGAAAAATTTCATGAAATGTGCTCAATTCCTGAAGCACAATACACAAAATTAGCCAATTCGTGGAGTGCTGGATTAAATGCAAAGTGTGGAATTTCACAGGTAAAATTCCGCACTTCGCACACAAATTTTGGCAACAATGTAAAACAAATATATAAATCCCACAGTGTCTAGTGGTCCCCCCCCACCCAACTCACCAATCACTGGCAATTCAACCACAATGTAAATATATACATATATATATATATATATATATATATATATATACACATATACATATATATATAGATATATCTATATATCTTTTTTTCTTTTTAAAATTAAATCCCTGGTGTCTAGTGTTCCCCCAACCGATTGCCGGCCACAATTATAATAATTAAAAAAAGTTTAGTCCATAGTGTAAGGTCCCTCCCCAGTCCCCAATCTTATGATGTCCCACCCGGTAATAATAAAAATAGTTTTCCATAGTATAGGGTCCCACACTGTTCCCCGATCACCTGGTCCCCCACCCCTTAATGATAAAAATAATATTCCATGGTGCAGTGTTCCTCCCCACCACTGATTACTGCACTGTAATAAAAGTATACAGCCTTTTCCATAGTGTAGTGTCCCTCCCCCTCCCCACCACCTATCACTGCACTGCAATGGTAAAAATAAAACCTTTTTCATAGTGTAGGGTCCCAACCCATTCCTCAATCATCCATCCGAGAATAAAAAAAAAAGTTTCCATAGTGTAGGGTCCCACCTCGTTGCCTGATCCCTGATCCCCCACCCATTCATAGGACAGGTTTCACCTGAAGGGTTGCCTCCCCAATGGTGACACCAACACAGTGACCTACCTCACTGCAGATGAAATCGACACTTTGTCAACAGGTCGCTGTGTTGGAGCACCTGAGACAGGGGCACACTGTCTCCCAGTCCTGCACCCCCTCCCTGAATCAACTCCAACTCGGAGTTCAGGAATCTTTAGTACGGGGGCAGAGCCCCCCCCCAATAAAATAACAGTTCTGGGAGACACATGGGATTTGAGTCTACTGCAACTTGCAGTTGACATAAATCCCATCGCTGTGATGCTGGTCCACAAAAATGTTGTCGAACCGGCATCATAGATCCTCACCTGAAGAAGGGAGCTGTGAGTCCCTGAAAGCTTGTGTGGAATTCCATCTTTGTGCAAGACTCTTGTTGGTCCAATAAAAGATAACAAATCTACCAGTGTCTCCTGTTTTCTAAGAACCTAAAATCTCTTTTTACTAAATAATGCTTTATTCAACTAACATGCATGGTAGTCTATTACAGTGCTGTGCTTCTTTATTGGGGGGGTCTGGAACCCCCACTTATTCTTAGACCAACCCCCACTCATTGCCCCATACCCAGGCTTTCCCTCCCAGGTGGGGCCACTGGGAGCCCCCCTCCCAATGAACACTATTGGCAAGCCCTGGCTTACTCCCCGGGTCTGGCTCACAGGATCAGGATCCGCTTGGACAATAAAGGCAGTAGGCAGCAGGGCAGAGCGGGTCATCATACTGGGGGCAGGGCTTTTTTTGTGGATGCTTGCTTCCCTGGGAGTGGGGACATGCGGTGACATCCAGCATCTGTCCAGCCTCCCTAATGTTACGGCACCGGTTATGGCGGTACTCCCAGCATCCGCCAGGGATCTGTAAAGTGATGGACACTCATTCCCCACCCTCCCCCCAGAGAAGGAGAGCAGTCCCTAGGACGCTTGATCTATTCTTTCCCTGGCTGGCCCTCCAACTCCCAGGTCCATTCCAGAACCCGAGTCATCAGCATCGCAAACAGAAATCCAACTAATGCACCTGTGGGCCGGCTCCAGTGCTATGCTTCCTTGAGGATTTGTATGTACATTTTTTGAATGAGGCATTTTTTTTTTAAATTTAAGTTTATTAGTTTCAAAGGTAATACAACCAAAAACCCATGATGATTAAGAAACAAACCGTAAACCCAGATCAAACCAAAAAACCCACCCCTCCCCCCATAACCAATATAGTAATAACAAGGCACATTTAAGAATAAAACAACATAAAATATCTGTCTGTCAATCCATGTGCCAAAGAGTATGTACCCTCACCCCCCTCCCCAGGGTGCACCCGCTAAAATCATAAATTAACAGTTTCTGAATTCTGGATATCACTCCTATTAAACAACCCATCTAATAATCAGACCAACCGTCCAAGTTATAGTAAAGGGAACATATCTTAAAACCACAATAAGACAGTATACTAAGGTAACAACTACTATGCTATATAGTATGAGGGTGCAGGGATCAGGTCGTCAAGCTTATCCTTAAGGTAAGCAAAGAGACTGGAGCTTACCCCATCTTTTATGAAATGAGTCCATACGGTTTTTATAACTGGCAATCAAATTTTCAGACTGGAGATACGACATCAACTCCTTTAACCAGTCCACAAAGGATAGAACCAGCTGGTCCTTCCAATGCCTTAAAACCAGCGTTTTGACTGTCATAGATATCAGGGCCATATGGTACCTATGCTCCACACTGTCTATCAGAGAAAAATCACCCAATACACAAATTCCTGGAGAGAAAAACCTGCTCAGACCCAGAAGGGGATCTAGGTTATCCCGAATCAAAGACCACAATGGGGCAACCTTAGCACACTCCCAAAAAACATGAATCAAGGTGCCCTCATCTTGCGAGCACCTGAAACACACTGGAACAAGAATCAGCTTACGCTGAAAAAGCTTGACCGGAGTGAAGTATAAATTATTAACACTATTATATTGCACTAAACGAAACCTGTCCTGTGTGTGATACCTATGTAGGCTAGGCCAAAAGGTTCTCCACAATGGTACCTCCTCGGGAAGAAGATATGTCCAGACCGAGGGACCACCAACCTCCTCCTCCCCAGAGTTCAAAGTCAAAAGGTAGGAGTATATCTGCGAAAAGGAGTGGGGCTGGGATGCCAACATAATAATGTTGGAAAGGAAGGGATGCACCGCAGATTGCTTAAACACTGTTCCAAACTTACTACTCACCAGATGCCAGAGCTGTAACACCCTAAAAGTCTCTCTGCTTGGGATATCAAATCTGGCTAAAATATCACTTGATGTAAAAAGCGAAGCATGGCCGAACAGATGCTCAACCCTGGAATCTTTAAGTTGTGGGAGCCAGTTTGTTCCCAACCAAGAGTCTCCTAAGGTAATATTAGGGTTGAGAAAAATCGGCTGCCCTAAGTCCGTAGTGGTTAGAAATCCGAAAAACCTAAGACATTGGGCCCACACTTTAAGAGAAGCTGCTACCGTGTTACCGTGTCATCAGAAATCAGTTTGAGAGGGTTTTCGGGTAAGATAAGGGAGAGTGGATATGTCAAATCTAAGCTCGAGAGGAAGGCCGATTCTAACTGAAGCCAAATTGGGGAAAGGCTCAGGCTCCGCAGAGAACCACTCTTCCCAACTTGGACAGGTGGGCTGCCCAATAATATAACTGAAAATTCGGAAGTCTTAGGCCTCCTTTCTTTGGGAAGTGATAAAGAGTCAGATGAAACACCGCACTCCTTTCCTCTCCAGATGAAGGTGGAGAACAGACTATGGAGCTGCTGAAAAAGGAAAGAGGGAGCCAGAGGTTGGTAAGGTTCAGTGGGTAAAGATCCGGGAAGAACATTCATCTTGATGATGTTAATTCTGCCCCACAAGGAAATAGGAAGGGATGCCCAACGCTGCAAATCTTGAGTAATCGAGTCTCTAATCTTAATTAAATTTAGTTTTTTGAGCAATAACGGGTCAGTAGAGAAGTAAATCCCCAGATACTTAATTGAATTGGAAGTCCACCTCATTCCAAAGGAAGAAAAACATCTCTTAAAGGTATAATTATTTAAGGGAAAGATCTCACATTTTGAAATGTTTAACTTATAGCCAGAGAAGGAGCTAAACCGTCTAATAATATCCAAGGCTGCATCTAATGATGCTACTGGGTCTGACAGATGTAAGAGAACATCATCTGCATACGCAGAAAGAACTAGCTCCCGACTATGGAATCTGACCCCTCTTACCCGAGGGGAAGACTTAAGATTAATCAGTAGAGGCTCCATGTATAAGTTAAACAATAAAGGAGAGAGGGGGCAACCTTGTCTAGTGCCGGCAAGAAAACTGAAAGAGGGGGATAATACCCCATTGCAATCGATTTTTGCAGAGGGGCACCTATAGAATACCTGTATCAAATTCAGAAAGGGAGTCGGGAAGCCCATTTCTCCATGACGGTCCATAAAAGGACCAATCAACCCGATCGAATGCTTTCTCAGCATCTAAAGAGACTAATACAACTGGATCTGAAGCAGACCGGCATGTTAGAGATATGCGATAGAGTCCTCAGATGGTCAGCTGCTGATCTCCGGAGACAAAACCTGCCTGTTCAGGGCTCAAAAGCTCCGCCCAGATCTTTTAATCCTCTCAGCAAGTATTTTGGCTAGTATCTTAACATCGTAATTCTGAGCGAAATGGGACGGTAACTAGTCGGGTCAGAAGGCCTTCATCCACTTTAGGAATTAAAACTATAGTGGCCTCGAACAAAGCCGGATCAAGTTCCACTGCGACCGGGAAGTAATTATATAGCTTAAGCAAGATAGGAACTAAGTCTTTAGCAAAAACTTTGTAAAAATTCGCTGGGAACCCATCTGGGCCCGGTGCTTTGTCCGGAGCCAGAGAGGCAATCGTGCTCTGGATTTCTTCGGTTGAGATAGGAGCCAATAAGCTCGCTTGTTGGGACTCCAATATGCTCGGGACACCAATTTCTCTAACATAGTTTCTGACCTCTGCCCTAGTATGGGATGTCGGAGGAGGACTGTAAAGATTTGAATAATATTCCCTAAAGACCTGAGCAATCTCTGGGTGAGGAAACAATACTTCCAGATGAGGAAACCAGAGAGGAATAAGCCTCGAACCTTCACATGCAAGCGCAGAGCCAATAACTTGCCAGATTTCTCGCCAAGATCAATGTACTTAGCCTGAGTTTTTACCAGACAATACTCTATCTTTTCTTTCAGAAGGTCCGAGTATTCATTCTTAACTGAAAGGAGCTCTTTAAGGTCCGAGACCGAAGAAGTTGATGAATACCTACCTTCTAACTCCTAATCCTACCCACCAACTCTAACAACCTAGCCAACCGTGTTTTCTTCCTAAGGGAAGCCATCTTAAAAAGTCACCCTAAGATAACACTTTAACGCCCCCATATCATGTCCACTCTAGGGTGGAATCCATATTGTCGCCAAGAAGAAAGATATTCTAGAGCTGATCTCCGAAACACAATGCCGGTCCTTTAATAGTTGAGTATTTAATCTCCACATGGAGTCTCGAGAATAATCAGGGCTTGAAGAGAGGTGTAACCAAACCAAAGCATGATCTGACACGATGATCGGCTCTATACCAGATAAAGACACACTCGGGAGAAAAGATAGACTAACTAATATCATATCCAGTCTCGATTTAGTACCATGTGACTGGGATTGAAAGGAAAAGGCCCGACAAGAAGGATTGGCAATACGCCACGGATCACCAAGGCCTAACATTGAGACCATTTCACAGAGAGCTTTCTGGGCCGAGGAAGATGTGCGCCTGTCCTGGGGCTCTCTATCCAACGACGAGGGGAAAGGCACATTCCAGTCCCCCCCAACACATATTGAGTTGGCAAAAACAGCCAATTTATCTGTCAACTTCGTGAAGAATTCAGGATTACCTCCCACCGGTCCATATACCGAACCCAGAACTACACTCACTCGCTTAGGTTACCCTTAACTAGAATGAATCTTCCTCTGGGTCTGAGCAGACCAGGTCCTTGGTAATAAAACATGTCTTTTAACAAGAATCGCCACCCCTTACTAAAATGAGAGTTCCTAGCAAGGTAAACTTGGGAAACCCAGACCGAGAAGGCAGCTTGGCCTCATCTCGGCCTAAATGTGTTTCCTGCAAGAAAAGGATGTCCGCGTGGAGCAGGAACAGTGATTGAAAACCTGCAAGCTGCTTAACCCGATCCCTGAGCCCTCTCACATTCCAGGATACTATTTTGACAATACTCATAGCCATTTTAAAATTATCTCACTACAATTGGATACCCAGATAAAATACCTCCAACATACTATAGCAGGTTGCACCTCCCTTATAATAAGTTTGAAACCCCTTCGTACAAATCCCCCATCCTCCCCCTTACAAAAGACCCCAGACCCGATCGGAAATTGCTTAAACGCCAACCTGTAACCCCCACATGCCCCCCAACCCAGACTCTAAAATGAATTAACAAACAAACTACCCTAAAAGGGTCCCCCCAAACAAGACTGTAAGACCCAATACTATGATCAACAGCATGGAAACCCCCCCCAGAACACCCCAAAAAACAAACCCCGCAAAAACTATGTACAGATGGGTGTCCGCACAACAATAGTCCAAAATACAACCTATTACCCCAGGTTACGAGCCCCCCAGTTCCCCATGTGAATCTCCAAACCCCCAGAGCCAAAAGCCGATAGCTATATATTATCAAAAACCCAAACTCCTTCAGCAAAGATATGACCCCAATAACTACTAACCAGCACCTGCTACAAATCAGCCTGGGGTAGAGATTAGCAACCCCCCCCACACATGGCTCACGATCCCACATCCAGCACGCAGATTCACCAAGCCCCCCATAGCCGCCCCCATGCCCCCACCCCCCCACATACCAATACAACAGGAAGATTGAGGAACCTTAAAGAAAGAAAGTGAGGGGGAGGAGAAAGACAGAAAACATAAACATGTATAAGCCCCCAATAACGAACCATTCCTTAGGCCTCTTCTAACCAGGCAACCCCACAATGGTCCTCCCCACACCTCAATAACCCAGATGGCCACCTACCCGGATCAGCTCCAGACAAGAACCAGGAAGGCAGTCCGAACACACGCCCTTCCAGCAAGAGATAGAGCGGTGGCTCACCGGAAATTCGACATAGAGATTGCCGTTTCCAAGGGGACCCTTAATGCCGCCGGACCATAACTGGTCTGCCCCCCAGGAAATTCCCTCCCAGAAACCACTCCCACGAAAAAAACGTTCCACCGCCGGCATACGCGCCTCGCAAAACGGGACCAACAACGCGAACCCAGGCCCCAACCTAGCCACCCATCACGCCTCATCTCCGCGCCAGCCCACCAGAAGAAACCAGAGAAAAAGCCAAAACAGCCAGACAAGACCAAGGAAAAGACCACCACAAGGCACAACACGAAGGTAGGTGACAAAAGGATGGGCAAGGGTGACACAGAAAGGCCAGGGGTCGCCACAACAACCAACAGGGTTAGACACAGACACCATCAAACGGAACAATAACACTATAAACAGGCATTAACACAGCCTCCAGCAGTCCTTGAGATAGTCTTCAACCGGATCCCTTAAACAGGTCGGGCAGTCTGTTAGTAAGCTCCTTGTGGGCCGCTTCTGGGGTGTTGAAACTCATGGCTGAGCCTCCAACAGTCACTTTTAAGGTTGCGGGATATATCATCCTGAATGGGATAGCTGCTGCTATAAGCTTCTGGACTATTTGGTGGTACGCTGCTGTCTTCTCCCGTATCTTCTTGGGAAGGTCCTGGGCAATCCGGATCTTCGAAGTACCCCACAAAATTTCTTTAAGCTCCCGGGCCTTCAAATATACATGCTGCGTTTCCAGGTAACTTAAAAATTTGATGATAATCGGACGTGGGGGGGATTCAGCTGTAGGTCGAGGGCGCAACGAGCGATGGGCCCTTTCAAGATGATAAGAGGCATTTATGGGAGATGGGCCTACTATTTTCACAAAAAACTTCTGCAGGAAAGCCATACGGTCTGGGCCTTCTTCCATCTCCGGAAGGCCAATTATAAGCAAGTTGTTTCGGAGGTTTCGCCCCTCCAGGTCTTCAGTCTTAAGTTGGAGTCTCTTCACTTGTTGCCTTAAATCTGATATCTCCATTTCAGCCCTATATCTCCAATTTTCAACGGAAGCGACCTTAACCTCCACATCTGAGACCTTTTTAGCAACATCAGAAAGGTCGCTACGTAAGGATTTGAGCCCCCCTGTAAGATCCACAAGCAACTCCTTCAAGGGGGCAAGCTCCTGGAGGAATTTATCCTCCGATAACGGCGTAGGCTGTGTTGTTTTATCACTTCCACGGTCCGGTCTAGCTGGGGCCTGATTCCTCTGCTTTTTTGCGGCCTTCTCAGGGGATGCTGGAGGGGTGTGCTTAGTGAGGGCCTGTCTTGAATCCACCTCCATCGCGACCCAGCTGAGGCTTAAAATTCCAAAGCAAGGATTCTTATCGATGACAGAGAGTTAGAAGACTTGCTTTTTAACTGTATTCCCCCCAAAAAATGCGTTGAAATGCACTTTAAATTGCAGATTAGGCGGCCAGAGGGGGGAGCTCAGGATCTCAGCTGCTGCTCAGATGGATGCCATCACGTGACCTCCCGAATAAAGCATGCAACTGAAGCCTTCCGTGGGATAGTCACTGGACTTTACATGCAATTCTGATTTTCAGCCTCCCAGTGAGTGGCTAATCTGTGATGTTGTTGTGTGCTCATTTTCCTAGCAGGAATCCACTTTTACTTCTTAAGCATGTGACCATCTATGTCTGCAAAGTTATAATGCAATGTTTTATTTCATTGACCATCTGCTCTAACTTAAGTGACATGTTACATAGATAGTGTAGCTAAAAGTGCTAAGGCTGGATTTTCAAACACCCTATCGAGACCGGATGCACATAACTTAACAATCATGCTAGTTGCACTAGAAGTTAGACTATGTAAAACATCATCTAAATTCCTTTTGCACATAACCCTTACAGAAACAATTCTACAAAAACCAAGGGGAAGAGTACGAAATGGGGGGGGGGTGAGATACTAACACCAAAAAAATGGAACGGGACCTGGGAGTAGTTATATCAAATGACCTAAAGGTGAGCAAACTATGTGAGAGGGCAGTAAGGAGGGCTGGGGGATACTGGAATGCATAGGGAGAAGCTTCACCAGTAGAAAACATGAAGTTGTTGGCCCTCTGTACAGACAGCTGGTGAGACCTCATCTGGAGTACTGCATGCAGTTCTGGAGACCCAATCTCCACAAAGACATAGACAGGATGGAGGCAGTCTAGAGGAGACCAAGTAAAACTGCACTTATCCGGGTCCCTCTATAAGTGTCTGCCTTTTTTTCTCCCTTCATTTGCAGCCCATGAACAGGGCGAGCCCACGGTTCCACGGTCACCAGCCCTCCGGCGTCCTTGCAGCCTACGGCAACCGCCCGCTAAGCGGATCCAGCTCTCTGAAGGTACAGCATCCAAGCCAACCAATCAGATACCAGGCGCTTTTTCTGTAAAGACGCCGATTGGTCCAGTCCTTCACCTAAGTGTAGACTGTTCCCCAAGGCTCTCTCTAGTGTGGTTTTAATTGAAATTCAAGTGTTTAGTAATATTTACAAAGCCTGTTTGTTGGAAATACAGTTCTACTGATTTTAAGACTGTTAAGTGATTGCAAGCCATTTAATGCCTTGTCAGAAAGAACCCCTTTATCCCCCACCATCCTTGGCACCTTTTTTTTAAGCTTCCCATTGTTTTGGTCTTCCTCAGGTCTCTGGCTCCTTGCTCTGCACTTGTCCGGGTCTCCCTATAAATTTCTGCCTTTTGTTCCTTCATTTGCAGTCCCTGAATAGGGTGAGCCCCAGGATCCCCAGTCACCGGCCCTCCGGCGACCTTGCAGCCGACGGCAGCAGCCCGCTAAGCGGATCCAGCTCTCTGAAGTTACGGCATCCAAGCCAGCCAATCAGATACCAGGAGCCTTTTCTGTAAAGACACCGATTGGTCCAGTCCTTCACCTCAGTGCAGGCTGTTCTCCAAGACTGCCTCTAGTGTGGTTTTTCTACCCACCCCCCTCCCAGGCCTCCTTTAAATACACTGTGGCCACACCCCCTCTATCCATCTAGCCATTCTATAGGTTTACCCCAGTTGGTAAAAATTAACCTCTCCCTTACATACTCATGCAGAGTATAGTGAGTCATGGCACTTTACACCTTAGTATGCCTATTAATATTAACCTTTGCTCCTGGTATATCCCACACTAACACTACACAGCAGGCGTGCATTGCCATGAAAAATG
The DNA here is from genome assembly GCA_016271365.2 of Neoceratodus forsteri. Taxonomy (NCBI): domain Eukaryota; kingdom Metazoa; phylum Chordata; order Ceratodontiformes; family Ceratodontidae; genus Neoceratodus; species Neoceratodus forsteri. The sequence goes on from CM057454.1 coordinate 814,468,414, forward strand.
GTACCTATTATGTTCCTGGTCATTTTACCCTTCATTATTCCTCATAGCCCCCTCCCTTAATTCATTTGTCACCCTCTTCTTTCTCTCTCTCTCCTCCCTCCTCCCTTCACCATTGTCCCTCAAAGCACTCCTTCTTTTAGTCTCAAACTGTAACACAAGCCTATGCACGATTAACACACAGTTTCTACCCTATAAAACAAATAATAGGCAGTCAGAAAGGAAAAAAGATCTAAGGTTGAATTTGATCTCACTAAAGAAATTGCTGCTTCTCCTTCTTCTCTGCTCAGGCAATGTTGAGCTAAATCCAGGTCCCCCAACACTGATCCCCTCACCATTAGAATTTGCAGATGCATCTGGTTTAAAAATAATGATGGTTAACATACTGAGTCTAATTAAAAAACTATCACAGTTACAAGCCTGGCTGCACATACTGAGCCTGATATTATCATTGTCACCGAATCATGGCTTAAAAAAAATATAAGTGACCAGCAAATTAACATGGTGGATTATGTCCCATTCAGGGCAGACAGGGGCTCAAGGGGGTGAAGTAGTTGTCTATGCCAACTCAAAATACACAATTAGTAACATTATCACCAAATCTAAACCCAATGAATTTGAATTTGTTTCACTAAAGCTTCATCTCCCTTCCTCTGATAACATTACCATCATAGGTGGATATAGACCACCTACTGATTTCCTTAGCACCCTCAAAACCTTAATCATTAAAGCTAACACAGAAACACTAATCCTTGGTGATTTCAGTATGGAGTGGCTTTCATCAACTAATTAGTGAACCAACCAGGATTAACACCCAAAATTCAGCCAACAGTTCACTTCTAGACGTTATCTTAACTACCCATCCACATAAAATCCTACAAACAGCGGTGTTTCGTAATGATATGAGTGATCACAAAATCGTAGTCTACACTAGATCACAAGCCAAAGTTAACCTTCCTCCTAAATTTGTAACCAAACTGTTGTTCTGTAAATTCAGTACTGACAATTATTTGACTGATCTAAGCAACATCAGCTGGCAAGACCTCTTCCTTGCAAAATCAGTAGACGAGGCTGTTAATGTCTTTAACCGCAACATTACCTCTTTAGTTAATAGAAATGCTCCCACTATTAAGGTTTGAACGTGCAAAAACTCTCACTCTTGGTTCACACCAGAACTCAAGGCTGCACTGTCAAACCGTGACAAACTATGGGCCCAGGCAAGGTGCTCCAAGAGCCCATTAGATTGGCAGGCATTCAGGGCAGCCAGGAATGCATGCGTCAAATGCATTCATGAAACTAAATCTAGCTATTATGTTTCTACCCTAGAGCAGGCCAAAGGGAACTCCTATAAAATCTAGAAGACCCTCAAGTCAATTGAGGGCCACTCAACTGCCCCATCTGTTCCAGCAAATATCCTCATCAATGGATCAGCTATTGAAAGTACATATCAAATATTGGAAGAATTTAATTCCCACTTCATCACTGCCAGCCTAGCATTTGATACTTCTCCACATCCCACCCAAGTAAGGAACATCGATAGCACATATGCATCACCGAATACCCCAGCCTGTTCATTCCAGTTGCTCCCTCTTAGCTTCAAGGAAGTAGAGGAGTCACTTATTAACCTGGATACCAAAAAAAGTGTGGGGGAGGATAGCATAGATCCATTATTCCTAAAACTTGGCCACCCCTATCTTACCGCCCCAATACTTCATATATTCAACCTTTCTATTTCAACCGCCACAGTTCCCTCGTGTTGGAAATCTGCCCATATTCTCCCCCTATTTAAGTCTGGAGATCCATGTGATCTCAATGATTATAGACCTATTTCAATACTACCCGTCCTCTCAAAAGCATTTGAAAAACTGATCTACGCCCAATTGAAAAACCATATCGTAACTCAACATGTCTTAAACCCTCTTCAATCTGGCTTTTGCACTAACCATAGTACCATTACAGCTCTAGCCAAGGTTACTAATGATTGGGTCTCTGCAATGGACTCCAAGAAAACTGCTGGTGTGGTGTTCTTGGATCTAAGTAAAGCTTTTGATACAGTAGATCATAATCTATTAGTTCACAGCCTTACTAATCTTGGCTTTACTCCATCCACAACCCAATGGTTCAAAAGCTACCTATCGGGCAGGACACAGAAAGTTAAATCAGGAAATTTGTTTTCGTCCTCCCTACCTACTGCTAGGGAGTCCTCATGGATCTATCTTAGGCCCCGTCCTCTTTTCCTTATATATAAACAACCTTGACCATCAGATTACCAAGTCCCAGTTACACTTCTTTGCAGATGACACAGTCCTGTATACATCTGGGCCCTTGCTAGAAGAAATTAGGGACACCCTTCAAGCCGACTTCGCGCAATTAGAAAAAAGCCTAATTAATGTAAAGTGATTCTTTAATGCCAAAAAAACAAAAGCCATGATCCTTCGCCCATGCTTCTCCCACACTATTACTCCTGTTTTACCCAATGACTTTATAAATACTTCCCTAGGTGAGCATCTGGAAATAGTTTCAAAGTTCAAATATCTCGGTTTCTGGCTCGACAACAGGCTTTCCTTTAATAATCACCTCGATGACTTGGCTAAAAGGCTCAAAGCCAGGTTAGGTTTTTGCTTCCGCAATAGATCTTTCTTTCCCATGGAGATTAGAACCAGATTGGTTCAGGCCACTTTCTTCCCCCTCCTTGATTACGGCGATGTAATCTATAATTCTTCAGCCTCTACTAATCTCCATAAACTAGATGTTCTCTATCACTGCTGCCTACGATTCATAACAAACTCCCTTCCACTAACTCATCACTGTGATCTATATGCCTTACTTGGCTGGCCCTCACTCACTGTTAGACGGACAGTCCACGCCGGCACCTGGACTTTAAAACTTCTTCAGAATAAACTACCGCAATACCTATCCTCTTTAATACACATAGCGTGCAGTGTTTACTCACTTAGGAAGACAGAGTTTCTCCTTCTCAATGTACCTAGGACCTGTACTTCCTTTGGAAAATGCGCTATATCATGTTCACTGCCAACTATTTGGAATTGATTGCAATTCTTATTGAAATTACCCAGTATTGTCCCTGTTAACTTTTTCAAAAGGCTAGCCATGGCTAAACTAAAAGATACCTGTAGCTGTATTTAACAAAATACTGTCCCCGGGGCTACAATCTAGTGACACTATGATATCCCAGATTCCATTCCTCCACTTCCTCAAATCTGTTTCACACCACTTTCAGTGTCTCAGGTGGAACCTTTATTTTATTGTTATGTAATTACTGTTACTTCCTCCAGGAATTTTAATTTCTCTGAGGAAATCCTAATGTATGTAATGTATTGTTTTTGTAAACAGTGCAACTTCCCATCACAAACTTAGAGTACCCTGGGAGCTCTTTATCATTATGTATACTGTGTTTTATGATGTAAGCACTTAACCTATTTGATTGTATGTCAGTCTCAGGACCTCATTGTGGATGTATGTATGTCTCAGGACCTCCTTGTGAATGAGCTTGCTCAACAGAGTTTTCCTGCAATAAACTTGAAACTTGAAATAGTGCAGGGTCTGCACCAGAAGGCATATCAAGAGAGACTTAAGGAGCCTAATATGTATAGCCTTGGGGGGGGGGCATGATAGAAACTTTCAAGCACGTCAAGGGAATCAACAAAGTCCAAAAGGGTAGCATCTTTAGAAAAAGAGGTGTGCAAGAACCAGGGGGTATAATTTGAAGCTAGAGGGGGGATGGCTCAGAGATAATGTGAGAAAGTATTTTTTCACGGAGAGGGTTGTGGATGCATGGAACAGCCTTCATGAGGAGGTTGTAGAGTCAAAAAACAGTGGTAGAATTCAAGAATGCATGGGACAGGCATAAGGTAATTCTAGGGTGTGGAGGTAGGAAGAAGTAGGCTGTTGGTTAGCTAGGATCTGCAGCTTATCCATTAGGTAGGGACATGGACAGACTGGGTGGGCCAAGTGGTCCTTATCTGCAGTCAAATTCTAAGTTTCTATATGAAATGTTTTCATGCTGCACACATGAAACTACCCATGTGATATGTGTGCAGCAAGCATGTCCCTGATTAGTGTCCCTCATTATCCCTCATTTTGAGTATCCATGTCCCTCATTTCAGCGACAAAATGTGAGGTATGGTGAATGCTTCCAAGACCCTACTCAGCATAAAGAGTGCTGAGAATGGCCATACTGCATAATCTCCATACAGAATGACAAAGGAAAAGTAAGTGATCCGAAACAGTCATGGAGAAACACATTTGTAGCATTAAATATGCATAAGGGGATTTGCATGGCCCAAAACAAAAAAGTCAGGCTTTACAACACAGAGGCTCCTCCTTACACATCTGGAATGGGAGATGGCCACTGCCACTGGAAAACTGAGGAAAAAGTTACCCAGAACTGTGGAGCCTTTTGCAAAAATTGTGGAGAAATTGCAAGAGTTCTACTACAGACCCTGAGTGCTTCACAATAAATCTTGTAATGTTTTCTGCAGCATGTATTAGTCAGTGTAAACTGCTACTGTAAATGAATACACTGCCACTTGAATATGTTTAAAACATAAAGAAAAGTTTATGTTCCTAAAATGAATGCTAAACTGATAAGCTATTGTAAGCATTGCCTGTCTTCCAAAATTTAAAAGCATCTGCCTCATACAGTGTTAAATAAATTCTAAAAGTGAACCACAGCAAATAAATATTAAATGAATCCTGAAGAGGTAATTTTTCGTTTCTGGATGTAGAATAATGGAGCCTAATCAACAGCTGTTTACAGTGCTCTGCCAGCTAGTCGCCCACTTTGGTAGAAGAAAAATAAGCAGATAGAGTGGTGAATAATTGAGGTTTAGTAAAATGTTGTTAAAGTGCTTAATGGTCATAATTTGCACTGTAGGTACTGTACACTATTTTTGAAATCACATATTTAAACATTAAATCTGAGGGTTATTGTGGATGGCAATATAGATTAGAGGTTAGAGTAACAAATTGTGAATGAGCTGAGGACATCTAGAAGACTTGGGTATGATTCCCACAGCCTCCACTTGCATACTTTGTGACTCTGAGCAAGTCACTTAAACTCATCAGTGCTCATGGATTGTCCCTGAAAACAGACACTTGTGCCTAGTGGGCCTTACCCAGTTACCAAAAAATATAAAAAGAATACCAGTATATTTTTACTACATCATACAGTAGTCAGGGTACACTGTAATTGACCTTTGTTTTACTCTGGCTGCAAGGATTTTGTTTAATTAAAGGTAAATGTTCAGATAAATTTTATGTGTTTTATAAGCTTGTCTTTAGACTTTAATCAGGTTTTCATTGTAGTTTTTGCATTTGAGCATCTAGGTGGTAGATTGCTAAGAGCATGATCACTGTTAGCAACTAGCTTATTCAAGTTTAAAATCAGCAGGGCCATCCAAAAATCCTCAGCTGTTTGAATCAAAACTAATCTGAATGAAAGTATGCTCACAAGGAAAAACTTGCCCTACCACTTACAAAAAGGCTTCATAGTTAGCACCCCATTTAAGTGAATGGGATAATTTGTACCTTTTCTCCCATCTTTTGTTTCAGTCTCTGTGGCAACAAAAAGTTTTCTGAGCGACTGTTTCAACACAAAACAAATGTTAAGTGTTTAAGTGTACTTATGCTTGGTCAGTGGATTTTGAAACTAAACAAGGCAAGGATTCAAAAGAAAGCAGTGTCACATAAAACCCCTGCCCTACCTTGTGCTGCATTGTTTCAGCCAAACCCAAGTCTGCATGCAAAATTGTCAATATATTTGAGAGTATTTTATTAAAAATGTTAATACTTTTTACACAGTTCAATGTAAAAATTAAAAAATTACAAGAAATTGCAGAACATGTTAGTTTTTGCAGAGAATGGTAAAAATTGTGGATTCTGCAAAAACATTGTGGGTACAATTTTCCAGTGGCACTAGAGATGGCTGACTATAAGCATTTAATGCAGTAAGCAAACATTGCTTTATAAATTAATGGCAATTTAATTACAAAAATCAAAAGTCATTAAACAACTATCAAAAGGATTGTAATTAAAGAATTTACCTAATTTTAATGGGAAATCAATGAAAAAGGTATTTTAATTGCTCTAATTGATAGCAATAGTATGAGAAATAAAAACTGATGTGTTTTTTTAGATGAGCTTTGCACCAGCTTAGTTGCTGCACATGGCAAGCATGGAACATGTAAACCTGATGTGAGTTTTGAATGTTGTTCACACCAGCTTAACTGCAGCACTCAGGTCAAGCTTGCAACACACAAACCTGATGTGATTTTTAGAAGATGTTTGCACCAGCTTACCCACTGCACACTTGCCAAGCTTGCAGCATATGGACATGATTTATTTTTTTAAATCTGGTTCACTCAGGTTCACTTTGTGTATGCGTACTGCATGCAAACATTGCACAATTAAGCATGTGGCATGTATTCTGCATGTACAAAGTACACGTATTTCTGTAAGGGAATGCAAGTTGAGCTCAGAAAATTACACATGCATCATTATTTTGCTGTGAGGTGTTTTATGAGGCAAATGGACTCCAGGATAGTAGGCAGCATGGGTTCGTGGTAGTGAGGTCATGCCACAAACTTGATCTGCTTCTTTAATTGGGTCACTAGGGTAGCAGAAAAGGGCCAAGTGATGATCACACTATACCTGGACTTCAGTAAGGCATTTGGCTCAGTCCCTTCAAGAGGGTGATCAAAAAACTGGTGGACATGAGGACAATGGAGAAGCTCACTATGTTGGAGTCAAACTGGCTAGAAGTAGGATGCTATGCATGGTGGTTGGGGGGAAGCATTCTGAGATTTGAGAATTTACTAGTGGGGTCCTGCAGACTTCAATGCTTGGTCCAGTCCTGGTCAATGTATTTATCATTGACATTGGGGACAACATTAAAGACAAGATATACTTTGCAGGAGAATGGACACTAAGGACGGTGAAAGGGATCTAAGGGAAGATCTAGCAAGGTTGGAAAAGTGATCTGGAATCTGGCTGGTTCAATGTTAAAAAGTGCAAGGTAATGCACATAGGGTGTAAGAACCCTAGGGTCACATACAGTCTCCTCAGGGTCTCATACAAGTGATTTGAAACCACCAACATAATGCAAAAAGTGGTGGGAAAGGTGAACAGGATGCTGGGTTGCATGCCAAGGAAGTTATCCAACAGGAGAACAGAGGCCATTCTGTATCAGTACAAGTCCATGGTGCGAAAGCATCTGGAGTACTGTGTGCAGTGCTAGAGTCCCTACCTTGAGAAAGAAATAAACCAGATGATGGTAGGACAGAGGATGGCTACCAAGATGATTCACAGGCAACAGGATATTACATATAAACAGTGACTGGTGAACCTGAACATGTATTCAATGTAGGAGAGAAGAGGGACAGGGGACATGATTGAGGTCTTCAAATACCTTAAAGGCATTAACCAGGCCAGTATAGGGGATCTTTTTTGCTTGGCAGAAGACACCAGGAGAAAGGACTGCTGTGTGACTGGACTTCTCTGCTGGGACTAAAGTAGAAGAACTTTTGTATTTGACTTTTAATTTAGGGTAAAAAAACTAACATACAAAAAAAAAGTGTGTGTTTGGGTTAACTGAACTGAATGGGTATCTGAAGAGTTATCTAGGTGTAAATCTCAGGTGACTGAAAGGACTTAACTTCTGTGAGGTTTAAATTACTTGTAGAAAGATCTGGTAAGTAGGGGGAGTGGCTTAGCTTGAAGGAAGCTACATTTAAAGACTGCCTTAGAAAGTTTCTGCTAATAGCTTGGCAGAAGACACCAGGAGAAAGGACTGCTGTGTGACTGGACTTCTCTGCTGGGACTATATTGCCCTCCTTCCCTCCCCTCCACCACCGACACCCAAAGCTAGTTCTATTTTTATAGGCACAGAATTTGACTGACAACAGGAACTTCCTGTTTAGGGGCAGAAAGTGAGTGATCACAGAACTACCAAGGACCCACCATCCTAGAAGGGCAAGAGTAGCTCTCCGGCCCCCTTTAGCTGCTGGAGGTCTGCCTCTGAGCAAGTAAGTGGTCTAATGTGAAATATAGGATATTCTTGTCTCAAAACAGGACAATCAGGAGCTTAAAGGGCACACAGGCAGAAAGTAAGGAGAGAGAGAGAAAAAAAACAGAGGAAAGAGTAAGGATTGCAAACAGTTAAGGGGCCAGAAATAAGACATGATTGGAGTGGTGCAGTGCAGTGGCTGTGGAGCAGCAGTCTTCCGGGAGATGTTCTGGAGGATGCGGTGTTGTCTCATCTTCAGGCACCTCTCTGGGCTGAGGGAGGAGGTTGCTCATCTCCAGGCTGAGTTGACCAGGATTTGTGGGACCTCCTCTTCCATCCAGGGACCACCAGTGCCACTGCCGTTGCCTCAGAGGTTGCCAAGAAAGAGGAGCGGTTGGACCACAGTGGGCTCAGGCAGGGTAAGGGTGGTGGAACAGAGGTGCATCCCTCCTGTTGTACCTCTCCACAATTCCTATGCCATTTTGGCAAAGTGTGGTTCCTCTATGGAGGCACCCACAGCGGAGACCAAGGAGAATGCTGGGAACCTCCACAAAGGAGACCCACAGGAGGGTGGCAGAGGACCCTGCAGGGGAAGGAAACAACTCCTGGTGGGGAACTTCCATTGTTAGGAAGGTAGAACTGGGGGAGGAAGGGGAGAGGGAGGTAAGGTGCCTGCCTGGTGCCATCGCTTGCAGGGACAGGAAGCGAATCCTCAGGACTGCTGGAGCAGCTGCACTGGGGAGGGAGCTGGATGTCATTGTCCATCTAGAGACAAATGACTTGGCTAAGAAAGGGATTAGAGAAGTGTAGGAAGAGTTTGTGGAATTGGGGAGGGGCCTTAGTCAAGTAGCACGCACGGTAACCTTCTCGGAGGTGCTACCTATCTATGGCATAGGGAGAGGCTAGGGTGTTCCACACCATGGGATTCAATCAGTGGTTGAAAAACTGGTGTGGAGATCAGGGATTTGGCTTCATTGGGGACTGGGGGTCCACCTGGAGTGATGCAAGCCTATACTGGCATGATGGGCTGCATCTGTCTGGGAGGGGAACCAGGCTCCTAGGTGATAGGTTTAAATGCTTCATTGGCAAGCTTTTAAACTAGCCAAGGGGGGAGGCACTGGAAAGGAGCAGGAAAATCCTAGCCCCCAAATAATCACGGTAGTAAGTGCGGCAAACACCAACATAGAGGTGTCGATAGGGAGAAGGGCAGGGGTAAATGAAGAAAGTGACAAAGGCAAGAAGGACAGGGATGGGGTAAAAGGGAGTAAGGCCATCAGGAAATGGAGGGTAATGAGTACCAATGCCGTAGTCTGGGCAACAAGCTCCCTGAGCTGATGGCCTTAATGGAAGAGGGATGCCTGGATATCGTAGCAGTCACAGAAACATGGTACACAGAGAACCATGACTGGGATGTTAACATACCAGGGTACATAACCTACTGGAGAGACAGGCAGGGGAGAAGAGGGGGAGGAGTAGCTCTCTATGTAAAGGAAGGGATAAAAGCAACTGAACAAAAGAGTAAACAGGTAGGAGAGGAGGCACTGTGGGTCACCTTGGAGACTGGAAAGGGCACCACAATCCGCACAGGGGTTGTGTACAGACCCCCATGTCAGGGGAAGGAATGGACAAGAATATGATAGAAGGCATTCTTAGAATGGCAGAGAAAGGGGAGATACTGTTGATGGGAGACCTGAATATGCCAGATGTTAACTGGAGCACGTTTGCTGCAGCCACATCCAAGAGCAGGGCCATTCTTGATGCTCTACAGGTGGCAGGCATTAGACAGTTAGTTTCGGAACCCACTTGTGAGGGAGCAATCTTAGACCTCGACTCTCAAACGGGGCAGTGAGAGGATCTCAGATCTAGAAGGGGTTGCCATCTGGGGACAAGTGACCATCAAACAGTGTGGTTCACGTTAAACTCAGCTACAGAGTCAAGCCATAAAAAAGTGAGGGTACTGGACTTTAGGAGGGCTGACTTTAGCAAGATGGGACAGTGCCTCAGAAAAGCACTAGCAAACAGGCTAGAAGGAGGTGTGGAGCAACAATGGGGAATTATCAAAACTGCCATCACAGAGGCAACAAGCCTTTGTGTGAAGCAAATGAACAAATCAAAATGAAAGAAACAGCCACTATGGTTCTCAAAAGAGGTGGCTGTGAAAGTCAGGAAGAAAAATATAGCATTCCAGAAGTATAAGGAAACACAGAAGGAGCAGGACAGAGAGCTGTACCAGTTAAGGCAGAAGGAAGCAGGGAGGGAAGTCAGAATAGCAAAGGCCCAAACTGAGGAAAAGATAGCCAACTCAGTTAAGAAGGGGGATAAAACCTTTTATAGGTACATCAGCGAGCGTAGAAAGACAAAGGGAGGGATAGTGAGGCTGAATAGAATGAACGGTGGGTGGGCAGAGGGGGACAGTGAAAAAGCAGGACTACTGAACGAATATTTCTGCTCAGTATTCACAAAAGAGGAGGGGGAAGTGCCTAATCCAATTAACAGAAGCACTCTTGATAGGGGGGGTCGATCCCAGTCCTTTCACAGAAGAAAGAGTTCTGCACGAACTCCTAAAACTGAAGGTGGACAAAGCAATGGGTCCTGATGGAATTCACCCCAGAATTCTAAAAGAATTAAGGAGGAACTAGTGAAACCACTGGCTACTCTTTTTAATAAATCATGGGAGGATGGTGTGTTACCCGAGGACTGGAGGAAGGCGGATGTGATTCCCCTTCACAAAAGTGGTTCCAAGACAGAGGCAGGAAACTACAGACCTGTCAGTCTGACCTCTGTGGTAGGGAAAGTGATGGAGTCACTTCTGAAGGAAAGAATGGTCGAGTACCTAGAGGCCAGTGGAGCACAGGACCCAAGGCAGCATGGGTTCAGAGCGGGAAGGTCATGTCAGATGAATCTAATAGATTTCTTTGACTGGGTGACCAAAGTAGTAGACCAGGGAGGGGCTGTGGACATGGCCTACCTAGACTTTAGCAAGGCATTTGACACAGTCCCACACAAAAGAATAAAAGTCAAATTAACCAGCCTGGGAGTGGGACCCAGGGTGGTAGCCTGGGTAAAACATTGGCTGGACAACAGGACACAGAAGGTAATTGTAAATGGAGTCCATTCTGAAGAAAGGGGGGTTACTAGTGGGGTATCGCAGGGTTCAGTATTGGGTCCAGTCCTTTTTAATGTCTTCATCAGTGACATTGCAGAGGGACTGGAAGGAAAAGTATGCCTTTTTGCAGATGACACAAAAATCTGCAACAGGGTTGATACACAAGGAGGCATGGAAAGGATGAAAAGGGACTTGGCAAGGTTGGAGGAATGGTCAGAAGTATGGCAGCTAGGATTCAATGCAAATAAGTGCAAATAATGCACCTGGGAAACAAGAACCCAGGGAAGAATACACAATGGGTGGGGAGTGTAACAACAACAAAAGGAAAGGGACCTGAGGGTAATCATATCAGATGACCTTAAGGTTAGCAAGCAATGTGAGAAGGCAGTAGGGAGGGCTGGGGTATACTAGGATGTATTGGGAGAGGCATCAGCAGCAGAAAACAGGAAGTTGTTATCCCTCTGTACAGACAGTTGGTGAGACCCCATCTGGAGTACTGTGTCCAGTTCTGGAGACCCCATCTCCGCAAGGACATAGACAGGATAGAGGCAGTCCAGAGGAGAGCAACTAAAATGGTGCAGGGTCTGCAAGAGAAGCCGTATGAAGAGAGACTAAAGGAGCTTAATATGTATACCCTTGAGGAAAGAAGGGAGAGGGGGGACATGATAGAAACTTTTAAGTACCTCAGTGGAATCAACAAAGTCCAAGAGGGTAGCATTTTTCAGAAAAAGAGACTTGCAAGAATAAGGGGACACAATTTAAAGATAGAAGGAGGGCGGTTCAGGGGCAATGTGAGGAAGTATTATTTCACAGAGAGGGTAGTGGATGCATGGAACAGCCTTCCTGAGGAGGTTGTGGGGTCTAAAACTGTGGGAGAATTCAAAAATGCATGAGACAGACATAAGGCAGTTCTTGTGGGGGGTTAGGAAGAAATAGGCTGTTGGTTAACTTGGATCTGCGGCCTATCCTGTAGGTAGGGAAATGGGCAGACTAGATGGGTCTATCGGTCCTTATCTGCCTTCAAAGTCTATGTTTCTATGTCTCTATGTTTCTAAAAGTTGAGAACAAAAAAAACATCAGAGAGCACAATCACAAATTAGAAAATTGGTTGAAAAAATCCCAGTCTCTGGCTGAACATCTTATCTCAGGGTGCATTTATGCGCAAACATTGACTGAATAAAAACAAGACCCATTGCTACCTGCCTTAGTGGGAACTAGTATCATGCTGCCACAGAGCAGAACTTTTATAACTTTACAGTACCTTTTTTTTACCTTAGCGAGTGTGTGAGCTGCCACCCCACCACCTTAACCACACTGCCACATGCAACAGAAACAAATACAAATTTTGCTCACCTCCATAAAAAAAACATTTTTTTCTTTCTCAGCATTAACCACACTGATGCATGCTTCACATTAATGCCACTCACTTGCATTTCTGAATGCCTGACAGACAGCATTCTCTGCTCCCATCCCAAGCACCCTTGGGCCTATCTCTCCTGCTCATATGCTGAAAATAAAATGAGTACTGTATTTTTCTTTTCTTTTTTTTTTATTTATTATTTCTCCAGGTTGGCTGGCCCTCCATCCACTGGTCCCTCCAGCCCTGTCACTCTGTCATCCACTGGGACTCATCTTACACTTGCTCCTCCAAGGTGCCCAACTGGCCGGGTGCAGAGCCTGTGGGGACTGGAGTCATTCTGCCAGTTGGCTGCTGTTTTCTCCACATTTTCTCCCTGAGTGTTGTGTGGCAGTGTGCAGTAATGCCAATGGCCGAGATGCATGTGATACCACATGCAGCACACCAGGCATCTGCTCATCATCCACCCCCTCTGTCTGTGGGTCAGTTATGCCAGCTTATGCTATGGGCCAGGTAAGCAGCGGACTCTGTCCCCACCCCTCCTTGGGAGATGAAAGCTATCCAATAGCAATTAAATGTCTTCACTATCATTTTCAGATTGCTTTCATGGTGGAGGGGCCGGTGACATAACAAAACATTGCTAGAGGGGAGGTACAGGAAAAAGGCCAAAAGTCTCTTCTTCACTGAAAGGGTGATGGCAGGATAATATGCACTGCGACAGGGAGTAGTAAATCACAGTACAGTCTAGGGGTTAAAAGAGGGTGGGATAGATTCAAGGGGAAGGTTAGGGTGACAGAGGAGGGGGCAGGGCAACATGTATTATACATGCATGAGCTCTGCATTGAGCAGACTTGATAGATCTTTGGGCATTCTTCTGCTGGCCTTTTGTATGTTCATGTAAACTGTTGCAAATGTGACAAAATATTTAAAAACAACAATCCAATATTTAGCTGCATTTTTTTTGATGCAGATACAGTTGAAAATCAGGAATTGCACTGATTGTTCAAAATCTAGCCCTTAGTATTTGCCTAGCACATCTTCACAGGGCTTGACAATTCTTATCATGAAAGGATATGTAGAGGATTGTGAAGCAAACTATTCTTTCAGTTTTTGATTATGGGACTTTATTTGCATACGTAGGGCTCATTCCTCGTTGTGTATACTTGAAAGTGTAAAATATAGAGAATCACTACTTGAAAGTCTTTATTTTTTTAAACTCAATTTTTATTGTCAGACAGGTACTTTTATTACATAAATTATGCCCACAATGGCGTCTTAAGGTACAGTGTGTTACAGCAATCAATATTCTGCTAATATTGCCCTCAGCTATTGTTACTACACCATTCACTCCATCCGAGAAATATGTAAGACCCTTCTGACTGATTCTTGGGGCAGCAACTCCATTTATGTCAGAGAAAGATCAAAAGCTTACCTGTTTGCTGCTGGTTCAGTGTTTTGTTCCTCCTCCACTGCCAAGGCTGTAGAAGAGAAACAGATCTGATCCTACCTGCCATTTTCCAGCTCCTCCATTTCTGGAAAGTGGATCATGAAACCAATTTATGGCCCATATTATCCACCTTTCCTTGTAGTACATTTTTTCAAGAGGCAAATGGATGGGTCCACCTGGAAGTGTGGGAGTAAAAGATGACACAATTGTGAGACATCTAGCAACAACACTTGTACCCCTCTATTCTTTTTTTCCTTCCCCCCTGTGATGATTAACTAGTTTTATTCTACGTTCCATTAGATTTTATACCACAGTAATCTTTTACCATGATGTAACAAGAGGAAGGCATAGCTAGTTGGGCCTTAATACCTGCCCTAGCCCACAGGTTTTGTATCTCAAGATGGCTGGTGCCAAATTTATTTGACAGTTCATATATATATATATATATATATATATATATATATATATATATATATATATATATATATATATATATATATAAAAATATATATATATATATATACATATAAATATATACATACATATACATCTATTTTGTTTCCCTTTCTCTCCCCCCTGAACTGAGTTATTGCTGGCGGGCATTAATGCCTTCTAACTGTGTGATGCTGCAGTCTAGTCTGTCTTATTTTTATTTTTTGTGTTTTGTTTTTCATTTTCTGAGGCCACACTTCATAGACAGCACATTGCAGTCCTTATCGATGGCCTCGTTACATAGAACTCAGCAGGAGCTCTAGCCTACTAAACAATTCTAAACAGAAAACCAACATATTTATCTGGGTATCTGGCTCATTTAAACCTCTTTATGTCCTACATGTTTGGTCATTTCCTATTGTTTAGCTGTAATAAATACTGTGAAGGGGCTACCCTGTTTAATATGGGTAATCCTGTGTGGGAAGGCCAGGCCCTGTCCTTTCTCCATGTACTGGAGTCACCTAGAGTCTGCTGCAGGTCTGCCCATCTCCTACTCTCTTACTCCATCCTCTGCATCTTCTCTTTCGGAGTGTCACGGGTTATTCCACTTGCCCCATAATTCAATGTAATTCTCTGTATTTAATCTCAGTCGTGCTGTCATACTTTCCATCCTCTCTATATTGTCTACTCATCTAGGATTCTTTGGAGGGAGGGGCAACCTGCATCCAGTTAGTAGTGATACCCTTCGGGGATGCCAAACACAGCATTCCCAGCAGAGCCTGCTGTTTCTAATTTCCCAACCCTTTTACCGGTATCCCCAAGACAAAGGTGGTGAAATCACGTGAGGATTGTGTAGCCCACATCCCATTAATGTAATTATGGATTTCTACCCAATATTCTGTGATCTTGGGGCAACTCCAGAAAAGGTGGAAGTGAGATCCCTGTTGACCACATCCTCTCCAACACAAGTCATTGTTACCCCTCTTAAAATGCCTTGTAATGGTTGGTGTGTGGAAAAGACAGACATTTATATCTGAATTCCCTCCAACCCAGTGAGGCTGTGGTTCTCCATCCCCTTTTCCAGGAGAGCTTCCACTGGTCTCCTGGAATCTGAAGTGCTGACTCCTTTTCCCAGTTGGTTCATAAGAGGTCTAGTGCAGAGTCATCTGCTCCTATCAGGACCTTATATGCTCCTGACAGTGTTCCCCTGTCTTCTGGAGTCTCACCCCCCAGTAGAGGAAATTATCCAATGGGGTGAGGTCTCTGTTTACCCCTACCAATGTTTCCTCCAAATTCAAATAGTGTCTGGTCTGGCAGTATCGGTAAAAGTCTTCTTTTGGTAAGGCATATTGCCCCTGGAGGTGTGCAAATGAGACCACTCTGTTGTTAGCATAAAGGGATTTAATCCTCAGCAGGGAGACTCTATTCCAGCTACTGTAGCTGCAGTCCAGACATGGGTGGGGGTGAAGTCAGGGTCACCAACTATCAAGATAAGAGGTCCTATGCCTTCTGGTGTTTGGGTTATCTTTCTGGCTTTGGTAATCATTTTCAGTGTGAATTTAGTCCAAGGGTTCGAGAGACTGCTCCATACCTCCCAAGTGAGGGGTGGATGTGGGAGGGTGTATAACAGGATAAGATGTGACTGGGCTTCATCTATCTCTTTCCAGCCTGTGTCACTTGTCTGTTTCACCCAGGTCACCACCGGCACTAGTTGAACTGCCAAAAAGTATAACTTGAGGTCTGGGAGAGCTTCTCTGGATAGTGATAGAGTATTTTCACAAATTCTATTCCTCCCTCTTTTCCAAATGAAAGCCCTCAAGCTTTTGTGTATCTTTTTCCAAAAATGTTTGTGTATGTTTAGTGGGAGAGCCTGGAATAGGAATATCATTCTTGGGAGGACATTCATTTTGATTGTATCAACTCTGCCAACCAGCGAAAGTGGTAAGGTTTCCCACCTGGCCAAATGTAATTCAATTTTAGCCCATAGCTCTCATAGTTTAATTTAAAAAGGAAAGTTGGTTAAGAGAGATTCTGACTCCTAGGTATCTTACTGTATTGTTAGGGGTCCACTTGAAGGGGACACTGTGGAGCACAACAGGTGGAAGGGGCTCTTCCATCTAGATTCACTTTATAACCTGAGATCTGCCCATACTCTTCCAGCTCCTGCAACAGGACCAGGAGGGATAGATTGGGGGAGATGAGATAGAAAAGTGAATCATCTGCATATAGAGACATCTTATGGGTTCTATTCCCTGCCCAGATCCCCTTTATATCCTCATTCTGTCTCACTGCCTTTGCCAGTGGCTCTATACAGAGCACTAACGGGGGGCAGTGGGCATCCCTGTCTTGTCCTTCTCACCAGGTATATTTGGTCTATAGTAAGACAGTTTATCCTAATAGTAGCCTGGGGAACAGCATATAATGCAGACACACTATCCCAGAACTTCTGCCCGAAACCCATTCCGTCTAATGTTCTGTGGAGGAACCTCCAGTCCACCCTGTCAAAGGCCTTCTCAGTGTTCATAAAGAGTTCTAAGGTTTTTTGTTTAATTTGAGCTGGCAAGAGATTGAGTTAAGAAGTCTCTGAACATTATCATGTATGAGGTTGCCAGATAGGAATCCCATTTGATTAGGGCAGATTAGTGTGCCCACACAGGACTGCAGCCTACAGGCCAAGATGGAGGTAAACATTTTTTGATCTACGTTTAATAAAGAGATCCACATAGACGTGGGTCCTTATCTTGTTTGTGTATAACCGAATTTTGGCATTTTGCCAGCTTGGGGAAGGGGGTTCCTTCTTCCTCCTGTACCTTCCTATAAACTGGTTCCAGATGTGGAAGCAAGGCCTCCCTGAATATGGTATAAAATGTGGCTGCTATACCATTGGGGCCAGGTGATTTACCTCTTTTGAGGTCTTTAATGCATTGGGCAATCTCTGTATCTGTAATGTGGGCCTCCAACCAGTCCAGATTCTCTTCAGATATTTTGTTCAGTGTTACTCTTGCAAAGTAGGCATCCAATTTCCCTTTGTGATTATCTGTCTGTTCCTGTGTGTGCAAGTTCTGATAGTATTGTTGAAACACCATCCCAATTGCTACGAGGTCAGACACCTCCTGTCGGGTACCATCTAATTGCCAGATATGGGGAACCAATCTAGCCGCAGCTTCTTTTCTGAGCTGCCATGCCAGGATTCTTCCCGCTCTGTTGCCTGCTTCATAAAATCTCTGCTTTAAGTATCTCAGCTGCCCCTCAATTGCCTCACCAAGAAGTTTGTTTAATTTTTGCTGATGTGCCTCTAATTTCCTCCTAATTTCTTGGTCTAATACAATTTTATGCTCTGCCTCTAAATCAAATATTAGTTCCTCTAGTCTGACCCTCTCTTTCAGTCTAGCTTTTTTCCTACCAGAGGCGATGCCGATAATTCGATCCCGTGATCACAGTATTGAAGGCATCCCACCATATGGCATGGGAAGTGTTTTGGATGGGATTTGTTGTGACATAGTCTCTAAGGCCATCTCTAACTATGTCCTTGAACTCCTTTGGGTTTAACAGAGAGACTTTAAGTTGCCAACTTGAATTCCCTACCTTTGGACTTGCGTTTAACCTAAGACACACCAAGTTATGATCTGAAAGGGACCCTGGTTTGATGTGGGCCTCCTGAACTGCATGCAGCCTTTCTGTAGACACAAATATTAAATCTATCCTTGAATAAGATTTGTGTGGGGAAGACCAAAATGTGTAATCCATAACCCTGGAGCTGAGGTGTCACCAAGTCTCTGTTAAGCCCAGATCCCTAGATACCTTGAATAAACTTTTTGCTGCTTGGCTGCGGCCCCCTACACTTCCTCTTGACTGTTCCAGGGTGGGGTCCAGGACTGTATTGAAGTCCCATCCAACCACATAGAGCTCCCCTGGTTTCAGGGCTCCTTTCAGCAGCATGATTTCCAGGAATTTTGCATTTTCCCCTTCCATATGGGGAAGGGGTAGAGATTCATTAAAGTATATGGTATTGACCTATATAGTCCTCTGACAATTAAATATCTGCCTTCTGGGTCATGGTACACCTCTTTCACCTCTAAAGGGGTATCTTAGTGCACCAGGATTGCCACCCCCCTCCTGTGTGGGTTCTCAAGGTATGAGGCATACAGTAGTCTACTTGAAAGTATTTATAATATAGAGAAGTGTGAATGATAAACTGGTTCACATACTTAGTGATATTACATCATTTAGACTGAAAGTCTTATTTTTAGACATGATAAGCACTTTTCATTACATGGTCTCCATAGATATCATGGAATCGAGACTGCCTTGGTCCGGTTAACAAACGCTACCCTTTTGGGTTTTGAAAAGGGCCTGTTGACAGGGGTGGTGTTTGTTGACCTGACCAAGGCATTCAATCTTATTGAGCATTCTCTTTTAATAGAGAAATTGAAGTTTATTTGATTTTCTGAAGCTGTTACTTGGTGTCAAGATTATTTATCTCATTGCTCTCAGTTTGTTTCCACTGGACCTATTGTTTCTTCTATTTCTGCAGTGAATTCTGGGGTACTGGAAGGATCCATTTTGGATCTGTTGTTGATTAGTTTGTTTATCAATCCGTTGCCTTCCATTCTCAAACTTTGTGATAGTCTTCTTTACGCTGATGATTTGTTTAGTTTTATAAATCTAATTCCCTTCATTATTTGATTTCAGTTGTTAAATCAGAGTTTGCTCTGGTCGGCAACTGGTTTGTTGATAACTGATTATTGTTGAATACAAACAAAACCAAAACCATGTTGTTTGGCACTCCTAATATGCTGATAGCTAATTTTTCATTCTCTGTTCATGATGTTTCGGGTACCTTGTTAGAGCAAGTACATGAATTTAAATATTTAGGTTGTCTTCTTCACCCGTTTGACCTTTTCATCACAGGTATTGGCAACAAGGCGTATTATAAATCAAAAATTGTCCTTACTCTATAGAATTAAACGTTATTTTTCCCCAGATATTCTTAAAACGATTGCCCAAGGATCTCTTTTGCCTCATATTGATTATTGTGCTAGTTCATAGCACAATCTTGACACAAGAGCACTCCAGACTGTAACAGTTGCATATAATAGCATTTTTCGGTTTGTGTTGGATTCATCATTTTGAACTCATCACTGTTTGTTATTTTCACTATTATCCTTGTTATTGCTTAAATCTAAAAGTGCATTTTATTTTGGTTGTAAAATATTTAAATCTATTTTCTCTCCTGCAAAATTTCCTTTAGCTGACTTGGTGTTATTTGTAATCCCACTGCTTCTTTATTATCCTCTCATGGTGTAGTTTTACAGTCTGCTTTATATAGGACCAAAACAGGGTTAAGGTCATTTTCTATTTCTGCTCCGATGTTTTGGAATAATTTAGGGAAGAGGAAAAGGGAAATTGCTTAACCAGGAAAGGCAAACTAAGCTGAAGCTTGTTTCCAGGTGCGAGCTGGGAGCACAAGGAAGTTAAGTGACTTGCTCAGGGTCATACAGTATGCAAGTGGGGGCTGAGTGATTCAAATCCCAGTCTATGGTTTGCAGCTCAGAGCCCTAAACCACTGAGCTACATGGCCTCCTAATTTAGTAATTAATAATTTTGGTACTTTACCAGATTACCTTCATATTGTTTCCTCTATGTTTACTTTTAAAGCTAATTTTAAACAGTATATATTGTCTATTAAGAAATGTGATTGTTTTTTGTAATTTGAGTTTTATTCTTTTATTTTTAGGAATATCTGTTGTTAACGGTGTTCTGTTTTGGGCTGGGCCTGAAAATGGACTAGTTCCAGTGCCCTATCCCAGATGACAAAATGAATGAATGAATGAATGAATGAATGATAAGAACTTTTCTGACCAACATGGTCCTATTTTTTTCTATTTTAATTTTTTTTAATTGTTTAACCAGGTGAGACAGACTAAGCTGAAAGCTTGTTTACAGGTGCAACCTGGGAGCACAGGGAAATTAAGTGACTTGCTCAGGGTCGCACAGTATGCAAGTGGGGCTGTGGGATTCAAACCCAGGTCTCCAGATTTTCAGCTCAGAGTCTTAAACCACTGCGATATACTGCCTCCTCTTTTCAAAGTTGTCCTATGATTAAGTACATTATAATGTCTTTGACATTAACTAATAAGTGAGCAAACTCATTACATTAGTATCAACATTGACATGTAGAAGTACAAACACAATGTATGGACCAGGACAGCATATGTTGATCCAGGGAAGCTTGATACACTGTTAGAGAATCACTCAGATAGTCAATTTCGATTTAGTTACAAATGCCAGTGAATTATGTTTGTAGTATGGCTTTAAATGTAGATAGGGTTTTGCTCCCACTTGATACAGGAGGCAATGGGCTCAATTCAGAAACAGCCCAGTAGATTGGTGCAATCTGCAGTTCACCACAACTTTTGTTGAAACTGGGCGTGCAAAGGACCCTGAGCCTAATTCTCCAACAAGAAGGGTCCTGTCGCCAAATTCCCTGATGGAGCTGGGACTGCTCCCTTCCACCTAACAAATGGTGCATAGGATGGGAATGATGGAGACTTATAGCAGTAGCTGACTACAGATGGTCTGGCCCTGAGATTGCCACCACAGACTTCCCAGTGACAGAACCTGCCACAGATACTCTGTTCATCATGAGATCGGACAGTGGACACTGACTGTCAGATCTCAGGTACTTCCTTGTGAGAAGCCCACAGTATAACCATGGTGGCTTACTGTATGTACCTGTGTAGCAATAGGTGCAAGACTGTAGGTCTAGGTGGTGTTGGGTTCAGGCTACTGTCCAGAGGACCAATCGAGCCAACCATGGAGCCCACCACTGGAACCCTATGGTAGTCAGCCACCAGTGGCAGCCATCGACTTGCACAGGCTGGTAGATTACCCTGGGTTGGGCTAAGCCCTGGCAGTTCTGGCTGGCTTTCTGGACTCAAAACTGGGATGAAGCTGCTGCAAGACCCCTAGCACCATGGTGCACCCCCATTTGGGCCCAGTGCTGGCACAAGCCTTGTTCAGCACAAGGGGTCCCATACTTACCATAGCCTCCATACCTGAATCTAACCTGATGCTTTTTTTTTGTGTGTGATCTTTTTACCTTCCTCCAACACACTCTGGTGTCTGCCTCTCCTTTGGGCTGCCTAGTGCCCCATGCCCCAGCAGTCCTCTTCTGGAGCTCTCCCTCTCACCCACATATTACAACAGGCCCCCTGAGTTGTCCCCAGCATAACATCACTGGGCAGGTCCCCCTCCTCTGAGGGGAAGGCACAGGGGGGTGGGGAAACCCAGCACACTATTTTTCTATGGTCCAGGGGTGCTGCTGTGGTGGAGGAGGCTCCCGGAGGTTCTGGAGCATGGAGAATGGGTGCCATCATCCAGTGGCACCGAAGCTGTTTTCCGGCTTTCTTGGTCCCTCCTGTGCTGCTATGTGCAGTACCTCTGGTCTCCACCAGGGGCCACTACAGAGTGGCGCTACCCCCTACCCCTCCCCAGGAGAGGAGAGCAGTCCTTCGGATGCCCGATCCTCTCCTTCCCCCTGCCAGCCCCCGGCACACGAGTCTGTTCCTGAACCCGGTTCACCAGCGTGGTTTGAGGTGTGGCGTCCAGCGCCTCAACCCTCTGCACCACCGGGCCAGCTCTGATGTTCTTTTTGGCACAAGTTGCCCCTTGTGGCAGTTCATATTGCTACAGGCAGCTTGCATCACTGATTCAGCTTTGTGAATTGGGCCCAAGGAGTTCCAAGTTTTTGAGATGAACTAATCAAAGGTCATTTTCCTATAGTTTGTTTGGGCACTAGGGATGTGGAGGCCCCAGTTATTGATTTCTCACTCATACTACTTGTTTTTGGAAGATTTGTTTAATAAGTTTAGTATTTGGTTATCTAACCCATATCTATTCTTTAAGGCATAATTGCCTTAGATTTTCTGTTTTGGTTTTGAGAAAATTCCAATTTAGTCTGTTGCGCAATTCACAGAAATGCACAAGGTATGGGCATCTGAGGATGAAACTAACCATCTTATGGTAGGCTACATCCCATCTCTTTAGTAAGTAGTTGTTTGCATACTGGTAGGCTATGCTTCCATACTCTAGAATTAAAATCCAAAACCTGTTCTGTGCTCCAAGTGCAATGAAGAACCAAATCATGAGGCGCTGAAGTCAATTCATTTATTAGTATAGTTCATTTTATATCATTTTGTGCAGCTCAGCACTTATGAAAAACACAGGTGTGCTCAACACTCTCTCCCCTCTAGAACTGGCAGCTGGTGGAGTACAGTCAGTCAGGCTTTTTTAGGTATGGAATAAATGTTCTGATGTAGTTCTACCAGCCTGTTATTCACTTTTTTGACCATTGATTTAGCATCTTTCTCAAAGCTTAGGGTATATTCCATTTCCACTCCCAAGTATTTGTATTCTTATTTTCTTTTATGGTAGGGCTATCTAGAAGCTGGATTTGTAGCTTTCTGGTGTCTCTGTATTTTTTATCCTTTTTTTGTAGAAGGTCATAGATTGTTAGGACCATTTTTGCAGAGACGACCCCCTTATGGAGGGTATCAAAGTTTGATTGGAGTTTTGTCTTCTATTTGTGAGAAATATGTTTCTCTCACAATGACAACTGTGGTTCTTTTTATATTTCATAGTCTTTTATTATTTTAAAATGGAAACTAAGTCTGTTTGCATTGGTGGCTTCTGCATCCTGGACCCAGTATATCACGTCATTGTCAGTTGATAGGTGTGTAGGTGGGAATTTTACATCAGGGAGAGTGCAGAATTACTGGTTTAATTGGTTTGTTACAGTTTTGGGGTCTTATGCTGTTTGTCTTCCTTCATGAATTTGACACTGTTACTACTTCCACTGGATCTGTCAGAACTTTTTGTCATTTTCCAGTGCATTGAGGGATTTGTCATGGTCTCAGTTTTGTTCTGAAAGTATTTGGCCTTTCCTCTCTTTTTTTTTTTGCAGTTGTTTCTTAGTTTTTATGTTCGCTTGCGCGCATGAGCAAGGAACGTTTTGGGAGAGTAGCACACTTGGAGGTGTGCCTCTTCCACCCAATGCACTGCTCCCTTGAGCAGGCGTGGCATCCTGCACCAATAGGTGCAGGAGCTCAGTATGACAGCAGTGTTCCTCTGCTTCAAAGGAAAGCACCGCTGCCATATTGATCGCCGCCCCCCCTCGCGCCATGCGCCACCCCACCGCGCACGGACGCCGCGCCCCAAAGTGGTGCCACTCGGGAGCCCACCCAGCATGGCAAATCCTCGTCAGCTCCACGCGCCCCTCAGCCATCCTGCTGCCATGCTGAGAGCCCACCCAGGCGTGGCAAACCTTCATTGCTTTGCCGGCAAAGTTGCCCAATCCCCGTCGGCTCCTCGCCCCCGTGGTTGCAGCGGGGGTGCCCAATCCCGGTCAGCTCCTTGCCGCCCCCAGCCATCTTCTGCCACACTGGGAGCCCACCCCAGCGTGGTAAATGTCCCATGTCGCTCATTTTTTAAAACCTATAAAACAAAATCGTCCTGGGGCGCTGCCTCCCAGCCCCTCCCACAACCTGCACCCACCCACTGGGCGCACCCAGCCTCCCCACACCCCCCACACCATACTTACCTCCAGACTCTGGCGAGATGATCTTCGTTGGACCAGGAACACATCTGCACTCTTCAAAGCCGACCACGAACTGAGGAAATGCCGGTAAACTGTATAATGGGCTACATGGGGGTTCAACTTTATTGCATATCTCAGTCATTTTTTGGAATTTTTGTACCAAATTTTCAACATGGAGTTTTTGGGACCCCTTCTCATGAATGATGTCACTGTCATGGCGTTATTCGGGCCCGAAGGGTGATTTCGCAGGCACTGCACAGTCACTGTGTGAAATCACCCTTGGCCCCAATAATGCCATGCCAGTGACATCATTCATGAAGGGTCCCAAACCCCATGTTGAAAATTTGCGCAAAATTCTAAAATGACTGTCTTACGAGCTGCATGCTTGCAGTTCCTACGCAGGCTCGTAAGTTCACGAATTTTCAATATTTTCACTCCAGATTTTCAACATTGCCATTTTATAACACCTTATTATGAGTTGTACAGCTGTCATTTTTCACATCTCACCCAAAATGTGTTTCCGCCCATGTAGCGCACAGTGGCGCAGTTGGTGTGTGAAATCAATGTATGGAACACATTAAGAAAATCAAAGTGACACTGTTCATGAGCAGAGGTCTTAAAATGGCTATGTTGAAAATTTGGTGAAAAATTCTAAAAATGACTGTTTCACAGGCGTGTGTTGCGGTTCCTACGCCGCAGCTTCGCGTTCTGAATTTTCAATATTTGCACTCCAGATTTTCAACATTGCCATTTTACCACACCTCCTCATGAGCAGTACAGCTGTCATTTTCACATCCTGCCCAAAATGTGTTTCTGCCATGTAGCGTACAATGGCGCAGTCAGTGTCTTAACTCAATGTATGGAACACATTAAGAAAATCACAGTGACACTGATCATGAGCAGAGGTCTTAAAATGGCTGTGCTGAAAATTTGGTGAAAAAATTCCTAAAAATGACTGTTTTATGACTCTGCGTTGTGCAGTTCCTACGCACGCTTGTAAGTTTGCAAATTTTCAATATTTTCACTCCAGATTTTCAACATTGCCATTTTACCACACCTCCTTATGAACAGTATAGCTGTCATTTTTCACATCCTGCCCAAAACGTCTTTCCGCCCATGTAGTACACAATGGCGCAGTTGGTTGCAAAATCAATGTATGGGACACTAGAAGAAAATCACAGTGACACTGTTCATTAGCAGAGATTTTAAAATGGCAATGCTGAAAATTTGGTGAAAAAATCCTACAAATGACTGTTTTATGAGCGTGCATTGCACAGTTCCCACTCATGCTCGTAGGTTTGCGAATTTTCAATATTTCTACTCCAGATTTTCAACATTGCCATTTTATCACACTTCCTTGTGAGCAGTACAGCTGTCATTTTACGCATCCTGCCCAAAATGTGTTTCAGCCTATGTAGTGCACAATGAGGGTAGCAACTAGGTCATGCTGACAATTTATTGTGCAAATACCAGCAATCGCACAGGGCATTAGGATAAAGCACCATACGTGCCAAACACCACTGCAAATACCTGCAAGTGAACGTTCGTCATTGACAAATGCTTGTTTGAACCTGTCACAATCATCTCCTTTGGCTGTCCAGTTTGCCTTTCTCTGTGTACTGTCTTTTACTCTAATTTATTTTTTTAAGTTGTATGTTACATGTGGCATGTGCTTTCTTCTAATCCTAGTAGTTTTCATGGGGCATGCTTGTGAACAAGAAATTAATAGGTGAATACTTCGATAGGCATATTTACATCCAGAATGAGCTCACGCTTGTCCCACTTTTCATTTGACACACTGATGTTAAAGCTTTCCTCCATGAAGATTCTGGAGTATCTACTTGTTTTATAATTCTGGCAGCCTAATTTTATAGTTGCTCTGTCAAGGGGCCCGATTCCAATACAGCAGATAGAGCAGTGCGCAAAGTACGCCAAAGCGTCAGATATGCTGAACAGCCTACAACATGACAGCTGCGCCAGATTCCATGACAGAAACATAGAAACATAGAATTTGATCACAGATAAGGACCACTTGGCCCACCTAGTCTGCCCTTTTCTCTGCATAACGGATAAGCTGCAGATCCTAGTTAACCAACAGCCTACTTCCTCCAACCTCCCACTAGAATTGTGTTATGTCTGTCCCATGCATTCTTGAGTTCCTCCAATGTTTTTGACTCTATAACCTCCTCAGGGAGGCTGTTTCTTGCGTCTACAACCCTCTCTGTGAAAAAATACTTCCTCACATTACCTCTGAGCCATCCCCCCTCTATCTTCAAATTGTGCCCCCTTGTTCTTGCACGTCTCTTTTTCTGAAAGATGCTACCCTTTTGGACTTTGTTGATTCCCTTGAGGTATTTCAAAGTTTCTATCATGTCCCCCCTCTCATTCCTTTCCTTGAGGCTATACATCTTAAGCTCCTTTAGTCTTTCTTCATATGTCTTGACCCTGCATCATTTTGGTTGCCCTCTTCTGGACAGCCTCCACCCTGTCTGTGTCTTTGTGGAGATGGGGTCTCCAGAATTGTACACAGTACTCCAGATGTGGTCTTACCAACTGTCTGTACAGAGGAACAACAACTTCCTGTTTTCTATTAGTGATGCCTCTCCCTAAGCATCCCAGTATTCCCCAGCCCTCCTTACTGCCTTCTCATATTGCTGGCCCACCTTTAGGTCATCTGGTATGACTACCCCCAGGTCCCTTTCCATTTTTGTTGTTGTCAGTATCTCACCCACTATTGTGTACTTTTCCCCTGGGTTTTTGTGTCCCAGGTGCATTACTTTGAACTTCTTTGCATTGAATGTAAGTTGCCATACATTTGACCATTCCTCCAACCTTGCCAAGTCCCTTTTCATCCTTTCCACCCCAACTTGCGTATCAACCCTGTTGCAGATCTTTGTGTCACCTGCCAAGAGACATACTTTTCCTTCCAGTCCCTCTGCAATGCCTCTTATAAAGACATTAAAAAGGACTGGCCCCAGTACTAAACCCTGCAGTACCGAACTAGTAACCCCCCTTTCTTCACTGTGGACTCCATTTACTATTACCCTCTGTGTCCTGTTGTTCAGCCAGTGTTTTACCCAGGCTACCACCTTGGGACCCACACCCAGGCTGACTAATTTGTTTATTAATCTTTTGTGCGGGACTGTGTCAAATACCTTGCTATAGTCTAGGTAGGCCATGTCCACAGCCCCTCCCTGGTCTACTACTTTGTCACCTAGTCAAAGAAATTAGTTAGATTTGTCTGACATTACCTTCCTGCTGTGAATCCATGCTGCCTTGGGTCCTGTGCCCCACTGTTCAGAAGAGATTCCATCATTTTCCCTACCACTGAGGTCAAACTGACAGGTCTGTAGTTTTCTGCCTCTGTCTTGCTCCCACTTTTGTGAAGTGGAATCACATCCTCCCTCCTCCAGTCCTCAGGTACCACACCATCCTCCCATGATTTATTAAAAAGGGTAGTCAGCGGTGTTACTAGTTCTTCCCTTAGTTCTTTTAAAGAGTCATGAGATACACCAAGAAATGCCAAAATATGCAAGTTGCAACATATGCCACCACCGCATGACACAGCCCACAAAAACAGCGTAGCACTATGCAAGTCACAACCCTATGACCATATAATCGTGTGCAAGCCACAGACATATCGTAGGGGCTACATGATGGCGGGTGGCAGGGGAGAGGCAGCAAGCAGCAAAAGGCAAAGAGAAATTTCAGCTATGAAGAGATAGATGTCCTCCTGGATGAACTGGAAGCAAACCCAGACCTGCTGGGGAAGGGAGGTGAGTGGCAGGAACAGCTAAAGAGGAAGGCAGCATGGGATGAGGTAGTACAGAAGGTGAATGTGGTAGCACATGCACGCCGTACCATGCAGGACTTGCAGTAGTACAGTGATCTCAAGTGCCACACCAAGGCAAAACAAGCACATAACAGGTGGCAGGCGATGGCCACAGGAGGTGGCCCACAGGATGTGTGAACATTAAGCACACATGAGGAGAGAGTTCTGGCATTCATGAGCTAGCACACCATCCATGGGGACTGGGAGATGGATACCTTCCAGATGCATGCAGGGACAGGTAAGTGGACATGTGAAGCATTGCAACTGTCATATGTAGATGGCAAGATAGAATGGGAAGGGGGGGTGACATGCTGTGAGCACAGTGTGCTGCAACACAGTTGGAACTGTCAAGGTGGGGCACAGCAATGCAAGGTGGAATAGTGTACAGGGAGTGGGGCAACGATGGAATGCAGCCTGGCACAGTTAACAGCCAACATCGCAACCACCACAAGGGCAGTCAGCACTGATGTAATGACCCCCCCCACAGGTGCAGCAGAAGTGGGCACAGAGGCAGGTAAGGTGGTGGCCAGCACCCCCCAGCATGAGGTGCACAGCAACATGGGGGGGTGTATGGTGGAATGCATGGTGGGCATTGACAGGTGTCTGAGCACTAAAGCACTGTCATTCAATCCACAGGAGATGAGCCAGAGGACACAGGGGATGGTAAGCCACTGTCTGACTGCGCCATTGCCCTGCTGGATGGAGCTGCAGGGAAGTGGGCCATGGTTGGCATGGGTGTCTTGTAATGGTGCAGCAACACTGGTACCCTCACAATCCCCCACAGGTGCGGATTCAGATGGTGATGGGGCGAGTAAGGACATGGCCAGTGCCAGCAGTGGTCCATGGGACAGCACTGCAGGGGTGAGATGAAAGCAGGCATGACAGTGGATGGTGCACTGATGCACTGATGTCTCCCCATAGGCACAGCAGCAGATGACACAATGGAGGTGGAGAGTGCACCAGACAACACAGGGCAGGCCTAGCTGGACACATCGGAGACAACAGTGGTGGGGGAGCAGCAAAATGGAGGGGTAACAGCCACAGGAAGGTCCAGACCTGAATCCTCAGTGATTACCTGAGCTGTGGCAGCCTCGGGGGGTGATATACCACAGGTTCTGAGCCCTGCATCCTATCAGAGGCTGGAGGAGGCCCTGAATGGGATGACATCACCTGGGGCAGAGGCACTGTGGACCCCAACAGACTATGCCGGGTTCTGCCAGACCCTTGCAACAGCCCACGCCGAGCAGGCTGAGATGCTGGGCTGCATATGCCTCAGCAAGGATGCACACCACATGGCATGGGAAGAGCAAATGGCAGCACTGATGAGAGTGCTGGAGACTGGGGTGCAGACCACCAGTAGTGCCATTGAGTGGATTGTGGAGGCCGTGGCCACAGCACAGACCAGTGCACAGGCACAGACAGCCGCCATCACCCACCTGGCCATGGCCATTGAGGGGTTGGTGGTGCAACAGGGAAGGCAGGCTGATGCCCTCGTCGCCCTGCTGTAGGCCATGCAAGCAGGCATGTACCAATGGCCAACAGCTGAGCGTGATGCAGCCACCCAGGTGGCACCAAAGGAGTGGCCAGCAACAGCCCTGCACAAGGTGCTGGACAGAGGCACAGAGGCCACAGCACCACAGCCACCAGAGATGCAATTGCCAGTATCACCAGCACCACCGCCGCTGCCCCCAGTAGCAAAAAGACCACAGCCACCACCAATACCAACACCAAAGCCATGCATACTGCCCCCTACAGCCATGACACAGTAGCAGACAGCAGAACCAAATCCCCCGGCACCAGTGCCACTGTCCACGCCACCGACACTGCAACCCCCTGTGCTGCCAACATCCACAGTAGTGGAGCGACAATGGCCAGTGAAGGCAGCCAGCCATGCACCAGTGGCAGCACATGCTGCAGAAGCCACTGGCAAGAAAGCAGAAGCAAAAACCCCTGCCAGAGGCATGGGGAGGAAGGCACTGGGCACAGGGCACAGGACCAGTGGCTCGTGGCAGGAGGCAGCCCAGGCGGTGGCATGGCAGAAGGCCACTGGCAGCGGTGCACCCACGGGGAGCAGCAGAGGGATGGCACAACAGTGTGCACCATCTGCACCTCGGAGAAGCAGTAGGACCTGGAAGACAATGGCGCCAGTGGCACACAGCAACAGTGGTGGCACAACAGGGGTGCAGCATGTGCAGAGTGGGACATGTGCCACACCAATGTCCGCAAAGGGGAAGAGGACTGGGTGGTAGCAACAGGCACAGGACTGATATGCAGCAATGGCACAATGTTGCCTTTTGTTGGCTGTGGGGGCAGGCTGGCCATGGGGTGGGCACGTGTTGTGTGTGGCAGCCATGTGAGTGGGCATGCATGTGTGTGTGGGGAGTCTGGGGGCACTGTGTGGGGTCACGAATGAGCACTACATGGGCACTGGGTGATGGTGAGTGTGGGGGATGTCAGCTGTATATAACTGTTGTGCAGTCTGTCACCCATGTGTAACCACCTGTCACCAGTAAAGCTCTGCACCATACCACTTTGTGTTGTCACTCATTACCACTGCTGTGACCAGACATATGTCACAATGCATCCTGTAGAACACATTACAGCACTGCATGCAGACAAGTAGGCCGCAGCTGCATGCAGGCCAGCATGCAACTGCACGGCCACAGAATGTGGACCGCAAGTGCTGTATACCGTGTAGGCCTCGGTTTCATGCAGGCCACATATGCATCTCGCAGGAGTGCACATTCATGCCGCAGGCCACAACTGTGCACTTACAAACCGCGATACACATGCAGTGTGTACATGCACCATGTGCATCTTCCGGCCATGTGGTGTAGCTAGGCCACAGCACTGTCTTGCGGGTTACAAGTTCGAAAGTTGAAAGCAGTGCAGAGGGACAGCAGTGCCACAGGACAGGTGGAACAGGAGTGTACCAGTCTGCAAACTGGTAACTACTGGAACACAGCAGGCCATACCTCTCAACCCCCCCAACCACAGGACAGTCCCCAACAGACATTGTAGGACAGGCCTAACACAGAACGTTGCCAGCTTACCACCCACAGGAGCACAGCTGCTGGCATGTCCGGATGTGTTCCACAGGCTGTGTACCACATCCTTCCCAGTATGCATGTCATGTCCACAGTGGCAGCATGACTGCTACCCCACCTGCTGGCATTACAGGCAGGGTCCCATCCCCACCTCTCAGTGCTGGGTATGCCATGTCAAGGTGGCATGGGGACATTCCTGGGGCATACTCAGGGACATTCCTGTGAGTGGGGGATGTATGGGAGGTATGCAGCAGCCACAGGCAGCAGGCCACAGTCACAGTGTCAGTAGTGTACTAACCCATGTCCTATCCCACTGGGGCACCACAGTGGACACATCCAGGCCATAGGTGAGTAGTAGCCAATGCACAGCATGCACTATTCCAATGCGTATATTACACTGTGTACCTAACATTGCTGTTCACTGCCCCCTGTGTAGGATACAGCACCACCACATGGGACCAGGTAGGGGGACACTGCCACACCACTGCAGCTGCTGTTGTCACTGTCTGTACCACTAGCTAATGATGACCTGCACATTCTCCATCCAGGTGTGCCACCAAAGCCAGAAGTGCCGCCCACACCTGTATACACAGTGCACTGTCCAGGTAGATGTCTGTCACATGTCAAAGTGTCAGCAGTGGTGGGCCATGGGACTGCACCCTGGGCACATGCCAGGTTGAGCTGCATGCTGCTCCACGTGACGGTGAACATGCAGACTTGTGGCAGGGCTGAATGCAGTGCTGCCCGACCACACCCACACTCTATAGGGTCAGGCTGCGTCACGCCTCTGCAAGGTGCTGGTGGACTGGCGGTACACTGCTGGTGCAGTTTGTGGTAGTGCGTACCTGTTCACGTGCATGGCACCGCACAGCCAGCCCATGCTTCCTGCAGTGCATGTTGTCAGTGGGTGGAGCACCTCCGGTGGTGGGGGATTGCATTTGCGTGAGCTGTGCCTCTGGCCCGTTGCCATGCACCATGGACACAGGCGGGTGTCACACCGGGTAGGTAGGAGTCATCAACGCATCCACAGCGTCATTGTGTATTGACCTGTGTGCTATTCCTTCCCCCATGCAGGTATCACAACACTATCTGGACATGTCCTCTGGATCGGCCCTCAGCCTGAGTGGGCGGTCACCCAACTTCACACCTATGGAGACCGCCATGCTAGTTAACTGCGAGCAGCAGTGGGGCAGGATGCTGCTGCCACCAGGGTACAGGAGGCACAACACCACAGAGCGGGACCTTGCATGGCATGCCATCAGCGCATGGATGGGGGAGAGCAACAGCATACACTGGACGGTCTGCAAGCTGACACACCGCTGGCAGGATCTGACATGAAGGGATCCTGGCATTCTGCAGTGCATGGTCAGCATGGCACAGCACAGGGACGCCGAGATGAGGTCTGGACAGGACGCAGATGCAGGTTTGTATGCCTACAGCCGTACATCTGATGGTGTAGTGCTGGCATGTGGGCCATGGTGTGTTTAGCTGCAGAGATCTCACCATTCTCAACATCCCCACAGGAGCATCAGGCACATCCTAGGGTGTGCTGCATGGCTGTGTCGGCAGCCTCAGGGTGAAGGCACTACAGTGAGGGTCTGGTAAGTGCATGCAGTGGTCCCCATGCATCATGGCCATGGCGGTCAGCCACGTGGTAGCACACACTACAACTATACGTGTCCTGTTTGTGTGTGTGTGTGCCACATGGCCAGACCCCACACTGACTGCATCCTTTGCATACCAACAGGTGGTCATAGCTGACTGACACAGAGGCAGAGGGCACTGCTGAGGGCCATGACAGATCTGAAGGCATTGAATTCCAAGCAGTACCACTGGTGCACAAGTGCAGGCAGCAGAGGACATGGGTCCTTCCACTTACCTCATCCTCCTCCTTGGAGGAGGGGCCTGTGGAGGTGGAGATGGATGATGCAGAGGAGGTGGATGTGCAGGACCCCACAGACGTTGGGTGGCAGGAACCTGTTCCACAGCCAGATGCTGAACCAGATGTGGTAGAAGAGGTTACAGAAGAGGTGGACCTGGCCATGGCCACACCACCAACTGGGACCGTGGTGGTGGATACAGCACTAGAGCCGCAAAAGGATGCACCGCCTACAGGTGCTGTGCAGTGCATTGATGCAGCAGCATCAGGGGAGCCTGGGCCACAGCTGATGGACATCATCCAGAAGCAGCAGAAGGGGGAGGATGCAGATGGCATTGCTGGGGGGCCTGGGGATGTTCCCATGCAGGGGGGAGCTCTGGATCGACAGCACCTGGTGACCCTGGTGTCTGCTATCTTGGACAATGTTAGATGCCTGCATGGCTCCGTAGGTGCCCTTTTCGATGAGTTATGCAGGATATAACTGCTGTGCTGATGCACTGTGTTTTTGGGGATGGGAATGTGTATGTGGGCTGTATTGTATATATGGGTGGGTGTGATATATGGGTGGGATTATACATATGGGTGTGATTTATATGTGGGTGGGATTGTTTATATGTTTGTAAATATCTATATGGGTGGGATTGTTTAGTTGTTGTGGGGACTTGTGTTTGGTAGTTTGTGGGTGCGGGTGGGAATTTGGGATTGTTGTTGGTTTCTGCTTGGGGTGTTGTGTCACGTTGTTGTGTTTTGTTGTTGTGCCATTTCCTGTTGTTCACACCCTTTCCCCATTTCTTGTTTCTATGTCTCCCTGTAGTTCCATTCTTTACATTAAACTGTTTTACTACATCATTGGGTCTGCATGTCTGTCTCAGGTGTGCATGTTTGTGTGTGTGTTTGCCATCGTGCACGTGAGGTCTCACCTGTGGTAGTGCCTGCTGTCCCCGGTAAATCCTCACTGTGCATCTGGTCTGTGTGCTGACTGTGCAGCTCATGGCCCATGGCACTTGCCACTGGCCATGTTTGCATGGTGTCCTGTGTGCCGCAGCTCACCGTGCATGTCTGGCACCCATGCCACCACACATTGTATGTCCCGGCTGTGTGGTGGCCCTGTGCCTATGCTGCACCCTTCTGCCCAGGGGATCCACTGTTCCCTGTGGGTGGCACCAGTGGCACAGGCATTGGTGTGTCACACTGCAATATGTCTACAGGTCTATGTCACCTGGTGCTGTGTCCTTGTTGTGGTTGCACTGTTTAAATGTATCAGTGGCCATGACAGGTGCATTGTGCCTGATGGCGCCATTATCCCAGCATTGTGTCTGTGGCTTCTGTGCACCCTTTGCCTTCTGTGCCTCTATGTCTTTGAAACCTACATTGCTGCCCCTTTCACTCTGTCCTGTGTGTGCTGGGTACATTGGCTTGTGTGTGGTGCTGTTTGCTGTGTGTTCCACCTTGGGGCACTGCTGTTTGTGTGCATGGGTGTTGCCAGCTGTGTCTGCTGTGGACACACTCTCTCTGACTGCTGCACCCCCCCCAACCTGACTGTACACATCTTTTCAGTCTGCTGTCCCTGACGTCAGTGCACATCAGCTGTTCAGTTGGCTTCCTGGATTTCTCATGGGGGTTGTACATGTTCTCTATGTCCTGGGCAACAGGCATTTACACGGCTACTACGTGGCCTACTCTATCTCGGTTACTCCACATACTGCTATGACTGTTGGCAGCAGGGTTTATGGGTTGGGACAGGTACTCGTGGCACCTGTACACATACTGCATGACAGAATGACTTCACTGCCCATATATTTCACTGTTTTGTCCACTCTGACGTTTTCACTGTAGTTTCATTTAGCTGACGTGCACGGGCAAGCTAACTTGCCAATTGCAGTATATCTGTTCACTGGCAGATATTGTCATTGGCTTTTCAAAATAGTGCATATAGCTAATATTTTAGTCCACTGAAATGAATGTCTTATACAGTATGTGTACGGTGGGTATGTTTATCTATGGCCTTGTTTGTGTGGTGTGGTGCCATCTGTGTGTGGGGAAGGGGGTTCACTGGCTTGTGCACTGTTTAAGACAGCTTTTACCTGTTCTAACTTACGTAGCCTTCCACTTCCAGATCTGAGTATGCCATCTGTTTTGGAATAGTGTTTCCATGGTGCTGGTGTATTACGCCTGTCATAGGCCGCATTACGCAGTGGCGTACGCATTTTCTGTCATACCTGCATCGTAATTTGCGGTATTCGTAGCAGTTGCGGGGTGCATCGTAAGTGTCCTCTTGGAATTGCACATATCATATCTCACTGGTGTAACTTGTGATTTGTGCCTCCGGCACTGGCATACTGCATTTACACCTAGTGTAACTGTCTTGGAATCGGGCCCTAGGTTACAAGTTACTGGACTGTGGTTTTTCAGGTTCGTACTTAGTATCCTGTGACTGACTGTAGAATTTTAAATGTAAGGTGATGAATATCAAATCCAGAGTGTTCCTAGTACTGTTGTACAATCTTTTCCTTGTTAGGGAGTCAGTCAGCTGAAGAATACCCAGGCTGCCATGCCTTCTGTGAGTTGGTCCCACCTTGGGGCATCCCAGGCTATATTGAAGTCCCGAGGAGGACCAGCTCACTTCTTTTAATGATTTTTTGTAGGGTCTGGGCGTTGAAGTGGAAGTGGCTTTACTTTTGGTGATGAAGAGGGACACTGGTTTACTGTGATTGAAAAAAGGCAAAATCCGTTTTGCCAAATGGAAGAAGTAATATAGTTACTGGTGTCTACAAAGCCAAAATCTGTTTTTACCATTGCTTTGTTTTGTTTTAACAATTCTTTCTTCAGCTAACATGTATTTTAGCAGTTTTGCTGTCTAGTGTTGTGCATCAGTCCTTATAGTTATTAAAAATAATAAATTCTATGATAAGCTACACCTGTACCTCACTGCGGTTGTGTGTCTTATAGGTATACACAGTCCTCCTACTATCATCAATGCCTATTTACCCAAGTGATATGACTGTGCAGTTCTTGGTAGCCAGTGTGTGTCTGTTTGTGTGTGTGTGTGTGTGTGTGTGTGTGTGTGTGTGTAGCTGACCTCATGTATTGCATTTTGAGTCGACCAGTTCTCATATGTGACAGCAGCATCACCATGAACTTCCATTTCTCAGGGGTGACAGCACAAGCAGCACTATAGCTCCCATCCCTCAGGGGTGACAGTGGCAGTGGCACTATGGCCCCTATCCATTAGGTGTGACAGCAGCAGCAGCAGCAGCAGCAGCACTATGGCCTCTCATCACTACCACCCCAAATCCTCAGGTGTGGCGGCAGCAGCACTATGGCCCCCATCCTTCAGAGGAGATTGCTGCAGCTGCACTACTTCCCCAGCCCTCAGGTGTGACAGCAGCACTATGGCCTTCATCCCTC
The DNA here is from genome assembly GCA_016271365.2 of Neoceratodus forsteri. Taxonomy (NCBI): domain Eukaryota; kingdom Metazoa; phylum Chordata; order Ceratodontiformes; family Ceratodontidae; genus Neoceratodus; species Neoceratodus forsteri. The sequence continues at coordinate 814,504,543 of CM057454.1, forward strand.
AGGGGTGATGGCAGCACTATGTCTTCTCTCCCTGAGTCGTGATAGGAGCAGCACTATGGCCCCCATCCCTCAGGTGTGACAGCAGCAGCACTGTTTCCCTCATCCCTCAGGGGTGGCAGCAGCACTGCTATGGCCCCCATCCTTCAGGTGAGAAGCAGCACCAGCACTATGGCCCCCATCCCTCAGATGTGACAGCAGCAGCACTGTTTCCTTCATCCCTCGGGGTGAGAGCAGCAGCACTGCTATGGCCCCCATCCTTCAGGTGAGAAGCAGCACCAGCACTATGGCCCCCATCCCTCAGATGTGACAGCAGCAGCACTGTTTCCCTCATCCCTCAGGGGTGGCAGCAGCACTGCTATGGCCCCCATCCTTCAGGTGAGAAGCAGCACCAGCACAATGGCCCCCATCCCTCAGATGTGACAGCAGCAGCACTGTTTCCCTCATCCCTCAGGGGTGAGAGCAGCAGCACTGCTATGGCCCCCATCCTTCAGGTGAGAAGCAGCACCAGCACTATGGCCCCCATCCCTCAGATGTGACAGCAGCAGCACTGTTTCCCTCATCCCTCAGGGGTGAGAGCAGCAGCACTGCTATGGCCCCCATCCTTCAGGTGAGAAGCAGCACCAGCACTATGGCCCCCATCCCTCAGATGTGACAGCAGCAGCACTGTTTCCCTCATCCCTCAGGGGTGGCAGCAGCACTGCTATGGCCCCCATCCTTCAGGTGAGAAGCAGCACCAGCACTATGGCCCCCATCCCTCAGATGTGACAGCAGCAGCACTGTTTCCCTCATCCCTCAGGGGTGGCAGCAGCACTGCTATGGCCCCCATCCTTCAGGTGAGAAGCAGCACCAGCACTATGGCCCCCATCCCTCAGATGTGACAGCAGCAGCACTGTTTCCCTCATCCCGCAGGGGTGAGAGCAGCAGCACTGCTATGGCCCCCATCCTTCAGGTGAGAAGCAGCACCAGCACTATGGCCCCCATCCTCAGATGTGACAGCAGCAGCACTGTTTCCTCATCCCTCAGGGGTGAGAGCAGCAGCACTGCTATGGCCCCCATCCTTCAGGTGAGAAGCAGCACCAGCACTATGGCCCCCATCCCTCAGATGTGACAGCAGCAGCACTGTTTCCCTCATCCCTCAGGGGTGGCAGCAGCACTGCTATGGCCCCATCCTTCAGGTGAGAAGCAGCACCAGCACTATGGCCCCATCCCTCAGATGTGACAGCAGCAGCACTGTTTCCCTCATCCCTCAGGGGTGGCGCAGCAGCACTGCTATGGCCCCCATCCTTCAGGTGAGAAGCAGCACCAGCACTATGGCCCCCATCCCTCAGATGTGACAGCAGCAGCACTGTTTCCCTCATCCCTCAGGGGTGGCAGCAGCACTGCTATGGCCCCCATCCTTCAGGTGAGAAGCAGCACCAGCACTGTGGCCCCCATCCCTCAGATGTGACAGCAGCAGCACTGTTTCCCTCATCTCTCAGGGGTGGCAGCAGCACTGCTATGGCCCCCATCCCTCAGATGTGACAGCAGCAGCTACATTGCAGCCTTCATCCCTCAGGGTGATGGCAGAAGCACTACCAGCCTCTCCCCAGGTGTGACAGCAGTAGCAACAGTGCAGCCCCATCTCCCAGGGATGGTGGCAGTAGTGACAGCACTACAGTCCCTTTCCTTCAGCATCCACACCACACATGCCCCAGTTACAAATTACTGAGTCTCTTAGATTGTCAGAACTAAGACGTGAATTAAGATGCACCACCAGATGCTAAGGTACAGTAGACTTTCTCAGTTTGGTCCTGTCTAACATTTAACTGCATGAACTGGCTTCTTTGACATAAAGTGCCTTCACCTAAAAAGTACACAAGTGATTAGTGGAAGACCTTCTAATGGAAAATCATGGGTCTTCTAAAAATTTGGAAACTTTTTTTTACTTGGTCTCCATAGAAAGGGTGTCTTTCAGTTGTCATGTTTGAGCTCAATGTGAATTGAGCACCACTCTGCCCACTGGTATCATACAACATCTGGGGCCTTAACTATTGTGTGTCCCTGAGTGTGCTTTCTGGCTTGGTTGCAGTTGCAGCACCCCATCATCCTTAATGGCATTTTATAGTGGCGGGTAGAGTGACAACAACAGTTGCGCCATTTAGAAAACTCAAGGGCACACAGATACTAAGGCACCCTGACTCATTTAGGGAAACACACCTCGAGCCCCTGCCAGCATTCCCAATCACTACCACAAGTCAAGAGCAAATAGTACAACCATATTCTAACTTGAACAGAGCTATCTCATACACACTAATGATTTGTTTTACAAGATATACCATTAAATGAGATTCACAATACTTGCCACAGACAGATATGAATATTCAAAATGAGGAGTCTTACTAATTTGTGCATGAGGGAAGTCACCAACTCTGAGCTGAAGCCTACCTTGGCGTCACCCAGGATGAAACCCAATTCTGCAGCACTTTGCAGCACTCTTCAGAATGCTGCTGCAGACCTACAGAATAAAGAAATGTAATTTCAATGGCAATTAGTCCCGTTTGTCATTCAGGAAAATGTGACACTGCCAGGATGAAGTGAATGCCATAGTTTCCTGCATGACAAAAGGGACTAATTGCCATTGTAATTACATTGCTTTATTCAGTAGGTCTGCTGCAGCATATGGCATAGTGCTTTAAAAGTGGTTTTCATCCTGGGTGATACCACTGTAGATCCAAAATGCTTCAGTTTATTAATAAGTATTGCAGTATGCATAGTCCCATTTTTATTATCAGTTCGCGGGGAGGCATTACAGTCTGGGGAAGACCATGTGGATGAGCGCTATTTTAATTACAAGCCCTGTTGTTGATCCTGACCTGACACCATGATTTTAACCTAGTCTAATAAACTTTACAGCATTATGAGGGATATGTGTCAGGCACAATGGATAGGGCACAAGAAAAAGTATGTTGGCACTAGATACCAGGTACTTTCCCCAAACCTATAGTACTGGAATAGTCATTTACTCACTCGGTACTGTATTTGAGACTTCAGACTCACAGTCCGATTCCACTTCTGCTGTGGCATTTCCCATACCAAAGTCCTTCCCAATTTTGGTTTGGTTACTAACGTTCTTTTATGAATTTAGCAAGGTTGCTTTTTGAGAGATTCTTTATAAATATGCAATTCCAATTGTTTATACTTACAGTGCTATATCATGACAATACAGTACTTTGTTTCACTATCAGCCCTGAATTTTTGACTGCAGTACTGTACTGTAATTAACAAATACTTTCACAAAGTGGAGCCTGTCTCTATTTGCTGCCATGTTTGACTTGGTTTCTCCCCTGGAAGGGATGAGAGCACCATCAGCTACTGCCAGTGGCGTAGTGCTAAATTTAGAAGTGTGGGGTCTCCATGGACCATGATCCTTCAAACCCCTCAACAGGCTGGGGATTTGGAGGCTTCCTAGGCCCCCAGAAGCTATCAGGTTTAAGATGCATTCTGGTACATTTTGAGGATCATTTTGACCCCATTTGGCTGCTTTTGAAGCCCTCTTTGACTTGTGATTAGCTTTTTATTTTCTTTAAAAAAAAGTTGTCAAAACTAAAGCAAAAAATCTCACTCCAGCCACCCTTCACACAATCGACTATATAAAACTTCTCTTGAGTACAGTCAGCTATCACTGCAGCAGACATTACACTTGTTACCATGTAACCTGAACAATAGACTTTGCCTCCCCCCAACAGTGCACCACACAGTCAGACATACAAGGCAGTGAGAAGGGCACTCAAAACACCAGCATGGAGGTGCATGTGTCTGTCACACAGCAGTCACTTACACAGACCATCCATGCCAGAGAATGGAACTGATACACAGGACCCACTGGAGGGTCACTCAAGGCCCAACATTGACACAGAATGTATACCAGGTCATGAATACGTTATCTGCATGTACTTTGAATTGAGATGGCTGGAGCAAGAACAGTTGTATGAAATACAGGGCATATACAGTGACATTACAGCCCACAGAATTGACATGAAGCAATGGTTCTGCAACTTGTGTGATACCCTGGACAATGGTATGACCACAATTGCCACTGCTGATCAGCAAGATGATGTTTCCTGTTCATATCCAGTACATGGCAGCCAACCCCCAAATCCCCATATGTCATACACAGGCACCACAACACCATCAAGCACTCCACCCCAACCCACACATGACAGCCAACCCACAGAGGTGCTCAGCCAACTGCAACAGATGATGACCTAATACCAAGCACGTTCTGTGGCATCTACACAGCTCAGCTGCATGGCAAGGGTTGGAGCAAAGCTATTGGTAGGCTCATCCCACCCTAAACACCCATTCAGAATTCATCCTAGATACCAAAGTCAAAATACACACATGAATTAATAACTCATCCGAATGCAGCACAGGCTATAATGCTGAAGAATTGCCATCCACCATCAGATGCATGTGGACTTAACTTCATGGGTTCCATGCTTGCTCACAGATGGGGGATGGGAGGCTGGCAGCAAGGGGCAAAGTTGGGGGGAAAGAGAGATCACTTGAGTCACTGAACATAGCCCAGTCCAGCCCCTCACTGTCAGATAAGGCTGTTCAATACAAGCAAAATTATTAATACAAAACAGCCCACTTACCTCACTCCTTCTTTTGTAATAAAGCCAGGCTGGTTAATAATTGAGATTGTTTTGTTGGCACCGATTGTCTCACTCACCTGGTCCTGGCCCAGCCCAACTCCTGACCTGTGAGAATTAATCCCTCACAGGGTCACGTGGCAGGACTAGTTGGCTGCTCCCTGCTCACACCCATGTAGTACCAGCAGCACCTCCTATCAGGCAAAGCAGCTATTTTACTGGGGATTCAGAGAATGAATACTGATTTCCACTGAATGTGCCACCCACCGCCCACATGGGTGAGACTGGAAAGCTGACTGCTTTGGCACCGAGCAGCCCGCAGCCCATGCCAGAAAAAGAATGCCACAACCCATGCACAGACCACATGATGTTCCATTCCTCTATGACATGTCAAAACCAGCAAATGGCAGCATGGTGGGAGACAGAGGTGTAGCTAGGAATTTCAAATTTGTACACAGAGCTACCCATACTACTACCTCCCGCACCCCCGTCCCACCCGCTCAGTAGACCCAGTCAGAAATATCGCCATACAAAAGACATTCGTAGAGGAGCATGTACTCTGATGTAGTGCTCAAGTGACTGATGTGCTTGAAGCAATTGTAACTGCAGGATTCACTGAGTAATCCACATGTGCAGTTGTGCTAGTGGGACCACAAAATAAGATGCTGCCATGAGGACCAGCAGGTATTGTGACTGCAGGATCCACTGAGTAATCCACATGTGCAGTCGTTCCAGTGGGACCACAAAAATGGATATTGCCATGAGGGCCAGCAGGTACAATATTGCCAAAAGGAGAAGCAAAAGTCTAAAAACAGAAAAAACACTTCGGTGAAGGGAAAAAGGACACCGACAATGGAGTCTCCTCAGGATCCCACATTTACTCAGCTCAAGGTAAATAAGATCAGATCAGATGTGGATAGGGCTTGCCCATGTTATCTTGGTGGCTTTGATGCATATGTACTGTAAGACACTGGCTACATGGCAACATTGGTGGCATCAGCTCTGGCGAGTCTCCTATGGGATCCTGGTACTGATGACTTACAGTCCAATGTGTATGGCTTTATGGAGGAGATCTCCTCAAAGTCTGAAGAAGGGACATTACTAGCAGGAGTCAGGAGATGATTGGGTGTGGGAGAAGTAAGGCACCAAAGTGCCTCAGCCCTCTCTGCCACTGGGTTGGCTAGTAATGGCAGACTTGACAGCTTTTTTTTCGCCTGTAAATTTTTTGTTTCTATGACTCTCAGATCAGAGGAGAACAGGCCCCAAGGACAGCTGACCCCGTAGCACAGCCAAGCCAAAACTACTGCTCACATACATCTCAAATGTCTCTAATTATGAGGGATATCCCTCATTTTACCCCTTAGTATTGAACTGTCCCTCATGACAGAGATACTGTCCACACAGAGAAGGTGCTATAAATTCAGTCTTTAAAGCAGAAAATCATACTATTGTAAAATGCTAAATCAAAAACAAAATTTGTACCAGTACAGTCAATGCTTTACTTCTATGTCTGAGTATGTGTCCCTCATTATAAGGGTAAGTGCCCCTCATTGACCCTTCATTTTGAGTTCCAGTGTAGCTCATTTCAGTGACAAAAGGTTTAGCAGTCTATCATCATACTCCTTACCAGTGAAAATATCAATGCCAGCCAGGTGAACCTTAACATGGCCTTGTTTGCCATTCTTGGAAGTTGACATTTCAGCAATCTTACAGGGACATCCTTTCAGTACTACATACCAATTTTTATGCAAAGCAGAGCACTGCAGAGGGAAGATAGTGGATACTGCTGCATCCAAGGAGGTGAAGTCAAGATCAGCATCGGCAACAGTGAGAAGGTTCTTTGGGTATTGAATAAACAGTTTAAATAAAAGCTAGTTTGAAACTGGTGGCTTTAATGTGCCAACAGCAGCATGCCACACCATTCCTCTCACTGACATTTGCTGTGTTTCTTCACAGAGGCACTGCTATCCCCTCTCCGGGTTAAAGGATTTCTGCAGGACATTCCCCAAATTGCAGATCCATCTTTCACATGAACAAAAAGTACCAATTTCAAGAGGAGAATACGAATTTGGAGTAGAACAGAAAATCAATATATGTAACTTAATGCAGTGCTAGCTTTGCCAGTTTTCCACCATATTCAACACCCAACACTTCTGTCTGTGAAACCCTTTTATATAACAGCAGCTCATCTCAAGCATGGGTTTCAATTTGTAGCCATTGACAAATTCATCAAATAGGTGAACAAATTACAAAGAAAATAAAAACCCATCACCAGAACTGACTCTGTGACTCACCAGAAGGAGCTCTGTGCTGGCTACAGATTTTATCACAATAAAACTACTTTGTCTTCACTTAACCTTGCCACAAATCAGGAATCCAATACCAGTTGGAAGGGTTGCTCATCAATTTGAAAACAACACTAGACATGTCCTCTTGACTTTGGTAAATGCTTTACAGAATATTACTTTCCTAGTAAGCACGGCAGGCCAAAACCAGCCCAACTCCTCCCGTTGAACAGAAAAAAAATGGCAGAAATACTCTGTCCCGTTTCTGTCCCTAAACCCAACAATTCAACACTCTTAGTCAATGGTTGCTGAGGTCTTCCAAGTAACACTACAATTCATATTTTCAGAGTTTTATAACGTATCGTGTTTTAGCAGAGTAAAGCACACACCATGCCATCTCTTACCTTCTAACCTGTTTATCATTGGTGGTAGCTCCAAAAAGTCCACGGATATACCCCCTATTTTGATGTAGCCAATGGACTGTGGGGACTGCCTGACTCCAGCAGACTAGCAGTACTCCTGGCTTTATTGTCATACCCATACCCACTCTCTGTCTGATAGGTTTGTTCTGCCATCCCTCTCACATCCACTGCCCCTTCCCCCCACACACACCAGAAACAACCCATTAAGGACAGTGTGGTAGGAAGGAGAGCAGGTAACACATTTTATAAAGAAAAGGAGATGGCCAGATGGGAGTCTGGAGAAGTTTGAGTTTTACAGAGATTAAGGATATCTTTTTGATACATTTACTGATTCCAAAGGTGGAAAACTTTGTAAGAGAACAATGTGATAACAGTAGAGTGAAGACTGAGCACTTCAATGATGTCACAGCACCCACAAGGTGTGCACACCTGTGATGTCTTCACACCTTGCCTTTTTTTGTTTAGAAAATGAGCTGAAAATGTCCAGCTGTCTGATTGGTTGAGAGTCATGCCAGAAGGGTACATTAAGTACCATTAGAGCCTAGGAAAGAACAAGTGCTATCCCAGTGTGACACCACAGGACAGAAGTTACTGTGCCATGGCCGAAGTGGAAAAAAAATCACAGCCATTTTTTTCTCACTTAGTGAGCGCCCCCCCCCCCCCACAGGCAATCACCACCACCAACTGCAGTTAGGAATCAAATTAAAAACACAGCAACATGCCACACAGTAAAACAATAGCATTAGCTTTCCCCGCAGAAAAAAAAAAAAACATTTTATTCAAAGATTTAGTTCTAGTATGTCACATGCTCAGCACTACTGTAATACAGCCAGAGCCGAATCTTCCTAGATCCACCCAAAGCATGTGCTCCCTGTCATTGTATATGACAGCCAGCTCAGGTGGTGACAGGAGAGCTGTGCCCATCGCCATATGGGCCCCCCATAGCAGTGTGTCATCGAAGATTATGGAAAGGGAGGTTGGCAGGTTGCTGCACTCAGTCTGGAGTGAGCAGTGCACGGGTGTTTGCTAGACACCAGGGAGTTAAACATCAGCAACAGTTAGCAATCAGAGGGTGGGGGTGCCAGTAGACACCAGGGCAGGCCCCTTGAGAGGAATTCTGGGCCCCAGGGAAAGTTCAGACTATGGGGCCCCTATCAGCTCGGAGCCCCTTTCCTGCATATAGTATGTTGGGTGGCCTGGGCCACTCTTGGTGCTGGACCCCGGGAATTATCCCCTGTTCCCACACCCTCTTAAGGGCCCTGCATTAGGCAAACATTTATTTGGTAGGGGGCCAGCGATCTGGGAGTGAGGAGTGCCACTAGACACCAGGGGAAACACTTATTTGGTAGTGGGCCAATAAACAGAGGGTGGCGGGTGCCACTTGACATTAGAGAAACATTTATTTGATAGGGTGCTGGTGAGCAGATGTTGAGGGGTGCCACTAGACACCAAGGAAACATTATTTGGTAGGGCGCCAGTGATCTGAGGGTGGCGGGTGCAACTAAACACTAGGGAAACATTTACTTGGTAGAGGCTGGTGATTGGAGGGTGAGGTGCCACGAGACACCAGAGAAACATTTATTTGATAGGATTCCAGTGATCACAGGGTTGAGTGCCACTAGACAGAAGGGAAAGATGTATTTGGTAGGGGTCAAGCAATTGGAGGGTTTGGGGTATTACTAGACACAAGGGAAATGTTTATTTAAAAGGGTGCTGATCATCACAGGGTGGAGGGTGCCACTAGACATCAGAGAAACATTTATTTGACAGGAGGCCGGCCACTGGAGGTGGGGGTCCCACTAGACATCAGGAAATGTTTGTTTCTATTTACCAGGGATGGCATAGAACTGATCACTTAACTGATAAATAATTACATGAATTGCAGATTAATGCATTAGTTCCACAGTGCATGTGTATTATTCTGCAATTCAGTGAGAAAATTCCATGGAACAGGATGGAAATTCACCAAACAGATTCAGAAGATTTCCAATTTCACCAAAAGTGAAAATTCAGAAAATTCTACGAAAGTTGGTGAACTTTCGAGAAAGTTCCACTAAAGCAGAATTCATAACTTTCACCCAGCTTTAGTCATATTACATGTATATCACTATTTGATGGCAAAATCGCTGTATTGAGTTTGTTTTGATGTATTTCTTTCTCCTTATCTCTATCTTTTCTGATTTTTCTCTTCTTTCTCTTTCTGTTTTTCTCTGCTTTTCATTATATATTCTTGTTGCTGTAAAAGGGGGGATTCTGTATGAGATCCATGTATATGAGAAATTGTTTATTTGTATATATTTGTTTTTCTTTTATAGAGTACAAAACAATTTTTTGCATGGTTTTATGTTTCCTTGATTACTCTTTTAATAAAAAATTCCCATACTCTTCATCAGTATGAGACATGGGATATTTTATTTCCATCTGGATAGTGACCAGCAATGGGTAGATGGGACCTCAGTTTAATGTCTCGTCCAAAGGGTGGCACCTAATTTGTGTTGCACCCACCCCCCCTTGTACTGCACTACAGTGTCCGTTACGGGTATTACCCAAGTACCTGGTGTGGAGCTTGAACCTATGATGATCTGATCTTCTGGCTCCAAAAGACAAAAGCACACTGGTGCTGCAAGACCAAAAATAAATACTAAAAGCTGACTGTGTTTGTAATGTAGTGGCTGTTTGTCACACTCCTTTTACCTGTAATCCTCTTCACAACCCTGCAACACAAGCTACCCAAGTTTTGACAGAGGACGTATGGGATTTTACAAAACTCTCTTGCTTTGATGTTGGCCCTTGAATACCTCACAGCTTTACATGCCATACTGACTGTCCCTCGGGGGAGGGTTAACAACTAATACCTAAGTCCAATAAAAGGGAAGGGTGAACAAAGGTGAAAAGGAGTTTTGTATTCCTGTTACATAGAAATATAGAAACATGGACAATGACAGCAGAAAAAGACCAATAGTCAATCCAGTCTGCCTGAGTTCCCTATCTAACCATGGGACCTACAGTCCATCCAGGGTCCTATACCTTCCCCTCCTCCCCAACTGTTATTGGAAGTCTACCAGAGACCAAACTGCATAAACCTTTTCTGTAAAGCTGAACACAAGCAAGACAAAAGTGGTAGCAAGGAGGAGGTGGGCAATTATAGGACTGTCAGCCTGATGTTGGTGATAGGAACATTAATTGAAACACTATTAAGGAAAGGATTGTGGAATACCTGGAATCCAACAGACTGCAGGGCCTGAGGCAGCATGGTTTCACAGGAGGAAAGTTGTGTCAAACAAACCTGACAGATTTTTTTGACTGGGTGGCCAAGGTGTTGGATCAAGGAAGGGTAGTAGATGTAGTCTACCCAGATTTTAGCAAGGCATTTGACATCATTCCACGTAGGAGAGTGGTAAACAAGTTGGGTAGCATGAGCAGTCAACAATAAGGTGGTAACCTGGTTATGAAAACAGTGAAGGGATAGTAGGAAGAGGGTGGTGGTGGTACATGGAGTTTGCTCCTAGGAGGGGCGATTGACCATTGAGGTACCTCAGAGGTCAGTGCTGGGGCTAGTCCTCTTTAATGTCTTTATCAGGGATATAGTAGAGGAGCTGGACGGGAAGGTATGCCTCTTTGTGGATGACACCAAGATCTGCAACAGAGTGGACACTCTGTGTGTGTGTGTGTGTGTGTGTGTGTGTGTGTGTGTGTGTGTGTGTGTGTGTGCAAAGGATGGCAAGAGATTTAACATGACTGGAGGAGTGGTCAAAGAATTGGCAGCTAGGGTTTAATGCTAAGAAGTGCAAAATAATGCACTTGGGCCACAGGAACCCAGAGGTGGAATACAAAATGGAGGAAGTGATACTTGTAACAACCCAGCAGGAAAGGGACCTGAAGGTAATCATATTGAATGACCTATAGGTGGCCAGATGATGTGAAGAGGCAATCGAGAGTGCTAATGGGATACTGGGATGCATTGGTAGGGGCATCACCAGCAGGAAGAGAGAAGTGGTATTGCCTCTATATTGGTCACTGGTAAGACCCTACCTGGAGTACTGTGTCCAGTTCTGGAGACTGCATCTCTGGAAGACATAGACAGAGTGGAGTTAGTCCAGTGAAGGGCTACCAAAATGTTACAGGTTCTGCATCAAAAGCCCAATGTGGAAAGGATAAAAGAAGCTCAATATGTACACATTGGAGGAGGGACTGGGGGATATGATTAAGCTCTTTAAATACCTCATGGAAGTGAATAAGGTAGAGGTGAGAGGTATGTTTCGGAGAAAAGGGTGCTCATCTAGAACAAGCGGTCATGATATGAAGCTGGATGGGCAGATTCAGGAGAGATCTGAGGATGTACGTCTTCACAGAAAGGGTGGTGGATGCCTTGAACAGGCTCCTAGCAGAGGTAGTGGGGGCAAAAACAGTGGTGGGATTCAAAAAAAGTCTGGGATAGGCAGAAGGGAAACATAGAGGAAAGGAAGGGGTGTATGAGACAGTGCTGTAGACAAAGGGAGTGTGCAGCAATCAGTGATCACAATGAAAATGGGCAGACTAGATGGGCCAGCTGCCATCAGTGTCTATGTTTCTATGTAAGGTCTTCATTTTTTGTATGTTACAGAAAATGGAGCAATTTTCATTTGATTTAAACTGGTGTCAAAAGTATTCATCCTTGTGAGTGTTTCCGCAAGAATCTGCCTGGCTTGCAACCCAGTTACAGTGCCCCAGTGCTAAAGCAGAGCAGTGGAACCAAAAGCACAAGACAGGTTTCAAGCAGGAATTATGAGTTACAAAGAAAAACCTTGCAGTACTCATTTTCCAGCCTTGTGATTGAACCAGTACTTCAAAGACAACAGGGACATGAAGAGGGAATGTGGACAGAACTAGGGAGCAGATTTGGTATTCTGAAGCTGTGATAGGTGGAGTTGGGGCAGGTCTTGAAAACCCCTCTCACAGTTCAGACAAATACTAGTATGTTTGCAAGCTTTGTAAGCAGACATAAAAAATATTCTTAATTAACTAATTGAGTTGCTTTAAATATTTTTTTCTGGAGAACATAATGATCAGACAATAACTCCTTTTCTGACTTAAACTTGGGGTAAGGAGGAATTGGGGTAGAGGACAATGGGGCACACTTCAAAAACACAGGCAATACTGGCAACAGAACCATGCTAATACAGTTCGTTGCAAGGGATAGTAATCACTACTTAGGAGGAAAGTTGGCAAGAGACAGTGGGCAACCTTGAGCAGTACAGTAAAAAGACATGGGATGTGAGCAGGGCAGAAAAACAACAGGTGATGAACGGGATTTGATGCAGGAGTCGTCATGGTTAGTGTAGTTGCAGAGAGGAAGTTTCATGATGGCGCCCCCACCTAACAATTTAACTACAGTAGTTTATCTGAACATGATTTAACAAGTAGTTTATTTAGTTATTTTATTGTATTATACTATAATCACTCACTAGAAAGTAGCATGCATGGAATAGTTTATGTATTTTAGAAAATACATGGTTTTACTGATAAAAAATAATTTTTGAAACTCAAAAATGATTGTGACTCTTTTCTATATGTATTGACATGAGGTCAGTGTCATAACTACACAAGGCATTCCAGGGGGTACATTATGGTAGAATAACATTCCTTCTAAAGTTGTGGCATCACTTGGCTTCTCCTCATGCTTCAACTCAATTGAAGTGAGACATTATTTTATTTATTTTATTTATTACAGTATCAGAATTGCAACCCTTTGAGTCAAAGACTCATTTACAAAGGCTCCTTATCATACATAGTACAGGACAGGGCAGGAGAAACATACAGTGAGTTGAAAACAGACAATAGTGCAAAGAACAATAGCATGGCAATAATATATACAATTAAAATTTGTACAATTAAATACAGATGGAGTGGGCCATAGCAGCGAGAGAAAGCCCCTTCTTGCAGGAGACAGGCCTATACATGATGGAAGCTAAGCAAGAAGGAGTGATCATTTGAGCACACATACTGTGTTACATTACATTCAGAAGAGGTAGACAGTAGGAGTGCGAATGCTAAACTCAAGATTGCAGGTACAGGCTCAGCAATCGTGAGATACACACACTGATATATAAACAGAGTGGGAGGAGAGGGTCAGTTGATTGGGTGTGGACTAGTGGGGGTGCAATTATGGGAGTTGAGAAGGTGGCAACGCAGGAATGATTTGAACAGTCCGATTCTGAGCTCAGATGTGGTACCAGGAGGGAGGGTGTTGAACCAGGAGGGGGCCCAGTAATGGAAGGACCTCTGAGCAAGGGTCATCCTGACTCTAGAGACTACTAGCAAGGGTTCAGTAGAGCTACAAGTGGGGCTAGGAAGAGTAGCACAGCTGATTAGTTTAGACAGGCCGGGGGGGGGTTAGACCAGCACAGATTTTTTTGGTGAGCAGACAGATCTGGTAGAGTAGCAGCTTTTCAAGGGAGAGGAGGTTAGACAAGGAATAAAGCACACAGGTTTGTGTGAGCCTGTCAGCCCCAGTGAGTAGCCAACAGGCCTTGTTGATTGAGAGCTTGATTTTGCCCAGGGCAGTGTTGTCCACTGCACCGTACATCAGGAGTCCATAGTCCAGTAGGGACAGGACTGATGAGTCAATGGCAAGTCTTGGTGCTTCTGGGAGGAGACAGGCTCTGTGCTGATATAGCAAGCCTATGTGAGAATTTTTGACAGAGCAGAGGGTGTGGATGTGATCATAGAAGGTGAAGGCAGAGTCCAGGACGATACCTAGGTATTTGTATGAGGTGACCTGCTCAAGAGGGTGGTGGTAGAGGGACTGAATGGACAGTGAAGAGCCCTTGAGTGTGTTCTGATTGTGGGTGAACAGCAAGGTTTTTGTTTTTTTAAGGTTGATCACAAGCTTGTGGTCTAGGACCCACTGCTGTGTCTGGGTAAAAGAGGATTATAGTGCAAGCTGGAGTTGGGCAGGGTTGGGGTGGGATGTGAAGAGGATCGCATCATCTGTGTAAAGGAGTATGTTTTCCAAGGAGATATTGGGCAGTGTGTTTAGGTATAAGGTAAAGAGTAGTGGCCCCAGGATAGAGCCTTTGGGAACACAGACCTGATGGGCGCTAGCAAGGATATTGTTGACTTTAACCCATTGGGTTTGGGCAGTGAGGTAATTGGTGACCTAGCTTACAGGGCCCGAGGTGAAGCCAAGTTGGGTGAGGGTGTTAATGAGAAGAGGGTGGCAGACCGTGTCAAAGGCCTTTGACAAATCAATGAAGACTGTCCCGGTGGGATGCCCTTTGTCCAGGGTGGAGTGAATGAAGGTGGAGAACTCAATTAGGGCAGTTGTGGTGCTGAAGCCATGGTGAAGACCATGCTGCTCCCTGCAAAGGAGGTTGTGCACAGTGAGGTAGTCTGTTATCTGGTCAGCCACAATCTTTTCCAAGGCTTTGGGGGGGGATGGAGAGCGGTCTGTAATTGCCTGGGGCAGTTCTGTCACTGTCCTTGTGTATGGGGGTGATGACTGCCCTTTTCCAAGCTTAGGGGAATTGGCCAGGTCAGAGGGAGAGGCTGAGAATGTCAGTGAGGTGGGTGAGAACAGCGTCCAGGATAGAGCGGAGAAGACTGAGATCAAGTGACTCACTACTGTGTCTGGCACCATTGAGGACTTTGAGTAGATAGGGTTTAGCAGCAGATGGGGAGAGAACTCGGAAGCAGAAGGGAGGGTGTTGGAGAGTGGTGGTACGGGGATCAGGCACGGGGTCAAAAAAGTTGGTAGGTAGGGTAGGAGAGAGATCCTAGAAAGCATCATTCAGCCCATTGGCAATACTTTGTGAGTCGATGGTGAATGTACCATCAATATTGAGCTGGGGGGGATGGGTTTTGCTGTTAAGTTCCTTTAGGTTGTCCCAGAACTTGCGTGAAGAGCCCCAGGTGGATGCAAGGGTGTTCCTGTAGTATGCCGCCTTTGCACTACAGATAGCCCAGGTGCACTTGTTGTGTGCAATTCTGTAGGCTTGTCTGTCGGCAGGCTTCCTGGACTCCAGGGCTCTGTGCCAGAGATCGTTCCTGAGATGCATTTGCTTTATGAGAGCTGGGGTGATCCAGAGAGAGTTGTGTTTCTTAAGTATAGATTTGGAGAGGGGTGCATAGGTATCACAGGCCCTGTTAAAGTAGTGTATAAAGTAGTTGAGAGCAGTGTCAATATTGGGGGCCAGCTTTACTGGGGACCAGTCCCAGCTGGCAAGGTGTTCTCAGAGTAAAGCAAGGTTACCCGGGGGCAGGCGCCTTCTGGAGATGAAGACAGGCTTGGGCTTCTCTAGGTTACATGACGAGGAGAAAATGACTGGTCAGTGATCGCTAAAAACATTTGGCAGTACTTCCAAATCAGTGATCATATGGGGCCTGTTTGAGAGTACCAGGTCCAGTAGAGTGACACTACCAGTAGTCGGATAGGGGCAGGTGGGGGAGGAGACAAGTTGGGTGAGATCATGTGCAGCAAATGCATCTTTGGCAGTGGTACCAGGGCTGGCGAGCCAGTTAATATCTAAGTCGCCCATTATAATTTGTTCCATCTTGCTGGGTTGCTGGGAGATGTAATCTAGTAGAGATTGCAGGACGTAGTTCTGGTGACGCAGGGGAATATAGGTGGTAGTGACAATGAGGGGAGCTCTTGAAGAGCACAGGGTGACCTTTAGAGAGATAGCCTGGGCACCATGCTCTAGTAGTGGTTTTTGGAGGGGGAGGCCTAGAAGGGTATCCCTTAGGCAGATGGCACAACACCCCCCCCCCACATTTTTCCCAACTCTGTCCTCCCTGAAGAGTGAGTAACACAGGAGGGAGATGAATGAGTCAGAAGTCATCTTGGATAACCAAGTTATGACTAATGCTATCACATCTGGCTGGTGCTGAGTGACCCAGACTTGCAGGTCAGCAAACTTCTTTAGCAGACTGCAGACATTAATGGAAGCAAGTCTGAGTCCTGAGGTTGTAGAGAGATGGAAGCGATTGTCTATGAGTGGGCCAGGGTTGGGATGGACATTACCAGATAGAAGGAGGAGCAGTGCAATCAGCCTGAAAAGAGCACTGATAATCCTATGACATCTGATGACAGTATCCCTGGTGGGGATCGTGGAGAGTGAGTTCGGGATGGGAAGGGATCAGAAAGAGGGGATGGCAAGGAATAGGGGAGGCCATGAGACTCTGGGGGTAGGGGGAGAAGGGTTGGACAAGTAAGGGGGGGTGTGAGGGTGGCGGCAGGTTGTTTGGGGTCCATGTGGTAGGGGTGTGGGTGGGTATTGGGCAGGGATGCTTCCGACGTGATATTGGTATGCACATTCAGCAAGGTAACATGTAGAAGTAATATTGTGAGGATGGTAATGAGAGTGAAGGAGGGGTAGTATCTCTCCTGGAGGCAGACAGTTACCTTTATGGCTCCTCTCAGTCCATGCAGCTACCTTGGTGCAAGGCTTTGCGTTCAGCTTGATTGTCAACATCCCATTATCATTATCCCATCACACTGCACCCCTCTCATTTCTAAATTATGTAAATCCCATTACTGCTCAAATGTTGTGCTTAAATGTTATGCTTAAAATGTTCTGTTCTTGCTGTGCACAGTATGCGTCTGGGTCATATCTGAAAATAGGCTAAGTCAGCCAAGTGCACTTACCTAATAAAAAAACATAAATACAATAAACACATTCAAATCCTTACAAAGTTTGTCCCCATCTTCAAACAGGTTTACCACTACAGCCTGCTAAGTGTTGTTTTCAAATGTAAGCAGCCTGCTGGAAACCCTAGTCTACAGAACATTAATGATAATGCTGACCAGCAGTGACCCCAGCACTGACTTCTGAGGATGCTGCTGAGTATCCTTCTTCACTTAGAGTAGTGCCCGTCCACCACTACCCTCTACTTCCTGCCTCAGTATCAGTTTGCAATTCAGCTTGTGTATGCCTCATGCATACCACAGCTTGCCATGCTCCACTGTATTAAAGGGCTAGCTGAGGTCCAGACAGAGTACATTATGGCCCAGACTGCATGGTTATCCACATAAAGGTAGTGATCAGGTTGGTTTTGCATGATCTGCTTCTCATAAATCCATGCTAAAAGGGGACAAAAACCTTGGATTACCACAAGTGCTGCATTATTCTGTCCTCAATAATGGTTTGAAGGACCTTGCCCAGTACTACTGTTTGGATGGCACCCTGCAGTTGCCTGGGTCCAAATGAGTCCACTTAAAGAATGTAGAGATCATGCTGGCCATTTTCCAGTCATCTAACATTACACCTGTCAGGACAGACTCATGAAACATTGCTGCAAGCAGTATACCAGGTGTTCCCTATGCTCCACTATGATCCTGGGGTGAATCCTGTCTGCCCTTTGGAACTAACCTAACTTGATCTTCATCAGAAAGTCATCTACCAGAGTATGTGTGTTGTTCACATGCCTCCAAGTGAGCACTCTCCCTCCTGCAAGGGCCCTTTTGTGAACACTGATGCAAAGTATTCCTTCATCATCTCAGCCAGCTCCCCTGACTCTGTCAGAGGTTCCTTACTTCATTCCTCTATTTCCAGAGGCTCTGTCCCTTTCTTCACCTTTATTCTTCACTTACTGTATGCACTGGAAAAAGGTGGGTATAGTGTTATCAACATCTTCTACTGGCATTTAGTCCCTCCTTAGCTTTCTTAATTCCAGCATTCACACCTTTGATGCTGAGGTGTACTCTTCTTTGGCCTGTAGACAACCTGACTCTTTGCAGCAGTCATAGCCTTTAATTACTTTTTTAGGATCTGATGTTGTAGGTCCATGGTGAGCAATGGGACACCATCCATGGCCCTTGTCCCTGTTTCTTCAGGGGTGTAAACTTCTGCAGCTGTTTTGAGCACCTTGTTTTAACAGATCCAAAGTGTTCTGAATTACTGTTAGCATCAGTGGCTCGTTAAAGAGTATGCTCACCTCTGAGCCAGAAGATTGGGTGGTTGTGGATTCTAGATCCACACCAGGTAATGGTTGTAGTATCGGTGACTGACACTGTTCTGCAGCTCATGGAGGTTTCTGCACTGTTAAGGTGCCTTTCTTTGGATGAGACAGTAATTCAGGCCACTTCTGCCCATCTCTGGCCACCGTGCAGTTAAAGCTAAGGAACTCGTGGCACTTATCAAAAAAGAATATGGGTATTTTTATGATTAGAAAGTAAAATATAAGACAGAAAAAACACACTTGTGAAGTACATTATGATTTTGATACCAAAATCATTGACAGTATACAAAACCTGATATAACTCAGCAATAAAGAAATAGTAATTCACAAAGAGACAATCGCAAATGAAAACTTCACTTAATGAACAAAAAAGTAAGGAAATGTGTAAGGCAGAAAAATTATATAGCCACCAAAAACTCTCTAATTTTAGACAAAATAATTTAATTACTTAACTACTCAGGAATAAGTTTCCAAGGTGATCTACCTTGTCTTAATGCAATTTACTGGTTAAAAATGCTCCCACTAATACATGATCTGATGAAAAAGACACTATCCATATCTACATGACAAAAGACTAACAGAAAATCTATATTAGTCCTAAACTGACCCTGTACTAGGTAAAACCTTGCTCCTCTTGACATACCCTATAGGCATCACCTTAAATCCACAGTTAACAACATAAATTTCAGGAAGACTGTCACAAAAGAGTTTACAATTGTCATCTGATCCCCTCCAGAAATGAAACTCACCACAACTTCTAGCTTTGGATGCTCACTGGCAACAGTTTATTGAATGCAATTAATATTTACACACTCAGTAAGTTCATAAACCACACATTTCATTCTAGTCTATTTTTTTTCCATA
Organism: Neoceratodus forsteri; assembly: GCA_016271365.2. Lineage (NCBI taxonomy): Eukaryota > Metazoa > Chordata > Ceratodontiformes > Ceratodontidae > Neoceratodus > Neoceratodus forsteri. Next base: position 814,523,686 of record CM057454.1, read on the forward strand.
TTTCCTACTTGTTCCTTCATCTTGGTCCTCCTTTGTCAGATCCTTGTCTTTGGGGTCCAGATGCAAGATCCGACCTCCACCCCTCCTAGGTCCGGACACTATGATTAGACCACTAATGCTACCTCCCTTGTCCCTCCCCCCTTTTGTGTCCATGTCTGGTTGCCTTTGACCTCAGCCCATGTTGCCCTACCCACCTCCCCTCTTCTGTCTGTCCCCATTCCATCTCTTGCTCCCCCACTCTGACCTTCTACTGACCCATCTCCAGCCAAGCAATGGAAGACGGGGCTTCCCCCTTGTGGGTTAGTACCCTAGGCTCCCACTCTACCATCTTCCCACTAGGTCTACCAATGGCCGGAGAAAGAGGTACATCCTGAGCTCTGAGAGGTGGACCCCATCTGATCTATTAACCTCAGTTGCATCAATAGAAATATCCTTGTGTTGTATATGTATTTCCACATCTCTGTGACCAATCTTGCCACCTTCCTGTTGAGCCATTTTTCTCTCCTTCTCTACAGATCTGACATCCCTGGCATGCCGCCATACCCTTCGAGAGGTGATCTCAGACCAGCAAATCACCACCCCTGGCCACCACCCCTTCATTCTCTCAAAGTCTGCCATTATGGCCTGTAACAGTGCCCCCCCATGGCGTTTCCCCTTAATCATTACCCCCAAATGTATTATTATCATGTCCAGCCTGCTCCATCACACCTTCAGTTTTTCCATTTGCTGCATGAGTTGGGCCCAACCTCATTCCCCAGACCCACTTCCAATGTAGCTTCTTTTGTTTCAAATCCATCCTCAGCTGTGTCCCACCATGCCTGGTTGCTGCAAACCTTTCAGCCCAATAAATAAAAGAATGCCCCATGATCCAAATGTGCCACTGTGAACTCCTGCTGGGTAAATAGAAAATTCCTATTAACATCACTTCCTGCCATACTTCTTATAGCAACTAGGTCTCCACCACCCCACCCTCTTCACCTACTCCTCCCCTTGTTGCTACTTCTGATGCCACTCCTTTCTGGAAGGCATGGGGGGGGTGAATTGTTCCATGTCCTCCACTAAACATTTTGAAGCTTTTTTGAGGACTCCACCCACCTGGAATCCTGTCATCGGACTCCCATCTCCATGCCAGAACCAGGTCCACTCCCCCACTCCTGGGTTCTACTGTAGTCCCCCATTTCTGTGACTGTGCAAACCTCCCCGGATGCCTGCCAGCATAGCACCACCACTTCCCCCTTGCCGAGTTGGTTAGTTTTTGACCTAGGCAGTCAGATTACCACCATGCCCTGCCCAAAACTGATGTCTATCTCCTGCAAACCACCCATAAGATCCCTTTTCCGATGTGACACTAATTCACTTATCCAGAATGTCCCCCTTGCCATGATCATGAAGATGGCCAGAAATAAGCAGGCTTCCTTGGCCGATGTGCAGATCTGCCACACTGCTCCCAGAAGCCGCACTAACAGCTGCCCCTTGGCCTTTCTGCTATCCCAAGAGCATCCATCACACAGCTTTCCCTTTGGACAGGTGAGGCCATGTCCTGTCACTACACTCCCATTCAATCCCCCTAGTTGGACCCCCAAGGTGGTGTGGGACGTCCCCTCCTCCCATCTCCTGACCACGTATAGTATTACCTGATTCTCTGTGGCTAGCATACTTACCTCAAAACTCTCATGTGCCCAGAAGTCCTGGAAAGCCTCCCATACCCCCTCATATGCTTTCAGCATGTTGGCAGATCAAGAATTCCGGTACAACCATTGGGCTCTCTCAAACCAATCTCCCACAGCTAATTCAGAACCTAGGTCCTGTGTACTGCTGCTCATGGGGCCAAGTCCCAGAACCTGTTTAACTGCAAATAGGAAAGACTATCAGCAATCTCATTCTGGATACTGTCAAGATGCCAAGTTTAAAGGATAAGTTCATCTGCAACCCCGATAATACCAGTTGCCTCATAACCCTGCCCACCGTGTCCGTAATCCCCCCTTGCCTATTAATTACTTCTGTCACACTAGAACAGGATTCACTCTCCTCTCATCCTGTCCACCATACCACTAGTGTCACAAAAATGAGAAATATCTCCAGAAAAGTGATGTCTTTTAATAAACCCACCTCCTTCCATGCACTCAGCCAGGCCTCCAAGATCTAGTCCCCTTTAAAGTATGCTCCCATTCCTAGTGTCCCTGAGACATCTGTGTATAACTTAATATCCTTATTATAGGCCCATTCCTCTTGCCGAAATGTGACCCTATTGTAATCTTCTAAAAAGGCTGCCCAAACCTGTAGCTCTTCCAGTATGCCCTTGGTGATGTCCACCCAATGATGGGGGTAGCATTGCCTTCCTTGTGTCCCATGCCAATCTCTGGGTAAAAGCTCTGCCTGGGCTTGTGGCTTTGCAGGCAAAATTATGGTGCCCCAGTAGCTGTTGTACCAATACCAGCGGCACCCTACTCCTACCACCCCATCTCTTCCAATACACTCCTAGGTTGGTCCACCTCGTCCCCTGGGAGATGGAAACATTATTGTACCATATTGATCTCTATACCCAGAAACTCAAGCTTCGACGTCTGTCCTTCAGTCTTCCCTTCCCTACTATCCCACACAGTACTTTGAAATCTGTTAGTATCCCCTCCATCTCCTCATTCCCCTACCCAATAAGCAGAAAATCATACCGATAATGTGCTACCTGTCTATGCCCTTACCTCCACCCAAATACCCACTGAACCCATGAACTGAAAGCTTCAAACATAAAACAGGCCATTGAGCCCCCCATGGGCATGGCCTTGTTGAAATACAACCCCCCCTCAAATTGAAAACCCAGCAGGTCCCAATCCTTTAACCTGACTGTCAGCAACCAAAAATCAGACTCAGTGTCCGACTTTGCAAGCCATGACCCCTCAACTACCTTGATCAATACCACTGCTTGGTCCAAGGATGTGTAGGACACTACCTGGAGGTCCTCAGGAATCCTGTCATTCACTCAGGCCCCATCCAGATATGTGAGGTGGTGGATTAGGCAAAACTCACCTGGTTGTTTCTTGGGTATCACCCCAAGTGAGAATATCCAGAACTCAGTACGGGGGGGGGCCTCAAACTGGCCCTCCACCCTGCCTGCTTCTACTTCTTTTTAGATTTTCTTACTATTTCCTCCTTCCCTTTTATTGATCCCAAGTTCTTTGCCTTCATTCCTTTTCACACACCCCCAAAACCTAAAGGGAAACCCTCCCTGAAACCCTGATGCAGCAATGCCCCTCTCTCCTTGTCTGGCTATAGCCGCGTCCAGGCCTTGACCACCTCTTTGACTATGGGGGTTTTTGCTAAGGTGAAACCCCTTTGCCTTCTCCCAACTGAGCCTTCAATTCCAACTGTAACTGGAATTGTAACCTCCGCTGGTGTGTGCCCCTTTTCCTCTCCCACTAAAGTTCACCCTACGGCAACCCTGAAAGGACTACTCATGCTCTTGGCCCGCCTGTCCCCTACTGACTGGCAGCTGGCCAGTGGGTGCTGCCCTGAACACCTGGAATACACGTGTCTGAACTTGCAGTTCACCACGTGCATAACGCTTTGTTGTAACTCCACCAAGTCTTGGCCACTGGGGCGGGGGCACTCTTTCTAGTGGAGACCAAGGAGGATGCTGGGAACCTCCACAAAGGAGACCCACAGGAGGGTGGCAGGGGACCCTGCAGGGGAAGGAAACAACTCCTGGTGGGGGACTCCATTGTTAGGAAGGTAGAACTGGGCAAGGAAGGGGAGAGGGAGGTAAGGTGCCTGCCTGGCGCCATGGCTTGGAGGGACAGGGAGCGAATCCTCAGGATTGCCAGAGCAGCTGCACAGGGGAAGGAGCTGGATGTCATTGTCCACCTAGGGACAAATGACCTGGCTAAGAAAGGGATTAGAGAAGTGCAGGAAGAGTTTGTGGAGAATGGGAGGGGCCTTAGTCAAGACTGCATACGGTAACCTTCTGAGGTGCTACCCATCTATGGCATAGGAGAGGCTAGGGTGTTCCGTACCATGGGATTCAATCAGTGGTTGAAAAACTGGTGTGGAGCTCAGGGATTTGGCTTCATTGGGGACTGGGGGTCCACCTGGAGTGATGCAAGCCTATACTGGCATGACGGGCTGCATCTGTCCAGGAGGGGAACCAGAATCCTAGGTGATAGGTTTAAATGCTTCATTGGCAAGCTTTTAAACTAGCCAAGGGGGGAGGCACTGGAAAGGAGCAGGAAAATCCTGGCCCCCCCCAAACAATCACGGTAGTAAGTGTGGCAAACACCAACATGGAGGTGTTGATAGGGAGAAGGGCAGGGGTAAATGGAGAAAGTGACAAAAGCAAGAAGGACAGGGATGGGGCAAAAGGGGGTAAGGCCATCAGGAAATGGAGGGCAATGAGTACCAATGCCCGTAGTCTGGGCAACAAGGTCCCTGAGCTGGTAGCCTTAATGGAAGAGGGATGCCTGGATATCGTAGCAGTCACCGAAACATGGTACACAGAGAACCATGACTGGGATGTTAACATACCAGGGTACATAACTTACAGGAGAGACAGGCAGGGGAGAAGAGGGGGAGGGGTAGCTCTCTATGTAAAGGAAGGGATAAAAGCAACTGAACAAAAGAGTAAACAGGGAGGAGAGGAGGCACTGTGGGTCACCTTGGAAACTGGAAAGGGCACCACAATCCGCACAGGGGTTGTGTACAGACCCCCATATCAAGGGGAAGGAATGGACAAGGATATGATGGAAGGCATTCTTAGAATGGCAGAGAAAGGGGAGATACTGTTGATGGGAGACCTGAATATGCCAGATGTTAACTGGAGCACATTTGCTGCAGCCACATCCAAGAGCAGGGCCATTCTTGACGCCCTACAGGTGGCAGGCATTAGACAGCTAGTTTCGAACCCACTCGTGAGGGAGCAATCTTAGACCTCATACTCTCAAACGGGGCAGGAGAGGATCTCAGATCTAGAAGTAGGTTGCCATCTGGGGACAAGTGACCATCAAACAGTGTGGTTCACGTTAAACTCAGCTACAGAGTCAAGCCATACAAAAGTGAGGGTACTGAACTTTTGAGGGCTGACTGCAAGATGGGAGAGTGCCTCAGAAAAGCACTAGCAAACAGGCTAGAAGGAGGTGTGGAGCAACAATGGGGAATTATCAAAACTGCCATCACAGAGGCAACAAGCCTTTGTGTGAAGCAAATAAACAAATCAAAACGAAAGAAAAGCCACTATGGTTCTCAAGAGAGGTGGCTGTGAAAGTCAGGAAGAAAGATAGCATTCCGGAAGTATAAGGAAACACAGAAGGAGCAGGACAGAGAGCTGTACCAGTTAAGGTAGAAAGAAGCAGCGAGGGAAGTCAGAATAGCAAAGGCCCAAACTGAGGAAAAGATAGCCAACTCATTTAAGAAGGGGGATAAAACCTTTTATAAGTACATCAGCGAGCGTAGAAAGACAAAGGGAGGGATAGTGAGGCTGAATAGAATGAACGGTGGGTGGGCAGAGGGGGACAGTGAAAAAGCAGGAATACTGAACGAATATTTCTGCTCAATATTCCTAAAGAGGAGGAAGTGCCTAATCCAATTAACAGAAGCACTTTTGATAGGGGTCGATCCAGTCCATTCACAGAAGAAAGGTTCTGCAAGAACTCCTAAAACTGAAGGTGGACAAAGCAATGGGTCCTGATGGAATTCACCCAGAATTCTAAAAGAATTAAGGAAGGAACTAGTGAAACCACTGGCTACTCTTTTTAATAAATCATGGGAGGATGGTGTGGTACCCGAGGACTGGAGGAAGGCGGATGTGATTCCCCTTCACAAAAATGGGACCAAGACAGAGGCAGGAAACTACAGACCAGTCAGTCTGACCTCTGTGGTAGGGAAAGTGATGGAGTCACTTCTGAAGGAAAGATAGTTGAGTACCTAGAGGTCAGTGGAGCACAGGATCCAAGGCAGCATGGGTTCACAGCGGGAAGGTCATGTCAGACGAATCTAATAGATTTCTTTGACTGGGTGACCAAAGTAGTAGACCAGGGAGGGGCTGTGGACATGGCCTACCTAGACTTTAGCAAGGCATTTGACACAGTCTCACACAAAAGATTTATAGTCAAATTTACCAGCCTGGGAGTGGGTCCCAGGGTGGTAGCCTGGGTAAAACATTGGCTGGACAACAGGACACAGAAGGTAATTGTAAATGGAGTCCACTCTGAAGAAAGGGCGGTTACTAGTGGGGTACCGCAGAGTTCATATTGGGTCCAGTCCTTTTAATGTCTTCATCAGTGACATTGCAGAGGGACTGGAAGAAAGTATGCCTTTTGCAGATGACACAAGATCTGCAACAAGGGTTGATACACAGGAGGCATGGAAAGGATGAAAAGGGACTTGGCAAGGTTGGAGGAATGGTCAGACGTATGGCAGCTAGGATTCAATGCAAAAGTGAAAATAATGCACCTGGGAAACAAGAACCCAGGGAAGAATACACAATGAGTGGGGAGGTAGTAACAACAACAAAACAGGAAAAGGACCTGGGGGTAATCATATCAGATGACCTTAAGGTTAGCAAGCAATGTGAGAAGGCAGTAGGGAGGGCCGTGGGTATACTGGGATGTATAGGGAGAGGCATCATCAGCAGAAAACAGGAAGTTGTTATCCCTCTGTACAGACAGTTGATGAGACCCCATCTGGAATACTGTGTCCAGTTCTGGAGACCCCATCTCCGAAGGACATAGACAGGATAGAGGCAGTCCAGAGGAGGCAACTAAAATGGTGCAGGGTCTGCAAGAGAAGCCGATGAGGAGAGACTAAAGGAGCTTAATATGTATACCCTTGAGGAAAGAAGGGAGAGGGGGGACATGATAGAAACTTTCAAGTACCTCAAGGGAATCAACAAAGTCTAAGAGGGTAGCATTTTTCAGAAAAAGAGACTTGCAAGAACAAGAGGACACAATTTAAAGATAGAAGGAGGGCGGTTCAGGGGCAATGTGAGGAAGTATTATTTCACAGAGAGGGTAGTGGATGCATGGAACAGCCTTCCTGAGGAAGTTGTGGGGTCTAACACTGTGGGAGAATTCAAGAATGCATGGGACAGACATAAGGCAATTCTTGTGGGGGGCAGGAAGATATAGGCTGTTGGTTAACTAGGATCTGCGGCCTATCCTGTAGGTAGGGAAATGGGCAGACTAGATGGGCCTAGCGGTCCTTATCTACCGTCAAAGTCTATGTTTCTATGTTTCTATGGTTCTCCCCCAGTCCCCACCACTAACCCAGAAAGGTCCATACCCATAGCTTTGAGTGGGTACAGTCCCATCTTAGATCCCCTTTTGCAGCCATCCATTTCCAAAATGCCTTGTCATTCTTGAGCCACTCATACCCAAGCTTAGCCTTGTAAGCATCGTGGATGATGGCCGTGTACATCAGGAAAGTGATTACCAGCTCCTGCTGTTTCTCCAACAACAGGGCACTGTGAATCAAAAACCCAGCCTTCCAAGTGTCTGTATTCTTCCCCTTGTACTTAATCTCCTCTTCCTTATTTCCCACCACCGCTAAATCCACTGCCATCTCAAATTTGCCAACAGTCTCCTTCCACTCATATTTCTTTGCTGTGTCCTCGTCTACCAGCCCAAAAATGTCCACATACTCCCCCTTCCAAATCTTCTCATTAAGCAAAGTGGTAACATAGTAATCTAGAGTGAATCCAGTGGCCCATTGTACAGTTTTTCCCCTTTTCTTGTCCTCACCTGCCCCAGTACCCTCCCTGCTCCCCCTTTTAGCTCTTGGAGTGCCATTTCCATTTTTTACAGACCCTTCTCCCCCATGTCCCCAATAAGACCTTCTAGATACTCCTTCAGGCCCACCTCCTTGGTTAAATCCTTATTTCCCTTACCCCCGCCAGTGCTTGGCTCCACTGGTGCTGGTGTGGTTTCAGGCTGAGGAGTAGGCAGTGGGTTCAGAGCGGCTCCACGTGTCTTCTTTCCCCGTCTGCCCCAGCCTATTCACCCCTCCAATGCCTTCCTCATCTTAGTCACTTCCTCCTCCTCCTTTTCCTGAAGCTGTGCCACCTCAATGAGGTCAGTCATTTTCTCCATCAGCTTGGATGCCTCTTCCCTCAATTTGGCACTGGAAGCCAGAATCAGGGCTCTCTTTCATGTTATCTTCTGCCACTGCATAAGACAAAAAAGGTGAATAACTCAAACCAACCCCTTGCTACAAGCCTGACCCTTCCCCTGTCTTCTCCATTTCATCCCCCCCTCCACTTCTACCCAGCCTGCCTTGTTCTGTCCCCCACCCCAAACACTTGATGTGTAAAGAATGGTTCTACAAACCATCTGTAATTACATTGCCCATTATTTCCCTTCTCTATTATAATACAGCCTGCTGGAGAGCTGGGTGAAGCACTCAACCCTGCCCTTAAAAGCAAATTACTTCATCAGAAATGAAATTGAAATGATATGCCCGTTTCCAGAATTACCTGTCTCATTTCATGCAGTACAGCATTACCATAAGAAACGATGGTGTTGAAGACAAAAAGGGTCTCTCGCACATGAAAATAGATCTGTTGTAAGTACAATTTCTCTTAAGAAAGCTAACTGAATCTATGAGACTGACTGCTTGGAGCAGTCTATTGATTGGCTAGTAAATAGCAACATTTCTATGCCTCACAAAATTAAAATATAGTGACTTAGCTTGTTTAAATGCAAAACAGAACAAATGCACACTGTGGCAGCAAGCAACCTGATGCACTACCCACATATCTGGCTACATGAACAAGTTATAGCCCAGAAATTCTATTGCAATGATTGGGTATTCCCTTTGATATAGGGTATTTAATCCAGGTATTTGCATTATGTCACTAAAAGTTTCAATGGCCAGAAAGCAACACATGGCTTGAAGGAAATTACTCCCTGTACCCCCTCTTGGTGGTCCATCCTCCGTACCGAACCCCCCCTCGATCCTTCATATATTGAATGTGCCACAGCCATCTTGCCCACCTCGGCAGCACGCGATTCCTCTCAACATGGCCTCCAATCACCCGTAGCTCCTTTTGCCACAGTCGCTCCAGCATACCACTGCCCAAGCATGCTGCCTCTCAGTCTCTAACCAGGCCATGCCGGAGTAACTGAAAAACCTGTCCCCCCCCCCCCCAGACTTCCCAACTGCGGCAATCTTGAAAATACACCGCCAGCCCAAAGGCTGCTGCTGGCAAACTTCCCGCAATCAGCACCCACTAGTTCCTCACCACAAAACAGATCATGAAATTCCATTTGAATAATAGTTTTTTTATTTTCTTCAGACATGACACCGGCGGCACTACAGGAGGGCTGGCCTCCAAAACCGATGCCTGCAAGCAGCACACACCCCTCCCCAGAGTTACTACAGCCAGCTATCTCCTCACCAAAAGGCTACTTCCCAGCATTTTTTTTTAACAAAAACGCCACTTGAACCAGACAGCTGGAGGAGATACTGGCCCACCTGGGCCTGCTTCAAGCTGTGCCCCCTCTCCTGCTGACCACTGGCCTGGGCTCCTTTCCTACCCTCCATAGTGCTGGAGACCACAGGCCCAACCACATGGCCACCCACCAGGCCCCTCTGGTGCTGCAGCTCACTTGCCACAGGCCTCGTGTTTCAGTTTCAGCCACAAAGTACCCCCACTGCCCAACTCAGGTTGCAAAATACCACAATATTTACAAAGCAGCAGCAAAAGCATTTGGCGGCTTTGCCCTCAGCCCAACATAGCATTAACCCTCTTGGACCACCGCAAATACCACATCCTGGTCTCTCTGCCAGCTGACCACTGGCCCCACCACATGGCCTGGCGACCATGAACCTGTAACGCTCCTGCCTTGCTTACTGCTTGGAAATGACACTAAACTATGGGGAAAGCACCAGCGTCAGCAGTTTCTGCTGGCACTCCAGCCCCCCATGGTTCTCAGCTTGGTGATCCTAGTTTTAGCTCCCCACTGGTATCCGCTGGTAGTCTGGCCCTCTATTAAAATTTATACCACCAGTTAGCCTGTGGTTTCCCCCAAGATCACTGGTCCTGCTCACTTGGATTGAAATACCCTTTCCAAATACCTTTATACAGCCTGAAATGCATAAAACTTTTAAAATGAAATAATCATATATATATATATATATATATATACAGTATACATACACACATATATATATGTCTATTCTTATAAAAAACATTTAAAAAAAAAAAGCTCCTGTATAAAATACCATCCTAGTTACCCTACAGTAGGTAAACCAAAGCTCCTGCTCACTGAATTACAAACCTATCAGCACCAATACTATACCAATCAACAGCAAAATCCCCGTGGCTCAGAGGCCTGCTTTGACCTGAAATCCTGTACCTTACCTAACAGATACTCAACTCCAACCTGTTGCCACAGTGAAGTGCTGAGAACCTGTTACAATCAAATGCTCAGCAGAAGAGGGAGATCTGTTGATCTTGCACCACCTTGTAAACCACTTCAGGACCCCATCAGGACCCCATTTAGGCCCCTCCCCCAGACCAATCAGCTCCCTGGCCCTGTACCTACATCATGCAACACTACCTGGTGATCTCATTGCTGAGGTCACCAGGCCCCTCCCCTCTCCCCAGCTGCAATCTACCCTCCCCCCCACCAGTATCTCACATTTCCATCTGGGCTACCTGACAATTCAGGTTGCCTTTTAGTGGCAACCTTATTTATCCCTCTCATAACAAAATGGCTCTGGAAACAGATAAAGTTCCCACCCAAATAATATTCATAGATGTATGAGGATAGGCTTCAACTAGTTTCCAAAGTGCAATCTGAGTAGTTCTGGTCTGCAGTGTACAGCAATTTAGTAAACAATACTGCACCCCTCAATAATCAATATCAGCAAGACTAGCCCTCCCTGGACAGATATCAAGAAATGATATGCGCACAAAAGCAGATGATACACATACTGTAAGATACCTATACCCTAGTAAATGGCCAAATCATAGGACCAAAAAGACTCTTCTTTTACCCAGTCTTTCTGAACCAGCCATTTGTCATGCAAAGAGCACATCTGAGTTCCCTGGATGAAGAAACAAAATAAAACTGTAAACCTTGCAAAAGTTCAAAAACTCAGTTTGCAACAAAAAGGACTTTAATGCTACAAACTTTAAGTACTGTATATGGGCGAAAAGCTGGTACTGGGGAACAATGAGCAATGCTTTATGGATCTGCACATGTTGTTGTAAGTGATCACTCTGGAACAAGTCTTAGTAAATATATTTCATTAGTTAAAAACAACAGAGACACAGCAAAAATCAGCCAGTGAGCTAAACCCTTGTGCTTCTACATTGTTGTTTCTCATATTACCACTCACTTTTTTCAAGGTGTCACCCCTACACCTGAAAGATCATTTATACTATATGATTATGGGCATAGTAACTGTTGTTTCTTAACATTTAACAAGTGTCTCTCGTGCTAATTGGGTGTGAGGATGGCAAAGCTAAGTTGAGTGGTTCTGTCTGCCCAACCAGTGCCAGAGACACTTGTCAAACAGTAAGAAACAGCATTTACTATATCCACAATCATATTGTATGGCAATGGAGTGCCCAATATGACTATAGGTTTACTTTAAACAATTTCTAGATTTGTAGTTTTTTGGTTTCTGAACTCCCCAACTGTGTTTTAGTGGTTTGGTCAACATCAGATGCTCTACGACATCTACTGGACCTTATGACCAATGCCATGCGACGACAATGTGGGGGGAGAAGCGGTACAGTGGTTTACCTTGATGATTGGCATTGCCTTACAATTCCTAGTTTAAAACACATACGAAAACACATACTGTAGAGTAAACTACAGATCTTAAGTTAAATAGAGTACATAAAACATACAGATACTCAAAGTGCATAAGAGGAAAATAATAAATACAGTGAAAACTCACACTCAAGCTAAAATGTCTTAAAAACAGTTAAGACTATATTATTCTTAAGGAACAGCAGCTAGTGAGATCTGCAGCTCAGAATTGTAAGGAGGTGGTACTGGAGTCTAGAGATTCGGTATTCTTGGTTGCTCAAGAGACAAGTAGATTGTGAGACTGAGCAGCTGCATGCTAGAGACACTGAGGAGAAGCTCTCCAGCAGGAGCACCAGAGATGCTTGCCTTTTTTCTCTAACAGGTATGCCACCATTGCCTATGACTGAGTCGACAGGCTTACTCTGTTTTGCCTAGAACGAGGACTGTCTGATGAGCCCTGAATGCAGAATTAAAGAGAGTCGGCGGTTGCGACTTATTTCTCTTGAGCCTTTCCAGAGGATCTTGTGCTGCAAGAAATTAACAGAATGTCTTGAGCATTCTGTTGTCCCCTCACCCCGCCGTGCTAGGAGTCTAGGTCAAGAGCCCACTCTAGAGGAGGTGACTAACGGAGCAGCATTACGGGCGGCTGTGGGTTTCAAAATTTGCTCTTTGTGCATGATTATTTGTAAGCACTGAGGGATTTAATTGCTATTTAACTTTATATTTTCATTAGAGTATGAGAACAATGCTTTATTGCATGTTTTGAATCCCTTAGTGGGCTTTTAGTCTCTCTCCTCACTATTTAATTGCATCTATATGTATAATATTCTATACCTTTTATTTTTGGTCTGGTCTCTGCTCGGAGGTTCTGTAGAAAATTCATTGTACTGAACCAAACTGTGCTTGGGCCATGTTTTGCCTAAATTTGCCCAAACTTATTTCTATAGTTCTAGTTTTTTTATATTGACTGATTGATTGTAAGACATGGATAATTTTGTGTTCTGTGTTTCTCACCTTGTGCATCACTCAGAGTTTTTATGACTTAAAACATTTCCTCTCAGGTCCTGAGAAGCTAAATTAGAAGTCAGGCTGATAATTACCTTCTCTTGGAGATAGCTTTGAAATCTGAGGGAGACAATTGCAAGCTGTTCTTAATTCTTTGGACCTGATTAGTTTCGCTTGTGATGCTTTGTGCTTTCGTGCATTTACCTGGGTGCCCCATGTGAGAAGCCTATTTGGGCATTTGAGAGATAGTTTTTAAGGGCACAATCTGCATCTTTTAAGGAGAACTAATCTATTTTTACTAATCAGACCACTTTTATGCTCTATGATAGCACAGAATATTTTTGGAGCTGGCATTTCAATTAGCTGATCACTCACTGGTTGTCAGCTGGTTGTTAGCTAGCCCTAATTAGAGGCACTTTTTCCTTTTAAATGGCTAGGCGGTGGACTGCACACACTTGACATTTCTTGATATGGCAATTGGCTGGAAAGAGAAACCTAGTCTGTAGACAACCCAGATAAACTAAATGGTGATCTGAAATACAAACTTTTTTAGATCCTCAGACCAACTTGGGCAGCTTGTTCTAGGAATCTCTTATTTTTTTAGCCACTGAATTTGCTGTAGAGTCTGCTTGATCCACTGCTGAGTTATCTTTCCCATCTTTTACAGCGTCTATGAGTGGTGGTTCAAAGGCTTTTTGTAATTTGATTACATAAAACTGGCTACGATGCAAGAACTTCTGAAACAAGAACTACTGAAAGCACAAAATGAGTTTTAGACTGCTAGCTGTATATATTGGTACTGGTTTCATCTTTAAACTGTATTTTTTTATTTTGATTTTGTGTTTGAAATAGACATGATTCTATTTTTTGTATATAAGCCTTGTTTTTTCACTAATTTTAGGATTAATGAGTATTGCTGTTCTTAAACTAGAGTTTTATCATAGAGACACTGTAAATTTATTAATAGATGTTTAACAGAAGTTTTGGTTAAAATGTTTTTAGACTGTTCTCTTTTTATTGGCCTACTTCTTTCTCTTACTTTTTTAGTGGCGCCATCCACTGTGCCTGCTGCTATTTATCATAAGGACTACACAGAAGCATCTTGGACTGTATATTTATAGACATTATTAATTTCTGGATATTCATGGGGCCTAAAGGGACTTTCACTGGCCAAGAAAACCGGTACCCGACATTTTCCCTTGTGCACATCTTCCAACTTCAAATCCAGTTTGAAAAGATCAGAGTTTGGGAAGAATCAGTGATATGGTAACTATCTCATACTGTGCCTAAGAGGTGCACTCAAAGGTTGAGAGAGTGTCACTGAATGACTATCACAGGGAAAGACTCTTATCCTGGAAATTGTTGTAGCTGAATTCTTGTTATTACATTCTGTCATTTAGAGCTGCTTAGACTTGCTTAGGAATGTTGCCTCTGCACCTTTTTTTGGAAGGATTGCGGCCTTTTGGGACTTTACAATAATAGAACTCTAGAGACTCTGCTCTGAATTTTGGATGGGTTTAAATTAAACATTACGGTATCATCTCAGTTACAACATGGTTATAAGCAGAAGTGGTAAAGGAAATTCCCCAGCTGGGGCTTCTCCCAGGTTAGATTCAATGCATGTCATAGTAATACCAGAAACCCAGGAAGAACTACAAGGGGTAATTAATAAACACAAGATCTGTGGGAAAAGCAGAGGAAAAGTAGCAATAAGTTAAAAAGATGGGGAATTAGTCTGTTCCCGAGAATAACTCTCCTAAAAACTAGAAGATACTAGGAGAAACTAAATAACTTAAAATCACAGATCTTTGGGCAGAATATGGGCAAGCTCCCAAGCACTTTTCTACACTTACTTGCCTTTTGAATAAGAACTTGAACCAATCGGCAAACTATAGGGACCTAATAAATGAAAATCTTGGGCCCAATAAACCAAAAGAATTCTCAGAAGTGATCTCCTATGATCAATATGAATGGAAAACATTAACACAGGGGATGAGTAATGAGGGGGAGTTAAATTATTCTTAGCCAGAATTCTCTCCAGACCCTTTTTTTGATCACTCATATTTGGATAATCTTCCCACACCTGGCTTAATCACTAAGCAGAATTTACAGGCTCACTCCAAAATAGTGGCAAGAGATGTCTCTCAATTACACTCTCCTGTTCTTGAACAAACTAATGGAGAAAATCAAGAACTGAAGGTTATAATCCAGGAGATGAGTGTAACTCTGAGGGCCTGAAGAGAATGGAATTAACCCAAAGAGAAGTGTTGGGGGTGATAATCCCAAAACTCACAATTTTAAACCAAAAGGTTCAGTCCGAGATTTACAGGTGAATACAATTACTTATGATGAGGAACATTTTTCAGACAAGGGTGATTTTTCAGCAAGTTCCTCAATTTCTAAACAAATGTAAGAAATAATTAAAAACAGGTACTATGCAGATATTGTAATTCTTGAAAATATTACAGTACTGAAAGACGAAAACCTGTAATCTTAGAACAGATGTCTTTCATAATAGTGTCCTCTTAGAACATATTATTGCAGACAGAAAATCTTAGCAACTTGACTCAAATAAAAAGGAATTTTCTCCAAAAGGAAAATCGAATAGAGGCATACAGGTGTAGCTCCCTCCACTATTTGATTAAAATAAAGTGTGTTCATGCTATATGCAGAATCCAGATATAGTTAATATAAGAAACCCTAAAGACTGTAACAGTCAGGATCAGCCTCCAAAACTGAAACCTTTAGAACCCATGATTAAAAATCAAAACACAGTTTCAAGGGAACTAAAAAAATGAACATGCAAGCAACAGTTGGTACAGGAAGTTAGTCAACAAAGGGAAATTAAGAATGTAACCCAGGGAGAATCCTGCTTAGACTATAAAGGCATAACCTCATTCTCTTGTGAGGAAATAATGAGTGATTATTTTCAAGTAAAGGACATAGAAACATAGAATTTGATGGCAGATAAGGACCGCTTGGCCCACCCAGTCTGCCCATTTCCTTACCTACTGGATAAGCTGCAGATCCTAGTTAACCAGCAGCCTACTTCTTCCTACCCCAACCCCCGAGAATGGCCTTATGACTGTCCCGTGCATGCTTGAATTCCACCACTGATTTTGACTCCACAACCTCCTTCAGAAGGCCATTCCATGCATCCACAACCATCTCTGTGAAAAAATACTTCCTTAAATTACCTCTGAACTGCCCCCCTCTATCTTCAATTTGTGAACTCTTGTTCTTGCACACCTCTTTTTTTGAAAGATGCTACCCTCTTGGACTTTGTTGATTTCCTTGAGGTACTTGAACGTTACTATCATGTCCCCCGTCTCCCTCCTTTCCTCGAGGCTATACATATTAAGCTCCTTTTGTCTTTCATATGTCTTCCGGTGCAGACTCTGCACCATTTTAGTTGCCCTTCTCGGGACAGCTTCCATCTGTCTATGTCTTTGTGTAGATTGGGTCTCCAGAACTGCACACAGTACTCCAGATGGGGTCTCACCAGCTGTCTGTACAGAGGGATAATAACTTCCTGTTTTCTACTGGTGATGCCTCTCCCTATGCATCCCAGTATCCCCCCAGCCCTCCTTGCTGCCCTCTCACATTGCTTGCCCACTTTTAGGTCATCTGATATGACTACCCCAGGTCCTTTCTATTTTTGTTGTTGTTAGTATCTCACCCCCATGGTGTACTCTTCCCTGGGTTTTGTTTCCAAGTGCATTACTTTGCACTTCTTAGCATTGAATCTAAGCTGCCATACATTTGACCATTCCTCTATCCTTGCCAAGTCCCTCTCATCCTTTGCACCCCACCTTGTGCATCAACTCTGTTGCAGATCTTTGTGTCATCTGCAAGAGACATACTTTCCTTCCAGTCCCTCTGCAATGTCTTATAAAGACATTGAAGATGACTAGTCCTAATACTGAACCCTGCATTCCCCACTAGTAACCCTCCTTTCTTCTGAGTGGACTCCATTTACTATTACTCTCTGTGTCCTATTCTCCAGCCAATTCTTTACCCAGGATGTCATCTTGGGACCCACTCCTAGGCTGGCTAACTAGATATTAATCTTTTGTGTGGGACTGTGTCAAATGCCTTGCTAAAGTCTAGGTAGGCCATGTCCACAGCCCCTCCCTAACATACTACTTTGGTCACCCAGTCAAAGAAATCTATCAGATTCATCTGGCATGACCTTCCCGCTGTGAATCCATGCTGCCTAGGGTCCTGTGCCCCTCTGGCCTCTAGATATTCGACAATTCTTTCCTTCAGAAGTGATTCCATCATTTTCCCTGTCATTGAGGTTAAACTAACAGGTCTGTAGTTTCCTGCTTCTGCCTTGCTCCCACTTTTGTGAAGGGGAATCACATCTGCCCTCCTCCAGTCCTTGGGTACCACCCCATCCTCCCATGATTTGTTAAAAGGGTAGTCAGTGGTGTCACTAGTTCTACCCTTAGTTCTTTTAGAATTCTGGGATGAATCCCATCAGGCCCCATTGCTTTGTCCACCTTCAGTTTTAAGAGTTCTTTTAGAACCCTTTCTTCTGTAAATGGGCTGTTATCAACTTTTGTATACAGAGTGTTTCTACTGTTTGTTTTATGTACCTCCCCCTCTTTATTTATAAATACTGAACAAAAATATTTGTTTAGTATCTCTGCCTTTTCACAGTCTCCCTGTTCCCACCCTCCATCCCTTTTATTAAGCCTCACTATCCTTCCCTTGGTCTTCCTTCGCTCCCTGATGTACCTTTAAAAAGTTGTATCCCCTTTCTTAACTGAGTTGGCTATCTTTTCCTCAGTTTGGGCCTTTGCTGTTCTGACTGCCTTCCTAGCCTCCTTTTTCTTTAACTGATACAGTTCTCTGTCCTGCTCCTTCTGCAATTCCTTGTACTTTCTGAATGCTTTCTTTTTCTCTTGAACCTTCACTGCCACTTCCTTTGAGAACCATAGTGGTTTCTTACATCATTTTGTTTTGTTTATTTGCTTCACACAAAGGCTCATTACCTCTGTGATGGCAGTTTTATTATTCCCCATTGTTCTTCCACCCCTCCTTCCTGCCCATTTGAAACATAGAAACATAGACTTTGATGGCAGATAAGGACCACTTGGCCCATCTAGTCTGCCCATTTCCCTACCTACAGGATAGGCCGCAGATCCTAGTTAACCAACAGCCTATTTCTTCCTACCCCCCACAAGAATTGCCTTATGTCTGTCCCATGCATTCTTGAATTCTCCCACAGTTTAGACCCCACAACCTCCTTAGGAAGGCTGTTCCATGCATCCACTACCCTCTCTGTGAAATAGTACTTCCTCACATTGCCCCTGAACGCCCTCCTTCTATCTTTAAATTGTGTCCCTTGTTCTTGCAAATCTCTTTTCTGAAAATGCTACCCTCTTGGACTTTGTTGATTCCTTGAGGTACTTGAAAGTTTCTGTCATGTCCCCCCTCCCTTCTTTCCTCAAGGGTATACATATTAAGCTCCTTTAGTCTCTCCTCATACGGCTTCTCTTGCAGACCCTGCACCATTTTAGTTGCCCTCCTCTGGACTGCCTCTATCCTGTCTATGTCCTTGCGGACATGGGGTCTCCAGAACTGGACACAGTACTCCAGATGGGGTCTCACCAACTGCCTGTATAGAGGGATAACAACTTCCTGTTTTCTGCTGCTGATGCCTCTCCCTATACATCCCAGTATACCCCCAGCCCTCCCTACTGCCTTCTCATATTGCTTGCTAACCTTAAGGTCATCTGAAATGATTACCCCAAGGTCCCTTTCCTTTTTTGTTGTTGTTACTACCTCCCCACCAATTGTGTATTCTTCCCTTGGATTCTTGTTTCCCGGATGCTTTATTTTGCACTTCTTTGCATTGAATCCTAGCTGCCATACTTCTGACCATTCCTCCAACCTTGCCAAGTCCCATTTCATCCTTTCCATGCCTCCTTGTGTATCAACCCTGTTGCAGATTTTTGTGTCATCTGCAAAAAGGCATACTTTTCCTTCCAGTCCCTCTGCAATGTGACTGATGAAGACATTAAAAAAGACTGGACTCAATACTGAACCCTGCGGTACCCCACTAGTAACCCCCCTTTCTTCAGAATGGACTCCATTTACAATTACTTTCTGTGTCCTGCTGTCCAGCCAATGTTTTACACAGGCTACCACCCTGGGTCCCACTCCCAGGCTGGTTAATTTGACTATTAATCTTTTGTGTGGGACTGTGTCAAATGCCTTGCTAAAGTCTAGGTAGGCCATGTCCACAGCCCCTCCCTGGTCTACTACTTTGGTCACCCAGTCAAAGAAATATATTAGATTCATCTGACATGACCTTCCCACTGTGAACCCATGCTGCCTTGGGTCCTGTGCTCTACTGGCCTCTAGGTACTCGACTATTCTTTCCTTCAGAAGTGACTCCATCACTTTCCCTACCACAGAGGTCAGACTGACAGGTCTGTAGTTTCCTGCCTCTGTCTTGGACCCACTTTTGTGAGAGAATCACATCTGCCTTCCTCCAGTCCTCGGGTACCACACCATCCTCCCATGATTTATTAAAGGAGTAGCCAGTGGTTTCACTAGTTCCTCCCTTAATTCTTTTAGAATTCTGGGGTGAATTCCATCAGGACCCATTGCTTTGTCCACCTTCAGTTTTAGGAGTTCTTGCAGAACCCTTTCTTCTGTGAATGGACTGGGATCGACCCCCCTATCAAGAGTGCTTCTGTTAATTCAATTAAGCACTTCCCCCTCCTCTTTTGTGAATACTGAGCAGAAATGTTCATTCAGTATTCCTGCTTTTTCACTGTCCCCCTCTGCCCACCCACTGTTCATTCTATTCAGCCTCACTATCCCTCCCTTTGTCTTTCTATGCTCGCTGATGTACCTATAAAAGGTTTTATCCCCCTTCTTAACTGAGTTGGCTATCTTTTCCTCAGTTTGGGCCTTTGCTATTCTGACTTCCTCCTGCTTCCTTCTGCCTTAACTGGTACAGCTCTCTGTCCTGCTCCTTCTGTGTTTCCTTATACTTCCAGAATGCTATCTTTTCTTCCTGACTTTCACAGCCTCCTCTTTGAGAACCATAGTGGCTTTTCTTTCATTTTGATTTGTTCATTTGCTTCACACAAAGGCTTGTTGCCTCTGTGATGGCAGTTTTGATAGTTCCCATTGTTGCCCACACCTCCTTCTAGCCTGTTTGCTAGTGCTTTTCTGAGCACTCTCCCATCTTGCCAAAGTCAGCCTCCTAAAGTCCAGTACCCTCACTTTTGTATGGCTTGACTCTGTAGCTGAGTTTAACGTGAACCACACTGTTTGATGGTCACTTGTCCCCAGATGGCAACCCACTTCCATTTGCTAGTGCATTCCTTAGGCACTCACTCATTTTGGCAAAGTCAGCCTTCCTAAAGTCCAGTACTTTTGCCTTTGTATGGCTTGACTCTATTGCTGTGTTTATTGTGAACCATACTGTTCGATGGTTGCTAGTTCCCAGATGGCTATCCACTTCTACATCTGTAAACCTCTCTCCATCTCCATTTGAGAGAACCAGGTCTAAGATTGCTCCCTCTCGAGTGGGCTCCAATACTAGTTGTCTAAGGCATGCCCCCTGTAGGGCATCTAGAATAATGCCACTCTTCGAAGTGGCTGCTCCAATTGCACTCCAGTTAACATCTGGCATATTCAGATCACCCATCAGCAATATCTCCCCTTTTTCTGCCATTCTAAGTATACTTTCTATCATTTCCTTGTCCATTTCCTCCCCCTGAGAAGGGTTCTGTATACAACCCATGTGCAGATTGTGGTCCCATTGCCTGTCTCCAAATTTACCCACAGTGCTTCTTCTCCTCCCTGTTTACCCTTTTGTTCTGTTGCTTTTATTCCTTCCCTTATGTAAAGAGCTTCTCCTCCTCCTCTTTTACCCTCCCTGTCCCTCCTGTAGATAGTGTATCCTGGTATATTTACATCCCAGTCATGGTTTTGTGTGTACCATGTTTCTGTGACTGCCACGATATCCAGATGTTCCTCCTCCATCAAGGCCACTAATTCAGGAAGCTTGTTACCCAGACTACGGGCATGGGTACTCATTGCTCTCCATTTTTTGATGGCTTTACCTTCTGTTGCAGCATCCCCCACTGACCTGTATACCTCGGTCTTTTTCTCATTTAGTACCCTGTTTTGTAGGGAGAGGCTGGGATTTTCCTGCTGCTTATCAGTGCCTCCCCCTTTCACTAGTTTAAAAGCTTGCCAATGAAGCATTTAAACCGATTGCTCAAAAGACTTGTTCCCTTCCTGGCAGATGCAGACTGTCCTACCAGCATAGACTGCAGGAGACTGAGACCACTGGCAACCCACCCATCAATAGGGATCCATGGGTACTGAAAAAAGAATCAGATATTATCCAATGTTCTAAGAAAGTAGAATATTTGACTGAGATAAAGGGAGTACAGAAGCTGGAAAATGAAATGGAAGGGAAGATCTCTGAATGGATGACATGTTTATTAGAAATTAATCAGAACAATGTTAGAGAAGAGATATATGCAATGAGACCTCCCAACCCAGAATACTCTGACATTGTGCTTTTGTACTGCCTATTCTAAGATAAGGCTGAACATATCCTAAAGAAGTTTCCACAATTGACAATAAAAGGATATGAAGTCAGCTTTCCTATTCTGGTTCCCAAAAGCACAGTTTCAGAAGATTCTAGGGTTATAAATATGGAAAATTTCCCTTCTTTTTCTGAAGCAACCCAAATAAGGAAAAGGAAAATCAGGTAGAAGGGGCAGACTTAGCTAAAATAATAAAAGCAATTGAAGAGCATGACCAAAGACAAAGTAACAGCTGGCTATGTAGGACTACTACAATTTTTGGGTGGGAAACCTCCAAATAAAATACTTACAGGAGCATAAGAGATGAATTGCTCTTGTTTCTTACAAGAGCATTAGGCTTTAAAATTACCAGAAACATGGTGGATTACATAAAACTATACAGGGATCAATACCCCTCTACCCAGATTGATATTACCTTTAAAAATCCAACTATAGCTAATATGCTTCTCTCCCTGTCAGGCAAACTAGATTGTAGAGGACTACATATTGTACTATGCCAGGACATGGGAGAAAATCCTCTGAGTCATAAATATGTAGTAGAGGAACAATCAGGACCAAAGGCAGAGGAAGACATTCCTCTTATAGACCTTGAGAAACTGATAGATATGAATAATGTTATGCCACTAATAACTATAGACTCAAAATGACATTCTGAGCCCACTGTAAGTACCAGGGATACAGAGAATAAAGCTAACAATTTCACAATTCTCTCCAGGAATATAGAGGGTTTGCATCTAAAAATAGCCGACCTAAAGGTACTGCGGTTCCTGGAGATCTTTGATATAGTAGGTCTCCAGGAAACATGGTGCACTGAGATCACTTCTCCCAGAATAGCTGGGTATACTGCCTTTGTGTTTCCTGCCATTAGAGACAAAAAATATGGTAGACTCAAAGGGGGTCTTTCCCTGTATATCTGAACTAAACTAAATCTAAAAATCTATGAATGCTCACTTAAGTTGGATAATACATTAGTCTTGACAATCACAGAAGGAATAAAAAAATATCTTTTTTATACTTTATTTTTAGATTTTCATATGCACATACACACAACAGTTACATATCCATGACATACCAAATATGTATTTTAGAATATCACTGGGTAAGAAACCCACATCCTTAATCAAAGGATATATGCATCACAGATATTTTGATACCTCATAGAGGGGTATACTATAAGCTATAATAAGCGTTCTAAAGTATCTTCAAGTCTAGGCTATGTTATTGTGCCCAAGAGCAGTGTGACTAATTTTAAAATACTTAAGAGTTCATTTTAAAGTCAAAAAAATCGTGTCTTACACGAGACCTGAGGGATCACACTCTCACCTAAAGAAAAATAAGTAGTATTCATTTTGTTATTGGCAGCAAAGATTACACTGGATATAAATCTACTAAAGGCAAAAGGCACCATTAATCATTCAAAAAATCAAACAGTCAATCCACTTATACAAACTTGTGGAGCTATAAATGCAAAAAATCTCTGAACAAGTTAGCATCTTAGAATCACCCAGCCACAGTAACTAAGAAACTTCAGAGCTGTTAAGCTGTAAAGCTCCCTAAGGATCTAATGCTTTAACATAAACACCAGCTTTTATGTGTTTTTTTTTAAAGTTCAAACAAATCTTCAAGTTCGCATGAAAGAGGGATCAGCCTTCCCCAGTTCCCTTGATGTCCAGATCGTCATCACTTGGTTCACTACATCGATTTTTTGGAGCTGATACCAAAATGGGAGACCCATTTGTTCACTTCTGCTGGATCAGAGAACACCCAAACTTTACGTGCATGCACAATTCGGAGTCTTGCCAGAAATATCATGGCATGCATAATGTGAGCCTCTCGCAGCAATTTCCTGGTGGGATCAAACTTTTTATGGTGCATTCTGGTGGTGTAACTAATATCTGGGAACAGGTAAACAGAGCGATCATCCTGCAAAATTGGGTTCACTCATCTTGCTAAATTCAAAATTTTATCCTGGATTCTGACTCCATTCATGATCACAAGTAATGTACGTGGGACCTCTGAAGCTTCTCTGTATCCTCGCGGGGTTGTTCGATATGCCTTTTGGAGAACAAAGTTAGTATTTTGCCCTTCTGGCAGCAGTTTCTCCCAGATCCAGCCCTGTATGAACATTAGGGGGTGATCCCCCTCAAGTCCTTCAGGAAGATCCAAGACCCTTATATGGGAGGCACGGGTCTGATTTTCTAAAGTTTCTAGGCATGCCCAAAGATGCGTGTTTTCCTTTATCATCAAAGTGGTTGTGGCAGTCGAGTACTCCGATTGTCGTTTCAGGTCAGACACTTCAGTTTTCAAACCCATGACCTCTGACTCAACTATAGTGATTTTGTTGCCAAAGGTGTCCATTTTAGCATTCAGGTCTGTAATAGATAAGATTATTCTTTGCAGCTTAGCCCCGATCGAAGTCATGGTTTCCTCTGGCTCTTGCAGAGAAGTGGTCTGCGCTTCTTGGCTGGATCTTGTAGGCTGAGATGTCTGCTCCAATTTTCCTCCGGTTCCTCCACCCTTTTCTTTCTGAGGATTACCCATTTATTAGTTTGCAGGTTCCTCAATCCA
This sequence comes from Neoceratodus forsteri, assembly GCA_016271365.2. Classification (NCBI taxonomy): domain Eukaryota; kingdom Metazoa; phylum Chordata; order Ceratodontiformes; family Ceratodontidae; genus Neoceratodus; species Neoceratodus forsteri. The sequence continues at coordinate 814,547,594 of CM057454.1, forward strand.
ATAGTCTGGTTATCTTCACTGAATTAGTGCTGGAAAAGTTAAATCTGTGTGATTTAATGGAGAATAATAATGAGCTGTGTGTAAATGCAGCTGCTTAGCTCAGGCTCCACCGTGCCCCCCCCCCAAAAAAATAATTATCTTATGTAACATTTTTTTCCTCCCAAGAACAAAGGCTCCAGAGGTAGGAGATCCTTACATTCTGCATCTGAAATATGTTCTAGGTAATTGAGCTGAATGTGAAGTAAATTTCCCTATAGTTATCATGGGTGACTTTAATGCTAGGATAGCCTCAAGGCTTTCTGAACAGAACTACTCATATTTTTCTCTTTTTCTATCAACAATAAACCCCAAGGTTTTGACCAGAAGGGAAACACTACATTTAAAAACAAACAACAGAGGGAGGGAGCTTCTAGCAGGCCTTGCTAGAAGAAACTTTAGCCTATTGAATGGAAGAACTGAAGGAAACACACTTGGGAAGCTGACATTTAGTGGTGCTTTGGGCACTTCTTCACCAGATCTAGTCTGGGCCAACCTGGAGGGTCATCAAGTGGGTCCAAAAATTACAAGTACTAGACCAGATGGAATCCATCCATTTCCCAATGGTGCTTACTCTGGAGAACCCTTTTGTAAGTTCTATCCAAGATGAGGTACATCTGGGAGAGAATTTAAAAATTATTAATGAAAAAAGAATTAGGTGGGGCCCTATCTATCAAATGCAATTTGAGGAAATTTTTAACACAGGAGAACTCCTTAATTTTCACAACTTAATTTTTGGTAAATCCCAAGTATTTAATATTTATGAAATCTGGGAAAATACACAATATTGAGGCCTTTGTTTAAATCCAATGAAACAGTATACACCAAACAATGTTCTTCCACAAAATCATAGTTTAATATAAAATTCAGGAATGCAAAGAAAACCTTCAGTAAGATACTTGGGCAACATAGGAAAAAAAGAAACAAAAATGTAATAGATCATACCTTTCTGAAAAAAGAAATAGAAAAAATATAAGAAAGTTCTGGAAGATGAAAGAAGCAAACATTCTATTGGTCTATGGGAGAAACTAAGACAGGTGGTCCTTAACAGGGATGGTAGGCAGTTTTGGAGAATTGTAGCTCAAGGTTATAATAAATATACTATGAGGGTAGAGTTGCATATTACTCCAGAAGTATGGATCTCATATTATTCCAACTTGTACTACTCCCAAGAAGAAGAAGAAATGGATCATAGCTTTAAGCAATTGGAAAAGATAATTTAACTGAGGCTTAATATAAATACAGAGAATGAAATTTACCTGGCTTTAAATTCCCTGAAGTTTCACAAAGATCCAGGGCCAGACAAAATTATAGGAGATGTATATAAATCATTCCAAAATCGGTGGCTCACTTTCTTGGCCTTAAAATTTAATTGGTTTATTCAAAATTTGCAATTTCCTCCTAGCTGGTCTGGTAGTGCTATATTCCCAGTTTACAAAAAGGAAGATCCCAATATTCCTAAAATGTATAGGCCTATTAGCCTCATTGATGTATCTCAGAACATTTTTTCTAAGATTATTTTGGGAAGCCTACTGGACTGGGCCAAGAAGAATTCTGTCCTTAATGAGTCACAAAATGGTTTTCAGAAAAAAGATCCACAGTACAGAACTGCTATGTGCTACAACACCTAGTTTGGAAATATACCAAGATAAGGAAAAGTAGGCTGTACTATTGTTTTGTGGACTTCACCTTGGCCTTTGATAGCATTAGAAGGAAGATTCTTTGGGACACACTTGAGGAAATTAATCTGGAGCGGACACTGCTTGACACTGTTATTATATTACACGAAAATACTTTGGCAAGAATTCAGTATAATCAGTATGGACATGTGACAGACACATTTTACACAAATGTAGGAGTCAGACAAGGATGCATTTTAGCTCCCACTTTGTTCAACATCTACATTAATATGATTTTGGATCAGATTACTGACCCTGATTTCCATGCCACAAAAATAAACATAGAATTGATAGTCTGTCTTATGCAGACAATGTAGTGCTTCTTTCAACTTCAGCTTTGGGCCTCAAAAAGAAATTGGCTCATTTTGAGTCCTTATGGAAACAAAGGAAATAAAAAATTAATTTCAGCAAAACAAACATATTGATTTTTGGATATGAAAGTCAAGAACTCAACAAGGTTTAGGAGTGACAGGAATAACACTGAAATTTCAAATAGCTATGATTATCTGGGGGTAAGCTTTGTGTATAATGCATCCTGGAAAAAAACATCTGGAGCTAATACAAAACAAAATGGCATCATCTGTAAATGCCCTAAAAATATTTAACACTAAAATGGGGAAATCCTCAGTCTAGGGCATTTTGAGAGTTATTAATGCTAAAATTAGAGTAAGTATACTTTAAGCGGCAGAAGTCTGGGGTTATATTAATGTTAACCCAGTAGAAACTATACTAAACAAACTTTATAGGCACATCCTTATGCTACCTAAGGGCACACAAACTGTATCCTTAAATGAGAGCTGGGACAACAATCACTACTCTCCCTGATCCAAAAAAGATGGATCATCTTCTTGCTTATAACCTTCTTATTATTACCGGAACAAATATACTCCAGAATGTGTCTAGAGGAAGGTATTGAATTGGCAACTATGGGATATGTTCATACATTCAGTCAGCTCATTAAAAATAAACTTTAATGCCTGCTGGCTTGGGACATCTCTTGCATATGATTTATATTAGACCCCTGGTGGAAATCACGTCTGATGTTAAAATAAGGCATAGAGACTTGGATAATAATAACTTATTTATCCAGTTATCACCATTAAAATTGCATGGCTACTATAAATCATTTAAGCTCACATGTGTATTTGAGTCTTATCTTACACAATTGACTTGCCCAAAACTTGGAAGAATCTTTACAAGATTCAGAACAGAAAGCTATAATGCTCAATTTATTCAGTATAGGCAAAAAAGAAAAGGAATATCTTCACCGTACTGTAAATGTGGGACCAAGATAATTGATGATATAAAACATGTGGTCCTATTATGCCCACTTTATAAGACTAATAGGAAAAAATAGCTAGTTGGGTTGCTAGGTGGTCTCAGTCTCCCCCCTGGAAAAATAATAGAGTATTTATTTAAGGCTAAGGATAAGCAAACATTAGAAGCAATAACAAAAATTATGCTGACTGCTCATTTATCAAAATGAATTTATCATAATCCATTTATTTGGGGCAAATAAATTTTCTGTATGTCTATTGTATTTATACCTTAACTTATTTGGTGTATTTTCTAACATATAAATGTTTTACTCTGCCTTTTGATGTTGTAAACAAAATTGTTTTGCTGAAATATGCATACTTTAAATGTCCTGTATGTTTTAAAAACAATTTTTTGTAGCATATTGTAATAGCTGTAATGCTGATCAATAAACTTATACTTGACTTGATATTATTCTTAAATACTGCATCTGAATAGCAAACTGCTTCATTTCAGATCTGCATGCCTCAAACATAAGATGCAGACTTATCAAGACCGTTGGTGGTGAATTCATGAAGATGGATTTACAAAAATCAGAATGTAAGTTTATGTATTTTAAACAATTTTGGGATTCAGTACCCACAATATATCAAGGCATTCCAAATTGATAAATTTTATATATATATATATATATATATATATATATATATATATAACACACACACACACACAGTATATAGCTTTGAACCTGTCAATGGCAAGGATGTAGACAGCTGTATTTCAACAGCAAGGATGTAGAGAGCTGCATATTTTCTGCTAATAAATAATGGACTCTGCTGACAAATTAAGTATAATGAGACTCATAAAAATATATTTTGTAATAGTAGGAGGCATGAACCTAACCATGTTTTGACAGTGCAAACTGAAATGAAAAAATAGCACTGGAGTTACCCAAACATACAAGAATTTCAAAAAAGAATGAGCAAAGAGCCCATGACCAGAAGGTCAGCAGCAGGGTAAGTGGTCATAAGTCAAAGTAGAAAAGAAGTAGAAAGATAACAAGTGTAAGGGGATATTGGTTGTTTAAAACTAATAAGGGACTTTGGCAAGACTTTGGTTCCAAAGTGATCCTTACAACAGAACAACAGACATTGAAGATGGCAGCGGGGGTGAGTGCTTGGTTTTTGCTACTAAAAATACAAACATTTAGCTTAACAACTCAATGAAGTAGAGATAAAGTGTCCTGGGCAATCCTGACAAAGGAAGAATAAAAATACAAAATGAAACCATATAAAATACTAAACTCTTAAGTTAATTTCTTTTTGCACCACCCTTACTCAGAGAACTCCCTTTTCTTTTTGTAGCTTTTTCCCTCCCCCTTTTTCTCAAGCTCTGAAAAATGGATTGACAGAGGGAAATGCCAAAGAAGAAAACTCAAACAAATACAACTCCTCGGAATCCAAAGCAGCCCTCTGTTGCCTCTTTGATTGAATTACTATTTACAAATGCTTATCATCATTCTAGGGAAGCTGTAATTTTATTAGATCTTTCTAGTGACAATCATACTCTTTATTGTATAAGAGGCAGACCCTTGATCTTTGCATATCCAATGCTAGTTCAGTACAGGTCCACTAAACATGCTGATTTTTTTCAACTTTATGAATGATCAAGACAGAAAAAATTGTAACAGATTATGTATTATCCCTAATCTGGGTAATGCATGGATTTGTTTTTCTATAGAGATCAGGGAAATACATAATAGGCATTTTCCCCTAAAACTAAGGAATGTGAAGAGTGGGTCAGCAAATTGGTTCTGACACATTTATCCCACCTAAAAAGGAACAAAAATAGATTGTGGGATACTGCCTGTAAATGAAAAAAATCAAGGGGACTGCAAGAGAAGTATAGGAAGACTAAAAGCTTTTATGTGTTAGAAATTAGGCTAGCTAAGGAGAAATATTTCAAACAAAAGACAAGGGATACAGCTGGGGATCATAAGAAGCTTTAGGCCATTATAAAACATTTGAGTGAGAAAGTTAAAAAGCAGTAATGATAATAAAATGTGTACTGATAAAATGGAGTGTGTAGAGAATTCTGAACATGTTGATAATATATTATGAATTTTGTATTAATCCAAGCATATTTTCTGAGGATATTGAGACTGCAGTGGGGAATTAAATTGGTCAAGAGCTATCTAGGAAAGGCAATTTGTTTTCTTTTTCTGCAATCTTGGTTGTGGATGCCCTTGATTTACTGTTGGGGTTAAGAATGTGAATGAGCTGTAGGTCTGATGATCTCACAACTACATTGCTAAAATATTCAGCACTGCAGATTGCTGAATGCTTCATGTACCTATTTAACTGGTCTTTAAATTTTGGTTATTTTCCCCAAGGGTGAAAACAAGCTAGGGTTGTCCCAGTATTTAATGGTTGGCGTGAATACTGCATGTGTGTTCATATATAAGTTATAAGACTATGGAACCTGATGCTCCAGGGCAGTCACTTCAAAGTAATGTAAACTGTATGGTACTTCCAATTAAAAAAAAAAAATTCCCATCAATATCAGTTTTGTCTATAACTGGCAATACTGGATTAAAAAAAAAATGAGTGTTGTATGTCATCTGATTGCATTGACAAAGCCATATTCATTGCACTATAGATTTGTATGGCTGAAATTTTGTTGAGTAGTAATGGGATTTTTGGGGCCAGATAATTAATATCTAGAACTATATTTACAGCAAGTACTGTACTGTGTGGACAAGACTTGGGCAGACACCATAGTTTACCTACTTGTGAATTGAAACAGCCTTGTTTTACATTCAGATTAATGATTAAAGACAGATTTAAGGTTAAAGTAATTGTGGTATCCTGTTGTTTCCTATGTACTTGACTAAAGAGTATGCCAAGTTACTGTATCTAAACACAAAGGGCAGATATCACAGAGGTGGATTACTATCAGTCAAGGTGATAAAGACAGCAGTGGCAGTAATTTCTTCAGAAATGAAAACAAACAAAATGTCACTAACAACTTTCCTCACAGAGAGCTGCTGTTTAAGGCTTTTCCTTTCATTGAAAGCTACTGTAGGTCTTAAAGTTGATAAGGATATCAGCCATAGTCAAAGTCAGTCTAGATGACAGAGGGATTAACAATTTCCATTGGCCAAAACTATATATGGTTTATTGCACTTTACCTTAATTTACCCTTCATGTTAGGATAAGTCAAAGCGTTATTGCAGGGTAAGTGTAGCAAAAGAAAAAACTACTTGGACAGATAAATTTAATTTTTAAATATATATAATAATCACTTTAAAAAGGCACAGCACTATATGTAAATTATTTTCTTTATTTAACATCCACCAGAGTTTGCCTATTGATTTTACATTAAAAGTAATAAATGCAATTTTTTGCATGAATCATTGAAATAAGGCAGATTTCATATTTGAAAAAGCAGATATCTATGCAAGCCACATATTTCAGTGTACTGAACTACGAACAAATAAGACATTCCAAGTATACCCGGTCAAAGCATTACACATCTTATTCAAAGCAATTTAGAATTCAGGTTCTAAAACTCTTTTTAGCACTTGCCAACACCCCCCACCCCCCGGCCCGCAAAGATGCTATTTGAAATATATGAGAAATAAATGAGATTCTGAATAGTTTATTTTGTATTGATAATGCTAATCTATTGTTTTATTATGGTATTGATGTAACTGTATGCATTACAGTGTTGAAGAAATTTATAGCTATTTAGGAATTGGATCAGTGTAGAACAAAGGAACATTGTATCCAAGCAATAAATCCTTGGGAAAATATATTTTATACAAGATCTATTTGACCTTGTACTTTATTTTTCAGAAAAAAGGCTTTATTAAACCCCTGTTCCATGACTTCAATAAAGAGAACACATTACCTCACAATGACTTTTATAAGTCCTATAAGACAGTACAGCCCTGTGGTTTAGGGCACTGAGCTACAATCTGGAAACCTGGGTTTGAATCCCACAGCCCTCACATGTGTACTGTGTGACCCTGAGCAAGTCACTTTACTTCCTTGTGCTCCCAGGTCACACCTGAAAACAAACATCAGCTTAGTGTGCCTTTTCTGGTTAAAAAATGTCCATTTCTCCTATATAACAGAGAACAAAATGATTATTCAGGAGAACTTTTCAGATTTCCATTGTGGACAGAGCACAGACATGCATTTCAAAAGAAAACATTCAAGCTCACTGTTTAGGGAAGGTTTAGATGCAGTTTCCCCTGGCAATGTGCCTAGGGCTTTGTCAATTGTCCTCAAACTGCTTCACCCTGCACTTTGTGCTAATATAGCCCCTTACATCCCCTATCAATTCCTAACTTTTCCTCAACCAGTTCAGTATTGCTTGTTCCACACTATAGCATCCTTCTTATACACTTTATTATAGTGTATATTGGTTGCATAATAAATTACATTCACAATTGGTCACTCTGTTGTGCTAACTTACATTTTTAGTACTTTATATTTGTATTGTTGTAGCTTGTATTTGTTTACTCTCTACTCCCCCCCCAAGATGCATCCAGAAACAAGTTGTTAGCAGCTCAGTATATCTTTTTTGTTAAAATATTAAAATAAATAAATAACTAGGATAAGCAGGAAGTTTCCTATCACACATGCATCAACCTTCCCTATACATGACAGCAGGACACATCCAACACTGCAGCAGCTATACTTTCATGAGCGTATCTAAATTAAATGAGTTTATAGTTTTAGAGCTTATTGTTCAACATGAAGTCATTACTTGTACTATGGGATACACTATAAAAACACAGACATTCATATAAAAATATAAGGAACAAGAGTCCAAAATAACATTAATATCATATATGAGCATGACACGTTATTCAAAATCAGCAGAAATACAGTCAGTGTCCTCAAGTTTTGAAGTGCATGGAGTGTAGTAAGCTCTGTTCTATAAATAATTGGTCATTAATGTAGTTATCCTTAGAAAAATCTAGTACTACTCTAAATTGTAACCAGGACACTGAGAGATTCAGGTTCAACCTACACCACAACCCCCCCCCCAGATATAATGCAGCCTATAATCCCCATTCTCAGATTAGAAATAAAGAGCCTATATTATGTAGAGGCTTTAAAAGGAAATTTCATATAAGCCCAGTTTTAATATTTCCATATCAATCTTGAAGCAAGTTTTAGCATGAATATTATTGACTGTAACTTGAAATTTGCTTATTCAGCAAATTCTAGTGTGCAGTACATCTGTCCTATGTGCTTTGATATCTATAATTCATATACAAAATATACACACATCATATAGTACCAATTTAACACATATCAAGCAGGTTCAGAAACAGATATTACTTTAAGTTTAAACATTATTCTCTATAGTAGCTATTTTCCTTTCCCTAATTTTCTTGGCCAGCTTCAGAAGGTTTGCAAGTCATTGTAAAATGTCTTGATTTTCTGCATTAACAACAGATCTAAGACATAATGATGAAGAATATATGGGGTCACTAAAATATGGTAATTCAATTTGTCTTTGATTTCCATATACCAATTGTAAAACATAATATGCAGTAGGGGTTCTGGATTATTTGTCCGATAGCCACAATATGACATTTCATCATTTGATTTTTTTTTGCAGATTTTTAGTAAACACATTACTAAGGAACACCACAAATATGTATTTTCTTAATGTTAATCAATATTTTGGAGGTTCAATAATGTCCAAATATGGCTTTGTACAACATGTGAGGGTCTCTTTTCAGGAAGATAAAAAAGATATATAAAACAGGCAAGGAAATCCCTGTGTCCTGATTGGCTGGGACTTGGTTCTATTCATGGCAGTAAGAAAGCACCACCAATGGCTAAAAACAAGTCCTTGCCAACCAGGGCAACTCACACAATTCATAAGCCACTCACTTCTTAATTTCCATCACAAACAAGGCTACAGCCTTTACTCATATATAAAAAACTTCAACTAGACCCTAAAAGTAAATGTCCATTAAAGTAAATAAAGTAAGTAAATAATTTAATGTTATTTTTACTCAAGAGCTCTTATGACACAAATAACAAATCAAGTACTATTCATAGTTTCCATTGCTGTTGTTTCTTTAATGTCCATGAAAAATCCCCCTCATATCCCTACCAGTTTGATAGAGAACTCCCTGCTCCTTACCTGGCAACAGATAAAACTGAGGTGCTGGCTCCACTTGTGGCCTGTGTGTGTGTGTGTCTGTGTGTGTATGCCAGTGGAACTCTGAAGAATTTTGAATTCATGTATTTCATGTTACAATTCCATTTATGTGGGGGTTGGGAGGCACTCTACTACTGGAATAATGCAGAGCTTTGAAATTTTCTAGTCCATGGTAATCAATCACACAATGTATTGAATGTGAAGAAATACAGATGACCAACAGGTGAAAAACATCTGAGGAAGGGCTAGTTTACATTATTTAGCAACATTTTATTATATTTTTTGTGGGTTTGAAAATTTTTGAGTGTCCATTATTTGAAAGTTGCCTATGTGCCCATTTTAAGCAACAAGGCACACTGGGGATGTTGGTGGTACTAGGTTTACCCCACGGTCAGGGGGCTGAAGGCACATGGCATTGCCTCATGCCTCACTGCACCTCTGACCATGGGGTAAACCTAGTACCAACATCCCATCATGCCATATTGCTTAAATCTCACTGACCACATGTGAGATATCACTGATATCTTCAAGTTGGGTATGTCAGAATGGATGTCTTTGCATGTTCAATATGTCACAAAAGGTTCAGAGCTCATTTGGAATGTTTGGCCTCAGTAGTAATACTAAATGCATTTAAATACAAATAACTTTAAAATAAAAATATTATAGCATGGTACTGTGAGCATGATAGTTGCTCAGCACAAGAAGATACACAAAATATGTCAACATCATAATCATCATTTATTTATTGTATAGCAAGTTAAGAAAAGTATTCTTATTTACAATTGCGTCCAAACAAGTAAACAATATAGAGAATAAAGTATGGGTTGGTGTGTGTAACGCAAAGTTTACACACACCCAAGGAGTTAGATGCTTTATAAACCCTGAGAGCGAAGCTCGAGGGGTTTATTAAAAGCATCTAACCCCAAGGGTGTGTGTAAACTTCACATTTACACACACCAACTCCATACTTTATTTTATATAATTACTGTGTAGCATTTTTTCTCCGGAGCAATTATCACAATGCAGCAGATAGGATCGAGATGAAAATGATCGTCATGAAGCTTACGTCATTTCGGTGAATGTTTATTGTAGACACATATAGGCAGATTGTAACAGAACTATTGATTACTATTTAATAAGCTAATAAATAAGAATTAATAAAATTCAGCAACAACTGTTATATTTAATCGCTCCATTTTCCAGAAAGTATGGTGTGGTTGCTGGGTAGTGCTGATTGGTCAGGAAGTAGTATGACATGTTCTGCAGAGGAAGGGGAGAAAGAGAACAAGAGAAAGAGATGTTATGGATTGTAGTGTGTAAGTTGTGGCATACTTTTTATATAAAAATGTAATTTGAGTTCTGTGAAGCTGTTACCATTTCTGTTATGCTTTCTGAGGCGAGTCAGTGACATGTACTGTTTACCTAACTGCCGCACTGTGAGAGTGTTCACGAGGGAGATGGTCTTGTGGAATTTCTCATGGGGAAATGGCGCTTGTTTGCCATTATAATCACTCATTTATAACGGCAAATTACAAACGCCTTTCCCTATGAGAAAAAATGCTACCCAGTTATTATAAACAATATTACATACAGCACATTATGTTACAAGTTTTAAGATCACATAGTTCATAAGGATAAAAATGTCCTTTATCTAAAACAATTACAATGTTTATAAAATAAACTTCCTAAGGAAGCTCTAAAACATGCCATTGTTGGCAGTACATTCATGTCTATTCCTTTTTGTATTATTTCCCAGATACATGAAACTGACACATCTAACATTCTAGATCTACTTTTTGTTTAACTTCTTGGGATTTGAAAGGAGTACTGAGTAGAAGGTCGAAGTGAATATTTTGATAACATCTGAGATTGTAGTTTATCTAATAAATAAAAAGGTAATGTATGTAAAATAAACTTATACACAAATATATACCAATGCAGGTTCCTTCAGTCAGCTAAAGATGTCCAATCCACTTTGCTGTACAGGGTGCAACTATGGACATTATAAGAAGATTTTGTTATGAACCTTAAGGTGCTGTTAGACAAAGGGTCTAGAATAGCTAATAAGGTACAAGAATAATTGTTATATATTAGATTACCATAATCTAAAACAGGTAAGAACAGCATCATAACCAGATGTTTTCCTAATGACAGACTAAACAAAGATTGGTTCCTATAAAAGAATCCCAGTAATTGCTTAAGTTTTTTAGATATATTTCTTATATGCAACTCAGAAGATAAGTTACTATCCAATGTTAAGCCCAGATATTCATAATTAGAAACTCTGCTTATACTAGCTCCAGAGATGGTTCATATTTCATGATTTGTGCCACGTTTTTGACTTCTTTTTTCAAACAATACCCACTGGGTTTTTGTTTCATTTAAATGAAGTCTTAAGTCCATAATGTACACTGTATAGCAAGAAAATCTTTTTGCAGTATTTCAATAGCCACATTTGTGTCTTTATGTTGGGTGTACATGATGGTGTTATCTGCATGAAGAAAAAGATGTTTCATTTATAGCTACCTTTTATTTTTTCATATAATTAACAAAAAAAAACAGCAGCAAATTAATTTTTTTCACTTTTTTAACAAACAAATGTGAATAGCTTTAAAATGAAAAATGATAGCATGGTAATGTGAGCATGAAAGTTGTTCAGCACAAAAAGATCTACAAAATGAGTGCTGTTTCATTTATAGCTACCTTTTATTTTTTTACATAATTAACAAAAAAATAAATAAACTTCTCAGTCTATTTGCTGTATCGTCCACCATTTGAAAAACTCAAACAGACTTCCTGGTTCTGCTGCTGCTTTATGTTCTCCCATCTCTGGTGGATTGGCTGCCATATTTTTGGTGGTCACTCCTGGTCTGTCTTTGACTGGATCTATATCTGTCTGCTATGTTTCCCAGGAACCAGATCTGGAACTCACGAACAAACTCTTTGCCTTAGAGTATGCACGATGTAAATCAAATTACTTCTGACACCATAGGCTTCTGGATGTCGTGTTGCTTTTGACACAGAATGACACCAGATGTAACTAATCCAGATACCTCTGACATTAAATGAAATGGAGGCCTAGGTCAGAAAACATGAATTAGTCCAAGAGAAACTGTAGAACAGTCAACAGTGGTGGTTTATTATTCTAAATCACAAGAATAAAATAAATCAGAAAACATTTTAGCATAATTTCTCCTTCTTCAGCAAATTAGAAGATAATTCAAGACTTGAAATCAGCATGTTCCCTCTAGTCTCTCTGCAATTCAGTCTCTGCACCAGGACATAAAATAGCCTGGTACATCTCTGTTCAAAACCATCTATCTACACATCTCCTCAATGAGACAGGATTTGGTAGTTGCTGGCTGCTAGGCATAAGATTGTGACCAAGTGTACTAGTAGCTGGCCAGAGCATTGTGACAGATTACATCAGTCTGAGGACACACTCTGTCACAGCTGTCTCTGCAATCAGTTCAACTGTCTCTAGTTATACATCAGGGAACCCCGTTTCATATATATATATGTCTTACAAACATCCATCCATAAGCAAGGTAGAAATTAGAAAGTACAATAAGTAGAGGTAAGATTTGACTGAGCACTCTAATAGAAAGTCAGAAAAGATAGAGGTAGTAGTAGTATCCTTGCTTCAGATTCCCTCCTATCTAGCACAAATGGGACAGGGCCTAACTTAACCATGCCACAAGAATAATAAGTTAAAGTAAAAGATCAGATGCCGGTTTTTCAGATGTCCAAAAATGCCTGTGGGACTAAGTCTCATGCCACAGCCCACAGGTGCAAAAAAAAATCTCTGCACCAGCAATCTTTCCCATTTTCAGCCCATGCTTCACAGGGGCAGCAAGCAGAGCTATGAAGGATATATGTATGGTTCAACCAGGCATGATTATTTCTGTAGCTGCACCAAATTGGTGGAGCCAGTTGTAAAATGGCTCCATTTCAGAAAATCTAGCACATGCAGGAAAAACTGCAGCTGTGCAGGTGATGATACACTTGTGCAAGTCTTTCCCAAACCTGCACCAACTTCAGGGGTATTAGAGTCCTTATGTAGACTAAAATCTGCCCTGGAACATATAGGCCCCATAGCAGAAGCCATCATTGACACAGAAGATTTACTAGTCATACTAGTTTCAGCATGATGAGATTAGTATGAGCTAGGGCAAGGAGATCAAGGGTCATCTTTTGATTGACTACTTTAACTATTTCCTCTACTGTGACTGCAGGCAGAATTTGGTGTAGAACATTCTCTTAATGATACTTATTCCTGACTTTTTGGTTTTGTTTTTTTATTAAGGAGTGGTTTGCACAACCAGAAGAAGTTTGGGCCAAAGTAATCTGGAGAGTGCAACTAATATTAGCATTGGGAAAAAAAGATGGTGACAGCCTTGTTGTCTCTCTTTATTCACTTTTATATGATTGAGTGGTATCAGTTGGGCATCAGTATAGTGCTTCGTATCAAAAATCCCAAGTTTCTTTAGGAGTTGGAAATTCATGAGTTGCCCCTTTGACAGTCACAGCCATAGTGGCTGGGAATTTTAGACAATAAGGGGTACAATATTTTTGAAGAGAAAAAACAACTAAAGTGTATACAGCCAGGCTGTCAGCAAGGACCAGAAAATAATCTTGGAACTGAGATATTGTTAAGCTCTTTGATGATAACCAGTAATGTTTGCAGGGCTATGATAGTAGTTATTTTACTTAACATCTTACGAAATAAGCTATAATAGTATTTGGATGTCCACCAGTGAAGGGGTGGGGGTGGAGATCTATGAGCTCTTTCACTGAAATACAGACATACAGTTCATACATACATAGAGCTGAAAGTAGGAAAAGATCATTGATCCATCTAGTCTGCCACCCTAGCTAACTATTTTGAATTGCCCTAGTGGCAATCCTTCCTTTGTTTACTGCCCCCCTTTTTCTAACTAATCCAACATGCCTGTCCCATGCCTGCTTGAAGCTGCTCACTGGTTTGGCCTGTAACACTTCCATCAGGCAACTTCTTCCACTTGTCCACCACCCCTTCCATGAAGAAGTGTTTACAGATATAATTTTTGAACCTCCTGCCTACAAGCTTTAGTGAATTCCCTCTCATCCTCTTATTTGAACTGGGGCTGGCCAAACTGTTCCATCATAAATCAGAACCCACCTGGATCTGGTGCTTACCCACAGACTTGAACTTTGCCAAAAATGTCCAGTTCTGGATCCATAGTAAGCAAATCTGCCTCACTTCCCAGCTACCCCCATGCAGTTGACATGCCATGCTCAGCACAGGTGGCTTCCAATTAACAAGGGATTTTATGTTTATGTCATGTGGCACAAGAAAGTCAGCTATAAAAGGCCATAAGCCTACCACACTGTGCAGAGGATAGAAAGCTGAGTGAAAAGTAGACCGCTCTCTGATGGGGACAGTGAACACTTAATGGTTCCAGTGGGTAGATGAGCCAAAACCACCAAAAAATAGGAAAAAAAGTGAAACACAGACTGTGAAGTGACAGTCAGTGCTACTGCCAAAAGTGTCAGGAATAAGAGGGGGACAGAGAGTGATCCAACCTGGGGGGGGGGTGGCAGTGAGAGAGAGAGAGAGAGACAGAGAGAGAAAATAGAGAGATAGCGAGAGAGAGGGAGAGAGACTGGGCAGGAGGGTGAGGCCACAAAGAAAAGTCAAACTTGTGACGGGAAATTTGTGACAAAAAGAGAGAGATTTTTGTAAAATGTTCTCCCCCTTTTGTGAAATATCCCCAAAAGTAGTTGAGTACAGTCTAGTGCTGCTGTTAGTAATACTACTGTATACTCCAGGCCAGGGTAGTAGGGGAAGGAAAGCAAGAAGAAATACTGTCAAAGAAAAACATTTAAAAAACTACAAGTTGTCAAATGAATTAAATATAACATGCTGCCATAGGTGATGGTCACAGGTGTTCCAGGGGAAGCCAAAGCCAAAATACAAGACCAAGTTGCCAGGTGGTGCAGTGCTGCTAGATGAGTATGTAGTCCAGGGTAAGGCAAAGCTAAGCACTCATCAGTACAAGTTGCCAAAGGTAACAGTCATGGGTGGTACAGTGCTGCTGGCTGTAGGCATAGTCCTGGAAAAGGCAAAGTCATTGTTTAATTAAAATATATACAAGTTTCTATAGGTCATGGCCATGGGTGGTGCAGTGCTGCTGGATGCATAGTCCAGGGGAAGGCAAGGAATGCAATCATTAAGATGCCACAGGTCACGATCATGGGTGGTGCAGTGTTGTTGGCTGTGTAGTCCAGGGTAAGGCAAAACAAAGCAATCAATAAGTTGCCATAGGTCACAGTCATGGGTGATGGAGTGCTGCTGGCTGGGTAGTCCAGAGGAAGGGAAAGCCATCAGTAATTAAACCATACAAGTTACCATAGGTCATGGTCATGGGTGATGATGTGCTGCTGGCTACGTAGCCCAAGGGAAGGTAAAGCAATGTAATCATTATTTAGAAAACAATTCAGTTCTATAATGAAAAAAAAATACTGATTTGGCAACAAAAAGAGGGATGAAATAGAAATTCTATACAGTCTCTTTTTCTCATTCATTGCTTAATTGAGAGTCAACTACTGCAACTAAAGACAACACACTGCCCAATAAAAGTATACAAGTGTCATCATCAGTCATATTCCTTATTTTTCAGTTTGTTCATTATCATTAATAACAAATAACATTTCACCAATATGTCACTGTGCTGTGCTCTGAACATCTGAATCACCAATTTACATTCCAAGGCTGTAGTAGCCTAATATTGTTAAGTTGCTGAATACAGTCAGTCAGTAACAGTAACAGATGGCCTCGGAGTCACTGTTAGGGCCTGTAGATGTTGGTGTTGAAAAATATAAGAAAGAAAAAAAAATGGATGAAATTGTTTAGATAAATTCTGACTGTCACGTAAGCACTGCAGCTTTAGGCAACCAAAAGGGAGGGCCAAATGACTGTCATAGGTGGTGCAGTGCTGCTGGCTGCATGGTCCAGGAAAAGGCAAAACAAAGCAATCATTAAGTCGCCATAGATCACAGTCATTGCCAGGCAGTAGGCACTGCAGCTAAGTCTCCTTAGGGTTTTTTTTTGTGTGTTTCAGAGTTGGGCCTCTTTATCTTGTGCTTTGTTCCCTTCCTCTATTCCATTATCCTCCTCCTCAGCTATAGAATTAGAAATATTCTCCTAGACAATGCAGCCAGTGGTCCTGCACAACAAAATCAAACCACAAAAAGTATTTTTGATAAATCTAAAGTGTAATCTTCCAAGTGAATGCTTGAGCCCAGTAAAGGTGCATCTGCCAGATCTGTCCTCCTCATAAAGGATTCTTTAGTTAAAACAAAAGTGTTGGTGGGCACCACATGCAGAGGCACTCCTAGGTATGGAACAGTAGTGTACTATGCTACACATCTGATTTCTCTGAGGCTGAGCCTGAAGAGGGCAAAGAAGAAAAAGATGATGAAGGAGGCAATGATGTGCCAGGTTTACCAGAAGGGATGGAGACTGCAAATGAGGAACAAGGAGAAGCAAATGTTCCTAATTCTATAGCTGAGGAGGAGGACAGTGGGTTAGAGGGAGGGAACAAAGCACAACAGGAAGAGGCCCAAGAAAAACCTCGAACACAAAAAAAAAACCTAAGGTGACTGAGCTGCAGTGCCTACTGGCTGGCAACAAACCTAAAAAGATATCAAGCTGGAATCTCAAAGCATGGGAAAATGCTGCAGCTGTCAGAAAAACTCAGCACAAGTAGGTTGCCACTTGCAGAACCATAGTTTCTCCCACAGCTATGATATGCTCAAAATAGGAGCAGGTTGACGAGCTGCTCCATGATTTCTGGCAGCTTCTGGGTATTTTTTTTCCCCCACAGCAGCAGAGATTTTTTTTTTTTGAGTTATATCTTTTTGCCCCTGTCATGCTCAGGAGCTGCCTCTTCTTTGGGCTGCCATGATCCCTCAGATATTCTGCCCCTACTATCTCCACACAAGCCACCTTACCTCAAATCTACAGCCGACCTTGGTATAGCCCGGTGTAACCCTGTACCGGGTGGATCCCTTTCCTCCGAGGGAGAAGGCACCAGTGGGAGGAAACCGGCACACTATTTTTCTTTGGTCCTGGGCACTGCTGAGGCTTTGTGTGGCTTCCTGTGAGTCTTTGGAGGTGTTCTAGGCTGGCAGCTGGCAGCCGTCATCTGGCCAGTCTCCAGAGCGGTATTTCCATTTTCTGGTGTTCCCCTTGAAATGCTCCCTCTGCTATGCTCCCAGTCTCTACCGGGTGCAGCTGCAGAGCAACCATGTGACCCCAAACCACCCCAGGGGAGGAGAGCAGTCCCACGGATACTCGATCCTTCCCCTTCCTCTGCCAACTCTCGGTGCCCGAGTCCGTTCCCAAACCCAGGTCGACGGCATGGTAAGAGGGAAGACACCCATGCCTCAACCCTCTACACCATTGGGCCAGCTAGCAGAAAAATTTTACAGATAGTGGGATCAGGTGTAACATTTTCTGCAGCTGCAGTGGATGAAAATACCAATCTTCACAGCTTGAGAGATTTTGGCCTGCAACTGGAGTTGCGGTCTGGGACTTAGTCCCAAAGCATTTGAGAATCTGGCCAATCACCTTTTGTTTGGTCATACTCTCCTCCAGTAGTGCTTCTAATGACTTGGTGGCAACATGTGCTATTTGCAAACGGGCAATTTATTTTTTTACTTATTTAAAAGAGATTTACCAGGAAAGATGTACTGAGCCATATTGCTTGTTTCCAAATGCATCCTGGAGGGAGAAGGTAAGGGATAAGTACAAAATAGTAAGTAGAAATGCAGTAATATGGGCCAGCTCTCTGGGCAAGTGACAAGGCATCCACTTGTGGTGCCAACATCCTGGGTTCAGGAACAGACTCGGGAGTTGGAGGGCCAAATGGGGGAGGAGGATTGAGCATCCTAGTGACAGATCTCCTTCTCCAGGGGGAGGGGGGTAAATGTCCAGCACTTTACAGACCGCTAGCAGAGGCTGGGTGTTCCACCGCAGCAAGCACCATCCATCATGGGGGACATAGCAGGCATTGTACATCATTGCACACTCTATCCCTGAGAACAAGCATGCAAAAAGTAGCCAGCAGATCCTATTATGAAGTACACCTCTGGTCCCACCATGCCTGCCGTGCCTCCCAGTTCTGACCGAGATGTGTGGTCCATCAGTCGGCCTGCCCCATGGCCTCACCTGGGGGTGGGGGTAAGCCCAGGGAGTCCTGCTGGTGGTGGTGATGCCACCGGTAATCTGGATGTGTATCTGTGGAGGGGATATCTTGGCTGCCTGCCTTGTGGGGTAAACCCAAGGCAGTTGGTTGCTGGGATGGTCGCATCGGGGGGGTGGAGTCCAGTAGGAAAGGACAGAGGACAAAGAACACTGGCCCACCCTCCAAAAAAAGAAATGCAGTAATATAGCAATACGCCACATAATACAATAATATACAGTATCATAAAATTCCAGGAATAATAATACAAGTTAAGATAACAGTAGTGTGAACTAACAGGCACTCACATGACTCTATCATCAGGAATACAGGACAGGGTAGGAGAATAAACATGACAGTTGTGAACCTTATGGGGAAGCTGCTAGAGTGCTGTTAGTGAGAGAGGAAAGGGAGGAGGAAGGGTTGAGAGAGGGTAGGGAGGGAAGGGGAGAATGTGAGGAAGTAGGATGGGGTAGTGGGGAGAAGAAGGGAAAATGATTATGGGAGGTTGGGAAGAGCTAGTAGATGGGAGGGGTGTAAGGACTCAAGTGATGAGGACAGAATAAGGGGAGCAGAAGGGGAAAAGAGGGTAGTTGAGGGGGTGGGAGTGAGTGATATAGGAGCATGGAAGAGGGGTTGAGGGAATAGTGGAGGGGTAAGGCTAGAAAGACTGGGCAGAGAGAAATGGAGGGGGAAGGGAGGAGAGAGGAGGGTGTTGAAGTGGGGAGGAGAAACAGAGTGAAGAGATCGGGGTGGTTAGGGAGTGCATGGAGGCCTACAGCGAAGGGCATTTACAGGAGGAAGCAGTGCAGCCTTGTAGTTCAGAGAAGAGAGAGTGTTTGAAGGGGGCAGTGAATTGTTAGTGGAAGAGTGTTCCAGACATTAGGAAGGTGGGAGGAGAAAGCAGACTGACCAGCAAGGGATTTATGAGAGGGGAGCAAGATGGAGCAATAGCCTGAGTTACAAAGAGTGCAAGGGAAGGGGGGTATAGGGGAGAGGAGAGAGCTGAGATAGGGAACGAAGCCAACCAGAATTTAGAAATGAATGAGGCACAGTGGGTTAGGCAGCTGTCATCCAAGGAAGGGAGAGAGAGAGAGAGAGATCACAGCATAGCAAACAGTGGTGGGTAAAGGAGATGGACAGGTCAGGGCAAATGGAAGAAGGACTGGAAAAGGGGATCCAGTCTGACCAGGGTGAATTTTGGGGCAGCACCACAGACAATGTCACCATAAGCAAAGATGGGCAGGATCATCTTAGGGATGATGTCTAAGCAGGCAGATATAGGGATACAGCCTTTGTTCCTATATAGGGCACCGAGGTTAGGGTGGATTTTTTGTGTATGTCATTTATGTGATGAGAAAAACTAAGATGTCTGTCAAGCCAGCAACCAAGGCACTTAACTGAGGGCACATTGTCAATTGTACCCCCATCAAGGGTGTGGAAGGAGGGAAGGGAAGGGAGCCTAGAAAGCCTCTGCCTCTTGCCAAAATACATGAAGACCATTTTCTTTGCATTTAAATATAATTGATTAGATCTGAACCATTTCAGGACATTGTCAAAATCAAGTTGAAGCCAGGACGTTAACTCTGATAGAGGAGAGCCCAATGCAAACAGGATCATGTCATCTGCATACATGTGGATGGATGCGGAGGAGCAGGCTGAGGAGAGGTCTTTGAGAAATATGGAGAAGAGCAATGGGCCAAGGACAGAACCTTGGGGGGATGCCTGACTGTATGGGGAGGGGGGAGAGGGATACTCCAATTTTCACTGATTGAGATCTTCCAATAAGGTAGGAGCCCCTCACCCCACCCACACCAAGTGCATCATTTCCTTTATATCAGGGGTTCTGACATCACTTCCCCAAATGTGCATAGGACATATACCTATTCATATCCTGAAAGGTACAGCACAATGAACAAGGGGTAAACACACTCACACATTAAAAAAAAATTAAAAAATAAATAAACCATCTTAAACAGGAAGGGAGACAGACATGGGGGGAGTGGTGCAATGCACTGGCTGTGGCTTGGCAGTCTTCCATAAGATGTTCTGGGGGCTGCATTGCTGACCTATTTGTAGGCACCTCTCTGGTCTGAGGGGAGGAGGTTGCCTGCCTCCATGCTGACCTGGCAAGTATTTGGAAAGCCTTCTTCCCCACCCAGGGACCACCCAGGCCACCACCACTGCATCAGAGTTTGCCAAGAAAGAGGAACAGTTAGACCACAGTGGGCTCAGGGAGAGTGAGGGTGGTAGAACAGAGGTGCATCCCTCCAGTTCTGCCTCTCCACAACATTTGCCATTCTGGCAAAGCAGGGTTCCTCTATGAAAGCACCCACAGTGGAGACCAAGGAGGATGCCCGGAACCTTCCCAGAGGAGACCCACAGGAGTTTGGCATGGGACCTACAGGGAAAGGACACAACTTCTGCTAGGGGACTCAGTTGTTAGGGGGTTAGAACTGGGAGAGGGAGCGGAGAGAGAGGTAAGGTGCCTGCCAGCGCCATGGCTTGGAGGGACAGGAAGTGAATCCTCAGGATTGTGGGAACAGCTGTACAGGGGAGAGAGATGAATGTCATTGTCCATCTAGAGACAAATGACCTGGCTGGGAATGGGATCAGTGCAGTATAGCAGGAGTTTGTGGGGTTGGGAAGGGGTCTTAGACAAGTAGCACACATGGTAACTTTCTTGTAAGTGCTACCTGTCTATGACATGGGTGAGGCTAGGGTACTCTGCACCATGGGACTCAATGACTGGTTGAAAAACTGGTACAGAGCTCAGGGATTTGGATCCATTGAGGATGGTGGGTCCACTTGGAGGGATACAGGCCTATACTGGCATAATGGTTTGCTTCTGTCCTGGAGGGGAACCAGGATCCTATGCGATAACTTTAAATGCTTCATTGTCAAGCATTTAAAGGTTGGGGAGGTTGTTGGGTCTAAAACAGTGGGTGAATTCAAACATGCATGGGACATACATAAGGCAAGTGTAGCGGGGGGTTGCAGGAAGCAGGCTGTTGGTTAACTAAAATCTGTAGCTTATCCAATAGGAAGGGAAATGGGCAGACTGGGTGGGCCAAGTGGTCCTTATCTGCTGTCAAAGTCTATGTTTCTATGTTTCTATTTAAACTAGCCAAAGGGGGAGGCACTGAAAGGAAGCAGGCGAATCCCAGCCACCCCACAAAACACAAAACAAGGTAGTTAGTGAAGTAGACACAAAGGTAGAGAAGTTGATAGGGAGCAGGACAGGGGTAAATCCAGAAAAAGGCAAAGGCAATAAGGACAGGAATGGGCCTAAAAGAGGTAAGGCCATCAAAAAATGGAGGGCAATGAGTACCGATGCTTATAGTCTGGGTAACAAGCTTCCTGAACTAGTGGCCTTGATGGAAGAGGGACGCCTGGATATCAAGACAGTCAGAAACATGGTACACAGAGAACAATGACTAAGATGTCAACATACCAGGGTACACAATCTACAGGTGGGTTAGGGAGGGTAAAAGTGGTGGAGGAGTAGCTCTCTACATAAGAGAAGGAATCAAAGCAACAGAACTAAAGGGTAAACAGGGAGGTGGGGAGGAGGCACTGTGGGTCACCCTGGAGACAGGAATTGGCACCGCAATCTGTACAGGAGTTGTTTATAGACCTCCATCTCAGGGGGAGGCTATGAACAGGGAAATGATAGAAGGAATCATTAGAATGGCAGAAAAAGGAGAGATATTGCTGATGGGAGACCTGAATATGCCAGATGTTAACTGTAGCTCCTTTACTGCAGCCACATCCAAGAGCAGGGTCATTCTCAATTCCTTACAGGGGGCATGCCTCAGACAGCTTGTGTTAGAACCCACTCAGGAGGGAGAAATCTTAGACCTGGTAATCTTAAATGGGGATGGAGAGAGGATCTCAGATTTAGAAGTGGGTAGGCATCTGGGAACAGGCAACCACCAAACAGTGTGGTTCACAATAAACACAGCTGTAGAGTCAAGCCATACAAAAGCAAGGGTGTTGGACTTTAGGAGGGCTGACTTGGGCAAAATGGGAGAGTGCCTCAGCAAAGCACTAGCAAGCAGGCAAGAAGGAGGGGTGGAGGAACAATGAGGAAAAATCAACACTGCCATCACATAGGCAACAAGCCTTTCTGTAAAGCAAATCAACAAAACAAAAGGAAGGAAAAAGCCACCATGGTTCTCAAAAGAGGTGGCAGGGAAGGTTAAGGGGAAAAGGATAGCATTCAAGAAATATAAGGAAGCACAAAAGGAGTAGGACAGAAAACTATATCAATTAAAGCAGAAGGAGACCGGGAAGGCGGTCAGAATAGCAAAGGCCCAAACTGAGGAAAAGATAGCCAACTCTCTTAAGAAGGGGGATGCAATCTTTTATAGGTACATTAGGGAGCAAATAAAGACCAAGGGAAGGATACTGAGGTTTATTAAAGGGGAAGGAATGTGGGAAGAGGGTGACAGCAAAAAGGCAGGGATTCTGAATGAATACTTCTGTTCAGTATTCATGAAAGAAGAGGAGGTGGAGGTACGTAAACCAAACAATAGAAACACTCTGGATGGGGGGGGTTGATACCAGTCCATTCACAGAAGAAAGGGTTCTGAACGAAATCTTAAAACTGAAGGTGACAAAAGCAATGGGGCCTGATGGGATTCACTCCAGAATTCTAAAAGAACTAAGGGTAGAACTAGTGACACCACTGACTACCCTCTTTAACAAATCATGGGAGGATGGGGTGGTACCTGAGGACTGGAGAAGGGTGGATGTGATTCACTTCACAAAAGTGGGAGCAGGGCAGAGGCAGGAAACTACAGACCTGTTAGTTTGACCTCAGTGGTAGGAAAAATGATGGCATCACTTCTGAAGGAAAGAACTGTTGAGTACCTAGATGCCAGCAAGGCACAGTATCCAAGGCAGCATGGATTCACAGTGGGAAGGTCATGTCAGATGAATCTAATCAATTTCTTTGACTAAGTGACCAAAGTAGTAGACCAGGAGGGGCTGCAGATATGGCCTACCTAGACTTTAGTAAGGCATTTGACACAGTCCCATACAAAAGATTAATATACAAGTTGCCAGCCTTAGAGTATGTCTCAAAGTGATAGCCTGGGTAAAAAACTGGCTGGACAACAGGATGCAGAGGGCAATAGTAAACGGAGTCCACAGTGAAGGAAGGGGGTTTACTAGCAAGGTACCACAGGGTTCAGTACTCGGACTGGTCCTCTTTACTTTCTTTATAAGTGGCATTGCAGAGGGACTGGAAGGACAAGTATGTCTCTTTGTAGATGACAAAAAGATCTGCAACAGGGTTGATATACAAGGTGGGGTGGAAAGGATGAGAAGGGACTTGGAAAGGTTAGAGGAATGGTTAAATATATGGCAGCTTAGATTCAACACAAAGAAGTGCAAAGTAATGCACCTGGGAAACCAAAACCCAGGGGAAGAGTACACAATGGGGGGGTGAGATACTAACAACAACAAAAATGGAAAGGGACATGGGGGTAGTCATATCAGATGACCTAAAGGTGAGCAAGCAATGTGAGAAGGCAGTAAGAAGGGCTGGGTGGATACTGGAATGCATAGGGAGAGGCATCATCAGTAGAAAACAAGAAGATGTTATTCCTCTGTACAGACAGTTTGCGAGACCCCATCTGGAGTACTGTGTGCAGTTCTGGAGACCCCGTTTCTGCAAGGACATAGACAGAATGGAGGCTGTCCACAGTAGGGCAACTGAAATGGTGCAGGGTTTGCAACAAAAGACATACGAAGAGAGACTAAAGTAGCTTAATATGTATACCATCATGGAAAGAAGGGAGAGGGGGGGCATGATAGAAACTTTTAAGTACCTCAAGGGAATCAACACAGTCCAAGAGGGTAGCATCTTTCAGAAAAAAAGATGTGCAAGAACAAGGGAGCGCAATTTGAAGACAGAAGGGGGATGGTTCAGAGATAATGTGAGGAAGTATTTTTTCACAGAGATGGTTGTGGATGCATGGAACAGACTTCCCGAGGAGGTCGTGGAGTCAAAAACAGTGGGGGAGTTCAAGAATGCATGGGACAGACATAAGGCAATTCTAGTGGGGGATATGAGGAAGTACAGTAGGCTGTTGGTAAACTAGGATCTGCAGCTTATCCAATAGGTAGGGAAATGGGCAGACTAGGTGGGCCAAGCTGTCCTTATCTGCCATCAAATTCTATGTTTCTATGTTCTATGTTTCTATGAGCAGAACCAGGTAATTGTGGAGTCAAATAGACCCGCTGATTTTAACTTGACCAGGAAACATGGAAACATAGAAGCATAGACTTTGATGGCAGATAAGGACTGCCTCGCCCACCTAGTCTGCTCATTTCTCTACCTACAGGATAAGCTGCAGATCCTATTTAACCAGCAGCCTATTTCTTCCTACCCCCCACAAGAATTGCCTTACGTCTGTCCCATTTACTCTTGAATTATCCCACAGTTTTAGACCCCACAGCCTCCTCAGGAAGGCTGTTCCAACCATCCACCACCCTCTCTGTGAAAAAAGACTTCCTCACATTGCCCTTAAGCCATCCCCCCATTATCTTCAAATTGTGTCCCCTTGTTCGTGCACATCTCTTTTTCTGAAATATGCTACCCTCTTGGACGTTGTTGATTCCACTGAGGTAGTTAAAAGTTTCTATCCTGCCCCCCCCCCTTTCCTCAAGGGTATACATATTAAGCTCCTTTAGTCTCTCCTCGTATGGCTTCTCTTGCAAACCCTGCACCATTTTGGTTGTCCTTCTCTGGACTGACTCCATCCTGTCTATGTCCCTGCAGAGACGGGTCTCCAGAACTGGTTGCAGTACTCCAGAAAGGGTTTCACCCACTGTCTGTACAGAGGGGCAACAACTTTCTGTTTACTGCTGGTGATGCCTCTCTCTATACATCCCAGTATCCCCCAAGTCCTCCCTACTGCCTTCTCACATTGCTTGCCAACTTTAAGGTTATCTGATATGATTACCTCAGGTCCCTTTCCATTTTTGTTGTTGTTACCCCCCCACACTGTGTACTCTTCTCCTGGGATTTTGTTTCCCAGGTGCATTATTTTGCACTTCTTTGCATTGAATCCAAGCTGCCATGCTTCTGACTATTCCTCCAACCTTGCCAAGTCCTTTCTCATCCTTCCCATGCCTCCTTGTGTATCAACCCTGTTGCAGATCTTTGTGTCATCTGCAAAGAGGTTTACTTTTCCTTCCAGTCCTTCTGCAATGTCACTTATAAAAACATTAAAAAGAACTGAACCCAGTACTGAACCCTGTGGTACCCCATTAGTAACCACCCTTTCTTCAAAGTGGACTCCGTTTACAATTACCTTCTGTGTCCTGTTGTCCAGCCAATGTTTTACTCAGGCTACCACCCTGGGACTCACTCCCAGGCTGGTTAATTTGTTTATTAATCTGTTTTGTGAGACTGTGTCAAATGCCTTGCTAAAGTCTAGGTAGGCCATGTCCACAGTCCCTCCCATGTCTACTACATTGGTCACCCAGTCAAAGAACTTGATTAGGAGAAGAAGGTTGGAGACTGTATTGAAAGCTTTTGCTAGATCAACAAAGATGGTGGCAGTGGGGAGGTCTTGGTCCATGCCAGTATGGATGGGGTCTATGAGCCTGAGGAAAGAGGAAGAGGTGGAGTGCTATTTAGGAAAGCCAAACTGGAAGGGGGTAAAGAAGGACGAGGAGTCATGGAAGGGGGAGAGTTGAGACAGAACTATGTCTTCCTGGAGTTTGGATAAGGTTGGAAGAAGAGAGACAGGGCAGAATAAGTTGCCAGGAGAGGAGGGGTCACCTCCTTTAAGGAGGGTTATGACTGTTTCATGCTTCCATGTATCTGGCACTGAGGCAAGAGAGAATTAGAGGTTAAGCAGGGAGGAGATGGGAAAGGCAATGGCATGTGCAGAGATGTGGAGGAGCCAGGGGTCTGGCCCATCAGGGCTCCCACCTTTCTGAGGATTGAGAGCCAGGAGGGCATTTAGAGAGGAAGCTGGGTTAACTGGCAAAAAAGGAGAAGGGAAGTAAAGGGGAAGGGCGATGGAGAGGGAGTGAGGGGGGTGGCAGAGATTGCAGATAGGAGCGAGGAAGCACAGGTGGTAAAGTAGGAATTGAAAGCTGAGGCAACAGAAGGAGGGTCTGAAATGGTGCAGGCACCTACCTTTAGGACAGGATTGAGAGACTGGTTAGAGGGGAGAAGAGGGCATGTATGATTTTCCAGAACTTGGAGGGGTGATTAAGATTGTTCTGAAATAAGGGGAGAAGAACTCAGCCTTAGCTAACCTGGTGGTTCTAGTTCAAGTGTTCCTCAAGACAGGGTACTTGTTTAGGTCAGCTGGGGTCCCAAAGGACTTGTAAGTCTTTTAAGCCAGGTCACATGTGCGAAGGCAGGCTAGACGTTCAGCTGAGATCCAGGGCAGCTGAGAACCTCAGACTCTGGTTTTCCAGAGAGAGGCATGCTGATCCCAGACTAATAGAAATTCGGATTGGAAATATTGGAGGGCTTGATTGATATTGCTGTCAGTAGAGATAGGGGACTAGACAATGGAAAGCAGATCTGCATGCAACAAGTATAAGTCAATTGACTGGAAGGAACTGACTTGGATAGTTTTTGGAGGAACCATGGGGCGGTGAATTTTGCACACACAGTAAACCATATGATGATCATTGAGTGCATCAGAGAGGGTACTAGCATCAGTGATGCGGTGCAGGTGAGAAGTGAGTAACAAGTGCTGTAGAGAATGGTTTTGTGACCGGGGATTGTGATGGGTAGGGACATAAATGAGTTGAGTAAGATACAGGGACATAATGTTTTGACAAAGTTTAGAGTATGAAAGCCAATTAATGTTGAAATCCCCTAGGATGAGTACCTTGCCAGAGGAGGCATGAGTAGAGATAGTGGTTAGTAGTTCAGTAACAGAAGCAGAGGAAAGCCTTGGGTGGCAGTAGATACCTGCCACTGAGATGGGATGAGAGAACAGGAAGGAAAGTTTAAGTATGAGGAACTCATAGGCAGCAAGGGAGGAGATAGAGAGCACCGAGGTAGACTGAATGATGAAGGAGAGGTAGATGGCCATGCTGCCACACTTCGAGGCAGGATCTTGTTGTGAGAGGGAAATCCAGAGATGGTGATGGCAGAGTCAGGAATTTGGACACAAAGCCAAGATTCCGAGATTAATAGGACATTAGGGAGGAGACAGATTACAAGAGGTTGTAGCAGGTCAATTTTGAGCATGAGACTTTGTATATTAATGTGAGCCATGCTTAGGCCTTTGGGGAGGCCAATGGGAAAGGAGTGGGTAGGACCAGGGTTGGGCTCAATGTCACCTGCTCTGAGGAGCAAAAGGAGTAAGATAAGTTTGATGGGGATTGAGGTGCACTGGTGATGTGGTGGAGAAGATGGGGGAAGAGAGGTGGGGAGGCGGGAGATTCTGCTGGACACCTGGTGGAGCCAGAAAGAAATGGAGGGGAGGAGGGAGGATGCTGGAGGCCAGGGTGAGTGAAGGGGGGCAGGAGGATGGAAAAGTAGGGGAGGCAGAAAAGGGGTGGGGAAGGTTAGGGGGATGATGAGAAGAAGGAGGGCAGGAAAGCAGGCAGGAGGGAGACAGGTTAGGAGAAACAGAAATGGCAGGAGAAGGAGGATGATGGGTAGCATACAGGATGATTGCATGATAAAGAAATTGAGGGGGAGGTGGCTAAGAGAAGACATAGGGAAATAGGGTGGAAGATGAATTCTGGAAGGACCCAGAAAATATGAGAGGAGGTAGGGAAGGTAGGTAGGAAGGAGACCCTCAAGTGTCAAATAGATAAACTCCACTAATAATCCTGGCTAGCACAGTCATACAGGAAAGACTTAAAGCATATACTAACATAGCAGATAGGAATCGGTACTGCAAAAAAAATCAGATTGATCAGATAACCAGTAACTACAGCATTACCCAATTTCTAGAACCCACTGATCAACTAAACCATAACATAAGCACATCATTGAGGGATCACCATTGTAATGACAATAGCAATTTACTTTGTACAGGTGCCTGAACAATTAGTTAAACTAATCTGGCAATTGTGCATAGGTACTATAAAAATATCAGATTGATCAGCTAACCAATAACTACAGAATAATCCAATTTCTAAAAACCACTGATCATCTAAACCTTAAAGTTAGCATAGTATAGAGGGATCATCATTGAAAGACAGAAAGGTATTTACTACTGCATGTACAGTTGCCTGACCAGTTAACTAAGCTACAGTATGCATTTGGGCTTCCTCCTCCCTGAATTCCTCCTCCTCCCTAACTAGCCCTTTGAATAGTCCAGCCCCAAGTTATATGCTGTCAATCATGCCCGCAGTACACTTAATAGATGGTGGAGGCATGGGTGTGACAGGGAAAATTCACAGGAGAAGCCTGGCCTTCAGGAGCAGGTCTCCAGAAGATTTCACTTGGTCCATTTTTTTTTTTGACCTGAAAAGTCCAGTAGTTGTGTGGGGAGGAAAACTAACCTAAATTCATAGTCACCCTCAGATCCCCGATGTCCTTCCTCGCCGTCGGTTTATTTGAATCCCTGTGAGCTGTTTGTATATGGGGCCTAGAATGTGCCTCGCCAGATGTCTGCCTCCTTAGTTAAACAGAAACAAGAAATTCACAGGAGAAGCTTGGCTTACAGGAGTGGGTCTCCTGAAGAGGAATTCACTTTGTCCCTTTTTTTTGGGAAGTAAAAAGTCTAGTAGTTGCACGGCAATCAGCAGGGGTAAAATGAAAAGAGCTTTGGGAACCTCAGCTCTGAAAAGGCATCTAGTCAGATGTCATAACATTATCGAGAAATCCATTTTTGAGAAATGAAGAGAAAGTAACAGTGATGATAGCTCATTACACTTAGAGGTAACTCCAATAGAAGAAGACAGTGGCAGCCCCCGCAGCAATACAGAAACACCGCCAGCACTTCCATCCAGTTGAATAACTTTAAGTCCTACTGTTGCTAGTAGTGGCCTGTGCTCAAAAGCTCCCCCCTTAAAGGAAACAGCTTTCCATCTCAGAAACATATGAATGTAAATCCAAATACCTCTTGATCCACCCTGCTGCTGTTATAATAACAAAGAACATTTCAAAGATGATAGCTGTTGCCTTGCTACCATATAATTTGGTTAAACATGTAGGATTCAGGTGGCTGCTTGAGTATCTCGAACCTCGATATACTGTACCATCAAGAAAATACTTCTTCCCAACAGCAATTCCAGAGCTCTACAATGTTGTATGCAAAAAAACTGAGATGACTTTTGGCCAGTGCTGTTGGGAGGGTGGTTTATCTCACAGCAGATACTTAACAAGCTGTCAGCCTGAACTCTTCATGTCCAACACTGCACATTTGGCATTTATTAATAATTATTGTGGGGACAGTGAATCACAGTTTGCTGTTCTAAGAATGTTTTATTTTCCGTTTGAATGTAACTCATACAATATCAATGAGGAGCTCAAACAACCAATACAGAAATTGTTCCCTTCACAGGGACTGTCTGTTGGCTTTACTGTTGCAGATAATGGGCTCAATTCTCAATGGGCTTCCTAGACCGATGAAAGCTGCAGCAAACATCAGGTTGTGCTGTACCCTGGTGGGCTAGGGTCCCTGCAACTGATTCTGTAACAGGTTGGGTCATGACACTAAAGTCAACTCATCTGCCACCAGTGATCTCATGTGCCAAACAAATGGTGCACGGGAGAGAAATGCCTCAAGATCCAAGATCACCATGTGGCTGTGCTCTAAGAGCCACAGCCTGTTAGATTAGTGCCCAGTAGGTTGGCAGTGGCTGTGGCACTACTGATTGTTCGGTGGCCGGGAGGGTTGGTACTGACCCATGGGAGGGACAGGTAGGGAATGTGTCATTGAGGGCTGAGCAGCATTCTGACCTTTGTGGGAGGGAGACAAAGGACACTGCTGACTTGAGGGGCACCAAAGCCCATGGCCACCTAATGCCCTGTTGCAGGGCCATGTGGTAGTCAGTTGCCTGTTCTGTAGCTCCCCATCAGGCACACACCATCCACATTTCTATCCTCCACACCGCTGCCCTATTGCCATCAGCCCATCAAATCATCTCTGGTTGGTCCAACTCAGGCTGGATTCTGCAGATGTATGGGACCTTACAGAATCCCACATAGGGGATACAGCAACAAAGGACTGTTACTAGGCCCGCATGCCATGGAGCACCCCCTTGATTGGTGCATGACTGGTACAGGCCCAGTCTGCTGCAAGGCACTTAAGCGTGATACAGCCTGCTTTAAAGAATCAGGATTGCTGCCGGCCCAGTGGCACTGAGGACTGATGCACTGGACACCTTACCTTGCGCCACACTGGCGACTTGTGTTCGGGTACAACCATGGGCCTCCAGAGGCTGGCGGGGGGGACAGGGTGCAGAGCTGGTTGGAAAGTGGCCAAAAGGCAGCTCTCCTCTCTGAGGTGGTGGGGTTGCATCCCTCGGCCATGGTCTGCCTCCTGGTGGAGGCCAAGCTGCAGAGCAAGCCAGAGGGGTGCAACGGTGCTAGGCCAATGGGTGGGCAGAAGGGGCTGTAGCCAGGGCTGTAGAGCATATGCACGCCTCCATGTGCATGTGTCTCTACTCCTGGGGCCCCAGGTAATGGGGAAAAAATCAGAGGAGATAAACACCCAGCAGGCAGGATGATGCCTGACCCTCCACAGTCACCGCTCCCGGGCCGGGCATAAGATAAGCCCCAGTAATTGCTGGTGTCAGAGCTGGGGGAGCCGGTTGGACTGAATGGGGCATGCCAGCGGTGAAAATAGTGACATGTTAAAAAAAAAAGAATCAGGATTGCTGCAAGTTTAATGCAAGGTACCCCTTGCATCACTTTTGTTTGATACAGGCACCTTGCGTCAAAATTGGGGCTTTGAGAATCAAGCCCAATGGCTACAACATAAGGAAGGGGGACCTTGTTCACATCCCCTGCTTTGAGCTCTGCTTCAATTTAGTAGTTCACAGTTTTCTTGATGAGAACAGAGGAATTAAAGCTCTTGTTAGCACTGCTAAAAGAATCTGTTCTCATTTTCAAGCAAAGTCTGTCACTTGTTCTAAAAAATACAGTAGGAGCACTATTTACTTTTGCACAGACTGATGCAAGACATTTCTACTAGGTGCAGTTCAACCTTTCTTATGTTCAGAAGGCTGCTAGAGCAAAAGAAAGCTGTCTGACAGTACACCTTGGAAAACAAAATTGGCAATGCAGATAGCTATATCACTTCACTACAGTGGGCCACGCTGGAGTTTGTAATTTTACTCCTCTAGCCAGTTCAGGAAATCACCAGAGAGGTGAGTGCAAACAGCAACTCTGAGCCAGGTGATATACTTTAATAAAACATTTTAAGTTCAGATTGAATCTGATTAGGGAACATTTGGAGAACACAGACAATTCCATTGCATATGCTACCAGTGGTGCTGACAGGTTGCTCATCAGAATACAAAAATATATGACAAATGATCATGTTGATGAAGATGAAAACCTACATAAAATGCTTTAGACAGAGTACTACATTAAAGCAACAATCTTAGACCCACAACAAAAATCAAAGCAGCTATTGAGTGATGATGACACATGGGGGCATTCCCATGAATGTGATGCTCATCCCTATATTCAGTCAAAATGTGCGGCACATCTGCTGTGCATCTCAGAGATGAGCTGCTCAAAGTTAGGCACAGAGAAAGCATGCCTAATTGGCCAGCCACCCACCCACAGGCAGGCCACAGAACTGCAGGCAAAGCCATCTGACGATAGTCCTTAGAGGTACACCAGGACATGCCCCAGGCACCACACACAGCAGTCATGCCAGGATGGATAAACCCTGAGCCACAGGTGCTGTGTCACCACCGCTACAATCCAGGGAGTAACACCCCACACCACACCCTGGAAGTAGACACCCAGTAGCCACATGCCAGTGCTGTCATGGGAACCCCAGGTACACCAGCAGGACGGACAGCCACACTGCAGCACATGAACCAGAGGCCATCGCCAGTACCCATGCAGCCTGCAGGGTGCCACCCGGTGGTGGCATGCACCCAGGGTGGCATCTGTGGCAATGGTGCCCATGTTGTCCAGTGGTACTAGTGGCACATGGCACGGGTCAGGGACCATCCAGTGGCACACACCCATGGTGGTACCCCATGGGTGCACACAGGTGGGACCTACCCACCCACCCAGGTACCCGGTCACTGTCTGCACACTGCCATCCCTTGCAGTGCCCACCAGATGCCTCCCATATTTGGGTGTGTGGGGTGCTGCAGGTGATGGTATGCAGCATATGAAGCTGGTGTATCACATTCATGTTGTAGCCCAAGCAATCATTGTCATCCTGTGCCTACCTCTGTTGCATGTCCAGGTGGCCTTTGTGTCCACTGTCCAGGTGGGCCCTGTGCTCCTGTCCAACCCTGTATATGGATATGGGGTGTAGAAGTGTACCCAGACCAATGCAGTCCACCCTTCTACACACAAACATTCCATCACACCTGCCTGCTAGGCTGCAGTTCCTCCTGTTCACCTTTGTAGAGTGGTGGGGCAGCCTTGCAAAGCTGGAACTGAGCATGCCCAGGGTATGCAAATGGCCCGAATACGTTCCAGTAATGAGATGCAAATGTCGGAGATGGGTTTGGAATGTGCAATGAGGTCATTTGCATATCCTGGCTGAATACTGCAACTTTGCACACTGCATAAGTGGCTTTGCATCACGCATTTCCCCATGCTCCGCATAGGGCTCTGGTTACCTGCTGCATCATGCATCTGCCAATGTGCAATTGCACATCTTTAGGATATTTAATCAGACATGCGGGAACATATCTCATGGTGCATCTTCTGAATATCTCATTTGTTTGGGTCAGTGCATCTCAGATGCACGGCACAGGCACTTGTACAATTTTGCAGGGGACTTTTGAATATGGGGGCCCTATTATTTTATTTTGCCACCTGACTGTTCTGTAGTAAGACATTAACATTGCTGCCATATCCTACTGCCTACCTTCTCTCAACTGTCAAGAACGTACCATGAATGACAGAGTCTTAATATACTGCTTGCTAAATTGTCCTACTAATATGCACTACTGTTACCAAATCAAACTACCTACTGTGTTGTCCTTGTCACATGTTTTGCTAACTCTGTAACTAATACCATGTAACTTGATCAACTGTTTAGTTTTTGCAGATGTCATACATTTATGCAGCTAAACCCTGTAACCAACCCTTTTGTCTACAATACCTGAATCTGCACCTTATAATACTATCAATGTAACCTGTACCCTGGATCCATGTATGCCTGCATCTTTCTGAGCTTGTTCTCTTATATTATGTATTTTTACTTGTACTATCTTCTCTTCTCCTGATGAGGTACCTTTGGAAATGAGCCTCTGGCTCAAAGGTTGTAAACTGATTGCAATATAAAATAAAATAAATAAAATAATATTATAGTTACTGTTTTATTTTTTTTTTACAACAGATGGCTTAGCAGAAGTCTTAATGCTCTTATTTTGATAAACAATTTTTTTTATATCCCTCCATCCATACTTGGCTGTGTTTACTGGAGAAAAATGCGACTCAATTCATTCATTCATTTCATTCATTGCTTGCTGTATGATGTACTGTAATATAACATCTCAGTTACAGTGACTGGACTGAGATTATATTTTATATACTTATAACGTACTTGGCACTGGCCAGCAACTGTTTCTTGGAAGTAGGAAGGATGCACTTGTAACTGTGCATTGCTGAATGTATACACAGCAGTGGGAAACTATTTTATTTTATTGACTGCACTGCACTCGACTGATGTGAACTTTATTTATTTATTTTTATTTATTGAACTGTTTCATCAGGAAAGGCACACTGAGCAACAAGTTGCTCGTCTCACAGTGCATCCTGGGGGGTCAAAGGGATGAGCATTACACATAGCAAACATATAACGAGCAGCATTGGACAGTAGGCTCCATACAAGGTGAGATATGAACAGATTCAAATGGTAGAAAAACATTCAAATTACAATACAAGCATTGCACAGCATTAGGACCATAGGTTCAAATATACAGTGGAATGCCTGGCTGATGGTCAATAAGAAGATAGCTTTCATTTCTTCTTTAAAAAGTTGTTGTTGTGCTGAGCAGAAGCGGTAATAGAAAACATTACCTGGTAGTGCACCATACCACATTACTTTGTGATATGCAATACAGCTGCATCACATGTGTAGGGTGGGCGGGCTCTTACTGTTGCTCACTGATCATTCATTAGCCATTTATTTATTTTTCAGGTCTGCTCTGGAACATCCATCAATAAATATACCCCCTCCCCCATAAGCAGCATTCATAAAAAATATATTAACCGCTCATTGGATGGTGGTACAGTAGGTAAGGACTTGCATTTGCCTCTCTCGTGCTTTCTTTCTCATCATCTGTCTCCCTACCAGCACACTCACCAGCTAAAGCAGGTATGCCTCCAAGGGAGGCAACAGGATATGGCATGGAGCTATTTGCTTTAGCACTTTTCATACAAATAATGAATTAAAGTATTCCCTTTGGACCTCTGTGTTATATATTACTGAGTTTAGCCCCTTTATGCATTTTATCACACTTCTTCAAATATTTATCAATAATCAGAAATAATCACAACTAATCAACCTCCCTCCTGCCATGTTCCATTTTTTATTTAATAAGGGTCAGAATTTCACCAAGTTCTCCCAGCTATAATTTGACCTCAAGGAGAAGAATTCCTAAACGCCCACCTTGTTTATTATCTTCTGATTCTTTCACAGGAGAATCCTGCAAAAGTGAGGAAAGATGGGGGATGTTATCAACACAATATAAGGTACAGGATACATTTTGGAGGATATTACACTTATATAGATACCAGCTGTATTATGAGGATTAATTCCAAAATACAGAAAAAGTGTAAAAAATGTTTTTTTAAAATTTTATTTTTTAGAACCGTAATGAAAATGTCCATGTCGATTTTAAAAAAATTATATCAATATACTTTATTGTTATTGGAAAGGTTTACCAATAACATTTATTTTACAAAAACAAAATCTGTCATGATGTAAATATGTATCAATACAGTGCAATAAATGTGCTTTTATGTCAATAACATAATTACTACTGTTACATAATAATGATATAATACTATTTTTTAACATCTGACTTCAAGCCTTAATTTAAAAAAAAATAAGTTTCTAGCCACAGCAGTTCCAGAGTTAAAGTTTCAAATTACATTTTTATTAAAATGTGATAACTTCAGAACCACTAGGGTTAGAGACTTTTTTTTGTTAATGAAAGCTTTGAGTCAGCTAAGAAGATATATCATTAATAAATCACCACAGTATCCATGTATTTGATATAAA
Organism: Neoceratodus forsteri; assembly: GCA_016271365.2. Classification (NCBI taxonomy): domain Eukaryota; kingdom Metazoa; phylum Chordata; order Ceratodontiformes; family Ceratodontidae; genus Neoceratodus; species Neoceratodus forsteri. Next base: position 814,583,363 of record CM057454.1, read on the forward strand.
ATACCTAAAATGTTTCACATTGATATAAAAAACATAAAATGGTTCACTAAATTTTTAAAGTCCTGCCATTTTTAACATAGTATATTGACATGTGTATTCATGTAGCAACACAGGAGAATGGTATTAACTGTTCAGATGTCACAACTTTCAAAATGCAGCTTCAAACATTAAAAACATCATATAGAATTGTTTATGGAAATGGTCGTAAGATACTAGTGGTTGTTCTGCTTAAGAATAAACACATTAGGCCCGATTCACAAAGCTCCCCTGAATGGCACAAGTGGCCACAAGATGCAGCAGAAGTAATTCACAAAAGCAGCCTGTGCCACAAAATGGGCTGGAGCATGGCACTAGTGGGCCTGCAGCAGACGCAAGCTGCCATATTCCCTAAATCAGAATTCACAAAACCCTCCCAGACAGCAAAATTCTAAGTACCGTTAGACCTGCCAGGGCTAGTCTAAGGGTCCTTAGAAGTGTGTCATCTGGGAGGGTGTTGAACATTGCGCCAATGTGCCATGGTCGCCCCTTTCAATCAATGAGCATGTACTGTATACAGTATGCCCTCCATGACAGCTTAGTCCATGGCCAGTCATGGTGGAGAGCAGAGTGCTGTGCTGGTCACAGCCTTGAGGATGGGATTGGGGAGAAGCAGTGTGGTGGAACACTGTCTGCCAGGGTGGTGGGCCACTGGACCACCAGAGAAATATATCTTTATATGATATGGGCAAATCAGAGACAGGGAAGGGTCCACTAGACCACCAGGGAATTATATGTTTTTATATGGGCAGATCAGGGCTGTGGGAAATATTTTATTTTATGGGCATATCAGAAGTGGTGGTTGGGGGGGGATCCACTGGAGCACCAGGGATGTGTAGAATTTTGTTAAGACGTGGATCAGAGCTGGTGTCCATTAGCCACCAGGGACATGCTTTTGTTTAACAACATGGGGATCAGGGCTGGGGGGGTGGTAGTCAGCAGGGACTGCTGTCCATGGTTCTATTACCGCATGGCCACCCTGTGGCTTGCAGCACACCTTCCAGATGTGATGCCTGTTTGGCACAGGGCCACAGTTGCCACAAGCGTTGGGACTTTGACACCAGGACCCTACCAGATAGTGAATTGAGCTCAGGGTCCTTGGTACAATGGTGTTTGGTGCATGTTGCTTTCAGCGCAGCTTGTGCCGACCTTTCTGAATCAGGCCAATTCTTTTCTAGTTCCATGCAGTTACTTGTATGTCTCAATCATATCACCCCCCCCTTCCTTCCTGTTCTAAACAGTGTATATATTTATGTCCAGCAGCCTTTCCTCATGCATCATTTCCCCATGCCATGGACCATCTTAGCATACCTGAGTTTCTTGGCCTCCGCCCTGTTGCAGCCTTTCCTCAGGTGTGAACTCTTTGAGGTGCAGTTGCTCTGGTGTCCTGTACAGTGGGAGGATTACCTCCCACTTCTACTGCTTATCCTCCTCCCTATGCATCCCAACATTCTGTTTACTTTGCTTACAACTCTGTTGCTGTGTGCAGTTACTTTATAGGGTCATTGATATCATTACCCACAAACCATGTCTTCTGTGGTGTTATCCAGTACTACCCCTATTTTGTATTGCACCTGTGGGTTTATTTTCTGAATGTGCATTAGTTTACATTGTTTAGCCTTGAAACTAAACTATTAGATCTTTGACCAGCTCTTAACCTGACCAGGTCCTCTCTTTGTTACCTTCTCCCTTCCTCCATGTCTGTACTTCTGCAGACCTTGCTGTTGTTTGTGAAGAGGCAGATCCTACCCTTGATACCTTTAGCTATATCACAGATGAATATGTTGAAAAGGACTGGTCCTAATACCAACCCCGATATGTAATTGAGCAGGAGTATGGTATACCAAGTGTTTTAGGAGGAAGTGTTTCAGGGATTCAGGGATGCAATAATATTATGGCCTTCCACCCCCTTAGAAAGTCCCCAAATGTAATTATTTTTGTGTCTTTCCTTATTCTCATGTTCCTCTATACAGTTCTATAGTTTTCTTTTTTTTTCCTATTCATCTGGTCGATCATGTATGTATGCTATAATCATCACTTTCAGATACTGTATTTTGTGTTCTTTCATACTGTAGGTTTTCATGGTATTACTGTCCTCCTTATTGGATTCTAATAAGAGTTTAATAGTAGACTATCTGGTACTAAGAATTTTAACACTGAAGCAAGATATAATAGGAAGGGCATACAATTTCCCTTATTAGCTGCTATTTTATAGGCGGTGTAACGAACAGTTCTAATATACAAACAATACAAGGGTACTACGTAGTCCTAAGTGCAGGAAAAGCATACTTTGTAAGCTATGGTTTAAACTGAAGTAACTGCAATCCAAGAGTCAGTTGGCTCTAACACTAAGTAAATCTTGCAATATCAGGAACTGTTTAATAGTGTAGCAGAATGGATGTGGGTAATGTGATGAGCCCTTAACCACATAATTCTTACTTGGCAAGAAAATGTTAAGGAATTAAGCCAAATACTGTATAAAACCACTAATCTAAGCCCTTTATGCAACCAGGGTACAATTTTACAACTCAGAGCTATAGGTGTGCAGAACACCATTGTTTTCACCAGAAACCACCTCAAAGTGCTTTAGTGATCCAACTTTGGAAATAAAAAACGGCAACTGTAATACAAAAGAAAATACTCTCCAGTCCAAACAACAATCCACGAGTTTATCCAAAGTCCTCAGGCACCATGGTGTCTTGCCAACACCTAAAAAATACACTCCACAAACATACGAACATACTGTATGAAGAAGCTAGCAGAAGGCCATTTGGTCTCTCTAGACTGCTCATAATGCAGGATCCACAGCTTGAGCTACTGATCCTGCCCCCGTACTCCTCCCATCCTTTGCATCCTCCCTACCCATGATCCTAACCTTACCTTACCCCTATGCCTATCCTGGCCTTTCTTGAATCCACCCACCAGCCTCAACAAAACCACCTCTTCTGGCAGCCCATTCAAAGTGTTCACCACCATCTCCATTAATAAGTGCTTCCTGACCTCCCTCCTAAACCTCCCCCTTCCAGCTTAAGACTCTGCCCCTTCATGTTATAGTTACCACTTATCTTAAAGGGACCCTCTTATCCACCTTATTTATCCCTTTCAAGTACTTGAAGGTCTCAGCCATGTCTCTTCTCTCTCTCCTGTCCTCCATGGAGTCTATGTTCAGTGCCCTCAACCTCTCCTTATATGCTTTACCCTGCTGACCCATTATCATTTTGTAGCCCTCTTCTGGAACTTCTCCAACAGATTAATGACCTTTTTGAGGTGTGGACACCAGTACTGAACTCTATAATCTAGATGTGGCTGTACCTACAGGTGGTCGAAGTGGCCAAAATTCACTCTGATAAGCAATTCGCAGACATGGGAATCCGCTGGTATCCACAATGCGGCGGGTACTTCGCGATCATAATGAGGAATGCATAGACCATTGATATCACTGACTTTATGTTACTCCACCTTCCCCCAACCACTTCTGCACCAATTTTTATGTGAAGTACATAGAAATCAATGTACTTCGCATCACTTCGGCTTGTTATTGAGCTCCAAGGAGAATTTTGCAGTGATTCAAGAGATTGCAGGTCACATGGGATCTAGATTGTTCTGGACAGCCTCAGTTCTGTGTAGTGTGTGTGTAGTGGTAGATAGAGACAGTTTCCTCTCAGCATTCTGCAATTCAAATCCTCTAAAAGCTGTTAAAAAAGCCTTTTTGAGCTATGTTTTTTTTTGCTCACAATTTAGTACATCAATTGTAGGAAGCCCTCCAGTGCTCATATCATTGAGTGTTTATTGTTTGTGTGTGGATTTTGAATGTTAATTTAGAACAGTCAGCCTATGTACTGACAGACACTTGAAGTGTGCTTTGGGGGAGGGGTGTATCTGTGGTGGAGAGGTAGGTTAAAACTGGGAGAAAAAGGCAGTCTTTCTGTTTTGGTTATATTTTTCTTGTATAACTGTTAATGTACACAGTAATATTTTCAGTAATTCTTGAAATTTTTTTGGCTGATTGTTGTGGTGCAGCAGTGCATAATTTCAGTTTGTTTAAAAGATTTGGTTATATTACTGAAGTATTCAATTTGCTACGCATTACTTGTAGTGTGTGTGTGAGTGTGTGTGCAATGTGCACCATCAAATCAGACACATTTTATCGTGCCACAGAGTAATTGCAGCAGTGTGAACCTGCTATCCACCGCACCTGCGTGATTTTGTACTGCTTTGTGGTATCTTGGTTTTGGACTGTTACCACAGTGCACTGCACTCCCCCCCCCCCCCAGACAGGCAAAAGGTATTCTTTTCCAGATTGCATTGTGACTTGTGAGCAATGGTTAAGATGTTGTTGTGACTTTGCGTCTGCATCTCTTCTTGACTGCACAGTGCAATCTTAATCTGTCTGTGCTTTTGCACCTGTTTAGTGCCAAATCTCCACTGCAAGCCACAGTTGTTTTTTTTGACTTCACATCCACTGGCCCAGGCTGAAAGTTTAGAAATCTAAATGTGTTTAGAATTTTCTGGGTGATCCCCCAAAATGCCTGCAAAGAGATGTGCATAGAGATGCAGCAAATTTAAATTCCGCCGGCAAAGTACCTGCGAAGTGGGCACTTCGCGTTCGCGCTTTGCTACACAGAGTGCCACATAGGAAAGGCTCACTTCGCCTTGTGATTATTACTTCACGTTGTCATTCCACCTTAACGCGAAGTAAGGCAGAGTGACAACAATATTGGCAGCACCCCACACACACAGTCACCAGAATTAATGTGCATCCACGAAGTGTTACTGTCGTGTATCCAGAAAACTCCCCAGTGTTGATGAAGTGAAATAAGAGAGTAACAAGAAATGCAAAGTCTCCCGGAATTAATGGTATGCTCAGTCATGCGCGCAGTGGTCACACACAGAGTCACCAGAATTAATGTGCATCCTCAAAATGTTACTGTCTTGTGTCCAGAAAACTCCCCTGTGCTGACGAAATGCTACTGTCTTGTGCCCAGAAAATTCCCCAGTGCTGACGAAGTGAAATGAGAGTGTAACAAGAAATGCAGTCTCCCAGAATTAATGGTGCACTGCAAATGCACAGACAGATTAAGATTGCGCTGTGCATTCAAGAGATGCATACAAAAAGGTACAACAACACCTAACCAGTGCTCACAAGTAATAAATTCAAATCTGGAAAGGAATACCTTTAGTCAGTTGGGGGATTAGTGCATGGCAGTAAAAATCCACTACCAGTAAAGATACCACAAAACAGTACAAAAAATTCATATAGGTGCAGTGGATAGCAGGTTTACACTGCTGCAATTACTCTGTGGCACAATAAAAGGTGTTTGATTTAATTGCGCACACACTCACACTACAAGTGATGCGTAGCAAATTGAAAACCTTTAGTAATATAACCAAATGTTTTAAACAGACAAATTATACACTGCTGCACCACAACAATCAGCAAAAAAATTTAAAGAATTACTGAAAATATTACTGTGTGTACATTAACATAGTTATACAAGAAAAATCTAACCAAAACAGAAAGACTGCCTTTTTCTCCCAGTTAATGTACCTACACCACAAATATGCCCCTCTCTCAAAGCACACTTCACAGTACAAAGACTGACTGTTCTAAATTAACATTCAAAATCCACACACAACAATAAACACTTGATGATATGAGTACAGAAGGGTTTCCTACAATCGATATACTCAGTTTTGAGCAAAACAAATGACTCAAAAAGGCTTTTTAAACAGCTTTTAGAGGTTTTGAATCGTAGAACTCTGAGAGCAAACTGTCTCCAGCTACCACTACACACTACCCAGACCAGAACTGAGGCTGTGCAGAAAAATCTAGAGCCCATGTGACCTGCAATCCCATAAATCACTGCAGAATTTCATTTGGAGCTCAATTACAAGGCGAAGTAAGGTGAATTCCATTGATTTCAATGTACTTCGCCTTAAAATTGGTGAAGTGGTTTGGGGAAGGCAAAATAATGCAGTCATTGGTTTCAATGGACTTTGCGTTCCTCATTATGAAGCAAAGTACTCCGCTTCACATTGCAGTTTGTGGAGTACTCTGCCTATTCCTCATTACTCCGTGAATCACTTCACAGAGCGAATTGGGGCCACTTCACCCACCACTACTTACAGTACTGTAACTCACATGCTGTACAGGAAGAAACGCTAATGACTATGGCTGTACTCCCATATGAGCTGAGCCTATATCATAAAACTCCTCAATTTAAAAACTCTTATTAATGAGTACAGTGGTGGTGACTGGGTGAAGCCTGGAGTGATACTACAAAACAGGCTTACAATACATACAAGTAACTAGTAAAAAAAATTAATTTTGTGATGCGTGACTTGATCGTGAATTGTGATTTGTGACTGCATTTTTGACTGTGATGATGAAGAATGTGATTCGGTGTGAGATAACCAATATGAAACTGTATGGGAATGTGCATGCCTACGGCTGTACTTCCCCAATAAGCTGTAGCACAAAACTCAAACTCTTATTAATGAGTACTGTGGTGGGGTGGTAAAGCCTGGAGAAATACTACAAAACAGGATTACAATACATCCAAGTAACTGGTAAAAAAATTAATTGTGTGATTTGTGATGTGATCGTGAATCGTGACTGCATTTGTGACCGTGATGATGAAGAATGTGATTTGTGTCACGAGTGACTCATGATGATGGCCCTGATATAAAGACGCACATTATTGAGTACAATGTTCATGCACCACACCAGTCCAGTACTCTGAAGAGAAGCCAAAGAAACAACTGTGACTTAAGTTACAGATGGAGATTGGGCCCTAAAGAGATGCAAATGCACAGACAGATTAAGATTGCGCTGTACACTGAAGAGATGCAGACGCAAAGGCATGATACCTAACCAGTGCTCACCATCAGAAATTCAAATGTGGAAAGGAATACCTTTGCCACTTGGGGCGGGCCATTGGGGGGGGCAGTGTACTGTAGTAACAGTCACTAGTACTAGTACCAGTAAAGATACCACAAAGAAGTACTAAACTCAAGCAGCTGCAGTGGATAGCGGGCTCACATTGCTGAAATTACTATGTGGCACAATAAAAGGTGTCTGATTTGATGACACGCATCACACACATACTCATACACACACTAAGGAATGCGTAGCAATTTGAAAACTTCAGTAATATAATCACATATTTTAAACAAACTAAAATTCTGCATTACTGCACCACAACAATCTACAAAAAGTCAAGAATTATTGAAAATATTACTGTGTGTACATTAACACAGTCATACAAGAAAAATATCACCAAAACAGAAAGAACAGCCTTTTTCTTCAAGTTAATCTACCTACACCACAGATACACCCCTTCCCCAAAGCACACTTTCACTGTCTCTCAGTACACGACTGAATGTTGTTCATTAACATTCAAAATCCATACACAAACAATAAACGCTTGATGATATGAGCACAGGAGGGTTTCCTACAATCGATAAACTAAAGTTTCAGCAAAAGAAAAATTACACAAAAAGACTTTTAACAGCTTTTAGAAGGTTTGAATCACAGAGAGCTCTCAGAACAGATGTCTCCTACAGCTTCCTACACACACTACCCCAAACTGAGGTTGTGCAGAACAATCTAGAGCCCATGTGACATGAAATCCCATGAGTCACTGCAAAATTCACCTTTGGAGCTTAAAAACAAGGTGAAGTGAGGCAAAGTACATTGAAAAAAATGTACTTTGCCTTAAAAATTGGTAGAGTTGTGGATTGGGAAGGCAGAGTAACACAAAGTCATTGTTTTCAATGGACTTCACGCTACCCATCTTTTAACGCAAAGTACTCCACTTTGCGTTGTGGAGCACTCTGCGAATTCACCTTCACTCTGCAAATCACTCCACGGAGTGAGTTGAGGCCACTTCGTCCATGTCTAGATGTGCATGCAAGGCTGTTTCCGGCCATGGCACTGCTGCCAGTGCCAAGATTGTCCATGGGCATGGTAGTATGCAGAAGTGCCTAGCTGATGTCAGTAAAGGGATTTCTTCATCAATGTTTTTTACAGTTCAGTCTGTAGCTTCACTCATAGTTGGAGGAGATGATGTTGTCCCAGCTGGTAGTGTCAGTGCAGTTTCTGCTAGCATGAGTATTGCTGCCTCAAGTTCCACTTCTGACTAGTTAACCATTTCAGAAAATATAGTCGAGTCTAAAGCTATGACTGACAGTGTAGATGATGTCATACTCCCCATTAACATCCCCATGGTAGTTGAACATGATTCTGATCCTACCAACGATAACTCACAATGTCACATTTCTTTCAGCGCTTTTGAGGTCATGACTTTGCCATCCAATGATTCAAAATGTGGTGCCAAAATATCGGGTGATGATGACGATGCTGTGGTTGGAATATGTTATCTGCATGACAGCTTCCAAGCTTAAAATGTGAATGCGGATGAGGTTGATGAATATGATAATAATGTCAGTGACCCCTGTTGGGAACTGGAGAAATAGAAAGCCAAGGTGACTGCGTTGGGTCTGCTGTCATTAAATCCCCGTCTCCTCAAAAAAGTTGTGATTTAGCGGTTCCTGTTGATGATAATGATGATGCCCCAGTAATAATCATAGGTAGTCGTTGTGGTCAGTTGGAGTCCAAGTGTGTCCAGTCTGAAAAACATGTAGCACCCCGGCCCCATTTCAGGGGTTAAAAAAACAGAGTCCAATAAACAGCATCAGGGACATGTTAGAAGTAGGGGATCACAATCCCTTGTTTGGGATTTTTTTGTCCAAGATGCAAATGATGAGTCAGTTGCAATCTGCCAGCTTTGCTATGTGTGCGTGAGTTGAATTAAAAAGGGGAGTCATCTGGACATGGGGGGCCAGCATACACATTTTAAGAACAGGTGCATGGCACTTTGGACCCGGGACAAGATGGCAGCTAATGCCATAGTGGGGCTTCACCCTCGTCATCAACCTTGCTGAGCATGTTGTCCCCTTCCATAAGTGTAAGACCAAGTAGGAATGTCTGCAGTAGCGATGAAATAACACCAGAGGATTACTACAGGCATGATGAGGGGGAGGATTATGATTTAGAAATCTTGTCAAGGGTTGGTCAGAGTAGCAGTGGTGGTGGTGGTGGTCAGTGCAGTATGTCTAGTGCAAATGGTACATCAACCCCTGTATGTAAAATGGGGAAAATAACTTAATTTGTGGACTTATCACCTGTTAACCCCTCTTCATCATATGTCAACATCCCACCTCCAGCCATTGGCAGAGCTGAGCAATTTGTCACACCCCGTGCAAAACATGTAAGTCAGCCCACGGTGGAGAGTGTTTTTGCCCATGACCTCCTGCCTGCCAGCCTGCCTGAAGCATGTGACCTTCAATGTGTAAGCCATGTGATGTGTGTGGGCTGCCTATGAATTCTCACTCCTCTTTAAAGCAGAATAAGGCGGAATGTACAATGCAAAGTCATAATTACAATGTGAAGTGGTCAAGTGAGGGTTTAAAATGGCCACTCCATGTAGTGGAACACTAATGCAAAGTGGCCACTTTGCAACCACTTTGCAAGTAGAATTTTACTCCGTTGCATCTGTAGCTGTACCAGTGACCTGTACATGGGCAGTATAACCTCTTCTCTCTGACTACTGATCCTCCTAGCTATGCATCTCAGCATCTTGTTTCACCTTGTTGCTGCTTTCTTGTACAATGAGGAGTGCTTCAGGTCACTAGTGATCATCCTTCCAAGGTCCTTCTCCTCCTCTGATGCAGATACCTGAACTGTACCCAGGTAGTACTCCATCCTGGAATTCCTGGCTCCAATGTGAATAACTTTGCATTTCATGGCATTGAAGCCAAGCTACCAGATCCTGGATTACCTCTCCAACTTTTCCAAATCATCCTATAGATCCTGTATCCCTTCATTTGTGTCCACTCTCCCATGGAGCTTGGTATCATCTGCAAATAGGCACATTTTGCCAATAATTTGTCCATCTATGAACCTCTCCAGTCAAGCTCTGAGATAGATTTAATCAGGGTGGCACATGATCTCTTCATGATGAGGGACTGAGGGCACTATACCATCTTGGTGCTCCTGGACCTGTCTTCAGCATTTGACATGGTAGATCATGGGGTGCTTTTGGACCATCTGCGTAACTATATGGGTGATACCAGTGCAGTTTTGCACTGATTTTGTTCATATTTAACCAGAAGATAGCAACGCATAGTCTTTGGGAATTTTTCCTCTGGATCTTTCGTGCTTCCTTGTGGTGTTCCACAGGGTTCTATTTTGGCATCCCTGTTCTTCTCCATGTATATGCTGCCACTGTGAGAGATCATTAGGTGGTGCAATCTGGGGTTTTACTGCTATGTGGATGATACCCAGATGTACCTGTCCTGTGTGCTCGAGGTAACCTTTCCACCCCAGATACATTGCGTGGGTGTTTAGCTGAGATTAACGTGTGGATGTCAGTTAACTGGCTATGTCTCAACACCGGCAAGATAGATATAATGGTGACTGAGCTGGGTCATGGTGGCATTTTTGCTGATGGGAGACTGCCCACCTTAGTTGTCGATGGATGTCCCCTGTTGATGATCAGTGCGGTGATGGATCTTGGTGTTATTCTTGACAACCATCTTAACCTCCAACATCTTGTTGTGGGAGGGCAAGGTCCCAAGTCAGCCCAGATCTCCAGTTCTTTCATATTTCACAACCCTGCCCCTGCTGCTTGACGATGAATGAGAGAAGATCAACCCCAATACACACAGTATCTTGGTCCCTGTTCTGGGCCCCATCCCGAGCGCTGCTGCTGCTGCTGCTGATGCTACTGCTACTGCTACACCCTCTGCTGCAGTATTTACACTTTGCAGGACCTGTTGCTTGCCTAAATGCAAATCTTCAAATCAGGAATAGTGTCACTGTACAGGATACACCTCCGGCTTTTTAATCAACCACATCAACAATCTACCAATCTGTTAGCCAGACATATATATGAAAAGCAAATGAACATGGCATTTACCGTACATACATGCAGGTTGCCATGTTCATTTGCTTTTCTTGCAGGGGAGACTGCTTTTTGAGAGGAAACAGCAATGGAGGCATTTCTGAATGCCAACGTTCCAATACTTAGTGATTTTAGCCTTTTTACTGCCGTCCTTTTTTTTATTAACCATGCATGTAAGATATTTCATGCAGGGTGAGCTTGCTCTCTGATTGACTAGTTTAGCCTACCCATTTTATAAGGATATTTAAACAACCCCATAAGGACATAGGCAATAAAGACCAACGAGCAAGGTTATTAGGAATTTGACCCAAAACATGGTCCAAATTAAATTGCCTCAGTTTAGCTGGATTTGTACTAAGAAATATCCCAAAGTATTTAAGTTTGTTCCGAATCCAGATAAGTCCCAGGTGCTCCACACTTGCATGGGTAGCCTCTGTATTCAAAGGCATTACCTCAGTTTTGGAACGGTTTAGCTTGTAAATGGAGATGGGGCATGCCGACCTGATGGTGACACCAACACTGCTACATACCTCGCTGTTGACAAACTCGACACTTTGCCGACAGGTCGTTGTGTTGGTGCGCCTGAGACAGAGACACACTGTCTCCTGGTACTGCAACCCTCCCCGAATCAACTCCAACTGGATTTGAGAAACTAATGTAATGGGGGGGCCCTTCATGGTGGATTTGGAGGATGAAGCCCCCCAATGAAAACACAGGACCGGGAGACACATGGGATTTATGTCAACCGCAACTTGTGGTCAACATAAATCCTGTCGATGTGATACCAGTTGACAAAGGTGTTGCCGAACTGACATCATAGAAGTGGAGATGATACCAAAATGAGAAATGATGTCCAGGGAAGCAGGAAGGGAGAGGGCAGGGGATGTTACATGCAGAAGAATATCACCTGCATATACAGACAGTTTATAATGTTGAGAGCCCAAAGGAATTCCTTGAACTTAAGGGAGCATGTTAATTTTTTTAAGCAGGGGTTCAATGTATAAATTAAATAGAAATGGTGATAAGGAATAACCTTGGTGTGTACTCTGCTGAAAGGGGAATGAATCAGATAGTACCCCAATTCAGAGGATATGGGCTGTAGGGCTAGTGTAGAGCACCCTGAGCCAACGTAAGAATTCAGGAGGAATACCATGTCGGGAAAGCAGGCAGAAGAGGAAATCCCAGGAGACCCTTTCAAAAGCCTTCTCCGCATCCAGTGAAGCCAAAACCACTGGGTTGGAAGAGTCTCTGGACATGGAAATAAGGTGCAGGAGTTTCCTAAGATGGTCAGCAGACAATCTCCTGAATACAAATCCTACCTGCTCCCAACTAAGGAGACATTCCCAGACACAGTTTAACCTGAGAGCTAGAATTTTGGTTAGAATTTTGAGGTCCACATTGATTAATGATATAGGTCTATAATTGGACATCAGCGAAGGATCCCGGCCTGGTTTGGGAAGGACTACAATAGTGACCACAGTGAACGAAGATTCTGACAGACCCTGTGAAAAAAAATACTGGAACATATCCAGAAGGCATGGGGCTAGCAATTCCTTGAATCTTTTATAAAAATTCAAGGAAAAGCCATCCAGGCCTGGTGATTTGTCAGAAGCTAAAGAGTCTATCACTCTGTGAACCTCCACCAATGTCACAGGGTCTTTGAGCAACTCAACCTGATCATCCCTCAGGGAGGGTAGCTCCAGATCCTGGAGGATGGCTTCCAACTGGGAGGGATCAAAAAGTTCCTGAGGGGTGGCATATAAATAATGGTAAACAGCTTGGAAGTCTGTGACAATGTCTCTAGGGGAGGTAACAAGCTGACGTGAGGCAGACTGGAGAGATGGAACAATCCTGTCCACTGTTTGATTACAGAGCTGCAGGGCAAGAAGCTTCCTGGCTTTCTCTCCCTGATCAAAATATTTGGCCTTAGTCCTCAAAAACAAGTGTTCTACTTTTTCTCCCAGTACCACATTATATTGAGCCCAAAGGGCTTCAAGGTGTTCCCATTCAGGTTGTGAAGAAGCAGCAGACAGCCTCTGTTCAGCTGCTCTAATTTGTTGCAGAAGAGTGGAGGTGGCCTGAGAAATTTGTCTTTTCCACCTGATGGCTAGCCAAATAAGTTTGCCTCTTATGTCGCACTTAAAAGCACCCCAGAGGACATCTCACTTGGACATCATTGGCAAGTTAAGAGAGAAAAATAAGGGGACAAAATACCGTACTCTCTTGAACACTTTGGAGCACCATAATAGTTGATTATAAAGGCACCAGGTCTTGTTGCAAGTTACAGATGGAGGCAAGGTTGACCTGTAGCACTACTGGATGATGGTCAGATACTACATTGGTCCCATAATGGTACAGAATAACTCCCAGTAATGCCTTAAGGCTCAGTAAAAAAAATCAATATGACAAAATGAGTTATGTGGGATGGAATGGAAAGAATATTCTTTCTCAGCAGGGTGTAAAATCCTTCAGGGGTCCACCAACCCTAAGGTATCAATAAAGTCTCAAATAGCCAGTTGACTTGGTAAGAGAACCTGTCCACATTTTGTGGTCCTGTCCAGATCATTATCTGATACCAAGGTCCAGTCCCCCAGCAATAATCATAGGGAGGGAAGGTCCATTGGGATAGAATGGACATGAGGTGAGAGAAAAAGGAGAGATCCTCCCCACTGGATCCATAAACAGAACCCCATATAACCTCCAGATGACCCAGTAAGACCCTCACAAAAATATATCGACATTGGAGATCTGTCACCTCCTGAAAGAGATGGCATGGAATAAATCTGGACATCAGAATGGTTGCACCCCTCTTACGAGATTCTACCTCTGAACCAAAAGTCTGCCCAACCCATGAACATCTTACAACATCACCTGGGTTGGAGAGAGATGGGTGTCCTGGCCTATAGTTTACAGAGATTCAATAGTACCTTTGAATGTTTTGTAGGGGACTGAGCCCCTTTAACTTTCCATGAACAATATCTAAAGTTATGTGCCATGGTAGACCACAAAATCAAAGAAGTGTATGGAAAATTAACAGGTCCCACCATCAAAATCAGCAGACCCGGGTAAGGTGTTGGTCAGCCTCTGGAAAAAATTTCCCACCCCTTCCCCCTAACCCAAACCCCAACATATCTCAGCATACCCAAAGAAAAAACCCCACCATCCCTCCCCACACCCCAAAATGAGAACAGCACTTACATGAACAACAACAACATGAACCAAATCGGGACCCACCCTATCCACCCACTACCTCCCCCTGCAAAAAAATACCCAACTATAAGTCTCCCAAACAACAAGAACAATATATAGGATAGTGCATGGGGAACAGTTGACAACAGGGCTATTCTTTCACCGAGTTGGCACTATGACTAAGATTACCTCGAGAGCGCAGCTCGAGAGGTAATCCGTTGTCATAGTGCCAATGAGGTGAAAGATGCCCTGTTGTCAACTGTTCCTCATGCACTTTTCTTTATAGTGTATGGTGGAAAGTCATTTTTTGGGGTGGGGGGGGAATCAGTACAGCATGTTTCTGCTTCAGAACATTTTGGGTTACTAGAAGGAAAAAAAGAACTTTACATTTTGAACCTTTTCACGCTTGACATTTTAACTGTTTAAGAACTTTACATTTTGAATGTTTTAACGCTAAACCTTAGTACTGCCGCCGACATTGCTGCTTTTGCTATGTGTCCTGTCTATGGAGTGAGCCCTAACTGTCAAATGCTGCCCGAGGACACAGTGTGATGTTCGCAGTGCAGAAGAAAAAAACATTCTGCTGCACTGTGAACGCCACTAGTGTGTGACTACAAGGTTTCGACAACGATGGATTTCGGTGGAGAACGACATTCCACCATACACTATATTAGTATAAATGTGGACAAGACCCAACCTGACCACCAATTACCATCCCAACCCAGCATTGTTCAACCCACAATCCCACCATGAAACTAAATAGTGTAAGAAAACCAGAAAAATAATAATGATTCTCTGGCTCCCCTGCTATATACCAGTAATTCCCAGACTATGGAGCAAGTACCAAACAGGAAGCCATTAACCCAAAAACCCAACCCACCCCCAAACCATAATGCAGATGGCCCATGAAGAGGCCAACCCAGCCACAGTAGTCCTGCCCCTCCACTTTCCCCCACATAAACCCACAATAATTACAAGGAGCACCAGAACCTAAAGACTGACAGAAATATAAAACATGGTACAGAAGCATTAGGACATGGCCCACCAGCTACCCACCTTCATGATTTAGCAGCAAGCCCCAAACGGGGGCCATATCTCACAAACCCAAAAATGGCTTCCCTGGGCCAAAAAGGAAGAAACATGAACAATCATATTATTCTCCAAAACAGACAATGTCATATTGTTAAGACTGTTTGCTAAAAATTGAGTCCAAAACATAGTTTTTGTCCATAACCAAGCCTGGAAGGTAACACAGGGAGGACATTATGCAGATATAACAGTGCAATATGCCAAAGCTGCTTCCATATACGAGGTGGACTAGGAGATTGCAGTGATGAATATTATGAAAGGACCTCTCGCCAATTTCACTAACCCCTACAAAAATTTCTCAGCCTTGGCTCTTCTATCTGTGTAATAGGATACGCAGTACTAGGTTTAGTATACCTCACAAGGTTCAGGATCCAGAATAAAGAGTATCATTATGTCTGGAAGGGGCATGTAACTTCGCAGCGTACAAGACAGTTCAGGGTCTATCTAAGCCTGTCATGTAGATGTTATATTCTAATGTTCTAACATACTATTTGCCAGCAGATTAGGCCTTATGGTCTATCAAGTCTGCTCGAACCTAGATCCTTAGTTGGGTGCAGAGACCCTCCCATCCCTTGTGCTCCAGAAACCCCTATCATCCATCCCCACCCCCACGGGACAGGCCATCATCTGATACATCCACTTTCTGTGTCTGTCCCACCCTCTCTTGAAGCCCTCCACTGTGGATCTCTGAACCAGCTCACCAGGCAGTGCATTCCAAGGGTACACCACCTCTCAGTGAAAAACCTCCTCTCTTTTCTCCCTCACCCTTCCACCTTCCAACTTCAAACCATGCCCTCTGGTGATACCTCCTGCTTTAGTCTAAAGATCCCTCCATGTTTACCCTATTTATTCCCTTGAGGTACCTGAAGACTCAATCATGTCCCCTGTCTCTCCTCTCCTCCAATGAAAACAGGCAGAGCTCCTCAAGTCTGTCCTCATAAGTCAAATCCCTAGCCCTCGTGATCATCTTTGTTGCCCTCCTCTGTACCCTCTCCAGGAGCTGTATGTCCCTCTTCAGTGTGGTCTCCAGTACTGTACACAGTACTCAAGGTGTGGTCTAACCAGTCCATTGTACAGCGGCAGAATCACTTCCTTGCTCCTAGAGGTGATCCCCCTTACGATGCATCCCAACATCCTGTTTGCCTTGCTAGCTGCTCTCCTGCACTGCTCAGAGTTATTCATACATGTATCCACCATGACCCCTAGGTCTTTTTCCCCTATTGAGGCCTCCAGCGCCTCCCCTCCCAGGGTGTACCTGTGTTTAGGGTTTCCCCAACCAAGATGCAACACCTTGCACTTTGTGATATTGAAATTTAATTTCCATGTGTGAGCCCAGCTTTCCAGGGTGTCCAGGTCCCCTTGCAGGGCCAACCTCCCCTCTTCTCCCTCAACTACTGCTCCCATCTTGGAGTCATCCGCGAAGAGACTCATTTCACACCCTATACCCTCCCTGATGTCCGATATGTATGCATTAAACAGGATTGGACCCAGGACCGAGCCCTGTGGTACCCCACTACCAACCTCTCTAGGGTTCGAGAGCTCCCCACAGACCACTACTTTCTGAGTGCATCCAGCTAGCCAGTTTTCAATCCATCTGACCATTAAAGGGCCTACTCCTAACCCCATCAGTTTCTCCACCAGACCATTGTGGGGGACAGAGTCAAACGCCTTGCTGAAGTCCAAGAATAATACATCCACAGGCTTACCCCTGTCCAGTTCTGATGTTACCCATTCATAGAACTCCATAAGGATGGTTTGACATGATCTACCTGGAACAAACCCATGTTGCCGACTATCCAGACCTCCCACCTCCTCCAAGTACACCCCCATTTGTTCCTTTAGTACACTCTCCATTAATTTTCCCACCACCGAGGTCAAACTGATGGGTCTATAGTTACCTGGTACTTCCCTCGACCCCCCTTTATGGATTGGTACCACATGTGCCTCTCGCCAATCCCTAGGTACCCTCCCTGTCTCAAGTGACCTGCTGAAAAGCTCTGCCAGGGGTGCAGCCAGTATGTCCGCCAATTCCCATAGTACTCTCGGATGAATGCCATCCGGCCCAGGAGATTTGTCTTTCTTTAGGGCCTTGAGGGCTAACCACACCCTTTTGGCGGAGATAGCATCATCCGTCCCCTCCACCTTACTGGTCTTTTTATCCTTATCCAGATGTGACACCCCTGGGTACCTTTCCTCCCTTTGCTCCATTTCTGTTGCTCCTGATTCCACTCCTGCCACTTCTATCCCTTTGTGCCTTGCTTTGTAGATATCCCATCCCCTCCCTAGTGAACACAGAGGCAAAGTACTCAGTAAATACCTCTGCCTGGTCCCTCGCCTCTTCCACCCACCCTCCTTCTGATCTCAATCTGCTGACATGGCCCTTAGTTTTCTCCGCCCCCAATGTACCGAAGAACCCTTTTCCTCCATGTATCCCCTGTGCCAGCCGCTGCTCTTACTGGACTTTGCTCCCTCACCATATGGGTGACTTTTCTAGATGCAAGCTGGTACATTTCATATCCCTATCCCCTCTTGTTGTTTTATATTTTTTGTAAGCCGCCTTCTTTTCTCTGACTGCTACCTGTACCTCACTGGACCACCAGCATGGTTTATGTGACCTTGCTCCCTTACATTTCAACTTAGCGCAGATCCTGACTGCCTCATGAAGTCCCGGTTTTATGACCTCCCATCTCCTTTCCACACTTGTCGTTGAGGTAATCCCCTTCAAGTGATCCTTGACAATATTTCCCATGCCCATAAAGTCTTCCCCCCTGAAGTCCACTGCCAGTGTCCTAGATCTCACCCCACTGCCCCCATGCTTATTTGAAACCAGACAGTATTGTGGTCACTCCCAGTCAGGGGGTCCTGTACAACCATGTCCCTTACCAGATCCCCATCTGCCAGAACCACATACAGGACATGCCCTCCCTTGTGGGCTCCATCACATGCTGTGTTAAGAACACATCCTGGAAGCCATCCAGCAGCCTCTGCTCCTTGGCCACCTTAGAGGACATGGTTCCCCAGTTTGTACCTGGCATATTAAGGTCCCCATCAACACCACTCCTTCCCCTTTTGGACCACACTGGGCAATGATGTTGTCCAGCAAACCATCCTCTAGAACATCACTCATCCCGGGGGCTGCTTACTCCCAGCTTGACCTTATCTCCTGCTGGGGATCGTAAGGTGACCCATAAGGCCTCCACGTTTCCCTCTGCCTCTTCTACCATAGCAATTTCTATGTCATCTCTAATGAACATAGCCACTCCACCCCCTCTGCCCTCCTTTCTGTCCTTCCTAAGCATAGTGTACCCCTGTACATTTAGGTCCCAGTCATGGTTTTTGTTGGCCCACGTCTCCGTGACCGCCACCACATCCACCCCCTCGAACAGCATGGCCTGGAACTCTGGCAACTTGTTTCCCAAGCTCCTGGCATTTACTAACACCAACCCCCACCCCTTATTCATGATCCTCTTTGTCGAACCCCACCCAGATTCCTTATACTTCCATCCTCCCCCTGCTCCTCCTGAAACCTCCACCTCCAGTCTGTTTCCCCCCCTTGGGCTTGAAGGCTACTCCCCTCATCTGGAGGAGAGGGCTTCTGGTCAGCCCCTCCCTTATCCCTTCCCCTTACAAGTTTAAACCCCACCTTTCTTGTATGTAGTCAGCCATCCCTGTTTAAGGACTTCCTTCCTAATGGGGCAAGATGAAACCTGTCCTTGGCATATAGTCCCTTATCCTCCCAAACTCCATTCCAGTTCCCAACACCTCAACCCATTCTCTTCACCCCACTTCCTGAGCCAGTCATTAACCTCTGTGAGCTTCATTTTTTCTCCACTGAGGCCTTTGGTACTGGCAATATCTCCGAAAAGGAAATGTTGCATCCATTATCCCGACAGACTCTGGCAAGTTCTTGGAACCTGTTGGATTTCCAAAACGCTATTTCCCTCTAGATCATTAGTTCCCAAATGCACCAGGAAATCCGGTTTCCCTCCACAATCCCTAACCATTTCATACACCATGAACTTTGCTCTGTGCACTGTCAGCCCAGAGATACTCACTACCTTCGCCTGGCTATGGCATCCACCCCCCTGTCCCTCCCAATGGATACCCCTAATCATCGAGTCTCCCAGTAACAGAACCTTAACACCGCCATCATCCTTATGGTTACCTCCACTATGCCCTCTCAGCCCCCCTCCCCCCCTTTATTCACGATCTCAATTTCATGGGAGTCTTCCTGCCTTATTAGAGACCCCCTTGTCACCCTCCCCTTTCTGTCTCCCTTGCTATTTTGCCCACTTTACTCAAACCCCCTCTGAATAGGTGTCCCTTTAACCCTCTCTTATCTGAACCATTTATCCTGGCCCTGATGGTTTCCCTTCCCCGCACCACCATCCTCCCCTTTGTAATAGTACCCCTGCCTCCAGAGGCTCTCTGTGGGTCCTCTTTAGCTAGAGCCCCATCCTTGGTACTGACCTCCCTGCTGAAGGGGGCTTCTCCCACCTCCTTGTCTCCCAGTTTCTCCAATCATGCTCTCCTCCCTCATGTCTGGAATATGTTGCATCTCCCCCATTTGCTTAACATATATGTTTCCCCTTCTCCCTCTGGGACTATGTCTATCCTTTCCATAGCTGGTCTGTGATGCCCTATGGGTATCTGACTCCCTCACCCCGGCCTCTGTATAAGTTTCCTCATTTCCACCAACCCCTTCCTCCCCCTCTAGGATGCTTAGTAGCTCAAATTTATTGTGGCACTCTATGTCAGCCTCCATCAAGTAACCTGAGTTTCCCCTGACTGCATCTCTAAACTGACCCTCTTCTTCCTCTCTTGCACTGTTCACCTTAGGAGCTCCCTTCCCACAGTCTGCTGTTTTAGGCTTACGCACAACAGCCCCTCCTGACTCTTTCCCCACCAGTCTCTTTGAATTCAGAATGTTCACCCCGTACGCTTTCCCCTTAGCATCAACTTCCCTATCTAAGGGTCCTCTGTCCCTAATATCCCCCCTTCTGCTTGCTGTAACATAATGTCCTGTAATTTCAGAGCGTTGCCCCAGCCTTCCCTCAGCCCCACCCTTCTGCTGCCCATATCCACACCCCTTATCCTTGGACAACCCCCCCAGCTCCCACAGCTTACTCCTTAACCAATATACCTCACTCCTGATACAAGATAACTGTCTCACAGAGTGGGCAGCCTCCTCTCTCCAGGCCCAATTTAGAATTATTGCCATCCCACAGCCTGTGCAGCCTACAACCCTTCTGAAGATGCCTGCCATGGTGGAATATGGCCACCCTGATTATCCCCTCTGTTTATAATAGCACACCCCTTTCTCAGTCCCTTTCCTGAGTACAGTTTCTCTCTATACTGACTGTAGTTATTTACAAACCCAATTTCAACCCCACCAATAAAGTTCCCAAGTCTCACAAACACATACAGTCCAGTGTGTGTGTTCGGTCCCACTAACAGTGTGTGTAAGCAGACACCAGGTACCGTATGATGTCACAGGCCCACCAGCTCCTGTTGCTTCAAATTTCAGTCCCAAACAGAAATACTCAGCCCTTCAATCCCAACCCCCAGTGGCTTTTCAGTGTTTAAGAAAGCCTACAAAACAGGGTGGGTGGGAGGACTCTTACCAAACACCAGGCAAACAACACATTTAAATTTGCTTCTAATTATCCCTGCCAAACAACTATCCCAAAGCCTCCAACGTTACAATATCACAGCCCAAGTAACAGTTCAAATTCAAGGTAATAATTTTTAACACATAGAACTAATTTCACTTACAAACTATTCAAATATTTCAGTTAAAACAGAATATAACTCCTGACCTCTTTTCTACCAGCCTGTTGCTTAAGCTCCCAAGTTCTCTGGGAGATTTTATTGTGCCTCTATTGCTGAGTAAAAATAGGGAAGCAACACACCAATATACAGTCCTCAGGGCAACAGTAAAAGGCATACCTGAGACATCCCAAATCCCAGTTCAAGGAGTCTTTTAAGCTGATAGCAAATTCAGTTGACGGTGAAGAAAAACTGTAGATGAGGACAAGAGCAGCTTAGAACAGTGGATGCTGAAGTGAAATTTAGTCCCATAAAGTCCAACAAATAATAGCTGAGGTGAGAAACAATGCCTACCCAAGCAGGCCACCATGCTCTGAATTCCCCCACTGCAAAAAGGAGAGTCGGAAGTCCAAAAAAGGTTACAGTAGCCGCACAACTTTATTTTGAACAAATAAACTCCCTTAAATCTGATTCAGGGAGTCCTACCCTGCTCCAGGGATCAAAGGTCCCGAAACAGATTAGGTAGAGCACACTTCAGATCAGTGAGAGCCAGGTCTGTTGACTCCTAGGACTTTCATTTACCTTTTATGTGGACCTGCAGTCGAGCTTGATAGCCCATCCTGAATTTGAGGCCAGTGGCTATAATATTGGTAATGATGGTATGGAATGCTGTATGCCATTGCCAGATCAAAGCTGGAAGGTCTAGGGTGATCTGAAGGCATGATCTTTCCCACCACACTTCTTGAAGCTCCCATATTTCATTTAAGAAGTGTTGCCGCTCCAGATAGTTTAGGAATTGGAAGATAAGTGGTCTGGGTGGTGATCCAGTTTGGGGCATGTGGTGCAATGCCCTATGCGCTGTCTCTATAGTGTAGCGGGGACCAAAAGGAGAAGGGCCAGCCAGCTTCTGATTACATTTTTGGACGAACAGGATGGGGTCGGAACCTTCCTCCTTTTCCAGTAGACCAATTATTACTGCATTGTTGTGGCTGCTCCAACCCTCCAAATCCTCAATTTTGGCCTCCAGTTGGGCAGACTTTTGTTTCAGGGCCATGAGCTCTGGATATAGGAAGTCTACCCATTTTTCTAAAGAGTACAGCCACACTTCATTATCGCCAGTCTGCTTATGTAGCTCCTTCATTGATACAGTCAAAGCATTGAGATTCTTGGTTAAGGACTGAAGTTCCTCATGAAAAGTAAGAAATTCACTTAGAAAGTGCTCTTCAGTTAGAGGTGTTGTTCCAGAAGGTTTAGCTGTTGTGTGGTTGGTTCCTGAAGATTGGGTATTTGTTTTTTTTTTGCAGCTTGTTGGGCGTTGGCGGTGGAGTGTGCTGCAGAAGAGGGTCATGCAATTCTGCCTCCATGCCGAAGTGAAGCACCAGGGTGATCAAATGAATTAAAATGGGAAAAAAGGTGGAGATTATTTGAGGGAGAGCAAGAGCATGCAGGAAGAGCTGCTAGTAGGTCGACACCATCATGTCACTCCCTGTTTGAAAAAGTTTTTAATCTTCTGTGATTATATGTTTTTGCTTGGATGTTTTATTGTATTTATTTATTATTATGTTTGTTAAGTGCTCTGAGCCCCTCGATCGGGCTCTATATATAGTAGAACCTCGAAGTTATGGACACCAAGTCCATAAGTTTGAAATGCAACAGCAAAAATAAGAAAAAATAAAGCTTCATTAATGTTATTTTTATTTTATTGTATACAAATGCTTAAAAATCAAATAAATGTACTGTAGTGTGTTTAAGATCTCGAGCACAAATTCTGTATGCCATATACTAATACTTTAAGACTCTGCTACTTCATATGCATTGGCAGGTCTAAAGAATTTTTTTTATTGTGCTCTGCTTCAGTGTGTTAAAATGTTTTTTTAGCTGCTAGGCTAGGCAGGTCTTGTAACAACATTAGGTTCATAGGAGTAGTCTCCTCTTGTTGTTCTAGCTGCTGCATAAAATCTGAAAGCACTCCTCTGCCCATATGTATGGTACACCAGGATTCTCTTCTTCCTCTCCCTGTTTCAGTGTCACTCTCATTCCCCTTTACTGGCATTTCTCTTGCAAGCTCAATGATTTCTTGATTGTTGAACAAGTGGCAGCCACTTTCATGTTGGTCTGCATTTAACCACTCTTCCTCCTCAGTTGTCATTTCAAAATGCAGTCTTTCATCATTGAAATTGACTTGACTGCTGACATCTGGGTTTGCTGGTTCCTCGGCTCCCTGCCAAATTTTGTTCTACACCCTCCGTAAAGACTCCTGGCCAGTCTCTGACCACGATTTGGCACACATGTAAGCAACGTCTTTTATGGTGTGCTTTTTATAGAAGTCGGCATAGTAGTCAAATTCAGTTGAACCAAGCAACAATCGCCGTAATAGTTTTTTTTGTACTGGCATTTAAGACTCTCTAACATGCCTCGGTCCATCTGCTGAATTAGGCTTGTGACATCTGGTGGCAGAAACAAGCATTGGATTGCTTCGTCTTTAGCCATTAAGTTTTCGACGGCAGGATGGGACGGGGTGTTGTCCATAAGCAGCACAGCATTAACAGGTAGGGATTTTGACATAAGGTATTCTTTGAATAGAGGGATAAAGCACCTGTGAAACCATTCAGTAAAAATGATCCAGTCCACCCAAGCACTACACTGACTGTAGTAGTGCACAGAAAGGGAAAACATGTTTACATTGGCAACTCAGAATGGCTTGGCACTTTTGTGTATGAAAAGCAGAGGTAGGTCGAAATCATTGCTCGCATTTGCTATAGCCAACAAGGTGACCCTGTCTTTGCAGGATTTAAAATTCTTAACTTGTTTTTCAGCGCTGTCAGCAAGAGTGTTGTTAGGGATCATCTGCCAGTAAAGCCCCATTTCATTGTAGTTAAACACCTGCTTCCTTACAAGTACATGCCGCTGAATGAATGAGAGAAAGGTGCTTTCAAAGTTTTCTGAGCCTACTGAGTCTGTTGACATTGACTCACCTTGTAACCCCAACTGGCATATCCAATGCCTGTTTCTGAATCTGTACAGCCACCCTGAGCTTGCTTTAAATTCATCTGGTTACCGGTCAGGGCATATTTGCCAGTGTAGGATTTTGGCCTTATCAGTGACAAGAGCACCACTAATGGGTGCTCCTTTACACCACTCTTGTGCGAACCAGAGGTGCATAGCTTGATCAAATTTATCATTAGCAGCTTTCCAACCTATGAACCCCATTTTAACTGCCTCACTGTCTTTGGACTCCTTGGTGAATTACTTTATTTTTTCTTGCCCCTTTTTTATGTCTCTGATGGTACTTTTTCCTATTCTGTACTCCTGTGCGACACAAGAAAGACTTATGCCTCTATCAAGGTTTTTCAGGATCTCAAGCTTTCTTTCAATAGAGAGCATAATTGCTTTCATTTATCACTCTGTGCCATTTTAAATGTGCTGCGGTAAGGTTTCAAGGAGTAACCTTTTAAACGGTATGTGAATTTATGATTGGCTAATGTGTGGGTGGTGTGGGTGTGGGAGAGAGTGGGCTAAGGTTCCATTAACTGGTCAGTTTAGTAGTCTGGGGTCCATAACTCTGGAGTTCTACTGTAAATAAAAGTTGCCTTGCCTTGATTCCAACCCCAATGTCATTGATGAAGACATTAAGCAACCCTGGCCTTAGCACCAAGCCCTGTAGAACCCCACTGGTGACCTCTCTGACAAACCTGAAAGAAGAAAAATTCCTTTCAGGACATTTTGCACCCTGTCACAAGGAAGGAAGCAGACAGACACTGTGTCTAATGTACTGTATCATCCCATAAAGCAAATAAAACATTGTGAGACTAATAGCCAGTTAACAACTGCAGTAGCGCTATGAAGAATGTGGAGATCATCTGGCAGAATTCAGGTGGAATGGCATTTCTGCTTCCAAAATACTTTCAGAATGGTTTGATAAATTTCACAGAAGTCTGAAAGTGTTTTAATTTTAACCATGGATTTGTTTTCCATGGTTTGTATAATCTGTGGTAATACACAGTGTATGTAAACCATAAATTACTAATCTGAGGTTTAAATAAAAGCTCCAAACCATGTTTTGAATTTTGGAATTTCACTTCTAAATGAATTCTGCAGTATAAGATAGAATTTACAAAATTTCACAGAGTTCCTTCAGAAGGAAAAACTGAAAATTCCACGGACCACAAAACTGTGGTAACTAAGAATGGGCTGAGACAGTTAAAAATAAAAAGCTCTGCCATGTCATTGTGGCCACCACCTGTAACTGAACAAACACCTGTTGCCCTTCACTGTGACAGCCAGAAAGCCTAAAAGGGAATCATATTGTTGCACATGATGTGACCGGGAACTACATGAGATTCATTCAACAGACCACAGTGAGAAGAACACTGATCATAAACAAAAAAAACAGACAGACTTTATATTCCAGGGGCACCATTTTTAATAGGGATAGATCAATTCAAAGGACATGTCAAAAGAATTTGCTGCAAGGGGTGATTTGCTTCATTTCTTGCTGCAGTCGCATTTTCAACACAGCCTGCATCAATCCTGATGCAGCTGCGCCAAAGTCCCTTTGTCTCATGGTTGCAGGAAAAAATCGGTGCACCAGGTCACAAGCAGACTTGCACCACGGCTGGGCTGCAACATCCCCTTTGCTTGAATTTTGCAATCCCCGGCATGGACACAGCAAGGAGCACCATTTAGAAGAGCCAGCAGGTGGTCTAAGTGGCATGTGCCAGTGCAACAGAGTCTGACACTGGGCTGATGGGAGTAGAAGAGGCACAGGAGGCAGTATTGGGGGATCAGGGGAATAGCTGGGCATTACTAGGCACGCTGTAGCACCCAGCTGGGGATGTTTGCAGTTGTATGTAATTCTGTAATTCATATTAATAGCTATTTGAGTACCGCAACTACTGTACCTATGTATTATATTGTGAGGGGGTCCAGGGTCAGACTGTGAAGCTGCCAGGGTTATGCCCACCTGGTGTCAAGGCACATTCTGTCCCTGGACCCCCCCCCATACAATATAATTCATAGGTACAGTAGTTGCATTACTGTAATAGGTTTTAATACAAATGACAGTCTCAAAGTGCTGCAGTCCCCCCTTCCAATTCCCTATCTGCCCCTTCGATACACAGATATCTTTCCCTGGTGATCTAGCAGACCCCTCAATCCCCAATATCCTCTGTAAATATTTATGTCTTCACAGGTGGTCTAGTTGAACCCATCATTCCTGATCTTCACCAAAACCATTTATATTATATTCCCTGGTAGTCTAGTGGACTCCTACCCTGGCAGGCAGCACCTCACCACCCTGCTCCCCTTTCCCTTCCATGAGTCAGCAATCAGCACAGACCTCAACTCTCCACCATGGCCAGCCACTGACTGTTCTGTCAAGGACTGCATTCAGTGCACAATACCCACTCATTGATTAATGGCTCACTGAACATTAAAAAGTAAGATGCAATGAGAAAATCTAATATTTGTGATAGTGTAACAAGAAATACATATTTAATATATCTGTGCATAGTATAATACATATCTCATTGAAATCTGTAAATATATATTGTATATTTTTAAAAAGTAGATAGATAGATAGATAGATAGATAGATAGATAGATAGATAGATAGATAGATAGATAGACAGACAGACAGACAGATATTTTAGGGGCATGTTTGTGCCTCTATAGTTAGGGCTGAGCAACCTGTTTAATGTTAAACCTCAAATTTTGCACTTTAATAACTTTGCAACTGATCAATGGATTTGCACAAGTTTGGTATGCACTGTCCCGAGGGGCAGATTTCTTGATGTGGTAAGTTTCTTTCTCTTCAGCTGTATGGATTCTGAGATACGGACAGTGCTACAGTCTCCATTTACTTAGGGTTTCCAGGGGTTGACATTTATCATCTGCAGCTGGTGCAGAATGCAGTGGCCAGGATGTTGGCTGGCTTATCTCAATCTTGCCATATCACACCTGTACTCCTCAGCTTGCACTGGCTGCCAGTTCTGTGGTGAGTCACCTTCAAGGTTGGTTTGCTGACCTATAATGCCCTATATGGACAGGGTTTGCAAGAACTCCTGTGTCATTACTGCCCCTCCATCCACTTTGCTCAGCCATCTAGGGATTGCTGGAGATTCTCAGGGTCTGTTTGATGTCATTTGGGGCTAGGGCTTTTTCATTTGCTGCCCCAGCCCTCTGGAATTCTTTACCTTGGTTGGTGAGGGAGTCCCTGACCATGGAGAGTTTTAAGTCGGCATTGAAGACTTATTTATTCAGACTCACTTTTCCTGAATCATGATAATATAGTTAATGAGTTTTACAGTTCTAAATGTTTTAACTTCTGATATGAGTCATCCTGCTGTGTCTTACTTTTGTACAAGTGCTTAGATAATTTGATTTGCACTTTTAAAGAAATAAAGTTGATGATGATGATGATAAAACAGTCACCTTTTTTTGCAGTTTTGGGCGAAGTCACCAAACTTCACTAAGTGGAGTATTTTGCATATAAACACATAATCCATGTAGCACTCCACATTGCGAAGCTTCTTACTTCACCATACTTATTGGACGTGAACTGCCATTGGCAGCAATAGACTTCACAATAACTTCCCTTTTTGTATGACTTCCCCCTTATTTTTAAAGTGAAATGCCATTAATTTGAATAGCTTCATGTTAACTTCACCTTGTTAATGCTCTCTAATGTGAATTTTGCATTGGTTCATGGGATGGCAGGTCATATGGGCTGTATATTGTCTTGGACAGCCTCAGTTCAGCATAGTGTGTAGTGAAAAGCTGGGAGACAGTTTGCTCTCAGAGCTCTGAGATTCAAACACTCTAAAAACCTTTAAAAATGTATTTATGGCACAACATTTTGTGTCAGAATTTAGTGCATCAATTGCAGGAAACCCTTGTGTGTTGATATCATTGAGTGTTTATTGATTTTGTATGTGTATTGAATGTTAGTTTAGTCTCTGTGCTGACAGACACTGTAGACGTGTGCTTCGGGGGATTGACATATCTGTGGTGAAGGGATATTCACAGTGAGAAAGGCAGTTTTTCTAACTGCAGTTGGGTAGCTAGTGTGTTATTATTTGTGTATTCATGTATACACAGTAATACTTGTAGAAATTCTCGATAATTTTTTGCTGTTTGCTGTTGTGCAATGGATTTTTTTTCAGTTGGTTTAAAAGATTTGGAGATAGTGTACACTCAACTGTTACATTTTCAGCATATTGCCTTTAGTGTGTTTGTGTGCGTGTGTGCATTCTGTCAAGTCAGACAAAATTTATTGTCCACTCTGTAATCACAGCACTCTGAGTCTCTTATCCATTTGAGGTATTTTTTACTGCTTGTTCTATCCACTGAGTGGACTGGTACTGCAGCCCCCCAAAGGCATTATTTTTCCATTTTTTGATTTGTGTGACCACTGGTTAAGGTATTGTTGTGCATGTGTGGCTGCATCTCTTGAGTGTGCAATCTCCATCTGTCTGTGCATCTGCATCTGTTTAGGGCCCAATCTCAATCTGTAAGCCGCAGTTGTTTTTTGGCTTCCCATCCAGCCCAAAGTTTAAGAAATCTAAATTTGTTGTTAATTTTGTGTATAATCCCAAAAAATGCCTAGAAAAAATTGTGCATGCAAAGATGTTTTTGGCCATTGCACTGCTGCCAGTAGCAAGAGTAGTTAGGTCATGGGTGTGGTAGTACGCAGCATAAGGGCATAGTTGATGGCAGTAAAGGAATTTCTCTGAGTATGTTTTTCACAGCGAAATCAGCTACTTCAATGATGGTTGGAGATACTGTTGTCGCCACCTCCACTGGTGGTGGTAGTGAAGTTGCTGATGGCATGATTATTGGCACAAGTTTAGCCTGTGACAAGTTAACTGGTTGCCAAAATATTGTGGACTCTAAAGAAGTGAGTCAGACTGTAGTTGATGTCACACTCCCCATACCCATCCCCACAGTTGTTGAACCTGATTCTAATCCTGATGATGACTCACAGTCACAAATCTGTAATGTTTCCATTGCTGTTGAGGTTATTCTTGGGCCACACAATGATTCAAATGTTGAAGAAAAAATAGTGGATGATCAATAATGATACTGTGGTTGGAACATGTTCACCACAGGACAGCATCCAAACTGAAATTGTGGATTCAGATGATGGTTATGATGATTTCAATGACCCCAATTGAGAACCAAAGAAAACGAAAACGTAAAGGTGGCTTTGTGTAAACAGTCTGCTAGTAAATCATCCCCTCCTCAAAATTGTGATGTAGCTGTGCCCGTTGATGATGATGACCCCATAATAGTCATAGATTGTGATGGTCAGGTAGAGTCCAAGTCTTCCCAACAACAGAATTCATACAGTACACTCCTCCTCTCCAGTGTTTAAAAAAACTGGAGTTCAATATGCAGCATCATGTGCATGTGAAAAGTAGGGCTTCAGAATCCCTCATTTGGGATTATTTTTGTACAAGATGCAAGTGATGAAACAGTGGCAATCTGCCTGCTCTGCCAAGCGCGTGTGAGGCACAGTAAAAAGGGTAGCTATCTGGGTACTGGGGGCCAGCATAAACATATGAAGAGCAGGCACATAGCACTGTGGACTCGGCACTAGGGGGAGCTAATGCCATAGTGGGGTGTTCAACCTTATCCAACTTATTGAGCATGGTCTCCCCTTCCTTGAGCGAAAGTAGCCCAAGTAGCCATGCCTGTAGTAGTGGTGAAATAATGCCTGAGGATTACTACAGGCATGAGGAGAAAAATGATTTTGAATTGTCAAGGAGTGGTCAGAGTAGCAATAGCGGTGGTCCATGCAGTATTTCTAGTCCAACATCAACCCCTGTACTTAAAATGGGGAGAATAACATAATCTGTTGACTTGTCCCTTGTGCACCCCTTAGCATCATACACCAAAAGCACCACACCCATGGCAGTCCACAGAGCAGAGCCATTTTGCATGACAAGTGCAAAACGGGTAACAACGCAGCTCATGTTGCACAGTATTTTTGTCTGGAACATGAAATATCTAACAAATCATGCGGTGTCACTTGAACTGAATGCTGCTGTCACAGAAATGCTGGCAATTGACCTTTTGCCCTTCCCCTTTGTGGAGAATTCTGGATTCTGGTGTTTTTCGGCACGCATCTGTCCCAAATGGAAAGTCTAGTCCACCCGTGCTGTCCCTGAGTTATACCAGACTGTGACAGAGTCTGTAAGATGTACCCTTCAACATTGCTCCTCACCATACATTCACTTAAGTATTTATACATGGACAAGTGGACAAACTGCGGGTAGTTCCTATGTGTGTATTACTGCACATTGGTCACAGGTGCTGGAGGCTGTCAATGCTGGTGGTATTTGGAAAGCAGTATAATGAGGCAGACTCTTCTGGTAGCAGCTTACAAGGAATAAGACAACATGTGACACTTGCAATGTGAAGTGTTACAGGGTCCCACACAGGTGAAATCATGCTAGACTTGCTACTGACAGAAATTGATTAGTGGCTAAACCCCAGGTCCCTCAAAGCTGGCTTCATAGCTAGTGACATTGGATCAAATGTCATTAATTGTATCAGCAATGGTGGCTTTGTGAGAGTTCCATTCATGGCTCACTATTTAAATCTTGTGGTACAGGAGTTTCTGCAGCACCCTAACATCAAGCAAATGCTGACAGTTGCACGCCCACATCTGTGCACACTTTGCATCTCTGGAAAGGCCTGTGACCAACTTAGGCAGCTGCAGATTCAAAACAGTCTCCCTCAGCGCCACCTCAAGCTGGAAGTTATCACACGCTGGCACTCAACACTTTACATGGCAGAGTGGTTGTACGAACAGTACAAAGCCATCTCAGAATACCTGGTAATGCACACTAGCCATGACAGTTCAGGTGCATCAGTGTCTATGACAACTGAACATTGGTGCCTCATGTACTCAGTTATATCAATTCTGAGGCTGTTTGAACATGCAATACAGGTAGTGAGTGGTGACTCTGAATCCATTGGTCAAGCCATTCCACTGCTGCTGGTGCTGAGACAGACTGTGTTGAATCTGTAGCCTAGCCTTGATGTGTCCACAGATAGGTCAAGCAGTGCATTACTTAAACACATGCTAACAATATTCGACCGTAATCGCCACATCACCACTATTCAGCAAAGTGCAGAATTTGGAATAGCAAGAATGCTGGACCCATGATACAAACATGATATTGCATCCTTACTGGAGGGAGGGCGTGATCAGGCTCAAAACCTTACTGGACAGCTGGTGCAATTGGTTCATGGGACACAGAAGTCACGTGCAAATTTCGGCAAACTGCATCAAAACAAGACTGAAGATCATTGTGGATTAAGCACATCCAGTAAGGTGGCTGCAGGATAAGGGCGGGGTGTCAGTAAAACAGGTTGCCATTAACTCACTTGGGGTGCCTTGTCTCAAGTAGGAATCTGTGACCTCGATGAAGCCTGTGAACCAATGGATGACTCGTCATCAGGACTGCATGCAGCATAGAGAATGGTTGGCACTTATTTGGCAAAAAACATGCATCTGTCAGTACTCGACAATCCTCTGCTGTACTGGAGTGGTAAGGTCAATGAATGGCCCAACCTGACTTCAGTAGCACTGAAGTACCTGACCACCCCACCCACCAGTATAAGTGTGGAGAGGGTATTCAGGGGTACTAGTGCATGACCGTCGTACTAACCTCTGACCCACAAATGTCAGCATGCTGACATTTATGAAAATAAATCAAGGTCACATACCAAGTCGAACTACCACATCTGTGTTTGTACCCACTCACGTTGATGGTTGTGCTGATGGTTGATGGGTGAAGCATACCATCCTGGAGGCAGTGTCAGATAGTCTATCATTGAGGTTGATGATTTAGTCATGGAAAAAGAATTCCTGAGTGGGCACAGTTCTGACCTTGACGACCACGAGGGCAGCTTCCGCTTTGATCAGGAGGATGAAGATGATGGTGCTGGTACTGTGTAATGGGTTTAAAGGCTGTCACATTTCTGCAATGTTACGTTTTTTTTTTTATAAAAGAAAAACTGTCCTTGACTCACATTCAGTATAACAGACATGCACAAATAATGACCCATCATTGTATTTTACCTTCCCATTAGTAGATTTTCAAAGTACAGTTAACAAAATGTGCTCTGCTGTCTTTAGCAAACACAGTCAGCAGCATCATAATCACAACTGTTCAATTTTTGTAGCCACCTAAATCATGCTGATTAAATGATATATGAACAAGGCCACTGTTTTTCGGTTTTTACCGGAAAATCCAGTAAAATTCCGGAATTAGGGCTGCCTGAAGACCGGTAAAAACAAAGATTTCATGGAATCTGGCATTTTATATCAGATCAGTAGATCTACAAAACTTGTGTTTTTCTTTTAATTCCTTCCTGTACTATTTTCAATTTGCTCTATTTAATGCTCTGTATATTAAGCCTTCTTTAATTCTGATTACTTATGCACACACTAAAAGAATGATAGCAGAATCCCGGTAAAATCCAGAAATTAAAGTAACAATCACCGGTGTAATTCCGGAATCTGAAGTCTTGAAAACAGAATTTCATTATTTTAATCACCGTAAATCAGTGGCCTTGTATATGAACATACGAAAATGCCGGCAGAAACAGGCCTCACAGTCTATCGGGTCTGCTCTAGTGCGCAGCTCGCACCTTATAATGCTGCTGCCCCTCCCTTCCTATTCATCCTATTACCCCTTCCCCTATCCAAACCCTTATCTTGGAGCTGTCTACGGTCTTGCAGGCCACTACCTCACCCGGCAAGGAGTTCCACTTATCCACCACTCTTTCTGTGAAAAAAACGTATCTCTTATCTCTCTCCTGAATCTATCCACCTCCAATCTCAGTTGGTGTCCTCCCGTGTAACTCCCCTTTCTCCTCTGGAAAATCCTCTCTGTATTAATCTTGTTTATTCCCTTCAGGTACTGAAAGGTCTCAATCATATCTCCCCTGTCCATCCTCTCTTCCAGATAGTCCATATTCAACTCCCCCAGCCTTTCCTTGTATGGCTTGCCCTCCAATCCCTCCAATCCCTGTATTATCTTTGTTGTTCTACGCTGCTCCCCCTCCAACAAATTGATGTTCTTCTTCAGGAACAGGTGCCAGTATTGCATGCAGTACTCCTGGTGGGGCCTGACCAGTGACCTATACAAGGGCAGGATAACCTCCCTACTTCTGGAGGACAGCCCTCTAGCTATACATCCCAGCATTTTGTTGGCTTTGGCTGCTGCCCTTCTGCATTGAACAGAGTTGTTCATGCTTCCTGTTATGATCACCCCTAGGTCCTTCTCTTCTGTGAAGCAACCCAACTGAACCCCATTCAACTGATAATCCCTCCCCTGGTTCCGGGCTCCAAAGTGCAGAACCTTGCACTTCTTGGCATTGAACCCCAGCTGCCATTTATCTACCCACTCCTACAGCTTATTCTTGTCCTCCTATAACCCCTTCCCCCCATCCGTGTCATCTACCACAGCTCCCATCTTGGTATCATCTGTGAACATACTGATTTTGCTCTGAATCCCGTTCGAGATATCTGCAATGAAAATCTCAAACAGTACTGGTCCCAGCACAGATCCCTGTGGTACCCCACCCATCACTGCTCTCTGTGATGATAGTCCCCCCCCACCCATTCCTATCTCCCCTCAACCAGTTCCTGATCCAGGTCACCATTGCTGGTTCTGCCCCCACATACTACAGCTCCCCCCCAATCTCCCATATGGCACAGACTCAAAGGCCTTACTGAAGTCCAAGTACAGGACATCCACTGCATGGCCCTTGTCCAGTTCCCATGTCACCCAGTCATAGAACTCTGCCAGGTTTGTCTGGCATGATCTGCCCATGACAAACCTGTGCTGCTGGTCATCCTGGATACTGTTTGTCTCCAAGAAGCTCAGAAGCCTCTCCTTTAGGATGGTTTCCACGAGTTTGCCTACGATCGAGGTGAGGCTCACTGGCCTGTAGTTCCCTGGTTCATCTTTGACCCACTTTTATGGATGGGCACCACATGGGCTGTCGCCAGTCCTGTGGCCCAGATATCCTCCTCCTGAGTGCTCAGAGACTGTAATACACAATATCCAGCCACTCATCTTGATGAGAGTGACAGACAGAGAATGTGTACCTGTGCCCATGCCCAGTGAATGATCCCGCAGCCAGCCACAGCCACCTGTCTTGATGAGAGTGAGAGACAGAGAATGTGTACCTGCGCCCATGCCCCGAAGGCACCCATGGGCTCAGCCAGCCACAGCCACCATTATTCATATTTTCATTATTTTACAGTGAGTATGTACAGTACTAATTCGTTATACTGTGGTTTTCCCAAGAAATGTGTGAATGCTTCTTTTATCATTTTATAGATGCCTTTGTCACCAAATACAAGTATGTGAATTTTTTTTTCACAGGTTTGACATACAAACAGTGTAACAGGACAGGACTCAGAGTATTGTAGTGCCACAGAACAACCACCTAAAGGATATCATTTTCAGGTAAATATCAATCTTAGTTCATCTGTTGTTTTTTTTGTCTTTCATTTTTCAAAGCTGGTATGAAGCATTCAACGGAGGTGAGATACAGGCCAGATAATATATTTTTCATGCTCATCTCATCTGTCACTGGCTTACTGCAGCACTACATGGTTGTACTAAGTTTTATCCTAGTCATCATGACAACATGTCATGTAATGTAACTTAATTTAATACAGTGTGCCCGTGCATGTCACACACACTAAACTTCTTAGTTGGTCTTGTAGTGGCTTACTAATAGCTTGGTATTTTAAACTGGATATAACAGACAGGAACAGCCACACTTGTAACAGAATGTTTTAGTGCAATAAAGTCTGAATAATTTCTTCTTCATCTTTTTGCAAGTAACATTTAATTGCTGTTTGCTGCCATCTGTGCTTTCTTCAAATCAGAACATGTGCAACTTGTATTAATTTGGAGAATACACATAAACCCTGCAAAGAAGACAAAACCATTATTGAAACTTGTTTTCAAATGATGCCCCCAAAAAAAAAAAACACTTACCTTTCATGGCTTGACACTAGTTTTAATAGAGCAAAAAGTCAACAGCAAGCTGAAATGTGTACAACAAAAGTAGGACTTGATAACCTATGAGAGGAAAAAAAAATAGATTTACACACACACACATATATATATAAATAAAGTTAAAGTCTGGGGCTCTGAGAAAACATGAACATGAAACAAACTGTAAGTTACCAATTGTGGTATGAATCCAAGACATAGGGCAATATGTTTTAGTCAGTGCAGCACATTAATGGTCCTCCACAACATCTCAGTATGGTTCACCCAATTGTCATCTTTGGCTATCACCGTTTGGCAGCACACTGTGCATCAGCTCAGTCAGGGCAGCAGCAGGAAACAGAACTATGACAGCAGCAGAAGTAGACACCAGAGTTGTGGCTGTTAGTGCATGCTCTAATCAGTGCGTCCTGATATAAGTGTGACTTTTCAGCACATTTTCTCATGTGAATAGTCTTCATCTGGGGTCGGGCCTTTTCATAACAGTTTGACAGCAGCCATTTTACTTGGTATACTTATGCAAAGTTGTGGCTGTTAGTGCAGCTCTACTCAGTGTGTACTGAAATAAGTATGACTTTACAGCATTTTCTCATGTGATTATTCTTCATCTGGGGTCAGGACTCGGGACAATAATACTGCATGACAAATGATGTAGCAAGATAACAGTATAAGCATGCTACATTCACATATAGTAATTTTTTTTCTGGCGAAGGAGGTACAGTAATTGTGTTGTATGATGATAGGATATTTTAATTGTGGTCGTTGTGGGTTTTCTAAGAAAACAGAACATAGTTAACAGTAATGAAAATCTTATATTGCATGACAACTACTGCAGCAGTGCAATAATCGGTTTAAAATTTGTACCTGTACTTTTCAATATGATTTTCGATTGCTAGTACTTATTTACTGACTTGTCTATATGATACCCTTATTTCCACAACTTACATCTCCTGGGCTACATTTTTTCCCATATGATATAATAAACAGAGCTCCTTTTAATCTTGTTTGTGGCAGGTTTTCATCAGTATTCACACCGGTTTTTGTACATCTATAATTTAAAATCCTTTCTTTTGGGACTACAACAAAGTAACATACTATCCAGTAGGGCATGGTACACCACCATTACATTACAGAGCAGTAGGTGTACAAAAACAGCTGCATAAACTGATTAAAACAATGGTTCAAAATAAGATTAAAAGGAGCACTACTATTATTTCATACGTGAAAAAAGGTAATGGTATCATACAGACAAGTCAGTAAATAAAGGACAATTGAAAATATAATAAGACTGTATAGGTCAAAATTGTTCAAGAGCTGGTGCACATTGTCAGGTGGTTATTATTACCCAACACCCCTCAAACATATATGATATCTGACGTGCTCCAGTGTTAATGGGTATTAATACCGTGCATTCCTGTCCAGTAACAAAGTTAGAGCACCCCGAATGTGCACCTAGAGAAAAACACAGCAGTGTCCAAAATCAGCTGACACAACCCCAGGCAGGCACATCAGTGTTAATTTGGGGACATCATTAAATGAATTGAGACTTTGAGAGTATGCACTCCACTGACATGTATGGGCATGATTTTTCTAGAGCATCTCATACTACTTAGTATTGCAATTTACAGAAATAAAAGTGATTGCAGGAGTGGAGTAACAAACACTTTTACTACAGCAGTCACTTTCAGTTTTCTAACTTGCAGCTACAAGTAGCACTAACAGCTAAAGAAAGATTGCGTCCATACAAATCAGGTGTGTGCACACTCACCATTCACTTTCTAACATCACAAAATTAACATGGGGTGCCTGCCTGCATGGTGGCATTTCAGCAGGTTCCAGAAATGCGTCTGTGTTTCTGTGGGTACACATTCGGGGTACTAGAATTGTTTAACTGGAAGAGGAAGACCAGTCAGTATGGATCCCAGTCACTGTCCACAGCTTAATGATCCACAATCATTTCAGTAGTATAAATTCCACATAACATTATTTACCATCTCAGCCTTGACACTGCGCAGGTACCACATAACAAGGTTCAGATTGCTATGTGGGAAGGGCACCTCCATCTGTGTGCTGGTAAAATAAACTTTTGGGAAATGTATTCTACTGCAATTACAGTGGATTATTAAACTGCAGATAGGGGACTGAGAGACACACTGACTGTTCATACTTCAATAGATGGGACTGCATGGTATATTATTAATACCATCAACACTGGTCAAAGTCATCTATCATATATGTTTGCAGGGGGCTGGGTACCTGACAGTGCACACCTGCTCTTTGACAGATTATTGCACTGCTGCTTTTACACAAACAACATGACTGGAAGACAACACTACTGCCAAAAAAATCCTGTTTGTAAACAGATATTATTAACTAGGATTAGGAATATAAGGAAGGGGAGGACAGCATTTTTATGTTAATTTCTTTAAACTGGTTTCAGGGAGTGTTTTTAAACATTTTGGGGGAAAACAAGGTTAGGACTGAGAAAGAAAGACATCACAAAATGAAAATTATACAGCAAACAAAAACTCCAAGGTTCTAGGTTGTGGTGAGACAGCAGCAGTTGGAGCATGGACAAAATCTGCAACTGGTGACCCTCCATATGCTCTAACTGCTCCTCAAGGTTCTCCACCCCATTGGTAAGGTCATCTACCCCACTCCACATAACACCCAAATCAGCCTGGGTGGCAGGCATTGTTGCAGGGTTTTCTCCAGAGTCATCACATGCAGGTGCAGGTTGTGGAGCAGTCACTCGCTCCCTGGTCCTTCTGCACTTTGCACCCTATGCAGGCAGAGGCCATGCTGCCCACTGTTGCACAGCAGGTGAATTCCCTCCACATTCTGTTGCCTTGGCCTCCCACTCCACACTGTGGCAGTTAAAGAAGTGCATGTGCTGCCCACCTGTTCCCAGATGGCTACCTCTGGGCCACAACACACAAGCACATCACATATCTTACACTTCACAGACTGGGGTCCCAGGTAATGAAGTGAAGAACTCCCACACAACAGAGTTGTGGGGAGGACCTGGCACAGGTGGGGGGGGTCCCAGGTTTTATGGTTATGGCCTGCTGCAGGTGCATGATTGGGGAGGACAACCTGCTACTGCTGCAGCTCCTGCATGACTTCCAGCTTCTTCTGCTGTTGCTGATGATTATCCACAGAGGCAATAGAAGGTGGTGGGGAGGCATTGGTAGGTACCACCGGTGGGGGTGCTTGCATTGCACCAGTGCCTCCTCTTTCAGGGAGGGGAGCACTACTAGCAGCACTAAATACAGTGCTGCGATTGATATGTGGGATGCCACTGCCCATGCGTGGCCCCACACACTGTCCTCTGTGTGGCCCAGAGGAAGCAAAACCACCTCCCTCCATTTTACACACACACAAAAAAAATCACTATTAAGATCAACTACTGATACAAAAATAAAGACATAAACTAAGGAATCAGGATGTGGAATAAGGAATCAAAATCAAAAGGGCACAACTAAAAGCAACAAACAAGCAACTAAACAACCAAAAAAGCTCTAAATTTGAGGACATATTCAATATATCTCTCTCTCTCTTTTTCTCTCTCCTGCGGATAAAAGCTCCTTCACCAAGTCTAGGCAAAGCAATAGTGAAACTATTTTACTGTCTGATTGATTAACCTCCTGCCTGCAGCATGTGACCTGCAGACTGAGTCTGTGACTCATGTGACCTGTGGGCTGTTTCATTATCACTCACTTCACCTGTATGTAAAAATAAAGTGAAGTCAACATGAAGTTGGCAACCCAAAGTCACTCATTATGGTGAGGACTTCATGTAGCCATTAGTGAGCGTGGAGTGGCGACTTCACCTGCACTTTACTAAGGGATTTAAAA
This sequence comes from Neoceratodus forsteri, assembly GCA_016271365.2. Lineage (NCBI taxonomy): Eukaryota > Metazoa > Chordata > Ceratodontiformes > Ceratodontidae > Neoceratodus > Neoceratodus forsteri. The sequence goes on from CM057454.1 coordinate 814,622,317, forward strand.
TGTGGTGTGTCTCTACTCATCACCTTACCTCCACATGGTGTGACATTTTGGTGTGATTTGTTTATGGTACAACCAACTTTTGTAACAGAGCTGGCATGCTTAGTTTGGTGAAAAATATTAATCTGTTGCAAAGTTATTCAATTTTTAAGTTCCCATTGTTTCCAGTGGGAATTTCCCTGTCCAAATTGGAGGGATAAAGTTCAACCAAGGATTAACCTCATGAAAAAGGATTCACTCACATGAGATCTTTTCCTTTCTCTTGAGGTAAAAATTCTGTTTCATGAGAGAAAAATCTGTTTTTGCAAGCCACCATCTTGTTTTCTATTTAAAAGTAAAAATTCAAAAGCCAACAAAAAAAAGGGACATCCTAGGCAGAGTCCACTACATCTAGCTGGCTGATAGAGACCCCCTTAGGTGAAATTTGCACTTCAGTGTTACAGATATGACCCACAACTGTGGTTTATTTACTGTTAGGAATCCCTTTTCATGACTGTGTGATACAAAAATGGTCACAGCTGTCATTTTTCAAATCCTGTCCAAAATGTGTTTTCGCACCAGTGGTGCAGAATGGCATTTTGGCATGTATTTAAAAATTGTCACCAATGGGGTTTATGAGGAGGGGTCATAAGAAGACTATGTTAAAAATTTGGTGTCAGAATAAGAAAAAATGCCAAAGTTATGACCATTCATTGCAATTTTGCTACGCCCGCTAGTAACTTCAGAAATGTTAAATGTTTTTACCCCAGATTTTCAACATACATAGATACATAGATACATAGACAGTGTCGGCAGATAAGGGCCTATGGCCCACCCAGTCTGCCCATTTGAGCTTGTAAGTTCAGTTTGTTTTCCTAGAAGTCTGTTGCCCCTTACCCCTGACCTCCAGAATTCCTTTATGTCTATCCCATGCATTCTTAAATCCCGTGATTGTTTCAGCCCCCACCACTTCCTCTGGCAGGGTGTTCCACTTGTCCACCACCGTTCTGTGAAGAAATTCTTTCTCATGTTTCCTCTGAATTGTCCTCCCTCCAACTTCATCCCATGCCTCTAGTCCTGGAACATCTTTTTCACTTAAAATAGTGTTTTCCTGCACCCTGTTCCTCCCTGTAAGATACTTGTATGTCTCTATCATATCCCTCTCTCCTCCTCTCCTCCAGGAGTACATGTTCAGTTCCTTCAACCTGTCTTCATAGGACTTGTGATGCAATCCATGCACCATCTTTGTTGCCCTCCTCTGAACCTTCTCTACCCTGTCTATGTCCTTACATAGGTATGGTCTCAGAACTGTACACTGTACTCCAGGTGGGCCTCACTAGTGTCTTATAGCGGAATTATGACCTCTTTTCCTGCTGGTGATGCCCTGCCTATACATCCCAGCATCCTATTTGCTTTACCTGCTGCCTTGTCACACTGTTTCCCTACCTTGAGGTCATCAGAGATGACAACCCCAAGATCCCTTTCCTGCTTGGTGCATGCTATATCCTCACCCCCCAGCTGATATATTGTGCCAGGGTTTTGTGCCCCATATGAATTATCTTGCACTTCTTTACATTGAATTTCAACTGCCAAACCCCTGACCATTCTTCAAGTTTCTGCAGGTCACGTCTCATTCTGTCTACACCCTCTGGTGTGTCTACTCTGTTACAGAGCTTTGTGTCATCAGTGAACAGTGAAATTCTGCCTTCTAGGTCCTGTGCAATGTCACTGATGAAGATGTTGAATAGGACCGGTCCCAGCACGGATCCCTGTGGTAGCCCACTGGTCACTCTTCCCTCTGTGGAGTGACAGCCATTTACCACCACCCTCTGTGTCCTGCCACCCAGCCAGTTACCTACCCACCACACTACTGTCCTGCCCACACCCATATTCCCCAGTTTGTGTAATAGTCTTCTATGTGGCACAGTGTCAAAGGCCTTGCTGAAGTCCAGATAGGCCATGTCCACTGCCCTCCCCTGATCCACCTCCCTAGTCACCCAGTCAAAAATCCAGTCAACATAGCCTTCTTATTTCCCCACCTCATGTATGTCACAGCTGTCATTTTTCAGATCCTGGCCAAAATGTGTTTTTGCGCCTGTGGCATGAAATGGCTTTGCAGTTGCACAGAATTATGTTTTTGTGGGGATTTGAAAATATTCTGTAATGGATACATGAGGTGGGATAATAAGATGGCTATCCTGATAATTTGGTAACTGTTGTCCTATAACTGGAAGCACAGGGGATAGAGGTCCCTGGGCTTCCAGAGCTACATACATATACACATCTACGGAGGGATGGGAGTGCAGAGTCAAAAGGACTCTGCGAGGGGGAGGTGCCTAATCCAATTAACAGAAGCACTTTGGATAAGGGGGTTGATCTCCATCTTTTCACAGAAGAAAGGGTTGTGAAAGAACTCCTAAAACTGAAGATGGACAAAACAATGGGGCCTGATGGAATTCACCCCAGAATTCTAAAAGAATTAAGGGGATAACTAGTGATACCAATTGACTACCCTTTTTAACAAATTATGGAGGCATGGTATGGTACCTGAGGGCTGGGGAAAGGTGGATGTGATTCCCCTTCACAAAAGCGGGAGCAAGACAGAGGCAGAAAACTACAGACTTGTCAGCTTGACCCCGTGGTAGGGAAAGTGATGGAATCACTTCTGAAGGAAAGAACTGTTGAGTACCTAGAGGCCAGTGGGGCACAGAACCCAAGACAACATGGGTTCACAATGGGAAGGTCATGTCAGACGAATCTAATTGATTTCTTTAATTGGGTGACAAAAGTAGTTGACCAGGGAGGGGCTGTGGACATGGCCTACCTAGACTTTAGCAAAGCATTTGATAACAGTCCCTCACAAAAGATTAATATTTAAATTAACCAGCCTGGGAGTGGGTCTCAGGGTGGTAGCCTGGGTAAACATTGGCTGGACAACAGGACACAGAAGGTAATTGTAAATGGAGTCCACTCTAAAGAAAGAGGGGTTACCAGTGGGGTACTGCAGAGTTCAGTACTAGGTTCAGTCCTTTTTAATGTCTTTATGAGAGACATTGCAGAGGGACTGGAAGGAAAAGTATGCATCTTTGCAGATGACACAAAGATCTGTAACAGAGTTGATACACAAGGAGGTGTGGAAAGGATAAGAAAGGACATGGAAGGTTGGAGGAATAGTCAGAAGTATAGCAGCTAGGATTCAATGCAAAGAAGAGCAAAATAATGCACCTGGGAAACAAAAACCCAGGGGAAGATTACACAATGGGGGAGGAGGTAGTAACAACAACAAAAATGGAAAGGGACCTGGAGGTAATCATATCAGATGACCTTAAAGTTAGCAAGCAATGTGAGAAGGCAGTAACATAGAAACATAGATTTTGACGGCAGATAAGGACCGCTTGGCCCACCCAGTCTGCCCATTTTCCTACCTAATGGATAAGATGCAGATCCTAGTTAACCAGCAGCCTACTTCTTTCTACCCCCCCCAGAATTGCCTTATTGCTGTCCCATGCATGCTTGAATTCAACCACTGTTTTTGACTCCACAACCCCCTCAGGAAGGCTGTTCCATGCATCCACAACCCTAACTGTGAAAAAATACTTCCTTACATTACCTCTGAGCCACCCCCTCTATCTTCAAATTGTGCCCCCTTGTTCTTGCACACCTCTTTTTTTGAAAGATGCTACCCTCTTGGACTTTGTTGATTCCCTTGAGGTACTTGAACATTTCTATCATGTCCCCTCCTCCTTTCCTCAAGGCTATACATATTAAGCTCCTTTAGTCTCTCTTCATATGTCTTCCGTGCAGACCCTGCACCATTTTAGTTGCCCTCCTCTGAACAGCTTCCATCTTGTCTATGTCTTTGCGGAGATTGGGTCTCCAGAACTGTACACAGTACTCCAGATGGGATCTCACCAGCTGTCTGTACAGAGGGATAACAACTTCCTGTTTTCTACTGGTGATGCCTCTCCCTATGCATCCCAGTATCCCCCCAGCCCTCCATACTGCCCTCTCACATTGCTTGCCCTCCTTTAAGTCATCTGATATGACTACCCCCAGGTCCCTTTCCATTTTTGTTGTTGTTAGTATCTCACCCCCCATTATGTACTCTTCCCCTGGGTTTTTGTTTCCCAGGTGCATTACTTTGCACTTCTTAGCATTAAATCTAAGCTGGCATACATTTGACCATTCCTCTAACCTTGCCAATTCCCTTCTCATCCTTTCCACCCCACCTTGTGCATCAACTCTGTTGCAGATCTTTGTGTCATCTGCAAAAAGACATACTTTTCCTTCCAGCCCCTCTGCAATGTCACTTATAAAGACATTGAAGAGGACCAGTCCTAATACTGAACCCTGCGGCACCCCACTAGTAACCCCCCTTTCTTCAGAGTGGACTCCATTTACTATTACCCTCTGTGTCCTATTCTCCTGCCAATTCTTTACCCAGGCTATCATCTTTGGACCCACTCACAGGCTGGCTAACTTGTATATTAATCTTTTGTGTGGGACTGAGTCAAATGCCTTGCTAAAGTCTAGGTAGGCCATGTCCACAGCCCCTCCCTGATCTACTACTTTGGTCACCCAGTCAAAGAAATCTATTAGATTCATCTGGCATGACCTTCCCGCTGTGAATCCATGCTGCCTTGGGTCCTGTGCCCCTCTGGCCTCTAGATACTCGACAATTCTTTCCTTCAGAAGTGATTCCATCATTTTCCCTATCATTCTGTTTAAACTAACAGGCCTGTAGTTTCCTGCTTCTGCCCTGCTCCCACTTTTGTGAAGGGGAATCCCATCTGCCCTCCTCCAGTCCTCAGGTACCACCCCATCCTCCCATGATTTGTTAAAGAGGGTAGTCAGTGGTGTCACTAGTTCTACCCTTAGTTCTTTTAGTAGGGAGGGCTGGGGGGATACTGGGATGTATAGGGTGAGGCATCACCAACAGAAAACAGGAAGTTGTTATCCCTCCATACAGACAGTTGGTGAGACCCCATCTGGAGTACTGTGTTCAGTTCTGGAGACCCCATCTCCACAAGTACATAGACAGAATGGAGGCAGTCCAGAGGAGAACAATTAAAATGATGCAGGGTCTGCAAGAGAAGCCATATGAGGAGAGAATAAAGGAGCTTAATATGTATATCCTTGAGGAAAGGAGGGAGAGAGGGGACATAATAGAAACATTTAAGTACCTCAGTGGAATCAACAAAGTCCAAGAAGGTAGCATCTTTCAGAAAAAGAGATGTGCAAGAACAAGGGGACACGATTTGAAGATAAAGGTGGGATGGCTCAGGGACAATGTGAGGAAGTCTTTTTTCACAGAGAGTGTGGTTGATGGTTGGAACAGCCTTCCTGAGGAGGTTGTGGGGTCTAAAACTATGGGATGATTCAATAATAAATGGGACAGACATAAGGCAGTTCTTGTTGGGGGTAGGAAGAAATAGGCTGCTTGTTAACTAGGATCTGCAGCTTATCCTGTAGGTAGGTAAATGAGCAGACTACATGGGCCAAGCACTCCTTATCTGCCATCAAAGCCTATGTTTCTATGTTTCTATGTGCTCCCATAGTCAAATAAGGATACTATTATACTATCTCAAAAAGTAAGGCAATAAGTTGCAAAAAACTTTGTTAATGCTCCAGTTAGGGTTTAAAGTAATAAAAGTTGGGAAATGAGGCATTAGGGTTTCCTTAGCACTCCACCCTCCCAAACCAGTCAGAAGAGCAGGTGTGGGGTGTGTCTTCGGCTTCTGAAGCCAAATGCTCATCCCATTCTCATAAAGTCTAAACATCTGACCTTATTTACTGATGGAATTGGGTATTAGGCTTGAGAAGCACATGGAACACCCCATACCTGCTCTCCTAACTGATTTGGGATGGTGGGGTGTTAGGGAAACCCTAACGCCTTATTTCCCAACTTTTGTCACTGTGACTCCAGCTGTAGCATTAATGACGTTTTTGCAATACATATGTATGTGTGTGTGTGTGTGTGTGTGTGTATTCTTTGCAAAAATGTTGTTAATGCGCTAGTTAGGGCTGAAGTGACAAAAGTAGGGAAATGTGGTGTTAGAGTTTCCAACCCTGACAGCCTACCCCCACCCACAGGACAGCAACAGGAAAAACCATTACAGCTTCACCTCTCCTGCATCTTTATTAATTAGGCATGGGGTGTGCCTTGGGATTTTCAGCCCTAATGCTTACCCCATTTATTCATGAAAGAAGTTGAGATGTGCAGTGTATATAAGAATGGAATAAATGTTAGGGCTTACAACATCAAGGAACACCCCATGCCTGATTAGCGAGGACACAGCAGAGGTGAATCTGTAATGGTTTGTAAGCTGGGCATCTTGGATTTTGGGTGCCCAGAAAAGAAAAGTTTCATGAGACCTATATTTGGATTGCGATACATCAAGTTTGCGAACCAGAAAACACTGTCATGAACCAGAAATTTCTAGTTTGTATGGGGCATCTATTTTTTAAATCCTTATAACTCAAGAACCATTTAATATTTTTTAACATTTTTTTCACCAAATCTTTGAAAGGCACTACCTCAGCACAGACCACATGTATCCTGAAAGTTGTGTGCCGAAATTCAGTACCATGTAGCCTGCACAGGAGAGAAAAAAAATGTTAAGTACAGGGGAAAAAAGTGTCCAGATCTCAGAAACCACACAGGGTGCCGTCATGAAACTCTCCAACTTTTTAGATCATGGCTAACCAATTGAAAATGCAAATTTGTAGTCTATTCCGAAACCCCCCACCAAGGTTAATAAACAGCAAAGTTAGGGGTTTAATAGATTCTGAGCTTATGCGATGACCAGAATATCATCAAAGTACTCTCTTTACTCTTAATAATTAAATCGATATGTAACAATCAGTTCTGAAAATTGAGTAATATCAGCTTGAAGCTGCTTTTGCATTGGAGAGGGTCTTTGGCTAAAAGAATAGTATCACCACTATTCAGTTTGAGCCATACAAGATTCTAGCTACTCATCCAAACACAAGAAGCTCTCCCAAACATAGGAATCAATAAAACTATTTAAAAAAGGGGATAAACTGGTAGCACCCCTACCAACAACTATCAACGTTTCACATCACTCTGATGGTTTATTATACAGTGTGATACTTGACCATTTAACTATTGCTGTCAGCTGGATCACAAAATTACAGAAAGCAAGGGACCCAGAATGGACGCCTCCTTACTTATACAGGCCAGTTGCTTTCTCTGCTTAGATAAGATGCAAACCACCTGCAAGTCCCAGAGCCATCTCCAGACCTTGAAGTTTCTTCAACAGCAGGGAATGATTTACTGTATCCAACGTCTTTGATAGATCCATGAACATTACTTCTAAACCCACAATACTGTTTGTGAACTCCAACAAAGTGTGGGGCAGTCCTATCCTATGCAGTCACCCACATTTTGTCCAAAATGTTTAAAATTGGGCAATTTATTACCACGTAAACATTTTCAGGCAAAACCAAAACTAAGTACCTGCACTTGCATATCACCAAATTTCTGGGACTTCATGTTTTATAACTTAAAATGTTTAGATTGACAAAAAACAAAGTTGGGCTGGCTGTATAGCTCTACAGTTTAGAACGAGCTGTGAATGGCCTTGGTACTGTACATACAACAGACCTAGGTTTGATTCCCACAAGCTCCACTTGTATGCTGTGTGATCTTGAGCAAAAGTCAATTAACCTCCCTGTGCTCTTGGGACTCACCTGGAAATAAGCTTCATCTCAGTGTGCCCTTCTTGGCCAAAAACTTGAAAAAATTAAGTTTTTTTTTTTTTAATAATTACAAATCTACACATTTTTTAGTAAAGCCACAAATTAAAGAGCTACTGACGCCACAAAGAAAATTTCAAAAAACATGATAATTTGGCACAATTCTGCTTGAATTCCTTTTATATTTTATATATTTCTCCTCTCCATAATTTATTACTAAATAAATGTGTGTGAATATATGATTGTTGTCCCTTAGAGTTCATTTTGAGTTCATCTGCCTCTATATCTCACTCCCGACCTCAAATAATAATCCTCTCTTGTGACATCACAATCTGTTGTCATGGAAGTAACTGTGAGGTTACAAGCAGTGCTCTATGACTTCAGGTAGGGAGAAAGCATCAGGATTAGTTTAACTCTTCATGAGCAAAGATCCTGTTTACATGCAAATTACCTCACTACTAAATAATGGAGAGGAGGAATACAAGACTAATGGGAAATACAAGCTGGACAGTGTCTAAATAGTATGTTTTGTTAAAGTTCTCTTGAACGTGTCACCATGTCACCATACTTTTAAAGACATTTGCTTGGTACAAACTCTAAATGAGCCAGAAAGTTTCATGCTTTAACTCACAACTGATTTTATGCTATAAGTGAGTTAAAAAAAATCTTAAAACCATATTTTATGCATTTTCAAACTTCAGGAATGTTCAAACCATCCCAGTTACAATTGCCAGGGGATCTAAGACTGTTCTATAGATTTTAGGAAAATAATTTGACTTTGCCCCCCTGTGACCATAGTGTTGGTGTTACATACTTGTTTGCATCTCAGTAAGTCCTCAGGACAGACACAAGCTTTATGGAGATGCTGGCAGAATCAGAAACTTTGTGAAGGTTTACAACCTCTGCAGAGATCCATGGTAGATGGGACAATCAAATACAACCCCTCCTGAGAGGGAATGTTTGTCCAATGCTGCAAAGAATTCAGTTGTAACACAGGTTAGAGCAATGTCTATATTGGTAGATAATGTACGTGCTGACCAGTCAGTGGTCTTAAAGTTGTTTAGCAAGTAAAGTAGGTCAAGAGACTTGAACAACCGAGACCAAACAAACTTTGGTATGGTTTTAATGTTGCAGAGCTTAGTATGGCAGATCTTACAGATACAGTAGAACAGTCAATGCTCAGTGGAACCATATGGTAGGGTTCCAGCAAAAATAATGCAATGGGGTTTAAGGGCAGAACACAGTCAATGAGGGAATGATTTGTGGAGCTGGGGTTAAGATAGTCTGGTTTGGTAATGAGCTGCATGAAATTGAGGGACTCAGTTTCGTGAATCCATCCATCCATCAATCTGCCCATCCATCTCCTTTAGCACGTTAGTACCTCTGACCTACATAATGATTCTCACACTTAAATTATGAGTGTAAATCCAGATGTCAAATAGCACCTTGATAACCTGCAGAATATTTCCCCCACTGTGCTTTGCCTCCATCACTGCCACATACATTAAATAAAGCAACTCATCTGTTGCTGTGTATCTGTGAGGCTGGGTACTTTACTACAACCAGGGTAGTAGCCAGGCAGTAACATGACTAGCCTTGATTTGGATTCTCACATTTTGACCAAATATGCCTTAACTCAGCTCCTGCATATGGTTGCGGTGGAGGTGGGATGGGAAATGTGGAGCTTTATTTTGAGACAAGTCAAAGGTCAATGAGGCTCTGGTAGCTTGGGGTTGCCCTTCTGCTACATATATTATTAGTGAAAGGCACAGAATCCCCCTTCTCCTCCATAAAATGTAACACTATCTATATGCCTACTACCGCATACAAAACAGAGATAATACAATGAGAACATTTAATTCATGAGACAGTGTGGTCTAGTGGCTAAACCACTGGCTTGAGAACTGGGAGATCACAAGTTCATACCTCAACAAAGCCAAATATTCATTAGGTGACCTTGTGCAAGTTACTTAACCTACAAAATTTATAGCAGCAGTACCCCACTGAAAATGAGATGTTGCATTTCAGCTGAGCTATCATGGGTAAACAGACTGTAAAAATAAAAAATAAATAAATTACAAAAAGTGATGGGATATTGTATGTAGGCTTGGCTTTGTCCAACAGTCTACTAAAGCTAGTATCTTCCACCAAAGGATAATGGCTGCAGACCAAGGACCAACATGTCACCACATAGCTTTATCATTTGTACAGAACTTGGTTGACTATGAGGCAGTTTAGCATGGGCATAGAATGTTTTTGGCAGTGTAGTTTATTTTGTTACAAAATCAGTACCACTGCTGGGGCTGCTGGATGTGGTTATGTCTGGTGGTGTTTGGACTCCTTCTGAAACAGCACTAGTAGCTGAAAGATATCCATTGGGTGCTGTTATGGTGGCAAGATTATTTGAACAAACTTATCCCACTTCCCATACACAACTGTCCCTGGACATTATAAGTAGCCTGGCGGTTTGGAGGATGCCATTTTCACATTGTAAATGATAGGCCAGAACACTTGTTCCTAAAGCTGACATGGACTGTTACTGATCATTACAAGACTAGTTGTAAAGAAGGCTATGTACTAATGTGAGCTGGGTAAGTGGCATTCACTCACACCTGGTCCTCATTCCTACACAACTGGGGACAGGCACAGGATGCATGGTATGCATAGCTGTATGCTCCCCACAGGGTGCCTGTCCACAGCCCCACCCCCTGCATGCACAACCGTGGGGTGAGGGACACAGACAGGCATCCAATCAGATTCTCATCCTGGGTCCTGCAGTGGATCCCTTTCTTAATGCTCTGGGTAAGCACAGGCCCTGTTTTTACTAAATGTTCAGGTAAGTGCTTGAATGGCTGCCCCCAGCTGTCCCAGTCAGTCCAGTTGGCCAGGGCATCACAGTGGGTGGATTTCCTGTCCCACCAGATCTGGCAGGTGTGATGGGGGTGGGTGTAAAAGACACAGCATCATCCTCACTGCCATATCCTGTGCCCCCTTTGCACAGTACGTGCAGAGAGTGGACAACCTCCAGACATGAACCCAGACCGGCCATGCAGCTTACTGTGTCATTGGCTGGGGACCTGGATGCACAAGAGGCATGTGTCCTTTCTGTGAATGTCACTGGGGGTCCACTGATCCATCAGTGTGCAGCATTCAAACATAGAGGTATATTTTAGCCCTTACAGCAGTGAGTTCCAATGCCAGGGGCCCTACCTCCACTGAGCCAAGGGCATCTACCATTCATTCAGAGCACCCTCTGTCAATGACCATTTCACACTCCTTGCAGCTAAACAGCTCTCCCTAGATAACCACCCAATGTGTAAATGGCTGTGTGAGTGTAAGGTTTCTCTAAGTATTTGAGTATCAACATATCTTGTCTCCTGTTAAAATTTTCACAACTGTATACCCTCGATTTGTCCTTGACTCTAGATGCTATCTTAATACTTATAACCTTGTTAGGACTCATCCTATATCCTGCACATAACTGCCACAATAGAATATTGTCAGTGATGTATGCATTGCCTTGAATCCAATAGAAAATCTAGCAAAGTTCCCTGCAGATCCTCATGTTGGGTGCCACTGAGGTAGGGGTCACTTTGATCTTCTGGCACTTTATATACTGACTCCATCACCCTCTCTTTTTGCAAGTAATCAGTTGGCTGTTAGTGCTCAACAGGTCTGACAACCCCTCACGATGCCTTCATCAGGGTCTCCCTTCTCCTTCTGAACCAGAAATGCTCAGCTGGTCTCACTGTCCCTCAGAGTGGCACAGTTGGCATCTTCTTGCCCATTACAAACCACATACCCTTCTACTGCCAAAAAAAATAAAACAAAATCCTCCTGGCTTGTAAATTACTGTCCCTAATGTCTCACCACTGCAACTTCCCAGGTCAAGAGTAAAACTGCATGACAGTGGTAATCAGTGGCTTGGCAGCAAAACACTACAGCACTTTACAACAGCTTATATAACATACAGTGTGTTACAATAAACAGCAAATGGGGAAAGGGAATCACTTTCAAATACTCAGATCAATGCAGTGGTTTAAAATAACTAAAGTAGCCTATTCCCATCAAAGAACTGACATCCCCATATGCAGGGTACAATATCTGAGCTCACCCTGAGTGAATCCCCCTTACCCTCCAGTACCCACACAGCTGATAATGATACAAATTCTCCACATGTTTGAGGGTGTCTGGAATGTACTGGGTGGGGCTCAGAGGCCTTGGTTTTAACTTTATTTCCTTAGTATGATCTATCTCTTTGCAGATTGCACCCCATCTGTCTCAGCACATAATAGGTCACTGGGCTGTGTGATTAGCATGCCCCTCCCCCCACGTTGGATACGCCTAATCCAATCTGAAAGGGTCAACACACTTGATTCAATGCTCAGACTTCCTAAATTCATCACCAGCATGTACAGGTAGTGTAACAGAGATAGAAAGAGAGAAAAATAAATTTGTAATTCCTTTTATTTAGCTTCAACATTAATATTACCAGGTAATATAAAGGAGTTGTTTAACGCTGTAGGCCTTTGTATAATATTAATGTTCTCTTTACCACGTGGTTTTAAACTGTACACAATGATGCCAAAGTGCCTTTCCCTATCACCATTTTCCTGAGCTAATTTGGTTCCACACGTTTGATGGCTCTATGGCTTCTGTGGGGAGGGTATACATAAATGTGTACTGCACATTACTTTGTGAGCATGTCACTGAATTAAATAGGTTCCATGTCATAACAGCGATCGCAAAAGAGTGATCGCTAATACAGTGACTGTACATAGCTGAAAAGCAAAATGGCAATGTACACTTCCCAGCGAACCCCAAAACAGCAACCAGGGGAAAAAAACACACATCTATGTGGACTCCCCGAGTGGGGGGCATTGCCTCCCACACCATCTTAAATTACTATTCTCAACTCCAGGGGTGCGCATGTCACGGAGGGGGAAAAACCAGAACCCACAAAAAAACAAAAGCAAAGTCCCACACATGGAAAACAAGTAAACGAATTACTCCTACCGAGCCCTGAACCCTTGATCTATCTCATTGTGGGCAGCCACCCTCTCCACTAAACCAGGAATTCCAGCTCTGCAGCAGCCCCCCAAACCACAGCCCACATACTGCTGCTTCCTGCCTGGACCCTGCTTCCTCCTCAACCATATTCTTCCTGTCCTTCACCTTCCTACTCCTTCGTCATTTTCTCACCTTACCTAGTCCCTCTAACCATGCTCACTACCCTTTCAGGGTAGATCAAACCACAAGTGCTCAAACTGAGTTGCTCAAAACTGAGTCACTCAATTTGAGTTGCTATAATAACATGATACCATTAAATACAGTGCAAGTCACTTATAATGGACATATATGTGTAAGGCTGTTTTGTCTGTTACAAGTTGCAGTCTAGACAAAGCAAAATAATGAGTTTATGACTTTACTGGCTAAAAGAATGATCACTTTTGTCCCACTGAGATAAGGCACAACATCCATACAGTCCCTCCCCCGCCTCCATTTAACTTTATTGGTTCTGTGCAGGGTCAAATTAGGGTGTAAATTTCACTCGCCATTAACAGGAGGTGACATGTCAAAATGATGCTCCACTTGTTTTAATATGGCATTGATAAGGTTCTCGGTCAAGCCTTTCTTCCCCCTTTTACAGTGACTTTATAATTTGCATTGGGTACACACACACACACTATAAATGTCAAGTGTTACAAGAGCACTGGAAAACATAAGCTGCAAATTGTTCTAGTTTGTCACCACACCAAACTCTAAACTCCCCTTCCCTGTCACTGCTAAGTAGCATTAAGTCTACGTCTGATAAAACTTAAACCAGCACTTACAGTGCAGGGTACCAGCTAGGCAGGAGATCTACAGTACATCTTACCATGCCCACTTTTAATTCAACCCCAACATATCCCAAGCAGTGCAAATAAACCATGTGAATGCAAGTCAAAACTTCTAGTCCCAATAATTCTTTTTGGTTCAATTGCCAAAATCCAGTGAGGAAACTTTCCAAAATAGTTTAATCTGCTACTTGTCCTTCCCAGCCGCATCAAGTGCCCAGTCACAGATGGGTTTTAGAAGTGCCTCTTACTTTTTCATTATCTCATCACCTGGTTGTTAAGGGCCTTTGTGTTGACACTTCTGGAGATACAACATGCACGCACTTGCCTGTATGCATCATGTACCCGCTGATGTTTCAGAGACATCACACCTTCCTAAGAACGGATGCATGCTGGCTTGGAAGTGCTTATATATTTTCTTCCCCATTGCCATAGCAACATTCCACATACACAGCCTTCCTTCAGCGTTCAGATTTCTCAATGTTAATATAAACATTCCTGTTAAGTAATCAAGACAGTTACATTCCCATCAGCAAATGCAAAGTGCATAAACAACAAAGACATAAAACATGAAATATTAAAAATATCACTGCTCTGTGAAGTAAAATCATATTTAATTTTTGTATGGGAGGCACACATCATACACCATATGAACTGCTCATTTTTATACTTTAGAGGCTTATTCTAAACCACCCTGATGCACTTTTTTTTTAAATGTGTTTACTTGAGCAAATTGTATAAATATCATTTAGCACTAATGCTCATTTACAAAGGTTCCACATCAGGTTCAGACTGGTAGAAAAGTTCAGGGTGCAATACACTAGGTTACAGAGTGGTAAAACAGTTCAGGGCATTTACAAAAGGTAGTTTACAGTAGACAACAAGCAAAAGAGACGCAACTGATGTAAGCATTGTCAGAGCACATAGGACGTGACATGTTAGGCATAATAACCCACAGTTCTGATAGATTAATCATGTTGTCTAAGAAAAGCAGAAGTGGTGTGAATTCTTAGGCAGAACGGAGGGGGGGGGGTTGTAATTGCTAGAGACAGCTACATGGGCCAGGGAAGAGTGCACTCAGTAGATGTCTTTTGAATTATCCAATTCTCTAGAGCCCCTGAGGTGGCAAATCTAGAGCATTTAACCACTAAGGGGCCCTGGCTGAAAATGAGCACTTTGCCAGTCTAGTTCTGTAGAACGGGAAAAAGAGATAGCCATGGGTCAAGCTCCTGGTGGTATAGGTATTTTGTGAAGGGGTTAGAAGAGTTTGTATCCCAGGGATGGTGAGATCCAGGAGGGCTTTCGCTCCCATCAGACAAGTCTGATATTTCATCCTACTTGTAAGGGTAGCCATTTTGTGAGGGTATAAAGTGCACAGGTGTGGGTGGTTTTGGCTGCTCCAGAGACAACGCGACATGCTTTTTTTAATGCCATCTTGACCCTCTTTAGGGCTGTTTCTGAGGTGGCCCCATAGACCAGAATGCCATAATCAGTCATTGGAGGATGGAGCTAGTGACAAGCACCCTTTTGGCCTCAGTGGTAAGGTTACACCACAGCCTATAGACTGCACCAAGTTTCCTATTGATATATATATATATATATATATATATATATATATATATATATTTATAAAATGGGTAAATATAAAGGGTCCAAATCCAGTATTCTGATTGTATAAAACACATCACATGACCGTGCGTATATCAGAGGCCGATCGCACACCTACTGCGTTTACCCCTCCAAAACAATTTTGACATTTTATAAGATAGATAAATACTCTGAGTGTCGGTCGCGCTCTGATATCACATGCCTTGGGCAGGTTGATGCACTCACCCTTGGCCTCGTGACGCTGGAGGCTACCACTCACATGCATGATATCAGAGCGCGACCACATACCTCAGAGTGGTATATCATATTATATATATATATATATATATATATATATATATATATATAAAATGGGTAGGGAAAATCTGTGACAATCCAATATCCTGATTGGCCAAAACATGTCACATGCCCATGCATTATTCCACAATGACTGCACGCTTCCCAGTACAACCACATGCCTGTACTATATTCAAGCCCTCTTCCAGTCCTTACAGCCTTCTCACCAGTAAAGGGATCACTCCACACCTGGCACAGAAAGGCTGCCCCCCCCGGCACACACACACACACACACACACTTAGCATAGCATAGGCAGGCTGCCACAAACAACCTGGCACCAACAGCAAATCAGTGCAGCTGACCCACACTGTCCTCATCAGGTGGATCCTACCATAAATATATCATGTTTTAAGCATCAACATTCTTTAAACACATATCTGGTTGATCCTGCCATGTTCACCCGTCTCTCCCATTTTAAAAAAATTTCACTTTCATATGTGTCCCGTAGCTTGACCGAGTGGTGTTAATTCTGAGAATGTATCTGGTGGCAGAGTTTAAAATATGGTGTCTCTTCTTCAAAAAAACAAGTAGCCTTATATTTTAAACTGAAGGGTTTGTAGTTTTTTCTCAGTGAAGCCGCCGACTGTAGCGGGTGGGGAGCGAGGGAGTCACCTGCTTTAGAAGGGAAGACGCAAGCCTGAGTGAGCGTTGCATAGCAACTCTCACTCTTGCTTGCATCTTCCCTTCTCAGGCCACTGACTCATTTGCTCCACTCCCACTATAGTCTGCGGCTTCACTGAGAAGAAATTACAGAACCTTTAGTTTAAAATACAAGCCTACTTGTTTTTTAGAGATGAGATACCATATTTTAAACTCTACCACCAAGTACATTCTCAGAATAAATACCACTCGGTCATGCTATGGGACACATATGAAAGTGAAAGTTTTTTTAAAATGGGCTAGACTGCAAAAAATGGCAGGATCAACCAGATACATTAGACATCACTATTTTCTAAACAATCCAAGGCAGGATCAAACAGATAGGTTCAAAACCTATCACAGTTATGGCACCATAACCAGATCATCTACTGTAAAGTAAATATTTATTCCAGCAACCAGATCACCTACTACATATAACATATTTGTGCAGGAACTACTTTTACTCCCCCCCCCCCACAATATTTGTGGCCATTTTATAAGATAGATAATCCACTCAGGGGTGTTTCGTGTCTTCGATATACACGCTTTGGGTGGTGAATGCACACCAAGGCATGCGTATATCAGAGTGTGACTGCACACCCTGTAGTGGATTATCTATTACATATAAAATGGAGATAATATCCTCCAAATCCAAATTTTTGATTGTATAAAATACATCACATGACCTTGCATATATCACAGCATGACCGCACACCTCCACTTTTAACCCCCTCCAAAACTATTTTGACATTTTATAAGATAGATTAAACACTCTGAGGTGTGCTGTCACGCTCTCATATACGCACACCTTGGGTGGTTGATGCACACCGAGGTGTGCGTATATCAGAGCAGGACCGCACACCTCAGAGTGCTTTATCTATTACACACACACATATATATATATATATATATATATATATATAAATTGGCCACAATAACGTTGGTGGGTATGACTCTCAGACAGAACCCAAAGGGTGATGGTAAACAGGTGCTCTCTGAGGAGGGGAGGGTAATGAGCGGAATGCCGAAGGGGTATGTTCTGAGACCAGTACTTTTCAACATTTTCATTGGAGACATTACTGACGGTCTAGAAGGGAGCGTGTGTTTGTTCACCAATGATACCAAGTTAAGTAATAGAATGGATAAGCTGGTGGGAGGTTGAACAAATGAGGGAGGACCTTAATAGACTGGAGAGTTGGTCCAAGGTTTGGAAGCTTGACTTCAATGAGGGTAAATGCAGTGTAATGCATATGGGGCATGGAAATCCGTGAGCAAAGTATGAGATCAACGGGGAGGGAATAACAGTTGTGGAGCAAGAGAGGGACTTTGGAGTCATCATCTCTTCTAACCTGAAAGTAGCAAATCAGTGTCAGGCCATGGCAGAGAGGGCAATCAGAATGTTGGGTTGTATAATTTGATGCATAACTAGTAGAAGGAGGGAAGTCATCATGCCGCTGTATATGGCCCTGGTTAGACCTCATCTGGAGTTCTGTGTTCAGTTCTGGAGACCGCACCTGAAGAGGGATACAGAGAGGGTGGAGGCGTTTCAGAGGAGGGCTACTCAGATGATACAGGGGATGCAGGGGAAGGCATATGAGGAATGGCTGAGGGAGCTGGATATGTACAAATTGGAGAATAGGAGAGACAGGGGGGATATGATTGAGCTGTTCAAATATCTAAAAGGTATGAACAGGACCTTTTTCAAATGAAAGGATGTTCATCAACCAGAGGAAACAGTATGAAGTTGGAGGGTGGACAGTTTATGGGTAACATGAGAAAGTACTGTTTCACAAAGGGGGTGGTTGATTCTTGGGATGACCTGCCATAAGAAGTAGTTGCGGCTAAGTCGGACTCAGGTTTCAAGCATGCATGTGATAAGCACATGGGTATCCAGGGAGGGAAGGGTGGATGGGTAAGGTCTGAGAAGGGGAAGGGGGGGGCTCAATAATGGGGAGATACTGGGCAGACTAGGTGGGCCATGTAGATCCTTATCAGATGACACTGTTATGTATGTAAGTATACTGCAAACCAGATGATAAATGTGGGTAGTGAAGGTAAGTGATTGGTCATATGTGATGCCCAGGTACTTAAACATGTCAACCTGGTCTAGGGTAATGCCCATTGAATTAAGGATGGTGATGTGGGGGGCGGCACTTGTTTCTTTTCTGTATGCTAGAGAAAAGCATTATCATCATCCTTTTGTAGTTTAGGACTAATTTGTTCTGCAGTAACCATTGTTCCATCAACACAAAACTGAGTTGAAAGTCATGTGTGAGGGTCTCCTGACTGGTTCCACTAGTATTGATGACTGCATCATCCTCATATAGTAACATCACTGATGCAGGACAGGCTGATGGTAGAGTATTGAAAAAAAGCTGAAGAGGAGAGGTCCCAAGACAGAGCCCTGTGGAACCCCTACTGTGACTGGCCTGGAGTCAGAGCAGACTCCATTAATCCTGACTTGCTGTGTTCAGTCAGTGAGGTAGCTGCTAAACCATTGCATTGTGTCAGCAGAGACACCAAGTGTGTGTAGCTTAGTGAGTAGAAGTGCATGATTTACCAGGTCAATGGCCTTGGTTAGGTTGATAAAGACAGACCCCAGTAGATGGCCTTTATCTAGGAACTCATGGAAGAAGTTAGTGTATTCTACTAGGGCCATGGTGGTGGTGCTGTACTGCTCGCGGAAGTCATGCTGGTGGGAACAGAGGAGGTTATACTGGCTGAGATAGGTGATGAGCTGGTCAGAAACCATTCTCTCAAGTGTTTTACAGAGAGATTATAGTATTGATAATGGTCTGTAGTTTGAGATCAGAGTATGGTCACCACTCTTGTGTACAGGGGCTACAAGGGTAGGTTTCCATAGTTGAGGGAACTTCGAGAATCTAATGGAGATGTTGAATAGTTTGGTTAGAGAGTGGGCTAGTTCATCAAGAGTGAGGGCCACTAGCTTCATACCTAGGGTGCCCCCCCATTCTGGTTTTATTGAGCACTCATTTAACATAATTGATAGTGTCTTTGGTGGAGATGGAGTTGAAGTAGAACCTGGGGACATTAGGAACCTCATTTTTAACTGGTAAGTCTATGGTCATGGTAATATCTTGGGGGGTCATTGTCCGGTGGTAGGGGTGGCGAAAAAAATCTTCCACGGGCAGAATTCAAGCGAAAGTATGACTTTTGCTTCTGCGAAAGTTCGGAAATTGATTTCTGAACTTCCGAGGAAATTCCGTTCGTGATCACAGCTCAAATTTGAAGTGGCATTTGCCATCCAAAAAGTCCTGGTGGCTAGTGGCCCCTCTCCCCACCCACCTCACATGTAAAAAAGATATCCATGGTGGCTAGTGGTCTCTCTCCTCCATCCGGTAACGCACCCATAAATGTACAGTAACCCACAACCCCCCTCATCACTATATCCACTTCTCCAGTTTAAAAAAACAAATCTCTGGTGGGCTACTGTTTTTTTTTTTTTTATAAATTTTAACCCCATCCCTGATCCCCAGTCCAAATTCATTGGTGGTCTCGTAGCACCCCCCCAGACCGTGACAGCTGTCAACATCAAAGGGCTCAGAATCACAGGAGTTTCTTTCTAAGATTGCACAACTAGAAATCTCCAGGACCTCACAAGAATGGACACATACAGTATTACAAGATTCCTAAACAAGGTACTGAATGACATGGTCAAATTAAAAGCCACCTCCTCCTGTACCAACCAGGATCTACAAAATCTAACTACCAGGGTTGTGGGCCCTGAACATGCTGTCTGGCAGCACAATGCTTTGCTGCAGCAACATCATTGCCAACTTTGTGAGCAACATTGACAAATCCAATACCTTCTACAAAAAGTTGAAGACATGGAGAACAGGGCAAGGAGAAAAAATATCAGGCTGGTGGGGCTGCCAGAAGGTATGGAGGGCAGGGACATGTGCATTTTCCTCATGGCCATGCTGCCAAAATTACTCAACATGGATGGCCCTCCAACAGAGATCAAGAGGGCACATAGGTTTCTAGCCCCCAAGCCCAGACAGGAGGACAGACCTAGACATATATTAATTAAATTCTTAAAATATCCCATGAAGGAGAGATACCTGAGAATCACCAGAGACAAGGGGGTAAGTGATGTTGGGCATCCATAGGCTGCAGTTCTTTCAAGATTACTGATACGAGTTGTCCAAAAAGAGACAAACATACTGTATGTGGCTGTCAAAAAAGAACTGTTCAACTGGAATATACAAGCCTCCCTTCGATATACCTCCCCAATCAGGGTACAATTCAGAGTGCAATTTTTGCTGTTCAGCACCCCTGAGGAAGTCAAACTCTTTCTCCAAGATACCCAAGGGGAGTGTCATCTGCCAAAACAAATGCCCCTGCCATGTGAGGAGTCAGAAAAGCCCCACAAAACTTTCACCACTTTCATGGTCTAGTGTCCCCCCATCCCCAGCAGTGTCCCACCACCCAGCTCCTACCCCCACCATAACCCCAGCAGCAGGGGGACTGGCACAGCCCTCTTCTCTCCTCCACAGATGGCCTGCCCACTGAACTGTTAATGAATGGGCGTATAAGTGCTCATTCATTGACAGCTCAGTGGGCAAGCTGGCCATGGAGAAGAGAGGAGAGGAGGGCTGTGCCAGTCTGCCCACTTCTGGGGTTACAATGGGGTGGGAGCGGGGTGGTGGGACACCTGCCTACTGGGAGGATGACTGGGGGGCACTGGACCACCAGGGATTTGGGAATGGGGATTGGGGATGGGAAGGGGGTTGACATGTAAAAACAAGAACCCACTAGACCACCAGAGATTTGTTTTTTTTTTAAACTGGAGAAGAGGAGATAGGTATGGGGGGTGTTGGGGGTTACTGTATAGTTTGGGGCACGTTACAGGGTGGAGTGAAAGAACCACTAGCTTCCAGGGCTTGTTTTATTAATACCAGGTGAAATTTCACCCAGTAACTTTCACGGATGTTTTCCGCTCTGCCACAGGCTGAAGTTCAGAAATTTTTGCAAAAGTTCCTTGATTTCCGCAGAAGTTCCATGGGGGTGGAAAATGGCAGTTTCACACACCCTTAGCTGGTGGGAGTACAGCACTGAGGTCTGTGAAAGCATTGTTGAAGGTATTGGCAATCACGGCTGGGTCCATAGTGACTTCGCCATTCATGTTAAGCAACAATGGGGGGGCTTTTTCCCCCTTCCCCTAGAGGTTGTGTCATGAGTCCCAGAAAGCTTTACCCTTGTCCTATGTATTACCATAAAGTAGGAGGCCTTTGCTTGCCTCATCAACTTAGTACATTGGTTTTTGGCAGCCACATATTCCTGCATTTGCACCAGCAAACCAGAGGCCCTGGCCTTGAACCAAAGCTTATCCTGGGCCTAATGTCTGCAAAGAAAGAGGGGCTGACCCAATTTGCTAAGGTGCCTCTCACGATTCACTTTCTAAAGAGGGCAGATTTGTCTGCTACTGAATGGGGTCACAAAGTAGCCCAGGGCCTGGTCAATGGGGGCATGGCATCCAAGTAGCTCAAGTCAATTTGGGCCACTTGGTGTTTAAATTCCTTCACTGCTCCCTTCCTTAGTAGAAAGAAAATCCAAGGTACCTGCGAACACTGGGAATGTGGTGTGGTGCATCTCCAGGGGCTGGCTAGCCCAATAGACTCCAACAATTTCCAAGATAGAGAGCACTCATAAAGCAGGAAGGATAATGAGCTTCACAGATTTAATTCAGTTTTAAAACAGAGGGTTAGTTTGTCCTGAAGCACTGGGGCAAGTGGTGGTCTCCATTACGTCATTAGGCCACACTCTGTTTTAAAAATAAATTAAATCTGTGAAGCATATAATCAGAGTCTGTGATCCTTTCTGCTTCATGAGTGCTCTCTATCTTGGAAGCTGTCCCTTCCTTAGTACCCTACTATAGGTAGTTCTTTGGGGTGACTTTTTTAGCTTGGTGGATTGTGCGCATAGTATAAGAGAGTGGTTGCATAAGACATCTGACAGTACTGTGACCTCAATGAGCCTTTCTGGGTGGGTGGCAAAGACCCAGTCAATAAGGGTGCTAGTGCCAGTTTTAAAGTTGGCCCTTGCACTGTCCTTGGGTAACATAGAGGTTGCTAATTTGATCTTTAACATTTGTGCTTGATTTTGAAGTTCAGTTTATGTTGAAATGCCCTACTACTAGGGTCCCGCGTCCCTGACTGGCTTGTTTAAAGAGGCTAGTGAACATATCTATTCCAGAGGGTTGATTTCCTGGAGGGATAGGTATACTGTCATAATTTTTTAGGCATTTTTACCATCAGGCATTCCTAGTCCTTATTAGCATTATCGAGTATGAGCTTGTGCCCTTGAATCATGTTTTACAAACTTATACAAGGCAGCCTCCACCTGACTTACCTATAGGGTCTTGTCTGAAAAGTTTATACCCATGTAGCCAGATGGAATCATCAGAGGTTTTGGTGATAACCAGTTCCCAGTTAGAGAGATAATGTCAGGCTGGACTTGGTTCACTCATGCCTCAAACTGCTCAATTTTGGCTAGTAGACTACCGATGTTTAGTGAGGCAAGTTTTAGAATAAGGGGAGTTATTGGGGGGTGCTCCATGGGGGGGAACCTGGGTTGGGGTGTATATTACCTGACAATAATAAGAGCATCAGCAGCAGTTTCTTAATTGGTTAGGGTAAACAATGTTGTAACCTAGCTTTCCTAGTATATGGCCTGGTTTCCAGTCTGGGGAGTTGCTTCAGACTGTGGGTAGTCAAGATTCAAGAGGGAGGTAAAACTTTTATAATATAGGCAGCTTTGGATAGGGGATGGGCAGTAGAGGAGGTAGTGCACTGTTGAGAAGTGGGGGTGGCATTAATCCCTGCTACCCATGAAAGCATACTTCTTTGAGGACCTAGATTGGGGTTGGGGGACTTGCCTGCAGGTCCTGGCTTAGGGGTTGCTTGCAACAGTAGGAGCAATAGGAAGGTTATTAGGCAGATAGTCAACACTGGGGAATGTACTTTCCACTTGGTTGTTAGCACACTGGACTCTGTGGTGGTGGCAAGGGCCAGTTCAAGTGATACTCAATGAGTTCCAGGGGCTAGAGGAATAACTAGGGGTATCAGAATACAACTTCCACCCAACATCTGTGGTCCTATTTTAGGTCAAATGATTCTTTATGGGGCACCCACTGTGTCCTAGGGTCATGTATGAAAGCATCTGAGACTTGATGCAAACAGCAGCTATCTAGGGTTGTGCAGCCATTTGTTTAGTACCTATAAGCTACTTGGGGAGGGGGGAAGAGGTAGCATGGGGTTGTAAGAGGTAATGGGGGTGATTAGGCAGGGGGAAGAGAAGGAAGCAATTTATTTGTGAGTGTGTGTGTGTGTGTGTGTTTGTTCACTGCTTATAAGCAATTATGGCAGATTCCAGTAGTGAAAGACATTTTCAGATCTAACAAACATGTCTTTTTGTTCTCATTTAGCACAATCATGATAGCACCTCTTGGGATTTGACCCACATAGCTATACAAATCAATAAAAGGTGATCACTCTTAATTTAACATAGCCTTTCAGTAACAATTATTAGGTAATTTATCTTATTCCACTTTAAATGCCAGTATCAAAAATATATAAAAGGGTTAGCCTCTCTTTTATGACAGAAATTCTTTTGTTTTAAGTTTACTCAATCCATACTGTCACTCTTGTGTTGCCATCTTTAATGTTACCACAACTGCTGTGCTAATACTATGCCCTGGGTGGAGATATCCAGACTAGATCAGATTACTATAAATTACTACTGGCTGCAATTTTCAAAGACACAAATCACATTTTATGGAGCTGGAAGGACACTACTTTCTTCAACTGCGAGCTGTGTGAGAAATTCTATATTGCACTTGATATCTGCAACAAACGTGCACTTTTGCTTTAATTCTGTGGGAGGTGAAACTAACCACCCTTGGTAATTGCTTTTTATTCACATTTATTTAGTGTTTAACCAAGAAGGGGCTTGTAAACTCTGTTTATCTTGTTAGTAACTTCAGAAGGATTTAAATACTGCATTTGGGTAGGTCCTTGGAGGTAGCTAGATTGTCTACTAGGATTTGCTGACAGTTAAACTATTTTTAAATGAATTACAGTTGGCTGAGGAGTTGAAAAAGAAACTTGCAAACTCTGATTATCTTGGAAGTAACCTCATAAGTGTTTGAATACTGAATTCTGGTTGTCCCTTGGGGGTAGCTGGATTGACTAATAGGATTTTGGGACAGAAACTATTTTTAAATAATTTACTGGTGCGTAGGAGTTTGTGATAGTTAAACTCTTTTTAACAGAGTTACTGGGGTTAAGGAGTGGTCACAGAAAAACCTGCAGTGTGAATTGAAACACAGACATCCTTAGGGGGCAGGACATTGTTTTCAGACCCAACAGGTTGTATTGGAACAGGAAGGGTTACATATAACCATTGGTAACAAATTGCCCTGGGTGGAGATATCCAGACTAGATCAGATTACTATAAGTTTCTACTGGCTGCAATTTTCAAAGACACAAAACACATTTTCTGGAGCTGGAAGGACACTACTTTCTTCAACTGCGAGCTGTGTGAGAAATTCTATATTACACTTGATATCTGCAACAAACATTCACTTTTGCTTTAATTCTGTGGGAGGTGAAACTAACCACCCTTGGTAATTGCTTTTTATTCACATTTATTTAGTGTTTAACCAAGAAGGGGCTTGTAAACTCTGTTTATCTTGTTAGTAACTTCAGAAGGATTTAAATACTGCATTTGGGTAGGTCCTTGGAGGTAGCTAGATTGTCTACTAGGATTTGCTGACAGTCAAACTATTTTTAAATGAATTACAGTTGGCTGAGGAGTTGAAAAAGAAACTTGCAAACTCTGCTTATCTTGGAAGTAACCTCATAAGTGTTTGAATACTGAATTCTGGTTGTCCCTTGGGGGTAGCTGGGTTGACTACTAGGATTTTGGGACAGAAACTATTTTTAAATAATTTACTGGTGCATAGGAGTTTGTGATAGTTAAATTCTTTTTAACAGAGTTACTGGGGTTAAAGAGTGGTCACAGAAAACCTGCGTGAAACAGGAAAAGACAGTCTTTCAAGCAACAGAGGGTGGTGGATCTAGGTTTACGTTGTTTGTTACAATTTTAAGATTTTCAGTGCAGGAAGAGTTTAAAGCACAGCTGACTTATTTTGGGGCTGATAGCTCTCGAGCACAAAACCAACAGGCCTGTTTTGGGGCTGGAAGGTTTACCTGTGTCTGACTTGGATGTGTGGATTTTCTCTGTTCTGATTAGCAGGGTATTTCTCTATCAAATTGTTGTGTAGGGCATCTTGCTGACAGGAAGACACTGATTGCAGCAGTGGGTCAGAGCTTTAGCTGATTGTTTTGTGAGGCACAGTTTAGGCCCAACCCTTCCCACCCCTCACCCCACCCACCCTGGAAATAGTTCCTTTATACCTGGGGTTCTGACATCATTTCCTCAAGAGTGCAAGGTGCATGTCACTGTCATATCCTCTAGCACACTGCACTGACAATATAAGCATACACATTGTATATTATAAATATATATTTCTATATTACAAACCAATCACACACACAAAAAACAAAACAAATGTGGGAAGTAGTGCAATGTAATGGCTGTGGGGCAGCAGTCTTCTGGGAGTCTTTCTGGAGGCTGAGATGCTGCCCTATTTGCAGACAACTCTCTGCCCTGAGGGAGGAAGTTGCCCGTCTTCAGGCCACACTGGACAGTAGTACGGGGACCTTCCCCCAGGCCACACTGGATAGTAGGAAGGGAACCTCCCCCATCCAGGGAGCACCAGAGCCACCACCACTACCTCAGAGGTTGTGAAGAAAACACAGCAGTTGGACCACAGTGGGCTCAGGAAGGGTGAGGATGGTGGAATGGAGGCACACCCAGTCAGTTGTTCCACTTCACAATCCATACACCATTCTGGGGGAGCATAGCTCCCCTATGGATGCACCCACAGAGGAGACTAAGGAGGCTGAGGACAGCTGTCACAAGGGAGGCCCACATAAAGAAGGCAGAGGACACCACAAGGAAAGGAAGCAGCTCCTGGTGGGGGACTCGATTATTAGGGGGATAGAACTGGGAGGAGCTGGGAAAACTGAAGTAAGGTGCCTGCCTGGTGCCATGGCTTGGAGGGACAGGAAGTGCATCCTCAGGATCACAACAACAGCTGCAAGGGATTCTGAGCTGGACGTAATTGTCCATGTAGGGACAAATGACTTGGCTCATCATGAGGTTAGAGCAGTGCAGGAGGACATTGCAGAGTTGGGGAGGGGCCTGAGACAAGTAGCACACACAGTATCCTTCTCAGAGGTGCTGCCTGTCAAAGGCATGGGTGAGGCGACGGTAATTGGCCCCATGCAGTTTAATGAATGGTTGAAAAAATGGTGCAGAGCACAGGGGTTTGGCTTCATTGGGGACTGGGGTTCCACCTGGAGGGACACCAGCCTATACTGGCAGGATGGTCTGCATCTGTCCAGGAAGGGAACAAGTCTTTTGAGCAATCGGTTTAAATGCTTCATTGGCAAGCTTTTAAACTAGTCAAAGGGGAGGCACTGACAAGCAGCAGAAAATCCCAGCCTCCCCTACAAAACAGGGTACTAAATGAGAAAAAGACCAAGGTAGAACGGTCAGTGGGGATGCTGCAAACAGAAGGTAAAGCCATCAAAAATGGAGAGCAATGAGTACCAATGCCCATAGTCTAGGTAACAAGCTTCCTGAATTAGTGGCCTTGATGGAGGAGGAACATCTGGATATCGTGGCAGTCACAGAAACATGGTACACACAAAACCATGACTGGGATGTAAACATACCAGAATACACTGTCTACAGGAGGGACAGGGAGGGTAAAAGAGGAGGAGGAGTAGTTCTTTACATAAGGGAAGGAATAAAAGCAACAGAACAAAAGGGTAAACAGGGAGGAGAAGAAGCACTGTGGGTAAATTTGGAGACAGGCAATGGCACCACAATCTGTACAGGGGTTGTATACAGACCTCTTCTCAGGGGAGGAAATGGACAAGGAAATGATAGAAAGTATACTTAGAATGGCAGAAAAAGGAGATATTGCTGATGGGTGATCTGAATATGCCAGATGTTAACTGGAATGCAGTTGCAGCTGCCACTTCAAAGATGCAGTTATTCAGATGCCCTACAGGGGCATGCCTTAGACAACTAGTACTGGAGCCCACTTGAGAGGGAGCAATATTAGACTTGATACTCTCAAATGGAGATGGACAGAGGATCACAGATGTAGAAGTGGGTAGCCACCTGGGAACTAGCGACCATCGAACAGTATGGTTCACAATAAACACAGCAACAGAGTCAAGCCATACAAAGGCAAAAGTACTGGACTTTAGGAGGGCTGACTTTGCCAAAATGGGTGAGTGCCTAGAACGCACTAGCAAATGGGCAGGAAGGAGGGGTGGAAGAACAATGGGGAATAATAAAAACTGCCATCACAGAGGTAACGAGCCTTTGTGTGAAGCAAATAAACAAAACAAGATGATGTAAGAAACCACTATGGTTCTCAAAGGAAGTGGCAGTGAAGGTTCAAGAGAAAAAGAAAGCATTCAGGAAGTACAAGGAATCGCAGAAGGATCAGGACAGAGAACTGTATCAGTTAAAGCAAAAGGAGGCTGAGAAGGCAGTCAGAACAGCAAAGGCCCAAACCAAGGAAAAGATAGCCAACTTGGTTAAGAAGGGGGATAAAACCTTTTATAGGTACATCAGGGAGCGAAGGAAGACCAAGGGAGGGATAGTGAGGCTTAATAAAGGGGAGGAAGGGTGGGCAGAGGGAGACTGTGAAAAGGCAGAATACTAAACAAATATTTTTGCTCAGTATTTACAAAGGAAGAGGGAAGGTACATAAAACAAACAGTAGTAACACTCTGGATACAGAAGTTGATACCGCCCATTTACAGAAGAAAGGGTTCTGAAAGAACTCATAAAACTGAAGGTGGACAAAGCAATGGTGCCTGATGGGATTCATCCCAGAATTCTAAAAGAACTAAGGGTAGAACTAGTGACACCACTGACTACCCTTTTTAACAAATCATGGGATGATGGGGTGGTACCCGAGGACTGGAGGAGGGCAGATGTGATTCCCCTTCACAAAAGTGGGAGCAAGGCAAAAGCAGGACACTACAGACCTGTTAGTTTAACCTCAGTGATAGGGAAAATGATGGAATCACTTCTAAAGGAAAGAACTGTCGAGTATCTAGAGGCCAGAGGGGCACAGGACCCTAGGCAGCATGGATTCACAGTGGGAAGGTCATGCCAGACGAATCTGATAGATTTCTTTGACTGGGTGACCAAAGTAGTAGATCAGGAGGGCTGTGGACATGGCCTACCTAGACTTTAGGAAGGCATTTGACACAGTCCCACACAAAAGATTAATATACAAGTTAGCCAGCCTGGGAGTGAGTCCCAGGATGACAGTCTGGGTAAAGAATTGGCTGGAGAATAGGACACAGAGAGTAATAGTAAATGGAGTCCACTCAGAAGAAAGGAGGGTTACTAGTGGGGTTCTGCAGGGTTCAGTATAGGATCGGGTCCTCTTCAATGTCTTTATAAGCGACATTGCAGAAGGACTGGAAGAAATGTATGTCTCTTTGCAGATGACACTAAGATCTGCAACAGAGTTGATGCACAGGGTGGGGTGGAAAGGATGAGAAGGGACTTGGCAAGGTTAGAGGAATGGTCAAATGTATGTCAGCTTAGATCCAATGCTAAGAAGTGCAAGGTAATGCACCTGGGAAACAAAAACCCAGGGGAAGAGTACACAATGGGGGTAAGATACTAACAACAACAAAAATGGAAAGGGACCTGGGGGTAGTCATATCAGATGACCTAAAGATGGGCAAGTAATGTGAGAGGGCAGCAAGGAGGGCTGGGGGGATACTGGGATGCATAGGGAGAGGCATCACCAGTAGAAAACAGGAAGTTATTATCCATCTGTACAGACAGCTGGTGAGACCCCATCTGGAGTACTGTGTGCAGTTCTGGAGACCAAATCTCCATAAAGACATAGACAGGATGGAAGCTGTCCAGGGAGGGCAACTAAATGGTCAGGTTTGCACCGGAAGACATATGAAGAGAGACTTAAGGAGCTTAATATGTATAGCCTCAAGGAAAGGAGGGAGAGGGGGACATTATAGAAACTTTCAAGTACCTCAAGGAATCAACAAAGTCCAAGAGGGTAGCATCTTTCAAAAAGAGGTGTGCAAGAACAAGAGGGCACAATTTGAAGATAGACAGGGACGGCTCAGAGGTAATTTAAGGAAGTATTTTTTCACAGATAGGGTTGTGGATGCATGGAATGGCCTTCTGGAGGAGGTTGTGGAGTCAAAATCAGTGGTGGAATTCAAGCAAGCATGGGATAGTCATAAGGCAATTCTGGGGGGTGGGGGTAGGAAGAAGTAGGCTGCTGGTTAACTAGGATCTGCAGCTTATCCAATAGGTAGGGAAATGGGCAGACTGGGTGGGCCAAGCAGTCCTTATCTGCCGTCAAATTCTATGTTTCTGTGTTTCTATGTTAATAGTATGCCAGTGCATTTAAATGATTTTTGATCTTAGAGAGCACAATCACAATGTTCCTTGTAAATGTACCCATAATAACTATACCTGTCTATAAAAAGGCCATCATTCTTAATTTGACATTGCCTCTTAATTATATATATTCTGTTTTTTCTTGTACCATCTTATTAAGTGCCAGTGTCAAAAGCATCTACCAGGGCTAACTTCTTTTATATAGCACATTTTTTTCTACTGCATCCATACTGTCGTCATTGTATTGCCATTTTTTAATGTCACTGTAACTGCCTATGCTAATACAATGTCCATCCATTTACATTTTAATAGTGATTGCTTATCCGTTCATATAAGATTATTATCATCCATATGGACTACAGGTGTGAACATCTATGCATGACATATCCCTGATTTTAAATACCATATGCTCTTAATTTTCCATGTGAGTTAACTAAACTAATTCTTTCCAGCTCATCTCAAAAAGTCCTACTGCTACTAAGGTTGCAAACAGTAGTATTAATTATAAATGTGATCATCTATATATTGAAAACCACCAACTATTAAAGGTGTGCTCTGCTAATTTTTCATTCAGGTTAACTTCACCCATTCTTACTCGCTTTTGACAAAGAGTTCAACCTGGGGCAAAATACAAAATTATAACCTCATTCTCAACTCCCTGGGGTTATGGACTTAAACTCCTTATTATTCTGATTTAAATTTGCATGTTCTAATTGCCATTCTAAGCTATATAGCAATTTGGCAGTGTTAAACATGGTGTAAATCTTTGCTATTTTTTTAAATAACTTTACTATTGCATATGATGTCCTCAGGCACCCCAGGGCTCAGGGGTGTGTCTCAACTATGGATGACTGGCAGCAGGTTCCCACACCACAGCAACTCCTGCACTTGGACCAAGGAGCTTGCTTCTCCCGCAGGGGACATGCAGAGCATGATTGAGATCAACAAATAGCTTTTCCTATGCCATGTGGAGGAGGGGGACTAGGGGACAAAACTTGGGAGGTCAAAGCACAATCACCACTGATGACAATGGCTGCTAGTACATCTGAGCCAGACATCATGCAGCCCTGCTACCCATAACTGGATAAGGATCTGGTCCAGGGGAGGATGGCTCCTCCCCAGAACCCCTCTTGCCATGCAGGTAAGAACCATGGGGAACTGAGTCAATGTTAGTGGAGGATGGGGCTGGGTGGTAGCAGAAGTAGTTTGAAGGTACAGTGGAGGCATGTGGGAGAAACATCAAAATAAAAAAAGTTTAAAAAATTGAAAGACACATGCATGTTACATCAGGTTGAACTGATTAAGAGCCTTTGCATAATGTAGCTATGTTGGAGGTCCCATCCATTGATCCAGAACACAACATTGGTAGCAATCCTACTGTATCTACTCCTGAAATGGGGAGGTTAGAGGATGTGTTCACCTTATGAATATGCTTCTTTGTGAGTGCCTGTGAGCATCATTCTGAGCTCTGAAAAGCAGCTATTATATATTTTGTTTCTTTCTTTTCCCTCTTTTGTTCATAATAATCCTAATTGTTTGGGTCATCCAGGTGAGGAAGGGCCATTATGGAGAATCCATTACATCAAAAAATAAATTTCGAAAACATGGATTACATCTAGTCCAGATGATGAAGGACCTACAATATCGCATGAAGCAGCAGAGGATAAACACACTCAAGTCCAATAAGGTGACAGGATTCAAATAGAATTCTTACTTAAGGTATATTTTGCCAAACTCAAGAATGCAGTACCAAATAGCCCCACTGCTTCAGGTCTGTAATGTGATAATTCATCAGGTGGTGTGACTAAGGGTTGCAACTCACACATTTAAATTCAACAAAAAATGCATGATCGTGAGAACAATGCTTTTGTAATCAGATCATAATCAAACCACAACAACCACAAACAAAGCTGTGCTTTTACATTACCATGCTTAACAAAGAACAATTTTTTTTATTTCTCTGCCCAAGTGATTGCGTATAAAAAGGAAAATGTGCAAAGTGAAAGCAACTATGTAAAAAACAGATATCAAAGACTGGTTTAGATATGATGCATTGTGTGCTAAACTAAAATAAAAGTACACAGAAAATCCTAAGTGTTGCTCAATAACACATATCTTTAAAACGGTAAGCAATTATTAATTAAAAGATTTGCAAAGCTTTAAAGAACAAAGACACACAGGCACAAAGAGAGTTAAATATTAAAATAACAACGGAAAAGTACCAGTACATCTGTTGGTAGTGGGATAAATTTGTCAGTAGGAATACAGTGATATACTTGCTAATTTCTTCTTTTTTATGCCATGCCTTGGACCTTGTGTGCCACATTTGCGAGCTGCCAATTAATGGCCAGCATAGCCAGGCTTTTGCAATATGCTCCTAGATTTGTGAGTGTTGATGTCAGGCTGCTCACTTTACACACAGGTTGACTTCTGCTTCCTTCCCCCTCCTACAGAATACTTCGCCCCATCACGGTACTTCTCTGGGTGCGCTTCAATCTTCAGCCTCTCTTTGTGTACCTGTGCCTTTGCCCTTTCAAGCTTTGCAGTTCTTACAATTGTTAATTGCTAACAGTTTTGAAGACATGTGCTGTTATTGAGCCACACTCATGATTTTCTGTGCAGTGTTATTTCAGGTTGGCACACAACGCATCATGTCTATCCCCGGTCTCTGACATCAGGTTCTAACATAGTTTTTCACTTTGCACCTTTTCCTTTTTATATTCAATCACTTGGGCACAGTAATAAAAAAAAATATATATATATATATATCTATGTTAAGTATTGTAATGCAAAACCACCGTATTTATCTGCTTTGTCTACCATATGATTGCAGCAGCATTATAATCAGTGTTGGAATTACACTTTATGAACTTTGGGAGCTGGGGGGTAGGCATAAGGATCATATCTTTAAATTGAGCCCCTCTTCCCATTATAAGTCAATAACAATGATGTGTGAGCTACCGGGGCCAAGTCCTGGCAAGCCCCCCTGTAATTACAACACCGATTATTCTCATGAATACGCATTTTTTTCTGTATTTCAGTGTGTGAGTTCTAGCCCATAATCATACCCTCTGATGAAGGGTCACAATACAGACCCTATGCATTAGAACTATTTGGTGCTGCCTTCTTGTCTTTGGCTAAATAAACTGTGTGCATTAGTACATGTACAGTAGTTCATTGCACAAATGTAGAATAATGGTTATTTGTGTTTTGTAAGTTTTGAATACAAATACCTGACCTCAAATTCTAGATTGAACAAACTGAGACCAACTGATCTGATCATAGCCCCTTAGTAATAAGGTTTATTAGTCCAAAAAGTAACAGAATTGATGTTGTCTGTTTTGATTATATAGAAAATTTTGTATAGGCAACTGTGTATTATGGATGTTTTTTCACAGCTGAGGTGTGTGATGACCCAAAAACCTCAAGAGTGAAGCTTGAGAGGTTTATGAGGGTATCACACACCAAGGGCATGTAAAAAAATCCATAAAAACACAGTGCCTATATCTTATTTTTTTACTGGTGCAGGATTTTTTTTTTGCAGCACTTGAAAAGAGAGGCAGAGTCAGTTGTCATAGAATGCAATGCTTTTACTTGCCAACAGAACCATTTGCAGAGATTTGATAAATGAATGCACTTTGTAATAGAACAGATTAACTTCAAACCAAAAAACTTGCTAATACTACCTCAAGAAACTGTTTTCGATGTGGGGCATATACTCTAGTTCCAACTTTATCCATCCTTCTGCATCTGGAATTTCAGCACCCATCTCCCCAGGATATTTTTCTGGTTTTGCATTCTGCACACCGAGCTGAAGCCAATAATCTTCATACGGAGTAAATCGGATGGAGGATTGCAACTTTATTGGACTTTGAAATTTCCACCTCACTGCTACTTCAGGCCTGTAAGACACTCACAGACCTTCAGGCTTGAGTTGCTAAGTATCCTGGCATACTGACGATGGCTCACTTCATCGATTATCAGATCCCCCTTACTCAATCAGTGGAACAACAACTGGGCAACATTACTTCCATGCTAAATAAAGTATTAATTGATATGGCTGCCCTTATTTCTACTACATCTGACACCAAGAAGGATGTGGAAAAACTAACTTCCAGAGTGGGAGACACTGAACTTCATGTTAAGTGACAAGATTAGATTCTTCATGACCAATTCCTACAAGTTCGGGACTGCCATAGTCAAATACAATACCTACTGGCCAAAGTCGATTACCTTGAAAATCGAGGAAGAAGGAAAAACATTCGAATTGTGGGACTTCCAGAGGGGGCTGAGGGCCCAGATATGATTTCCTTCTTATAAACATCTCTTCCACTTATGCTCAAGTTAGATCACCTTTATCCCTTGGAACTGGAAAGGACCCATAGATCTCTAGCCCCTAAACCCCAGCCTGGAGATCAACCCTGACCAATACTTTGTAAATTATTGAGGTACTCAGTTAAAGAACAGTGCCTGAAGGCTGCACGGGACCTTAGAACCTTAAGATGGGATGGGGCTCCCATCCAGATTTATCAGGATTACTCATATGATCTGTTTTGGAGACAAAGAGCCTATGAGCCAGTAAAGCAGTCCCTGTATAAACTTAATCTGCCTACTTCTTTAAGATACCCCGCATAGCTCTGGCTACAGTACAAAGGTGAATACCTTACATACAACTCCCCTGCTGAGGTGGAACTTTTCCTGGAGGATATCAGAGGTGTTGCTAGGCCGCACCATAACCCTACTCCACAACCATGTGGTGAAAATACACTGCACATGGACACTTCAATTCCACTGGATTGATCTCCTGGCCGTGTTTGTACACCACCCCCAGCGCCAGCTGAAAGGTCTGAATGGCAGGGGCATTACAAAGGCAGACAACAGAAGAAAGCATCCACTAAATCTGGAAAACCCTTACTGCCGGTGACAGAGAAACCGCAGAGAAACCGATCGAGGAGTAGGCAGCGGGCTCAACAGTTTTCAGGAAGTGACAGCTCCTCAACTTACTCTACACTGATAAAGCTATCTAATCTCTTTGAGCCACTTGGGGAGTTACTACCAGCAGCCCTGGATTTGCCCGAGGACTGCGTCAGCCACGAAGATCCCATTTGTCTGGATCAATCTTATGAGGTGACCGACTGGGCTGTCCAAGAGGAGGACTGGTAAGCTGAACCTCGGAGCCCTCAAGAAGGAAAAAGTGCCAGGAGCCAGGGGACGACATTTCAAGAAGGGTGAGAGACTCAGGACTGAATTGCTCTTTCAGACTGCCTAGGTAAGTGGTGCGGTTGAGATCTCTGGGTCCTCCTAGCTAGTGCAGTTTCGGGTTTCCTTGACGGTGGCTTTGCTGTGAAAGGTGTTCCTTCTATATTTGCGTGGTCCTGCGGCAACTGTGGTGAATGATCACAGTGCTCTTTTGTATTGCTTTCAGGGTGAGTTTGCCCCGTCTTTTCTGCACGCCTCAACCTCACCGCTTGCTTTCTGATGATTATTAACACAGATTTGGACCAGAAGAGACTGGGAAGGTTTGTCTCTCCGGGCTGATCAGTTCTTCAATAGTTAATTTGGGAGTATTATATAGGTTAATACCTCTCCATTGAGGGGATGATGTAATTGTAAATGTCAGATGAGAGTTCTCAATTGCTGCAGAATTTAAAATTTACAAACTGGCCCCCTCCATCAGATTTTTTTTCTTAGATTCGTCTTTCTGTATATGTGGCCAAGAGGCTCTGTCCCAGTGTTTTAGATCACCAGCCCCTGAAACAATACCTTGACTCTGCTGGCCTACTAGCTCCCAATGCAATGCATGGGGCCTGGAGCTGCTGCTTTGTACATACAAGGTGTCCATGCAGCTGAGGGATGGTTCCTATGGCTGGTACTGATATAGGGCCCGAGAGGGAAGATTTGTAGGCAGAATCCTAACCTGGGGATATGCTTATTTGTTTTTAAGCCTAAGCCTAATTGGGAGTAATAAAGTTTTCAAATGTTACATTTCTTGTTACAAAGGCAAATGATGACATAATGTACATATACACTGTAAATAGTGTTTGGTTCCTACTTACAGTGCCCCTAGCTTCTGATGTCAAACAGGGTTGTGCATGCTTCCAAATTCATCTAGGTGCAGTGATTTAAGGGGGATAGCACTAGATTGTCTGTTACAGGGACAATGCGTAATTATAGGTAAGCCCTAGTCACCTTCCTGGTGCAGGTTGAATCCTTGTTGGTATAGTGAAGGATGGTTGTTACAGCCAATTTAATACCAGTAGCACCCTGGCCTCCTCCTTTTTGAGTATAACCATGAACACAGGCCAGTCTTGAGTGAGTGTGGGTGCCTTTATTTCAGGATATGGATAGCTGGTGCCCTGCACACTATGGTCTCAATGGTCAATGTTGCATGTAATATGCTGACCAAGATGTGGGACTTGGAATTCTCACTTTACTCGCAATCCCCCGGGAGAGTCTTGGGTCATTGGGAGGTGTTGGATTTTTTCCAGTCTCCCTGGCTGATAATAGACTACAACCCCCACAAGATGTTCAGTGTACCCTCTCAGCATTTCCTTGGAGTAGTCCAAGAGTCTAATCCGTCGACCTCTCTTGCTGTTGAGGCACTCTCTTCACCTTAACCCCTTATGATGTGTCCACACTCTGAGCACAGCTGGCCCATACCACAGTGATATATCAGCTTTCTAGATCCCTCATTATCCTATTAGGGATATTTATAACTGCAAACATTATTTCAGGAGTTGCTAGGACTTATGAAGGGCTTTCTGTGGCCATACTTAGGGCAGCTACACTTCTTAAATTAGGATGGGGACCCATAGTTATATATCAGAGTATGTATGCTAAAACTCAGCTGTCACTTAGGATGGCTCCAGTGTTTGTTTATAGATGTTAGCACTCAAAATGGAAACATCCTGACAATGGCTAACTTATCAAATATCACTACCACTACTTGGAATGTTAGGGGTTTGAACATACCCATAAAGAGAAAATCAGTTCTAGATCAACTGAAGAAGTTGGGAACCCAAGTCGCCCTTTTGCAGCACACTAAATTAATCCACAAAGAATCCTCGAAATTGGTGAGGGACTGGGTGGGCACCGAAGTTCATTGTACAGCCAAATCAGCCAAACGGGGTGTCTCCATTTTGCTGCATAAATCACTGCAATGGCAACTTCAAGAGGTTTATAGGGGAGGTGATGGTAGGTGGATCATCTTGAAGGTGTCTACTCCCTCAGGTCCCCTGATCCTGGCAAATATATATGGCCCCAAATGAAGGACCTTATGTCTTTACATCAGTTGTCAGATGTGTGGCAGGTTATGAATCCCTCAGTAAAGGACTTTACCTTTTTCTCTGCACTGCACCAAATGGCAAGTAGGTTAGATTTCTGGCTCACTTCCCCAAACCTGTCTTCAGCTACCTCCAGAGTAGAGATTTCTCAAATATATATTTCAGACCATGCCCCTGTTTCCCTTACCCTCTTACCTGCAACGTGCACCTCCAAATCACTATTGTGGAGGCTCGACCCTCTCCTACTGTCTGACGAAGAATTTGTTCTGTGGCTTGGTACAGCCACAGAAGAATTCTTTCAACATAACTCCCCTTCCTCTGCCTCTGCAGCAAGCATATGGGAGGCCTATAAGGACATCATTAGGGGAGGAATCATTAATTTTGCTTCACACAGACAGAGGATGATGGACCTGGAACTTCAACAGTTAGAGAACACTTTAAAAGGTATGGAGGCCAAATACAATGTGAAGCCCTCATTGCTACAGTCTCCATCAGTTATATCCACCCTGTCTGCCATAGGAATAAAAATTAACACATTGGTAAGCAGAAAGGCTGTGCTCTGTATTCATAGGGCCCAACATCGCTACCAGGCCGAGGGCAAAAAGGCAGACAAGTTGCTGGCATATTGGCTAAAACAAAGGCAAGTTGAAAGAACTATAATTAGTCTAAGGGATGGGTCAGGAAAGCTCTCCCTAAATCCTCCTCAATTAACTATATTATGACCAAGTTCTATAAAACTCTTTACTCCTCCCATGGGTGTTGGAACGAAAATTCCTATGCTCAATTTATTGAGTCCTTACCCCTCACTAAACTCTCTGACTTACAGAAAAATACTTTGGACCAACCCATCACGGAGGATGAAATCAGAAGAGCCATTATTATCATGGCTCCTCATAAAGCCCCGGGGTGAGACGTTTTTTCTGTGGACTTTTACAGACTGATTCAGCCCTTGATTATAACTCCCTTTTCAAACATGTTGAATGAAGCATACTCATGTGGGCAACTTCCTCTTATTCTATCTGAGACCTTAATTACTGTACTTCCGAAAGAGGGTAAAGATCTCTCCCTCCCCGCCAGCTATAGGCCCATTTCGCAAATTAATGCTGACACCAAAATTCTGGCCAAAGTCCTCGCTACCATACTGGAAGAATTTCTTCCAGAGATTATTCATCCATCACAGGTGGGGTTTGTTAAGGGCAGAATCAGCTCAGACCATATTTAAGCCCTAGTAGCATTAATACAGGTGGCAGCTTCACTCCCAACCCCGGTGGCTGCTGTTACAATTGATTTCAAGAAGGCATTTGACTCGGTCAGCTGGGAATATTTACATGCAGTTTTGAACAATTTTAACATTGGCCCTTATTTTTCCACTTGGATAAAAATACTCTATGCGTGTCCTACCACCAGCGTTCTCACTAACAATGCCATGTCTGATCCGTTTCACCTGCACAGGGGCACCAGACAGGGCTGTCCACTGTCCCCCTTACTGTTTGTGATAGCTATTGAACATCTTGTGACTGCCCTAAGGAGCCATCCACGCATCCAGGGTATTCAGGTTAAAGACTAAAGCTACACCACCAAGCTGTATGCTGACGACTAATTGATCCTGAACCGAGACTTACCAAACAGTCTTCCTTACATCCTGTCCACCCTGCAAACATTTGGAGAATTATCTGGCTTGCATATTAATGTGGCAACATCGGAAATGCTTCCTCTTAATAATCACACATTGTCAGTGAGTGTGGGAACTCAGGGATTAGCCTGGGCTAAATCAGAAATAAAGTACTTGGGCATCCGACTTTCTTCCAAACTCTCAACCCTAATGGATATTAATTTAGAACTCCTACTGACCAAACTTCGAACTGCCATGAATAGATGGATACATTTGCCTTTTTCCATGGCAGGCAAGATCTCCGCGATTAAAATGCTACTTGCCCCTAGAATATACCATTTACTTTCTCACAATCCCTTCCTCTTACCCGACATATGGAACCAAAAGCTGAACACGCTAATTAGCTCTTTTCTCTGGGGTTCTAAAAGGCCCAGACATAGTTGGGCCAAGCTGAGGGCTCCACACCTAATAGGAGGATGGACCCTACCAGATTTTTCTCAATATTCTACTGCGTTTATCATAGCAAAGATATTAAAAGGCGTACGCCTCCAACACCACTACCACCCTCCAGCCTAGATCCAAATAGAAAAAGACCTTATGAAGGGCCCTTCGGTGTTAGCACTTGTGCCATATCCCATAACAAAACAGTACAAGAGTTGGCTTTCTATCCAACAGGCTCATTTGGCATGGCAAAAACTGGGACTCGTATCCTCCCACTGTCTAGGTCTGGGGAGATACACTCCACTCTGGCATAGAAACATAGAAACATAGAATTTGACGACAGATAAGGACCGCTTGGCCCACCTAGTCTGCCCATTTCCCTACCTACTGGATAAGCTGCAGATCCTAGTTAACCAGCAGCCTACTTCTTCCTACCCCAACCCCCTAGAATTGCCTTATGACTGTCCCATGCATGCTTGAATTTCACCACTGATTTTGACTCCACAACCTCCTCAGGAAGGCCGTTCTATGCATCCACAACTCTCCCTGTGAAAAAATACTTCCTTAAATTCCCTCTATCTTCAAATTGTGCCCTTTTGTTCTTGCACACCTCTTTTTTTGAAAGATGCTACCCTCTTGGACTTTGTTGATTCCCTTGAGGTACTTAAACGTTTCTATCATGTCCCCCCTCTCCCTCCTTTCCTTGAGGCTATACATATTAAGCTCCTTTCATCTCTCTTCATATGTCTTCCGGTATAGACCCTGCACCATTTTAGTTGCCCTCCTCTGGACAGCTTCCATCCTGTCTATGTCTTTGTGGAGATTGGGTCTCCAGAACTGCACACAGTACTCCAGATGGGGTCTCACCAGCTGTCTGTACTGAGGGACAATAACTTCCTGTTTTCTACTGGTGATGCCTCTCCCTATGCATCCCAGTATCCCCCCAGCCCTCCTTGCTGCCCTCTCACATTGCTTGCCCACCTTTAGGTCATCTGATATGACTATCCCCAGGTCCCTTTCCATTTTTGTTGTTGTTAGTATCTCATCCCCCATTGTGTACTCTTCTTCTGGGTTTTTGTTTCCCAGGTGCATTACCTTGCACTTCTTAGCATTGAATCTAAGCTGACATACATTTGACCATTCCTGTAACCTTGCCAAGTCCCTTCTCATCCTTTCCACCCCACCCTGTGCATCAACTCTGTTTCAGATCTTTGTGTCATCTGCAAAGAGACATACTTTTCCTTCCAGTCCTTCTGCAATGTCACTTATAAAGACATTGAGGAGGACCAGTCCTAATACTGAACCCTGCGGTACCCCACTAGTAACCCTCCTTTCTTCTGAGTGGACTCCATTTACTATTACTCTCTGTGTCCTATTCTCCAGCCAATTCTTTACCCAGGCTGTCATCTTGGGACCCACTCCCAGGCTGGCTAACTTGTATATTAATCTTTTGTGTGGGACTGTGTCAAATGCCTTGCTAAAGTCTAGGTAGGCCATGTCCATAGCCCCTCCCTGATCTACTACTTTGGTCACCCAGTCAAAGAAATCTATCAGATTCGTCTGGCATGACCTTCCCGCTGTGAATCCATGCTGCCTAGGGTCCTGTGCCCCTCTGACCTCTAGATACTCAACAATTCTTTCCTTCAGAAGTGATTCCATCATTTTCCCTATCACTGAGGTTAAACTAACAGGTCTGTAGTTTCCTGCTTCTGCCTTGCTCCCACGTTTGTGAAGGGGAATCACATCTGCCCTCCTCCAGTCCTCGGTACCACCCCATCCTCCCATGATTTGTTAAAAGGGTAGTCAGTGGTGTCACTAGTTCTACCCTTAGTTCTTTTAGAATTCTGGGATGAATCCCATCAGGCCCCATTGCTTTGTCCACCTTCAGTTTTAAGAGTTCTTTCAGAACCCTTTCTTCTGTAAATGGGCCGGTATCAACTTCTGTATCCAGAGTGTTTCTACTGTTTGTTTTATGTACCTCCCCCTCTTCATTTGTAAATACTGAGCAAAAATATTTGTTTAGTATCTCTGCCTTTTCACAGTCTCCCTCTGCCCACCCTCCTCCCTTTATTAAGCCTCACTATCCCTCCCTTGGTCTTCCTTCACTCCTGATGTACCTATAAAGGTTTTATCCCCTTCTTAACTGAGTTGGCTGTCTTTTCCTTGGTTTGGGCCTTTGCTGTTCTGACTGCCTTCCCAGCCTCCTTTGCTTTAACTGATACAGTTCTCTGTCTTCTCCTTCTGCGATTCCTTGTACTTCCTGAATGCTTCTTTTCTCTTGAACCTTCACTGCCACTTCCTTGAGAACCATAGTGGTTTCTTACATCGTTTTGTTTTGTTTATTTGCTTCACACAAAGGCTCATTACCTCTGTGATGGCAGTTTTTATCATTCCCCATTGTTCTTCCACCCCCTCCTTCCTGCCCATTTGCTAGTGCATTCCTTAGGCACTCACCCATTTTGGCAAAGTCAGCCCTCCTAAAGTCCATACTTTTGTCTTTGTATGGCTTGACTCTGTTGCTGTGTTTATTGTGAACCATACTGTTCGATGGTCGCTAGTTCCCAGGTGGCTATCCACTTCTACATCTTCTACATAATCCTTACCTTTGTATTAACAACGCCCCTATGTACTGGGTGGGATTGGCTTTTAAAGGGATATTGAGTACTGGTGATCCTCAAATCCCAGGACATTCTGACATGGACTCATTCCAAGGTTTACAAGTCAGATATGACCTGCTCCATAGTGACTTTTGGAAATACCTTCAACTGAGAAGCCTCTACCAATCCTGGGTTAGGAGGAGATGCATTTTTGTTTCCTGTAAAAAATTCAAAACTGCAAAATCCCTCCCTCTCCCTCTTAAAGAATGGATTACACACTCCAAAGGTAGAGCTGGTCTTATACAGAGATTTTTAAGAGATAGTGCTCCTAACCCCTCTCTGCCGGACAAGGTCAAGTGGGCCACCGCATTGGAGACCTCCATTACATATTTACAATTGTGGCAGTGCTGGATGAGAATTCACCAGGCCTGCTGCATCCCCCAAAGCCTCCTTTTACAGAACAAAATAATGCACCTCTGGTACTATGCTCCGTCCCAACTTAAAAGGATGGGTCTTCTTTCCACTGACTATTACTGGAGGTGTGAGGCCCCAGAGGCAGATCTGCTCCACATCCTGTGGTCATGTAAACCTCCGAAGCCCTACTGGGAGGCCGTAATACAGCACTGCTCTGATATCCTAATGTCGACTCTCCTGGCAGATCTGGGTTTATGGATACTGGGCCTAACACCTGAAACTCTTATCCTGCCAGAGCTTCTATAGTATGGCTTATACAGGCCTCAGCAGAATGCAAATGACTTATTATACGGCGCTGAAGAACTGCAGAGGCCCCTCTCATTTCAGAATGGCTGGGCACTGTGGAAAGGATGGCCACTTTGACTAGGATATCGTTCTATAAAAACCAGTGTCTAAACAAGTTTGCTGAGATATGGGCCCCCTACATGACGTATATTGACTCTAATAAGTGTGTCTTGTCCCCCAGATATTTGAAGGACAAATTGAAACCACCCTGACTTCCTAGTAGAACTGGTTGCCTGTTTATTCTGCACTGTTATTGTTCCTCTCTATATAGCTATCATGAGCGCTCCATTTCTGGATGATTTATTTTTGGTTCCCCCCTCACTACCAGTTTCTTACCTTATGTGAAGAAGCGCAACCATTCCTGCTTCCATCCAACTGTACAGTGAGTATGTAATTTTCTAGTATGCAGTCCTTTAATTTTTCTGTAGCACAGTAATTAGGTTTATAGTCATTATTTAGAAGATGTTTCAATAATTTAGTGCTATTACTTATAAACATGCCTGTCAGGCGATGTAGTTCTGTAGCCTCGGCTGTATGTATTGAGTGGTATTGCTGTAAACCACTTTCTCAGCCACTTTGTCTAATGGTTTAAGTTCTGTAATAAGTCTGAAATCTTTCAATAAAAAAGACTAACTAAAAAAAAAAGAAACTGTTTTCAACTTTAAACATGAAATTCAAAGAAAATTCAAGAACACTGTTTTTGTTTTCACACCACCGCTTAGAACAGTGCTGATTTTAAGTTGGAGAGAAAGGTAGTTCAAAGGCTTTGTAAATACTGTTTAACCCTTTGAAACAGTTATCTGAACTCATTTGATTTTAGTCCCTGAGAGAAAGGATTTCCATTGCTGAGGTCTGTGCTGGTTATCAGGGATATGTAGGTCATCAATCCAGTCAGGAGCTGTGGAAAAAAAATTAAGTGTGCATGTGTCAGTTGTGATTTTTATGGCTGCATGCATGGGCGGATCCAGGCTGAGGTATTGCCATGTTGTAGGAGAGAAAAATTACTGTGGTAGCATGTGACAGGAATGTGAGGCAGTTGTCCCCTATTAAGTGTTTCGACTGGTGCTGCGGCTCATATCTCTGCCTCTTGCTTAAAGCAGCAGTATGACATAAAAAAGTCAGTACCACATAGATGTCTTCTTTCTGATCTGTTGAGCATGTAGCTGTTTAAAATGCAGTTTAACAGTGCAGCATTTGGCTGAAAAGATCCCTGTTTCTTCTGTTTTTGTTTACATTTGTATAACTGCCGTGATCTTCCCCCAACCTGTGCTGTCTACTGCACACACATAAAGACATTTTGCTTTGTTTATGACTGGTTAGGCTCCTGTGTTGTGCATGTGCTGTGCTGCTGGAAAGTTTTCTTTCAATTCCCAAAATAAAGTATACTAAATTCATTGGTGAATGGGTTAATTTACAAGGAATGTAGCTAACAGTGGGAGGTAACTTGAGACAGGATCAGATGGAAGGCTGAGAGACAAGCTAACTTCTGCCGGGTCATACCTGAAAATAGGTAGCCTTTACCTAGTGTTTCTACCTGATCAATAAAAACTAAATAAATGTCATTATGCTCCTGTGACATTTTAATGAGATATGTGACTCCTAGCTTTTGCCAGCACTAGTTCATCACAATAATTCAAGAAACATTAGTTAAATGAGTTCCTGTACAGAACTGTTTTACAGCAGTTTGCTTCTGGTATGTGCTCACAAAAGCAAACCATGTTTATTTTGCAACATATCTCAAAAACAGAAATAGGGCACAAGCAGGAAGAATACTCCAGATACTGGAAAATTTCACAGATAATACTGTTTTTAGTAAACCCCCAAGTAACACACTGAGCTGAAACTGTACTTCCTCAATTTGTGAAGGATCACTGCATGCACAAAACAGAACTATAACACAAAGGAAATGTGATACCTAGGAGTCAGGCAGCTGGAAACAAGGAGGGAGCTATATACCACTCATTCAGTTTATTACTATTTTACTATTTACTATTACTGATATTTTGTTTTGAATGTGGCAGCACTGCAAACATAAAGAAAGTGGCATGGGTTCTAATCCCACCATATGATTTCTGCACCATGTGTAAACAAGCTTTGAATGTGGCAGTACCACAAACATGCAGAAAGCAGCATAGGTTCTAATCACATGATCACTGTACAATGAGTCAACAAGCAGATTTTTTTTTTTTGACAAGGCAAACAATATCTGTACTCAGACAGACATAGGAAATGCAAACAAATAAAAAGGAAGCCCAGCAAGAACGAGTAAGAAAATGAACACTGTTAAGCAAAGTACCAGATAGTTATGTTTGCTATATGAATAGCACCCTGTGGGATGAACAAGGAAAAATTGGTATTTCTATTCAGTTGAATGTCTACAACTCAGAAACATTCAACATTTCTCACTAGTGAGATTCTTGATTCTTGAACTTTAGAGAGTAAAACACCACAAACTGTTATTCTGTTTGCACAGCAAAACCAGCATGGGTACAGTAGTCACTTTATAACAGTGGCAACTAGTCATGAACACATACTTCTTATCAGACTAGAAGTCTCCATGGAAGATTTTTTTTTACCAGAAGTGTTATGAAAAAATAAAAAAACTAATGAAATAATAAAC
Source organism: Neoceratodus forsteri (assembly GCA_016271365.2). Lineage (NCBI taxonomy): Eukaryota > Metazoa > Chordata > Ceratodontiformes > Ceratodontidae > Neoceratodus > Neoceratodus forsteri. The sequence goes on from CM057454.1 coordinate 814,667,305, forward strand.
CTTGTAGACCAGGGAGGGGCTGCAGACATGGCCTACCTAGACTTTAGCAAGGCATTTGACATAGTCCCACACAAAAAATTAACAAACAAGTTGGCCAGCCTGGGAGTAGGTCCCAGGGTGGTAGCCTGGATAAAAAATTGGCTGGACAACAGGATGCAGAGGGTAATAATAAACAGAATCCACGCCAAAGAAAGGGGGGGGTTACTAATGGGCTACAGCAGGGTTAAATACTTGGACTGATCCTCCTTAATGTCTTTATAGATGGCATTGCAGAGGGACTGGAGGGAAAAGTATGCCTCTTAACAGACAACACAAATAGCTGCAACAGGGTTGATACATGGGGGGGAGGGGTGGAAAGGATCAGAAGGGACTTGGCAAGATTGGAGGAATGGTCAAAGGTATGGCAGCTTAGATTTAATGCAAAGTGCAAAGTAATATACCTGGGAAACAAAAACCCAGGGGAAGGGTATACAATGTGGGGGAGGTACTAACAACAACAAAAATTAAAAGGGACCTGGGGGTAGTCATATCAGATGACCTAACGGTAAGCAAGCAATGTGAGAAGTCAGTAAGGAGTGCTGGGGGGATACTGGGATACATAGGGAGAGGCATCACCAGTAGAAAACAAGACGTTGTTATCCCTCTGTACAGACAATTGGTGAGACTCCATCGGGAGTACTGCATGAAGTTCTGGAGACCTTATCTACACAAGGACATAGAGATGATGGAGGCAGTCCAGAGGGCAACTTAAATGGTGCAGAGTCTGCATCAGAAGCCATATGAAGAAAGACTTAAGGAGCATAATCCCTGAGCTGGTGGCCTTGATGGAAGAGGGATGCCTGGATATCGTAGCAGTAACAGAAACATGGTACACAGAGAACCATGACTGGGATGTTAACATACCAGGGTACATAACCTACAGGAGAGACAGGCAGGGGAGAAGAGTGGGAGGAGTAGCTCTCTATGTAAAGGAAGGGATAAAAGCAACTGAACAAAAGAGTAAACAGGGAGGAGAGGAGGCACTGTGGGTCACCCTGGAGACTGGAAAGGGCACCACAATCCGAACAGGGGTTGTGTACAGACCCCCATGTCAGGGGGAGAGAATGGACAAGGATATGATAGAAGGCAATCTTTGGATGGCAGAGAAAGGGGAGATACTGTTGACGGGGGACCTGAATATGCCAGATGTTAACTGGAGCACATTTGCTGCAGCCACATCCAAGAGTAGGGCCATTCTCTATGCCCTACAGGTGGCAGGCCTCAGACAGCTAGTTTTGGAACCCACTCATGAGGGAGCAATCTTAGACCTTGTACTCTCAAATGGGGGCAGAGAGAGGATCTCAGATCTAGAAGTGGGTTGCCATTTGGGAACAAGTGACCATCAAACAGTGTGGTTCACATTAAACTCAGCTACAGAGTCAAGCCATACAAAAGTGAGGGTTCTGGACTTCAGGAGGGCTGACTTTGGCAAGATGGAGAGTGCCTCAGAAAAGCACTAGCAAACAGACTAGAAGGAGGGCAGAGCAACAATGGGAATATAAAACTGCCATCACAGAGGCAACAAACCTTGTGTGAAGCAAATAAACAAATCAAAATGAAAGAAAAAAACACTATGGTTCTCAAAAGAGGTGGCTGGAAAGTCAAGGAGAAAAGATAGCATTCCGGAAGTATAAGAAAACACAGAAGGAGCAGGACAGAGAGCTGTACCAGTTAAGGCAGAAGGAAGCAGGGAGGGAAGTCAGAATAGCAAAGGCCCAAACTGAGGAAATGATAGCCAACTCGGTTAAGAAGGGAGATAAAACCTTTTATAGGTACATCAGCGAGCGTAGAAAGACAAAGGGAGGGAAAGTGAGGCTGAATAGAATGAATGATGGGTGGGCAGAGGGGGACAGTGAAAAAGCAGGGCTACTGAATGAATATTTCTGCTCAGTATTCACAAAAGTGGAGGGAGAAGTGCCTAATCCAATTAACAGAAGCACTCTTGATAGGGGGGACGATCCCAGTCCTTTCACAGAAGAAAGAGTTCTTCAAGAACTCCTAAAACTGAAGGTGGACAAAGCAATGGGGCCTGATGGAATTCACCCCAGAATTCTAAAAGAATTAAGGGGTAACTAGTGAAACCACTGGCTACTCTTTTTAATAAATCATGGGAGGATGGTGTGGTACCCAAGGACTGGAGGAAGGAGGATGTGATTCCCCTTCACAAAAGTGGGACCAAGACAGAGGCAGGAAACTGCAGACCTGTCAGTTTGACCTCTGTGGTAGGGAAAGTGATGGAGTGACTTCTGAAGGAAAGAATTGTTGAGAACCTACAGGTCAGTGGGGCACAGGACCCAAGGCAGCATGGGTTCACAGTGGGAAGGTCATGTCAGATGAATCTAATAGATTTCTTTGACTTGGTGACCAAAGTAGTAGACCAGGGAGGGGCTGTGGACATGGCCTACCTAGACTTTAGTAAGGCATTTGACACAGTCCCACACAAAAGATTAATAGTCAAATTAACCAGCCTGGTAGTGAGTCCCAGGGTGGTAGCCTGGGTAAAACATTGGCTGGACAACAGGACACAGAAGATAATTGTAAATGGAGTCCACTCTGAAGAAAGAGGGGTTACTAGTGGGGTACCACAGGGTTCAATACTGGGTCCAGTCCTTTTTAATGTCTTTATAAGTGACATTGCAGAGGGACTGGAAGGAAAATTATGCCTCTTTGCAGATGACACAAAGATCTGCGACAGGGTTGATACACAAGGAGGTATGGAAAGGATGAGAAGGGACTTGGCAAGGTTGGAGGAATGATCAGAAATATGGCAGCTAGGCTTCAATGCAAAGAAGTGCAAAATAATGCACCTGGGAAACAAGAACCTGGGGGAAGAATACACAATGGGGGAGGTAGTAACAACAACAAAAAAGGAAAGAAACCTGGGGGTAATCATATCAGATGACCTTAAGGTTAGCAAGCAATGTGAGAAGGCAGTAGGGAGGGCTGTGGGTATACTGGGATGCACAGGGAGAGGCATCACCAACAGAAAACAGGAAGTTGTTATCTCTCTGTACAGACAGTTGGTGAGACCTCATCTGGAGTGCTGAGTCCAGTTCTGGAGACCCCATCTCTGCAAGAACATAGACAGGATAGAGGCAGTCCAGAAGAGGGCAACTAAAATGGTGCAGGGTCTGCAAAAGAAACCGTATGAGGAGAGACTACAGGAGCTTAATATGTATACCCTTGAGGAAAGAAGGGGGACTTGATAGAAACTTTTAAGTACCTCAGTGGAATTAACAAAGTCCAAGAGGGTAGCATCTTTCAGAAAAAGAGATGTGCAAGAACAAGGGGATACAATTTAAAGATAGAGGGGGGCAGTTCAGGGGCAATGTGAGGAAGGATTTTTTCACAGAGAGAATAGTGGATGCATGGAACAGCCTTCCCGAGGAGGTTGGGGGGTTTAAAACTGTGGGAGAATTCAAGAATGCATGGGACAGACATAAGGCGATTCTTTTGGGGGGGGTAGGAAGAAATAGGCTGTTGGTTAACTAGGATCTGCGGCCTATCCTGTAGGTAGGGAAATGGGCAGACTAGATGGGCCAAGCAATCCTTATCTGCCATCAAAGTCTATGTTTCTATAATATGTATACCCTCAAGGAAAGGATGGAGAGGAGGGATATGATAAAAACATTCAAGTACCTCAAGGGAATCAACAAAATCCAACAGGGTAGCATGTTTAAGAAAAGAGATGTGCGAGAACAAGGAGGCACAATTTGAAGAAAGAGGGGGGCCAGCTTGGGGCAATGTGAGGAAGTATTTTTTCACAGGGAGGTTGGTGGACACATGGACCAACCTTCCTGATGGAGTTGTAGGGTCAAAAACAGTGGGGGAATCCAATAATGCATGGGAGAGACATAAAGCAATTCTAGAGGGAGTAGGAGGAAATAGGCTGTTTGTTAACTAGGATCTGCAGCTTATGAAATAGGTAGGGAAATGGGCAGACTGGGTGGGCCAAGCAGTCCTTATCTGCTGTCAAAGTCTATGTTTCTGTGTTTCTAAGCATAATCCCAAGCTTGAACCTTTGCAACCTGAAATCACAGCCTGTTCAAAGTTAATCTAAGACCATTGCATCTAATGCTATATGAAGTAATTCATTTCACAATGGGGAGTCTTATCATAAGTAAAACTTAACAAGCATTTAATTATAAAGTATGAGCCTGTGAAAAGGAACAGTAATCTTTATTCATGTTTAGGAAAATGATTTAAACAAACACTCCTGCTATGGAGTAGCCAACAGCTGTTATCATTTTACTGCTACATGGGCGGAGCTCAGCAGATGTTTTGTGATCACTGTAGGAAAAAATGGTCTATGAATGGAATGTGACCCTGTGTTCTCCTACAGTGATGCACCACTGTCTGTACAGCGCTGACTCCATTGGCACTGTAATCTGTCAATGAATCTCCCTTATGCGGAATGGTCTTCCACATCACCCACGGTCACACTGCTTTAGGTCCGCACTTCCGTCAGAACTGCACACATGCGAGTATCATGCATGCACAGTTCCATTGCTACTGCCATCTTACAAATGGCAAATCACTGCTGCTCGACAGCTGTGCCATTCACTCTGAAACTGCCGCCACCACTCCAAAAGCCACTGCCACTCCGATACCCATGCCCCACTGCCACTGCAGGTACAATTGCTGCGCAGCCGTAGCGGCTCTGATCAGAATTTGTTTTAACAGGTGCATGTACTTTACTTAGGGAATACTTGCAATATTTCTGACTGTTTTGTACTTTCTGTGGTGTCAGTTTACTTATTTATTTGAGTTTTGATGTGATATGAGTTTGCGTGTTGGATGGTACCTATTTGAACATAGAAACATAGAATCTGATGGCAGATAAAGCCCACCTGGCACACCTAGTCTGCCCATTTTTCTACCTACAGTATAAACTCCAGATCTTACTTGATCTGCAGCCTACCTCCTATGGGAACCTTCACATTAATTTGAGTCACTGTCATATAGGACCCATGGCCATGGTCTCTTCTAAGCAGGAGCGTGGTTGTATATGTTTATTGACACTTCCTGGTAGAAGATGCACTTGGGACTGGAGAGTGTTCACAGGCTGCGTGCATTACAGTCCATACAGAGAGCAGCAGCAGTAAGGGAGGTAGGAGTTGAAGATTTTCCAGCAGGCACAGTAGAATTTTCACTTTATGCAGATGCATTGGTGGTGCTCAGTGTTGCTGCTATGTCTGAGACTTTGCTGAAGATATTGGAAATTTGTCTTTGTTTTGTTTCACAGTTGTTTATGCTTTCAAGGCTTTTGTGCTTGAAATTCACTGAACATCTGTCAGTGCAATGCTGGTGTAAATTAACTGTTGAATGGAAGTTTTTCTGATACTGTGATTAGTTATTCTCTTGTGTTCTGGGATGCTGGCAGATAGTTTCATTTTTGACGCCATTTGTTTCAGTTTATTCATTCTGATTTTCATATTTCAGAACCACAGTGACTTATCAGGTTTAAAGTTTTTATTTGAAGCCAGATAGGTGGGGGCATCCTCTGTTAGAATGCTTTGGGGGCATGTTTGCCTTATGTATGTTATATGCAAGGAGTGGATTTCTTTTTTTTTTTTTTTTTTTTGGAGGTCCTCCGTCTTCCTTCAGCCTAGAGCTCCCACTACCTGCCCATTTGCCACCCCTCCCGGTCACCCCCCGGCTTTCTCCCTGGAGGGCGGGGCCGTGGCACTGGTACCCCCTAGCTCCAGTGCCGCGGAACCAGTAACTAGTTGGGAGTGCGGCGGCAGGGGTAATTGAAGCCCCTGGGGAGGCTTCACCCTAGATGGAGGACCTCCTCCTTTCTTCCTCCTCCTTGCTTTCCCTCCGGAGGCGTGACATGCAATGGTGCCAGCCCCGCCCTGCCTCCTCCCCCGATGTAAGCGCCGCAGCTGCCGAGAGCCCCCCCAGCCTCCGCCAGGGGTCCCTAATGCTCCAAGTGCTGCCCCTAACCCTCCCCAGAGAAGGAGAGCAGTCCATATGACGCTTGATCCCTCTCCCTCTAGCCAGCCCTCCGACGACTCGGGTCAGTTCCCGAACCCGGTTCACCAGCGTCGCAAGCGGAAATCCTACCGCTGCGTCGACGGGCCGGCTAAGGAATGGATTTCTGTCTAGGTTTGCAGTATTTTCGTATACTCTGAAGCACACTGCCTGGACATATCAAGGTTTTCCCCAGTTCTAGTTCTGGCTTGTCTTTCCTGGTACTGGAAGAAATAGTGGCCTTCTGAATCCTTTCTCCACGTTAGGTAATATTTGTCTTTAGTGTGGAGGGCAAAGTGGAGACCAATGTGAAGAAATTGAAAATTTTGCAACCCAGCTGGATGTTTTAAATATATGGTTTTGGAAGTATACAAGACATTTATATCTTTTTCACTAAGAGGTTGGGCTTTTAATAGTCTGTTTCCTTTTCCTAGTTTATTTAGGTATTTCTGCTTTGCTCTGAGGGTTCATTTGGTTTCTGTGAAGACTGTCTAAGCTCTGGAAAATTGAAACAGGGTATTTTAGTGACTGCAAGTGTCTGTCTATACTTGCAAGCATTCTCCTGAGTGTGCTTGTTTCATATTCAGAACCATCAGATCTTTTTTTGCACAGTTTGTGAAATCTGTATTAAGTTTAATTCTTTGGGGAAATTTCTGTGAGAGTTCTGGTTTCATTTCTCTGTGCCAGGAACGTGTTGAGCAACTTTAAGTCGCTACCTGTCTTTGGGGCTGTACTCTGGTTTTGCTACTTGTTTTTTTAGTTATATCTTTTTGCTGTTGCCCACTTGTCTCTGGAGAGAGCCCCCTGCTCCATCACCTGGCATCCACCATCTGGCACTGGCCTGGCCCCAGGGCTTACCCCCCCAAGTGGGGCCGGGGGGTTCCCCACCCCACTGGAGACCAGATTCAGAGGCCCAGAATTGTGGCTGGCCAGGAGCGGAGCCTGTGATTCGCCCTCCACCATTCTGCTGCAGCAACTTGGTTTCTGGATTTTCCCCCCAGGAGTCGAGGAGTGTAGTGATGCCTGTGGAGAGAAGCGTGCATGTGTCGGCACGCACTCCCACCAAGCATTGGCCCAACTCCTCCCCCTTCTGCAGCCCAGCGCCCATGTCGCTTAGTCTCTGCTAGGGAGCAGACAGGCACTGACCTCTGGGAACCCCAATCCTCCAGAGAAGGAGATCAGTCCATCGGACTCTCAATCCTTCTCCACCCCTGCCGACCCCCAGTGGACTGTGCTTGTTCTGAACATGGGTTACCAGTGTTGCACGAGGTAAGGTGTCCAGTGCCTCAGCCCTCAGTGCCACCAAGCCGGCTTGGTTTTGCTACTTGTTGATGAATTCTTATCTTTCTGTTCCTGTTGTTAACTTGAATTAACTTGGATCAGTTTTCCATTTTAAGTTTCTTTTTTTTAGAGTATTCTGTGACAGACATTCAGCAAGATGACAGGGACTGACTGTGTGAAGCATTGGAGACTGCTGTGAGCCGCTAACAGTGAGTGGACTACACTAGCAGCCTCAAGACAGGGATTCCTACTTGAGGGCAGGGCTGCAGAAAAAGTGTTCTGAAAATGCCATACTAGGCCAGTTATTATGGCATTTGAAACATGGAATGGAAGCTGTCCAGAGGAGGGCAACTAAAATGGTGCAGGGTCTGCGCCGGAAGACATATGAAGAGAGACTTAAGGAGCTTAATATGTATAGCCTCGAGGAAAGGAGGGAGAGGGGGGACATGATAGAAACTTTCAAGTACCTCAAGGGAATCAACAAAGTCCAAGAGGGTAGCATCTTTCAAAAAAGAGGTGTGCAAGAACAAAGGGCACAATTTGAAGATAGAGAGGCGGCTCAGAGGTAATTTAAGGAAGTATTTTTTCACAGAGAGGTTGTGGATGCATGGAATGGCCTTCGGAGAGGAGTCGTGGAGTCAAAACAGTGGTGGAATTCAAGCATGCATGGGACAGTCATAGGCAATTCTAGGGGTGGGGGCAGGAAGAAGTAGGCTGCTGGTTAACTAGGATCTGCAGCTTATCCAGTAGGCAGGGAAATGGGCAGACTGGGTGGGCCAAGCGGTCCTTATCTGCCGTCAAATTCTATGTTTCTATGTTTCTATGGCTCTAGACCACATATTAAAGGAGGTCACCAGTAATTATAATATTTTTACAATAATACAGAATGTGAGAAAATGTGAAAATAGTTGTTATTTTTTGCCAATGTAATTGTTCTCTTTACTTGTCATACATGTAAGGGTCTCCTTTTGCTTGCTGCCAACACCATTATTCATGGCACCTTTCCAGTATAAAAATAAAGTGTTTACTACCACTACTACTATGTTGACTATATTTTCAGTTCAAGTATCTCTTTCTTCATGGTCACCAGTTCTACCATATTTATATTTATACGTCCTAGCACAATTGTTGGATTTGTTATGTTTCATATTGCTACTATACTTGTTCTACTCCATCCATTTTAGTAGTCGTGGTGGCCACTAGTTAATCAATAAGGCACTATGGGGTGTTGGTTGTACTAGGTTTACCACACAGTCAGGAGCATAGTAAGGCAAGAGGCAAAGAGGTGTGTACACCTAGTACTGTACAACAAATGTCCCCAGAGTGCCTAGTTGCTTATAGAAAATGGGTTTTAAAAAGTTTCCAATTATACTTTAAAAAAAATTTTTAAATCAGCTAAATGTATTCAATTAAGATAAAAGAGTTCATTTGCCACTGGGAAATGTTATTTGATCCTCTGGGGCTTTTTGACTACTTATGAAGTTGGTGTTCTAAATTAATTAAAAAAAAAACTTAAAATCAGTGGTCTGTTTTATTTCAGTCAGTGGCAGGTTTAAATGATGGCATGAGTGAGGTACAATCCTGGATTTCCAACTCCAAAATGTTGTGATTTCTGACATTCAGTTGGAGCATATAAGGGAACAACTGACAGAGAAACTAGGCAAGGTGAACAAAGACTGAGTAGGGGTAACATGGACACATTGGTGGCTACTGTATTTGCAAGAATGGATTGGGTAAGGAGCATGTAAAAAAGTAAGAAACTGAGCAGGATGAATGCTTCTGAGGCTGTCAGATTCAGAGGTCTGGGAATGATTTGTTGTAGCTGTCATGGGTAAGCGTCTTGAGAGTGGTGGTTAAGGATGGAACTTAATTTTTTTTTAAATATAATGGAATTATTTTTTTTTTTAATTTTGTCTGTCTTTGTCACTACAAGATGCTGGCAGCTGAGGGGAGCAAGGGATGAAGATCCTGTCCTCTTCCAGAGTAGTAGCTATGGTGTCGGGACAAAACTGGGCAACAGAGAGATCACTGCAACAACCGCGCTGTGTAAAGTGCAAAAGTATTTAGAGTGACAGGGGTAAAATAGCTGTCGGGAATTATTGCTACCGGGTCTATGTGATAACGGTGAATGCCTAAAGGCGATTACCGTTATCGCTCAGTCAGAGTGCCAAATACATTTTCGGCACTCTGACAACCCCGGCGCACCAGCACAATGGTGCCAGAACATATTTTTACTGCTTTCTGTCTATGGACTACGGTTCAGTTCCCACCAAGTCTCCTCCTGCTGCTACTTTTGTTTAAGAGTACTTCCCCCCTCCCAAATTTCTCCCCATCCCCTAAGTCTGCAACCCCCAGGATTTGATTGACATTGGGGGGGTTTGAGGACTGGAGCCCCGCTGCAAAAACAAAGAAATCCCATTATTTGTAATCAGGCTGTGCTGTTGTTTTCAGGTCTCTGTTTTACCCAACCTTGTTTGGAAGTACGACATTTTGCCTGCAGCATTTATTGCCGCATGGTTTTTGTGTACAGTGACATGACCCCATGCTGTATCTAAATACCTGCATGGATCAGAGTCCTTTTTTAGTTGATGCTCCTGCAAATGGAGGCACACTATTGGCTTGACACAGTACAGAGAGAAGGCAGCCATCCTGGAAAGTGCATGTGGTCGGGTGGGCAGCGTTGTTAGCTAGTGAGCTAGCAGACTTGTTGGTAGGCAAGGTGAAAGAGGTACAATGAACAGCTGTGTGGAGGAGTGCCCACACATCAGACACAAGAGAAAACCACATAGTGCAGGTATGTACTATGGGGAAAAGGTTTTTGCTTAAAAAAAGAAATCTATAGCAGCAGATGCATGTGGAATGCATTGTACCCTGGTTGGCAGGGACTTGTTTTTAGCCATCAGTAGTGCTGTCTTAAGGCCATGGCTAGAATCAAGTTGCAGCCAATCAGGATGCAGGGATTTTCTTACCCCTTTTATATCAAAAGTTATTTACAGCCAACTTTCAGATTGATTACCTAAATTGGTCAACTGAGCACTGTTTAAGAGGAGATTTTCAATCCAGTATCCAGACCCCTGAAAAAGCTTATGAGCAAAGCCCCAGGGGGCTGTGGTTGAGCTGTTTGTTTGTATATTTGTGCTTCCCTGGCATTTTGCTTCTTAAATAAACATTTTTTGCAGTAAAATTATGGGTTCTGAATTTTTGTTCTCTGAAGCATTGCCTACTCTGTAAGTGCTGTGCTTTCTTGTCTGTCTGTTCTACCAGCTCAGTGCTGCCTTGGTCTGTAACATGCACAGTCCAAGTGTTTAAGCCAGAAGTAGAGAAAGAAGCCCAAATTGGTATAGGGATGTGATCTGGGCAGAGGTCCACTCTCCCAAAAGGGACAAAATTTGCACTTCAGATTGTCTGCCAGAGACAGACCATTCCAACAAAGATGCCATGTATCAATATCATATGGTGCTCTGCTGCCTGTCCTTCTACCCCTCTCAAACCTGCCCAACTGTACTGCCACCCATCGTCACCTAGGTGGTATTAAGGAAGAATGAGATGCCTTCCTCCCTCCTGATGGAAGAAAGTATCTTCTTCCATGCTTGATTATTCTCCCACCAATCCACAGCAATGCCCCAGGCTTAGGATGTGAACCCATAATACTTGCATAGCAAGTAATTCCAAAGCTGCAGTTTTATTAGGCTGTCCCAATGTTGTCAATTGTTATATTAATGATGGAAAAACCCTGAGGAAAATCAGCATTTGTCCTGAAAAGCTGAAGATGAGAGAAAAGAAGATGGTGGGACTAGTGGTCTGTTGACTATGCACAATGAATACTAACTCAACACAGTGTCTCATTTTCATGAACAGCTGCCTGCCAACTGTTTAAAGGAATAACTGTTAAAGGGATTTCATTACTAAAGGCAGAATAAATAACAGGTACTAAACTATCCCCAGTTGTAGGAGATAATTGGGCCAATAATTAATTGTGGTTACAGACAGGGTAGGATAAATTGAAGCTATGAATCAGACCTTTTCATTTGATCATTCACCCTTAGCCAAGTCATGATGATGAAGAGAACAGTCATCTTCCTAAGTAACATTGCTAGAGGCGTCTGTTGCCTAAAGATGAAAGGTTCATCATTGCACCTTGCAACTCTGTACTGAAGAAAAACACAAAATAACTGATGTTTTTGAACTGTTTGGTCTGTAATGTATATAAAGTATTTGAAATATTAAACATATTTATATATAAAGAATTTATGCTGACATGAAGAAAAAAGTAATAACAAAAAGAGGCTGCCCAGAAGCATATGGGATAAGCAATAATACAATGTGAACTGGTTTTCATACAGTAAGCATTTTGCAATTGATTAACTTTTTATGTTGATTGCGCGCATGCACATGAAACATATTGTGGCAGCTTTCCAGAAGAAGGTTGTGGAGGCGCGCCACTGTTTTGGCCAATGCCCCTACAGCCTTTAAAGGCTTGGCCTGCTTTCCTCAATGCAGTGGCACACTGCTGCTGACATTAGTTCAGCCAGCGTGCCACAACCTTGTAAGGTTTCAGCCACTGCAATCAGGGGCCGCCTCGTCATTGCAGCGTAAGCCATTCGCTGAAATGAGGAAGCGACCCGTCATTGCTGGAAGACTACGTTGGCATGCTGGGAGCCCACCCCAGTATGCCACATGCCCCTGTAAAAACAAAAACAGTCCTACGATGTTTTTTATTTTTGTGGAAAAAGGAAACAGTCCCTCGGCGGTCTCCCTGCACCCCTCCCACAACCCGCGCCCACCCACTGAGCACCCTGCCTCCCCACAACCCCTCACCCCATACTTACCTCCGGAGTCTGGCGCAACCATCTTCAGTGGACTGGGAACACGTCTGCACTCTTCAAAGCAGACCACGAACTGATGAAATGCCGGTAAGTTGTATAATGGAATAAATAGGGTTTCTTCAACTTTGATGCATATCTCAGGCATTTTTGTGAATTGTGGCACCAAATTTTCAGCATGGGGTTTTTGGTACCCCTCCTCATGAATTCTGGCACTGTCATGGCGTTATTCAGCTATGAAAGGTGATTTCACAGTCACTGCACAGAATCCTCTTTCAGGACTGATTAAGAAAATGGCAGTGTCAGTGTTCATGAGGTGGGCTCTCAAAAAGCCTATGTTGCAAATTTGGTGGGAAAAATCCAAAAAATTACTGTTTTACTAATGTGTTGTGCAGTTGCTACGCACGCTCATAACTTTGCGAATTTGCAATATTTTCACACCAGATTTTCAACATTGGCATTTTTTCAGACCTCCTTGTGAACAATATAGCTATCATTTTCCACATCCTGGCCAAAATATGTTTTTGCACTTACTAACATACTATTTACCAGCAAATTAGGCCTTATGGTCTATCGAGTCTGCTCGAACCTCAGATCCCTAGTTGGGTGCTGAGGCCCCCCCTTGTGTTCCAGAAACCCCTATCATCTATTCCCACTCCCCTGGGCCAGGCCATCATCTGATACGCCCACTTTCTGTGTCAGTCCCACCCTCTCTTGAAGCCCTCCACTGTGGATCTCTGAACCAGCTCACCAGGCAGTGCATTCAAAGGGTCCACCACCCTCTCAGTGAAAAATCTCCTCCTCTTTCCCCCTCACCCTTCCACCTTCCAACTTCAAACCATGCCCTCTGGTGATACCTCCCTGCTTTAGTCTAAAGACTCCCTCCATGTTTACCCTATCTATTCCCTTGAGGTACTTGAAGACCTCAATCATGTCCCCCCTGTCTCTCCTCTCCTTCAATGAAAACAGGCAGAGATCCTCAAGTCTGTCCTCATACGTCAAATCACCAAGCCCTTGTATCATCTTAGTTGCCCTCCTCTGTATTCTCTCCAGGAGCTGTATGTCCCTCTTCAAGTGTGGTCTCCAGTACTGTACACAGTACTCAAGGTGTGGTCTAACCAGTCCATTGTACAGTGGCAGAATCACTTCCTTGCTCCTAGAGGTGAACCCCCTTACGATGCATCCCAACATCCTGTTTGCCTTGCTAGCTGCTCTCCTGCACTGCTCAGAGTTATTCATACGTGCATCCACCATGACCCCTAGGTCTTTTTCCCCTGTTGAGGCCTCCAGCGCCTCCCCTCCCAGGGTGTATCTGTGTTTAGGGTTTCCTCACCCAAGATGCAACACCTTGCACTTGGTGATATTGAAATTTAATTTCCATGTGTGAGCCTAGCTTTCCAGGGCGTCCAGGTCCCCTTGCAGGGCCAACCTCCCCTCTTCTCCCTCAACTACTGCTCCCATCTTGGAGTCATCAGCGAAGAGACTCATTTCACACCCTATATCCTCCTGATGTCCGATATGTATGCATTAAACAGGATCGGACCCAAGACGAGCCCTCCTGTGGTACCCCACCAACCTCTCTAGGGTTCGAGAGCCCCCACAGACCACTACTCTCTGGGTGCATCCAGCTAGCCAGTTTTCAATCCACCTGACCATCAAAGGGCCTACTCCTAACTCCATCAGTTTCTCCACCAGACCATTGTGGGGGACAGAGTCAAACACCTTGCTGAAGTCCAAGAATAATTCATCCACAGGCTTTCCCCTGTCCAATTCTGATGTTACCCATTCATAGAACTCCACAAGATTGGTTTGACATGATCTACCTGGCACAAACCCATGTCGCCGACTATCCAGACCTCCCACCTCCTCCAAGTACACCCCCAATCATTCCTTTAGTATACCCTCCATTAATTTTCCCACCACCGAGGTCAAACTGATGGGTCTATAGTTACCTGGTACTTCCCTCGACCCCCCTTTATGGATTGGCACCACATGTGCCTCTCGCCAATCCCTAGGTACCCTCCCTGTCTCAAGTGACCTGTTGAAGAGCTCCGCCAGGAGTGCAGCCCCTCTGTCGCAGAATAGCACAGTTGCTGTGGGAAATCAATGTTTTGGACAGATTAAGAAAATCACAGTGACACTGTTCATTAGCAGACATCCTAAAATGCCTATTTTGAAAATTTGGTGATGATACTCCATAAAATGACTGTATTACGAGCATGCGTTGCGCAGTTTGCATGCACGCTCATAACTTCGCAAATGAATAATATTTTGACTCCAGATTTTCAACATTGCAATTCTTCTGCACCTCCTTATGGACAGTACAACTGTCATTTTTCACATCCTGGCCGAAATGTGTTTTTGAAGTTCCGGCGCAGAATAGCACGGTCGCTGTGGGAAATCCATGTTCGGGACATATTATGAAAATGTCAGTGACGCTGTTCTTTAGCAGAGGTTCTAAAATGCCTATGTTGAAAATTTGGTGATGAACATCCATAAAATGTATACATACATAGACAGTGTCGGCAGATAAGGGCCTATGGCCCACCCAGTCTGCCCATTTGAGCTTGTAAGTTCAGTTTGTTTTCCTAGAAGTCTGTTGCACCATACCCCTGACCTCCCGAATTCCTTTATGTCTATCCCATGCATTCTTAAATCCCGTGATTGTTTCAGCCCCACCACTTCCTCTGGCAGGGTGTTCCACTTGTCCACCACCAGTTCTGTGAAGAAATTCTTTCTCATGTGTCCTCTGAATAGTCCTCCCTCCAACTTCATCCCATGCCCCTAGTCCTGGAACATCTTTTTCGCTTAAAATAGTGTTTTCCTGCACCCTGTTCCTCCCTGTAAGATACTTGATGTCTCTCATCATATCCCTCTCCTCCTCTCCTCCAGGGAGTACATGTTCAGTTCCTTCAACCTGACTTCATAGGACTTGTGATGCAATCCATGCACCATCTTTGTTGCCCTCCTCTGAACCTCTCTCTACCCTGTCTATGTCCTTACATAGGTATGGTCTCCAGAACTGTACACTGTACCCAGGTGGGGCCTCACTAGTGTCTTGTATAGCGGAATTATGACCTCCCTTTTCCTGCTGGTAATGCCCCTGCCTATACATCCCAGCATCCTATTTGCTTTACCTGTTGCCTTGTCGCACTGTTCCCTACCTTGAGGTCATCAGAGATGATAACCCCAAGATCCCTTTCCTGCTTGGTGCATGCTATATCCTCACCCCCCAACTGATATATTGTGCCAGGGTTTTTGTGCCCCATATGCATTATCTTGCACTTCTTTGCATTGAATTTCAACTGCCAAACCCCTGACCATTCTTCAAGTCTCTGCAGGTCGCTTCTCATTCTTTCTACACCCTCTGGTGTGTCTACTCTGTTACAGAGCTTTGTATCATCAGCGAACAGTGAAATTCTGCCTTCTAGGTCCTGTGCCATGTCATTGATGAAGATGTTGAATAGGACCAGTCCCAGCACTGATCCCTGTGGTACCCCACTGGTCACTCTTCCCTCTGTGGAGTGACAGCCATTTACCACCACCCTCTGTGTCCTGCCACCCAGCCAGTTACCTACCCACCACACTACTGTCCTGCCCACACCCATATTCCCCAGTTTGTGTAATAGTCTTCTATGTGGCACAGTGTCAAGGCCTTGCTGAAGTCCAGATAGGCCATGTCCACTGCCCTCCCCTGATCCACCTCCCTAGTCACCCAGTCAAAAAATTCAATGAGGTTGGTCTGACATGACCTCCCCCTGGTGAAACCATGCTGCCTTGGGTCCTGTAATCCATTGACAACTAGATGTTCCACCAATCTCTCCTTCAGTAGTGCTTCCATGATCTTCCCCACTACCGAGGTGAGGCTGACTGGTCTGTAGTTCCCCGCTTCCTCTTTGTTCCCACTTTTGTATAAGGGGACTACATCTGCTGTCCTCCAGTCTTTGGGTACCTCCCCTGTTTCCAGGGATTGGCTAAACAGGATAGCCAGAGGTTCAGCCACCACCTCTCTTAGTTCTTTAAGGACCCTGGGGTGCACCCCATCTGGCCCCATTGCTTTATCAACTCTTATTACTTCCAGTTCCTTCAGGACCCTTTCTCGTATAAAGGGACTTGTGTCCATTTCTGCACCATTCTAACCCCTTGTACTCCCTTCAGACCCATTACCCTCTCTTCCTCAGTAAAGACTGAGCAGAAATACTTGTTCAGTATGTCAGCTTTATTGTTGTCATCCTCCACGCGGCCCCCATCCTCCCCCTTCAGTCTCACTATCCCTCCCTTTGTCTTTCTTTTTTCACTTATGTACCTGTAAAAGGTTTTGTCCCCTCTACCCACTGATTTTGCAAAGTGTTCTTCTGTCTGAGCTTTGGCTTCCTTACTGACCTCCCTGCCTCTCTTTGCTTCTCCTGGTACTTCTCCTATCCCCTTCTGCCTGTGTCTTTTGTATTGCTTGAATGCAATCTTTTGCTTTCACTTTCTTTGCTACCTCTTTGGAAAACCATAATGGTCGCCTCTTCCTTTTCCTCTTGCTAACCTGCTTAATGCATAATTCTGTTGTTCTTGTAATCCCCATTTTAAATACTGCCCACTGTTCCTCAACCCCTGATTCCTGTCCCATTCCCCTTAATGCCTCTTTCAAGTATCTCCCCATTTTCCCAAAGTCTGCCCCCCTAAAATCCAGGATACGTGTTTTTGTGTGGTTTGGTTCTGCTCTTTCTGTGATTTCAAACCACAATGACTGGTGGTCACTGATTCCCAGGTGATCCCCTACTGTTACCCCCCAACACACTGTCCCTGTTTGTGAGCACAAGGTCCAGTATTGCCTTCTGCCGAGTTGGTTCCATGACCAGTTGCTTGAGGAAGGCACCCTGAAGGGAGTCCAGGATAAATCTGCTCCTAGTTGGTGCTGCTGCTGGGACGCTCCAGTCCACATCTGGAATATTGAAGTCTCCAACCAGTACTACCTCACCCTTGTCTGCCATCCTTTGGATGGCTAGCATCAACTCCTATCTGTTTCTTCCTCCTGGGCTGGTGGTCTATAGACCACACCTGTGCGGATGGCTGTCCCCATTTCCTTTCCAGCTTAACCCACATTATCTCTCCCCATTTTGTTCCTCCTGGATCTCTGTGGCCCTTATGTCATTTTACATAGAGTGCCACTCCTCCTCCCTTCCTGCCTGCTCTGTCTCTTCTGAATATGTTGTAGCCAGGTATGGCCATCTCCCAGTCGTGGTTATCATTACACCAGGTTTCAGTGATGGCCACAATGTCCAGATCTGACTGCACCATGACAGCCTCCAGATCTTCCATCTTGTTGCTAAGGTTCCTGGCATTTGCGCACATGGCTTTCCATGATTTGACCTCCCTAGACTGTCTCACTGTTCTACTCCAGCCCCTTCCTTGGTTGTCATTTATCCCTGGTTCTCCTTGCTGTCTGCCCGTCTGCTGAATTTTGCCCCTTTTCTGCTTATCCACCTCTTTGGCACTAATCTCCATCTTTTACATACTGCTTTGCAGAGATAGCCACTCCTCTGGTTCACTGGTTCCACTGCTAGCTGTGGGGGGTGAGCAAGTAGGTACCCTCCTTGCTGGCCTGCCACCCCCCCTTTGCTAGTTTAAATGCTTGTCAATGTAGCATTTAAACTTATCATTGAGTGCTTGGATTCCCCTCCAGGATGGATGCAGGCCGTCGGGCTTGAACAAACCTCCATCCCTCCAGGTGGGTCCCCAGTCACCAATGAATCCAAACCCTTCCTCACAGCACCAGTTCTTCAACCATGAATTAAAGTTCCTGGTGTATGCACTCCTATGCTCTCCCTTGCCTCTCCACAGGTAGTACTTGAGAAAGTGACAGAAGTAGCTACTTGCTTGAGACCCTTCCCCAGTTTCCTAAACTCTTCCTGAACTTCCTTTGGCTCCCCATTTGCCCGGTCATTAGTACCTAGGTGGATAATGACATCATATTATCATATGTGTTACGAATGTGTATTGCGCAGTTTCCACGCTTGCTCATACCTTCGCAACTTTGCAATATTTTCACTCCAGATTTTCAGCATTGCCATTTTTCCACACCTGCTTATGAACAGTGCAGCTGTCATTTTTCACATCTTGGCCAAAATGTGTTTTCGCTCTTCCGGTGCACAATAGAATGGTTGCTGTGGGAAATCAGTGTTCGGGACACATTAAGAAAATCACACTGACATTGTTCATGAGCAGAGGTCCTAAAATGCCTATATTGAAAATTTTGTGATGAAACTCCATAAAATGACTGTGTTACGAGCATGTGTTGTGCAGTTTCCGCACACCCTTGTAAGTTCGCAAATTAGTAATATTTTCACACCAGATTTTCAGCACTGGCTTTTGTTCACACCTCCTTATGAACAGTACAGCTGTCATTTTTCACATCCTGGCTGAAATGTGTTTCCACGCTTCCGACGCAGAATATTGCAGTCTCTGTCAGAAATCAGTGTTTGGGACAGATTAGAATCAAGCGACTGGGGGGGGGGAGTGACCGAGCTCAACTGAGCTCTGTTGGGACTGCTGCATATTTCTTTATGGGCAGCAAAAAGTGCCAATGCAGGCTGGAGCCCAGTACAAAAGGGCAACCTGCAGCACCGGGAGACACACTATGAGTGAGTGAGGGAGGGGGAGTGAGTGAGCTTAATGGAGCTCTGTTGGGACTGCTATGGATTTCTTTGTGGGCAGGAAAAGGCAGCAATGCATGCAGGGGCCCAGCACAAAAGGGTAGCCTGCAGAGGTGGGAGAAACAGAACGAGTGACTGAGAGATGGGAGTGATCAAGCTCAACGGAGCTCTATCGTGACTGCTGCGGATTTCTTTGTAGGCAGAAAAGGGTGGCAATGCAGGCAGGAGCCCAGTACAGAAGGGCAGCCTGCAGCGCCAGCAGAAATGGAATGAGATAGTGAGACAGGGGAAGTGAGTGAGGCCAATGGAGCTCTGTTGGGACTGCTGCAGATGTCTTTGTGGGCAGAAAAAGATGCCAACAGAGGCAGGAGCCCAGTACAAAAGGGCAGCCTGCAGTGCCAGGAGAAACAGAATGAGTGAGTAAGACAGGGGGAGTGAGCAACCTCAATGGAGCTCTGTCGGGACAGCTGCTGATTTCTTTGTGGGCAGGAAAGGTGCCAAAACAGGCAGGAGCCCAGTACAAAAGGCAGCCTGCAGCACCAAGAGAAACAGAATGAGTGAGTAAGAGGAAGTGAGCAAGCTCAACAGAGGTCTATCATGACTGCAGCAGATTTCTTTGTGGGCAGGAAAAGGTGGCAATGCAGGCAGGAGCTCAGTACAAAAGGCCAGCCTGCAGTGCCAGCAGAAATGGAATAAGCGAGTGACAGAGGGTGAGTGAGCGACCTCAACAGAGCTGTGTCAGGACTGCTGCAGATGTCTTTATGGGCAGAAAAAGCCACCAGTGCAGGCAGGAACCCAGTACAAAAGGGCAGCCTGCAGTAGCGGAGACACAGAATGAGCGAGTGAGGGAGGGGAGTGAGTGAGCTCAATGGAGCTTTGTTGGGACTGCTGCAGATTTCTTTGTGGGTAGAAAAAGGCAGCAATGCATGCAGGGGCCCAGTACAAAAGGGCAGCCTGCAGCGGTGGGAGAAATAGAATGAATGAGTGAGAGAGGGGGAGTGAGTGAACAAGCTCAACGGAGCTCTATCATGACTGCTACAGATTTCTTTGTGGCCAGAAGAAGGCGGCAGCGCAGGTAGGGGAGCCCAGTACAAAAGGGCAGCCTACAGCGCTGACAGAAAAGGAATGAGTGAGTGAGAGAGGGAGAGTCAGCAAGCTCAATGGAGCTTTGTTGGGACTGCTGCAGATTTCTTTGTGGGCAGAAAAAGACACCAACAGAGGCAGAAGCCCATTACAAAATGGAAGCCTGCAGCGCCAGGAGAAACAGAATGAGCAAGTGTGACAGGTGGAGTGAGCGACCTTAATGAAGCTCTGTTGGGGCAGCTGCAGATTTCTTTGTGAGCAGAAAAAGGTGCCAATGCAGGCAGAAGCCCTGTACAAAAGGGCAGCCTGCAGTACCAGGAGAAATACAACGAGCAAGTGAGAGGGGGGAGTGAGCTAGCTCAACGCACCTGTGTCAGGACTGCTGCAGATTTCTTTATGGGCAGAATAAGCAACCAACAGAGGCTGGAGCCCAGTACAAAAGGGCAGCCTGCTGTGCCAGCAGAAACAGAATGAGCGAGTGAGAGAGGGGGAGTGACCCATCTCAATGGAGCTCTGTAGGGACAGCTGCAGATTTCTTTGTGGGTAGAAAAATATGCCAATGCAGGCAGGATCCCAGTACAAAAGAGCAGCCTGCAGCACCGGGAGAAACAGAAGGGGCAAGTGACACAGGGGCAGTGAGCGAGCTCAACAGACCAACGCAATCAAAATTCGGCATTGACAAATGCTTGTTTATATTGTAATTGACAGTGACTGAAAACACTCATTACATGACAGAAAGAGGTGAGACAGAGTGAGAGAATGAAAGGGAGGCAGTGACAGAGTGATTGTTACTAATTTGGCTGTATAGTCTCGAGGTTAGAGTAATGAGTTGTGAATGAGCTTGGTATATTCAGCAGACCTGGGCCTGATTCCCACAACCTCCTTTTGCATACTCTGTGACCCTGAGTAAGTCAATTAACCTTGTGGGTTTGCCACTGAAAACATGCCTTGGGCCCAGTGGGCATTACTCAGTTGCCAAAGAGTAACAAAAAAAAAAAAAAAAAATGAAAGGCAAATTTTGGTTTAAATGGCTTAAAGCAGCTATGTTTCTCAGTCAGCTAAAAATTTCAACATATAGTTTTTTAGCATTAATATACTTCACATATCTTTAAAGTTATCATGAGTATATTTGCATTTCTCCAAGATATGTTTAAAACATTTTTTTATTACCAACATTATAATTAATTGCACAGTTCATTAAAGATGGCTGCCACTAACATTTTTTTTAATCTTTTCCATTGATGTTACTTTCTTCTGAACACACTGTATTCATGTAGTGAGTGTGACAAGAGAGCAGGGACTTTTTAAACTTTTAAACCCCATATCTCAATTCAGGAGTGAAATATAATGAAATGAAACGCAGATATATTGATCTTTTTTGCCAGAAAGAGATTATTAATTAAAAAACTACAGCATATGAGATTTTATTTCTGCTAACAAGTACTGCTGCTTTAAAAATATGTCTTACAGAGTGATCCTACCATGAAATACAGGGTGGAATTTCAACAATTCAAACAGTTTTAGACACTGATGACTACAAAAGATAACAAAGTCAAACCTTTTGATGACTGGAGATGTACTGACTGTTGGTTCTAAATATATTTAGCAATATTTTGTTATATGACATGCCCTAGTCATATATCAAAGTTGTGCTGATCGTTATCTTATTGTCTAATAAAAAATCTCAACACTTCATTTAACTTTAAAGATTTTAGGATGAAAGCATGTTCCATCAGTGTAACCTATGTGATATTCTGAAATTCTATACCTTGACTGTGTCTCTGATGCTTTTGTGAACCCACATCAGTCCTGTCACTCGACAGCAGGAGACTTAGCACCACAGAAAAGACTGGTGCAAACAGCTAGTAACAGTGAGCTATTACCAAGGCCCCTGGAATTCTGCGGTTCTGCAGTTGCAGAATTTGCTGCAGAATTTGCATCATGCTGCAGAATATATATAGTGCCGCAGAATTCATTGTTTTTGGTGAATTTTCTTATAAATATACTGTTTTCCATAGTGTCAGGCTTTCTTTCCCACCTCATTTATCCTGAAGCTCCTCCTCTATGCTCAGCATATGATGTCATCGATGACATCACATCATATTTAGCCAATGACAGGACTGCATTCTGCCAGAGAAATGAATAAATCATGCCTCAGAAATCAGAAAATGTTGCCGCAGAAGTCAAGGAGCCCTGCATGAAATCAGAAAATTCTGCCGCAGAACACCAGGGGCCCCGGCTATTACACACTACCAAAACAGAAATTATATGTAAAGATTATAAAAAGGGTCTCAGAAATACCCTACCTGTCATGGGATCTAAACCTGAACTGGTTGTCACCTGCCCTAGATAAGACTTGTACTGAAATAACTTCCCTTAACCTGCCCCAATTAATCATGGAATCTACTCGCCTAAACCAGAAATCCCATAACTACACTCTCATAGACTGGGCCCTTACCTCCCATCCTCACAGGGTAATCCAGTCGGGCCTACTGCCAGATGCTCTTAGTGATAGTCATATGATTTACATAGTTAGGAAAGTACACAGACCTAAGGCACTCTACAAACTACTAATGATCCTCTCTTACAAAACATTAGATCTTGCCCCTCTGCCTCATGACTTAACTCACGTTGACCGGGCCCCTATATCCTTAGCCAAAACTATCAATCAAGCCCAGGCTTATTTCAAAAATAATATAATCAGCACCTGGAACAAACATGTTCCCCTGAAGCAAGTTAGAGTGCATGGTAGTTACCTCCCATGGGTAACCCCTGAACTCCAGGCCTGCCAATGGCGTGATAAAGCATGGAAAACCCACAAATCCTCCAAACTCACTCTTGACTCGCTATCTACCAGACACTCCGAAATGCCTGTACCAAATCCATCCACCTGGCAAAACAGAATACTTCTGGTCCCACCTTTAATACTAACATAAACAACCCATCAATGTTTTGGAAAGTAGTTCACTCACTTTTCTCTCCCGAACTAAACTCCCATCCCTGCTGCTCAAAATAAACAACCAACTCTTTGCCGACCATCCTACAGTAGCAGCAGAATTAAATTCCTACTTTACTTTCTGCACCTCCACCCTGTTAGCCTCCCTCCACCCCAACCTCTACCTCTTCCCTCCCTCCCGACTTCTCCCAACACCACCAATTAGCGGAGACTTTGCCTTTGCCCATCTTTCCCAACAACTCCTTAAAGGCACTACTCTCTGTCAACAAAGCTAAAGTTAGCTCCCCAATGGCATTGACAGCAAGCTGCTGCACCTCTCTGTTCATACTATTTCCTTCCCCTTGCTGATCTCCTCAACCTGTCTTTCCACACTGCGACTGTCCCTGAAGCCTGGAAACATGCTACAGTTCTCCCCCTACCAAAGGAAGGTGATGTCTCATCTCCTGGGAATTACTGCCCCATCTCACTTCTACCTACCCTGGCTAAACTTTAGGAACACCTTGTTCTTTCCCAGCTCTCCTCCTTTCTTGATAACTCATCCTTCTTCACTGTCTTCCAATCTGGTTTTCAGAAGAATCACTAAACCACTTCCCTGCTTAGACTCACTGACTATGTCCATTCAGCCATGAATAGCAGTCACATAACTTCTGCTGTCTTTGTTGACCTTGCCAAGACTTTTGACACAGTCTGCCACTCCCTCCTCCTCAAAACTCTCTCATCAGCTGGCTTATCTCTGTCTGCCTGCAGCTGGTTCAGAGCCTACCTGGTAGGTAGAACTCAATCAGTTAAAATAGCTGACTCCACATCCCCTCCACTACCCATCTCTACTGGTGTGCCTCAAGGCTCCGTACTTGGCCCATTCTTATTCTCAATTTTCCAAAATGACCTACTGTCAGTTTGCTCCTCTTCCACCATCCATATGGATGCTGAAGACAAGATCTTGTTCACCTCCAACCAATCTCCCTCCGATGTGACTTCCAGACTACAGCTTGACTTCAGTAATGTTCAACGCTGGCTAAGCTTGAATCAACTCTTCCTCAGCACCAAGAAAACAGTCTCCATGACCTTTGGCACTAGGCAGAGACTCTCTAGGCTGCCCTTCCATCCCTGCGTTCACACCCTTGATGGGAAAACACTAGTGGACACCACCTCATTCAAATAACTGGGTGTTTGGATTGACCAGCACCTTATCGTTTCTGCCCATAGTGACGCCATCCTGAAAAAACTGCACCCAATGCTTAGCACCCTTTTCAGGAACTGTATTTCCTTACCACTACCTGTTAGGCGTAATCTTGTTCAGAAAATGATATTCCCAATTCTTGACTATTGTGACACAGTCTACAGTGCTGCTCCTAAGTCTTCGCTTAGCAGGTTGGATACTCTCTTCAATGCTTTCTGATGCTTTGCTCTTGACTCCCCCTCCAGCACACATCACTGTACCTTGTATCATTCTCTGGCTTTCCCCTCCCTTGAGTGTAGGCATCTCTCTCACTGTGCTAAGTTCACTTCTAAATTCTGGTTTGGGACTCTCCTGTCTTACCTCTCCTCCTTATTCTCTGCTCCACGTCCTTTCTACAGCCCTTTCAGATCTACTGATACACACACTCTAGCTATTCCTCATTGCTCTACCTCCATAGTCCAGGAAGCTTTCTCCCACCACTTCCCAAAGCTTTGGAAGACAATGCTGCCCCTATCAGTCTTTCTTCTTCCCCATCTTCAATTTTCTTAGCCTTTTACAATTTCTATTCCCTAACTGCACTTGTTCTTAGCCCCCTTCCAACACACCCCACCCTGGCTCATTATCCTTTAGCCCTGCTTTGCTTCTATTCACCTAACTTTACCCTCTCCACCCTTGCTTTATCCCCTACTCCTCTATCCCTGACTTACCTCCTGTATCCTAACTGAACCCTTCCTCTGATTACTTCCTCACATGCTACCTCCTATTATACCCTCCTCCCACTCCCTAACACAATCTACTGTGCCATTTTGACACTCTACTGCCATCCACAACCTACTGTGCTATTTCAACACTCTACTGCAGTCCTTCCTCGCTCCACAATCCACTCTTCCGCCCTACTGATGCTCGCCCTTTTTCCATTCCTAGCATAGCCCTGTTTTTCCAGCCTGCCTCTTTCTTATCCTCTTTTCCCTTCCAGTCACCTGCCACCTCCGCTCCTCCTGCCTGCCCCCCTTCTCTCCCCTCTTTTTCTGCCTGGTCCTGTCCCCTTGCAGGGTTCTCTGTCATACTGAAGTGGTATAGATCTTGGCTTCCATCTTCTACCCTCTTCCTTTCCCCTACTTTTAATCCTGACCCCCTTGCAGGGTTCTCTGCATCCTGAAGGGCATAGAGTGTCTCTTTTCCCCTCTCCCTTTTTCTCCACTTTCAAATCCATCACCCGCCCACCTCCTTCTTCCTTATCCTCTTCCTCCCTCATGTACCCCAGCCCCTCTCTTCTACTACCCTACTACCTTCTCTCCCCTCCCTTTCTGCCTGGTCCTGTCCCCCTTGCAGGGTTCTCAGCATCTTGAATGAGTATAGATCTTGGCTGTCCCTCTCTCTCCCTCTTCCATCCCCCACACTCTATGCCTAGCCTGTTCACTTCCCCACTTCTCTTACAACTGCCCTCCCTTGGGTATACAATACCACTTTGAATTGTGTGCTCAGCCTACTACTTCTAGCACTTCAAATGTGTTATCCATCCCGTAACCTTTACCCTACTGGATCACCTGGTCTTGGGTTGTTGCAATATATGCTATATCTGAATATGGTTTTGTTTACCCTGGCCAGTTGTTGTGAGTAATTTTTGCTCTGTAATTGTACTACACTGTTTTGTTTTAGTAATTGTACTTTTATTGTTATGCATTTGCTTATTTTCCCCGACTCTTGTACCCCGGATGCTTCTGGAAACAAGCTGTTTACAGGTCATGTTGTCTTTCCTGGTGAAACATTTTACAAATAAAATAAATAAATAAACCTTTCTGATTGGCTTTAAACATACTATCAGCCTTATGTTAATCTTTAATTAAAATACATGTAGAGCCTAATCATGTCCTGAACAAGTTTTATCACTGTTTAAAAACATTTTATTTTAATAACTATAAGGTACTCCCAGGGGTTAGGTTAATGGTTAGTCAATCACTCTGTTGTGGCGTGTGGCACTCAGCTGTGTCTCAAGCCACATTTATTTATTTAGCTTTTGTTTACCAGGTAAGCACGTTAGACAGTCAAGTGCTTATTTTCAAGAGTGACCCAGGAGAATTACAAAGGTTTCAGGTAATAACAATTCAGAGACAGGGTAACAGCAATCAACAAAGTACAGTGAGGTACAGGCAGAGGACTCAGGTTATATACAACTACAGAGACATGGTAGCAGCAATCAACAAGGCGCAGACAGGTATGGGCAGAGAGCTACAGTCAGGTACAGACAGAGAACAAATGTAATACAAATACAGTGCTAAGGCATGGCAACCTCAGAAGGCAGTCAAGGAAGCAAATCAAAGAATCGGCAGGGCAATTTTTGAGGTGTGGACTAGAAACATAGAAGCTGATAGCAGATAAGGACTGCAAGGCCCATCCAGTCAGCCCATTTCTTTTTCTACCTTATGAATGTGCCATAGGCCTTTACTCTGTCAATGGCCTATCTATTCATACTCATCTGTATTGCTGTCTTATGCCTATCCTGTGCCTGTTTGAAGCCCTGTACTGTATTCATATCTACCACTTCCTGAGGCAGGCCATGCCATGCATCCACCACCCTTTCTGTGAAAAATAATTTTCTCACATTACCCCTTAATCGGCCTCCCTCTAATCTCATGCTGTGTCCTCTTGTCCTGCTTTTTTCCTTATATTGAAACATGTTAGACTCTTTCAGAATGTTAATGCCCTTAAGGTGGTTGAATGTTTTGATCATATCACTTCTCTCCCTCTAGGGTATACATATTGAGCTCCATTAATCTGTCCTCAAATGTTTCCTGATGCAGTCCCTGCACCATTTTGGTTGCCCTTCTCTGGACTGCCTCCATTCTGTTAATGTCCTTGTGAAGATGCGGCCTCCAGTATTGCACACAGTACTCCAAATGGGACCTAACCAGTGTCTTGTAGAGAGGGATTATTACTGCACTCTTATGACTTGTGATACCCCTGCTAATACACCCCAACATCCCCTAGCCATACCTACTGCTTTAGTGGTCTGCTTGGATGATTTCAGGTCATCAGTGATGATGATGCCAAAGTCTCTTTCTTCCTAGTGATTGCCAGCAGCTCCCTCCCAACCTATAGGAGGCTTCAGGGTTTCTCTTCCCTACATGCATGATCTTGCATTTCTTTGCGTTAAATCCCAGTTGCCACTCTTCTGACCATTTTGCCAGTTTATCCAGATCTCTTCTCATTCTGCCCACCCCATGTGATCATCTACTCTGTTGCAGATCTTGCTGTCATCTGCAAACAGACAAACCTTACCCTCAGTGCATCTGCAATGTCACTGTTGAAGATATTGAAGAGGACTGGCCCCAGGACTGATTCCTGAGGTACCCCACTTGTGACTTGCATCTCTTCTGACTGTATACCATTTATCACCACTCTCTGTTTTCTGTCCGTCAACCAGTTTGCCACCCCTTTGACGAACTTCTGACCCACCCTGAGTCTACCCAGCTTATTAATCAATATTCTATGTGGAACAGCATCGAAAGCTTTGCTGAAGTCAAGGTAGGTAACATCAACTGCTCCCCCTTGGTCCATCACTCTGGTTACCCAATCAAAGAAATCCATAAGATTAGTTTGACAGGACCTTCCTGTTGTAAACCCATGCTGTCTTGGATCCCGTGCTCCTATGGATTCTAGGTGTTGCACTATCCTTTGCTTAAGGATTGCCTCCATAATCTTGCCTACTATTGGTTTGTAGTTCCCTGCCTCCCCCCGCTACCACTCTTATACTAAGGTTCATACTAAGATAAGATGAAGAAGCTAGTAGACCAAGGCCCATGATGCTCCTATAC
This sequence comes from Neoceratodus forsteri, assembly GCA_016271365.2. NCBI lineage: Eukaryota > Metazoa > Chordata > Ceratodontiformes > Ceratodontidae > Neoceratodus > Neoceratodus forsteri. The sequence goes on from CM057454.1 coordinate 814,695,102, forward strand.
TATGCCATAGAATAGTAAGATAAGTCATACCCTGACAGAATTAAGTTGTCAAGATGATGTTTAAAAGTATCTTTAGTATTACTAGTGACCACTTCAGATGGTAGCCGATTCCAGGGCCCAATAATCCCAACAGTGAAAAAATACTTACGGCTGAGATGCCTAAAGAATTTACTAGTTAACTGAAAAATATGACCTCTCATGTTATGTACAGATTTTTTTAAAGAAAGACCTAATTCAGACATAATATATGGATCATGAATAATGTCATATAGGAGAAGAAGATCTGCACGAATATGCTTAATGGTTAGAGGCATTCATTTTAATATATCCAACCTCGATTCATATGATAACAATTCTATCCCAGAAATTTTTTGTGTGTATTTACGTTGGACCCTTTCGAGAGAATAAATTTCAGATTTCTTAAAGGGACACCATAATTGTGAGGTGTATTCGAGATAGAGGTCGGACATAAGATCTAAAAGTGGTAACAACACTTTCTTGTCTAGAGACCTAATATTGCATAGAATAGACCACATAATTTTGCTAGATGTACCAATAACAGAATGCATATGCTTACTCTTGTGGAGCAGGATCACATGGCCCTTCTCCAGTCTTCTGGGACTTCTCCTGTGCGCAGAGACTTACTAAACAGTTCTGATAATGGCTTTGCTAGTTCCACCCTTACCTCCTTTAGTATTCTGGAATGTATGCAATCATGTCCCATTGCCATGTCCATCCTGAGCTTAATGAGCTCTTGTAGGACACTTTCTTTGTGAAGGGATGAGTGCACACCTCCTCCCCATGTGTCCATGGTCCATGTCCATGGGTTATTAACAGACCATAACATACCCCTGGTCATGACTTATTACTCAAATATTATTTACAGTGCTCCTAGGATAAGAGAAGCAGTTATGCAATTGACTAAGAAAAACATTCATACATTTGTTGTCTCTGTGGCACTATCAGATGGGCATTGGATTCTTAACTAAAAGGTTGGTGGTTCAAGGCCACCTAAGAACATTTTTGTTGAGGCAGTATAGCGCAGTGGTCTAAGGCTCTGAGCTGCAAATCTGGTGACATCCAGCAGACCAGACCTGGATTTGAATCCCACAGCTTCCACTTGCTTACTGTGTGACCCTGAGCAAGTCACTTAACCTCCTTGTGCTCCCAGGTCGCTCCTGTAAAAAGCTTTCAACTTAGTGTGCTATACCTGGTTTAACAACTAAAAAAAAATATGCTGAGGGAATCTCATATTTCAGACATTTGCTTAATAACCTGAGGGAACTGTAGAGATACTGTTTGTAATTTTCAAAATAACTTCTTAGAACTTAACATAATACTCAGTCTTATCATACCTGTCCAAGTTGTAAACTGGCAAGTAGACAGAGATGATGCTGATGAAACCAACACATTATTCTATAGTAATCTGTTTCAGCAGAGTGATAAAGATATGTCTAAATAATATGAGGCTTTCAGTGAACAGTCTGCCTACTTGTAATTCTATTATCCACAGAAAGACCTGAGAAGATAATATTAAGATTTATATCATGCTTTGTTTTTATGACTCTTAAGATCAAGACATATTTGTGTTTTGTTTACTATGACTATGGCTACTGTAACTAAGAGACTACATGAACACAGATGAGCTACAGTATATGTGCTGTAAAAATAGGAAGTGTCTATAATTTGTGTTACTGCTTTCATACCCAGTGTGTCTGGCTCTAGGGTTAACACCTTTTAGGAAACTCAGATGTGAATATAGAGTGGCAAACAGCTTGTTCAGAAGGACAATTTATCATTTTTCCTATGTAAACAAATGACTCATAAACCAATCAAAAACATGATCCTTATTGTAGTTTCCTTGTTTGCTTGCATTACTTTTCATTAAATAATATTCTTAGTCATATTTTATTTGGTTATTGCACTTCTCTGCTTCTTTTCAATGAAAGTGATACTTTTTTCCTTGGTCTCAAATACGGGCATCTTTGATTTCACTTTTTTTTTCTATTTTTTTCAGGTTACTGTAACCCACACCAGGACTATTCTGGTCAGAACATGATAGGTAGCACTGTTAACCCTACAAAGCTGTTTTTTTTCAGACCATCCCCAAGCCATCATGCCATGCTTATTGAAGCAGTCACCAGTAAACCCAGATATCAATTGCCTAGCCTCCATATAGCCCCTGACTTATCCTTCCAGGAGAGACCAGTCAGCAAGGAGTAGAGCTTGGTAGAACATACTTGACCAATGTGGGCAGGGGTACCAGATGTCTGGGCATCATTCTGTAGCTAGATGGTAAGAGCATGATGGTGTCATTTGTTTGAATGTCCAATTGCTTTTACATGTTTGTAATCCCCTGCATCGCATCCCTGCTTACTAGGATGGGACCTAATTTGCAAACATTAATGTTCATGCTTTGTTATCAGGCATGCACATTTTGTAAATATGAATTGTTTTTAAAATTTCTCTGTGACTCAGTTTTGTGTAAGGGAACAAGTAACAAATATTTCTGAGATACAGTATCAAGTATCATATTAGCAGAAGGGTCAAAGAGTATTTAGAGCATTTGAAGTGTACAGTTATTCCTAGTTCTCCACATTGTACTGGCATTGAGGATCTACAAAGTGGATCAGCTGGCTCTGTAGCCTTGTGACTGATTTTTTCTGTATGAACATGTGCAGATAAGGGTACAGGTGAGAAATAAATTGTACTGTGACAACAGGCATGGCAGCTAACATCAACACCCCATATTTGGCTGGCAGAGTGTGTACCTATGGTCTCCTTTTCTTTCCCCACTTCCAGAAGTACAGTGTGCTGACTCCTTAATGTAATTTGTATGCAACATTTGCTTAGATTTGGAAATTGAAATCAACTCACAAACCCCAGGTCTTAGACGCTGCAGTGCAGTGTCATCACTAGGGTAGGGACTTAAGAGAATAGGGACTTGACAAAAGTGGGAGAGGACCAGGGAAAGCTATTCAAAGAGTGAGGCAGTAATCAGGAGATTAGTCAAAGAAACAGTAGCATTAGAAGTAGTTTAAGACTTTATTTTTGTACAGAATATGAACTTTAAGGTATGCAATCCCTATTTAGAAAGCTATCCTCTAAGAAAGCATAAATAACACTGCAAACAGTATCAAAGACAGTTATGCTTAAGGAGAAGGAAAACTATACTGGCAAAGGAGTAATGTTGTGCTTCTGCTGACATACATATTGTACATGGGACTGAGTGCACTATGTTAGTCGCATGTAGACCCCACTATAGCCTGATTCCTTAAAATACATTTCAATTGGCATATGCAACTTGATGAGGAGTTCTACTTGTGCAAATTTATAGATTGTCTGATAGTATTTGAGTGAATGTGTTATGACTGATATGCAGATACTTTGGCCATTCTCACTCACTGTTCCAAGAGGAACTATCACCCTGTCTAGTACCCATGCAGGTGAAGGAACCCTCTGGAGGATGGTTCCACCCCTAGAAGTGCCATGGGAAGATATTTGTTTAGGCTAAAGGTACCTTAGGAATGATCCTCATGGGGAAAGAGGCGTGCCACTGGAGGAGGAGAGGAAGATGGTGGGACAAAGAAACAACGCATCTGACTGAGACTGCAGAATGCTGACTTAAATAGCTCAGGCAGAGGGCATGGCTGGTTGCTCCCTCCAATTGATCTGCAGTAATAGCCTTTGAATTTCAATGGGTGTACACAACTTAGTAAGGAGGTATGCATGTGCAACTTCATATGCAGTTGGATAGTATTTAAATTAATATGTTGTTCTGAGTGTTGCACAGATACTTTGGCCATTCATACTCACTGTCCCACAAGAAACTATCACTCTGTTGGGGTACCTGTGAAGGCAAAGGAACCCTCTTAAGGTGGGTTCCATCCCTAGAGTAGCCATGGAAGATAATTCCTTTAGCCTAAAAGTACCTTAGGAAAGATCCCCAAAAAGAAAGCAGCAAGCAGCAAACAATGAAAGCATTTTCTTGATGAGCATGATTTGATGTGATAGTTAGGACTAGTAATAGCAATGGTCCAGAATGAGCAATGACTGGCAGTCTGTACTAATAGCAGGGGAATGCTTTCCTAAGGAGAGAGGGAACAGCAACAGAAAAGAGCCACCATCCATCCCAAGCTCAACAGCAGAAATCTACCTAGGTGAACATGTACAATATAACTGTACTACCACATGGACTACCTTCTGTGGAGACTACCTAACCTTTATGACCTTCTGCACTGAGGAGAGGTAAAAAACCCTATGAGGGGGAAACCTCTGGGGATCCAAGGCCTTGATCACCTTCCCTCCAGGCTTGTGGATGGATTAATAATGGCTCACTACTGCAATTTAGAAACCCAGTTCAGGGGGAAGATATTAGAGGAAAGGATTTCTCTAAATTCCTCTAATGGGAAAGCCATGGGGTGCCACAAGTGCTGGCCTCTACAGTAAGGGGCCTTACCAGGGCATACCCCAGGGCAGGAGGAGGAAGAGGAGGAGAGTAACAACCACTGTAAGGCACTCACCAGGCCTTCACAAGAGGAGGTCTAGACAGGAAGTCAAACCCTAGGGCATAGGAGCTGAGTCCCAGAGGGGCAAGAATGGTAGGATTGCAAGATCTTCACCACTGAGGGCAGGAAAGACAAGTGAGTGTAGAGAATGGAGAACAGGTGAACCTTAGGTGACTTTAGAAAGAACAGCTTTTGAAGGTGCTGCCAACACCACTGCACAGCTAAAGGAGCCCCCTGGGACTTGGAGGCCCCACCCTCCAGCAGCTGAAGTCTTAAATGCTACATCGAGAGATGCTGCTGATGCTCTCTGCATGGCCAAAGACTTCCCCAGAGTGAATGACCTTCTCATCTGAAGGACAGAAAGAGAAGGAGCCGGCCCCCAGCAAGGGACCTACCCTCAAGATACAGACTTCAATGGGGTAGAGCCATGCAAGGTAGAGGCTGAATGTGTTTGAGAGTGTAGATCAGGAGTGCAAATGTAGTACTGAATTGCAAGAAATAGCTTGAGTAGGAGTGCAAATGTTAGATGGAGAGCAGCAAGAGAATGCATGAGGGGAAGGGTTACCAATAGCATTAGGTATAGAAACATAGAAAAATAGACTTTGACGGCAGATAAGGACCACTTGGCCCACCCAGTCTGCCCATTTCCCTACCTACTGGATAAGCTGCAGATTCTAGTTAACCAACAGCCTATTTCCTGCAACTCCCCACTATAATTGCCTTATGTCTGTCCCATGCATGTTTGAATTCCTCCACTGTTTTAGATCCCACAACCTCTCCAGGAAGGCGGTTCCATGTGTCCACCACTCTCTCCGTGAAAAAGAATTTCCTCACATTACCCCTGAGCCCCCCTCTAACTTTAAATTGTGCTCCCTTGTTCTTACACATCTCTTTTTCTGAAAGATGCTACCCTCCTGGACTTTGTTGATTCCCTTGAGGTACTTAAAAGTTTCTATCATGTCCCCCCTGTCCCTCCTTTCATCAAGGGTATACATATTAAGCTCTCTCAGTCTCTCTTCATATGGTTTCTGATGTAGACCCTGCACCATTTTAGTTGCCCTCCTCTGGACTGCTTCCATCCTGTCTCTGTCCTTGCGTAGATGAGGTCTCCAAAACTGCATGCAATACTCCAGATGGGGTCTCACCAACTGTCTATATAGAGGGATAACCACTTCCCTTTTTCTACTTGTGATGCCCTTCCCTATGCATCCCAGTATCCTCCTGGCTTTCCCTACTGACTTCTCACATTGCATACCCACCTTTAGGTCATCTGATATGACTACACCCAGATCCCTTTCCATTATTGTTGTTGTTAGTACCTCCCCTGCTATTGTGTACTCTTTTCCTGGATTTTTATTTCCCAGGTGCATTACTTTGCACTTCTTTGCATTGAATCTAAGTTGCCATATGTCTGACCATTCCTCCAACCTTGCCAAATCCCTTCTCATCCTTTCTACCCCCACCTTGTGTATCAACTCTGTTACAGATCTTTGTGTCATCCACAAAGAGGCATACCTTTCCTTCCAGACCCTCTGCAATGTCACCTATAAAGACGTTCAAGAGGACTGGACCCAGTACTGAGCCCTGAGGTACTCCACTAGTAACCCCCCTTTCTTCAGAATGTGTTCCATTCACTATTACCTTCTGTGTCCTGTTGTGCAGCCAGTTTTCTACACAGGCTACCACCCTGGGACCCACTCCCAGGCTGGCTAACTTGATTATTAATCTTTTGTGCGAGACTGTGTCAAATGCCTTGCTAAAGTCTAGGTAGGCCATATCCACAGCCCCTCCCTGGTCTATTACTTTGGTCACCCAGTCAAAGAAATCGATTAGATTTGTCTGACATGACCTTCCTGCTGTGAATCCATGCTGCTTTGGGTCCAGTGCCCCGCTGGCCTCTAGGTACTCAACAATTCTTTCTTTCAGAAGTGATTCCATCATTTTCCCCACCACTGAGGTCAAACTAACAGGTCTATAGTTTCCTGCTTCTGCCTTGCTCCCACTTTTGTGATGGGGAATCACATCTGCCCTCCTCCAGTCCTCAGGTACGTCTTCCCATGATTTGTTAAAAGTGTGGTTAGTGGTGTCACTAGGTCCTCCTTACCTCTTTTAGGATTCTAGGTGAATCCCATCTGTCCCCATTGCTTTGTCCACCTTGAGTTGTAGAAGTTCTTTCAGTATTCTTTCTTCTTTAAATGGACTGGTATCAACCCCACTATCCAGAGTGCTTCTACTGTTTGGTTTAGGTAACTCATCCTCTTCTTCTTTTGTGAATACTGAGCAAAAGTATTCAGTCATTATCTCTGCCTTTTCACTGTCTCCCTCTGCTCACCTCGCCTCTCCTTTATTAATCTTCCCTATCCCTCCCTTAACCTTTCTATGCTCCCTAATGTACCTATAAAAGGTTTTATCCCCTTTCTTAACTGAGTTGGCTATCCTTTCCTCGGTTTGGGCCTTTGCTTTTCTGACTACCTTCCCCACTTCTTTCTGCTTTAATTGATACAGTACCCTGTTGTGCTCTGTCTGTGATTCCTTATACTTTTTGAATGCAGCCTTTTTCTCCTTAACCTTCCCTGACACTTCTTTTGAGAGCCATAGTGATTTTTTATTCTGCTTTGTTTTCTTTATTTGTTTCACACAAAGGCTTGTTGCCTCCATGATGGCAGTTTTGATTTTTCTCCATTGTTCTTCCACCCCTCCTTTCTGGCCATTTGCTAATGCATTCCTCAGATTCCCCATTTTGCCAAAGTCAGCCCTTCTAAAGTCCAGTATCCTTGTATTTGTATGGCTTGTCTCCATGGTTGTGTTTATTGTGAAGCACACTGTGCAGTGGTCGCTGGTATGGTAAGGGACTGCACAATTGAAGAGCAACAGGTAGCACTGAGTACATCAATTGTATGAGGTGTCAGTAACTAGTACCACTGAATATGGCAAGTGATATGCTGGAGCAATTGGGAATGACGATTAGTACTGGTAGGGTATGCCAGAGCATGGGAGAATAAAACCAGGAAGCACTATGTTGCTGGAGTGAGCAGTGAAACCACCAAACTCAAAGGGTGCGGCAGTGAGGCTAGGAGCCAGGTGTAAGCAATTAAGGAGTGCAGATAAACTGAAGACTGCAAATGGTACAAAAACAGTGTGGGTAAGCAGGGAGACTGCAGTCAGTACATAAATAATAGCTATCTCTAGAGCTGGAATAGGCACACAGCAAAATACAATGACAAATGCAGGATGCTGATGACTAGGAACCCCCCCCCAAAAGAAAAAAAAAAGCAGAGGCAAATACAGAAACAGGGAAGGAAAGAGCAGCATGAATAGAGAGAAAAAAAGCAAAACTGCAGCCAAGAGACAAAATACAGACCTAGAAAAGTGAAAGCACAAAGCAGCAGAAATTTCCAAAACACAAAGCAAGCAGGATACAAACACAGGAAGAACAAACATTTGCCAATGCTGAATGTTGTCTCTCTGGCATTGGCATGGGTAGTGCAGGAGTTAGAGATGCATAATATGAATGGCGGTGAAGTATTGAACTGATGCCAACCTCACCCCCACCCTGAAGAGACACATTTTCAACATAGGCATTTTGGGACCTCCCCTCATGAACAGTGGCACTGTGATTGTGTTAATCTGTCCCAAAAAATGATTTTCCACAGTGACCATGCCATTCTGCGCCACAGGTGAAAAAACACATTTTGGGCAGGATGTGAAAAATGACAGCTGTACTGTTCATAAGGAGATGTGAAAAATGCCAGTGTTGAAAATCTGGCATGAAAATATTGCAGATTTGCAAAGTTACAAGGGTGCATGGAAACTGCACAATGCACGCTTGTAACACAGTCATTTTATGGACTTTTGTCACCGTCATTGTCTCAAACTGTCCTGAAAACTGATTTTGCACAGTGACCATGCTGTTCTGTGCTGGACATGCAAAAACACATTTCGGCCAGAATATGTAAAATGACAGCTGTACTGTTCATAAGGAGGTGTGGAAAAATGCCAATGTTGAAAATCTGGAGTGCAAACATTACAAATTCACAAAGTTATGAGTGTGCAAGGAAACTGCACAATGCACACTCATAAAACAGCCATTTTGGTGATTTTTTTCACCAAATTTGAAACACAGGCTTTTTGAGAGCCTACCTCATGAACAGTGGCACTGTTATTTCGTTAATCGGTCCTGAAAGGTGATTTTATACAGTGACTGCGAAATCACCTTTCAGGACAGAATAATGCAATAATAGTGACTGAATTCATGAGGAGGGGTCCTAATAACCCCATGTTGAAAATGTGGTGCCAAAATTCCCCAAAATGCCCGAGATATGCGCCAAAGTTGAAAAAAACCTATTTATGCCATTATACAGCTTACCGGCATTTCTTCAGTTCGCGGTCGGCTTTGAAGAGTGCAGACGTTTTTCTGGTCCACCGATGATCAGTGTGACATTTTCTGGAGGTAAGTATGGGGTGAGGGGAATGTGGGGAGGTAGGGTGCACAGAGGGTGGGTGAGGGCTATGGGAGGGCCACCGGAGTAGACGAGGGACCATTTTTTGCTTTGCAGGTTTAAAAAAAAAAAAAAAAAAACATCATGGGACAGTTTTTTTTTTAAACGGGGGCATTTAGCACACTGGGGTGGGCTCCCAGTGTGCCACCTGAGTGTTTGTTTTTTGAGGGGGTTCTGTAACCAACGGGAGATTGGGCACCCCCATCGGCACACAACAAATGGAGGAGGGATATCATGCCGACAGGGAGTAGGCTCACCCGTTGGCAAATTAAACTGGGAAGGGGGACATGATGCCAAGGGGGATTTGGCACCCTCTTGGCACACACATTAAATGGGAGAGGGGTTGTATTATGCCGATGGGGAGTGGGCTCCCCCATCGGCAAATGAAGTGGGTTGGGGCACTCTGCAGCGTGGCATGCCACCATGTTTTGTAAACTGGTCACCAGGAAAGGCATGCTGCAGCTTGGCTCTCATTGCAGAGGACCTTTCCTTAGATCTGGTGACCAGTTTATATGTTGATGGTGTCAGCACTTGCAGCTGCCTTATTGGAGAATGAGGGATGCACCTACTGATGCGTACCCTGCATTCTTCCACAGTGCCCACACCTCCAAATCTGCTACTACTGCATTTTGCTGGCTACGCAAGCACGGGCCAACATAAAAAGAGAGAGGGGACTCCAGCAGTGTCTCCGGCTGCAGAAAGAAGAAATGCATCTGACTGAGACCACAGAAAGCTGACTTACAGTAAACAGCTAAGGCAGGGGTATGGCTGGTTGTCTCTTCCCACTGAACTGCAGTCATAGCCTTTGAATTTGTCAGATTATTCTTATTATAAATCATGTTACGTGGATAACAGGGAGAGTTTGTATATTGCATACACAACTCTGTGCTCTTAATGTAGTCAGGGTTAACGAGGGATGTAGTGTCTTGCTAAAGCAGTTGCACTTACATGGATTTCCATAGTTGGTGCTTGCTTAAAAGCCATCAGGGGTTTAGTATTCTTGATTTCAAGTTTGATGGTGTTCTATACCATTGCTATATAGTATCATGACTCCATTTTTCCATAGTTGTTCTGAGTCTTTGTGATGGTTAGACCTTTATTTTTTAGCTCTCTGAAGTTTACATATGAGGGGAATTATACAACTGAGTTTTTTTTATTTTCCAGGCAGTAAGCCTCTGAATTTTTGAATGCTGCTGCTGCTTTCATTCTTTATCTCCTGACAGTGAATCTCATTTTAATTTGGCATATGTTTTACAGTGATGAGTATTGTTGGGCAGAGTAGTACAAAGTGTGCCAGTTTATTGTATGCAGTGGCCAGTTTGCTCAGTAAAGCTCCACTTGCGATTTGGTGCACCACATTACTGTTCTAAAGTACTGGAGTATGAGCTAATTGGCAGTGGTTTCTCTTAGTGTGAAACTGAGAATGCCTTGTGTCTGAGCACCTCTATACTTCTGTTAACTTTTTTTAACCATGACATTTCTGTGTTTGTCAAAGTGTAGCAAGTTATGATTAATTGTAACCCTCAGATATCTGTATTCAGTTGTTGCTGCAAGGAAGGTGGTATCAAGTTGCTTGAATTCTAGCTACTCTGTTTCCCTACTTCCCTTTCTTGTTTTGATGAACTGCATCACTTACATCTTCTTGGAACCAAGTTCCATTTTTGAGGTAACAAACCACTTTTGTAGTTGGTTGAAAGTTGATTGCAGATTTAGCTACATTGCTGTTTTGATTTCATTTTCGACACCAAATACTGTCATTGGCATAAAGGTTTATGAGAGTGCCTAATATGGAGGGAACATTAGTTACATACAGTAGGAACAGTAGGGTCCCAAGACTGATCCCTGCAAGACACTTCTGTGTAGGTCATCAATTGAAGATAGTGTTCTATGTAAACCCTCTGTTACCTGTTGCTTAAGCCAGACTGGAACTAGTTTCTGCCGCCATAGAAAAAACAATCCATTCCATTCTTGATAGAAAGATCATGTCATTCACTAATAAGAGGTCTAAAAACATAATTCCCAAGGTCTCACCTCGAGCAAATATATTAGCAACAAGAGCCACAAAGTCTACTAAAGCAGAGCCTGTAGACTTCCTTGATCTGAATCTTGACTGGTGGAGAGTCAATAGTCCATGAGCCTCCACTTATTCATATATCTGTCCATTCACTAGTCTCTAAAATACTTTGGATATTATGAAGAGGAGAGTTGTGGGCTGAAAGATGGGTTGTATGCATCTCCCCCTTGAAGATTCGGACCACCTTATTGCACTTCCAGGGATATGAGAATTTGTTTTCCAGCAGGATTCTGTTAAACAGTTTTGTAGCACTTGGGAGATTACCTCAGCTGCATCATTCAAGATTTTTATCTTCACCTGGTCCAGCCCAGGATAATTTTTCACAGTGTCTGTTTAACACTTTGAGAACATCAGATTTCCATGTAATCTTGAAGTGAAATGTTGGAACACTGGTTCTGACTGATTGCATCCTCAACCCCTCTTTTCAGGAAAGTAAAACAAAATCACCTTGTAATTGCAATGTCCAGTAGAGAACAGAGGTATTTGGTCAAATACGGCATAATAAAAAATATCACAGTGCAGATTTCAAAATTCAAAAATGGCTGAAGGAGCCAATGTAGCAGTTTACTCAGATGAACAAGGACATATGAACATACAACAATGCCAGCAGATATAGGCCTTAAACCCTTAGAAGACTGAGGACGTATATATACGTCCAGAATCTACATACATTCACACACATTCAGTTCTCAAAGGTTAATTAATGTCTATTGCATCTGCTTGAAAACACAGCTCACAGTTCAGACAACTGCTGCTGTCCTCCCTCCCCATTCCTTCCCTCCCACCATATTTTCCCTCCGTCAGTTCACCACCCTGGTCAATCCTCTCCCTACTTGCACCTTTCCCATGAACCTGTCTCATCCCTTCTTGAAACACTCCACTTACTGCAGTGAGATTACCTCATCAGGCAGAGTGTTTCAAGCCACCACCACCCTTTCTGTGAAGTAATGCTTCCTCATCTCCCTCCTGTACCCCCCAGCAGTTTCACGGTGTGTCCCCTTGTGGTGCCTTCCTCCTTCAATCTAACACACCCTCAGTACAAACTTTTGTTATGCCCTTCAAGTAATTAAAGATCTTGAACATATGATTGTTAATACTTGTTGTACTCTGTCTAATTGCATTTATTGTTGAATGTAGAATCATGTATGTATCATCTTGAATGTTATAATGGTCCCAAGTCACTTTTGAAAAATGTCCTTGACTCATATTGCTTACCCAGTAAACAGATGTTTACATAAAAAGAAATCTCTTCTATGCCTTCTGTCCTCCAGGAAGTACATGATGAGATCTCTTAGTCTCTCCCCATAGGGTTTCTCTCCCATTCCCTGGATCATCTTGGATGCTCTCTTCTGTACTCCATGCAGGAGCCTGACGTACCGCTGTAAGTATGGGCACCAGAACTGTGCACAGTACTCCAAGTGCGGCCTCACCAACAGTTTGTTCAGTGGCAGAATAACCTCCTCACTCCTAGAAGTAATTCCCCTAGCAGTGCACCCCAGCATTCTGTTTGCCTTTGCTGACACTTTTCTACATTGTAGTGAATGATTCGTATTCCCTGTGATCACCACTCCCAGATCCTTTTCCTCCTCAGAGACAGATAACTGTTCCCCCACAAGTGGTAACTGTACCCTGGGTTCCTGGCCCCAAAATGCAGTACACTGCACTTCCTAGCATTGAACCCCAGCTGCCATGTGTTTGACCACTGTCCAAGTCTTTCCAAGTCCTCCTGGATTACCTGTCTCCCTTCCTCACTGTCCACCACTGCACTTAATTTGGAATTGTTGTGGAACAGGCTCATCTTGCTCTGAAATCCCTCCACTATGTCTGCTATGAAAACATTTAATAGTAGTGGACCCAGAACTGATCCATGCAGGACCCCTCTATTGTCCTTCTTGAGTGTTGAGAAGTTTCCCCCTACCACCATCCTCTGCTATCTGTTACTCAGCCAGTTCCCTATCCACATAACCTCTTCATCCCTACCTCCAGGTTCCTCAGCTTGCCCATCAGTCTCCCATGTGGCACCGAGTCAAATGCCTTGCTGAAGTCCAGATACAGGATATCAACTGGCCAACCTCCATCTAGAGATTTTGTCACCCAGTAAAAAAATTCGACCAGGTTACTTTGACAAGCTCTCCTTCGGGAAAACTCATGTTGCTGGATGTCCTGAAGGCCATGTACATCCAGGAATGTCACCAACCTCTCCTTTAAGATGGTCTTCAGTAATTTCCCCACTATGGACAGAAGGCTGACCAGTCTGTAGTTTCCCAAATCATCCCTGGTTCTGCTCTTATGGAGGGGAACCATATGCGCAGTCCTCCAGTCCAGTAGTACATATTCTGATTTAAGGGAGGTGTTGAACAACTCCAACAAAGGTGCTGCAAGGACCTCTGCCAGTTCCTTCTGGACTCTGGGTTGGCTTTCATCTGGTCCCAGTGTCCTTCCCCCAAGGGCACCCTGCCTCTGCCCTATCACCCCCACCCTCCCCTACTGCCAGGATAACCCATCCCTGAATGTATGTATTGCCTTTATTTGCCCCCTCATTCTATAAGCCCCTGCTCTTATCTTCCTCTGCTCTTTCCTAAAGCCCCTTATGCATAGCCATTTCAGCACTGTCCCTTATTCCCAGGATACCTGGACAAGAACTTGCATATGCAGCTGAGGCACATGAGGAACTGTTTGGCAGCACTAAGCCAGAAAACACACCTAATGTAGACTTGATTCACTTGAAGCCCTTAAAAGAGATTGATACATACTGTATGCCCATGCATGACCTTTCCCTGAGCAGGTTTTAGAGAGAAAAGCAAATTCTGAGAGGGTTAAGAATTCAGAAACCCCTTACCATTTGGACAGATGGCACAGAATTTATGAAAGACTGAGAACAAGTTTTGACTAAGGCATCTAATGACCTTATATTACCAGTCATCAAAAACAGGAGAGACCATGAGAAACTTACTGAGAAATTAAGAAAAATGAGACTGAAATTATAAAAGATGTCCAAATCCTTCAACTGATGAGAGTTCTAAAACTTAGTGGAAAAGATGAAAACATTCAAGAAGATTTAAAAGCATACAATTGAAGAAACATGAATGGGACTACAAGGAAGACACCGTATATAATTTGCGAGGAAACAGAAAAAAAAATAATAGAACAAATACCAGGGGAAAACATTGGTTTCAAGCCAAAACTTTGAGACTGCAGATGACATTGAAAGTGATAAATAATGGCAACAAACCACAGTGACAGGAAAACCAGGGTTTTCAGGAGAACCTGTATAATGCTCCAGCACAAACAGGGGAAGAGGAGGAGGATGGGGGGGACAATTAAGGAGAGGAAACAAAGGGAGAGGAAAAGGCAGAAGAACAAGTTATGTTGGCTACTGGGGGAGCAATCAAGACCTGAGATGAATTGCTGGGGCCTGGCCAGGTGGGAGGTTAGAGAGCCTGAGAGACTGCTCTCCTCTCCAGGGAAGGAAGGCTTCTGACTCCACTGTATGGCTGGCTCTGTGACTGTCATCAGGTGGAGGCCTGATGGTAGGATGGGTTTGGGAGCTACAGAAAGGAAGGGAGCTGGGGGACTCTGTGGCACATGTATGCCTCCATATGCATGTGTCAGCATGCCACCCCAGCTACAGGAAGGAGGGAGTAGAAAATTCAGTGAAAAACTTGGAGGTGGGCTAAGTGAATCCCTGCCCATGGTGTCATGGCCAGCTGTGCTGCCTGGTTTGGGAGAGCATTCTGGATATGTTCTCTGAGGTGGAGAACAGCTATGCCCCCTGGCTGTGCCATGGGGGGGGGATCCACAGGGAAATAGGACCCCTTACCAGTGGAAGTAAAGGTTGCTCACAAATCATAAGGACAGGACTGATATTCTGCCCATTCTGCATGGTAAAGATAAAAGCCTTTATGGGAAAAAAAATGACCCAAGACAATTGACCAGAAAGACAAAAAAGAGATCATTGGTGATCATGTGATGCCTGCAGACTGGTAGAAGCGTTCTTGTGGAGCTCTCTCCCCCCACTGCGCCATCTAACTTAATCTATAGCTAAAAACTGCTAATTTGAGCAATAAACACTACTATCTGGTACCTGCCCATCGTCTGTAACTTCTGTGAAACTTTTTTCATTGCTATTGGTACTACAAATGCCATGATGGATGCTGAAATGCAGCAGGTCCCGCCGCATCACACACCACCAGCCTCGCCTCTGAAGGCCCCCAAGAAGTCCAAAGCTCAAGGACCCCCTAATGCATGTTCTCACTTACAGTCATCTTCTGCTGGGCTCCTTAATGAGGATTGCTTTCTCCAGGAACTGCTTCCCTTTCGGGAGGCTCTAGCTGACATCTCCTTTGGACTTAAATCACTCAGAGCAGATATGGGGACCTAGGCCACAAAATAGAGGATGTAGATGCAAGAACTACATCTCTGGAAGCCTGGAGAGACAGGACAGACCAAGATTACCAAGCTGAGACAGCAACTTTACAAACTGCAAGCTAAAATGGAGGTGTGGAGGGCTGGAGTCACAGGAACCGTATTCTCGTCTTCAGCATACCGGAATCAGAAGTAGGTCCTAACATCATCACCTTCACCTTGAAACAGCTAGTTAAAATAGTGGGTCCCTCTCCTTCAATCCAGTATACCAGATTGAGAGGGCACACCAATTGCCTCGACCAAGACCCCAGGTGCGCCCCCGAGACCTCTTATCTTAAAGTTTCTGAGTTATCTTGAGAAACAGCATGTGCTTGCTAAGGTCTGTGAGCTCCAGTCAATTAAGTGGGAAGATAAACCACTATGTCTCACACAAGATTTCCCTTTGGAGACCAGGCAGAAGCCCAGTGCCTTTCACCCAACGGTCTCAAAGTTGATTGCCACAGGAATCAAGTTCTGCATGTCCTATGCTGTGCATTTACAGGTCTCCATAAATGACGCCTGGCTCTCCTATGATAGCCCCGAGACAGCCAAAAAGGATCTGACCCAGAGCTTGCCTAATCTATTTCCAGACACTTGAGCTGCCTAGCTGGAATGTCTGAACTTAACAATTTTTTCAAATGCCTGTAGTTTTGTTGTTTTCAGCTGTTTTGATGAAGCTTTGATTGTCTTCCTTTAGCTTACTCTGATGGTGGGATTGGGGGTCGGCTCACGAGGGTGGAGTAGACCGCATTTGGCCTCCAGCTTTTTTCCCAACTGGCCACCTAGGCCCACTCTCAGGCATTTCCAGCAGGGGTAATCCTTCCTAATGCCAGCAGGTTAACGTGCTCTAACTGGGCACCTTTATTAGGGACAGGGTTTCCAAGGGTTCCTATTTGGTGTGTACCTGTCTAGGCTTGTTTATCTTCCCCTACCCGGTCCCTTCCATTCTGGATTTAAGTGCCACAGGGTAGATTTTCTCATGTCTGGCTAAGACATGGATGCCATTCAGTTCCCTGGGATAAACCTGCCTGCCTGTCTTTTGGTCGGATTCTTGACCCTCCATTAGCCCTATTCCTTTTGGTCCTTGGAAAAATTCCTCTGTCTGTTCGTTTTCTTCTGGATTCTGTTTTGCCATATTCCTGCCATTAGTCCCAAACTAGTCTGATCCACCTGCCACATGATGAAGGGACCAAGGACTGGTACTTGATCAGAGCAGTAGGGAGAAGAATATCCATGATTTGAACTGGCAGACTGGCTGTCCTTTTTCCACACAGCTGGACTGGGGGGTAAGCAGTTTTTTCAATTTCGGGTGTACATTAGTATCTGTAGTACTCTGATTGATGGGATTTAGGGGTTGGGGGGAGGACTCTGGGGATGGGATTACTGACTATGCTTTTTCGCATTGCGTTCTGGGTTCTTGGGGGGTTGTGCCTGCCTCTGCTCTCTGTATTGGGTGCCCAGAGTCACTACAAGGTCAGTCATTATCCTTTTGGTGAGAGTGGAACCAGGCACAAGAGCACTAGCCTTTCCCTATGATCTGTCTGTTATTCACAAGATTGGATTTATTCTGGGGGAGTGGTTTTTGTAAATAGTTTTATTGTTGAGGATTCTTCAAGGGTTCAGGGGGACGTCTTTGCTCACTTACTGGTACGTGCAGAGTAACTTGAAGGTACAGTGGGGTGGGGGAGGATTTTTTTGGTGTCTTACTATTGGGAATCATACACAGGCTGGCTATTTACCAACCTGGCTCGCTAATCGTGGGCCCATCATTTTTGTTCTCTCAGACCATTATACATTTATATCTGTTTCTTGGGTTAGACGGGGGGTGTTTGGAGGGTGGTTGGGGGGTGAGCTGAAGTGTGCCTCACGTAGGTAAGTTGTTAATTGTTTTTCGTTTTTCACTTGTCCATTTCTGGGTTCATAAACCAAGATGAGTAACATAATCAAAATTGTGACCTGGAATGTCAGGGAGTGAGAGACCCCACTGAATGGTTCCAGGCTCTGAAACACTGCACCTTCCAGAAAGCGCACATTATTCTCCTACAGGAGAGTCATCTTTTAAACCAGGAGATCAGGTGGCTCCACCGACAGGGAGTGAGTCAGATCTTTGCGGTGGGTGGCTCTGCCTTGAGCCGGGTGTAGCTATTTTACTAATGAGGAATGTCTCCTTCCAAGCAAATCTCTCTATCGTGGATCTGATAGGTAGATACATTTTGGTCAAAGGTCTCCTGAATGGTAAAGAGGTGGTCCTGGACAGTGTCTATGGTCTGGTGGGAGGTGATGCCCCCTTTTTTATGGATCTTGCTGGCAAATTTGGGTCCTCCTACCTACTCATTTAATCTTAGGGGATGACTGGAATGTCCCACCCATGCAGGACTTAGACCGGACCTATTTGCCACTCAAACCTCCCTCCCCTCCCCAGAAAGCTTTGGAAGATTTTATGGACATGTTGGGCTTATGTGACCCACGGCAGATCCTTAATCCCTCCCACCATCTCTTTTCCTTCTATTTTGTGATCCATCAATCCTGGTCCCATCTAGACTATATTTTGATTAGTCTTCCCCTGCTTTCTGGTCTCTGCAATTCAGGCATTGAACTGATTGTTATCTCAGATCATTCAGTGGCTTAGATAGTAATTTCTCCTGATCCTGACATACAGAGAGATGTCACATGGAAGTTAAATACCCAGCTTCTAAAAGGCAAGGTTATTACTTCCAAGATGCAATCTCTCATTCAGACTTTCAACACATTCAACAGAGATTCTGTGCCCAGAATTGACTGTAGATGGTCTGCACTCCAATGCTTCTTAAGGGTTGAGTTCATCAAGCTCGCTTCAAGAAGGAAAAAGCTACAAGAATCGCAGGCCTTGTCCCTCCTGTCACAAATCTGGTCCTTAGAATTATCACTTTCTTCTTCTACCTCATCTGATTCCCTAAAGAACTTACTTTCTTTAAGAAACCAATTTGCTAAGCTCATGCAGGAGAAGGCAGAATATGCTATTTTATGGACCCGGTCCACCTATGTGGATCAGGGCGAAAAGGCTGGGAGGCTATTAGCTCTCCATTTAAGGAAAATAGAGAGCTCTGTATTAATTCCCTCTATCACAGCTCCAGATGGATCCATGAAGACTCTTCCTAGAGAGATAGCCTCAGTTTTTGAGAATTTTTACTGCAAGCTTTATGACGAAATCCCTTTGCCTCCGAATTCTGTGGAGATAGACGCATACTTGGATGCTCTTGCTCTTCCAACTCTCCTTGACCACCATCAGCTATCATTATCTTCACCAATTTCCCTTTTTGAAGTTGAGGAGGCCATCAAGGACCTGGCTTTGGACAAAGTACCTAGCCCAGATGGCTTCCCCTCTAATTTTTACAAGTCTTTCTCTAAAGAGCTAGTCCCCCTCCTGCTCTGCCTGTATACGTATGTCCTTGAATCTGACTCTCTGGTCCCTTCACTTTTGGAAGCTACTATTGTTCTCCTCCTTAAACCAAACAAAAATCCCTCTCATCCTGGCAGTCACCAACCTATCTCTCTTTTAAATTGTGGCATTAAGATTTTCACTAAAATTCTTGCCTCTAGAATAAAGAAAGTCTGGATTCACCTGCTTAGTCCTGGGCAAGTGGGGTTTGTCTCTGGCAGGTCCTCAATTGACCACTTAAGTAAATTAAATCATATTTTCCAGGTAGCTCATTCTTCCCATACTCCCATGGCCCTAGAATCACTTGACGCTGGGAAGGCCTTTGATAGGGTGGACTGGAATTTTTTGTGGTCAGTCCTACAAAAGATGGGCTTCCCCTCTATCTTTTTGAGTTGGCTTAAAGTCATTTACTCATCTCCCTCAGCCAAGATATACTGTAACAGGGTTTTCTTCTCTCATTTTCCTCTTTTCATGGGTACTAGACAGGGCTGCCCACTATCACCCTTTCTTTTTAATTTATATTTGGAGCCTCTCCTCAGCTACCTTAAAAAAACTCCACAGATACATGGCATCCTGGTAGGTGGCTCCAAATTTGTTATATCAGCCTATGCAGATGATAGTTTTCTACATCTGGAACATCCTTCTGCCTCACTTGCATGCTCTCTTAAAGTGATATCCCAGTTTAATCTCTTGTCTAACTATAACTTGAACCTCAGCAAAACTGACATTTTCCCCTTAATCACTTCACCCATAAGGCTGACTTTACTCAGTTTGGCATGCATTGTTCTTCTAAATCTATAAAATACTTTGGCATATTTTTAACCGTGGATGCTTCCCTTACCAGGAAACTGAATCTAGATGACCTGGTAGTCACTATACAACAGGACTTTCTGAGATGGGAATCTCTATCACTATCTCTATGGGGCTGATTCAACATCATAAAAATGAATGTCCTTCCTAGGCTTTTTTATCCTTTAAACATGCTGATTGTATGGCTCCCTCTTTCTTTTTTTCAGCACAGCCACTCTCTTACATCTAATTTTATATGGTCAAACAAATCTCCCAGGTGCTCATTCTTTAAACTGAGCCTCCCTAAGGAAGCAGGTGGGATCCATCTCCCAAACTTTCTTTTCTACTATTGGGACAGTCATTTCTCTAAATGTAGCAAGTGGTTTCCTGAATCTGAAGGTGACTCTGACCCCTCCCTTGGTTGCAAATAGAGACTCACATTATGCAGCAACTCAACAACTTCCTCTGCTATACTGTATCTACCAAGGAATGCTTTGCTGACTCCTATTAAGGAATCAGCAATTGGCACCTCTATTTGAGTCTTCTCTCAGTTCTGCTCTTCTCTCATGATCCCTTTCTCAAAAGACCTCTCTCAGCCGATAATTCTTAACCCTATTATCAAGATTAGGATAAGTCTCTTCCCTCAGAAGTGGTTGCCTCAGATATGAGATGCCAAGGTTGTGGACTTATCTTCCTAAGACTCCCTTCTTTCCTCTCCGAACATTCTGCTAAAGTTCAATATAAGATTAGTCCCACATTTTCAAAATCTTTCAATTGAGACATCTTATCATTCAACTGTTTGGTACTAGGCCCAAACCCTCAGCTGTTCACCCCATCCTGACTCAGTTCACACACTAGCTAAGGTTCCTCATGGAATCTCATGCATGTCCACCTGGGAACAAAAGTAGGAGGTTGTTCAGGAAGGAGGTTTGGTTTTATCTTCTGTTTTAACTGAAATATTTGAATAGTTTTGTACTTGAAATTAGTTCTGTGTGTTAAAAATTACTACTTTGAGTTAGAACTGTTACTTGGACTGTGATATTGTAACTATTGGCACTTGTGCGCTGGATGTGGGAACACTTGTTTGGCAGTGATAATTAGAGTGAAATTTAAATGTGATATTTGCCTGGTGGTGGTAGAGCCTCCCACTTACCCTGTTTTGTAGGCTTACTTAAATACTGAAAAGCCACTGGGGGATGGGATTGAATGGCTGTTGCATTTCTGTTTGTGACTGAAATTTTAAGCAACAGGAACTGGTGGCCTGTGACATCATATGGTACCTGACGTCTGCATACACACACTGTTAGTGGGACTGGACACACACTGGACTGTATGTGTTTGTGAGACTTGGGAACTTTATTGGTGGGGTTGAAATGGGTTTGTAAATAACTCCAGTCAGTATAGAGACTGAGACTGTATTCTAGGGGAAGGGACTGAGAAAGGGCTGTGTGCCATTATGAACAGACAGGGACAAACAGGGTGGCCACATTCTACCATGGCAGGCATCTTAAGAAGGATTTTAGGCTGTACAGGCTGTGGAATGGCAATAATTCTCAATTGGGCCTGAGAGAGGAGGCTGCCCACTCTGTAGACAGCTGTCTTGTATCAGGAGTGAAGTATATTGGTTAAAGAGTAAGCTGTGGGAGTTGGGGGGTGTCCAAGGATAAAGGGTGTGGATATGGGTGGCAGAAGGGTGGGGCTGAGGGGAGGCTGGGACAATGCTCAGAAATTACAGGATGTTATGTTACAGCAAGCAGGAGGGGGATATTAGGGACAGAGGACCCTTAGAAAGGGATGTTGACACTAAGGGGAAAACATATGGGGTAAACATTCCGAATATAAAGAGAGTGGAGGGGGAAGAGTCAGGAGGGGCTGTTGTGGGGAAGCCTAGAAGAGCAGACATTGAGAAGAGAGGAGCTGTTGTGGGGAAGCCTAAAAGGGCAAACTGTGGGAAGGGAGCTCCTAAGGAGAACAGGGCAAGAGGGAAGGAAGAGGAACAGTTTAGAGAGGCAGTCAGGTTGAGCTACTAAGCAACCTAGAGGGGGAGGAAGGGGTTGGTGGAAATGAGGAAACTGATACAGAGTCCAGGGAAGGGAGTTGGATACCCATAGGGTATCACAGACCGGCAATGGAAAGGATAGAAATAGTCCCAGGGGGAAAAGGGGAAACATAAATGTTAAGCAGATGGGGGAGATGCAACATATTGCAAACATGAGGGAGGACAGCACGACTGGAGAGAAACTGGGAGACAAGGATGCAGGGGAGGGGCCCCCCTTCAGCAGGGGGTCTGTACCAAGGATGGGACCCTAGGTAAAGGGGACCCATGGAGGGCCTCTGGAGGTAGGGGTACTATTAGAAGGGAGGATGGCAGTGTGGGGTAAGGAGAAACCATCAGAGCCAGGATAAATGGTTCAGATAAGAGAGGGTTAAAGGGGACACCTAACTGGGGGGTCTGAGTTAAGTGGGCAAAATAACAAGGGAAGCAGAAAGGGGATGGTGACAAGGGGGTCTCTAATAAGGCAGAAAGACTCCCATGGAATTGAGATCATGAATAAAGGGGGGATGGGGGGTTGTGAGCACATAGTGGAGGTAACCATAAGGATGATGGCGATGTTAAGGTTCTGTTATTGGGAGACTCGATGATTAGGGGTATCCAGTGGGAGGGACAGGGGGGTGGATGCCATAGCCAAGTGAAGGTAGTGAGTATCTCTGGGCTGACACTGCACAGAGCAAAGTTCATGGTGTACAAACTGGTTAGGGATTGTGGAGGGAAAATGGATTTCCTGGTGCATTTGGGAACTAATGATCTGGAGGGACATAGCATTTTGGAAATCCAAGCAGGGTTCCAAGAACTTGCCAGAGTCTGTCAGGATAATGGATGCAACATTTTCTTTTCAGAGATATTGCCATTACCAAAGGCCTCAGTGGAGAAAAAAATGAAGATCACAGAGGTTAATGACTGGCTCAGGAAATGGGGTGAAGAGAATTGGATTGGTGTGTTAGAGAACTGGAAAGGAGTTTGGGAGAATAAGGGACTGTATGCCAAGGACAGGCTTCATCTTGCCCCATTAGGGAAGGAAGTCCTTAAACAGGGGGTGACTGACTACATTCAAGAAAGGTGTGGTTTAAACTTGTGAGGGAGGGGAGGGATAAGGGAAGGGCTGACCAGAAACCCTCTCCTCCAGATGAGGGGAGTAGCCTTCAAACCCAAGGGAGGTAACAGACTGGGGTTGGAGGTTTCAGGAGGAGCAGAGGGAGGATGGAAGTATAAGGAACCTGGGTGGGGTTCAACAAAGGGGATCAGGGATAAGGGGTGGTGTTAGTAAATGCCAGGAGCTTGGGAAACAAGTTGCCAGAGTTCCAGGCCATGCTGATCAAGGGGGGGGTGGATGTGGCGATGATCATGGAAACGTGGGCCAACAAAAACCATGACTGGGACCTAAACATGCAGGGGTACACTATGCTTAGTAAGGATAGAAAGGAGGGCAGAGGGGGTAGAGTGGCTATGTTCATTAGAGATGACATATAAATTGCTAGGGTAGAAGAGGCAGAGGGAAATGTGGAGGCCTTATGGGTCACCTTATGAACCCCAGCAGGAGGTAAGGTCAAGCTGGGTGTAGTATACAGGCCCCCCAGGATGGGTGATGCTCTGGAGGATGGTTTGCTGGACAACATCATTGCCCAGTGTGGACCAAAAGGGGAAGGAGTGGTATTGATAGGGGACCTTAATATGCCAGGTACAAACTGGGGAACCATGTCCTCTAAGGTGGCCAAGGAGCAGAGGCTGCTGGACGGCTTCCAGGATGTGTTCTTAACACAGCATGTGATGGAGCCCACAAGGGAGGCATGTTCTGGATGTGGTTCTGGCAGATGGGGATCTAGTAAGGGACCTGGTTGTAAAGGATTCCTGACTGGGAGTGACCTAATAATGTCTGGTTTCAAATAAGCACGGGGAGAGAGACCTAGGACACTGGCAGTGGACTTCAGGGGACAGACTTTGTGGGTATGGGAAATATTCTCAAGGATCACTTGAAGGGATTACATCTATGACAAATGTGGAAAGAGATGGAAGGTCATAAAACAGGGATGTCATGAGGCAGTCAGGACCTGTGCTAAGGTGAAACATAAGGCAGCAAGGTCACATAAACCATGCTGGTGGTCCAGTGAGGTTCAGGTAGTGGTCAGAGGAAAGAAGGAGGCCTACAAAAAATATAAAACAACAACAGGGGATAGGGAAAAGGAAATGTACCATCTTGCATCTAGAAAAGTCACCCGGATGGTGAGGGGGGGAAAAGTCCAGTAAAAGGCAGCAGCTGGCACAGGGGATACATGGAGGGGGAAAGGGGTCCTTCCAGTACATTGGGGAGCAAAGAAAAACTAAGGACTATCTCTGCAGATAGAGACCCCAGTCTGTTACCCCCCTTGGGTTTGAAGGCTACTCCCCTCATCTGGAGGAGAGGGTTTCTGGTCAGCCCTTCCCTTATCCCTCCCCTCCCTCACAAGTTTAAACCACACCTTTCTTAAATGTAGTCAGTCACCCCTGGAAGAGTTGAGGGACCAGGCAGAGCCTCTGTGTTCACTAGGGAGGGGGATGGGATATCTACAAAGCAAGGCACAATGAGGATAGAAGCAGTAGTGAGTGGGATCAGGGGAGCAACAGAAATGGAGCAAGAGGGAGGAAGAGGTATCCCAGGGGTGTCACATCAGGATAAGGATAAAAAGGCCAGTAAGGTGGAGGGGATGGATGATGCTATCTTCACCGAAAGGGTGTGGTTAGCCCTCAAGGCCCTAAAGAAAGATAAATCTCCTGGGCCAGATGGCATTCTTCTGAGAGTACTATGGGAATTGGCGGACATACTGGCTGCACCTCTGGCAGAGCTCTTCAACAGGTCGCTTGAGACAGGAAGGGTACCTAGGGATTGGCGAGAGGCACATGTGGTGCCAATCCATAAAGGGGGGGGTTAAGGGAAGTACCAGGTAACTATAGACCCATCAGTTTGACCTCGGTGGTGGGAAAATTAATGGAGAGTATACTAAAGGAATGATTGGGGATGTTCTTGGAGGAGGTGGGAGGTCTGAATAGTCGACAATGTGGGTTTGTGCCAGGTAGATCATCTCAAACCAGCCTTGTGGAGTTCTGAATGGGTAACATCAGAACTGGACAGGGGAAAGCCTGTGGATGTATTATTCTTGCACTTCAGCAAAGCATTTGACTCTTTCCCCCACAATGGTCTGGAGGAGAAACTGACAGGGTTGGGAGTAGGACCTTTGATAGTCAGATGGATTGAAAACTGGCTAGCTGGATACACCCAGAGAGTAGTGGCCAGTGGGGAGCTCTCAAACCCTTGAGAGGTCAGTAGTGGGATACCGCAGGAACTTGGTCCTGGGTCAATCCTGTGTAATGCATACATTTTTTTGAAATTCAATATTTTATTGAATTTACATTCCACATATCCAGAAAGGAAGCTACAGGATTGACTGTGCACAATATTGGCCAGGATAGATACAGAATAGCATACATCAGACTGTCTATAGATCAGTAAAACCAAAACAATACCAATACCCTATGAACCCTCCCCACCCCCTCTTTACTCTTCCGGAGTGTGCCTCATAAACATAACAACACAAAATAAATTTGTGAATTAGAGAATAACAGTCAGCATTTACCAGAGATAAGTAAGACCAACCAATTAAGGTAAACAGAGACATGTACCTTCCATATTTCAATTTAAGTATAGGGCATATAATTTACCCCATTTGCGATAAAATACATCCATACAATTCCGGGAGCTAGCTATCAATCTCTCGACATTGAAGCAAAGTGACATCTCCTTCAACCATTCTTCATGTGTTATAACTAATTGATCCACCCAATGCTTGAGAACCAATCTTTTAACCACAATAGAAATTAAGGACATGTGAAATCCATGTTCTTTAATATTAATGGTCGAGAGCATCCCAAGGATACATATCTCTACAGTAAATAGGTCTCCTAATCCCAATAAAGGGTCTAGGTTAGATTGAATAGCATTCCAGAGTGGAGCCACTTAGCTACAATGCCAGAAAATGTGAATCAGGTTCCCTTCAGATAAACTGCATCTGATACAGGTTGCCACAGTAAGCCTACCCAGCTTGGCTAGCTTAACCGGAGTGTAATACATATTATTTAAAATATGGTACTGAATAAGCCTGTGTCTATCTTGAGTAAGATACCTATGTAGGTCCTTCCAAACCTGACTCCAGTTGGGACTAACATCAGTCAGAAGGGAAGCCCAAACTTTAGAACCCGGAAGAGCATTCGGGAAATTGATTCCCAAAAGAAAAGAATAAATAGCCGATATACCATGGGGTTTACTGGTGTATCTCTGTACCTGTTCCAAAAAGGGCTTAACTCGAGATTGTGATAGCACGATTCCAAAATTGGACACCATAAGGTGTCTCAACTGAAACACTTTGAAAATATATTTTTGAGGGATGTTGAATTTAGCTATTATGTCTGGTGATGACAAGAGAATGGTTTGACCATATAGGTCCTCTACTGAAACTTTCATAACCGAGGAAGCCAATCCGGAAAAAGTAATGAGCCCCCAATTTTAATATTTGGATTCTGAAAAAGAGGTTGAGCCATGTCTTTTTTATGTGAAATATTAAAAAAAATTCAGAATTGTGCTAAAACCTTAATGGAAACTCCCACCACTGAATCTTGTATGGAGTTTGGTAACACGGAACAAGGAGAGAAAAATATTCCTGTGAAATTAAAGCTTTGAAGAGCGAGAAGTTTCCTTTCTAATTGTAGCCAGATAGGTAAGTAACCGTCACTTGTGTCTGAGAACCATCTTCCCATTTTTGCCAGATGGCTCACCCAATAATAAAAGTTGAAATTAGGGAGACGAAGCCCCCCTAATTCCTTAGGGAGGCTAAGTTTGATGAAAGAATGCCTGGGAAATTTACCCCACCAAATAAATTTGGAAAGGACAGAGTGGAATTGACGAAAATAGGACAATGGGAGCCAGAGATTTAATAAATTTAGGGGATAAAAGAGACAAGGGAGGACATTCATTTTAATAATACTGATATGACCCCATATTGAGAGGGGGAGGCTCTCCCATGTTTGAAGGTCCTGTTGAATGTTCGTTATTAAGTCATCTAAATTAAGCTTCCTAAAAGTCTCTGGGTCCTTGGTGAGATGAATGCCCAGATATTTCATAGAGTGAGGGGACCACTTCATGCCTAGATGGGCAAAAGTTAGCCTGGTGGGTAACAGCATTTAGAGGAAAAATTACAGTTTTTGACAAATGTAACTTATAATTGGATACAAGTCCGAACTGTCTAAGAATTTGTAATGCATGTGATAACGATTTATCAGGATAGGCCAAATGGAGTAGGATGTCATTTGCATATACTGAGAGGTTAAAGACTGATGATATATTGTACAGACCTTGACCTGGGAAGCTCACTTGAGATTACGAGGAAGGGTTCAAATATAAATTGAAAAGAAAGAGATAAGGGGCAGCCTTGCCTGGTGCCTGTAAATAAAGAGAACCTTGGTGAAAATACACTATTACAATAAATTTTAGCAGAGGAGCTTGATAAACCATCTGTATCCATTGAATGAAAACTATTGAAAGCCCATTTTTTTTTGAGAGTAGCCCAGAGAAACTCCCAGTTTACTCTGTCAAAGGCTTTTTCTGCATCTAACGAGATTAAAGCCATGGGAATCTGGAAGTCCTGGGCAGCCTGGAAAATATGCAAAAGGGTCTGTTGGTGATCAGCTGATGATCAACCCTGAACAAATCCCACCTGCTCAGGGCTCAGCAGATGAGACCATACCCTCTTAATTCTGAGAGACAAGATTTTTGTTAGGATTTTGATATCATAGTTTAAAATCGAGATTGGACGATAACTGGCAGGATCATCATGCAGTTTGTCAGGCTTCAGGATGAGAACTATTGTGGCTTCCAGCAAGAATGGGTCCAGAGTCTCTAAAGTGAACATATATTCAAATAAATTTAAGAGGAGGAGGGCTAATTCAGTGGAAAAGGTTTTATAGAAATTGGAGGCAAAGCCATCTGGTTCTGGCGATTTATCCAATGCGAGCTCCCTAATCTCCTCCTCTATCTCCCCCAAAGTGATTGGGGAAGACAGAGTCGAGCAATGTTGTGCCTGAAGGGACAGGAGGTCCAGACTATCCAGATGTTGCTCTATGCTTGGGGGTGTGGCCTGTGCAGGAATTTTACTATACAAATTTTTATAACATATTTCAAAAACCTGAGAGATATCACGTGGGGAAGTCTTAATAGAGCCATCTGAGGCCAGAATAGAGGGGACGAGCCGTGAGCTTTCTAATGCCTGTAATCAAAGGTTCAACATTCTTCCTGGCTTCTCACCTTGATCAAAGTAGCGAGCTTTAATTTTTAGGATGGCATATTCCGCCTTTTCTTTTAATAAATCTGCATATTCGTTCCTAAGTTTCAACAGGGTTTCCAAGAGACCGAAGGGAAGTGGTAGATAAGATGTTTTGGCCTCCTTGATTTGGTTTGACAGAGAATAATTCTTGCCTCCTTTGCTTTTTCCGCTTGGAAGCTAACTCAATGAATTCCCCAATAAAACATTTAAAGGAACACCATAGTTGATTGGCCCTTCTAATAGAACCTTTATTAGTTCCATAAAAAGTGAAATGACATCCTTTATGTGAGAGATTGTGTGTTCCTCTTTTAGAAGTTGTGTTCAATTTCCAGGTAGTATCCGTTGACTACATGGGTCAGGAGAAATCACTATCGATGCCATTGAGTGATCTGATATGACAATCGGTTCCATACCAGTCTGGTGAAGGCTAGCTAAAAGTGAAGAGTTAGTTAGGATATAATCCAGCCTAGACCACGACTGATGAACCTGGGAATGAAACAAGAAGACCTGACCAGAGGGATTGAACAGGCGCCATGGATCGCACAGACCCAGTAGTCCCATAAAATCCCTTAGGACTTGCTGCGGAGGGGATAGGGGTTTTAGTGGCCTATATGTTCTATCTAAGTCTTGAGTTGGGGGTATATTCCAATCTCCCCCAGTGATTAACTTGGAAGGCAAAAATCTACTCAGCTTATCTGCCAGACACATAAGGAACTCTGGACTACCTCCCACTGGGCCATAGACTGCACCTAGAATGACTGTATTGTTATACAGCTTGCCCTTGACTAGAATAAATCTGCCTTCTGAATCCGAGAAAGTTTTCTCCGCTACAAACAAAACATGCTTCTTGACCAGAATTGCTACCCCCCTGCTCGCAGATGAACCACAGGCAGTAAAGACTTGGGAGAATCCCTGTCTACATAGCCCATTTGTTTTGGCAGCAAGAAGGTGGGTTTCCTGTATCAAGAGGATGTCTATGTTTAGAAGAACGCAATTCTTGAGAACTTGATATCTTTTTGTCATGTCTCTTACTCCTCTAACATTCCATGTGGCAATTTTAATTGTTACTGCAGTCATCATCAACTCTTTGAAAGAAATAATAATCCCTAGTCAGTAAGTAAGAACATAACCCCAAGGGCACACTCCAGTCCCTCCCTCCCTCCCTCCCTCCCTCCCCCTTGAACAAAAATGGAGCCCAAACCAGAACCTTTCCCAATATTCATCAGTGTATGTTAGCAAAGCTGAAAAAATTAGATAATATAAGTGTGCCCTTTTAACTCCCAACATTACTGCATCCAGAAAAATAATCAGCCTTGAGAATTCTTCCTTCCCCCCACAACCCACTCAAACTATATACAAAAGGTCCCTCTTTGAAAATAATTCTCAGTATGTGAATCTCCAGTATAGAGGAACCAGCCCAATAGGCGACCTTCCCCAGGTAAGCTATAGCTCCATATAAATGCCAGGTCTGAGTATTGGTGCCAAAGACTACCCTAGCAAAATATATCAGTAGTGGCCAACAGCCAGCTTGCCCTTTAAACCTCCCCGGGAGATCACCTTCCCCCCCATTGTCTGGCACGATATGCAGTTCTCCCAAAGATTGCTCCATCCAAAGCCACCTGCCCACCACCCCTCAAAAGGAAAAAAGAAAAAACAAATGTAGATTAATCAAGATCAGGAGAATGACTGGAGAAAGTGCAGAAATAATTCAGGGAAAGTGAAAATGAGACCATCTGGATGTAGGCTAATCATCCTACACGAGATCGAGAAAATTGCCCCAAATGAGATTAAATATATCCAGAAAACTCATGAAACAGACCTCCAGGGTTAGAGATCCCCCCCCCAAAAAAAACACACAGAGAACAAATCCCCCTTGTAGCTTCACTTAATAAAGTTAATGGAAATGAGAACACTCTCAGGAGTGGGGAAGTAATCGGGGGACCTGAAACTGATGGGACTAACACCAGTACCGTCCCCTTCAGCGGCGCTGGAAAACACACACCGACCAAAAGGTTCCTGTTCCCTACTGGGAACCCCCAGCAATCACACTGCTACCCCAGGGCTGCTAGGCCTCAGGACTCCGCAGCAGCCCCTCAAAACCAGCCTGAGGAAAAGAGAAGAGAGAGGGAAGAGAGAAGAAAGAGACAGAGAGAAGGGACACCAAACAGGTATGCAGTCCACTCCAACAAGACAAATGCTTAAAAGCCTGAGATATCTGAAGTGACAGTTCAACCAGTCTTAAATAGGTTAGGTAGATTGATTGTGAGATCCACAGTTGTCTGCTCGAGTTTCATAAGAATGCCAGACTCCTTCAATAGCCACTTGCAGTTTAGCCTTGTAAACCATCATGAAGCGGATTCCTGCTGCTATTAACTGCTGACCATGGGATGGAATGCTGTCGCTTTTGGCGAGTTCGAAAAGGAGATCTTGAGTAATCCTCAACCAGCATTACCCCATAGGATAGATTGGAGCTCCTTAGATTTGGAATTGACATGCTGCCTCTCTAGATAGCTAAGGAATTTCACTATTGGATGTGGTGGTGATCCAGGTGGGGTTTCGGCGAGAGGAGCGATGGGCCCATTCTATATGGTACTGTGGGCTTAATGGAGATGGGCCCACAATCTTGACCAGAAATTCTGAAGGAAACCAATAGTATCAGGGCCTTCTTCTGTTTCAGGTAGGCCTAGTATCAGGATGTTGTTCCTTTGACTTCTCCTCTCCAAATCCTCGGTTTCAGTTGCAGCTTCTTAAGCTGTAGTGAGCTGAACAATTTCAGGATACATTTTCTCCTTCCACCTCTCCAGAGAGGCGATTCTCACTCGGCATCTCCCATTCTTTGTGACAGGGAGCTTAGGTCACTCTGAGTTATTATAACTCTGCTGATATATCCTCTAGAGTCTCTCTGAAGGGAGCAATTCTTGCAAAAACGTTCCTCCATTAGAGGTTAAATCCGAGGCTGGAAGCGCTTGACTTAGAGGTACCTCCGGAGCTCTGATGTTTTGATTTTTTAGCAGTTTTCTCTGAGGTAGCTGAAGGAGTATGCTTGATGGAGTCCTGTTTCATCTCGGCTTCCATCCTGTTGTTTAATACAGAATCTCTTGTCTAGAAAACGGTCCTTTTGGCAATCGCTGGTGTTCAGATCTCTAGTACAGTGTATATCTAAGGTCTGCAACTATTTCTGCACCTTAAATGAAGAAAAATAAACCTTTTAATGAGGTTGATATGTGGGAGCTTCGGCTCAGTGCTTCATCTAGGTGCCCTGCATCCGTGACCTCCTGTTTAATGCATACATATCGGACATCAGGGAGGGTATAGGGTGTGAAATGAGTCTCTTCACTGATGACTCCAAGATGGGAGCAGTAGTTGAGGGGGAAGAGGGGAGGTTGGCACTGCAAGGGGACCTGGACACCCTGGAAAGCTGGGCTCACATGTGGAAATTAAATTTAAATATCACCAAGTGCAAGATGTTACATCTTGGGGGGGGAAACCCTAAACACAGGTACACCCTGGGAGGGGAGGCGCTGGAGGCCTCAACAGTGGAAAATGACCTAGGGGTCATGGTGGATGCATGTATGAATAACTCTGAGAAGTGTAGGAGAGTGGCTAGCAAGGCAAACAGGATGTTGGGATGCATCGTAAGGGGGATGACCTCTAGGAGCAGGGAAGTGATTCTGCCACTGTACAATGGACTGGTTAGACCACACCTTGAGTACTGTATACAGTACTGGAGACCACACTTGAAGAGGGACATACAGCTCCTGAACAGGGTACAGAGAAGGGTAACTAAGATGATATGAGGACTAGGAATTTGACATATGAGGACAGACTTGAGGAGCTCTGCCTGTTTTCATTGGATGAGAGGAGAGACGGGGACATGATTGAGGTCTTCAAGTACCTCAAGGGAATAAATAGGGTAAACATGGAGGGGATCTTTAGACTAAAGCAGGGAGGCATCACTAGAGGGCATGGTTTGAAGTTGGAAGGTGGAAGGGTGAGGGGGAGAAGAGGTGGAGGTTTTTCACTGAGAGGGTGTTGGACCCTTGGAATGCGCTACCTGGTGAGCTGGTTCAGAGATCCACAGTGGAGGGCTTCAAGAGAGGGCGTGACAAACACAGAAAGTGGATGTATCAGATGATGGTCTGGCCCAGGGGGGTGGGGATGGATGATAGGGGTTTCTGGAACACAAGGGGGAGGCCTTGGCACTCAACTAGGGATGGGAGGTTCAAGCAGACTCGATAGACCGTAAGGCCTAATCTGCTGGCAATTAGTATCTTAGTATGTTAGTACTCATATCTTCTGTCCATACTTCACCAGATCCTGTAGTGGATTCCAAGGTCTGGGATTCTCTGCTATGTGATGTCTCCCTCAACTATGTGCAAATATGGAAGGACCTCTATATATAAAACTCAGAACAAACTTAGACTCACCCAATTTCATATCCTTAACAACATGTATTATACTCTGGTTAAACTGGCCAAAATGGGTTGTCTTCCTTCCCTTACATGTTCCAGGTGTGGTAAAGATTATGGGAATATTTTACATATCTTGTGGTCCTATGAGAAAGTTCTTCCCTATTGTAAACTATCCAATCCAGGTTGGACCCCCTGTTGGGACTTGATGGTTTGTTTAGTGTGGAAAATTGTATTTTAGGTCTTTATTCTAGCATCACTGTTAAGCAAAGAAGACTTCACATAGCTATCATATCAATGGTTATCAAGAAACTAGCTCTCAGGCACTGGATGGATCAGTTATCCATATCTTACAATGCATGGTTAAAAGAACTCACCTTGTGTTTCCAGACTGAACACCTACTCGCTAGCACTCGTAATAGACTTAAGCTTTTTGATAAAAAGTGGGGCAAGTTGTACGCTTTGTGCTTGCATTAATCTATTGCTAACTCCTCTGACTCCCTTGGCATTAACTCAGTATTATTCTATGTGTTTATGGAAGTTTTTTATGATCTCTCTGCCCCTGATCGGGGAAACATCTGAGCAGCCGGGGCTATCTGGGCCAGTTGTCCACACCACCACTGCTCACCACCAAGGGAACCCTCCTCTTGCTGATCTCTCAGCCCCTGATCAGGGAAACATCTGAGTAGCTGGGGCTACCTGGGCCAGCTGTCCACACCACCACTGCTCACCACCAAGGAACCCTTCTCTTGCTGGTAAGCTCCCAGGCAGAACTGGGAAGTGCTGAAAGGCTCCCATTGGCTGCTGCCTGTTGCTTCCATCTCCTGTTGGACTGTTGTGCTCCACGTGGCCACTGATTGGCCCTGCAGTCTTGAATGATTCAAACTGTTTTGCTGGGCTGTACGCCCATAGAGTTCAGTGGGTCTCGGAAGAAAATTTTTATTAAATTGCTAGACAGGTGGCTTATTTTTCTGTTAAAGTCTCAATTAATGTGGAGATCACGTGGCGCTCATGGAGTGATGGCAGCAGCCTGAGGGTTCTCCGCTCCCTGCCACTCCAAAAACAACTTCTGCAAGGGAAAACAGGGTGTTCAACTATTGGGCGTCAGCCAGACCCTCCTGAACAGGTCCCACTTCATTTGGCGACATCGCTTCGTTTTCAGGTTTTGACGAGCGAACTTAACGATAAATGCCCACCCGCGATTAGGCTGCAGCGTGTATTTCTACTGCTCCTGCCAGCATAAATCCCAATTTTGCTCACTTTTACATGCCAAACAGACTCTGGGACACTGATAGGAGTCTGTCAGCATTGGTTTGAGGGATTTGGAATAGCTTCTGTTTTCGTATTTTAAAGCAGCCAGTACCAGATTTGATAACTGCACGCCGGCGGTAAAGCTACAGCCTGTGGGCCTCTCTCCCAGACAGTAAGAAAGATACTCAGCACCCCAAAATCTTATATTTTGCTTTGCAAAGCTACCTGAATTGATACTGGGAAACTTTGGGTCCCTGCAAGAGTGGATTTGGGGCAACCATTGACAACTCTCGTTCTGGAAGATGCAGGCAACTGATTTGGAATTGGAAGCCAAGCGTCACACGCAGGGGCTCATACGCCTTTGCTCCAGGAACAAGAGCTAAAACCTGAGAAGATCTACAATGACCTCTCTACTATAAAAGAAGCCTTATTCAAACTCATAGAGGAAGTGGCAGAGATAAAACCAGCCTTGACACAGTTAGCTAGAAGGGTGACCGGCGCTGAGGCCAGAATCTCATCTTTGGAGAGCTATGGATAAATCAGGCCCTAATATAGTGGAGTGTAAAAGAAATATTGTCAAATTAGAGGATCGTCTAGACGACCTGGAGGGCCATAACAGACGTAATAATCTGGTCCTGCTGGGCCTTCCAGAAGGTGAGGAAGGGCCGAATACTATTCAGTTTCTACAGAAGCTTATTAAGAAATCGGTGGGCCCCTCACCCAATGGGCTGGAATATATTATAGAGAGGGGTCATAGAGCCCTTAGAGCCAAACCTCCACCTTCGGAGCCACCGAGGCCGGTTATTTTCAAACTTTTGAATTATTTGGACAGGGAGTACATTTTAAATGGAGTGAGGAAACTGGAGGTTTTCCAATGGGAGGGCAAGAAACTGCGTCTGGTGCCCGACTTAACCTGGAAGATGAGACAAGCTCATGCCAGCTTCAGGCTGATTACGTCGAAGCTCTGGGCGGCAGGGATCCGGCACCGTCTACTTTATCCCGTGAGGCTGGAGGTTACTTTCAAGGAAGGCCCGAAGAGGTTCAACTAGGTGGAAGAAGCACTCGACTCCCTGAGAACTTTGTTACCCGACTTGTTTCCTAAGGGATGAGAGATAAGTCTGACTATATGGACAGCGTATAGTATCTTTTTGTTTTTGCTAAGTTTGGTGACTAAGATTCTTGGATTGCTATTTATTTATTTATTGAATTTTGATGACCGGGTAGGCCCACTGGGCCGTAGAGAGTCCCTTTTCAAGGGCGACCGGGTGCAACAACAACATACAGGTAACATTTCAGTACAGGCTGGAGAGTAGAATAGTATTTTAAAATTAGAAGTACATATCTTTGCAGACACAAAAGTATGGAAAGCATGAAGGTAACAAATAGTGAGCACGTTAAGCATTCTGCGTCCTAAATAGTGGATTAGATACCAGGTCCGCAGGAAATAGTGGGCAGCGTCTGTAGCCCTATGGTTAGCTGATAAGTACACAGGGTTGGAAGGGGGAAAAGTTAGGGACCTAAGTGCACCCCTTCAAAGAGAAGAGGACCAAATGTCCTTCCAAGATGGCTGTTGGGAGGGCAAGTGAGCTGCTCAAGAGGCTGAGCTAGGTCAGGTACTGTGGCATAGACATATGCTCCTATTGAGCAGATGTCCCTGCTATTAACATTCATAATCTGATTTTGATGGGGGGTATTAGAGCAATATGTAATTCGGGAATGCTCAAAGATTACTGACAAGTTGGGTTAAGTATTATGCCTGTTGTTGTGTGTGATACTTAACCACTATTAAGATGGGCAAGGGCGCTTTACCAGCTATATTATTGATATACCTTGGCTAGAAGTATTATAGTACTCTGGATTACAATTAGAGTACGGGGTGGGTCTTACATCAGTCCTTGTAGATATAAAGTTAAGGTTAATATTTTTATGAGGAGGCAGGCTACGTTGTTTGCATGTATGCCTGGTAGAATACTTTTGTTCCCTTTTTTTGTGACACTTGTATTAATGGTGTTTGATGTATAACAATAGTTTTCTTAATGGTAATTTATGGCTGGGTTACCTAACTAGTTATAAGGATCAAGTTAGATCCGAATTGCCAAGGGGTATAATGCTAGTTATGATTTTAAGGCAGGCCGGACAGCCCTGTTTTGTTTACTTAATAGTTTTGCTAGATATAGTTTGGCCGGCCTTCGGTTTAGTAGGCCTAGATAGAGCCCTTTACAGGGACTAATGTTCGGTGTGCCATGGAATGGCTTATAATCTCATTTACTAGTGTCTGGAAGGATGGAGGTACTTAATGGCCTAATATATGATTTATTAGTTTAATGGTTGCATTATACCCTTAATTTCTAATTTCTCTTTTTTGGAAATTCTTGTCAATTAGTGTTTAACTCATTGGCGTAACCATAGACCTAAAGAGGGAGGTTAATTTTCTTTTAGTAGCCTAGCTCATAGATAGAGTCTGATATGATTATATATTCAATTATAACAATAGTTGTGGCAGGGGTGGATATACCCGTCTCTATGCAGCATCATGTACCGGAGAACGGGGTGTTGGCTTCGGGCCGGGAGGGTGAGTTATAAGTTATTTATGGGTATGTTATTATTTTGTTTAGGGGTTGGTGGGGCATTTCGGAATGGTAAATTCTTTCTTGTTTCGAGGGAATTCGTAAGGGGGGGGGAGCAGCTATCCCAAGAATTCTATGGTCTGTATAACAGATGGTAGATAGGTTGAATATAATTTCCTGGAATATCAAGGGAGGAAAGGATAATTCTAAAAAATTTGTCATTCTGAATCACCTTGCCCGCTTGAAACCAGCAATAGTATTTTTACAAGAAACTCATGTTCTCGCTGACTGACTGGCCCATTTCAAGAAGAAGTGGGTGGACCAGGTTTTGGTGAGGATTCTCCTCCAATAGCGGGGAGTAGCTATTTTAGTTGCTCGAGTTCCATTCCGCATTCTCAAATAATATCCGACCCGCAAGGTCGATTTATATTTGTTTCGGGTAGTATTGGAGGGATTAATCTAGTCCTGGGTTCAGTATACGGGCCTAACCTAGATTCACCAGATTTTTTTACACAGTTAGGATTGACCTTGGCTTCTTTTGGGAACATCCCAATAATCATAGGTGGGGACTGGAATTTAGTTCAGGCTAACCGACTAGACAGATCACATTGTAAAGGCTCTTCCGTCTCTCCAGCTCAGAAGGCCTTGCGGGAGCTTATGTTATCAATAGGTCTAATAGATCCCTGGCGCACCCTCAACCCTAGCCTCCGTGAGTATACATTTTCTTCTGCAGTGCATAAATCACACTCGAAATTAGACTTTTTTCTGGTCAGCCAGTTTAGTTTGTCCTGGGTGGTGGATGCCGCAATTTTGCCCAGTGTAATCTCTGACCATTCACCTATAAGGATTATATGTTCTCTACCACTTCTACCAAATAGGTCATACTCATGGTCATTAAACAACAGCATTTTAAAAGAATCCAAGACTTTAGCCAGCTTTAAATTGTTCCTAAAGCTCTATCACCAGTAATTGGGGTTCCATTAATGCCATTGACCAAACGTGGTGGCTCTTAAGTCTGTGTGGCGGAGTTAATACGCTTAGCAACTGTCCGTAAGATGAAGTCAAGGACACTACTAGACAAATGTTTAAAGGAGATAAAGGAATTAGAAAAGTTAAATGATAATCAAAGAACGGAAGAACAAGAAAATAAACTAATCTTTCTAAGAAATCGGCACGGGTCATGCAGAGAGAAAGTCAATAGTTTAGCCTCCAGAGGTAAGGCCTTATATTTGGGACAAGGTAGTAGGGCAGGAGGCTGCTGGCTTGGCAGCTAAAACAGAAATCTTGGCAAGGTGGGTGACTGCTCTAACCACCCAAAATCAGGACAAGTGATTACGGATCCGCTGAAATACTAGGTATCTTTAAGTCCTTTACCAAATGCTTTATACAAGCCAGCAGCCCCCATCCAGGTATTGATGAGACCCAAGAGTTTTTACAAACCATTCCACATTGAAACTGTCAAAGATGCTGGTCCTCAATTGATAGCTCCCATTTCGTGGAAGAAATAGAAAATGTTATTGATTCATTTTGCTCTGATAAAGCACCTGGCCCGGATGGATTTTCGGCTTTCTTTTATCAAGCAATTTAAAATATTCTTGCACCTTTATTGCAGGAGCTATTTTCCTTTGGTGTGATCAAGGGATCAGGGACCAGACACCATTTGAGGCTAAGATTATTCTGTTTCCAAAACCAGGCAAGCCCACGGACAAAGTGGGTAGCTATAGTCAGATTTCATTGCTAAACTTGGATGTTAAAATCTTTCCTAAAATTTTGGCCAACAGATTAAACGAGTTTGGCGGACTTTATTGAGTCCAGAGCAAGCTGGTTTTGTGGAGGGTGCTCCTCAGCTGATCATTTTATATAAGTTGTTTACCTGGTTTCTGAGTCTATGGACCCTGCGTTGGATGCGCCATTAGTTTCTTTAGATGCAGAGAAGCCTTTGACAGGGTGGAATGGGCTTTTATGTTCACTACCCTGTCAAAGCTAGGCCTTCCAGATAGATTTATTCACATGGTTAGCGATTTTATATTCTTGCCCTGTAGCTAAAATCCAATGTAATAACAATTTCTGAGGCCTTCCCCTCTCTAGAGGTACTCGGCAAGGTTGCCCTTATCACCATACCTTTT
Organism: Neoceratodus forsteri; assembly: GCA_016271365.2. Classification (NCBI taxonomy): domain Eukaryota; kingdom Metazoa; phylum Chordata; order Ceratodontiformes; family Ceratodontidae; genus Neoceratodus; species Neoceratodus forsteri. The sequence goes on from CM057454.1 coordinate 814,733,553, forward strand.
TAATTTATACATTGAACCGTTGATTCATTCCATTAAGTCCAATAGAGAGGTGAAAGGCTAAGGATTGGAGGCACTGAGTTTAAACTATCTGCATTTGCAGACAACTTATTGTTACACATCTTGGACACTACTTCTTCCCTTCCTAAAGCTCTTGATTTAATCGACAAGTTCAGTTGGTGTTCAGGATATAATTTGAACAAAGCCAAACGTCCAGTTTATGCTTTGTCCCCATTTCTTCATAAAGCTGGTGCTCTCTCTGGGACTTTGTTGGCAACCAAATCAATAACCTATTTGGGGATTCAAATATCCAAGAACTTAGAGAACTTAATTGATTTAAATCTTAAACCCTTAGTTAAAACTATCAAGGAAGATTTGGTTAGATGGTCAAAGCTCCCACTGACTTTTTCGAAGAGCAATAATGATAAAAATGATGGTTATGCCCAAACTTTTTTATACTCTATCGAATTTAAATGTTTACTTGCCTAAGTCCTTTTTCAAGCCGTTATTTCAACAATGTGTGGTTTTCCTATGGAATGGGAGACCTCCTAGAAGGAGTTACCTCAAACTTACTCGGCAGCGGTGACTCAGAGGGCTCCAATTACCGGACTTTTATGCTTATTACCTTGCGATCCATCTGGCGAGGTCGAGTGCCTGGGCATGTGAAGAGGACCTAACATACCCTGGCCTTCATTTAGATCATTTATTTGTTAGTGGCTTTAAGCTGGATTTAGAGTCTTTACTTTATGTCTCATGGGCAAAATTCCAAAGAGGCGAGGATACCCGTTAGGATGGGATATTAAAGCCTTGCAACAGTTTTACGAAATTTCAAATCTCACAACGATATGATTTATCCCAACCTAGTAGGGAATCCGAATTTGATCATTGGGAAGCAACCTATATCTAGGCAGGGAATTGAAGGGAAATAAAGTGGCTAGAGTTAAGGACCTCTTCAGAATAATAGGCTTCTTTCATAAGGCTCTGGCGGAGAAATTGGTAGGTAAATGTCAATACTACCTAAAACTAAGTCAAATTTTAAGCTGCGTTAGTCGTATTTTGGTAGAGGCTGGGCAAAATATTTTGGGATCTATGTTGTGGAGTTGAAAGGGTTTATGCAAGCGGGCAAGTGATATCAAAAATGTACAAGTATATAGTAGTCAAAGAGTCTTTGAAAGTGTCACCAGTTCCGATACACTGGGAATTAAATCTGTCCTTGGTAAATCAGCAGAAATTTGGGAAAAGGCTTGGGTCGATATCTATAAATTTGTCAAGCAGGATAGATTACGAAGTACAATTTAAATTTACTTCATAATCTATATTTTCACCAGCTAAGCTTTCAAGGATGAGTAATCGTTTCTGGCCGAATTGTGCTGAGTGTAATGATTCTCTGGCTACCAGCTACCACAAGTTTGGACCTGCCCAGGTGGTGGGATTGTGGCATTTGGTGAAGCAAGCGATTGGTCAATTTTATGATCTGGACAGATTCTTCACCCAGCGGTGTGTATATTTGGTGTGTTTGATAAAATACATAGCAAATTAACTAAATGTCGAGTAGCTATGGTAGCGGTAACTAAATTGATAATTCTGCGCACTGGAGGTGATTGGACTCCTTCGTGTTGTGGAGTGGTGGGAGGAGTTTATGAGCGCTTGAATGCAGAAAGATCGGTTCTTTCTTTGTATAATCTTCACCAATATTTCTGCAATGTTGGGGGGCTATTTCAATGTTTGAAGGATAGAGTACGGATATTAGTGTTAAAAGCTTATAATATTCGCTTCTAATTGTTGGAAGGATATAACCCCAGTTTGGTACATTATTTGGGTGAATCCTCTCCTCCATGGTACCTCCTTTCGAAGACTTAGTCATACTACTTATAATTGGGTCTTACTTTGTTTGTTTTCCGGTTTATATAGTGCATTCATTACACAGGTGGAGTCAGCCACAGGGATAGCTGCCAGGGGTGGGGGTTTGGGGTCTTGTCTGCTTTGTTACTTCTTTTTTTTTATTTATTGTTTTATGGTGCCTCTGTATTATGTACTTGTATGATATATATGTTATGTTTGATAAATTTCAATAAAGCTTGGTTATTTGCAAAAAAGAAAGTCTCAATTAATGTTAGACCAGTCTTGATGTTCTTAGCACTCGACTTCTAAAAACTCCGGGTCTCAGCCGCTAATCTAGGCTAAATTATTAGGCTGCTTGCTATTTTTTTTGTCAAATTCAAAATTAATTGTCTAGACCTGCCTAAATGTTTTAGCATTGAACTGTAAAGTGCAGTTGGAAACTGCTGTAATTTAGAGCTGTGAAGTAATTCCTGCCCCTCTGCATTCAATCTTTCTCTCCACCCTCCCCCCTGCTGCAAAATCCTACTTCTCTCTTCTCCTCCCCTTGTAAATTTCATATTCTACTAAATCGCCCCTCTGCCTTCCCCCTTATACTAGTTCAAGCTTATTTCTCTTGTCTGTGGCAGCCTCCCCACCCTCTGCCAAATTCCCTCTCTTCCACTGCACTTGCCCCTGATTTACTCTCCACTGTCACCCTTTGTTATTACTGTGACTCACAATCTGTTGCTCTTTTCCTTCCCTCAGATCTCTCAGCCCCTGATCGGGGAAACATCAGAGCAACCAGGGCTGCCTGGGCCAGCCGTCCACACCACCACTGCTCACTGCCAAGGAACCCTCCTCTTGCTGGTAAGCTCCCAGGCTGAACTGGGAAGTGCTGAAAGGCTCCCGATGGCCGCTGCCTTTTGCTTCCATCTCCTGTTGGACTGTTGTGCTCTGCATGGCCACTGATTGGCCTGCAATCTTGACTGATTCAAACTGTTTTGCTGGGCTCTATGCCCATAGAGTTCAGTGGGTCTTGGAAAAATTTTCATCCACACCTCCACCTCACACCTTAATTAAATAGGCCTTAGCTCTGCCCACGTCTACCTGGGAACTGCCTTTTGTTTCCTATTGGATACTCTCTCTCGTTCCCCTCTCTTACTGCCCACCTCCTCCTCCTGCTCCTCCTCCCTCTGCTAATCAACTCAGTCCCCTCACTGCCCCTCCTTTCTGTGCCTGACACCCTCCTTATATCTCCTAGTGCTAGTCACTCTGTCACTCCGTGACTGGCCAACTTTGGCATTCTGTAGCTCCCCTGCACCCTTTCACTCCTGAACTCTATTCTAGAGCTGCTACCTCCTGTCTCCCTGTCTTGTTACACTCTTTAATGCCCCCCACTACCTCTCTGCTACATCATCCTCTTTTGCTACTGCCCTTGTCTCCTCACTGCCCCATCCCTCTGCCCGTTCTCCCTCAGCCACCTGCTTACCAAGTTCACCCTGCCCCCGAGCCTCCACCTCATTGCCTACCGCCCGCCACTTTCACTAGCTGCCTCCCACCTACCCAGCACCGTGTGCCTGCTCTCCCCATTCACATTGAATCATGTATCACACCAGTACTCTGTACCCCTTTCTCCTCACCTTATTGGCTCTCTTCCCACTCCTACATCCCCCCTGCTCGTGTTTCCCCACTGTCCTGAACATCTACCAACTCAAGTTCTCTCACCCCCTCCATGGTACCCTCCCTCTCGATCTCATGTTCCCACCTTGGGCAACTCCAATCACTATGATATGGTCATCTCCCCCAAATGGCCATTGGGTAGTTTCCCTGTCCACTGCTACTACTGCCACGCTTTATCCACAGCTCCACCCATTTACTTGCCCTCGTGAATCTTGGAGTTCTCTAGCTCAAAAAAATAGGCACCAGTCATGGGTATCTCACACCAGTACTCTAAAACATATACTTCTTCTGCTATTGTCGGGAAACATTCATCCCAATCCCAGACCAGCCCCTACAATAATAACAACTCAGACCAATCAACCAGGATCCTCTTATTAATCTCACTTAACATATGCAGTCTTCTTCACAAAACTGATGCCCTTCAGACTTTTGCCTGCCAGAATAACCCAGACATACTAGCAGTCATAGAAACTTGCCTCTCACCTTCGGTTCCTGACCATGCTATCACCCTCCCTGGGTATAATGTCTACTGGCTTGATCAAACATCAAAATGAGGTGGTGGCTGTGCCCTGTACCTTAAGGACATGATCTGGGGGACCTCATCAACTTATCCCCCCAAACCACCACTGCACATATTCTTCCTGACAAGATCCTTCTTGGTGCATACAATAAAGCCATCACAGTTGTCACAGTCTACATTCCACTGAAAGAGCAAGGTAATGGGCTTAATGCAGTCCTGGAGTTTACAAATCTCTCTCACCTGATTCAGAAACCATCTTCCTTGGTGACTTTAATATTAACTGGCTTGCTGCAGAGGCAGGGGCATACAGGGACTTGATAGCAGCAGCAAACCTTTCTCAGATGTTAGCTCCCCAACCATAACAAACTATAAAATGGGTACCAGCACCCTTCTGGATTGGATCATAACAAGCCATTCTGCCAGGATCACAAACACCACTGTCCTCCCTGACACACTTAGTGACCACTCCCCTGTCATCTGCTACCGATCCAATAAATTTATCAAGCCCCCAAAACCATTACTAGCTGGGTTCTACCTAGAGGCAAGCTACCTCATCCTCAAAACCTTCCTTCAGTCAACAGGATTGGTCCCCAATTCTCACTGCAACCAATGTGAACACCGCACTGGAATACGCCATCGGATCTTCAACCAAGCATGCAACATATTTGCACCCTTCAGAAGCGCAAGGCCAAAGCCCTATGTAACCTCTGGCTCACCAGAGACCTACTTAGATGACTAAAAGCTCGAGACCACCTTTGGGAGATTGCCAGAAACACCGGGAGACAAGTTGATATTGCTAACTATAAATGTGCACGAAATGACTGCACCAAATATATCCAGGATATGAAGACCACCTATTTCCATAATGCTCTCACTAACTCATGGTGCAATGGTAGGGACTTCTGGAATAACATTAAGGAAGTCACTGGGAAGCAATCTAAATCACCCCTGTTAGTACTCAGCATAAATGTGAAACTACGCTTGACCAGAAACTCATTTCTGGTACATTCAAAGACACCTTCACAGACCCCAGTGCTGTACTCCCAGAGGGTTTTTTTGATGAGGTGGTTCTCTTGCCTCCCCAGCCACCTCCAGCCACCCTCCCTTCTACTTTAAAGCAATAAAATAAATCAAGTCTGCAGCTACATTACCAAAGCCATTTGCAATTCCGGAGCCAGCAGTGACTCCCTCGACCTCAAACTGCTATCACTCACACTTGAAGAAGTACTCTGACCACTGGCCAGGATTTTCAACTCTCCCTCAGCCTCAGCCAGTTCCCTGACTTATGGAAATCTGCGACGTTAACCCCAATTCATAAAAGTGGTGACAAAACAGCTTCTGAGAATTACCATCCAATTTCCATCCTACCTCCACTCTCCAAGGCCCTAGAACAGATTGTGTCAGACCAGCTCACTGACTTTCTAGACAATCACAACATCCTGTGCAAGGAGCAACATGGCTTTAGAAAGGTCATAGCACCTCCACGGTGCTACTTGAATTCACTGGTGCAATCCATCACTCACTCGATAAAAGTCATGCTACTGGGTCCACCTTCATTGACTTAACTAAAGCCTTGATACCTGGCCAACCACAGTTTTCCTGCTTGACCAGCTTTGACTAGCAGGCTCTCACCTAACTCGTGAACTGGTTCAAAAGCTACTGACAACCGATCCCAAAGAGTGAGAATTGCTGGCACATTCTCAGACCAAAGATCAGTCCAGTCCAGTGTTCCACAGGGCTCAATCATGGGCCTCCTCTTTTCAGCCTTTTTCTGAACTCACTGCCAGAATCCTGCCCTGAACAGATCCTACTCTACGTGGATGATGCTGTCATCCTGGCATCCCACCATGATCCAGTCCATCTACAAGGCAACCTCCAACAGGCCTTCTCTGCAGTCGAAAACTGGTTCACAAAACACAGACTTATACTTAACTAGAAAAAAACAAAGACCATGATCTTCTACATCTCCCAAACCAAACACAAATAATATCAGCTCTCCATTAAAACCAAGCAAGGAATCACCCTCGAACAAGTTCATACCTTCAAATACCTCGGCCTCACCCTCGACTGTAATCTCTCCTATTTCCCACACATCAATAACATGACAAAAGTAGCCAACAGCAGGATGGGCCTACTATTCCGACATTGGAAACATCTAACACCAGAAGCTCTGTCCATAGCTGTCCAGAGCTCCATCATCAGCATCATTGACTATGGTCTCATTATCTATGAATCTGCCACAAACTCATCTCTCAGGCGTACGAACATACGAACATACGAAATTTGCCAGCAGATAAAGGCCTAGAGGTCTATCAAGTCTGCTCAAATGTGCAGCTAGCACCCCTTATTCTGTAGCTGCCCCTCCCTCCCTTCCATCCTTCCCCTTCATTAACCCTCCCCCTTGTCCTGTCCCATCCTCATTTGAAGCAGTCCACTGTTCTACTGCATACCACTTCAGGAGGTAACGCATTCCACCCAGTATTTAAAGGTTTCAATCATGTCACCCCTGTCTCTCCTCTCCTCCAGTGAGTACATGTTCAACTTCTTCAACCTCCTCTCAACTTCCCTCAATCAAGCCTGCTGAATCATTACTGGTTCCCACCATCTCACCCACACCTGTGACCTCTACTGCAAAACAGGCTGGCTACAACTGAACAACCAAATCAAATACCAAACCTGCATCACTGCTAAGAAAATAATGATGGGAAAGGCACCACCAGGAGTCAGCACCCTCCTCAAACCCAAAATCACCCACTGCAATACCAAGAGCTCTAAGCCCCAAATCCTCCACTGTCGCACGTCCCAAGGCCAAAGGTCAGTTGCATACAGGGCTCCGAGTTGGCTGAATGAGCTCTCTAGTGACATCTCATCCACAGCAATGCTTGGAGTGTTCAAAAAAAAGCTTCACCACTCCATAACTGGCACCTCCACCTGTGCTTGCACCCCATAACATTTTCATTCCCTACCCTGCGTCTGACCTTATAGGTGTCAGTTTCTGCCTCTCTTCTTGCACTTACCTGTCCAATGCAACTCTAATGCACTTGCCTCAGGTCTCTCCTGACAAGGCCACTTGGCTGCCTCACCCTGACCCTTTACACCTATGCCTTCCACTACCCTCAGCCCCTGTCCCTTCTTGCCTCTTCCTCCTATTGTTTCTTGAGTTACTCATTGCTCAGTCTGATTTTGTCAAGTACAGTTACTGTCTAAAACCATGTACCTGTAACTGTTTTATGTTTTAGAGTCTGTTACCCTGTAACCAGCATGACGTGGAACCTTGGGCTCAAAGGTACTTTGTAATCCTAGACACAAATAAATAAAAATAGATAAATAAATTAAAGGTCTTTGGTGCACACTGCTGGGGTGGATAGGGTAGGGAAGGGGGGCTTAGGAGCTGGGTAGTAGGCAGTTGGCATTACTCAATTTTTTACTGACCTGGCTATGTATCAAATGTCTTGGTTGTTGTCCTATAAAATTTAATAAAATCTTTTAAATTTCAAAAACCAAAGGACATCAGAACTTCCGGTGCAGCTCTGAACCAAATGGCAGCCTGAAATTGGAGTTTCGCTTAGACCGCCCCAAAAAAAACATTAAAAAGCCAAAACTGAGTGGGAGAAATAAGTAAATAGAGAATTTTTTGCAGATGGCATTGAATACACAAAAGGGAACTATGAACAGATTCAAAGTATTACTGATAGAAGAAGAAAAATTGGGAGCTGAAATATCAGACTCGAGACTCTGAAATATCGCAGGCCCAGTTGTCATCTTCAGGAAAGAAAACTAAATGTAGAAAACTTAAAAACAAGGACTTAATCTTAAATGACAAATTAGATAGAATAATAACTAATCTACAGGAGATCAAAAATATTTCCAAGACTTTTGAGCAGAACATGATTTGTTAAAAATGAATGTATCGAACCTACAGAATCAAGTAAAGACTCTGGAACAAAAAGGAACAGATCAGGCCACAGAGATTATGTATATACAAACAACTATAATTCAGATCTTGGAGATAACTAAGGTGCTGGAAAGAGACAAGAAGATGCTGAAAACAGACAAAGACACCAAAATATAAGAATATATGGAATTCCAGAAGATAGTGAGGACAGAGACATGAGAGGGTACATTGAAAAACTACTAAAGGAAGAATTAAGTCTCGAACAGGATTGCTCGTTAGACATAGAGAGAGCCCACAGAGCACTTGGCCCTAAACCACAAGATCCAGAACAGAGGCCTCACTCAATAATAGTTTGATTTTTAAGTTACCAAACCAAAGAGAGGATATTACAAAAGGCATTGGCAAAAGGGACAATATTCAGAGAAAAACAGAGACTTTTTTTTTGACAATGACTATGCGAGAATCACAATGCAAAGGAGAAAAGAATATGTACCTTTATTTCCAATTTTAAGACAGTTGCAGCTTAAATTTTGGACACTTTAACCATCCAGACTCTAATTCAATATCCCAACAGCCAAGTGGAAGATGCCATGGAAGACTTAAGAGAAAGAGGATTTAAGCTACCCACAAAATTACCAGGAAACCAAACAGGCCATACTTGGGACTGAGAAAAGAGAGAGACCAGAAGAGAATCACAGTAAGTAGTTTTAGACAAGATAAAGAGACTACTAGGCCAATTTTTAAAATCAAAATAATATGTGTTGAGTACCTCCCGATGAGAGGCCGGTCGGGAGGGGAGCACGGCACTGGGGTGAAGGGTACAGCCACTACTCGAGGTGGTAGGCCTAGGCAAGGATCACAACAGAAGCCTGAGAGGGGTGATTCTGTGCTAGATAGGGACAGATATTCCTGGGAAGAAGTACACAAATCTTTCCTTAAGTGGAGGAGATCCTGAGAAGTGGTTGTGAACTTTCTAATTGATATCCTCTTACTGGAGATAGCCAAAGAGACCCAAAGTGAGAGATTACACTCAAAGAAGGTACTGATGGGCCCTGAGATCCAGAATAGGAAATGCTTAATAGCTGGGGAGAGAAGATCAGGAAGCCAGTCGAATTCGCCACGGCTTGCAGATAAGCAATACAGAAAGCCATATAAAAAGAATGGTGATGATGGGGCAGGTACACCTGAGGTGACAAACACAGAAAAGGTGTCTTAGAGAAGGCGAACTCAGGAGAGAGGACTTGGGAGACCATGACCAGCTATATAGGGGCACATAGGGTGGAAGAATCCGAGGCAAATATCCAGACCTGGGCAAGGTGAGCTTTTCGGGTCACAAGTGACCTTGTGGGGGGGACTGCCTGAGACTCGAGTGAAGGGTTGGGAAAAGGAGATTGAGGCCCTCTCAGTGGGAGAAGAGGATGATCACCTTGTGAATTCACCAGGGGGTGCGCTCCGCTCTTGGACCGGGGATTGGGGAAGCTCTTCACAGAATAACTCTAAGAAAAGCAAAGATAAAAACATATATTGTGAAAGTCCACAATGAGATAATAGAACTGCAGAAGAAGACAGAAACTGGAGACCAGCTGAAATGAACATTAAATTACAGGCTTATGAACAATAAAATTGTTTTATATCCCAGCATTTACATCGATAGTGGGGCGAAGATGCAACCAGAGCTAAGCACCTGTTCATTTTTCTTGTTTTCTTTAAATGTTATATTGATAACTATGGACATTATTTAGTTATTCATTTAAAGGGTCCGGTACACCAGAAGGTGAATATGGAAAAGACCTGTTTCGATTTTCATTAAAATTTTGGGAGATATGTACAACCCCTGGAGCAAGCCTACAGGGTAAGTCAAATAGCCCAAACTAGATGGAATATTCTGTCCTTGTCAAGAACGAATCTGACATTGGAAGTCACTACGTATATAGTTAATAAGCAGAGAGAAGAAGATAATCAGACAGAGAGGGGGCAGAAACAAAGGAGAAGGTACAAAACTAAAGCAGAGCAAAAAGAATTGAAAAGTGGGTTGGGGAGACACAGGTCAGAAGTAAAGAAACCCAGAAGCATAAACATATTAGAAATCATACAAGGCAACAAATATAAGAGAATGTGGAAGGGGATAATGTCAGAATGGATAGTCAATGTCACAGATTAAGAAAACCCTAAAAGTGGTGTCCCAGAATGTCAATGGACTAAGTAATCCTATAGAAAGAACTAAAATAATTTCCCATTTAAAAAAAAAAAAGTACCCTCAAATTATTCTCTTACAAGAGACTCACCTATCGAAAGAACATCAGAAGTTACTCAAATATGGAATGACAGGAGTAGTGGTGAGTACATATACAAGGGGATGCCGGAGAGGCACAGCAATCATTATCCCATGAATGTCAACATTTCAGATAACAGATACATATCAGGATGGGGAGGGCAGGTTATCTTTAATAAAGGGAACCTGGAAGGGACAAACATACACAGTAGGAAGTCTATATGTACCACCAGGATCAGAGAGTACAGTATATCAGGCAATCTTTGATAAAATAATAGCTTTAAGCAAAGGAAACTAATTTTGGGGAGACTTAAATCTATTAATGAATCCCACAAAGAACAGCTCAAGTCCTAACACCCCTAAGGCCACAAAGGGCCAGAAACATGGCAAGAGGTTAATAAAATACCTATCCTAATGGATACATGGAGGCACTGTCAGCCAGCAACATGGGGATACACACATTTTCAGGGTATATAATACTTACTCTAGGATAGACTACTCTTAGTTTAAGCAGAAGCACTTGTGTGCTCTCTCTCTCTCTCTATATATATATATATATATATATATATATAAAACCAAGATTCATCCAATCTTCCTATCAGATCATGCAAACATCACTATATAACTAGAAGCAGAGCAGGAAACACAGATAGACAATGGAGATTTAATAACATGCTAATAAGAGACAAACAATTTAAAGAAAAATACAGCAATGGATCCCTGGAATAACACAAGAAAACACTATAGAAGAAATAACAGAGGGAACACTCTGGGATACATTGAAGGTAGTACTAAGCGGAGAGTATAGCATATGCAACACATCAAAAGAAAAGAGATAAAAATCAAAAAGAGTTGGAAAAGGAATTAGAAAGATTGCAACATGATCATGCGAGAGGAAAACAGATAAAATTAAACAGACTAACCAGATTAATCAGGTAAAGGCAAAATGACAGGATATATTAAACCAAAAAACTGAACAAGCTCTGATGTATGTCAAGCAAAAGTATTATGAGGGAGGAAGCACAGCAGCTAAATTATTAGCCTAAAGATTGAGAGAACAACAGGCATTAGCAACAATCTCTAGATTAAAACACCCAACACAAGGAAATATATTAAACAAAACAAAAGACATATTAGAAGGCTTCAAAATATTATATTCCAAACTATATCATCAACCTCAAGAAGCAGAAGAGGAAGAGGAAGAATATAAAAAATTCTTTACAAAAATGAAACTGCCACAAATTACAGAGGAATAAGAGAAATTTTTGACAGGTTCTATTACATCCCAAGAAATAAATAATACTTTAAAAAATTCCAAACCAAATAAGAGCCCGGGCCCAGATGGCTACACAGCAGAATAATATAAAACATTTAAAAAAATGTTACTCCCACCACTAACTAAATTATACATAGCAATACAAAGCAATGAATCTCCCATCCCTAATAGTTGGCAATATGCTATTATTTTAACAATACTAAAACCAGAAAAGACCCATTGAATTGTGAATCCTATAGACCAATTTCGGTTTTAAATCACAATTATAAACTCTTTACAGCCATTATGGCCAAAATACTAGAAGGCATACTCCCCCATATCATTAATAAAGACCAAGCAGATTTTATAATAAAATGCCAGACAGCAGATAATGTTAAAAGAACAATATATTTATTAGAAGAAGTACAAAAGAGAGAAAAGAAACTTTCATAATTTTGAGTATGGATGCACAAAAAGCATTTGACAGAGTTTTCTGGAGATTCTCAAGATATGCAATGGAAAATTCAACTTCCTAACAGACTTCCTAAAAATTATACAAAATATATATACTTCCCCACAAGCTATGATGAAGGTAAATGGCTCTTTTTCAACTCGATTCCCACTAAATAGAGGAACTAGACAAGGCTGTCCCCTGTCCCCCACATTATTTGCTATCTATGCAGAGCCACTAGCATAGGCTATTAGGGAAAACAAAAACATTACATGGATTAAATACCTTAATACTAAACATAAAACAGCATTCTTTGAGCATGACCTACTGATCAACCTAACAGAACCAGAAACCTCAATACCTGAACTGTTTGCCCTTTTAGGGGAGATGGTAGTTATCTCGGGATATAAATTAAACAGAGGAAAAATGGAAGTTTTAACTATTAATTATCAACCAAGTGAATTCATGCAGGCAAGATTCCCACTGAGGTAGACAAGTAATACATTCCGATATCTAGGAATAATATTAACAAAAGACACCCAAGCCCTATATGAAGCTAATTATGGTCCATTAATACAATCAATCAAGAAAGATTTCCTGAGTTGGGACCCTTTACCCCTTCCCTACATCAAAGAATAGAGGTAATTAGAAAGAATACACTTCCAAGGTAACAGTCAGATTTAAAAAAAAATGGAATAGCATGATATCTAAATTTATATGGCAGGGGAAGAATCCAAGAATAAAATATAAAATTCTCCAGTTACCAAAAAGCAAGGGAGGCCTCACCCTCCCAAACCTAGAATAATATGCACAAGTAGTAGTAACCTCACATATGTTACAATGGCTGAATGACAGGGCAGATCCACACTGGAAAGAAATAGAAAGAGTACCCCACCCAGAAGAGACAAGAAGTACTTATTTGGTCACACTATACCAAGAAAATAATGCAATAAGAAATCAGATTACAACAAACCAGACAATTCTTGAAAGTATGGATATCATTACTAAAACAAATTAATAATTCTAAAATTTTTAATCCAAAAAATAATAGTAGGTCCTAGATTTGAACCAACCAGACAGGACAATAATTTCATTAGATGGCAACAGCAAGGACTGACCAGATTTTATCAATTATATGACCAAGGATTATTTAGCCAGTTCAGAACATTACAAGAAAAATTCAAATTGAGAACTTCAGATGTCTTTAGATTCCTAAAAATAAGACATTATTGCACAAGTGAATTAACCAAGGAATGAAACCAAAGTGAGCTACATCCACTCACAAGGATAATAATAAACACAATAGAGACAACAATACCAGACCATATAATATCAAAAGCTTACCAGGCTATAATAAATAATCAGAGAAAGCCCAAGGTAAATTCTCAGCAACACTGGCAGGAAGAATTAGGTATTACTATAGAAGAAGAGGGGTGGGAAGAGGTATACACTACAGTACATAAAATCACAAGATCACTAACCTGGAGAGAATTTGGTTGGAAATGTCTGATTTTTTAGAACCCCATAGATAGTGGGAAAATACAATCCACAACTAGGTAAGACATGGACAGGATGCGGGGAGCAAATAGCTAATCATATTCACATATTTTGGAGTTATCCAGTACTGAAATTATTCTGAAGAAAGGTAGGAGAAGTACTGGGAAAATTGTTCCCAGAAACAGGAACTTTAACTCCAGAAATAGCACTTATATTAAAATTCACAAAGAAACTGAAAAGAGGCAATACTAAACACTTACTAGCTACTGTACTCTTGGCAGCTAATAAAGCAATCACCAGGAAGTGGTTACAAAGTGACTCGCTTACTCTTAGGAAATGGGAGGACATAACATATCAAATATACATAATGGAATTAATGACCACCCAGCTCAGCTTACAAACTCAGAAAACCATTAGTATGTGGACCAAATGGTGGCTCTGTATTTCCGATCACAGACCAGAAATGATGCCATAATAGGAATAATTCCATTGACACGACAGGGACTACCACAAGGGATAAAATACACATGAAACAAATAACTGGCATATAGAGCATTGACATAATTAGATTAATTATAAAAGACCAATATGTATGATGAAACTAATGTGATGAAATGCTACATTAGAATTGTATCAAGCACTCACACATGTACCTCTTCTAGAAAACTGGAAACAATAAAAGATATTAAAAAAGAGATCAATTTAACCAAAGAACCCTTAAGTGAACCCCAAAACTTTGTATTACAAAAGACCTGATCGTTGTTATATCCAATAAAGTAAATGTGTTTGAAGCAAAAGTGGATTCATTTAAGATGTTTAGACGATTGCACCTAAAGGTACTTTTTTTCTAAATAATCTCAAATACAAACATTGGTGCCAAGAAATGTAAACATCAAAGAATTAGACCAAGAGGGAAGAATAGAGAATGAAATCTCACACACAAGAGAAAATGCTCTATTTAAAAAGATATACCACAGAGCTTGGTGTTGTGCATGAATAGACAAATTACCCACAGAGGTCGAGATGGCTATGGTGATCTCAGCCTCCCCCACCCTCCAGAACAATCTTGGCAGAAAAGATCGCAAGGACCAACCAATGGAGGGTCCCACTACCACAGAGGTAGAGAGGACTACAGTGATCTTGCCCTCCCCCACCCTGGAACAATCTCAGCAGAAAAGATCGCAAGCACCGACCAAAGGAGGGTCTCACTACCGCAGAGGTCGAGATGGCTGTGGTGATCTCACACTCCCCCTTCCCCAGAACAATTTTAGCAGAAAAGATCGCAGGGCTTGACCAACAGAAGGTCCTACTATCGCAGAGGTCTAGAGGGCTACAGTGATCTCGCCCTCCTCCTCCTCCTCCATCCTCCAGAACAATCTCAGTAGAAAAGATCACAGGGACCAACCGATGGAGGGTCCCACTACTGCAAAGGTCGAGAGGGCTATGGTGATCTCGCCTCCCACCCTCACCGGAACAATCTCAGCAGAAAAGGTATGCAGCTAGTGGTCACGCAGCCCCTAACAGTGAAACAGCATCAGAACTGTTGAGGGCAAAGTGTTTGGCACCATTTTCTAAATTCAGATTTGCACCAGGACTGACTGCAGTCGGCATACGCGTAGAGATAGTCTCTACTTTACCGAGCAGTGGCTGCATGGCTTAATTTTTATTATATTCCGACTGGTACTTTAATTATCCTGTAAGAAGCAGTGGTTAGCTACAACTTGCTGTTACTTTAATTGAATTTTAGTGGAATACTTACTGTTAGACAATATCTTACAGCGTAGTGATTGTCTGCCTCATTTTTATTATATTCTGCCTGGTACTTTTACTACCTTGTATAGAAGGCGAGTTTAGCTACCAACTGCTGTTACTTTAATTGCTCTCAAGCTGAACCTTTACTTCCAGTAAGCTGTTATTTAGCCCTGTCCAGTTTTTCCTGCTTAATTAACTTTCAGTCACTCAGTGATGCTATGAAGCCTGAGTTATTTGGATTTGAAAGCTAGCAAAGACTTATAGTTGAACATCCCAGCCCCATTTATCTCTCTCCCCCCTTCTTTGTCTGCCCTACCTAGCCTGTGTTTACCATAGCTCCTCTGCCTACATATATGCTTACCTCCTCTCCTGTTCTCTACAGATTGCAGGGACTGACTGACAGAGGGTCCCCACGACTACAGAGGTGGAGAGGGGTATGGTGATCTCGCCTCCCAACCCCCAGAACAATCTCAGCAGAAAGGTATGCAGCTAGCGGTCGTGCATTTTCAAATAGTGAAACAGCATCAAAATTGTTGAGGGCAAGGGTTTGGCCCCGCTGATGCTCCCGCCGGCTCCCCACTAACCCCACCACCACCCTTGGCGAACATGCCCTTTTATAGGGACTCAGCTGCTGGCTGAACCAGTCAGTCCATTTCTCCATTTGCATCCTATAGAAGTTCACCACTAGAGACTGCTCAGCTTCCTGCTACAAACAGGTTGCACTACTGCGAGCAAGAATCTCAGGTCTCTGCTTACACCATACTGTTAAACATAAGCTATTCCTCCCTCATCCCTGTGTGCTGAGGTAATCTGCCCTTCCACTCCACCTCCTTGTGGAACGATTGTGGGATAACAGATGGACCAGATACCAAACTTCAGGTTCAACACACAATCTCTGTGTGATGTTTATTCAAAATACAAAAATAAACTTCTGCAATGCCATATTCTTCTTCAGTACATCAGTTTGCAGCAACAGACTGTGAATATCCTTTCTCTGCACTTAGCCAGCACCTACTGACACTGATCTCTGATCCAATTCACTAGGTGAGATGTAGCGACCACCCCTATGTAAGCCCCATTTGCTTGCATAGTGGGGGCTCAAAAAAAAAAAAAAGCTATAAACAAAGAACCTCAATGCAGAGTCACTGAAAGAAGGGTTACCCCAAAGGACATTGGCAACAAATCTAGTTTCAAAGAAATACAACATCATACATACTTCCATAATGCAGTGCATCATGGGATATATACAAATCATCATGACATTTCTTATTTAAGTTTACAACAATATACATGTATTTTAAATAACACAACTAGCTTAGTTTCTATAATAGCCACCTAGTACTTTTTACCATTATCAAAAACACCTAGTGGCATGGTATTTTCAACATTACAGGTTTCATAGACATAAAGTACATACATCAAGGTATTTTATAACATAGTGCCACTACATACTAAATACAACAACAATAAACACAATCTGTTTTATGTACACTTGGAGTCACCACAATAACTTCCTGTACGAGGACCTGAGAGGGAAAAGGAAACTCAAGGAGGACACTATAGCATAGTCAAGAGAGGGAGAAGGGGGTGCCCATGAGTGGCCAACCTTATGGACTGGAAATAGTAAAGAATAGATTAGGCTTAGAAATAGAAGAACTGTTGCAACAGATTTAAGAAAAGGTCAGTCCTCAAGAGTGGCAGGAGCTCCTGGTCACACTCCTCTACACTTATTCCTTTGTTTAACTAATAACTACTGTTACAGTGTTCCCTTCTGACATCCCCCCAGAATCTCTCTCCCTCTCTTAAAGGATCTTTCAAATACTGACAAGATGATTAATATTGTGCTATTATCACATAATTTTCCTTGGCACATTTATCTTCTGACCTTACTTACCCTTCCCCTGGCTGGAATCACTAATGGCAAACCAACTGAGCCCCAGCCTAGTGCCATGCTTTCATTAATTTTCACTATATCTAACAAATATGGTACACTGGAGCACCAGGATTCTGCATCCAGTAATCCCTGGAGGTTCACTTGTCAAGAAAGTCTGAATCACCCACCCCCATAACCCCTAGAGGTTGCCATGGCCCTGATGTTTCATATACCACTAAACAGCAACTTCCAAACCAGGACAATTCAAGGCACAAAAGTCCAGGGTCATTAAATCTTGGTGAAAGTGCCACCTCTCCAGGGTGATCATTATTCTGTTACAGATTTCCAGGAATATTCACACCAACTCTGAACCTCTTGGCACTGGGTACCCATCAACCCACGGATGCCTAAAAATTGCATCAATTAATATTGGGAGTCTCCTACCCAAGCTACCCCTATTCCAGGCATGGGTTGCTGTCCACAAACTGGACATCGTCTCGCTCACCGAAACGTGGCTGTCTCAGGAAATACCTGATTCCTCTATCTCACTCAATTTATACACCTCCTTCCAGCTAGATAGATAAGACAGCTCTTTCTCCATCAAGCTATCTGTCAGAAGACAAGGGAAAGCAATGTCTTTGACCACTGTCTACATACTCCCTGGCAAGCAAGCCCTTGGGCTTGACCTATTCTTCAACCACCTTAGCAAGTTCAATGAAGACTGTGAGCAGGTCATTCTAGAGGACTTTAACACAAACTGGCTTGCCCAGGATTTTGTTACCATGAGGGATCGAATCCCGGCCTATATCTTACTCATATGGTCATGCAGGCAACAAGGCTGAACTACTGCACTGGCTCAAACACTCTCATAGACTGGCTTCTTGCCACCAACCCTGAGCATATCAAAAACATTTCTGTCTTGCCCAACACTTTAAGCGACCACTCACTGGTAGTCTGCTTCTGGACTAACAAGGGTTCTAAAGACCCTCCCATAGATCTACAAAAGCCACTACCTCAAAAAGGTGCTTGAGGGCTATTTTAAGAGATATATGAAGGATGCAGACTGGCCCCCCTTAGCTGGCTGCAGAGATATTAATAAAGCCCTAGATTACCTCGTATCTACCTTCAACAAGGCTTGTGACATATTTGCTCCTGTCAGAACTGTCAAAATAAAAGGAGCCTTTAACCCCTGGCTCACGGGCCTCTAATTGGTCAGATGAAACAAAGGACAACCTCTGGCATGTAGCCAGAGAGACAGGCAGGCAAACTGACATTGCTGCTTATAAAGAAGCTAGGAATAAGTGCACCAGGCAAGTAAGAAATGCCAAAGCTACAGTACCTACTATAGAGAACAACTTAACAGAAACTGGGGCAATGGCAGAGAATTCTGGAATAGCATTAAGCCCCTCACCGGCAAAGAATCCAGAGCTCCACCAGATCTTATAGCAACCACCACAGGCCCATTACAGCAACCGATTGACATGGCTAATGCCTTTAATAATGCCTTCAGAGAGCTCAGCTCTGTCCTCCCCAATTTCTCCATACCCCCAGCACTACATTTCAAAGACCCTAACCCTCCCTCATCCTTAAACCAGGCCAACCACCATTCTACTTTAGGCAACTTACTAGGGCCCAGACCATTAAATATGTAAAAAATCCTAAACAAAACCAGGCTCAGGAGTGACTCACTAGACACGAGGTTGCTAGCTTTAGCGTTGGACGAACTTGCCTCCCAATAACCATACTTTTCAGCATCTCTTTGCGCCTGGAATCTTCCCAGATAGGTGGAAGACCGCCTTGTCACCCTGTGTTTAAAAATAGGGACAGAACAAACCTGGAAACTACCGCCCAATCTAAATACTTCTACCTCTCTCTAAAGTGCTAGAAAGGGTTGTTTCTGACCAGCTCAATGAATACTTAAACAAATACAATCTGCTCTGCCTGTAGCAGCACGGGTTTTGTATCGGACATAGTACCATCGCAGCTTTAATCAACTATACCTCTCATCTGTGAAGCCCTTGACACAGAAAAAATGGTGGGGTATGTATTTGTAGACCTCACTAAAGCCTTTGACACTGTTGACCACCTAATCCTCCTCAGACACTTGAGGACTTTGGGACTGTCAGTAGATACCATTTCCTGGCTTAACAGCTACCTTTCACACAGGACAGTGTGCGAGGATATGGGCTGCAACCTCCAAACTCAAAAAGATAACCCTTGAGGTTCCCCAAGGATCGATCTTAGGACCACTTTTCTTCTGCCTCTTCATTAACTCCCTTCCCAGTGCCTGTCCCGCTAAAATGCTGCTCTATGCAGACAATGCAGTTATCGCAGTGCCTGGCAGTGACACACAAGAAATAGCACAAAACCTACATCATTGCTTTGCAGTGCTTGAGAACTGGTTCACCCAAAACAGACTCCTTCTAAACTATAGAAAAAAAAATATGCACCTAACTTTGCCACATGCCAAGAGAGAATGCTCAACACCTGACTACCTATAGCAAAAAAGGGGATGGCATTGAACAAGTCTCCACATTTAAATATCTCGGGGTACACATTGATGACACCCTCTCCATCATGCACCATAGAGACCATGTTGTCAAATCTGCTAATATTAATCTAGGAATCCTCTATAGGCACAGACAAGCCATGACCCCTGAGGCTCTAAGCCTAGTCACTCAAAGCTTCATTCTGTTGGTCATCGACTATGCCCTCATCATTTACAGTGCTGCCACAGATTCAGCACTAAATCGAGTAAAAGTACTAATCAGCAAGGCTTGCCACCTGGTCCTGGGGCTAAACACTCCAACCCATACTTGTGCCTCTTCTCCTCTACTGGTTGGCTCCCACTACACCTGAGGCGAAGTCTTGGACTTCCTAATGGCAAAAGCCCTCCTTGGACTCAGTCCCTACTCCTCCGCGCTGTTCCAGTCGCTAACTCCTCAAAAGTCACCAGGAGCTCAGACAAGGGTGTGCTCCATGTCCCATTCAAAAGAACCTTCCTTTCACAGTGTTCACTCTCCTACCATGGGCCCACCTGGTTTAATGAACTCCTTACGTCCACCCTGGAGCACACAAAAATTTGACCTTTTAAAAGAGAACTGTTAACCCTTATGGCCCAAAAGAACCTATGTGATTGAAATTAACAATTTCTGTGACTATTCACCATCATAACCTTTCACCCCTCTGCTTACCTCCCCCTGCCTACTTCCCCACTCCCTTCTTTCCACCCCCTCCCTGGCAAAGCCCCATAGTGGCTGCCCCCTACCCCTGCCCTTCCCCCACCCCCACTTTCTGTATTCTGTGACAAAGCCCCCTCAGGCTGCTCCCACCATGATCTGTGATTAACATCTGTTTGACTCCTTTCCCTGTTTTTTACTGAGGCCAGTTCAGAATGTCAAAATGCACTCCAACTTCATGTAACACCTCTGACACTGTAACGGCCTATTTGCCTGCTACCTGTATAGCCTGTAACCTGTTGTGTACTCTGAATGTTCTGTAACTTGTTCATGTAAATATGTCTCTCGTCCCTTGACATGGAACCTTTGTAAAAGAGTCTTCCTGGCTCAATGGTATTAATCTGCATAATAAATAAATAAATAAATTTTGCCATTAATGCCATCCCCCAGTATCATTGATGAAGACATTGAGCAATGCTGGTCCAAGCATTGAGCCATGTGGGACCCCTTGAGCCCCGTGGTGCGGATTGCTCACCCCCACCTCTGTAGTCTGGTTCCTGCCCTTCAGTCAGT
The DNA here is from genome assembly GCA_016271365.2 of Neoceratodus forsteri. Lineage (NCBI taxonomy): Eukaryota > Metazoa > Chordata > Ceratodontiformes > Ceratodontidae > Neoceratodus > Neoceratodus forsteri. The sequence continues at coordinate 814,754,318 of CM057454.1, forward strand.
TCTCCTCCCATCTGTTCAACTTCCCCCCAACCCAGGATCTGTCCACTTCCTGATCAACCTCTTCTGCAGTATCAAGTCAAAGGCCTTGCTTAATTAAGCAATAAGGCATGACCAAGGGTTATGTTAATGGTCTGTTAATCACCTCCTAGGGGTGTACTGTGGCACGAGGTGTAGCCGAGTGCCACATGCCCCTAGAGGGTGATTAACTGACCATTAACATAATCCCTGGGAGTGCCTTATTGCTATTATAATAAAAAATGTTTTTAAGCAGTGTTAAACCTCGTTCAGCATATGGCTAAGCTCTACATGTCTGTTAATAAAAGATTAACATAAGGCTGTTAGAATGTTTGCAGCCAATCAGAAAGCTCCACTTCTCAGACCCTTTTTATAATTCCACTAAAGGATGTTCACTGCTTTGGCTCCTGTCCACTGTTATAGTAACCCTTTCAAAGAAGTCAATCAAATTTGTTTAACATGACTTCCCATCAATAAACCCATGCCTCTCATCCTTGACACCATGCTTATCCAGATACTCCACTAACCTTTCCTTAAGTATGGTCTCCATGAGCTTGAACACGACTGAGGACAGACTGACCAGCCTGTAATTCTTTGGGTTGTCCTTGGGACTGCACATACAGAGATGCACTAATTTTACCATTTTCCAGTCCTATGGTATCATGCTTGACTCCATAAAACAATTGAACAAGCCAGTCAAGTGATCTGGAACCTCCTCCACCAGTTCCCTCAGCACTATTGGTGCATGCCATTTGGGCCTGGGATTTATCTACCCTCAATGCTAGCACCCTGTCCGAACCCTATCCACCTTTAGCAAACATCTGTGCCCCCCCCCTCTTCTCCTCTCTCCTCTCCTTCCTCCCTCCTAGTGGCACTGGTCCATCTTTCTCCCTGGTAAAGTTAATTATTTCCATAGTGTTTAATTTATCTAACTATATCCTTCCTGTGTTCCCTATTATTGTATATTTCTTTACTATTTTTCTTAATGTTTTTATGTTATATCTCTCATCTAACTTTTTGTTGTTTTTATATTTTAATTTTCTCTGCTATGCTGCTAACTTCTATGGTGTTTTTCTTCCTACTCAGTCTCTAAATTTATTTTCCACACTCTACTGCCTTCTTCTCCTTTTCCTTTTTTAGCTGTTCCCCTCCTACTTTTTCCTCTTCCTCTGTTTCTATTTTCCTCCATTTCCCTTGGCATCCTTGGTGTCTACTTCTTTCTGCTTGTTGGTTATATTTAGAATCTCTCTGATGCTTTTTACTTTCTCTCCCCATTCTCTCCTCTACTTCCCTCCTGCCCCTCTCCAAACATTATCCTGGTTCTTTTAAGCTCTTTTTCACCGTATTACTACTTCTGGTAGGTGATATTGAACTTAATCCTGGCCCCATCATTACTTCATCCTCCCAGCTTCCAAAAGGTTTGAAAGTTGCCCATTTAAACATCCGTAGCTGTCTTCCAAAAATTGATCAACTTCAGCATATCGTGCTTAATATAAAGATTGATATTCTAGATGTATCTGAATCCTGCCTCTCCTCCAATGTACTGAATTCTGCTGTAACTATTTCTGGCTACAGTATCACCAGGCAAGATTGCACAAAAAGGGGCAGTGGTGTTACATAGAAACATAGAATCTGTCAGTAGATAAGAACCATACAGCCAACCTAGTCTGCCCATTTCCCTACTTGGTTTAGCAAGCCTTATTGTTATCTGGACTGCTTTTCCCCTGCTCCACTGTACAGCAGGATGCCCTTATGATTATCCCATGCATGTTTGAATCCCTGTACTGTTTTCACTTCCATCACCTCTGCTGGTAGGCTGTTCCACAGATTCACCACCCTCTCTGTGAAAAAAATACTTCCTAACATTCCCCCTAAGCCTGCCTCCCTCCAGCCTCATGTTATGCCCCCTTGTCCTTGTGCAATTTCATCTCTGAAATAAGCTCCCCCCAGTACCCTGTTTATTTCTCTATGATATTTGAAAGTCTCTATCATATCCCTTCTCTCCCTTCTCTCCTTCACTGAATAGCTGTTTAGTTTCTTGAGTCTTTCCTCATAAGGTTTGTGGTGCAGTCCATGTATCATTTATGTTGCAATTCTCTGGACTGCTTCCATTCTACCTATGTCCTTCCTGAGATGCGGTCTCCAGAATTGGACACAGTATTCCAGATGAGGCCTCACCAGTGATCTATACAGTAGCATCACCACCTCACTCTTCCTACTGGTTATGCCCTTTCCTATGCACCCCCTGCATTCCGTTTGCCTTCTCCACTGCTTTTTCCCATTGTTTGGCTGACTTCAGGTCATCAGATATGATAACCCCCAGGTCTCTCTCCTGACTTGTGATGGCTAGAACCTGCCCCACATCCTGTATTCCTCTCTTGAGTTTCTGTGCCCCAGGTGCATTATCTTGCACTTCTTAGCATTGAAACCCAACTGCCAAACCCTTGACCATTCCTCAAGTAGCCTTAGGTCATTTCTCATTTTATCTAGCCCCTCCTGTGTGTTGACTCTGTTACAGATCTTGGTGTCATCTGTGAACAAGCATACTTTCCCCTCCAGTCCCACTGTAATGTCACTTATGAAGACATTGAATATAACTGGACCCAGCACTGATCCCTGTGGAACCCCGCCAGTCACCTTCTCCTCTTCTGATTTTATACCATTTACTACCACCCTCAGGGTCCTGCCTTTTAGACAGTTACCAACCCATTTTACCACTTTAGAGCCCACATCCAGATTCCCCAATTTGTTTAGCAACCTTCTATGAGAAACGGTGTTGAAGGACTTACTGAAATCCAGGTAGACCACATCCACCGCCCCTCCCTGATCCACCACCCTGGTCACCCAGTCAAAGAAATCAATAACATTAGTCTGACAGGACCCACCTAGTGAATCCATGCTGACTTGGGTCTTTTTGCACTGCTTGACTCCAGGAACATCACTACCCTCTCCTAAGCAGGACTCCATCAGCTTCCCCACCACTGAGGTCAGGCTTACAGGTCTGTAATTGTCTGCCTCCCTACTTGCAGTCTTGTGCAGGAGGACCACCCTGCCCTCCTCCAGTCCCCAGGTACCTCCCGTCTTTAGTGATTGGTTGAATAGGATTGTCAGTGGACCTGCTAGGACTTCCCTGAGTTCCTTCAACATCAAGTGTGAATCTCGTCTGGGCCCCATTGACTTGCCTGTCTTTACTTTTCCTAGTTCCTTTAAGACTCTATCCACCGTAAATGGGCTGGTGTTCACCTCTCCCCGTCATATCTTTCCTCATGAGTCTTGGCCCCTTCCTGCCTCTTCCTTGGTAAATATTGAGCAGTTTACATTTCCACTGGATTCCAATTTGTAACTATTCTTCCCATTTCTTCCCCCTCTACCAATGAGCTGTTGCTCCTTAAGCTCTCTTTTCCTTTTTCTGTCCCCATCTTTATTGCTGAGGTTTACTGTTGCCCTTGTGTATCTCCTGCCTTACTTACTGAGCTTCTTTCAGCTACATGTTGTAACTCTTTCAGAAGTGATCTTTACATTCTTTGTGATTTTAATGTAAATTGACTCTCCCTAGTGCAAACAAATTTGTTCAAAATGTTAAGTAAGTACAATTGACTCAATTGATTTCTGACCCCGTCTATCTAAATTTTAAATCTTTAAATCACTTTGTGATAGATCAGTTCTCCTCATCTTATCCTCACCAGATTGTGGATGCAGAAATCCTTCCTTACACCCTCAGTGACCATACCATATGGTTTACTGTGTGCGCAAGATACATCATCCTAAGACCTCACTAAACTTATCCATCTCAGGTCCTTTAGGTCACTGGACGTGTCTTTTCTTCTAGCTGACCATATGGATACTGATTGGGTTCTGATCTCAACAGGTGACAATATTAATTCTGCTCTAAAATACTTTCATTCCAGATTCATGGCTGTATGGTATCATCATGTTCCTCTGAGAAAATCCAGAGTATGGGGATCTCATCTTTCTTGGATTACAGGCAAGGTGATAACTTTCTTCTGTTTTAGAGACCTAGCATGGTGTTCTTATATGATCACTGGCTTCCCAACTGCTTTGGAACACTTCCATTTCCTTTGTAATGCCTGCACCAAAGTAATAAGACTTACTAAGTCTGAGTATTTTGCATCCACACTCCAAAACAACTTTATACAACCCACCAAGCTCTGGAAGGTTATGCACTCTCTTTTCTACACTCCAATCCCAATCCAGTCTGTTTCCCTTATTCTTAAGGATGGTGACTCTGTCATCTCTGATCCTTCCATGATTGCCTCTTCCTTTAACTCATACTTTACTATCTGTGCCCTTTCCCCATCTCTTCCCCTCTCATCTTTCTCCCTTCTCTGCCTGCCCCTTTTAATCTCTTTTTCTTTCTTTCTATCACCACCTCTGCTACCCTTAGATCATTGCTTGCCCTTAATCCTCACAGTTAGTGGCCCTGATGGCCTGGATCCCAAACTTCTTCTTCTCTTAGCCCTTACTATTGCTCTGCCTAGTACCTCCTCAACCTCTCCTTTCTTCTGCTTCTGTCCCAGATGCCTGGAAACAGGCTACTGTCATTCCTCTCCTAAAGGTGGTGATCTCTCTTCCCCTAACTGCTGTCCTGTTTCTCTACATCCTACCCTTGCTAAGTTATCTATCTCAACTTTCCTCCTTCCATGACTCCTTCTCCTTTTCACCCCCTTTTCAGTCTGGTTTGGAAATCTCACTCCACTTCTACTGCTCTCCTTTAGCTCACTGACTCCATACTCTCAGGTATGGATCAGGGTTGATCATGTCTGCCATTTTTTTTATCTTGCTAAATTTGGACACAGTGACCCCCCCATCTTCTGGACAAGCTTAAAGCAGTGGGTCTTTCTGACTCTTTAGTCAGTTAGTTCCATTCTTACCTTGAGGTAGGTCTCAAGCTGTCTGGATGGGTAACTCAGTTTATCCCCCCATCTGATCATGTGTCCCTCAAGGGTCTGCTCTTGGTCCTATTCTCTTTTCCATGTTCTTATATTACCTCCCTTTGTCTGTTCTTCTGCATCCCTTCATATGTATGCTGATGATATAGTATTTTTGCATCTGTCTCCTCTTCCTGTGATCTGACTTCAGAAATTGCAGCTGGATTTTGACAATATTCATTTCTGCTCAAGTCTAACCAGTTAATCCTCAATGCCTAAAAACATATGACTTTTGGCACCCATCAGAGCATTTCAGGCTCACCATTGCCCTGTATTTAATACATTCGGAGCATGCTGTGATTGAGGATGAATCCTCTTTAAGTACCTCAAAGTTTGGCTTGACTGTCATCTTCATGTCTCTGTTCATATCGATGCCATTCACCAAAAGCTTCACCCCAAGCATGATGCACTGTACAGGAACAATGCAAGTATTCCACTCCTGTCTGCTGTGAGATTGTTTTAAAGATGATTCTCCTTATCTTTGATTATGGTGACACTGTCTATAGTGGCGCATCCAAATCTTCCCTTACTAGACTGGACCACCTCTTTCTCTCTTTCTGTCATTTTACTTTAGACTCTTCTCCAGGTACCCACCATTGTTCACTCTACCCTGCTCTTTCTCTCCTCCCTTACCTGCTAGGTGCCTTTCTCAATGTTTGTTTTTATTTATTGGCTTAATGAGTAAACAACTGGACAAGTTCCATTTGCAGTTGTGACTCACAAAAAGTACAAAATATGCACCATATTCAATATACAATATAACAATTCAAGATATCATAAATTTACATTTAAATAAGCCAACAATATAAGAAAACAAATGTTCATTAAAAGTGGTGACAGTGGCTTGAGACCTTAAATCAAGAGGAAGGTTATTCCATATACTTGGCCCAGTGTATGCAAAGACCTCTGACCATTTACACTTCTCATAAAAGGCACTTTTAGGGCTTTGTTATCTACTCTATTGCTAGAGAAAAATCCTAGAACATGGTACTGAAAATAACTATATAATCAAGAAGGAATGCTCGTATGTATAGTCCTAACGGAGAACCTAGCCACTGTTAACCTAAAATACATAGGAACTGGTAATTAACCCATTTGTTGCAGAATCACACAGTGATATGTAGTACATGGTAGGGATAAGGGAAATTTGCCAATAAATCACAGCAAAGCTGCCTTTTTTGCTAATACTCTTGAAGATGTGTAGTCAGTAATTAACATAGCATAATTCATCACAGGAGCAAGGCATTGCTTGGTAATAGCCATCTTTGTGTCATAAGTTAAAAAACAATACAATCTATATAACATATTGATTTTTGAATGGATCATAGAGGTAACTTTTACAAAACGTGGTTCAGAACTTAACATAGGTTCCAAAGTAACTCCATGATAACAAAAGCTAGAAACCTGCTCAAAACAGGATCTGTCAAGAGTTGTAATACTAAGTCATTGATCACGATCCTGAACTTTAGCTCTTGTGCCAAGTGTTATCACTTTTGTTTTGCTCCTATTCAGGACTAATCTACTGATTTCAAGCCAATGTTGCACAGCATGTATCTCTTCATTTAATGTGGCATTAATCTTTATGGCAGATCTGTTCTGAACATAAATAACAGCATTGTCTGCTTATAATGTGAATTTTGATTTAGTAAGAACTCCAACCATTCTATCAAAAAATACAGAAAACAATAATGGACCCAGAATGGAGCCCTGAGGGACTCCACACTTTACCAATGCTAAAGAACATGTAACCCCACCAAATTTTACCTTTGAAACCTATCAGTGAGGCAATTTTGAAACCACCTAATAGCAGATCCATCCACCCCAAAGAAGCTTAATGAAGAGATAAAAATGATTATCTACTAGATCAAAAGCCTTGGTCAAGTCCATGAATGCAGCCCCAGTCATACAACCTTCCCTCCATACCTTCCAGAACCATGCTCAGAAGCTTGACCAAGGCTATGTCAGTACTCTACTTTATAAAACCATGTCGTACCTGTGATAAAAGATCATTTTGTTCTATGAAAGCTGAAAACTGATTAAGCACTATTCTTTCCTGGACCTTTGCCAAAGCTGCCAAAATTGAGATTGGCCTATAATTTGTAAACTGAGAAGTTGACCCCACCTTATGTACAGGCATAACAATGGAATGTTTTCAAATATCCAGGATAATTCTGGTACAAAAAGACAAGTTGTAAATAATATTAAGTGGGTATACTATTTACTCAGCTGTATCCTTAAGTAAATTTGGGATTGGACCATCTGCACCCCCCAAACTATACATTTTATCTTTTCAATATATTTTTACTACTGTAACTGTACTATATTTAAATTCATTGTGTTCTTTATTTCTAAATTCTGGTTTGATGCTCTTACCTCCCACCTACATCCCTTTATCCTCTCCACCTGAATCCAGCTACCCTTTCCACAGTAGAACTTCTCATTCCTCTTTATTCCTTCTAGAAAAACTACTGTTGGTCAATCTGGTTTCTCTTATCAATTCCCTAAGCTCTGGTCCTCTTTTACCTGTCAATTCACTCTGATTCTTTTGCTTTTTCATTAAAGTCTCTTCTTTATGACTTATGTCTCCCTCCAGCAACTGTCCATGACCCTGTTACTCAAATTCGCACTTTGTTCTCACCCCCATAATAGTTTGCCTTTGTTCCATTAATCTGTTCTTTACTTGAATTGACTTGAATTATTCTACCCTCCCCACCAGGACTCATTTTGTACCTTATGTACATATCTTTTATACTGATGACTATACTTCTGTTTTGTTGTATTATATATGATTTTCCATGTTTCCTTCCCCAGAATGCATCTGGAAATGAGCTGTTATCAGCTCAGTATGTCTTTCTTGGTGAAACTTTTAAAAACAATAATGATAATAATAGATGGAACAAAAGTACCCATTCAGTACTTTTGCTTTGCCTCATTGATCTCCACCCAATCTTCCTTTCCTGAGTCTAACAATCCCATCTTTTCTGGCCCTTTTCTCACTATTATAGAAAACAAAGGCCTTTCCCTGCTTAATTCCCTCAGCTAGCTGCAGTTCCTTCTGAGGTGAAGCCTGCTGGACTACCTTACCTGCTATGCTAGACATCTACAAGTAATCCTCCCAGTCTTCCTCCATCTGTGTCATTCTGAATTTCTTGTAGGCTGACTCTTATCCATTAACATCTACAAAAATAAAAAACTTGGACACCTTGAAATTTACTGCATATGTGCAGTAACACTGTGCCACACTACATAAAATGTCAGAAGTTGGTGTATATTTGTTGAAGTGTGCATTTGTGTCCATGGCTGCAAAAGAGATGGACCATGATGAATGTCTTGTATCACATGAAAAGAGTTGTATGCTGTTTGTCTTACCTGATGATGGCTATCTGCGGCTGCCTGGGTTTTGTCCTTTGGTTGTTTGGGGTGGGAATGGGAGTTAGGGTTAAACAACCTAACACCACATTTCTCTGCCTTTGTAGTGTTCAATTAAACCCTAACTGGTGCTTTAAAGCAGCTTTTTATTTGCTAAGAATGTATTATAAGGGCATGGTCATACACTATAGTTGGAGTTAAATCTTCACTTCTATGTTAAACTGAAAATTTATGACTTTAATAACATCACAACCATTCAAGTGATTCACATGAAATTTTGCATGCTCCCTCAGAGACCAATATTCTCTTCATGTGACAAGTTTCATTCTGATCAGATATGAAACTGCGAAGATATGGAGTGTCAAATCTTTTTTGTCACCATGTTTCTCAAAAATAGCTTGGAATTTTTATTTGAAATGTTTAAGGCACATAGGTATTGGGTCACAGTTGTGCCTTTTGAAGATTTGGTGAAAAAATATTAATCCATTCAAAAGTTATTAAATTTTAAAGTTTCACATTATTTCCTGTAGGAAAAGTTAGTTGGCAGGCTCGAAATAGGATTCTTGATCACAAATGCAGAATTCTAGTTCACAAAAGAGCTGGCAGTATAGCCAGATTAGAGTAATGAGCTGTAAATGAGCTTGGTACATCCAGCAAACCAGACCTGGGTTTGATTCTCACATCCTCCACTTGCATACTGTGTGACTCTGAGCAAGTCACTTAACCGCCCAGTGCTCCCAGATCACCCCTGAAAACAAGCACTTGTGCCTAGTGGGCCTTAATTGGTTACCAAGGAGTAAAAAAAAAAAGTGAAATCTTAGTTTGTGCTGTCACCATCTTGTTTTCAGTTAGCATAGCAAACACACTTAAATATCTTAAAAAATACTGGGAGTTGGTAAACACCAGTAGTTGTGTTTACCTAATTGGGGACTGAGGAATCAGATTCTGGGGTGAGTTTTTCAAAATTATGTTCAGACATGTACTTATTTTATCCACAGAATTCTTTAGCCTTAAATTGTGGAAAGCTTTTACTGCAATAAAGGATCCCTAGCTGCACATTGTGATTGTTGAATTTGATTTGTTTATCCCATTGCATATAAAGTCCATCTGCAACAAAGCCTATATAATAATAGGAAATATAAAAAGGAACATTAGTAGTAGGAATAGAGATGTTATGATCCCTCTGTATTGGACACTGGTGAGATCTCACCCAGATTACTGTTCACAGGTCTGGGCAGCAGCTTGTAAGAGGCAAATTATGGCACTGGAAAGGGTGCAGCATAAATTTACAAAGTGTATTTATGGTATGGAAGGACATTATTACAATGGTAGATTAACATCTTTAGGACTGTATAGTTTCAAACAAAGGAGGCTGCGGGGAGATCTATTACTGCTTTATAACATCTTGGAGGATTCACACCTTTGTATGCATATGGGTCTGAATATAAAAAGAACATACATGCATAACACAAGAGGACATGACATGTGATTAACTGGGAGAAGGTATTGGACAACTATAGAGAGTTATATTTCACACAGAGTGTGACATATTGGAAAGCATTGCCTGACCTAGTAGTTCAGGCTGCAAACATTGTTGCCTTCAAAAAGTTATCGAACAGCCACATTTTAAATAATAATTCATATTTCACTAAGTTGTGGGGGAACAGGCAAGAAGGACCATTGGTCTGTTCCTATTCCTACTTACCTTAGTAACCTTATCAAACTTAGTATCACCACCTTCCTCCTTCTGCTGATGATACCTCTTCCTATGCACTCCAATACCACACTGGCTCTCCCCACAGCCATGGCACATTGCTTGAACACCTTTAGGTCATCTGATATGATAATCCCCAGATCCCTTTCCAGTTTGGTTGCTGCCAGTATCTCTTCCCCCTCATTTAAGTCTCTCCTGGGTTTATGTGCCCCAAATGCATTATGTTGCATTTTTTTGCATTGAATTTTTGTTGTCACACTCTTGACCATTCTTCTGGTTTTTTTAGGTCCCTCCTCATTTTTTCTACCCTCCGGGAGTCTCTACCCTGTTGCAGATCTTAGCATCATTTGCAAAGAAGCACACCTTTCCTTCCAGCCCCTCTGCAATGTCACTTATGAAGACATTGAATAGGACAGGCTCCATAACTGATCCCTTTGGCACCCCATTGGTCAGCCTCCTTTCCTTAGAATGAGCTCCATTTACCACTACCCTCTGTGTTCTATCCCTCAATCAGTTCTAAATTCAGCTTACCTCCTTGAGACTGATTCAAAGGGTGCCTAGCATGTTTATAAGCCTCTTATGTGGAATGGTGTCAAAGGCCTTGCTGAAATCCAGGTAGTCTACATCCACCACTCCCTGATCCACTTTCCTGGTCAGTCAGTCAAAGAAATCTATCAGATTTGTTTGACATGACCTTCTCACTGTGAGCTCATGCTGCCTCAGGTCCTGTGCACTGCTGAATTCAAGATGCTCCACAATACTTTCTTTTCACAGTGATTCCATCATTTTCCCCACCACCAAGGACAGGTTGACTGGTCTATAGTTTCCAGCCACCTCCCAGCTCCCACTTTTGTGTAGTGAGACTACATCTGCTCTCGTCCAGTCCTCTGGAACCATTCCTGCTGCCATCAATTCATTGAACAGTGCTGCCAGTGGTACTGCCAACACCTCCCTAAGTTCCTTTAATGTTCTAGAATGAATCCTGTGAGGTCCATAACCCAGTCAATTTTCAGCTTAGTGAAATCCTTTAGAACTTTCTCACCTGTACATGGACTGGTGTCCACCTCCCTCCCCTTATGAATGTAACAATAAAGGTCAAACACATATTGGATATACACTACAGGGACAGCAGGAGGGCATCTAGAAGTGTAAAAACTGTTTCCTATCACCTTCAAGACCAAGAAGATCAATTTATATGAAGACATAGTGATGGTGGCTTACTGTATACAATGAAAAATATTTTCAACAGGGATTTGGGATGAAACAAATAATGGTGAGTCCACCAGTAAGTTCTGGTGGCTACATTGTGAGGCCAAAGGAATTTAAGACTCGAGCACCAGTGTGCCATGCTATGTTTAACAATGTACAATACTGCAGAATTCTAAATTGGTATCATGTACAGTATATTGATTTTAGTCATGTAAGTGTTATGTTGTACATACTGTATTACTACACTGAATTGCATTGCATGGCATGAATTTGCCCTGGGACACTCTTGAAAATGGGCATTTGGTTCAAGAGTCTTTCTGGTTATCATAGAGCAGGAGCCAGGTGCATTTACCTATGTGTCTGGGTCTGAAAGGTTTGATGACTATTTCTCATGTAAAAAAGTGTGTAGAATTCAGATTTACAACTCTTATTCATCCATAGTTGTACAAAATGGTTATATTAAATGCACGCTGAAAATAGAAAATAGAGTTAAAAATCTACGTTTCAACCTTAGGTCTTCTTCAGGAAATATCCAAAAGAGAAAAAACAAGTTAGTGTAGAGGAGAGGTAAAATGAGAAAGATATATATGTGGAGAAAGAAGAAAGTGGAGGCTCAGGGAGAAGAAGTGATAAATGGTAAGATTAAGAGAGAATCTGTGAAACAAAAAGGTGATTATGGGAAAGATAACGCATAATGGGAGTGAAAGAGCTGGGGAAGTTCCCAGGTGGAGACTAATTAACAGGGCCTAGTAAGAAGGCTGAGAGGTGACAAATGTGTGGGAAGGAGACAGAAATGGAGACATATGGTGAAAATGAAAAATAAATTAAATGAGTACAAAAACAAATAGACTTTAGGGAAAAAAGGGGATGGCTGAAAGATGTTAGTGGAAAATAAGTCTATCATTTAAACCAGAGGGCTGATGGGAGCCAAGGTGGATGATCAGCCTGGCTTCCATGTTTTTTCTATGGTCAGGATCCCAGAAGCCCTGCTGAAGGACACAAACAGAAAGGTCATTGACATTGTGGTCCCTGGAGATAAAGTGAGATACAATGGGTTTAGCAGTTTCACCATTCCTGACTGCTCTGTAATGTTCCCTGAAATGGTAAGCAAGATGCCTACCAGTTTCTCCAATGTAAATAGCTGTACACTTCCTGCAAATAATACAATACACCACGTTAGTGGAGGTGCATGAGAACTCCTTGGTGATGTGAAAAACACCTATAGGCCCCCGAATCTCAGTCACACTGGAAATAAATTTGCAGGTGTAGCAGCGAGTCCTGTTGCAAGGTTTGGTACCTGGGAAGAAGGAGGAGGAACTGTTAGGAGTGGGTAGGCTGCTTTTAACCAGGAGATTATGCAGGTTAGGTGGCCAGCAGTAGGATGCAATAGGTGGTTCTGTAAAGGAAGCACCAATGTTAGGTGCAGTTTGCAAAATGGGAAAGTTACTAGTGATGATCCTGTGAAGAGAAGATGTGCTCTGATGGAAAGGAAGAACTAGTGGAATTAGCTATTGTTCCTGTGTGACAGTATCCCTCCCATGGGGGTCAAGGTTACGGGCATGTTACTGACCCGGAAGAGTGCTCTGTCCACTGTGCTTTTAGGGTATCCTCTGTTGATAAAAAACTATGCATTATTTGGGCCTGCTCAGCAAAATCATCCTCTTCACTGCATAACCTGCAAAGTCTAAGAAACTGTGAATAAGGCAGGCCATTCTTGACATGTTTAGATGGAAGGAGCTGTGGAGGAGGAAACTGTGAGAGTCAGTGGGTTTGTAATAGACTGATGTCTTCATAGTTGTATGTTGTCTTGGAAAATGCACTTTCTTAAGAGTAACTAAAAAGTATTTATGCAATAGACTCGGTTTACTTAGTTATTTATTTAATTTATCTAATTTATTTAGTACACTCTGTTTACTTAGTTATTAATGTAATTTATTAATGTTTCAGATATGGCTAGCAAGACTTCTCACAAACTGCAGAAGTGATGCATCCTGCACACTGATTCAGGAGTTAGCACAGACCATGGAGACCTGCTACCTTTTGATGATGCTCATTGGGAGAAAGTAGTCAATGCAAAGGAAAGGCATTCTAGTCAAACACTGTCAAAGTGCAACATGGTGCATCTTGAATTGCCTGAACGTTACTCCAGCAGCCATGGGTATTATTATATCTTCTACAAGAACTTCACTGCATATAAGAGTTCCTGTAAACTTGCAGCTGATGAAACTTAAAAAAAAAGACAGTGTAAAGAGTTATCCAGCAAAATTGCTTCACTCCCAAGTTCATAGTGCTCTATCTGAATCTGCATCATCTACATCAGGCATACTACCAAATGAATGTATATTTTTCAAATCAGAAAAGAAAAGGAATCCTAATGGGTCAAAGGAGACTTTTGAATATCATACAACATGTGTAACCTATGGGGCAGCAGGCAGTATAAAAAAACACAGCAAAAGAAATGGATGATCAACAAATAGATATAATGGTTGGCAGTATTGATCACATAGGCAAAGAAGTGAAGTACCACAATAGCTGTAAGAACAAGTATGTAAAAAAGGCAGAACGAATAAAGGGCACTGGTACAAAATGTGATTACAGTCAGTTGAGGGACAGTCACCAGGTTGTCTTTTCCAGACTTGTTAAGTATGAACAGAGCATCATTGTTAATGGAATGCAACAAGAATCATTGCTATCTCTACACAAAAGGTACATGGACATTCTTATGGAATGTAGTGGGCGTGAAACAAATTACGACCCACAGAGCTTGCAGTCAGAACTGGTGGATCACTTCAAAGATGGTATCATATTTGATACCAAAAGTAGAAAAGCAGGTACAATCATCAAGTCTGCTAAGGAACATGTTGACTGGGGGAAGCACAAGCAGCACAAGCAGCTCAACACATACGAGAACAGTTGTTGGAACTCCTAAAGGTACAACCCCATAATAAAACCAAAGTTAAAGTTGAAAACTTAATAGAAGAAAATGTAAAACTGCCAACTGTTCTTCAGACATTCCTATATACTGTACTCACAGGTTCATCAGAAGTGGGCAGTGAATGACAGGAGAGGGTAGTTCAATCTATTGCAGATGACATAGTATTTGCAGTTTCAAGGGTAATAATCAAACCACAAAAACACCTCTAGTTGGGAATGGGTATTAAATCCATGACAGGCAGTAAGAATGTTTTAACCATATTGAAAAGGTTTGGTCACTGTGTCAGCTACCATGTTGTGGAGGAACTCGAAACTGCAGTCACAACCAATATAATGGATAAGAATATGGCTTCACCAGATGGATTGCTCATATAGCCATGTTTAGCCATCACTTTGGCTTTTGATAATTATGATGAGATGACAGAGACACTTGACGGTCATGGCACTTTGAATGACACTGTGGGTATAACATACCAAAATATACTGTCCAGTATTGAGGAGACAGCTGTACTCAAAGAAAGGTCTGAAGAAGCTATGACAAGAACACACACAGATGACCAAGTGCCAGCAAGAAATGAAACACACACAATAGAAACTAACACAGATAAGAGTTGAAAGGAATCAAGACCACTTTGGAACTTTGCTATATCTATCTCACGACTTCAAGACTGTGGGTGTATATATATGTCCATAATCTATATAAGTTCACACATATTCAGTTCTCAAAGGGTTAAACTTATGATGGAGTTTGCCTACCCGCTAACCCCAGTAACCCTTTCTTTAGGAAACATTGATGGATCAATGAGCACAACAATGAAGTCAACACTGCTGAAGAAACTTAAGACCAGAGTCCCAAGTAGCAATCCCAATGCTGTAAATGCCATTGTGATTGATGCCATGTTCTTGATCAGAAGTCTTACAAACCTGCCAGCAACATCCCACGGTGTGGCAAAATAATCCTGTCACTTATTTGCTGTACTCCGCCAAATGAAGTCCACTTGTCAGTGACTGTTACAAGTCTCCATCGTTCAAAGGTCTTGAACAAGAGAAGAGAGTAAAGCATAGCACTGCACTGCTCTCCTGTCTCAAAACTGGTCCTCACCAAAGCCAACCAAGATACTTTGCTGGATCCTGTCTTCATCTTCATTCATTCAAGATGGCACTCTAGGTTTTCTAGCTATAGCATGGAATTCTGATGTGTACTGTGACGTTCTAGGTGATAAAAAGTTAATGTATGTAGTAGGAGAAACTTGTTACTCATACAAAGTTGAAGCTGTACTTGTTCAGACTAGAGAGCAAGGCCCTAAAAAGCAAACACATAGAAACAGACACAAGAATCATGCAACACATACACTACATTTGCAGTCAAAATAAGGGTGAAGATGTGCATGTAGTGGTCAGGGCATATGATACTGATATTCTGGTCATTCTGCTGTATCATGCTAATCTAAACAATAATCTCAAACTGCATATGGACACTGGCCATTCAGGGAATAACACAAGAAGATTCATAGATGTATCCTGCTTGTCAGCAGAGTTAGGCAGGCCTGTGTGTGCAGCTCTACCAGGTGTCCATGCACTAACAGGGTGAGACTATTCACCAACGTTCAAAGGCAAGTGGAAAGTGCAACCTCTAACAATTAGGAAAAAGAATACAGAGTACACACAGGCATTTGGAAAACTGAGAAGTCCACACTTGTCTAAAGAAACTGAGAATACAATTGAGAGCTTTGTGTGTACCTTGTATGGACAGAAATTAGAGAGTGTCAGCCCGTACAGTATGTTCAAGGTCAAGTATCGACCAAGTGACAAAGAAGCAGCCTTAGAAAAGATCAAAGGAGTAGAAGACACAAGCTCACTGCCACCATACAAATCAACTCTGACACAACACATCTGCCATGCAAATCACATTTCATTGTTATGGAAAAATGCAGACAAACCAGAAATGACACTACTGAAGCCAGAGGACAATGGCTGGACCTATGAGGATAGTAAATACAAGCCAACGTAGTTCACATGTGAAGTTGTACCACCAGCCTCAAGTGAACAATTGAACAAATATGACAACAATCCAAATGAAGAAGATGACGACAGTGACTGTGATGTCAATATTGATGAGGCAGATTTGCTTAACATGTCAGATAATGAAGACAGTGAGCAAGAATACTGATTGTTGCACTTAGGTTCATAAAATGTCATAAAAAGTTGATTGTTTCAAGTTAAATATAGAATAAAATAAATAATAATGTTATATTAAGCCTTTGATACATATGTTGCTGTTTGTTACAATGTCTATATTATTTCAATAGAAGCTTATAGAATTGAAATTAAAGAAGGAACCAGTAATTGAAATGTACACAATTTTCACTGACAGTTCATTTTTTCATTGAAGAAGTGCATTTTCCAAGAAATGTTCAAATTTGAGTGAATAAGAGTTGTAAATCTGGATTCTACACACTTTTTTACATAAGAAACAGTCTTCAAACCTTTGGACCTAGACACATAGATAAATGACCTAGCTACTAGGCTTCAGCAATCGATCAAGTAATCCATCGTAATCTTTCCCTATACACTTTTTATCTCTACAGTACCTGCATTTTAACATTTTGTTTGATGTTTATTTCATGTCATTTGATCATAGTTACACAGTAAAATTAACAAACAGGTTTCTATGTTTGAAGTTTTATTTTTGTTATTGGTGTGTGTGTGTGTGTACATGTGTGTGCGTGTGTGTACGTATACATGTGCATATGTGTGTGTGTGTGTGTGTCCCATACATGGTAAAATATTAGAATATAGGAGGCAGTATAGCACAGAGGTGAAGTGCACTGTGCTGCAAACCTAGAGACATGGATTTGAATCTCATCAGACCCCACTTGCAAGCGTTGTAACCCTCAGCAAGTCACTTAATGTCCTCGTGTTCCCTGGTCTCATCTGGAAACAAACTCTGGCTTAGTGTGCCTTTCCTGGTTAAGCAATCCCCCCTCAATCAATGTTTTGTGTGTGTGTGTGTGTGTGTGTGTGTCTGACACACACATGGTAAAACATAAGAATCAATCACGTGTATGGTCTTATAATACAAATGCACAACCAATAGCCAGAAAAACAGTGTATGTAACTGCACTTAATCAAATCAAGAAATAAAACTCAAATAAAAATGATTTCATGAAGAGGAGGGATAAAAACCATTATGTTCCAAATAACTATCAACTGGTGTAACCTCCTTACTCAAGGAAGGTTTGGGTCTGAATACCTACACCTCAACCAAGAGCCACGGTGCCTCAAAATTCTAAATTTGTTGCGGTACTCTGAATTTTACAATGTACACTGATATGTATTGCCTCATCTTACATGCAAAATCGATGTTTTGCTTGCACAAACAGATGTCCACCACAGCCAGAAGTAAACAGTAGATATTCAAGTAGGCAACACATGGTTACAAATGCCAACAACATGACCTTAAGGAGATAAAAAAGTATGTTCCAAACCACTACATTGCAATGAAATCCTGATTGCCCTAAGTCCCAATGCAAGATTCAAAAGCAAGTGCTGCTGCTGAGCCTGGACTGAAGCCTCAAGCCCCAATATTGCCTGTATGAGCCTATTCAACTTCTTATTACAGGTTGGAGGCTTCATGGGGTCTGGTCTGACCAGAGCAAAGATCCCTTTAGAAGAATTTGACTCCTTTCACCTTGTACCTTCACTCTGAGAGACTCTCAAACCACCACAGGACAGACGCAGTCTGACCCCAGGAAAAGCTCACTCCAAATGCTCCTCCAGGCCTGATGGAATAACTCCAGTAATAAGTCCCAGCCATTGTCCAACAAATTAACATCTTCCTTAGCATAGTGTTCCTGGCAGGAGTTAATATTGCTTGTGCCATACCACAGCTCCCCTAATAGACTCTCTGTGAATGTGCGCATCAGTATTCACACAGGCAACAAGTGGTGACAAATGTCAAAAGGATTTATTTATCAGAATTGAGTAACCAAACTAAACCAAACTTTATTTATGGAATGCTATTCCAAAAGAGATCATAGCATTTTACATACTATAATAAAACAATTCAAAACAGAACCACATTTCTGAAAATCATCAAAGCAGGAGTTTAAATATCAGCATAAGTCAGTTCAAATAAATACATTTTTTAAGCCAATTTAAAGGCCTCAACAGACAGGCATTCCCTCATCCGATGAGGTAGACAATTCCATAGGGTCATAGCAGCAAAACTAAATGATGTAGCTCCCGAAGTTGTCAAACAGACCCTGGGAATCTCCAGCAATCCCTTGTCAGTGGAGCAGAAAGGGCGAATGGGGCAGTATGGACTGAGGAGCTCTTGCAGGTACTGCAGTCCCTGTCCATGTAGGGCCTTATATGTCAGTAATCTGACCTTGAAAATGATCCTCCACTGCACCAGCAGCCACTGTATTGTGTGGAGCACAGGTGTGACATGATCAGATCTACATTAACCTGTCGACAATCTGCAGCTACACTCTGCACAAGCTGCAGGTGGTGGAGGTCCACCCTGGTAACCCTAGGTATAGAGCATGCTGTAATCAAGGTGCAATGTCACCAAGGTGTGGACCAATGTCAGAAGATCATCAGGTGGTACCAGGTGCTTTATCAGGGTGACAGTCCTCAGAAGATAAAATTAAGTCTTGACAATGGCGACACCTGAGTCTTAAGTGTCAGCCCGCTATCAAGCATAGCACCCAGACTGACACAGTCAGAGGTCATCAGCTGGTTGCCCTTCAGCCAAAGCCCAGATGGCTGCCCAGCCAATAATCCCTCAATTTGGCAACCTGGGTCCACAACCAACAACAGTCTTATCCGGATTAAGCCTAAGCCAGCTGGCTCTCATCAACAATCCTGGATCTCAGAGTGACAGTTGTTAAATCTGTAACAGCATCGCTTTGTCCAGGCACAAAGGATAAGCACAGTTGAGTATCATCTGCATAACAGTGAAAACTCAACCCTTACCACCTAATAATGTCTCCCAATGGCAGCATATACACTGCAAACAGCATGGGGAAGCACAGAGCCCTGTGACACCCCACAGCAGGGGAAGAGGGGCAGAGGAAAACACCCCAGACTCCACTCTGTATCATGCCAGTGAGGAATGAATGGAACCACCTGAGGACTGTACCAGTCAGCCAACAGAAAAGCAGCAGGCGCTCTAGCAACATCCCATGTTCTACAGTGTCGAATGTTGAGAGAGATCAAGGAGGACCAAGATGTAATGGCTCCTCCGATCCCTTGCTTTCAGGAGATCATTAAGTTGCTGTTGAACTTTATCTTTGTCGCTGTTACTGCTTCCCATCCCCTCTCGCTCCCCTCCCTGGAGTTTATCCCCTTCCAGATTCATCCCCCCACTACACCATCTACTCCCCTCCAGACAAGGGACTCTGTCCTGCCTCTGAAACCCACCCCCCCGCTACACCTACATCTTATGCTGTTTTAGTAGGACTTCCCTGTATGTTGGCCTGGTAACCATTGATTCATTTAGTTCAGCAACGGGTTTCCAAAACAAAGTGCGGTTTTCTCCATGCACACATCTGTTTGAATGTTATGCCTGTTTATGCACCAGTATAATGTAAATAACACCTGTTATGCACCTACATATGCATGTTTTGCACCCATATATTGTACCTAAGCACCTGTTATGCATTTGCATACTGTACCATCTATTACGTTCTATACGTTCTCTGTGTAATTTATTGTTTACTGCTACCACCACTGTATATAATTTCACTGTGTATAGGACGTCAGAAGTCTGTACATAAGTTATGTACACTTTGTGAATGAGTCCACTGCTGTATATAATCTTGCTGAATATTGTATGTTAAATGTCTGTACTTTGAAGTGGAGCCTTTGAAAATTAGTCTCTGGCTCAAAGGCAATTTCTGAAATGTTCAATAAATAAATAAAATAAATAAATGAGTACACAGACCAGAGCATCCTCAGTACTTTGTCTCTTCCTGAAACTGGACTGGAGAGGATCGTAGATGTTGTGGATGGTCATATGACCCTCAAGCTGCAACATGACTGCCTTCTCAATAACCTTTCCCACAGAAGGCAGGTTAGAGACAGGCCTATTGTTTGCAAGACAGTTAGTGTACAGAGAAGGTTTTCTCAGGAAGGGGTGGACCACCGCTTCCTTCAGGGTGTCCAGAAGAACCCTGGTCTCTAATGAACACCCAACTATCTCAGCAAGGACCGGTCCTGTTGCCTCCATACACTTCACTAGAAGGTGCGTCGGACCTGGATCCAAACTACAGTAAGTAGGTCACACCACTGGACCATCTTCTCGACATCATTGATCACCAACTGGGCAAAGTCTGACCAGACTAACTGGGTGCTAGTGATCCCACACTGATCTCCGCTCTGCCCATTTGAGTGAGCTGCATGGATCGCCGACCTGATGCTTGCAATGTTATCTGTGGAAAATTGAGCAAACTCCTCACACTTCTCCTGTGAAAAGGCTTTCCAATTCTGGAGAAACGATGGATTGCACAGCCTGTCCACAGTACGGAATAGCTGAGCTGGTCAATTTCATGCAGCTGTAATCTCCCCAGACAGGAATTCTGCCTTCTTATGAGAGACCGCAGATTGACATTCCTTATAATGAGATATCAATCTAAGTTTGTCATCAATCAAGCCTGATTCCCATCAGCAATGCTCCAACCTTCTTCCCTCATTCCTCAGCTCCTCAAGGTCCCATCAAACCACGGGGACCGAGGGTGAAGGGTGAGCAGTCGAACATGGACCAGAGCAATGGCATCCAGGGCATCTCCCACTGCCTTATTATAAATTCATAGCAGACTGTCTGGATCCCTGCTAACACTCACACTACATGATAGGTCCAGAAATGCCCTCAGACCATCTGAGATCATTCTCCATAAAGGGCAGTACTGGGCCATTTCCATAGGGGCAGGTCTATTAGGGGTATGTGAACCTGAACCCAATAGTGTGA
Source organism: Neoceratodus forsteri (assembly GCA_016271365.2). Classification (NCBI taxonomy): domain Eukaryota; kingdom Metazoa; phylum Chordata; order Ceratodontiformes; family Ceratodontidae; genus Neoceratodus; species Neoceratodus forsteri. The sequence continues at coordinate 814,775,481 of CM057454.1, forward strand.
TGATCAGACTATCAGACAGGTTCCAACACCATATCCAAGATCTCCATCCCGAGCAGGAACACTAGATCCGGTGAATGACCCTGTATGTGGGTTGAAGAGATAATCACCTGTGTGAGCCCCAATGGAATTATCAGTTGGAGGAAGTCTTGGGTAAGTGCACTGGGCTACAAGCACAACCCAGACAAGAAGAAACACATGCAGTTTTGTAAAGCAATGCAAAACAAAATATATGTTAGGCTACATCACTTGATCTTAACCATTGGGCTACCAACAGAATTGGAATATATTGAATTCTGGACTGATACTAGTCTGCAGCAAGCAAGGATTAAGTTCAAGCTTGTACTTTTAGTATTTACAGTGCCTGTCATAATGTCCTCAGCTCCCCTATGGTGAGATCTGTGGGTAAAACACCAGTATTGTAAATATCTTATTCCTCAATCTTCAAACCACCAAGAACATGTTACACCCTAGGTCGCAACAGGACACTTTCTTTCTGGACACTACTTGCTAACCTATTAAAAAAGTTTACAAAACTGTCAAGCTGACAGTACTTTTCTGTTAATTTCAGATTTTTCTATTACTTTCTGGATGACTTTTCTGCATGCACTTCCTCACAAAGGTCTACCTCAATGACCATAATCATGAATGCCTCAAGTTTCTCATGCCCCAGCAATGAATGCAGCTGAATCTTGATTATTTTTAATTTGCTAAAAGCTCTCTCACAGGACACATGGGTAAACAACAGAGTCAGCAGATACTGATAGGCAACAAACAAGATTGAAAATGCTGATGAGTGCATGTTGTACTCATGCTAAAATTGTGTAACTGAACATTAGGAATTCTTTGCAGGATTTGCATTGGCTTTGCTTTTTTGGCAGGTCTTTCCTTTTCTCTCATTGCTCAGTCTGGTCACCATTAATTTCACCTTGTAAACAAACATCTTAAGAATCTTGAAAGTCAACATCTTCTTCAGTTATGAACACATCTTCATTGTACTTATCAGGCAAGAATATTTGCTGTCATGGGAACATTTTCCAGAAGCCAACAGTTCCATTTTAAGTTTGCCATGGCCCACTTCTGCTGATGCTGCCTCTTGCTGAAGACTTTCATTGGGTCACCCTTGAAAAGGGACCTCTGGTTCCAGTGGGCTTACCCAGTTATCAAAATGAAATAAATAATTAAATAAATAAATAAAAGTGACATAGGACCATGCTGCAAGTAACCAGAATTAGTTTCTTGTTCTTACCAAAATGTACAGTTAAGCTCATTTGAACATGATCCATAATGTGGTTGTATACTTCAGCTTCAAAGTAGTATCTACAACACGCAAGTTAAGAACATGTGCACAACACCAGGTACACACACTGCTTGACTAATCCTTTTTGATTAACGCATGCAACCCCACAAGCCTGCTTCTCATATTGGCTGCACCATCACAAGATTCCCCAGTGATATTCTTCATATTTAGGCTATGCTTTACAAAACTTCCATTAAAACGCTAAGAATTCCTTGTCCAAAAGTATGCTGACCCTCTACCACAGCAAACACACACTCATGAACTTGAAGCTCTTTCATGTAGCCTAGAAAGGTAATGGCTTCATCAATCACACCGATGCCCTGTGTGGTGTCCATCTAAATGCTAATCTTATAGTCTATAGTATCCCATACATGGCATCCCTCATTATCTGCAAAAGAATCTCTATGATGAGATTCACAGTTGTCTTTGATAGCAAGGTAACCAGCACAACATGGCCACAATCTTCAGTGTTGCTATTTTCTTTGTTCCTTCTCTGTTTCCTTTTCTTACTCTATTCCACTGATTATTGGACATGGTGATTGAGAGGAACATCAAACTGAGACAGCAGAAGAATCAACTCATAGAAATTTTCATGGTAGAGTGCTGGTTCTCCAAGCTATACAGAGCCTTCTCTTTTGCTCTATATGGTCGTGACTGGCATCCAATAAAAGTAATGACTTCAGTAATCCTCTCATGACATCTATGTTTTGCTGAAGGTGTTCTTCTGACTATTAATCATCTTTTTGTTTACAAGAGTTTTGATATTGCCATCCATTTTGAAGGCCAAGCAAGCATTCACAGCAGCACTGTTAGCTTTAGAATCTTTTGTTTTTGCCATGCCTTGATAGATTTGTTTCATGGTGTCCCAAAACAAATCTTGTTTCCACATCAAAAAATGCTGTGTAGATGCTTCAGTGGATAGAATGCACAAAACTGTAAATTACCTGTACAGTCACCCAGTTTCTTGGAATGATTTTCTTGCATCCAGGAAATAACCACTTGTAAAGTCTGGTAGGATTGTAAGGAAGGTACTTAACATCAACAAGCCCAGGCTGAATTTGATGCCTGTGAACAAAAGCAGTGTTTTCAATCTGAGAAGCAGACCTTTTGGGCACCTGAAAATCAACCAGTATCTTCATGTCCTCCACATTCAATTGACAATTTTATTCCATTAAAAATCTGCTACCTATTTTCTGGAATTATCTGCCTCTGACTGCCATCACAGCTGGTCATGCACTGGGATACATTTTGTCCATCTCCTTTTCTCGTTGCTGCCTCTCATAGAATGTGTCTACAGAAAAGGACCACCATGCCCACCCAATCTGCCCAGTTTGACTAGCTAACAGCTAGGTCTTTGCTACTACCTAACACCCCCCCCCCAGATATTTCAGAAGAGATGTTAAACCGAGGTCCCATCTGCCTGGATTGGTGGTAGTTCAGGTGGATGTTAAAGATCCCATGGCACTTATCGAAAGAGTAGGGAAATTTTATTAGAAACAGAAACTAAATACAAAGTAAACATAAAATCATATATATATATATATATACACGTCAAATCCATATATCCCCCAAGAAAGAAAATCAAGAAAAGAAAGGAAAAACCTAAAGGAAACAATAAATGAATATCACTCATGCTAATGGAACCTTCAAAAGCATACCTAAAAATAAAAATTTGTCACACCTTAACACAGATTTATGTATAAATCATAAAACACAGCTAGTACAGCCTTAATGCAGGAGAAAGAAAGAAAAAAAGAAACTGTCCATCAATTGGCTACATAAAAAAAAAATAACAACAAAGAAAAAAAGTTCAGCTGGTATCTACCAGCTATAATTGTCCTTTAAGTAATAGGGGCATCTGAGTCCGTGATCCAAGGTAGTCCTTGCCATTTGGCTAACCAGGTAGTTTCCTGCATTGATTGTCTTTCAGTCATACAAATCCTTTTTAGACCTTTAGTTATTTTCCCGAACATTTCCAGGTGTGTAATCTGCTTTTGCTGTAAAATAAACAAACATCGGGCTGTCCATATTTGCCACTTACATACAGTAAATATTATTTCTAATGTCTCACCATCCCATGCTTGCCAGGTTCCAGATACCTCACCATACATTAGGTTATCCAGGGATATGACAGCAAAGGTCGGAGCCTGCCATGTGTTAGCCAAAAGATCCCAAAATCCTATAATGAAAGAACATTGAAAAAAAGGTGTTCTACAGTTTCAACCTGAGTAATACAGTCCAGTCGGCTGCAATATCTGTCACAAAGCTATTTGTGCTTCTGGTTCCCCTTGACATTGAGTTTGCCATGGCAGTTAAGCCAGTGCAGATCCCACATATGAGGGGGGATCCTAGGATTTCTTAAAAACTGAACAGCCCTCATTCTCCTATCCTCTGAGCAGTGGTCAAACACTACTGGTACCTGGCAGACTGTACCCATTAGCTCCACATACACATGTTTCCTCTGCCCAGAGATAATCCCCAGGGTTGTCACCTTCCATTGTCTAAGTCTGGTAAATGTCTCTCTCCAATATATAGGGGCTGATTGTAACTGTTTTACCACCCTCAAATTCCCCCCTTCCCACAGCAGAAACCACATCTGAATTGTCTCAGAACCCAAGGTTCCATCCTTACCCATATGGATTAGAATGGGGCATAAATTAGCCATAAAAAATACTATTGAAAAAATAAAGGATGAATCATGTTTAATCCCCTGATTAATGAGTAAATACAACTTATTTCGTTGAATGGAGTTGAGCTGACTTCTCCATACAGCCTGGAAAAACACTAGTAATCTTGATTCTAATGTTTTTGGTGGTGGAAAAATATAACTTACAAACAAAAACACTGGAACCAAGTAAGTTTTAACTAAATAAACTCTCTTCTTTTTCCCCATTTTCCATCTATTCCAGCCATTTACTTTTCGTTGTGCTATCTCTAGTTTCTCCTCCCAATTAAAAGGTCTGGATGTTTCCATTCTAAATTGGATTCCCAAAATTTTTATTGGACCTGTTCAAAATTTAATGCCCCCATTATTTACTGGGGTGGGGCTATCCTGTCCTAACTTCTTTCCTACACATTTGTGTAGGTTAAGATATCTCCTGCCACTGATCCAAACATGGAGCATAACTGCAAGGCCTCCAGTATGGAGGATTTATCTTGTACCAATAAACAAATGTCATCTGCATAAGCCAGAACTGGGCTTACTTGTAATGTAGAGGATGAAACAATAGGGGAAAGGGCTTGGGAGTACTGTAACATATGCAACAAAGGATCCAGTAAAAAGACATATAAAATGGGGCTTAGGGGGCACCCTTGTCTTACCCCTCTCTTAATCCCAACCAGTGGGCCATGCCATCCATTAACCAGTGGAAAAACTGTTGCAGTTCTATAGAGCAGTTTAAGCCACTGCATAAAACCTCCTGGAATTTGAAATTTAGCCAAAACAAGCCATAAAAAATCATGTTGAACAGTGTCAAAGGCCTGTTTTTGATCTAAGGATAGGACATACCCATTTAAAAGATTGGAATGACCTCTCTCAAAATGTCTCTTATCAACACCAGATTATCTTGAATACATTGTCCAGGAATGGAAGTCTGACTGGCGAAATTACCTCTGTGGCTACCGACAGCAAACATTTTGCTAATATTTTAGACAGTATTTTAAAATCAGTATTTCATAAACATATTGGTCTCCAATTTGTTATGACTCTTTTATCCCCTTTCTTAAAGAGATATATCAGAGAGCCCATATTTAAATGTAACAGCAAAGATGGACTTTTTAACAGACAGTTATAAACTTGGGTCAGTTCTTCCCCCCAGTGTGGAACTAAAAACTTATATAACTCAGATGGCAAACCATCTGGGCCCGAGGCAATGTTTACTTTCAAGTCCGAATACCCTCCACCACTTCTGCTAGGCAGTATATCTGTAACCAGATTTGCACTGTCCTGTAAAGAAATGCCAGGAAAATCAATGTGGGATAACACCTCAGCAGTTACGTGCAGTATCAAAGTGGTTGGACTAAACTTTTCCCCAGTATAGGCAGTAACTACCACCATAATCCCATCCTTAGTTTGTACTATTTGACCCTGATCATCATATAAAGACAACATTTCTTTATGACTATCACGGGAATGACATGCTTCAAAAGGGCATACTGAGTCAGTCAAACCTGTGGTACCAAACTGTTGTTGGTATCAAATAAATTGGGATTTTTCCATATGGAACTGTTGCATTTTCTCCTAAAAATTTGAATCTGTGGGGTGTAATTGTGTTTAGTGGTAATAGACAATGTAAATAATCTCTGTAGGTGAGTCCAAATCGCTAAGTATTCTTTATATTTGGTCATGCATACAGTTTTACTATATTGTTTCAAGAAAACCCAGGTCCCATTTGGTATCTAGCCACCACTGTACTGCATCCTCATATAAAATAAACACTGATTTTATAGCCACTACAAATTAAGTCAAAAGAAGTTTAAAACTCATATCCACTAATATGGATGTATTCATTTTCCAGGTACTCAGTCCTTTCTGAACATTACTAACATTTCCAATTTCAACAGACAACCTCCTATGATCAGAGAATTCTGCTATCTGCACTTCAACTCTCTTAATGCATAATTGATAAGATATAAACAAAAGATCAATTCTAGTGGCTAAGTTTCCTTTATAAAAAGTCGGTGTGTTGCTCCATATCGGATGAATAGAAGTCAATGAGTTTAGCTGTCTTTATCATGGAGGGCAAAAAAAGGGAATCAGAATATATTTTAACTGTTTTAGAAGTATGTGTTTTGTCTTTAAGAGATACGCCGCAATTAAAGTCACCACCAAAAATAACAAACTGCGAAGTGTGTAAAAAAGGCTGGATAATTTTGAACATCTCAACCCAAAGCGCTTTCGTTTGTGGAGCATAATAATTCAATAATCTATAAGAAACCTGCTGAAATTTTGTATCTAGAATAAGAACCCATCCTGGAACTACATCATATAATTTCATTAATACCATTTTCATACAGTGGAACAAAATTCCCACCCCTGAAGCTACTTCCTGGCCTATTGACCAAAAAGATGGACCTGGGTACCATGCCCTAGTGGCTTGCATTACTTCAGGCAACGTGTGAAATCTAACATCTTGTAAAAAAATAATACCGGCAGCAGACAATAAATAAGAAAAAACTAAATCTCTTTTAGTTGGGTTCTTGATACTATTTACATTAATAGTATGAAAAACATGTCCTGGGATCAGCATTCAGGAAGAAAATAGAAAAAGAAAACAATGCCTTTATTACTTTAATCTACCCTTACGAGTAGCAGACTCATTATGTTTAGTTTCGGCTTTTCTTTCTGAGCTCCAGTTTTTTCCACTGGTGCCTCCGTATCAGTAGTTTGGTCCAGTATAGAAGACTGCACAGATGAGGAATCTGAATCATCTGAAGACTCCCCTCTGGACTGTAATAGCTCATATTTGTTCAAGAGGGGGACTGCCACTGGACATGGCTGTGAGTCTAGCAATTTTCTGCTACGGGTCACCTGAAGAGTAGTAAATTGTGATCCTGTTTGTTGAGGTGGAGGGCTGACCTCATTATTTCCATTCCAGGCTTCTTTTGCTAACCTTAAGTCATGAGAAGACAACACTGTGGTTTGAGACCTTCGCACTGTCAGGGGCTCCTATCTGTGGAGTTTCTTCAATTAAACTCTTAACTCCATTGTCCGTCATTTTACTGGTTGAGACATGGGGAGGGAGTAAATCCTGGAATTATTAAACTGTGGAGTCTGGTTTGAAGTCGTAGGAATATTTAGTGCCAGTGTGTCGGAATAGCCCTCTCCTCTTCTTTGTTCAGCCAAATCCTTCTCTTCACCCCCTGCCCTTTGATCCTTCTGGACAAAGATTCTCTGGTTTTGGGCTAGGGATATATATAGCTTTGTTCCGTGCCATCAGCCAACTCAGGCACATTGTGGGCAGCCCATTGGCAAGATTGAAAGTTATGGCCAAGTGCATCACATAGGTTACATCTTTCCTGTTCGACACAGTGAAAACCTGAATGCCCCAGTTCCCCACAGACTGTACATTTTATCTGGTCACATGCACTATTTAAATTTGCTACTGACCCACAGCGATAGCATGCTTTGGGCTGCCCAGAATAAAAAAGGACCCCTCTATCCCTACCCAAAAAGAAACTATTGAGGAGATCAGCCAACCCTGTGTCTGTTATTTTGAGCATGACTCGCACCCTCCATCCCCCAGTCCACAACTGTTCAGAATCAAAAATTGCTTCTGGATCCGAAAGTACAGTACATCGTGCTTTAAGCCAGTGTGTCAGGTCATTCATACTGACTCCCTCACTTCTAAATAAAACAGTTATTGTCTTCTGGGTGGGCCTAGATAGGGGCAGAACAGAAAAGGGTGTCCATAATGGGGTCTTTTGTAATTTATGGTATTTCAGCCAAAATCGTTCCAGCCCTTGCTGTGTCTTGAAACTGACATCAAATGTTGTTTCCCCGGACACATGAATCAGTACATGTACTTCATTTACAAAAAAATTCAGTGAATCTTTCAGTAGTTTTCTAGCAACATGCAACCTATCTGGGGCTTCTGTTAGACCTCCAAGATAGCGAAGTCTAACTGCATTATGCTGTTTAGCTGGCTGCATAGGGCCTCATGGAGACACCTTAGGTTTATTGATGGTCCTTGAAGTAACTGCAGAATATGACATTTATTTACTCTAGCTTGGGGCCCAGTGACAGGCGAGGGTTTTGGTTTTGGGTTATGCAGCAACAAAGTTGTTGATGATCCTGGTATGTTTAAGATAGGATTTTGGGTTAACAACAACTACTCTGGGAGTTCCAGAGGTGAAGGGGTCTCTCTGTGATGAGTAGTTGCAGGAACCTCAGCATGCCTAGTCTCCTTGTCCTCAAATGTTCATATTGGGGAAGTCCCCGAGACCCATTGCCCATTTGTAGGGTTGCTTTCCCAGCCCGCTGTGAGTAAAGCCTTTTCGGCTGACCAGGTTTCATCTTGTCCAATTTCTAAGGTTACTGATTCATCCCAACTAAGACCAAGCTGTAAATCTATTTTTTGTTTCTCTGTACCTTGCATATTTTCACCTCCTGTGAGTGCATCAAGATCAGGTAGGCTATCTGATGTTATTGTGGGCTGTGCTAGGCTGGGTTGCACACCTACGGTTGCCATTTCTGACATGTTCCCCACAGACATTTTCACTGAGTTAGTCATACAGTCATTGTCACTAACCTGCCACTCAAATCCCAAGTCTGGGGGAGCAATATTTTGCAGGTTCTGAGATGTATTCAGCTTTGTCGTTTTATCTCTGTATCTGTTAATGCCTGTGATATCGATGCATCCTTTGTAGAAGCGTCAGCCATTTGTGCCAGCAGTATCCCACGGGCCTGTAGATGCTGCTTCTCTTCATGCTGCAACAAATCCAATACAGTAGGGTTCAAAACTTCTGCAACCGTCTCCTGTTGTCCAGGTAATTTGTCCATTTCTGTAGATTGAAGCTGCACATACTCTAGACCCTCAGTAGGGCTAACATGCTCCTCAGATTTCTGTACTGACCCAGAAATATCCATAAAAGTCTCCATACTTTGTGATGCAGGGTGAATCCATATCCTCTGTCCCCATAGTCTCCTCAAAGTTCTGTTCCAAACTGTGGTCAGCCATCTCTCCTGCCACATCAGCACTTCCTCCTTGGTCCGGCTTCAAACTGCACTCCTCCATTCTTGCACACAAGAAGAAGAGCCCCCTGGTGGAGTAGGGGAATTTCCCCGGTGTCCTGGCCAAATTTCCCTCATTCACAAAAAAAATACCACCAACAGTTTCATCTGGTTCAAGGTCAGTTGGCATTCATCTGTATCCCTCTTCCCCGGCTCGTGCCTGAAAATAGGCAGGATTTGTCTAGTGCACTTACCCGGTCAACAAAAACTAGATAAAATGAATAATATTTTAATTGTTTTTACAGAATAGTTTAGTTGTGTAGCAAACTTGCAAAAAGTGACAATTTCCTTTGCTTGAGGTCAGATGATCCAGCTAATAAAGAAGACAAATCTGCGTGTCTTCTTTCCCATGCACCTAATTTAGATTTATTCATCATAGTGGTCTGCCGGGTCATCTCAGTCATGGTTACTTTTCTTTGTGTACCACTCAACTTGCAGTTTTGTTTTTTCCAAATGCGATGGTCCTCTACCTAACAATCTGGTCCTATAGATTCTCAAATACTTTTACTACTGTAATATGCAAAGTTATCTGCAAACTGACTAATGATTGGTAAAATGGAAATCAATGACAAACCAAATTCACGCTCATCAATTAAAGCAGGTTTACCTTTGCAAGCACGTCAGGCCATGAAGTTGCTTCTGCTGTGGTTGTGAGATATTCTAGGCTCTTCTTCTTTTGCACTCTACATGTCCGTTAAAATTTTAATCTAGAGCTGAATTATATGGCATACAAATATCATGCAACCAGAGCCACAATACCAATTCCTTACTGTTCACTTAACTTGTGTCCCCAAATGCAGACTAAACAATTGGGTGTCAAACAGGCGAGGCATACTGATGAGTCCTGGTAGGACGAAACACGTGTCTATGTCTTCTGTTAGCACCCTTTGCAAACTGTGTGAGAGGCCTTTCGGCACCATGCAATTTTGCTTAAAGTTGGACCAGCATAACATTCTGTGGTGATTTGCATATGCAGCCCATGATGCTTTGCATTGTGGGGCATGTGTGATTTTGTATTTTCTTGAAACTTGGCTTCCCAGCCAAATGCCCTTTGGGGTAACCCTTGCCTCAGTGTTTACGCACAGAGGTTCTTTGTCTTTTAAATAGTTTTTTTATTTTAATGGGTTCACCACAATATATCCCAGGCACACTGCCTTAGGGGGAGCTGGTCCATTCCACTGGGGTGTCAAACAGACGAGGCATACTGATGAGTCCTGGTAGGACGAAACACGTGTCTATGTCTTCTGTTAGCACCCTTTGCAAACTGTGTGAGAGGCCTTTCGGCACCATGCAATTTTGCTTAAAGTTGGACCAGCATAACATTCTGTGGTGATTTGCATATGCAGGCCATGATGCTTTGCATTGTGGGGGCATGTGTGATTTTGTATTTTCTTAATTCGTAATTTAACCCCCCACACACAAATCAGTACCATGAACACTCATCCCTCCACACATACTACTAGCAACAATAGTCAGATTACCCTCCATCTCAGAGTGACAGCATGGGCCCGCTGCATTCTGAAGTGATGTGACAATTTCTTAAGCATAGACCACATTGATTTAAAGTGGCAACAGAACAGTCTGTTTAATGTTTTAACTCCAGTACCACCTGTTCAGTGCTTGTCAAACTCCTAGTTGTATACAGAGAATAAAGACCATTCAAATCAATTCTGCTTCTAAATATATTTTGTGAACTAAATCATCTTCACCCAACCAAAAATGAATGCCATTCTGAAGAGGTCCACCATTTTATTTGCAAAAAGATGTCAGCTAAGATCGCCTTAGACCATGTACAAGACATACCATTTCAATGACCTTTTTTTAAGAAATTTAATATGCTACAGGTACCAGCCTAACAATATCATTCTCTCCATCATAAAGTGATGCACATTGCTGATTATCATCAAGAACTGTTTGGAAACAACATTATACGCATAGAAGTCTGTGGGGCAATTTCAATAGTCACAAAATGTTAATTTTTCTGAAAATGTTTAAACATCAGCCTTCTTTTAACTAGCATGCTTTTTCTAGTTTTATTGTTATTACAAGGCGCTCCTCAACACAGTTTCCACATAATCACTCTGGATTCTTTGAACAAAACTATAGAGGGCTGGATTCACAAAACATCATGGGACTAAGACCAACTAAACATCTCCAGTTGTGAATGGAAATCTCCAAAGCTGCAGAGATTTGTATTCACAGTCCAGGCAAAATATGGAAGACCACATATGCGAACATGCACAACCTGGGAAATAAACTCCCAGACCTGGTGGCCTTGATGGCAGAGGCTGACCTGGACATTGTAGCTATTACTGAAACATGGTATAATGGGAAACATGACTGGGATGTAGCAATACCAGGTTACACTCTATTTAGGAAAGACAGCGAGGGTAAAAGGGAGGAAGGTAGCTCTTTACATCAGGGAAGGTATAAAGCAATGGCGGTACAGGGATTCAGGGATGGAGGCCATGTGGGTCACCTTACAGATGAACTATGGCACTGGTATTTGAACAGGCATTATCTAGAGACCTCCAGCACAAGGGGGAGAGATGGATAAAGTTCTAGTGGAAGACATCCAAAAAATGGCGACTAAAGTGGAAGTGATGCTGGTAGGTGACATCAATCTGGCAGATGTTAACTGGAGCATCCCAGCAGCAGGCTCAGCCAGAAGAAGGGGCATGCTGGACTATCTGAAAAAGGCAGGACTCAAGCAGCTTGTGGTGAGATTTTGGACCTGGTACTCACCAGTGTGGACAGAACTGCAAATGTCAAGGTGGGTTGCACCTGGGATCCAGTGATCATCACACAGTGTGGTTCAATATGAGTGCAATGGCAGAATAAAGCCATATAAAAGTGAGGGTCCTGGTCTTTGGGAGGGCAGATTTTGTAAAGTTGGGGGGTATGTCTCAGGGAAGCTCTAGCAGTGAGGGATGGTAGATGGGGGGAGGAACAGTGGACCCATCTAAAAGAGCCATAGTGGAGGCAACAAACCTTTGTGCTAGGCAGATGACCAAAAGTAAGAGAAGAAGAAAAAAAACACTATGGTTCTCAAAGGAAGGTAAGGGCAAAAAGGTTGGCTTTCGGGAAGTTCAAGGAAACACAGAAAAAGGAGGACAGGGTAGTGTATCTGGATAAGCAGATTGAGGTGGGGAAGGCAGTCAGGGGCACAAAAGTGCAAACAGAGGAAAAAATCCCCAAAAGAAATGGGGCAAGACATTTTTTAGGTATGTTAGTAAATGGCGTAAAAAGCCGCTGTCAGTACAGGGAGAAGAATGACCAGGGCAGCACTTTTACTTTTATTAGTGAAATGTAGCATGGCCAAATATGGTCAATAATGATATGTGACATGCAGGCACACATTTAAGTCCCTGAGACAAGAAGGATAAATTTTACACTTTAATGGTGGCAGCTTGTGGGATTCCATGTAATAACGGTGATTGTGGAAGTCTATCGCCATTAGGGAGAGTGAACATCGCTGAAAATCAACTTTGGTGATGTACACTCCTGGAGCACACAAGGGTGCCAGGGACCTGATTTTTTAATACAGGATTCTGTGCATGTTGGGGGTGCAAATGAGGAAAAAAAAACAGAAAATGGCCGGGCTCAACAAAGCAAATCGTGCCCTTAACTGAACCAACACCCTCACAGCCTCAGCCTGCCACCCACCACATCACAGGGCCAGCTTGGCAGCCCACCACCACACTATGCCTCACAAACCCTTCCTCCCCTTCTGACCATCACATGGCAGACTGACTCCCCCCATGCACATGTCCATATAGTGACATCCAATCGCTATAGTCTTGGACCCCCCATCCGGTCACCCTCCATGCCTGGTAGCCCTGTGGACAGGTGTTGCAATTGAGTCACCGTTTTTGAAAGTGCTCAATTGTGGTGGCCTTTGTCATGAGCTAACCTTGTGGTATATCAGTCCATTTCATTTAGTGCCTTCTCCTTGGCTAAGAGATAAGGAGATTACATTTTATTATTTGGCTGCCAATTGTTAGAGTAAGGGGTAGTGGGTATTTTATCCTGTCTTGTGGTAAGATAGATTTAACCAGTATTTAAACATTGCTAATTTTTAATGTTGGCTGTAATTTTTTTATAGTAGAATACTTTTACACTTTGGCCCAGATATTCAAATTGCACCCAAAATGAGCGCAACAGCAGGAGCAAGCACAAACCAATTGCGCATATGCACAACAGGTGCGATATTCAAACATGGAGCAGAACAAATTGCGCAAGCAACCAACGTCTGAATATCGCACATACTGCGCCATAGCGCAACCAGGAAGGAGAAGCTGAGCAGAAATGTTGCACTATGGCGCAACCAGGGCAGCCCAGCTGAGCAGTCCAGAGGTGCCATAGCGCAAGCAGAGCCCCCCCAGAGCAATGGAACTGCACATCCAGGGAGGCAGACTGGGGCCCACCGCCAGCCATGCCACACATGGGCACAGGAACACACTGCAGAACCAACACCACATCTGCACACCCCAAGCACAGCATCACTGGGGGTGTGATGGATGATCTACTGGCCCACGGGACAAGCCAACAAAGCATAGCAGAGCCATGACACCCCAGCACAACCACTGGCAGGCTGAGAGTGCCACACAGGGTTGACAACCACAGTGCACATAAGCCCCCCGTCTGGCCACCACCTATGTGCAGTGACTGGCACTGCAGGAAACCATGCATCCCCAGCACTGTCAACCCTGTGCAGCACAGAAGCATACAAGCCAGACACACCCTGTGCACCCAGCAGTGGGTGGCAGCAGACAGCAAGACCAACAGAAAGTCACTGCGATGCTGGAGATACCTCCCCATGCACACACATGCACACACACACACACACACACACACACACACACACACACACACACACCCAGGACCATACCACCCCAGATGGCATGTACACCCCTGCAACTGAGCACCCATAGCCAGCTGCAAATCAGAGACCAACACAGTATTCATATCAAAATAGAAATGTATATTTAAATATCCAAATAGTAAAGAACCAAAACAATAACAACTATTTACAAGGGGACGGGTCCAAGGTAGGGGTGTTCAAGGGTTGGGATGAACAACTTGGAGAGGAAGGCAGGGTGGTAGGGATGGGAGAAGTGGGAAGGGTATCATCAGCTACGGCCCAGACGGCTGCTCATCCTCTTCCTGGTTCCGCACCATCCTGTGCCACCTCCTCTGAAGGCCATGGTGCCTGATGGACTGGAGGATTGCCTGGTTCTCCATCGACACTTGTGTGAGGCCTTGAATATCCCATCTAATCCTCCTGAGAACCTCGAGGCCTAGGAAAATGGGAACACAGTCAATGGCTGTGACTGACCACAACCCTGAACACCACCCAACCTGCAAGCCATATAGCCCAATGTCCCACACCTGTGATGGCATGCACCCACCCACAGTGAACATGCACATGGCCATCACAAACAGGCGGCACCAGCTATGCGTACAACTGCACACACACACTACCCATGTCCATCACAGCACAAACAAAGCTGTCAAGTGACGTGGCAACGTGGTGCGATGCCAGTTACACAGCTATGTGCCCAGTGCATGCATGGACCTCCAGTGATGCATACACAGACGTGCTGTGATACTGGACAGTGATGCATGTCACCTGTGTCGTGCATACATACATAGATGCATAGACAGTGTCGGCAGATAAGGGCCTATGGCCCACCCAGTCTGTCCATTTGAGCTTGTAAGTTCACTTTGTTTTCCTATAAGTCTGTTGCCCCTTACCCCTGACCTCCAGAATTCCTTTATGTCTATCCCGTGCATTCTGAAATCCCGTGATTGTTTCAGCCCCCACCACTTCCTCTGGCAGGGTGTTCCACTTGTCCACCACCCGTTCTGTGAAGAAATTCTTTTCCATGTTTCCTCTGAATCGTCCTCCCTCCAACTTCATCCCATGCCCTCTAGTCCTGGAACATCTTTTTCACTTAAAAATAGTGTTTTCCTGCACCCTGTTCCTCCCTGTAAGATACTTGTATGTCTCTATCATATCCCCTCTCTCCCTCCTCTCCTCCAGGGAGTACATGTTCAGTTCCTTCAACCTGTCTTCATAGGACTTGTGATGCAAGCCATGCACCATCTTTGTTGCCCTCCTCTGAACCTTCTCTGCCCAGTCTATGTCCTTACGTAGGTATGGTCTGTAGAACTGTACACTGTACTCCAGGTGGAGCCTCACTAGTGTCTTGTATAGTGGAATTATGACCTCCCCTTTCCTGCATGGTTGTATTGTGCAGGGCTAGTGGTCTTCCCCCCCCAGCATGCAATAGCATCCATGAAGTCATGATACTCACACTGCTCAAACAGCTGTGTCTGCCGCTGCTGCTGCTGCTGCCACTGCTGCTGGGGTGCAACTCCCACTGGTACCGGGGCCCTGGCACGGCCCTCCTCAACCTGGGCCTGCATCCTCACATCCCGGCCTGTGGGAGACATATGTTGAGACAAACATCAGTGTGACTCCAAAGCAGACTGCCCCTGCCCCAGTGAGAGTGCCTGCCCACACAGCCAGACCCATTCATCTCACAGCTGCACACACTGACACAGCCAACCATGGCAGAGCCATCATCTATGCACAGCCACCAAAACACACTCACACCCCTACAGAGAATGCAGGTGCATAGATGGTACACCCACCTGGCCTAGGCACCACGCCCCACCTGGCACGTGACCGCAGCCTCTCCAAAAGGTCCAGATCCCTCTGGCGGAGGTCACTGTACCGGTGCCAGCACTGCTCATCAGACCGGCACCGTCCAGTGACCCCCACCAGGTCAGTGGCCACTTGATGCCACACCTGTGTGTGGGCAATGGTGAGTGGTGCCTCACCATAAATTGCCCTATAGTGGGGCTCTACTAGGGCCACCAAGTTGGCCAGTTCCAATTGGCTCCAGGGAACAGCTCTTCTCCTAGCCATGGTACCAACTTTACAGCGAACAGCAAGCCCCTCTGCACCGTAATCCCACATGCGAGATATTTAGCAATGAGACCACCACCGCGCTCAATCGTGCTGTTCGAACAGCGCCGTCATTTTCACATAGCGCTGTCACCAGACAGCGCAATAGGGCCGTACACGTGGCAGGCAAACAGCGCCAGGGGGCAAAGATCGGACACAAGGTCATGGGCCATGACGCAAGGCCACGCACAGCGCCATCTGATGTATAGGCATCCTGCGCGACCGACCAGCTGCGTACCAGTGCCACAGTGGACTATTGCGCAGTAGTGCCACAGCGCCATATAGTGCCCATTGCTGTAGCGCCACTGGCACAATGGTGGCCATGGCCTGAATTGCCGATCGCGCACAGAACGTCAGCAGCGCGGGAGACGCCTGCTTAAGCTATCTGGGCATGCGCAATGCAGTGTACTACACAGTCACAGGTCTGCGCCATTGGCTCAGCTGACTCAACCGTATTGTGCAAAGTGCAGATTCGCGATATTCAGCCGCCACATGCAAATCATCTGATCAGCCATTCAAAGGTGCAGTGGCATGATTTGCATGTCATTATAGTTGCTCCACTCCTAATTTGCATGCATTGCGCTATAAATGTGTGACATTGGGCTGCACTGGGCAGATTTGGTTACTGCAGGTGAGAGGTGAGTTGCATGCTGTGTGATGCTCTGGACAATGGTCATGGGAAAATGCTGTAGACTGCACAGTGACAGGTGTCCACTTCCCCATACAGATCGCCATGACCGAGCAGAGCCAAGGTGAGGGTGAGGGCGGTGGGCGTGGGAGAAGGCCCAACTTTACAGCAGCAGAGACAGAGGCCCTCTTCCAGGCCTACCTGGATGAGGAGCCAGTACTGAGTGGATGGAGGGGCACCCCTCAGTCCCGTGCGGCTGCATGGGAGGGGGTAGCTCGGGCCGTTAACCTGCACAGAAGCCACCAGCGCTCCGTGTAGGAATGCAAGAAGAAGATGGGGACAGACCGCAGGAGGTTGAAGGAGAAGGTGGCAACCTTCAGGGCGGCACGTTCTGGCACAGGCGGGGGCCCGCCAGTGGTGTTGGAGCTGACCCCGACTGAGGAGACACTGGTCGCATCAATGCAGCAGAGCGCTATTGAGGGCGTACCAGGAGGTGGATTCCAGACAGGTGGAAGCCCATCACTGCACGGTATGACATGGTGGTGGTGTTGAGGGGGTTGGGGGGAAGGTTGTTCACATGCACTCACATGTATTCTCTTTCTGTTACAGATCCTTTTCGTCTTCAGGAGACGGTGGTGGTGGGTCCAGGCAGGGATGATGACCTGCTGGACATGGAGGAGGGTCCATCCACCTCTATCACCAGCCAGCAGGCACTGCAGCAGCATGCACACTGGGCCACCAACTCTGGTGTCTGTGATTCGGGTGCGGGGGGTGCACAGCCTGTGTCTCAGCAGTCTGGCATGCAAGCATGCCAGCACGCTGTGACTATGGCTGTAACACGTACCTGCACCATTGATGATGCAAGGACTGCAATGGGCAGTGATAGGTGTGTGTCCCATGACGGACACACAGCAGGCCAGCTCGTGCCCCTGGGCCTTTCTGGTTCCAACTTGTTTACCAGCATGCTGGCACAGTCCCAGGCTGTGCCTGTCAGCACCGGTGGGGCAGCACCAGTGGCTGTTCAGGTGTCTGGCACTGTTGCCAGCACAGTGGTGGAATGAGTGGACTCTGGGCACAGCGGTTGGAGGGAGCAGCAGCAGTCACCCACCAGGTCTGGGGTACAGTGTCAAGTGGTGGCACATGTCTGCCGCCCTTGATCCACCATTCCTGGTCCTGGTGAACAGCACCCACCCTCAAGGGTGTTGTGCATCAGGACCTTCCACACCCTGGGGACAGGATGCTGTTGGGGCACAGTACCCATTGGAGGCACACCCACCTGCTGCAGGAATCAGTACATCTGCAGGCGGGTTGCAATGTCCGTGGAGGCACTGTCTGTGTCTGTGGAGTGGCACAGCAGGGTGTGCTCTGGACCGTGCCGAGCTGGTTCATATGCGGATGGATGTGACCGCCCGCCATTGACAGGCTGACCCAGGCAGTGGTCTCTGTTGTGGATGCATTGGGCACACGTCAGGTGCCCCTGTACCACACACCCCACAGTTCACTCTCACTCCCCATTCCCAGTGTCATGCGACACCAGGCCTGTCGACACCGGGTTCTGCTGTGGCCATCCAAGAACCCCTGGTGCAGGTTTGTTCGGCATGCTGCAGACCCCTGTGCGGGCAAGGTCGCGTTCACGAGTGGGACCCCTGTGGTGCAACAGTGCACCCCATGTAGCCCTGCTCAGCCTGCCAGTGCTGTTGGGTCACGGCGGGGCCACCCACGCATCCGCAGTGGCCGTGGGACAGTGCTACATGACTGAGCTGTCTCCCAGTGCGGGCCCTGTCTGGTGCTGCCATGTGTGCAATGTGTGTCATGGTGGGCAGTGCACGGCTGGGTGCTCTGCTCACCACGCCGACACATGGACCACCTGCACACCCTCCCAACTGCTGTCCACAGGTGCGTGTGCATGATGATGCCTGCATTGTACTGTACACCAAGGTGCAAGGGTGCCCAGCATCTGACACATGTACTTGGACAGTACAGGTGGTGGGGGTGGTTGGTGGTGCTGTGTGTTAGCAATGTCGGTTCTGCTGTGCTGTGCATATGCCCATGTACGCTCTGTGCCTGGTGTGTGTGTGTCCATATGAGTGCTCACCCCTCCCTGATGGTGTGTTTGTATGCCTGGACCCTTCCACTCCCCTGACCGTCATGCACCCCTGGTGTGTTCCCCTGTGTGCCTGTGGTTTGCGCATGGACAGTGTTGGTTGCACATGTCCCCTTGACTTACCTGTGTTGTGCATAGTGCTCCTCTGTGATGGTGTCCCGGTGCAGCTGGGCCTGCTGGATCAGTCGAGTCCCGGCCGTCCTAGGGGGCTGCTCATCACCATCAACACGGAGCCACTGGCGCCCCATCGCTGTCCCCTCTTCAACCTGTACGGCTATCCCATAGTCTTTGGCCATGTTGTGCAGGATGCAACAGGCCAGGAATATCCCACAGGCCTTTTGGGGGCTGTACTGTAGGGCACCGCCGGAGGTGTCTAGGCATCGGAAGCATGCCTTGAGCATCCCAAACACCCGCTTTATGATGTTGCATGTGGAAACATGTGCCTCATTATAGTATTGCTGCGATGGGGTCATGGGGCGCCGGTATGGTGTGAGCAGCCAGGGATGGAGTGGGTATCTGCTGTCACCTGTGTGGAGATAGTGGAGATCAGTCTCATGTTCAGGTCCATATTGCCCATATCCCTGTATGCCACTACCATGGCACCTGTGGCATTCCCACCCTTGCCCTGAGTTTGCATTCCATACATGTGTACTCACCCACTAGATGGCCTGTGGGGATGTCCCCACTCTTGAATTGATGGCACAGTGCAGACTGATACCATATGAAGGCATCATGTGCTCCGCCAGGGTGTGTGGCACAGACATTGATTATGCACCCAGTGGCATCACACACCACCTGGCAGTTGACACTAGAGAATCCCTTTCTGTTCCGATATGCAAGCCTATCGGGGCCAGTTGGCGTGCGAATGGCCACATGGGTGCAGTCTATGGCCCCTAGCACGCCAGGCATACGTGCTACCCTGTGGAACTCCTGCATGTTTGCTGTACGCTCTGCCGCTGTGCTGGGGAAATGGATGTACTCCGCAGCATGTGGCAGCAGTGCGCTGAGGAATTGGGTGAGGATGCATGACGTGGCCGACTGTGTGATGCCTGTGGTGTCCCCTGTCGGCCTCTGGAAGGTGCCCATGGCGAGCAGGCACATGCAGGCTGTCACCTTGGTCTCCACCGACAGAGCGTGACTCCGTCGTGAGGGTGCCTGCATCACATCACTGCACAGCTCACAGAACCATCTCAGTATTGCCCTGTTCAGGTGGTACCGGCCCACGATCTCTACATCTGTGTACAGCTCAAAGCTGATGCGGGCACGGTACTGCCTGTTGGGGGCATACCGCCGACGGGCCCTTCCACGGCCATGTCCCCCTGCAGCATGCATTCTCACCCCCCTCATTACAGCTTCCATGTGGAAGCTGGCATTGTCCATCTCCCTGGCTTCTGCCCCCCGGCTGGTGTTGCTGTGTTACCTCCGCTGTCCTCACTGCTACTTCCACTGCACCGGGCACCCCCCGCTGGCCTCTACAGCCTATGGCCCATGCTTTCCTTGCCTGCCCTAGCCTGTCTGTTGTCTGTCTGTCTGTCTCTCTCTCTCTCCCCCCCACTTGGCAGCCTTGTAGCATTCTTGTGCCGCTTCCTTGAGCCTTTTTATTTTGGCTCATTTACGCTAGTGCGCAATTTCCGGCTGTGCCGCTATTGCACATCGCGCAAGTCTTTGAATATCGCATTGCGTTCTTTATGCATGGATCCACCCCCTTTGGTTACGCATGCCTTCATTTTCATTGCACTGTTGCTCAGCATGTTTTTGGGGGTGCAACTACCTCCTTCTGAATATCGCTAAATGGCGCATTTTGGGACTTGCGATGCGCAACCCTGCTGCGATGGTGCAGCCTTTTTGAATACCTGGGCCTGAGTCTTTATCAGTTTAACTGCATCTCATAATGTTAGTTAACAGGATGGGGCAAGCATGGTTAGCTAAAAGCTTTACACTCAATTATATAAGTTTGAGAAACTTTCTGTCTTGCAAAAAG
Organism: Neoceratodus forsteri; assembly: GCA_016271365.2. Taxonomy (NCBI): domain Eukaryota; kingdom Metazoa; phylum Chordata; order Ceratodontiformes; family Ceratodontidae; genus Neoceratodus; species Neoceratodus forsteri. The sequence goes on from CM057454.1 coordinate 814,796,199, forward strand.
TTGTTTAATTAAGCTGAGTACAAAAGAAATATATTTTACAATAGAATTATATTCAGGAAAATGATTGTACTCATGCTGTTGATTTCAGGGTCAGTCCATCCCACCCAGGTCTTTAAAACTTATTTAATGAAGAGATCCTTCCCAATCATGTGAAATGATTAATTTGACACCAAGAAATTTCACTCTGAAGATTGTCCATTTAAATATACAAAGCCTTTTAGCAAAATGGCAGCAATTTGAGGCTTGGATGGAACAGTACACATTTGATATAATAACATTGTCTGAAACTTGGCTAAATAACAAAATCAACAATAGTGAAATTTATTTGGAAGGATTTAATATTTACAGGCAGGACAGGGTGGAGAAGAGGGGAGGAGGTGTTATGATTTATGTTAATTTGAAATTTAAAACACTGGAGATTGACTGCTCATTAGGACCTTCAAGCGATGACATGGTAACTGCTGATATATTATTAGGGTCTAAAAAACACATTACAGTTACATCTGTATACATTCCCCATAGCTTAATTAATATGGGATTGCAACTAGTAATGAAAGTAAAAAATAAATTGCTACAAAATAGGGAATAGATTTTACTTGGGGATTTTAACAATAACTGGGGACACGAGCAAACTGATAATGTTAAGGATCTGTTTCTAGAGTTGGGCATTTTGCAGTTAATTACAGACACCACTAGAGTTAATTACAAAACTGGTATGGGTACCATTTTGGCCTGGATTGTGGTAATTCATCCTAATAAGATCATTGAGTGTGGAGTCTTAACAGATTCAATTAGTGACTACTGCCTGGTCTTTCATGAGTGGACAACTAAACTAGTGGAAAGTTCTCCTCATTATATAGAAACCAAACATTTTAAAGAGTTAATACTCAGATCATGAATGAGGCCTGTACAAAAATTGATTTGTCCTGTTTAGAGACAATGATATTGAAGATATATTGGAAAAATTTGATAGGCTATTCACTGAGGTAATAGATAAAATTGCCCCAAAAAATAAAATGAGAATTAGGGCCAATAAAAACAAATGGGTTACTTCTGAGCTCTTGGAACTGATGAGACAAAGAGGTAGAATGTGAAAAAATATATGGCAGATAGGGATTCAGCTATATTACAGAATCACAAGTCCTTATGAAATAAATGTAAAATTGAAGTTAGAGAGGCTAAAAAACAGTTTTAATTTGTTTTGTGTTGTTTGTTTTTTATCTCTGAGCATTTTAATTCCCTTGGGAATCTCCCCAAAAACCTGGCAAACATTAAACTGCCTATTATGGATGAAATAAAATGAAGGCAGTATTTCATTGCTTGATGGAAACAATCTGATTAGCGATCCCTCTATTGTACTAACTATTTGTGTAACAGAATGCACAGGACAAAAATCTTAGAAAGCATCACAGATTCTCTACAGATTAAACGTGGGGTATCACAGGACTCAATTTGGGCCCTCTTCTGTTTTCATTATTTATGAGTTCTGCCCCTCTCACTTGTAAAGAATCTGAGAATATCCTATATGCAGATGATTCAGTCATTTTAACACTGCAACACAGTCACAGGATGCTCTAAGGACTGAGCTAAATGATTTCAATTATTTTCACAAATGGCTTATGTCAAGGCATATGGTATTAACAGTTAAACACTAAAAACAAAGGCCATGGTCTTTTTCTGGACCACGTTAAAAAAAACAGAACTGAATCCCTTGATAGTAGATAAAAGGAGAACCGATTGAAGTAGCTGAAAGTTTTAAATATTTGGGGATTCTTTTGGACAATAACCTATCCTTTGAACTTCTTGTCAAAAATGTTATCAAACTGGTTCATTAGAGAGTAGGGCTTTTGTTTAGAGTATGAACCCATCCTGTTCCCGAGTCTCGTAGACTATTAACACACAGTTTTTTACTTAATGTTTTTGATTATGGGTTGAGTGTGTATTCAGCCACTAGCAACAAAATATTTGATAAGTTAAAAGTTGCATATAACAGTGCTCTAAGATTTATGACTAATTTGCCAAGTTGAACCCACCATTGTAATTTGTTAAAGGATGCTAGTTGTTTATCAGTTGAAAATAAAGCCAATTTAAAGATGGGTACCATGTTACATAAAGGAACATTAGGTCAGTTATCTCAGACAGTCCTATCATTGTTTCACAGAACTATGAATTTGCAATGGATTAGACTGCAGAGTAAATATGCGTATAAAATAATTTTCTTAAAAAAAAGTGATTGGGCAAAAGTCAGTATTATATAGACAATTAGATTTTATAACTCTATAGCCAATGAAATTGGCAACTGCACAAACATTAGAACATTCAATACTAAACATAAACATCGGTTATTGTTAGGAATGAATGTACATGCATAATGTTTGTTGTTTGTTTATTAGTATTGACATCATTTTTATACTGTGTTTTTTTTTGGTCTGTACTGTACTGTATTGTATTGTATTGTATTCATGGCATATGGCTTTTAAAAAAAAACTTGTCACTTGTGAAAATGGGCAAAATTGCTCATTAGCTAACAAGTATAAAAAATAAAAATGAAAATGAAACAAATAAATGGCAAGTGTTCTCTTCTCCCTCTCCTTCGCCACCTCTGTAAGAAATCAGCAACTCCACTCCTAAACTGCTCAGTCCCCATCACTGAGAGTTTTCCCCACCCAAATCCACTAACCCATCACAGGCCCCCTTCCCCCTGCATGGAGGCTGGCACATTCCCACCACTCACCTCCAGAGCCAGCCACCATTTGAATGACACTACATGGTCATGATCCAACTTTATAAGCTGTTAAGGTGATTAGTAAATGTTCAACCAATATGAGGGAACAGTCCTTCTTCTACTTTTCCTACTTTGCTCCAAAACATTGGATCTCTTTTTAAGCATCTCATCAGCAATTTCAAGCTGATGGAGACCATCCTGAAACAACAACTGATTGAATTCCTTCTGGCAATTGATTTCTCCAACTGGGTAACAAAGTCTGTTGATATGGGAAGGGCAGTTGATATTTTTGCACTTCGATTTCAGTTAAGCCTTCCATTTAGTTTCCCACAAGAGGTTAAAGGAAATATCTAAGATTTTGGTAATAGTATTTTAAATACAGTAGCTCCATACCTTCTTCTGGGGATAGCCATTTGAGCACAGTAAGAAATGTTTTTCTTAAGTCAACTATGGGAGGGAAGCGATACAAAATTGTGCTGAACAGATTGCCAGGCAACTCCTTCAGTTCCTGACCTGCCGGCCCCACCCCCAATGCTCAGGCAGTTTGTGATGTCTAGGCTTTTCCATTTTTCACAAAAGACAAAGTGTGAACTTAGAGAGAACCTATAGAAAGTTATATTTATTTTATTTTTGGCACAACATTAACTTTTTCTAATTTTATGTTATAGATAGGACAAGCAAAATAATTGTCCCAAATCCAAGACCACACATTTCACCAGGACTGTTCTATTTTGAGATAATTTGTGCAAGATACTATCTTAACAAGTCAGTTCTTCCTGAGATGAATGTATATAGAAATGATGCAACATAGAATACAAAGGTGCTAAATAATGTTATGTACTTTGTGTTCATAGAATAAGAATGAATATGTTGAAATTATGGCTTTAAGGAAGGTTCAGTTGTCTGATGAAGGAACGCAAATGTTCTGAAATGTTACAAAAAGAAAATCAATATAAGAGCCAATTTTTTAAGTTAAAGGATTAATTCAGATAAGAAATTCTAAATAAAAAAGCCAAGATATTGAAGTAAGAAAACAACTTTTTTGTTGGAATTCATTTCTCTATGGAATTACATGGGTTGAGTGAGATATCTATTTGAACTAGTTTGTGATGTCTAACCAGGCAGAACACAGGAGTTGCCACATAAGTCAATGGAAGAATGTTTTAAACAGTTTTACAGTTTGTATGTTAAAGCAATCTTTGTTATAAATAAAGTCATTACTCAACTAATAGGGCCTGTTAGTTGAGCAGTGCTATCATTTATAACAAAGATTACTTCAATATAAACAGCATCAAACAGTTCAGAAAATGTCCTCCTTTGACTTCTATGTAGCACATCCCCTCCCTCTGCCTGGTTAGATATCACAAAACATCTGAGTGAGGGGGTGGGGCCAGCTGACCAGGGAGTGGAAGAGTTCAACTGGCTATCTGCTCAGCATAATTTTCAATCTCTTTCCTTCTGTAGTGAACTTAATAAAAAAAAATCCTTTCTGGGCTCAAATGAGCGTCGCTAGCATAAGGTAATGGACTAATGTATTTTAAAAGTCATTACCAAAATCTTAGACATCCTCTTTAATAAAAATGTTGGAGGGCTTTTAGGTGATAGCAACTTGAAGAGATGGGTGGCAAACTGGCTTAGAAAGAGGACCCAAAGGGTAGTGATAGGAGGGGAGCTATCAAGATTTACAAAGGCCACCAGCAGGGTCCCACAGGATTTGGTGTTCAGACATGTGTTTGTTTACCTTGTTCATTACAAACATGGGGAGGGGCATTACAGGCAAGATTTGCTTCTTTGTGGATGGCACTAAACTCTGTTGGAAGGTGGACACTGAAGAAGGGGTCAGGGACATTTAAGAGGATGATGCAAAGCTTGAAAGCTGGTCTGGTATCTGGCAGCTGGAGTTCAACATGAAAAAGTGCAAGGTCATGCACACTGGCGGCAGGAACCTAAGAGTTGTATATTGGCTTGGGGAAGGAGGAGGTTAAAGTTATGATGACAGAGGTGAAAAAGAATCTAGTTGTAGATATTGCCATTAACCTTAAACAGTCTGGGCATTGTATAAAGACAGCACTAGGATGTGGATGTGCATTTCTAAAGGGTTTAAAAGCAGAAGGCAGGAGGTGATCCTGTTGCTGTACTGATCCAAGGTGCAACTGCACCTGGACTACTGTCTGCAGTATTGGAGCCCCCATCTGAGAAAGAACATGAATTCTCCAGAGACAGTGTAAAGAAAGGCAACAAAGATGATTTGGGGTCATCAGGACAGCTCATACATAGGCAGGCTGAGGAAACTAAATATGTACATTCTGGAGGAAAGAAGGGAGAGTGAGGACATGACGGAAACCTTCAAATACCTAAAACATATTGACAAAATGGATCACAGAACCCTCTTTACCTTTGGCGGGAACAGAAACACAAGGAGGCATAACTACAGACTGGTGGGAAGGAGATTCAAGCAGGAGGTCAGGAGACACTTCTTCATAGAATGGGTACTGTTAGGGTAGAATGAACTGCAGACAGATGTTGTGAACCAGAAGTTGGTCAACAGATTCAAGAGGGAAGGGGAAAAAGCAAAAGGGATGGTCAGAGTTAAAGGGAAGGGGGCAGGACCCACTGAAATTCAATTATAAAGGGCCTGTATCAAGCTGACTAAATAAACTACATGGCATTATTCTGCTGGCAGATTTGTATGTTCATAATACAGTATGCTGAAGCTCTGTTCATTTGGAATCTCTCTGAGCACTAAAAGGCAACAATATTCTCTTTCCTCCTTTTTCTGGCTTGTAACGTGCTTTGGCATACAGTATGCATGAATGGTGCTTCAAAGAACCTCTTATTTTTCCTGAACAAGTGTTTTCTGTATGTTTCTCAAAATGAGCAACTGCAACTTAACTAATATTACTTCAGCAATGAGTATTAAATTGTTCATGTGTGCATGGAGCAAAAACTACTTTAACTTCTTGCTATTGTATGAACTTTAGAAGAACCAAAAGGTGACATGCTTGTGTTTGATGTATTTGTTAAGTCTGACTTCCTTTCCAAACTAGTCATGAAAGATTGGTCTTTTGTTACAGTTTAGTGGGCTGCTATCAATAACACTAACAGGTGCACTCAGGGAATATGAATCCTGACTATGTGCCTATGTTTTTCATTGTAATGTTATTTGGCTTTAGAAGAGATAATTACCTTTGCAGCTGTTGGAAAAAATGTGACCTGACCTCACCACCCTACCCAAACAAAATGTAAATAAAACAAAGGGAAAAACTTTTGAAACCAAAGATCGCAAACCATGTCTTTTTCTCACACAATCAAAAGAGTTCAAATGGCAGTGTTCTATTTCTGCCCTCTGTCTACCTTGATGATTGCGTTCAGATGCCTTGGAGACCTGATGCCATAAATCTGGAATTTTGTTGGAGTGTATTAACAGGCTGATACTTATATGATTTCTGGAGCAAAGAACATGATCCCAGCAATTATATAATCAATACATGGGGTGATGTGTAAAATTCACATTTCACACACCCTCAATGTTCTAAGCTTCAATCTCAGCATTTTGTAGTATTCAGCACCACCGGTGTGTGTAAAATTCTCATTATACACACCACCCCATTTATTATTCTATATACTGTATTATGAGCTATTTAATGTCAACCTGTAAAATGATAATGTGCTACTGGGCAGCCTAGGTAGACTTCAAAGGGAACATTCACAGGGCAAGCAAACATTACCTTCACAGCTTGAAAGCAAAATGGCTTTAGCATTGATCCAAGTGAAGTGTAGTTGATAGGGATGTTTTGAGGTTTTACTCCACTAGTGAACTTGATGTGAAGTCAGGAACTTTGCAGTGCACAGTTTCACAGAGTTCCTCTCAGCCACACCAGCTTCACAAGACTTTTTTTAATCTGATTGAAAACACTTTTACAGCCGTTAACCCACTTTGCAGTAAACTTGTGCCCACCCTTTTAATGCACAAAACATTTAACTTCTGCCCTTGTCACCCTCTATGCTGAAAAGAAATCCACCTTCACCCTCCTGGTGAAGTTCACCACCAGTGATTAAAGTTATCACATGATTTTAATACAATGTGAAATATCCTGATTTTCTCCACACCTGTGGGCAAAACTGACTCCACTGCAGTCCACCACCCAAACCCCAATTGTGAGTCAAAATCACTCCTATAAACCAATGACATCTTGTCCCAACCTCCCTCTTCCTCCCTCAAGCACCCCCAAAACAAAATATGTTTTGGCACTTGTAAATGAAGAAAACTGTACCCCAGTGCAGAGACATCTGGTCTGTTCACTTTTAATGTATTTAATGGCATACATGAATGGCGATATTTATACCTATAGTAAACCTGATTGGCTAAGCCTTAGCCTCTCAGATCTTACTATGGCAAGCTTATTAGTAAAATACAAAATTGTGATGTGGAGCTCACTAGCCAACTAAGTATTTGGAACACAAAACTTTTACTGAAAAATGTAGGGTTTATGACACTATCTTGCATGATTTGTAAGAAAACATAAGAACATGTTCTTAGTGTCAAAGTGCTGTACGTTCTTTGAATGACTGTGCAATAATATATTAGACATACAAACTCATTTTTCTTCATGGATAGATGCATGTTTATTCAACATACACACAAGGTTTTGTGCTAAATGACCATATAGTTTTAACACTAGTGAGAAAATCTGCAAGTTTAAAATGTAGTGTGGTACACAGAAATTGTAGTTGTTTGTTTCTTGTCAGGTGTAAGCACAGGATTGTTTTCTCACACTATTCTTACAAATATGTATACATGGTTATATGAATAATGCAAAAAATTACATCCTTACACTAGCCAGAAAACATGCAAGAATAAAATGTAGGGGACTGCCGACATGATTAGAACGTATAGGTATTTTGGACTGATATATCAGTCCATGATCCTGCAAGGATTAAGGATGAGTGATACCTTGTAACGATTGTGCAAGAAAGATGCTCTACTCTGTATACATACAGAAAAGAATACACATCTTCATGTGCTGGTAAAAATCTTGAGGTACAATCTGAGCTGTAAAAAGCTGCATGCTCCTCAGCAAAAAAAAATAAATAAATTTGAGAAATGTACTATCTACTGTAGGTACTAGTGAGCTAATTAAGCAATAAGGCATGACAGGGTGTGGTATATCGTGGGATATGGTCACACCTCGGGTGATTGGACACGAGGCCGCAGGCCGAGTGCATCCAACCATCCGAGAAGTGATGATATCCCATGATATACCACACCCTGGAGTGCCTTATTGCTATTATGAACTGGCTTACAAGGGTTATGAGTAAAAAATAATAATAAAAAAAATTTTAACGTTTTGAAATGCTTTTCTTTTGGGTGGTGGAGTAGTATGTTTTCATAAAGTAGTTCCTGCAGGGCTCTCTGGGCAGCTGTTGTAATTGGAGTTTGTGTAGAGGAGATCTGGAGTTTGTCTCCAGTAGGTGGTGCTGCTAGTTGTTGCTCCTCATGTACATGCTGTAGTGCTCTTTCTTGTTTATCGTAGATCATCCTGCCCTCCATTTCATTGCCCTGTCAGTTTACCCGTACATTGCTCCATCGATTTTAGATTTAAATTTTTATTTAGCAAGTCACCACTCACTATCCTGAGTCTCATGGGGCAGAGTGAAAAGTACTGGCCGAGCTGCGCTTCATACAGGTAACACTGGACTGAAGGGGGACAGCCGTTGTACTGTGAGTTAAACGGGGGAACGTGGTATCTGCCACAAGTAGTGGGCGGGTTCATGTTGCATTAGTTGTACTGCATGTTAAACGGGAAAGTGGTATGTGGCACGAGCAGCGAGAGGAGCGGGCAGATCAGTGTGAGGTTAGTGTGGTGGTCGGCAGCTGTTTTGTGTGACCACTGTTTTTTTTTTTTTTGTTGTTGTTTCAGTAAATTTTCCCACCAGTGGAGGTTGTGTTTGTGGGGGAAGGGGGTGTCATGTACATGTTGCTGTTGTCACATAATGCTGTGACTTGCGTTTTAAGTTAAGCGCTGCTGTTGCTGTTGGAGGAATGTTTAAGAAGTGAGAGGCTGGTAACTGGAGCTTTTGAATCCGTGATGATGTAGCCCGATATCATCATGGCTCAAAGACCTCTCAACCAATCAGAATCGTCTATTCTCGATCATCAGTTCATAATATTAGATACACGTTTCATAAATTTCTCTTTTCTGTCATTACTGAAGAACTATGTTTAAGAAAATAGGGTCTTAATCCCTTACAGTTTATATACTCTAGTTTCTTATTCCCTACTTGAATTCATATCCCTCTACAGCTACATAATCATTAGTCATAGTAATTACTGTGATACTACATGTAGAATACAGTGGAACTAGGTCAAACGCTTCTAGTGAAATAATGAAAACAAAGCGTTGGACAGCGATTGTACCAGAATTTCTGTAAAAGATCTGAAGTTCAATACAGAATTCATTTTGGGAGGATTTTCCTAATGAATTATGTTGAAAACATATAAAATTCATCCCTGTGGAGTTTTAGCCATTATTTTATGTAGAGTAACATAAAAGAATCAGAGCATAGCTTCTGCTAACCTTGGACTCTGCATAAATTGATTTATTTTTATTTATTTATTTGTTAACCAGGTAGGGATACTAGACCAAAGATCCTTTATCAGGTATGACCTGGAATAAAATACAAAATATGTCTGAACACAATGCAACATAACAGCCTAACAAAATAACATCATTAAATAATACATTTACAAACAGTATTTTCCAATAAAAACTACTTAAAAATAAACTGAAAACATAGAAGAGAGATTGTAGAACAAAGCATTTCAGGTAGATAGTAAATTAACTATTACAACTCCAAGGGGGATGAATGAATGGTTTCAAAAGAATACATTAGGGAACATCCTACTGAAAAGAATTCTGTATTGAACTTTAAAACTTTTTACAGAAACTCTGATATAATCACCATCCAAAGTTTTTTTTTATTTTTACTCTTTTGGTAGGTGTGGTTTTGACGGGATATTGTATACAAGTATTTTGACCTCAGGGGCTAGATTCACAAATAATGGTAAAGTGCATTGCAAAAGTTTGCATTGCTCTAAGCAATTGCCCAGACAGATAGTGTAGGGCATGATCCGATTGTAATTATGGGTAGGTAAAGTCAGCAGTAACCCCATTACCATTACCTGTAACCCCACTTGCGCTGCCCTAACCTACATTCATTTAAATGGCTCCACAATAAATAGCGCCAGTGATCTATTTATTATTGACAAAAGCAGCCATGCAAATAAGCCCATTGGGCATGCAAGGCACTAGCTGGCAATTTGCATGCCCATTATGGACTCATTTATATGTGCTGCAGGTTTCCTAGTGTGTCCCCCTCAGCCCCTGCCTGATGCAGTCACAGACACTGGTGGTCTAGTGGTTCCTTCCCCGTCCCTCATGCTGATCCCTGTCCCCATAATTCCAATTAAACATCCCTGGTAGTCTAGTGGTCTCTCCCTTCCCTGATTCCTGATCACCACCCCTGTTGTGCAAAAGAATATCTCTGGTAGTCTAATTATCCCACCCCCTCACCATTCTCCGATCACTGTCCCGATAGTAAAATCTATTATCCTTGGCAGTGTAGTGGTCCCTCCTCCCCATTCTTTGATTGCCATTCCAATAATAACATCAATTATTACTGGAAGTCTAGTGTCCCTCCTTCTCCCCATTCTCTCACCACCAGCCCGATAGTAAAATCAATTATTCCTGGCAGTCGAATGATCTCTCCCCCTCCCCATTCTCTGATCACCGGCTCAATAGTAATATCAATTATCCCTGGAATTCTAATGGTCCCTCCCCACTCCCTGTTCTCCGCTCACCAGCTCGATAATAAAATCAAGTATCCCTGGCTATCTAGTGGTCCCTTCTCCCTCCCCTTTCTCCAATCACCCTCCCGCTGGTTTAAAAAATAATGTCCTGTCCCGTGAAAGCAATGCTGAAAGAGAGAGGCAGTGCTGGTGGTATTTTCCCCTCAACTCCACTGTGTCTTCTGATCACTGGCCCATCATCAAGAAGATATCTCCCTGGTGGCTATTGGTTCCCCTGCCTGATGACCATCAAAATGTAGGACACAGTACCATTGGTGTCCAGTGGTCCCCCAACATCCCCATATCTTGGATCCCACAATTCCCCAGTTTCCTGATGGTTTGGTGGACCCCCCCAATGTATCAGACAATGATCCCCCACCCCACTCCCCCCACCAAACTCGATCCCCAGCATGTGACCAGCAAAACCCTCCTATCCTCTCCATGGTTGGCTGTTAACTGAGCTCTCAAAGAGTGCATACTGTCTACAGTATGCTCTCATTGAGAGTTCAGTCGGTAGCCAGCTGCAGATGAACCCTACTCTGGTTGTACTGGTCATGGGCTGGGGGATCGAGATTGGGGATAGAAGTGTGGAGTGTCATTGTCTAACAGGCTGGGGGGTCTACCAGACCACCAGGAAACTGGGGAACTGTGTGATACAAGGAATCGGGATGTTGGAGGGGGGAACCACTGGACAATAATGGTACTGTGTCCTACATTTTGATGGGACATTGAGCAGTGGGGGAACCAATAGCCATCAGGGAGATTCCTTCCTTTATTATGGTCTGACGGCCGGAGGACATGGTGGGGGGTAGAGTGAGAAAATAACACCAGCACTTGCTCTCTTCCGATAGTTCTATCATGGAACAGGACATTATTTTTAAACCTACTGGAGAATGGGAGGTGGAGGAACTACTAGACTGCCAGGAATACTGATTTTGCATTATTGAGCTAGTGATCAGAGAATGGGAGGGACCACTAGACTGCCAGGAATACTTGATTTTACTATCGGGCCAGTGATGAGTGAAAGGGAGTGGGAGGACCATTAGACTGCTAGGGATAATGATGTTACTATCGGGCAAGCTACTGTGAGAACAGGGAGGGACAATTAGATCGCTAGGATAATTGATGTTACTATTGTACTGGCAATCAGAGAATGGGAGGGGGATGGGAATCATTAGACTACCATGGATATTCTTTTGTACAACAGGGATTCAGATCAGGATCGGAGGAGGGACCATTAGATCAACAGGAAACATCATTTTTATTACACAGGCAAGCAAATCACACTAATGCACTAATAATAAACTTTTATCTTTTTTCTTTTTTTATACAAACAAGCCATTATATAGCAGCAATAATGCACCCTACGTGTGTGTTGTGCTGGGATAACATCACTTCTTGTGTGTGGGATACACTCGGCCTTGTGCTCAACCACCAGATGCGTGACATTATCCCAGCGCAACATACACCCTGGCATACATTATTCCTTTATTAACTTACATAAAAGCTTTCATGGAGCTTGGATTTCTCAGACTATATCTTTGTATGTTTACCAGTCAAAACACTTACAAAATCCTTGCCTTTTTTGGGTAAAGGAAATATTATGCCAAAACAAAACACTCACATCCGAAATGTGTCAGGTATAACATCATAGGCCTTGTGGCATTAAATAAATGTTTTTAAATATGTTTTAAAATAGCACTCTGGTGTTGCTTTCTTCTTTAAATCAGGTGGAGAGTGCCTGGCTACATTCAAGTTTTCAATTGCCTTTTCCTGTAGAGCACCCCAGTCCATTGTGAATTTTCTTATGTTATGGAACTCGAAGGTCTTCATAATATCCTACTTCTAAAGTATAAAATAAACATGATCCTCCAGCACAAGGCAGAGGGAGCAGTTCTACTGACAAAACAAACTGTAGTTACTGGGGGTCTAGGGAAAAAGCTGTTGGCTTACTGACTAAGGTAGAAGAAAGGAACAAGATAATCATAGCCCAGAGTAGACAGGCAGATGGCGCACACACAACTGACTGCCAATAGATAAACTTCAGGTTCCATGACTTTTATACTTCCCTTGACTCCTCCAAGGCAGGTCACCCACTATCTGCTAAAAATAATTTCCTAAATTCAGTGAACTTGCCTCAGGTGTTTCTACATTTATCCACAATACTAGAAGTGGAACTGACACAGCAAGAAGTACAAGATGCCATGCACTCCATGGCTAGAAGTAAGATGCTACATTGTAATGGCCTGAGCACTAATTCCTATCAATCATTTTCAAATCCATTAATCCCCCCCCCCCCAATCTTTAAACAATTCTTCAGAGAAGGATCCCTACCACCCTGGAGGCCACTGTCATTGTCCTTCCTAAGCCCTATAAGTACAATACAGTTTGATCCAGCTAAGTCCTATGTCCTTACTTAATAAGGATGCAAAGATACTGGTGAAAATACTGGTTAATCACCTAGAAAAAGTGCTCCTATACTAAACACACCCATCACAAGCAGCATTTATGAAGGGCAGACAGGGCACAGACAACCTACAAATGGTTGTTAACTTACTGGACATGGTACACCATTCAGCAGATTTGTTGGCACTCATAGCAACTGACACTAAATGAATTTAACTCAGTGGAATTGGAGTAACTACAGTATAGGTGACCCTTCAAGCTATAGGGGTGGGTCCAACCTTCTTATAAAAGGTTAGAGCACCATGTGTCTCACCCAAGGCCAGAGTTCTTTTGATTTGGCACAAATCATGTCCTTTCACATTTCACAGTGACACCAGACAGGGATGCCTGCTCTCACCACTAGTATTTGTGATAGCCATGGAACTCCTACATAGAAACATTGAATTTGATGGCAGATAAGGACCGCTTGGCCCACCCAGTCTGACCATTTCCCTACCTACTGGATAAGCTGCAGATCCTAGTTAACCAGCAGCCTACTTCTTCTTATCCCACCCCCAGAATTGCCTTATGACTGTCCCATGCATGCTTGAATTCCACCACTGATTTTGACTCCACAACCTCCTCCGGAAGGCCATTCCATGCACCCCAACCTCTCTGTGAAAAATACTTCCTTAAATTACCTCTGAGCCGCCCTCTATCTTCAAATTGTGCCCTCTTGTTCTTGCACACCTCTTTTTTGAAAGATGCTACCCTCTTGGACTTTGTTGATTCCTTGAGGTACTTGAAAGTTTCTATCATGTCCCCCTTCTCCTCCTTTCCTCGAGGCTATACATATTAAGCTCCTTAAGTCTCTCTTCATATGTCTTCTGGTGCAGACCCTGCACCATTTTAGTTGCCCTCCTCTGGACAGCTTTCATCCTGTCTATATCTTTGCGGAGTTGGGTCTCCAGAACTGCACACAGTACTCAGATGGGGTCTCACCAGCTGTCTGTGCAGAGGGATAATAACTTCCTGTTTTCTACTAGTGATACCTCTCCTATGCATCGCAGTAACCCATCAGCCCTCCTTGCTGCCCTCTCACATTGCTTGCCCACCTTTAGGTCATCTGATATGACTACCCCAGGTCCCTTTCCATTTTGTTGTTGTTAGTATCTCACCCCATTGTGTACTCTTCCCTGGGTTTTGTTTCCCAGGTGCATTACCTTCACTTCTTAGCATTGAATCTAAGTTGCCATACATTTGACCATTCATCTAACCTTGCCAAGTCCTTCTCATCCTTTCCACCCCATCCTGTGCATCAACTCTGTTGCAGATCTTAGTGTCATCTGCAAGAGACATACTTTTCCTCCAGTCCTTCCGCAATGTCGCTTAAAGACATTGAAGAGGACCAGTCCTAATACTGAACCCTGTGGTACCCCACTAGTAACCCTCCTTTCTTCTGAGTGGACTCCATTTACTATTACTCTCTGGGTCCTATTCTCCAGCCAATTTTTACCCAGGCTGTCATCTTGGGACCCACTCCCAGGCTAGCTAACTTGTATATTAATCTTTTGTGTGGGACTGTGTCAAATGCCTTGCTAAAGTCTAGGTAGGCCATGTCCACAGCCCTCCCTGATCTACTACTTTGGTCACCCAGTCAAAGAAATCTATCAGATTTGTCTGGCATGACCTTCCGCTGTGAATCCATGCTGCCTAGGGTCCTGTGCCCTCTGGCCTCTAGATACTCGACAATTCTTTCCTTCAGATGTGATTCCATCATTTTCCCTATCACTGAGGTTAAACTAACAGGTCTGTAGTTTCCTGCTTCTGCCTTGCTCCCACTTTTGTGAAGAGGAATCACATCTGCCCATGTCCAGTCCTCGGGTACCACCACATCCTCCCATGATTTGTTAAAAAGGGTAGTCAGTGGTGTCACTAGTTCTACCCTTAGCTCTTTTAGAATTCTGGGATGAATCCCATCAGGCCCCATTGCTTTGTCCACCTTCAGTTTTAATAGTTCTTTCAGGGCCATTTCTTCTGTAAATGGGCTGGTATCAACTTCTGTATTCAGAGTGTTACTACTGTTTGTTTTATGTACCTCCCCCTCTTCATTTGTAAATACTGAGCAAAAATATTTGTTAAGTATCTCTGCCTTTTCACAGTCTCCGTCTGCCCACCCTCCCCTTTATTAAGCCTCACTGTCCCTCCATTGGTCTTCCTTTGCTCCTGATGTACCTATAAAGGTTTTATCCCCTTCTTAACTGAGTTGGCTATCTTTTCCTCGGTTTGGGCCTTAACTGTTCTGACTGCCTTCCCAGCCTCCTTTTGCTTTAACTGATACAGTTCCCTGTCATGCTCCTTCTGCGATTCCTTGTACTTCCTGAATGCTTTCTTTTTCTCTTGAACCTTCACTGCCACTTCCTTTGAGAACCATAGTGGTTTCTTACATCGTCTTGTTTTGTTTATTTGCTTCACACAAAGGCTTGTTACCTCTGTGATGGCAGTTTTTATTATTCCCCATTGTTCTTCAACCCCTCCTTCCTGCCCATTTGCTAGTGCATTCCTTAGGCACTCACCTATTTTTAGCAAAGTCAGCCCTTCTAAAGTCCAGTACTTTTGTCTTTGTGGCTTGACTCTATTGCTGTGTTTATTGTGAACCATACTGTTCGATGGTCGCTAGTTCCCAGATGGCTACCCACTTCTACATCTGTGATCTCTCTCCATCTCCATTTGAGAGAATCAAGTCTAATATTGCTCCCTCTCGAGTGGGCTCCAGTACTAGTTGTCTAAGGCATGCCCCTGAGGGCATCTAGAATAACTGCACTCTTGAAGTGGCAGCTGCAACTGCACTCCAGTTAACATCTGGCATATTCAGATCACCCATCAGCAATATCTCCCTTTTTTGCCATTCTAAGTATACTTTCTATCATTTCCCTGTCCATTTCCTCCCCCTGAGAAGGGGATCTGTATACAACCTCTGTGCGTATTGTGGTGCCATTGCCTGTCTCCAAATTTACCCACAGTGCTTCTTCTCCTCCCTGTTTACACTTTTTTGATGGCTTTACCTTCTGCTGCAGCATCCCCCACTGACCATTCTACCTCGGTCTTTTTCTCATTTGGTGCCCTGTTTTGTAGGGAGAGGCTGGAATTTTCCTGCTGCTTGTCAGTGCCTCCCCCTTTGACTAGTTTAAAAGCTTGCCAATGAAGCATTTAAACCGATTGCTCAAAAGACTTGTTCCCTTCCTGGACAGATGCAGACCATCCTGACAGCATAGGCTGGTGTCCCTCCAGGTGGAACCCCAGTCCCCAATGAAGCCAAACCCCTGTGCTCCACATCATTCTTTCAACCATTCATTAAACTGCATGGTGCCAATTACCCTCGCCTCCCCCAAGCTGTGTGTGCTACTTGTCTTAAGTCCCTCCCCAACTCTGCAATGTCCTCCTGCACTGCTCTAATCTCATGATGAGCCAAGTCATTTGTCCCTAGGTGGACAATTACGTCCAGCTCAGAATCCCTTGCAGCTGTTCTAGTGATCCTGAGGATGCGCTTCCTGTCCCTCCAAGCCATGGCACCAGGCAGGCACCTACTCAGTTTTCCCAGCCTCCCCAGTTCTATACCCCTAATAATTGAGTCCCCACCAGGAGCTGCTTCCTTTCCTGTGGTGTCCTCTGCCTCCTTCCTGTGGGCCTCCTTGTGACAGTTATCATCAGTCTTCTCTGTGGGTGCATCCATGGGGAGCTATGCTCCCCAGAATGGTGTATGGATTGTGGAGTGGAACAATTGACTGGGTGTGCCTCTGTTCCACCCTCCTCACCTCCTGAGCCCACTGTGGTCCAACTGCTGTGTTTTCTTCACAACCTCTGAGGTAGTGGTGGTGGCGCTAGTGCTTCCTGGATGGGGGAGGTTCCCTTCCTACTGTCCAGTGTGGCCTGGGGGAAGGTTTCCTTACTACTGTCCAGTGTGGCCTGAAGATGGGCAACTTCTTCCCTCAGGGAAGATAGTTGTCTGCAAATAGGGCAGCATCTCAGCCTCCAGAAAGACTCCCAGAAGACTGCTGCCCCACAGCCATTACATTGCACTACTCCCCACATGTTTATCTAGTTGTTTTTTTTTTGTATTTGTGTGTGTGTGTGTGTGCGTGTGTGATTTGTTATATAGAAATATATATATTATACAATGTGTATGCTTATATTGTCAGTGCAGCGTGCTAGAAAGGATATGACAGTGAAATGCACACAGCTAAACCTCTCCAGCCCCAAAACAGCCCGTGGTTTGTTAGCCACAAAGGAAAATCAAATATGCAGAAGATAAGCAGTTTTAAAACCCCCCTTCCTGAATTAAAAACTAAACAAACACAAAGCAATACCACTTTAAAAGTGAGGAAAACTTCTCTCAGATGTAAGCAGAGAGAGAGAGAGAGTATTTACTGATACTTAGTCCAAATAATATATTCCAGCAGCTTCTCAGTTGTTTCCAAGCACTCCCTGTACACAACTTGGAAGAAGATGGACTTCTGCCTCAAACAGGATCACACCACTAGTTTATAGTAATTGAACAATGCTGAAATGGTCTAGCTAGACAAATGGCTGGGATGCAGACCTCTGACTTGTGAAGACAATTACCCCACCTCAGGCTATGTTTGGCATCCAATTACAAACTGCAGCTTTTGCTATTTTGAATCACACAACCCACCAAAAGTTGCAAAATATATTGATGCAGATTCTCACAGAATTCTAGTAATCAGTCCAGTTAGCCACAAAGGAAAATCAAATATGCAGAAGATAAGCAGTTTAAAAACCCCTTCCTGAATTAAAAACTAAAACAAACACAAAGCAATACCGCTTTAAAAGTGAGGAAAACTTCTCTCAGATGTAAGCAAGAGAGAGAGAGAGAGAGGTAGTTACTGATATTTAGTCCAAAATAGTATATTCCACGCAGCTTCTCAGTTGTTTCCAAGCACTCCTGTATACAACCCCTAGCAGAGAAACTGTGACAAACTCAGATGATCTCAGGTATTTCATGCCACATTTATTTCTAAGACACTAATGTATACAGATGACCTCCTGCTTGCAATATCTGATGTAGGATCATCCCTCCTGGACACACTAGCTCTCCTACAACAGTCTGGTGCCCTTTTGGGGCTATATATAAAGAATAAAATGGAATTCCTTCCTATAGCTCATTGCCAATAAGATGTGGTATTTGCAGCAGAATACTAATTTAAATGGGCTCCACAAGGAATAAGATATATGGGAATGTGGAGCACCCCCATGGTAGAAGAGTTGGTGCAGAAAATCTCTCCCCTTTACTGGTAGAGATATTGCTAGACTTCAGACACTGTAAGAACTTTAGCCTCTCACTGCCTGGGAAAGTGGACACTTTCAAATGAATGTCTCTCCCTAAGATCCTGTACTGTCTAGTTACCTACCAGTATCAATCCCTCATAGGGTGTGGCATAACATAAATCATATCATCTCTGCCTTTATATGGGAAGTCAAACCCCCTAGGTATAGCAAAACCATATTATGAACACCATATGAAAAATGAGGTTGAAATCACCCATGGTTATGAACTTTCCATATATTTCACAGCAAGACAGGCAATCCAGTTCCTAGTGTCCTGAACCACTCCATTATGAGTGCCTGCTAAACAAGCCATAGGTGGCTAGCTCTCCATTCCTCATTTCTACAGTAAACTCTATTCCTGGGACAAGAGCTCCACCACCCCCATGAAATTTACTCAAGCAATACGGCTCAAGATGTCCAAACTAGGGCAATGGAAAAACACCTCATTGGAATTCATGAATACTTTTGGGAAAACCCTAAGATCAGAGTTGCAAACACTATCCACTGACAAAGATAGGCTAAGGCAGAGATTATACAGGTCAGTCATCTGTTATGCATGAAACCCAGAAGCCCAAAATCCTTTACACAACTCAGGCAGAATTCACCTCCCTCAGGTGGATCACTGGAAGTACCTGTAAATGTAGCATTCTGTCAAGTTATGAATAGGTCTGAACTACTCTGCTCCAAACAATCCTTTGTTGAACCAGGTAGCTCAGTGGTCAGCAAAGCTCCAAGGATAGGGTGTTGAGGTCTAAAATACAGGATGTTCAAAACTATCAGAGTCACCAATAGAGTTGAATTGGATTAAATGGGACAGGGACTAACATATCCACTAGAGTGGGACCATGATGGAGTGCAGCGAGACCATGTCCCCAGACCCCAAACACCAGCTCATTCAGAAGGAAGTGTATGACAGGAGCATCAGACTCCCACCAAACTAGCACACAGGGATATAAATATAAACAAGCATTTGTCAATGCCGAATGTTTGCTTGCTGGCATTGGCATTGGTAGTGTAGAAGTTACAGAGCTGCATAATAGGAATGGCAGCAAAGTATTGAACTGAAGCCAACCACACCACCACCCTGCAGAGAGTGACAGGCATTGGGGTGTGCCTTTGGGTCGTCAGGCATAACGACCACGCCATTTCACCACACCCTACCCTGCAGACACTGACACGTGTCATGGTGTGCCTTGGGGTCTTTGGCCTTTATGTGCACCCCATTCCATCACGAAATACGGTGAGATGGGTGCGGTATAGAAGAATGGGGTAACGTTTGGGCCCAAAGAGTCCGAGGCACACCTTGATGCCTCTTACTGCCTGCAGGGTGTGGGGGGGGTGGAATGGTATGAGCATTACAGGCAAGAATCCCAAGTCACACCCCTAATGCCTGTCATTCTCCACAGGGTGGGGCGTTATGGTCGGAAACCCTAACGCCTCAGGCATCCATTGGTATTTTCACTCCAAATTTTCAACATGGTTTTTTTGTGACCCCCACCTCATGTACAGTGGTAATATCAGTTTGTTAGCCGAAAACTGCTTTTGCACAGTGGCTATGGCATTTGGCACCACAGGTGCAAAAACACATTCCGAACAGGATGTGAAAAATGACAGCGGCACTGTTCACGGGAAGGTGTAAAAAATGGCAATGTTGAAAATCTGGTGTGAAAATCTTAAAAAAACTGGTGAAGTCACGAGCATGCACAGAAGCTGTGCAACACACACCCGTAACGTAACTAGTTAGGGATTTTTACAGCAGATTGTTAACCCAGGCATTTTGGGACCTCTGATCATGAACAGTGCCAGTGTGATTTTCTTTATCTGTCCCGAACAATGATTTCCCACAGCGACCACGCATTTCTGCGCTGAAAGTGTGAAAACACATTTTTGCCACGTTGTGGAAAATGACAGCCATACTGTTCGTAAGGAGGTGTGGAAAAATGCCACTGGTGAAAATCTGGACTGAAAATATTACAAATTCACGAACTTACAAGGGTGCATGGAAACTGCGTAATGCTCACTCGTAACACAGTCATTTTATGGAGTTTTGTCACCAAATTTTCAACATAGCCATTTTAAGGCCTCTGCTCATGACCAGTGTCACTGTGATATTCTTAATCTGTCCCAAACATTGTTTTCACACACCGACTGTACCATTGTGCGCTACATGTGCGGAAACAAATTTTGGGAGAGATGTGAAAAATGGTAGCTGTACTGCTCATAAGGAAGAGTGGTAAAATGGCACTGTTGAAAATCTGGTGTACAAATATTACAAATTTTTAAACTTGCCAGCGTGCGTAGGAACTGCGCAAAGTGCGCTCCTAAAACAGTCATTTTTAGGGATTTTTTCGCCAAATTTTCAACATAGTCATTTTAACACCTCTGCTCATGACCAGTGTCACTGTGATTTTCTTAATGTGTCCCATACATTGATTTCGCACACTGACTGCGCCATTGTAAGCTACATGAAGGCAGAAACATGTTGTGGTGAGATGTGAAAATGACAGCTGTACTGCTCATAAGGAGGTGTGGTAAATGGCAATGTTGAAAATCTGGAGTGAAAATATTGAAAATTTGCTAATTTATGAGCGCGTAGGGAACTCTGCAATGCATGCTCGTGAAACAGTCATTTTAGGAATTTTTCACCAAATTTTCAATATAGCCATTTTAAGACTCTGCTCATGAACAGGTGTCACTGTGATTTTCTTAATTTGTCCCATACATTGATTTTGACACCGACCGCATTGTGCGCCACATGGGCTGGAAACACATTTGGGTGAGATGTGAAAATGACAGCTGTGCTACTCATAAGAAGGTGTGGTAAAATGGCAATGTTGAAAATCTGGGTGAAAATATTGAAAATTTGTGAACTTATGAACGTCGTGGAACTGCAATGCACACTAATAAAACTGTCATTTTGGAATTTTTCCACCAAATTTTCAAAATAGGCTTCTTGAGAGCCCACCTTATGAACACTGACAGTGTTGTTTTTGTTAATCAGTTCTGAAAGGTGATTTCCTCGCATTATGACTGTGAAATCACCCTCGCCCGAATAACGCCATGACAGTGACAGATTCATGAGAAGGGGTCCCAAAAACCCCATGTTGAAAATTTGGTGCAAAAATTCCAAAAAATGCCCGAGATATGCAGCTAAGTTGAAAAAACCCTATCTATTACATTATATAGCTTACCAGCATTTCCTCAGTTCGCGGTCGGCTTTGAAGAGTGCAGACCTGTTCCCGGTCCACCGAAGATCGTCGCACCAGAGGTAAGTATGGGGTGAAGGGGGTGGGGAGGCAGGGTGCGCAGTGGATGGGTGCGGGTGGAGACAGGGAGACTGTGAGGGACCGCTTTAATTTGTTGGTAGTTTTGTTTTTTCATTATTAAGACGACGCGGGACGTTTGCCACGCTGGGTGGGCTCCCAGCATGGCAGCTGGAAAGGCTGTTTGGGGGGAGCTGGAGCTGACGGGGGATTGGGCACCCCCGTCAGACATACGGATGTGTGCCATGCTGGGATGGCTCCCAGCGTGGCAGCTGTAAGGCTGTTTGGGGGGGGCTGGAGCCGATGGAGGATTGGGCACCCCCGTCGTCCATACGGACGTGTGCCATGCTGGGGTGGGCTCCCAGCGTGGCACCAGGAAAAGTTTTTGGGGTGGCCTGGAGCTGACGGGGCATTGGGCACCCTGTCGGCTATACTGTATGTGCATGGGCGCGTCAGCACGCAATATCGCGGCGTGTTGAGGGAGGAGCTCTGCTCACTGAAGCAGAGCCTCCTTTCAACTGTATGCCACTGCATTTTCAGCTTGTCTTTGACAGCTGGAGCAGTGATTAGAGCACTGTGACTGCACCTGCAAACACACTGACTGAATTGGAAGAGGCTGACACACCTCTGGAAAACTCGGATAGCGGCTATGTTTCTTGCACATGCGTGCAAGCAAACATAAAATAGAATACTGAAGATGCAAATACTCACTTGGACACAATTACCACATATTCTGGGAATGCCCAGCTATAAGCCCATTTACTAACACTCCCAGGCTGCATTTACCACCTTTGTCTGCTAACATCCTCCTGGTGGCTGGGCAATGTTATATATAATGCTGACAACCGCCACATCAGACACATTATTAAATGTTTTTTTTTTCAGTGATGACATATGTGTCTGGGGTTGGGGTATGGAAGAAATTCCAGCATTTGTGGAGCAGCTAACAGAAACCAGTTCAATATCAAATGCACATCTAATGAGAAATAAAAAGAAACTAAATACCTGGATGTGAAACTAGGGGTCAGTTTGCATAACAAGGTAATCTAATCATCCTTTCAGAAACCTATTGCAGGCAATTCGATTAATGAGAGCTGACAGCTCCCACCCATGGAATCTGTTCAACAGCATCCCATATGGCCAGTTTTTGAGGATTAAAAGCAATTCAACAGAAGCTAAGATGTATAAAAGGGAGGTCAGGAAGCTGTCGACCAGGTTCATGGAGAGGGGTTATTCAGTTCAAGTAGTTCAGAACACTTTGAGAAAGTGGAAATTATTGATCGTGGGACACTCTTAAAGGCATGGGGTCATAATGTTGCAAGACATTATGCCAAAGCAATATACCGTGCTGCCAATACAGCATGATATATTGCCAGTGGCATGCATCTGTGTTTTGTGGGGGCTCCACCCCCTGCACCTCCTGATACAGGTGGCTGAACCCTCAAACCCCTCCAACTAAAATAATCAAGGGGGGGTTGGACACTTATTTTGCACAAAGTGTGAATAAAAGAAAAATTATATGCATCTGGGACCGGGATTTGATACCTGGTCCACAGATGCGCTGCCTCCATTGCTGCCCGTGGATCATCCCATCGAGCCATGGCAGATACTTGGCAGAGCCTCCTCCAACCAGAGGACTTATCTTCTGCAAGGGAAAGAGACAGGGTGCATAACCGTGCATAGATTCTTTAGCAGTTTTGAACCCTGTCGCTATTCCACCTGCACTGTCTCTGATGCATGGTTTTAGCAAGTGCTGTTCCTATACAGCAAACTGGCCCAGTTGAACTCTTAAAGTGTAATGCATAAAAATGGATTTTCATGAAACAAGGTTACTGTTGTTCTAAACTATAACCATAAATCACATAAAGTCAGGAAAATAATTAATGAGAGGTGGCAATTTTTAAAAATGACCCAGAAATGAGACCTTTAGTTAATGGTAGGCCACACATTACATTTCAAAGGGTCAAAATTTAAGAGACCAGCTATTTAATAGCCACACTGTAAACATCTAAAGTTATCCAAATATAAAGGTCATGTTTCTTTTGCTGTAGAAATGCAATGTGTGCAAGTATGCTCAAAATGGAGATTATTTTGAGCACCCCATGAAAGGGCAGAAATCTCAGTTAAACCATTATGTAGACTGTCGTAACTCCTCTTACTTTGTATGTGGAATGGTGCCCATGTGTAGAGATACAGATAGTTTTACTTTGTAGGTGAATTTTTTGACAAGTACGCCAAATTATGCCAAGAATACCACGTAACTTCTCCCGCCTCAAAACTGTCAATCATAGTGTGGTATTTGATTACCAGAGTGGGTGGGGGGTTTGGAGGACCATTACACTATGGAAAGATATTACCCTACACTGCAGAAAAGGTTTTATTTCTACAATACAGTGTGGTGATCGGTAGTGGGAAGGGGGAAGGGATACTATGCTGTGGAAAAGGGGGTATATTTTATTGCAGTGCGGTGATCAGTGGTGTGGAGGGGGAGGGACACTGCACTATGGAATATTATTTTTAACATCAACTGGTGAGGGATCAGGCAATTGGGACCAGGGTGGGATCCTACACTATGGAACACTATTTTTTTTATTAACGGGTGGAACATCATGAAATCAGGGACCAGGAAGGGACCTTAAACTATGGAATAAACTTTTTTAATTATTACAACTGAGGCTGCAATTGGCCAGGGTGGGGGACCATTAGACACCAGGGATTTAATTTTAAAAATAAATATGCAGTGGAATCCACTTAAATGCACACCTGTTTTGCACAAGAAAGTGTGCATCAAAGCGGAATGTACATTTACCCAAAATTGCCAAATTGCCACTGTATTAGAGCACGGACACATTTAAAGCATATACATTTATTTTCCATAAAACAGCTTCACACAAACTTCTTACTTCATAAAAACAGAAAGATTGTTTAAAGGTAGAGTGTTGCTTAAAAGACTGTGTGTTGCTTAAGTTAATCAGCTTGTACTACAACACAAATTAAAATAATAAAGTACAGAAAGGTTTTAGAAGTGTTTTCTAACTCCATTACAGTTCCATGTCCCCAACCCCTTGTATCTGCAGTACCAAAAAATGCACCTCCTTTCTTAGAGACCCTGTGTTCTGTTAATCATTAAAGGTTGACATCTGGGCTCCACTGCAGGTAAATCACATAGCAGATAGCCCTGCAGCAATATTGTGGAACACATTAAACGGTTTTGCTGCATGTGTATCAGCCATGTCTCCCACATTAAGAAGATTAGACCCAGGGACCTACCAGAGGAACATAATAACCTCTAGTAGCTGCAAGAGAAGTTTGGGAATGATCCAAAGCATTAGAGAGTTCCAAACGCTGGCGCACAGTGATTTTCTGACCTAGGGTGAGTGTTACTGTTTCTTGATCCCTGCTGCTAGCTATCTGGCTATCTGTTGAATGGGATAAATGAATGGAGCTAGGAAGGGTGATAAATACAGCTACAGCACCTAGTTAAATGACGTTAAAAAACATGTGCACTTAACAGGTGTTAACTGCATTACCTGAGATGTGTTAATGAATTGCAATTATGTGTAAATAACCAAAATGTGCTCCTATCAGGCATGCATTTAAGCAGCATATTTAATGCTAGGTATATAGGGAAAAAAATAGGAAACAAGGAAGTTGTGCATTAAACCAGAATGTGCACCAATCCAAGTGCAGTTAAGTGAAATCCACTGTGTGTGTGTGAATATATGTGTGTATATATATATAGATACATATATATATATATATATATAGATATATATATATAGATATATATATACATATATATATATATATATATATATATATATATATATATATATATATATATATATATATATATATATAAAGACAAAGAACCTCTGCACAAACACTGAGGCAAGGGTTACCCAAAGGGCATTTGGCTGGGAAGCCAAGTTTCAAGAAAATACAAAATCACACATGCCCCTACAATGCAAAGCATCATGGGCTGCATATGCAAATCACCACAGAATGTTATGCTGGTCCAACTTTAAGCAGAGTGCATGGTGCCGAAGGCCTCTCACACAGGTTGCAAAGGGTGTCTAACAGAAGACATAGACATGTGTTTCAGTCCTACCAGGACTCATCAGTATGCCTCATCTGTTTGACACCCCAGTGGAATGGACCAGCTACCCTTAAGGCAGTGTGCCTTGGATATATTGTGGTGAACCCATTAAAATAAAAAACTATTTAAAAGACAAAGAACCTCTTAAGGGTAGCTGGTCCATTCCACTGGGGTGTCAAACAGACGAGGCATACTGATGAGTCCTGGTAGGATGAAACACGTGTCTGTGTCTTCTGTTAGCACCCTTTGCAAACTGTGTGAAAGGCCTTTCGGCACCATGCAATTCTGCTTAAAGTTGGACCAGCATAACATTCTGTGGTGATTTGCATATGCAGCCCATGATGCTTTGCATTGTGGGGGCATGTGTGATTTTATATATATATATATATAGATATATATGTATATATATATGTATAGGTATATATGTATATATATATATATATATATATATATATATATATATATTTACACTTGTTTTTACATTGTGGCCAAAGTTTGTGTGCAAAATTTGGAGTTTTATCCAGTAAAATTACACACTTTGCATTCAAGCTGATGCTCTGCAAATTGGCAAATTGCATTTTGTGAATTGAGTGCAATTTGTGAAATATTTTGCAGGGCGAAGTTTGTGGCCTTTGCACATCACTACTAGAGATGGTCAAAATAGCCCCAATTCACTCCGCAAAGTGATTTGTGGATTGAAGTTAAATTCGCAGAGTGCTCCGCAATGCGAAGTGGAGTGCTTCACGTTATAATGGGTAATGCAAAGTCCATTGAAAACAATGACTTTGTGTTACGCCGCCTTCCCAAACCACTACTCCACCAATTCTTAAGGCAAAGTACATTGAAAACAATGTACTTCGCCTCCCTCATCTTGTTTTAAGCTCCAAAGGCAAATTTTGCAGTAAGTCATTGGATTTCAGGTCACTTGGGCTATAGATTTTCTGCACCCCCTCAGTTTTGGGTAGCGTGTGTAGGAAGCTATAAGAGACAATCTGCTCTGAGAGCTCTCAGCAATTCAAAAGCTTCTAAAAGCTGCTAAAAAAGCCTTTTTGAGTAATTTTTTTACTGAAACTTTAGTTCATCGATTATAGGAAACTCTCCTGTGCTCACATCATTGAGAGTTTATTGTTTGTGTGTGGATTTTGAATGTTAATGTACAACATTCAGTCTGTGTACTGAGAGACAGCGTAGGTGTGCTTTGGGGGAGGGGCATATCTGTGGTATAGGTAGATTAACTTATAGAAAGAGACAGTGCTTTCTGTTTTGGTGATATTTTTTCTTGTATAACTGTGTTAATGTACACACAGTAATATATTCAATAATTCTTGCCATTTTTTTGCTGATTGTTGTGGTGCAGCAGTGCATAATTTTAGTTTGTTTAAAATAATGTGGTTATGTCACTGAAGTTTTCAATTTGCTACGCATTACTTAGTATGTGGGTGTGAGTATGTATGTGATGGGTGTCATCAAATCAGACACCTTTTTTTGAGCCAAATAATAATTTCAGTAATGTGAACCTGCTATCCACTGCAGCTGTGTGATTTTGTACTTCTTTGTGGTATCTTTACTAGTACTAGTATTAGTGACTGTTACTGCAGCAGTGCAGTACAGTGCCCCCCCCCCGCCAGTGGCCTGCCCCAACCAGCAAAGGTATTCTTTTCCAGATTTAAATTTCTGATGGTGAGCACTGGTTAGGTGTTGTGCCTTTGCATCTGCATCTCTTCAGTGTGCAGCGCAATCTTAATCTGTCTGTGCATTTGCATCTCTTTAGGGCCCAATCTCCATCTGTAACTTAAGTCACAGTTGTTTCTTTGGCTTCCCTTCAGAGTACTGGACAGGTGTGGTGCATAATTCTGCGTGAACATTGTACGCATTAATATGCGTTTTTAAGTCAGAACCATCATCACAAGTGACTCGTGATACAAATCACGTTCTTCATCATCACAGTCACAAATGTAGTCACAAATCCGATTCACAATCACATCACGAATCACAACACTCATTTTTTGACTAGTTACTTGGATGAATTGTAAGCATGTTTTGTAGTATCTCTCCAAGCTTCACCACCCCACCATTGTACTCATTAATGAGCATTTTTAAGTTTGGGAGTTTGTGCTACAGCTCATTGGAGAAGTACAGCCATAGGCATTCGCATTCCCAATACAGTTCCATATCGGTTATCTCACAACGTTGACATTGAATCATATTATTCATTATCATGGTCACAAATGCAGTCACAAATCACGATTCACGATCATGTCACAAATCACAACATTATTTTTTTTACTAGTTACTTGGATGTATTGTAAGCATGTTTTGTACTATCTCTCTAGGCTTCACCACTCCACCATTGTACTCATTAATTAGCGTTTTTAAGTCGGGGAGTTTTGTGCTACAGTTCATCGGGGAAGTGCAGCAATAGGCATTCGCATTCCTTCCCATACAGCACGGGAGCTACAGTACTGTAAGTATTGGTGGGCGAGGTGGCCCCAATTTGCTCCATAAAGTGAATGACTGAGTAACGTGGAATCCACATAGAACCCCACAATGTGAAACGGAGTACTTCGCTTCATAATGAGGAATACAAAGTCCATTGAAACCAATGACTTTACGTTATTCCGCCTTCCCCAAACCACTTCTCCACCAATTTTAAGGCGAAGTACATTGAAATCAATGTAATTCACCTCACTTCACCCTGTAATTGAGCTCCAAATAAAATTCTGCAGTTATTCATGGGATTGCAGGTCACATGTGCTCTAGATTCTTTGGCACAGCCTCAGTTCTGGCCTGGGTAGTGTGTGTGCAGTGTTAGCTGGAGACAGTTTGCTCTCAGAGTTCTGTGATTCAAAACCTCTAAAAGCTGTTTAAAATGCCTTTTTGAGTAATATTTTTTGCTCATAATTTAGTACATCGGTTGTAGTGCTCATATCATTGAGTATTTATTGTTGTGTGTGGATTTTGAATGTTAATTTAGAACAGTCAGTCTGTGTACTGTGAAGTGTGCTTTGGGAAGGGGCGTATTTGTGGTGTAGGTAGATTAGCTGGGAGAAAAAGGCAGTCTTTCTGTTTTGGTTATATTTTTCTTGTATAACTGTGATAATGTACACACAGTAATATTTTCAGTAATTCTTCAAATTTTTTTGCTGATTGCTGTGGTGCAGCAGCGTATAATTTCAGTTTGTTTAAAACATTTGGGTATTTACTGAAGGTTTTCAATTTGCTATGCAATTACTTGTAGTGTGTGGGTGATGCGTGCCATTAAATCAGACACCTTTTATTGTGATACAGAGCAACTGCAACAGTGTGAACCTGCGATCCACTGCATCTGCATGAATTTTTTATACTGCTTTGTGGTATCTTTACTGGTAGTGGATTGTTACTGCCATGCACTAATCCCCCAACTGGCAAAATGTATTCCTTTCCAGATTTGGATTTGTGACTTGTGAGCACTGGTTAGGTGTTGTTGTGCCTTTACGTATGCATCCCTTGAGTGTGCAGTGCAATCTTAATCTGTCTGTGCGTTTGCATGTCACCATTAATTCTGGGAGACTGCATTTCTTGTTATGCTCTAATTTCAACTCGTCAGCACTGGTGAATTTTATGGATACAAAACAGTAGCATTTTGGGGATGCACATTAATTCTGGTGACTCTGTGTGAGACCTGACCACTGTGCGCATGACTGAGTGCACCATGAATTCTGGGAGACTTTGCATTTCTTGTTACACTCTCATTTCACTTCATCAGCACTGGGGAGTTTTCTGGACACAAGACAGTAGCACTTTGGGGATGCACATTCATTCTGGTGACTGTGTGGGTGGGATGCTGCCAATATTGTTGTCACTTCGCGTTTAAGGCAGAATGACAATGCGAAGTAATAATAACAAGGGGAAGTGAGCCTTTCCTATGGGGCACTCAGTGTAGCGAAGTGCCAGCATGAAGTGGCCACTTCGCGTTCACTTCACCAGTAGATTTTAAATTTGCTGCATCTCTAATCACTACCAGTGCAGCAGCATTTAAGTAGGTTGCACAATCGGACCATTAAAAGAGAGGGTTCAAGAACACAATCATGCTATTGTGCAAGTCAGAGAAAATAATACATTGAGGTCACATTTTGTATTGCCCAAAACTGTAACCCAATGGTTTTCAGTTTCATGCACTACATCACATTTTGGATCACCCATGGGGAGTAGATCAAACCTGTACTTTCTTACTGAGAGAGAGAGATATTGGATCTCCACTTTAAGCGTATTATGTCCAATTGGATTCGATGAGGAGATAAATTTTAAACCCATTTGGGATTACATTATATATACTGAATCAATTATCTCTATGAGATAAAATAGTAGCCCCAACCGCCTCCCCTTTTTTGAGAATCAAGTAATAAACAATGTATCAATGGTCAGTAGTTATAATAACTGATCTGTTTAAATATAGTTAAAACTGTATATTAAAGTTCAAGTTAATCACTCATTTGAAATGGCAGGAATTTTGGTAACAGAGCTGATGACAGATGTCTATGTGTAATATGTTTTAAGTCCTGTTTAGAATATTCCAGACAATCAAAGAAAGAAAAGAAAACCATATATGATTTTAGATTGTCCAGATCAATCAATCAAATGGTTTGATATGGACTGTATTGTTTTAAAACATTTAAAAAATTACCTATTATTTATAATCACAACTACACTTTTTACCATAAATTTATCACTAGTTTACTCACTTTCTACAAGCACTAAATTGTCTAAATTATAAATATACACATTTTTATATACCTAAGCAGTGCATTGTGATGTTGCACACAGCCCCAGATGAAGCTTCGTATGTAGGGTGCTGCATATGGTAACTACATCTGCATCCTACATGTTATAACTTTCTACAGATAAAATTATTTTAACTTCCTACCCTCTGGAGAGTGCTGTGCTTCTTTTTATTTTCTCGTTCAATACAACTTTGACCTTATACAGAGCATGTTCACTTTTAGAGGTGGGAGTGCTCTGGGTTTTTTATGTTGCATTTACCAGATACTCTGGGAATGCTCTGCCCATATGCCCATTTTGAGCTGAGATTCTTTCAGCATACGAACATATGAAGAAGCCAGCAGAAAAAGGCCATTTGGTCTATCAAGTCTACTCATGTTGCAGGGTCCACAGCTTGAGCAACTGTCTCTGCCCCTTCTCCCCACTCCTCCCATCCTCCCTACCCATTACCCTTACCCTCCTCCTATACCTATCCCAACCTCTCTTAAAGCAGCTAATATTATCATGGAGGATTGGGTGTCCAGCGCTCCCTCCTTCTGGTTGCTGGCGGATATTATGCAGACCCATAAGTAGGCATACCCATACACCAGGCTTTTTAACAATCTCATCATAGAGGTTAAATGGCAGATATTGCTATTATGGGGAGAACTAAAAAGGACTTTACATGCTGCCCCATCAGTGCAGCAGTTGGATCTCCACTTGTGGTGCCAGTGACCCGGGTTCTGGAATGGACCCATGAGCTGGATGGCTGGCCAGGAAGAGAAAGCTCGAGTGTCTGCAGATGGCTCACCTTCTCTCGGGGGGAGGGAGGAGTATGGACCTGGTGCTTGCTGACTCCTAGCGGAGGCCGGGAGTATGGCATCATGCTAGGTTTTGAAGACCTTGAAGGGGCGTGGTGAACGTTGGCGTACACCTTGACGTTTGTGGTACACCACGTCACCCCCAGGGAGCAAACAGGAAAGAATTCCTCCATGGCCAGCTGGATGACAGCCACTGACCTCCGCTGCCACCAAACTCCTGATGCAGCCTATGTTCCACCTCAGCAGCACCCGGGGGGAAATGTAGAGTGTGCTGGCTGCCCCCCACCTTTGCCTATCCCCCTTGGAGGAGGGGGACCCTTTCAGCAAAGGGACACACCAGATTAACTTGGGGGGCTGCAATGTGCGGTGGAGGTGGCTGGCATTGGGATGGGGTGCTGGCAAGAGACCTAGGTGGCCCGAAGGAGTTGCTGACCAGGAGCATGGGAAGGAGCCAAAAAAATAAATAAATAAAAAGGACTTCACTAGCTAAATAAGAAGAAGGGGTAACCAGGAGAGCTGAATTTCTCAGAAGCTCCTACATGGGAAAAGGAAGCTGTCTACATATCATTATAATTGGAACTCTTGGCCTCCTTACATAGATATAGAGCAGGACCCACAGGTACCCAGCATCTCAAATGTCCTGACCCAATATCCCAGCAAGTTGGGATATTCTCCACTTGGCCCTGGAAACCTCCATCAGCTACATGATCTATGGTTCCAAGGTTGAGAACAGACAACCACAATAGACTGCAGCAAGGAGAAATAAGAGAAAATGAGAGGAAAAAAAACCTACCTACTTCCCCTATCTGTCCCATCTTTACTTTGTTATTAACACACCTTAACCCTCTCTCTCCTGCTTTCTGTTTCATTCTTTCCAGGTATTTAGCCATGTGTTCAGATGGTATATGGGTACCATTTGATAGCAAAGACTTTGAATGTTATACTGTATGTAGAAATGGTAATTCAAGAGTTTAAATGTATTTTGTTTTATTTTGTTTTTTTGTCAGCCAGTAGATGTATAGAACAGGATATTATCCATCCCACTGTATCCATATGGTGGGACAAAATGAGAAAATAAGTAAATGTAGGATGGTTAAGTTATACCCTCTGTAAGAAGAACAGTCTAGTATGTGTTGCCAATATGAATACTGTAGTAAATGATATTAAAAGTTGTGTATGTTTTTGGATTGTTGTGTTTCTCTTTAACTGTAAAAAACTGAATCAAGCATTTTAAACAAAAACATTTGTTTAGATAGTAATCATTTGTCTATACAAGCTGTTATTGTTTGCCTATGTTAGACAGGAAGCAATTATCTAACTAGATTATGAACCGCGTTAGCGTTACCAATGGAATCTATAGATACCCTGTAGATGTGAAGTAGTTAGATGGGAAGAAGAGTAACACCCCAAAATAGTGTTTGGGTTTATTGGATTCTACACAGCCCAACACAGACTGCTGGCATTTTCTTTCTTCTCTTTCCATCCTCAGATGAGTTTTACTTGCAATCAATGGAACTGAAGGAGAGCAGCAGCAAGAGAAGGATTTCTTCAGTGCCTCTTGCACCAGCACAAAAGTGGATCCCACCATAGAAACATAGAAAAATAGATTTTGATGGTAGATAAGGACTGCCTTGGCCCACCTAGTCTGCCCATTTCACTACCTACTTAACTCCTGATCCTAAATGATCAGCAGCTTACCCTCTCATTCCTACCACTAGGGTTGCCTTCTGTCTATCCCATGAATTCTTGAACTCACCAATCGTTTTAGCCTGTATGACATCTGCTGGGAGGCTGTTCCATTATTTGAAAGATGCTACCCTTCTGAACCTTGTTAATTCCCATGAGGTACTTGAATGTCTCTATCATATCCCCCTCTCTCTCTTTTCCTCCAGGGTATACATGTTGAGGTCTTTCAGTCTTTCCTCATAGGTTTTCTGGTGCAATCTTTTCACCATTTTTGTTGCCCTTCCTGGACCACCTCTATTCTGTCAATATCCTTCCAAAGATGCAGTCTCCAGAACTGAACACAATATTCCAGATGTGGCCTAACCAATTGCCTTTAGAGTGGCATCACCACCTCCTGTTTTCTATTAGTGATGCCCCTCCCTATGTGCCTCAGCATCCCTAAGCCCTCCCCACCGCCTTTTCACATAGCCACCTTCA
This sequence comes from Neoceratodus forsteri, assembly GCA_016271365.2. Lineage (NCBI taxonomy): Eukaryota > Metazoa > Chordata > Ceratodontiformes > Ceratodontidae > Neoceratodus > Neoceratodus forsteri. The sequence goes on from CM057454.1 coordinate 814,829,587, forward strand.
GGTCATTTGTTATGTTTACTCACAGGTCCCTTTCCAGTTTTGTTGTTGTTAATATCCCCCCATTTTATATTCCTCTCCAGGATTCCTGTGGACCAAGTGCATGACTTTGCATTTTTTTTGCATTGAATTTAAGCTGCCACTCTCTTGACCAATCCTCCAATTTGTCCAGGTCTCTTCTCATTTTTCTAACCCATCTGGAGAGTCTACATTGTTGCAGATCTTAATGTCATCTACAAACAGGCACACCTTCCCTTCCAGCCACTCCACAATGTCACTAATTGAGATATTAATGAGGACCGGCCCCAGAACTGAACCCTGTGGTACCCTACTGGTCACCTCCCTCTCCTGGGATTGTACTCCATTAACTACCACCCTCTGTGTCCTGTTGCTCAGCCAATTTCTGACCCATTGTACCACCTTGGGATCTATTCCCAGACTGTGCAACTTGTTTACTAGCCTCCTGTGTGGGACAGTGTCAAATGACTTGCTAAAATCTAGGCAGGCCATGTCCACCACCCCTATCTGATCCACTACCTTGGTTACCTAGTCAAAGAAAATCTGTCAGATATGTTTGACAAAATCTCCTGCTTAGAATCCATGTTACCTCAGTTCTTGTGCCCTACTAGCCTCCAGATATGCCACAATACTTTCCTTTAACATAGATTCCATGATTTTGCCAACCACTGAGGTCAAGCTGACTGGCCAATAATTTCCAGCCTCCACCTTGCTACCACTTTTGTGTAGTGGTACCACAATCGCCCTCCTCCAGTCCTCCAGCACCACTCCTTCCTCCAGTGATTTGTTAAACAGGGCTGTCAGTGGTGCCCCTAGTTCCTCTGTGACATATTTCAGTATTCTGGGATGCATCCTGTCTGAACCCATTGCCTTGTCCATTTTAGTTTAGAGAGTTCCTTTAGGACTCTCTCCTCTGTGAACTGACTGGTGTCTACCCCCCATGTGTGTTCTTACCCCTTAATTTTGTTCCCTCCCCTTCCCCTTCCTTTTTATGTTGGCACACTTGCGCAGCCAACATCATGGGACAGTGCAGCTTTAGAAGCGCGGTCACTGTTGGGCGAATGCAGGGCATGCATCAGTAGGTGCGTCCCGCATTCCCCAATCAGCCTGCATGCCGGCGCCACACCATGCATACATAGGTGGCGAGCACGCCTAAGAAAAAGGTCTACTCGCTGATAAAAGCCTGCCAGACCAGCGCTCTCTTTCTTGTCGTGGCTTGCAGCCATTATGTACATGGCGGACACTGGCCTTAGAACTGCCAACTCGGGGTGCCCCTAATCCCCTGTCGGCTGCCCTGCATCCTGTGAATGTGTCAATGGAGAGCCCACCCCAGTCGGCATAAAGCACCTCAAATTGTTTAATGCCGAGGGTGCCAAATTCCCTGCTCTGCACCCCTCTTTGTGTGCCGATGGGGTTCCCAACTCCCATCAGCATAAATCCCCATGTCGCTTGATGATGAGGGTGCCCATCCCGCCGGCTACAGACACCCCCAAACAGTTAGTGGCATGCTGGAGCCCACCCCAGCGTACAAATGCTCTGCAAAACCAAAACTGTCCCCAATGTTTTTCTGTTTTTAACCTGTAAAATGAAAACAATCCCTCGTGGTCTCGTGCCCCTTCTCTCACCTGCACTCCACCTCAGTGCACCCTGCCTCCCCACATCCCTCACCCCATACTTACTCTGGAGTCCGGCGCGACGATCTTTGGTGGACCGGGAACACGTATGCACTCTTCAAAGCCGACCGTGAACTGAGGATATGCCGGTAAGCTGTATAATTTAACAGATAGGGTTTTTGCAGCTTTGCTGCATATCTCAGGCATTTTTGCTAATTTTGGCCCTAAATTTTCAACTTGGAGTTTTTGTGACCCCTTCTCTTGAATTATTGCACTGTCATGGCATTATTTGGTCCCGAAAGGTGATTTCACAGTCACTGCATGGAATCACCTTTTGGGATTGCGTAACAAAATGACAGTGCCACTGTTCATGAGGGGCGCTCTCAAAAACCCTATGTTGCAAATTTGGTGGGAAAAATCCAAAACATGACTGTTTTACGAGCGTGCATAGCAACTGGGCAATGCACTCTCGTAAGTTAGCGAATTTGCAATATTTTCATGCCAGATTCTCAACATTGGCATTTTACCACACCTTCTTGTGAACCATATAGCTGACATTTTTCACATCCTGTCGAATGTTTTCTACACTTCCAGTGCAGAATAGCGCGGTTGTGTGTGTGAAATCAGTATTCGGACAAAATTATGAAATGACAGTGACAATGTTCATGAGCAGAGATCCTAAAATGCCTGCATTGAAAATTTGGTGATAATACTCCATAAAGTGACTGTTTTACTAGCGTGTGTAGCAACTGCCCAATGCACGCTCATACGTTAGTGCATTAGCACTATTTTCATGCCAGATTCTCAACATTGGCATTTTACCACACCTTCTTGTGAACTGTATAGCTGTCATTTTTCACATCCTGGCCGAAATGTGTTTTCGCTCTTCTGGCGCAGAATAGCACGGTCACTGTATGAAATCAGTGTTCAGGACACATTACAAAAATAACAGTGCTGTTGTTCATGAGCAGAGGTCCTAAAATGCTTGTGTTGAAAATTTGGTGACAATACTCCATAAAATGACTGTTTTACGAGGTGCATAGCAACTGTGCAATGCACGCTCGTAACTTAGCGCATTCACAATATTTTTACACCAGATTCTCAAATTTGGCATTTTACTACACCTTCTTGTAAACTGTACAGCTGTCATTTTTCACATCTTTGCCAAAATGTGTTTTCGCACTTTCAGCACAGAACAGCGCATTTGCTGTGCGAAATCAGTGTTCGGGACACATTATGAAAATGACAGTGACACTGTTCATGAGCAGACATTCTAAAATGCCTGTGTTTAAAATTTGGTGACAATACTCCATAAAATGACTGTGTTACGAGCGTGCATTGCGCAGTTTGCACGCATGCTCATACGTTCGCAAATGTCTAATATTCTCACTCCAGATTTTCTACAGTGCCATTGTTCTGCACCTCCTAATGAACAGTACAGCTGTCATTTTTCACATCCTGACCAAAATCTGTTTTCGTAGTTCAGGCGCAGAATAGCGTGGTCGCTGTGGAAAGTCTGTTCGAGACACATGATGAAAATGACAGTGACACTGTTCATTAGCAGATGCCCTAAAAAGCCTATGTTGAAAATTTGGGAATGAAAGTCAATTAAATGAGTGTTTTATGAGCGTGTGTTGCACAGTTTTCATGCACGCTCATGACTTTGTATAATTGTAATACTTTAACTCCAGCTGTTCATCATTAGCATTTTTCCATACCTCCTTATGAACACTGCAGCTGCCTGAAATGTGTTTTCGCACGTCTGGCACAGAATTGCATGGCTGCTGTGCAAAATCAGTTTTTGGGACAGTTTCAGGAAATGACAGTGACACTATTCATGAGCAGAGGTCCTAAAATGCTTATGTTGAAAATTTGGCGCCAAAACTCCATACAACGACTGTGTTGCAAGCATGCATTGCACAGTTTCCATGCACCCTTGTAACTTTGTCAATCTGCAATATTTTCAAGCCACATTTTCACCACTGGCATTTGTGCACATCGCCTTATCAACAGTCCAGCTGCCACTTTTTACAGCCTGCCCAAAATGTGTTTCTGCAGCTGTGGCGCAATGGTGTACTAAGCTGTGCAAAATCACCTTTTATTTATTTATTTGTTTATTTGCTTTTGTGACCGGGTAAGTGCACTAGGCAAACAATGCCTATTTTCAGGCACGCACCGGGAGAAAACAGTTTACGACATAATAATTAACATGTGACGCAGCACATGAAACAGTACAATGGTAAAAACAGTGTATAGTATATACAATGACATACTGATTGGTGAGGGATAAGATACCATGAAAACAGAAGGAGGAAACAGGATTGGTATCAAACAAAACAACGTGGAAGGTAGTATGTTAAAGTGCAGTAAGTGCCGTAAGTGGTAGAGAGGGAGAGAGAAGAAGGAAAGAGGGATGAAAGAGCATGGCAGATAAGGATCATAAGTAGAGGAAGGAAAAAGGGGGGTAGATAGGATGAAGATAAGGGGGAGAGCAAGCATTAGTAGGGATTCAAGGTGGGTTAAAACAAGTGCAGGGATGCAGAGTGTGAAGGTGTTCACGATGTAGATTCTTGAAGATAACGTGTGTTTGTTTGACGGATGGAGAGAGGTAAAGAGTTCCAGTATTTCGGGGCAGTGTAGGAAAACGCACGAGTGCCAATTTTTGTTCTACATCTTGGCACACGCAGAAGGGCTTTATCAGTGGATCGTAATTCATGAGTAGAAGGTTGGGTTTCAGTGCAGAAGAAAGGGATAGGGGAGACCTGTTCTGATGACAGAGTCAATTAATGATCCAAAGGTCTGAAGACGATAGGCGGATGGGCTAAGCCATTTTAGGTCCCGATAAAGGTGGCAGTGGTGCTTGAAGCATGTTGAGGCTGCGGCATAGCGACAAATGTTATTGTAAGTGATGTCCCATTTATGAAGGGAAGATTTAGATGCCGAAAGGAAGATGGGCGAGCCATATACTAGAGCCGTAGAAGGAAACCTTGAGCCACTGCTAGTCTGGCTTGAGGGGTAAGTGGCAGATGGAACGAGCAGGCACTTCCTAGCTTAGCATTGACTGACTTACAAATAGTAGCGATATGAAGGTCAAGGTCAAGTGATTCGTCCAGGGTGACACCAAGCTATTTGAAAGAATTGGTAGAGGGTAGAGGAGAGTTGTCCGCACAGGAGATGTTAAGGGATAAGGATTAGTTTTGAGTCTGGCCTGGGAGCCAAACACCATTGAGTAAGATTTGCTAGAGTTTAGGACAAGTTTATTATGAGTAAGCCAGGTTTGGATACTTTGAAATCCGATGCAAGAGGATGATGTAGGGAGATTGAAGTTTCAGACTATGATAGATAACCAAATCATCCGCGTAGAGCAAAGATCAACAATTCAAAGCGACTGAAGGGATGTCATTAATAAATATTGTAAAGAGTAACGGACCAAGAATAGAGCCCTGTGGCACTCCAACGTGGATAGGTGCAAGATTCGAAATAGCAGAGTTAAAGACCACGGTCTGTTGCCTATCGGTCAGATAGCTCTCAAACCAAGTTATGGTATCTGGGGAGAAACCAAAGGACTGTAGTCTTGATAGAAGGAGCGAGTGGTTTACCAGGTCAAAAGCTTTAGTTAGGTCAATAAAGACTGCACCAGTCAGAGGCCTAGGTCCATGGCTGAGTTAATGTCACTGGTCAGCTTTTAGGCAGGCAGGTGGTACTATGGCCTTTACGAAAGCCATGTTGGGAACTGGAGAGGAGGTTATATTTTTGAAGGTATTCGATTGTTTGTGTGGCGACTAGTTTTTCCAGAATTTTGCTTAAGGTAGAGAGTATAGCAATGGGACGATAGTTCTTTATTTCCTTTTGGTCTCCTTTCTTTGGAATAGGAGTGATTTTAGCAATTTTCCATATAGTTGGTACTATACCACGGCAAAGGGACATATTAAAAAATTGTGGTTACTGGGGAGGCTATAAAGGGGGCCGCTGCTTTCAGCAGCCTTGGTTCAAGACCATCAGACCCTGGACTATTGTTGTCATTGATAGTGAGAAGTAGCTTTTCAACTTCTCTTTTATGAATGATCCGGAACCTAAAAGGGGGGGGTTTGAGGGAAGTGGTTTAATGTCACGAGAGGGCAGCACAGTGCTAGCGTTTTGGAAGGTGGACAGGTAGCTAGATAAATCTGAGAAAAGGTTATTAAAGGTATTGGCTATGGTTAATGGGTTATTGCAGTGTATACCATCAAGTAACATACTGTTAGTGTGGGACTTTTGATTAGGGCTGATGATAGTTTTTATGGTATTCCAGAATTTCCTAGAATCACCAGAGGCGTTTATTAGCAGGTTCCTACAGAAGGTACTTTTGGATAGCGGATGTAGTTTTGCAGGCATTCCTCAGTGAGCAGTAATGGCAATAGTCAGATTCCAACTTTGTGGACTTAAAAAGACTCCAGGCTTTGTCTCTGGCCCTAATCTGGGTTAGTAGCTCTTTAGTAAGCCATTTTGTCTGAGTGCCACGAAAGCGCCTGGTGATTCATGGAGCATGGATATCTTGGAGCCGCTGGAAAATTGTGATGAAGCTATCTAGGGCGGACTGAGCATCTGATGCATTATGAATGGAGGACCAGTCAAACATAGAAAGGTCATTAATAAAGTGAAAAGGGTTGAAATTGGCACAATTGCGAAAAGTTACAAGTCTTGGGGGCAGTGATGGTTTTTTGTATGAACTCCATGTGCAATATATCGGGGAGTGATCACTGATTGCATCTGGTAAAGTGCCTGCACAGCTAATGCTATCAGGGCAATTAGTAAGGATCCAGTCTATAAGCGTGTTAGACTGCGAGGGGGCCCTAATTCTGGTAGGGTCAGAGATCAACTGCTGAAAATTATGACTTTGCACTAGGGTATGGAGGGCTTGAGACGCTTTACTAGCCCAGTTGAGGTTTAGATCACCTAATACAAGGACTTTTGAGACACATTCACAAAATTACAGCACTATGCGTCTCTAGCTACGCCACTCCCACTGCCAAAGCCAGTGTGACAACATTTGGCATTGACAAATGCTTGTTTTAAATACATGCAGAAGTATTAGTTTGGAATTTTACTATTTCTAGGTCCCTCTCTGCACACCCCCTTATTCAACCTCACATACCTCCATTGTTTTTTTTCAGAAGGTTTTGGGACCTTTTTTTACTGACTTTGTTAGCTTTTCTTTAGTTTGCACCTTTGCGCACCTGACTGCTTTCCCCTCCTCCATCAGTTTTGCCTGGTACACTTCCCTGTCTCCCTCCCTCTGTGTTTTGTTGTACTTTCTGAATGTCTGTTTTTTTCCCCTAATCTTCCATGCTACCTCTTTTGAAAACCATAGTGTTTTTTTCTTTCTTTTTGCTTTGTGTATTAGCTTTACACAGAGATCTGTTGTCTCTGCTGTGGCTTCTTTAAGTTTCTGCCACTGTTCCTCCACTTCTCCCCCTCCCACCCCCTTTGCCAGGATTTTCCAGAGGTGTTCCCCCATTTTTGAAAAGTCTGCCCTCTTGAAGTCCAGGATCTTTGCTTTTGAGTGGCTCGACTCTACTACTGTCTTTACCTTAAGCCACACTGTATGGTGATCATTGGTCACTAGATGGCTGCCCATTGATAGATCTGTTATTCTGCCACCATTTGTGAGAACCAGGTCTAGTATCACTCCCTCCCTTGTGGGCTCCTTCACCAACTGTCTGAGGCACACCCCTTCCAGGGCATCGAATATGTCTCTGCTCCTGGTATTGGCTGCTGCGTAAGTGTTATAGTTAACATCTGGCATGATTAGGTCCCCCACCAGCAACACCTCCCCTTTCTCTGCCATTTTGGTATGTTTTCCACTAATACCCTGTTTCTTCCGCTTGTGCCGGAGGTCTGTAGACAACTTCAATGTGGATGGTGGTGCCATTTCCTGTCTCTAATGTGACCCTCTTCCCCTTCCTGTCTTCCCCCATCTCTGTTGCCTTGATCACTCTCTGATGTACATAGCCACCCCCCCTTTTTGCCCTCCCTATCTCGCCTGAAGATTGTGTACCCTGGTATGGTAACATCCCAGTCATGGTTTCCTGTGTACCTTGTTTCAGTGACCATGACAATGTTGAGGTCTTCCTCCACCATCAACGCCGCTAGGTCTGGGATCTTGTTTGCCAGGCTCTGGGTATTCATACACATGCTTTCCATGTTTTAGTCCCCTCATGTACCAGCTCTCCCCATCCTGATCCCAATGCCTCTCTCCATGCATCCCTGCAATTTCCTTCCTTTGTGTTTCCTTTTGTTGCTTCCACAGCTCTGGTATCAGTCTGTTTGTCTACTTCACCCTGGGGGGGGGGCAGTTGATTTTTCCTGCTTAATTCTGCCATCCCACTTAGCTTGTTTAAATGTTCCTTTCTCATCTCTAGTATCTGTCTGTTTGTCTACCTTAACCTGTGAGGCAGGAGCAGTTGATATTTCTTTACTTCATTCCACCCCCCCTTGGCTAGTTTAAATATTTGCCAGTGAAACATAAACCTCTCACTAAGGATCTCGGCTCCCACTTAGATGGATGCAGGCCATCCCTCTCATACAAGTTCACATCTCTCCAGGTGGTCCACCAATCCCCAATGAAGCCAAATCCCTCAGCTCTGCACCAGCTCTTCAGCCATTCATTGACTCCCTTGGCATGGAGTACCCTTGCATCCCCCATGCCATACACAGGTAGCACTTCTGAGAAAGTTACCATGTGTGCCACCTGTCTAAGACCCCATGCATCAAAACATGGCCACCTGCCTCTGATGGATAAGCATGACCAGCAATAGCAATGGAACTGTAAGTTCCCAATCAAAGTCCCAACTAGAATGGTCACTAGGGCATGTTCATACACAACAAACAATGAGGAACAGAATAAATGCTTAAAGGTAGGACCCTGTCAAATAAAGTCATTGAGGTCAGTGCTCCACAGAAAATAGAGTAATACCATCTTTGTGCAACCTGGCGTCCACTACCTGGACAACAGGGGCCTGATTCTCTAAAGGTTGGGAATGGTGCACAGTGCTTGTACCAACAATGAATGGCAGAAAGGGCACCTTCTACCACACTGTGCACCATTTCTGATTCTCAAGCAGTCTGTGCCATATATGGGGCCATCTGTGCAGCCAGGCTTGCACCGTATTTGTGGCAGATGTATGGTTGTGCCATTGTGATGGAGGCTTGCACCAGCAACAGTGCTGCTGTATCCCATATATGGGATTCACAAAGCTCCACAATAGGGGCTGAGCTTGTCTGGGCTTAAACCAATATTTAGTGGCAAAATGTTGGGCTTTTCTCAGTAATAAAAAATAATCTGAATTGAAGAAATCCTGAGGGAAGAGACCTGAATTATTTGGGGTATGAGCAGTATTCTACCATGTTTTAACCAGGCATTATTGCCATCTAGGAACATGCTTTTCAAGGTGATGGTCTACAATTGTGCAACACTTTCTGTAAGCTGCTAGAAGAGAAAGATCTCCATGAGAGCCTGAAGAGTGAGGTTTCTGTGTGCTGTTGATAGAGATGGCTGCTGTGCTACTGCACAGATAGAATGGATGCCTGTCAGAGACTGAGTAAGGAGAGAGAAGCAGATCTCCTGCTGAGAAAAGGAGTTTATTGAGGGTTTGCCCAGCATAAAAATTAATTCAAAGGTTGCAGAAATTAAGAAATGTTGTTGTGTTTTAGACTTGCCATAGCTGAGCTGTCACCACAATTGGGTCAGCAAACAATCCGGCCAGTACCACAGCCTACTGCTGGTATCACCACACACTAAAGTTGTGCATGCCAGGATGTGAAGTGTTGGGCAAATAGAGCTAGGATTTCCACAAGCTGAGCTACCCTGTGTGCACTGGAGAATCATCTGCCGAATGGAAATGACAGGAGAGGCTTGACCTGGACCAGAGAAACTGCCCTTTGCTAGTCAACACTGGAGACATCAGAGAGGATGATGAGACAGCAATATTAGTCTGAGATGGACCTGCAGCAAACTGTGCCATTGCCATTCTGCATCTAGGGAGGTTCTCTGGTCTGGGAGAATTGTAATTAAACTCAGTGCTTGGGGGTCATGAGATGGTGGTCTGATGATTGGCAGCAAACCCCCAATGCTCCGCACCTCTCACGTCATTTTCTACGGTTAATCCCTGAAATTGAAGAAAAAATTTACATAAAAATAACAAGCAAGTGCAGGAAGATCTTCTGGTACTGATGATCACACCTAAATATGGAGGTTTACATGAGAAAAGTGCCTCCATGGCACTCTCCTCCTTCAACGCCTGAGAAGGACAAGGCCCCAAAGTGACTGAACCAACAGGCCACGGGCAGTACCAAAATTTAACTCGGGGCCATGGTTCTCTTGGAAGAGAGATTCATAGAAATTATGCAGCCAATACAAGAGTCGATTGCCAACATTTCTGATGAATTGTGCCAAATCAGGTCTTCGGTGGAAACCCTGACAGTCAGAGTCGGAGACACGGAAGCAAGACTGATATCCTTGGAGAAGAAACAGCACAAAACTGAATTGGATAGCACAAATGTTTCATGGAGATTTAAAAGGCTGGAAGAAAAAATTATAAGATTTGGAGTGGAGAAGCAGACGGAACAACCTCCTGCTTATAGGAATACCCGAGAATGAGGAAGGCAACTCTCCTATAACTTTCCTGCAGATGTTTTGTGAGAAAATAGCAGGACCCTCCCAAATGGTGCTACATATGTAATAGAATGAATGCATAGGCGCTTTGCCCTCCACGGCCACACGGCTCACCATCCAGGCCCATTATATTCAAACTGCTTAATTTTCTTGATAAGCAGCACATATTGGCCAAAGTTAAAGCACTACAGGAGATGCAGTGGGAAGGCCAGAAAGTGTGTATAACCCAAGATCTCCCCCAGTCTGTCCGAGTGAAATGACAGGAGCTACATCCCATCGTCTCAAAGCTGATTGCTACAAGGAAACAATTTCAAGTCAAATACCAGGCAGTGCTTTATACCAAACACGGCGATAAATGGCTTACTTTTGAAATGTTGGAGCAGGCCTCCTGAGAGCTCAATGAACTGTATCCTAATCTTTTCATATGAACTGGATAGAGTGACACGATAGTATGATGTCTGGATAATCTGCGAGCAAAAAGCTCCTTTGGATCGGTTTAAATGTTTACCAATAGATTTCGAAACAGCTTCAAGAGGGGAGCAAAGTTTGAATCAGTTCCTGAGAAGGGCAGTGCTGCTGGTTAGACTATCGCCTTTCTTAATCAAAAGTGAACTGTGTTACCATTATTTGAGAAAGGGGGCCACGTGTCAACCTCTGAAGGGAACTGAATGAGTGCAACTTTTCACCTTATGCATGAGAAAAGCAGATCAGGTTGAGTCCTATATGTTGGGGTTAAAAAATCTTCCTTTCAAAGATCACTTCTGATGAATTGGCCTTTTAGTTGTACCTGAAATCTCTTGAAACACTTATTAAGGATGCCACTGTGACTTAACAGAGTGTATTGCTCTTATTTTTGTTCCTTTCCTGGGTAACCCCAAGCACAGGATATGTTTATGACTGTATTTTGACAGTTTTCAGATTACCAGATTACACTGTTAGCCTTGGAGCATAATCTTGTCTTTTGAGGAGATACTATTGTTACACATCCATGCCAAATTACACTGTATTCCTATTGTTTGTGTGCCTTTATACGGAAGGGAAATGTGGGGGAGGGGGCATAATCGCAGACTTGCATTATAACATCACCTGGCAGTATATTTGTGCCAATGCAGTTGATTGAACTGGGGGTGGCTACTGTGGGTAATGGGAATGTTTATTGATTCGTTATGTGGGAGGGAGGAGAGAGGAATTGTATTGGGACTTGGTGGGTGGAAGTGCCAACTATATGTGCTTTCAAGAGTTTAACAGGAAGTGGATTACAATTGTTAGAAACTGCTCTAGGTGTTTACATTTGGAGTTTGGGTCATTATCAACTGTTTATAGATGACTGGACAATATAATGTTTTGAGCTGGAATGTAAGGGGCATGGGACAGATGCAAACAACAAGTAATTCTAAAGCATCTCTTATACCTTCAAACTGGAATCGATGCTTGCAAGAATGCAACTTAGAAGGAAGATACCTCACTGTTTGGTAGGAGCTGGGTTGGGCATACTTTTGGTGCAGAATTTCTACAAAAGGGGGTAGTGGCCATATTGTTGCAAGAATATTCCCTTTCAACTGGAGCAAGAGATATGGGACATTAATAGGCGTATATCTTGATCCATGGAAGATTAGCAATGCAAAAATTATACTAGGTCCAGTATACGGTCCAAATGTAGATACCCTCAGTTTTTGTTCACCTCTTGGGTCTTTTGTCTCATAGCCCCCTCGACCATAATACTGGAAGGTGATTGAAACATTACCCTCAGCTCCAGCTAGATAGGTCAGATTCTAAAAGATGTGGTCTAACCCAGCTCAGCGAGCCCTGAAGGACCTAATGTTGGGGGCCAGCTTGGTAGATATCTGGAGTGTTGAATCCTACCAAAAATCTTATACTTTTTCTCCTCCCACACCGTACCTGCTCTAGGATTGATTATTTTTGGTGAGTTCTTCAGCTATCCGGGAATATTGGATGCGATTATTCATCACGTGTCATATCGGATCACTCTCCTATTTCCATCATATTTCTGCTAGGCCCAGGAGTTAGAGATTCCTATGGGATCTGAATAATCAGTTTCTGCAAATACCGCAACATTAGAGCACATCAAAGACTTTATCTTGTACTTTCTAGAGTGTAACATTGGCTCAGTACCAAACATAGACGTGGTTTGGGCAGCTTTAAAGTGTGCATTAAGAGGGGAGCATATTAGTTTATCTACCACCAGGACGCAAATAATTTAAGGCTCATATGGTGGAACAACTTAATTCAATCAAGTCTATTGAACGTGACATTAGTGCTCACTCACTGGAGCAGGACTGTATCACTGCACAATTTACAGGCCCAATTTTCCAACCTTATGGAACAAAAGCTAAGCTTTTGCTTAAAAGGACTAAATTTAAATATCTTGAATCGGGGAAAAGAGCTGGGAAGCTCTTGGCTATCCAACTTAGGCAAGCGGAAACTGCTAGATTTATACCTGGCTTATACTTTGCTAACAAGGGCCAAATAGCCACAGATCCAGGGAAGATAACGGAGGGATTAGGGAAATACTTCCAACACCTCTATGCAGTCAACAGGGAAGAAACACCCACAGAGGAAGAAATTTAAACCTATTTAGACTCGGCTGGGCTACCATGTTTGTCACCTGCTGAAGCCCTCCTTTGAGATCTCACATACAAGCCTGGGAAATTGAGCAAGCCATCAGACAACTTCCTTAGACAAGTCACCAGGACCGGATGGCTTCCCAAGTAACTTATACAAATGCTGCGCATCAGAATTAGCCCCCCTACTCATGGATGTGTTTAATTCCTGGTATGAGAATGGGATAACTGAACATAGTTTCTTAGAAGGCCTTATAGTGGTAATTCCCAAAAAGGGTAAGTACCCACAACTTCCAGAGAATTACCATCCCATTTCCCTCCTTAACTCGGATATCAAAATATTAGCAAAAGTATTAGCTAATAGACTAGGGCCAATTATGGGTAAACTGATAGGCACAGAACAGGTGGGTTTTATGGCAAATAGTTTCTCTAATGATCGTCTGCACAGATTACTACACCTCCTCTCATTGGCCAAAAAGTCAGATATCCCAATGACCCGAATATCTTTAGATGCTGAAAGGCCTTCGACCGGGTCTTTTGGGATTTTCTCTTCCTTGCCCTGGAATGTTTTGGCTTGCCAAAGGAGTTTATCACATGGGCTCATATCTTATATACCTCCCCAATGGCCTGGGTTTGGTGCAATGGTGCACTCTCAGACCCATTCCCATTTTGCCATGGCACCAGGCAGGGCTGCCCATTATCCCCTCTTCCTTTTAATCTGTATCTAGAACCTCTTATATGATGACTGGTCTCTTCCCCATGCCTTAAATGTATTAAAGTAGGAGAACAATGACACCTCTTATCGGCTTATGCCGATGATTTACTATTGCATCTGGAAGAGCCGGTAATAGGTATCCCAGCATTACTAGAAGAGATAGATCTTTTTCCAAGGTTTCTTTTATAAACTGAGTCTCTCAAAAACATAATTTTTCCAATGAATGGAAGGATGCGTATGGTGAAATAGAGGAATTTGGACTGAAGTGGAGTCAAAATCTTTGGCTACTGGGGTATCAAAGTAGCCAGAGAAGTGTCTATCATGGTAAGAGAGAATCTCACAAACTTCATGTCCATACTGAAAACAGATCTTGACAGGTGGGGATCCCTCCCTATTTCATTATGGGGGAGGATCAACACAGTCATGTGCTAGCTGGAATTCTATATCCTATGGGCATGCTGGGGTTTTTCCTTCCCAAGTCCTGGTTCATAAAACAACAGAAATTGCTGAACTCCTATTTGTGGAAGGGGAAAGGAGTAAGACGACCATATTCTAAGCTTACAGCACCCAAGCTTCAAGGGGGTCTTGCCCTACACTCATTTTCTACCTATTACATCGCACATCATATCAGTAAATTAAGTTACTGGCCTCGTACGCTAGAACCACGAGATGCAGAATCATATTTACCTCTCTGGCTAGACATTGAGAGACATTTAACCTCTAAGACCTACTGTACCCTAACATCTGTAGCTTATTCTTCCCTGGAATCAGTCCCTAAAAAACATCCCGATTGATGGTCCATTAGGGCTCTGCACCAAGTGCTAAGGCATCTGGCTTTAGACTGGCACAGGTCCTTAGAACAGTCACTAGTGTGTAATTCTCACCTTAAAATTGGAAATAGACGCATCTCTTCCTCACACTGGCTGCCTTTAATGCATGCTAAAGTTCAGGATATAGCCCCTAAGGGGGACATGCTCCCCTTCCCTCTATTTCAACAGCGCTTCAATGCACATAAGGCATCTTTTCAAATACTGGCAATTAAAGCAAATTCTGGTCTCTTTTCTGGGAGACAGGGGGATATACTCCTCCAAAAATGGAACTCTCCACCCTCTTCCAAGTAGCAGAGCAACACATTCTGTCTTCAGGATATATAAAACACTACAATCCCTAGATTCTCATTTACCACAAGGTATATGCTATTACTGGACTCAAAAACTATCTATTATAGATGATGCTAGCACATGGCAGCAGATTTGGGGTAATACCTATAGACCTATTAAGCAGGACAGACTTCGTTTAGTACAATATAATATTATATACAATTTATATTTCACTCCAGAGTGCCTATATAAAATGAGTAGACTCCCCTCCCCTCAATGTCAGTGATATTCAGCAATGGACGGGGATTTATATCACATGTTATCAACATGCCCAAAAGTCCATAATTATTGGCAAGCAATTAGAAGCTCCCTTGATCCAATGTTAGGGCTTGACCCATTGTTTACACCAGAGATCTGTCTGCTTAATCATTACCCCTCTAATACTCCTAGAATAAGAATGGCACATATAGCTATGATATCTGCTGTAGCCAAATTAACCATCATGAGGTACTGGAAGGAGGAATCCTTGCCATCTGTGATAGAGTGGCATAGAAATTTTATCGGCTCTCGAATTGGAGTGACATATTGCATCGATGGCCAACCAGCTCAAGAGCTATCAAGGCAAATGGGGTCCTCTAGATGCTTTACTTACTGCCTGGAAACCCTAGAGACTAAATCCACTCAATCAGCTCAAGTTATTTCATGGACAGCAGATATCATGATTGGCACAAGGTGATTGGGGATGGGGCAGGGGATGTTTGGTTAGCTTAAAATGCATGTTTTGATCTTTGCTTGTATTCTATTACAGTATGTGTTTAATTTTGTAAACTGACTGGTATTGGCAGTCTTGATACACTATGTTGTAACCCGTCAGTCTTATCCTGACTGCTGTTATTGTGATTCCTGCTGTATACATTATAATGAATAAAACATATTGAATAAAAAAAAATGAACTCAGTGCTTACCCCGCAACAACAGCATTGGGATCATACTTGTAGCAAAACATTTAATGGGCTAGGCCATATGGCCATGATTTACAAATATCCCTTGCAGGACTCAGAGCTTTTTGGTTTATAGTTTTAGACTTCAGCAATACATTGCTATTTGGTTTGCTTAAGCACTCAATCACCTGCAAAAAATGTGCAAAGTAATTGGGCCTACACTGTTTCTGCAGCTGGGTACTCAGTGAAAAACCGGGAGTGCCTTAGTAGAATCTAAGGCTTATTAAAATTAATACCAGTGGGTAAGAAGGTAGTGCCCTCCAGTAGAGATGAAAAGGAACAAGCAGATCTGCTGTGTATATGTGACTTGGGGGTGGGCATTGTTACAGTCTGAGTCTTGATGGGGAATTTGAAGTTCAAGCCCAGAGTAAAGTGTTTAGCTATGCCTAGGAGGATAAATTAAGACCAGCCATGTGTGTGTGTCAGCTGTTCCTGGAATGACCCCATAGACCCAGATGGTACTGTAACATATCAGCTTGCTGCCTAATCCCATTTTCCATCTAGGACCTGTGAGCTAACCCTATAAAAAGCCCTTGTTAATTTATTTGTTTACTGCCTGGATGTATCATATTTATAGAGTACAAGTATTGCCCTTTGTGAGGAGCTGGCATTACACTGCATTGGTTCATGGGTGGAGTGTTCCTGTGGGGAGTTAGGGAGGTACTGCATCCTTGGGGGATGCGCCATACTTAAACTAGGCCCATATAAACTTTTCTCTGTGTGGAGGCACCATGCAATTTATTTAAACCTTCATTATGAACTCTCAATCAGGTGTTTAATGGCCCAGGCCCCTTCTTAAAACCCACAAGGCAGTGGTAGTATCCATTGTAATGCACTAATACAAACTTTTAAATGTATTTCACAGAAGCACTTGAATGCAAAATTTGCTGCCAATCTTTCTGACTCAGTCACTGGGGCCCTGAACTGAAATACATCTGATTAGTCAATGAGGACTTTTCCCAAACACATAAATGTATTTCACAACAGCACCCTGATGTACAATTTGACGCACACCTGCCTGATACATTCACAAAGGCCCTACACTGAATACTGCTGGTAATGGACAGAGTGTGAATTCAATGTCCACTTTCACAACAGCAGTCAGGAATCTGGATTAGACATTGTCCATGAGTGAAAGAGGATAAAGTCCAACATAATACATTTTAATTTCTTTAATTATTAAACTCTTCTTTAAAATCAAGATAATTAAAGGGCACTCTTCACAGTCTGCTGCATGCTGTACATGCCAGTAAAGGCCTTACAGCTCTGCAGAAAGTCTCAATGCAGCCTTTTAAAAACTTGAGCACAAAATGCAAGTCAAAAGTACCAAAACATGTGAAAATATGGTCATTCAAACTTCTCCCTGAGACTAAGTACCCCTAGTAATGAGTGTTTTGAATGATTTTGCTGAGTTTTGATTAATTTCTTTTACATTTTATATCTTCTACTTCATTGAATAGATACAATTTCCCTGTAAGAAACAAGCTGCATGTCAGTTGACACTGCCAACCAGTGTTGGCTACACCAAACCAGAACAGGATGTGAACCCTAATGAATGTAGAATGAAAAGTGAAGGTGAAAAACATCTGTGCCAAACAAGTGAGCAACAGGAGAAAGAGAGCACTATGGTTCTCAAAAGAGGTAGCTGAAAAGGTTAAGGCTGAAAGGGGGGCATTTTGAGGGTATAAGGAGTTGCAGAGGGAGGGGTTTAAGGAGATGTATAAGGGGAAACAGGGGGAAGTAAGGGAAAGTAGGAAAGAGTGTTTAGGCACAAACTGAAGAGAGAATGATCCAGGAGGTAACAAAAGGGAGCAAGGCATTTTTTTTGGCATGTAAGCAAAACAAGGAAGACCAGGAGAGAGAGATTGTAAGGTTAAAAAGGCAAGGGAGGAACTGTGCAGAGGGGGACCAGGAAAAGGCAGACATCCTGAACAAATACTTTTTTTAGCATTCACAGTAGAAGGAGAAGGGGAGAGGCCACAAAAAAGTAATAGGAATTATGCAAGATAGGCTCCAACTCATGCAGTTCCAGATTCTGCACAATTTATGTTATACTCCTCAAAAAATGGCTAAATTTGGTATTGCTTCTTCTTCTAGCTGTATAAGGTGTGCCCAGGGTGAGGGTAATTTACTGCACATCTTCTGGCTCTGTCCCAAGATAGCTTCATTATGTTCACAAGTTAAGCAGAGAGTAGATCCCCTGTTGGGTCCCAATGATTTGTTTTCGGCAAAATTTGCCTCTTAGGAGACTATTCTGAAATCCCAATAACCATGCGTAAATATCATATGGCATTAATATCCATATCAGTTAAAAAATTAGTACTTAGACATTAGAAAGATAGTGAGGAGATATCATATGCTGAATGGTTGAGGAAGCTCCTGGCTAATCTTAGAGTGGAAAAAATGATAGCCAGTCTTTAGAACAGAATGACTAGATTTAATAAAATTTGGGCCCCATTACTAACCCTTTATTCTCTCAAATGACATAAAGTAACGGGCTTTCAGGTGTAGGGATATGAATTGAGCAAGTTCTGGGCATGCAAACCTGGGAGGAAGGGGTGGTGGGGGGAAGAAGATATTACAGGGTTTTTTTTTTTTTTTTTTTTAGTGAACTTTGTGTTTGGTTGGGGGGATGGGGGTAAGGGGGAAAGGAAAGGGGCTTATGTTTTTTCCGAAAGCATCTGATCACTTTCTTTGTATCGTGTGACAAGCTGTTTATTGTATGTTGAAAACTTTAATAAACTTTGAATGGAAAAAAAAAAGTAACAGGAGCTCTGGAACGGGGAGCTGGACACTAACCCTTTTTCAGAGGAGAGTGCCATAAAGGGACTTGCTAATCTTAAAGTGGACACAGCAGTGATGCCAGATGGGATGCACCCAAGAGTACTGATGGAAATCAGAGAGGTACTGGCTACACCTCTGACAATCCTATTTAGCAGTTCACTGGAAACAGTGTTTCCAGAGGTCCAGAGGAGGGCAAATGTAGACCCACTTCACAAAAGTGTGATAACAGGTAGGAGGCTGGAAATTATAGGCCACTCAGCTTGACATACAGTAGATGGTGAAAAGGTTAAGGGAAACTCTGCTGAAGAAAGGATTGTGACATATCTTTCATCCAATGGGTTACAAAACCTGAGGAGGCATGGGTTCATGGGGGGGGGCACATCAAACAAATCAATGTGACCTAGGAATGAGATCAGTGTGGAGCAGTGGACATGGCTTACTTACATTTCAGTAAGGCTTTTGACAGTGTTCCACATAGGTGACGAGTAAGCAAGTTGACTAGCTGAAGAGAGGGTTCAAAGGTGGTAAACTAGAGAAGAAATTGGTTAGGGGATAGGCAACAGAGTGTGGTGGTAAACAGAGTTCACTCCATGGAAGGGATGGTGACCAATGGGGTACTTCAAGGATCAGTGCTGGGGCCAGTCCTCTTTAATGTCTTTATAAGTGACACTGCAGAGGAGCTGGAAGTGGAGGTCTGCTTATTTTCAAATGTCACCAAAATCTGCAATAGGGTAGACACTACAAGGAGGTGAAAAGGATGAGAAGAGTCCACAGAAAACTAGAGAAGTGGTCAAGGGTATGGCAGCTGGGTTTCAATGTCAAAAACTGCAAAATAATGTACTAAAGGAGTGAAAACACAGGGGCAGAGTTTCAAATGGGAGGAGTGGTTTTGATGACCACCAAGCAGGAAACAGACCTGGGGATAATCATATTGGATTATGTAAAGTGGCTAGTCAGTGTAACAAGGCAGTTGGGAGGGTTAGTGGGATGCTGGAGTGCATAGGAAGGGTACCACAAGCAGAAAGAAGGTAGTGTTGCCACTGTATAGCTCACTGATAAGACCCACCTAGATTACTGTGTCCTGTTCTGGAAACCACATCTCTGGAATGACATAGATAGAGTGGAGGTGGTCCAGAAGAGGGTGACTAAAATGGTGCAGTCTGAACCAAAAGTCCTAGGATGAGAGACTTAAGTACTCTGCTATGTACAGAATGGAAGAGAGGATGGAGGGGGATGTTATATAGACCTTTAAATACCTCACTGGGTAAATAAGGGTACAGTATGGAAGTATTTTTCTGAAACAAAAGAGCTCAAGAACAAGGGGGCATGCTATGAAGCTAGAGGGGGTAGTCAGGAGAGATGTGAGGAAGTGCTTCTTTACTGAAAGAATGGTGATTCTTGGAACAGTCTTCCAGCAGAGGTGGTGGGGACAAAAACAGTGGTGGGGTTCAAACATGCATGGAATAGGTATAAGGGAATCTTAGTGGAAAGGAAGGGAGGAGAGCAAAAGAGCCAAAGATTAGTTAGGGTCTGTAGTGATACTGTTGGTAGGAAAAAATGGGCAGATTGGATGGGTCACGCAGTCCTTATCTGCCATCAAATTCTATGTTTATACGAATCCAGTGTAGTGTAGGGGGATTTCATGTCTGCAAAGTGCTATAAGCCTCTGACATGCTACTCATCAAGTGCTAGGCGCAGGAGACCCCAAGTAGCATCTGTAGGGATTTCAGAGGAATGAGGAGCATCTGGATGATCTGTGGTATGGTGAGGGCTGCCAAGCGAGCTGGGCATGCATGCCAGAGTGGATGAACAATAGATAGAAGGCATACTATACTCATCAAGCCAAATGAGGAGAGAGTACAGAGGATGTAAACATACAGCAGCAAAGTGCAAAATGGAGTTTAGGAAAACACTGTACTCTATTGTCATTTAAATTATGTAAATGGGCTATGACTGGCAAAATGGGACAAATTGTGTGCAGAATAAACATAATTCACCCTGTGGTGCCCTGCATGAAGTGCTCCACATAGCAAAGTGATCTTCACCAGGCAAAATCAATGCAAAGTGACCTTTTACCGACAAGGTGCCACTTTGTTTAGCCCTTCCCTTGTCATGATTCCAAAATAGGCACCTTGACAGCAAAGTGCCACTTGCAGAGTTCTGTTCTCTTAAAGGTGGTTTCTATACTCCTTCTCATAGAATCCTATATAACCATCCAACACTGTCCTAACCAGTATTAGTAAAGATGACTCCCCTTTCTCCCTACTCTCCCATCAACCATATCAAAATCATAAATAAAATAGCCCATCTCCCACAGCACCCAAAAATCACACCCAGACCCCAACCCACTCGGTACCCAATAATCTCTCCCAAATCTTGCCAAAAATATAAAATAACACCCGCATTCTAACCCACACTACATCCAACCCACCCTCCATCCCCCATGGCACCTAAGAAAAAAGATACAAGATTTCCGTGCCCACCTAGAAAGGATAGCAACTAGCAAAGATTCTCCTCTCAGCACCCCAGCCAACTGCTACCTTAAGTACTACAGTAGGAGTACAGGCTGATAGTAACAAACTCTAGCTAGAGCTGATACAACTGTGGTGAGCTGCCAAATGACCAAAGTTACACGTGTGCATAGAAAGTTTTGAACACCCTAGTGTAACTCGTCCATTTTTTTGAGTTGTTTCACCAAATTTTCAACATGGCCTCATGAACAGTGCCACTGTCATTTCGTTCACTTGTCAGGAAAGGTGATTTTGCAGAGTGACTGTGCCATTCTGTGCCACAGGTGTAAAATCATGTTTCAGGCAGGATGTAAAAAAAGACATCTGTACTGTTAATAAGGAGGTGTGCAAAAATGGTAATGTTGAAAATCTGGAGTGAAAATGTTAAAATTGGCGAAGTTAAGAACATGTGTAGAAACTGCACAATGCACGCTTAACACAGTCATTGTTGGAAGTTTTCACCAAATTTGCAACATGAGCTTTTTGGGACCCCACCTCATGAACAGTGCCACTGTCATTTTGTTCATTTTCCCAAAGATGATTTCACAGAGCACCCGCTCCATTCTGTGCCACATGTGCAAAAACACATTTTAGGCAGGATGTGAAAAATGACAGCTGTACTATCAGGAGGTGTGCAAAAATAGCAATGTTGAAAATCTGGAGTGAAAATATTTAAAATTTGCAAAGTTAAGAGTATGTGTATAAACTACACAATGCACGCTCATACACAGTCATTTTTTGGAATTCTTTCATCAAATTTGCAACATGAGCTTTTTGGGACACCATCTCATGAACAGTGGCACTGTCATTTCATTAATTGGTCCCAAAAGGTGATTCCATGCAGCTACTATGAAATCACCTTTCGGGACTGAGTAACAAAAAGACAGTGACAGAGTTCACGAGGTGGGGTGCCAAGAACTCCATGTTGAAAATGTGGGGCTAAAAGTCCTAAAAATGGCTGATATATCAACATAAGTTGAAAACCCCATTGACTGCCATTATACCACACTTACCTTTGATTCTTCAGTTTGTGATTTGACTTTGAAGAGTGCAGACATGTCCCAGTCCAGAGAAGATGACAGCACTGACCTCCGGAGGAAAGTACTATATGGTGTAAGGTGGAGTAAGGGGAGGTGGGTGCTCAGTAGTAGGGTAGGGGTGGGAGAAGGAGACTGGAGTGACGACAAGGGGCCATTTTCTTTTACAGGTAAAACAAAAATATGCCAGGGGACAATTTTCTTTATTTACAGGAAAATAAAGAAAAAACCGTAATGTTGGGCACACTGGGGTGGGCTTCCAGTGTGCCATATGAGTTGGGGGTACATGATGCTGACACGGGGATTGTGCACCCTGATGTTGGTGCAGGACATTGAATGTAGGGAGTGGGGAGGACAGCAGCAGTGGGAGGGAGCTGGAGGGTTTTATTTGATGCTGGGAGGGAAACAGAGTATTTTATTCAGTGCTGGGAGGGAACAGAGGAAGTGGGGAGGGCAGGAGCAGTGGGAGAGTGCAGGACGAGTGCAATCTACAAGATGGCAGTGGCGACGCAACTGTGCATGTGTGGTATTTGCGCATGCGTAGTTGGGTTGAGTGGCATTCTGCCATTCAAAAGATGGTGGAGCCAGCAGAACTGCACATGCGCAGTTCTTCTCCCAGAATGCGGAAGTAACAGCTGAAATAGTGCAGCAGTTACTCCATAACAGCCGATTGTGGCAGAGTGTTATAAGCTCCATAGGCCGTTCAGAAGGATACTTCCAAAAGTCCAATGGAAGGTGCCATGGTCGCTGTTTTAAGGCAAAAAATCTCAAAACCGCTGTAAGCTCTATGCACAGCTGTAAAAAACAGTTGATTGATATGCGTGCATGATTCCATTCCTTCAGATGATGCCTAGCCAAGGTGGCAAGAGGAGGATCTGTGCTGGTTGCTGTCCCCTCTCACAGGGATTCAAAACTTATATCCTTTTTTTCTTGGGTGACATGAGGGGGTGGAGAAAGGATTGGGGTTGAGAGGATGTGTGGAAAATTGGGGTATCATTGTCTAATTTTGACTATTGTTAGGGGAAGGAGCATATGATTATGATTTGCTGAGTCGGAGGGGTAATGGTTGATTAACTGATGATTTTGCCATGGCAGGGAGGAAAGACTGTGGTGGGGCATGCTGTTCAGTGAGTGGTAGGAAATGGGGAGCAATATTATTGATACTGATAAAGGTTTGGGGGAGGAGGATGATACAGGTTTTTATGACAGAAAGGAACCACCTTTTTAAACCAAAGTCTATGCCTGTGCTGCAGAGGGTGAGAGCTACCAGCCACATAGAAACATAGAAACATAGACTTTGACGGCAGAAAAGGACCACTTGGCCCACCCAGTCTGCCCATTTCCCTACCTACTGGATAAGCTGCAGATTCTAGTTAACCAACAGCCTGCTTCCTGCAACCCCGCACTATAATTGCTTCGTGTCTGTCCCAAGCATGTTTGAATTCCCCCACTGTTTTAGACCCAACGACCTCCTCAGGAAAGCTGTTCCATGTATCCACCACTTTCTCCATGAAAAAGATTTCCTCACATTACCCTGAGCCGTCCCCCTCTATCTTTAAACTGTGCCCCTTGTTCTTACACATCTCTTTTCTGAAAGATGCTACCCTCCTGGACTTTGTTGATTCCTTGAGGTACTTGCCTACCTACCTCTCTTTTTTTCGTGTTCCTATATGCTGATAAAACTCCCATTTCCAGTCCCAAGATTCACCCTCAAAATGCCTGCTAGGTCCTATAATCTACATATTACTCCTGATGTGTCCATTGCCTTCTGTCTCACAGATTAATAGTTTTAATGTGCCTGTACATATGTATATTGTTATATATTAGCACTTATGTCATTGTATTACTGTTTATGTTACCACTGTCATTGTATTACTGTTTATGCTACCCTTGTCAATGTATTAACACTTGCACTTCTTGACCACTCAGGTCCATCTTGTTAATGAGCTATGCTCAATGATGTTCGCCTGATTAAATAAAGATTTTGATTGATTGATTGATTGACTTGAACGTTTCTATCATGTCCCCCCTGGCCCTCCTTTCATCAAGGGTATACATATTAAGCTCTCTCAGTCTCTCTTCATATGGTTTCTGATGTAGACCCTGCACCATTTTAGTTGCCCTCCTCTGGACTGCTTCCATCCTGTCTATGTCCTTGCGTAGATGAGGTCTCCAAAACTGCACACAGTACTCCATATGGGGTCTCACCAACTGTCTGTATAGAGGGATAATCACTTCCCTTTTTCTACTTGTGATGCCCCTTTCTATGCATCCCAGTATCCCCCTGGCTCTCCTTACTGACTTCTCACATTGCTTACCAACCTTTAGGTCATTTGATTTAACTACTCCCAGGTCCCTTTCCATTTTTGTTGTTGTTAGTACCCCCCCTGCTATTGTGTACTCTTCTCCTGGGTTTTTGTTTCCCAGGTGCATTACTTTGCACTTCTTTGCATTGAATCTAAGTTGCCATATGTCTGACCATTCCTCCAACCTTGCCAAGTCCTTCTCATCTTTTCTACCCCTCTTGTGTATCAACTCTGTTACAGATCTTTGTGTCATCTGCAAAGAGGCATACCTTTCCTCCAGACCCTCTGCAGTGTCACTTATAAAGATGTTAAAGAGGATTGGACCCAGTACTGAGCCCTGAGTACTCCACTAGTAACCCCTTTCTTGGAATGTGTTCCATTCACTATTACCTTCTGTGTCCTGTTGTGCAGCCAGTTCGCTACCCAGGCTACCACCCTGGACGCACTCCCAGGCTGGCTAACTTGATTATTAATCTTTTATGAAGGGACTGTGTCAAATGCCTTGCTAAAGTCTAGGTAGGCCATATCCACAGCCCTCCCTGGTCTATTACTTTGGTCACCCAGTCAAAGAAATCAATTAGATTAGTCTGACATGACCTTCCTGCTGTAAATCCATGTTGCTTTGGGTCCTGTGCCCGCTGGCCTCTAGGTGCTCAACAATTCTTTCTTTCAGAAGTGATTCCATCATTTTCCCTACCACTGAGGTCAAACTTACAGGTCTGTAGTTTCCTGCTTCTGCCTTGCTCCCACTTTTGTAAAGGGGAATCACATCTGCCCTCCTCCAGTCCTCAGGTACCACCCCATCCTGCCATGATTTGTTAAAAGTGTGGTCAGTGGTGTCACTAGGTCCCCCTTAGTTCTTTTTAGGATTCTGGGGTGAATCCCGTCAGGCCCCATTGCTTTGTCCACCTTGAGTTTTAGGAGTTCTTTCAGGACTCTTTCTTCTGTGAATGGACTGGTATCAACCCCCTACCCAGAGTGCTTTATTGTCTGGTTTAGGTAACTGCTCCTCATCTTCTTTTGTGAATACTGAGCAAAGTATTCATTCATATCTCTGCCTTTTTACTGTCTCCCTCTGCCCACCTCCCCTCTCCTTTATTAATCTTCACTATCCTCCTTAACCTTTCTATGCTCCTTAATGTACGTATAAAAGGTTTTATCCCCCTTTTTGACCGAGTTGGCTATTTTTTCCTCGGTTTGTGCCTTTGCCATTCTGACTGCCTTTCCTACTTCTTTCTGCTTTAATTGATACAGTTCCCTGTCGTGCTCCCTCTGAGATTCCTTATACTTTTTGAATGCAGCCTTTTTCTCCTTAACCTTCCCTGCCACCTCTTTTGAGAACCATAGTGGTTTTTTACTCCGCTTTGTTTTCTTTATTTGTTTTACACAAAGACTTGTTGCCTCTATGATGGCAGTTTTGATTTTTCTCCATTGTTCTTCCACCCCTCCTATTTGGCCATTTGCTAGTGCATTCTTCAGGTGTTCACCCATTTTGCCAAAGTCAGCCCTTCTAAAGTCC
The DNA here is from genome assembly GCA_016271365.2 of Neoceratodus forsteri. Classification (NCBI taxonomy): domain Eukaryota; kingdom Metazoa; phylum Chordata; order Ceratodontiformes; family Ceratodontidae; genus Neoceratodus; species Neoceratodus forsteri. Next base: position 814,855,422 of record CM057454.1, read on the forward strand.
AGTATCCTTGTTTTTGTATGGCTTATCTCCATGGTTGTGCTCATTGTGAAGCACACTGTGCAGTGGTCGCTTGTTCCCAGATGTCTACTGACTTCTAAATTTGCGATCCTCTCTCCATTTGAGAGTACCAGGTCTAGTATTGCTCCCTCTGAGTGGGTTCCAGCACTAGCTGTCTAAGATCTGCCCCCTGCAGGGCATCGGAATGACCCTGCTCTTGGATGTGGCTGCAGTACATGTCCTCCAGTTAACATCTGGCATATTCAGGTCCCCCATCAACAGTATCTCCCCTTTTTCAGCCATTTTGAGAATGTCCTCTATCATTTTCTTGTCCATTTCCTCCCCTTGAGACGGGGGTCTGTATACAACCCCTGTGCAGATTGTGATGCCATTCCCCATCTCCAAGGTAACCCAGAGTGCATCTTGTCCTCCCCCTTTACTTTTTAGTTCTGTAGCTTTGATCCCTTCCCTTATGTATAGAGCTACTCCACCTCCTCTTTTGCCTTCCCTGTCCCTTCTGTAGATTGTGTACCCTGGTATGTTGACATCCCATTCATGGTTCTCGGTGTACCATGTTTCTGTGACTGCCACAATATCCAATTGTTCATCTTCCATCAAAGCTACTAGCTCAGAAAGCTTGTTTCCCAGACTACGGGCATTAGTAGTCATTGCCCTCCATTTAATGTTGGCTTGATCCTTTTTCCCCATCCCTGCTCTTATTGCTCTTATCTATTTTACCATTTACCCCCATCCTGCCCTGTGTTGAGCTCTGTACCTCAGTGTTTACCCTACTACCTGCCCTGTTTTGTGGGGGGAGGCTTGACTTTTCCTGCCTTTTATCAGTACCTCCCCCCTTATCTAGTTTAAAAGCTTGCCAAGGAAGCATTTAAACCTGTCACCTAGGAGCTTGGTCCCCTTTGTGGACAAATGCAGACCATCATACCAGTATAGACCTTTATCTCTCCAGGTGGACCCCAGTCCCCAATGAAGCCAAAGCCTTGTGCTCTGCACCAGTTTGCAACCATTCATTAAACTGCATGGTGCAGTACCCTAGCCTCATTCCTGCCATGGACTGGTAGCACCTCTGAGAAGGTTACTGTGCTTGCTACCCATCTGAGGCCCTCCCCAACTCCACAAATTCATTCTGCACTGCACTGATCCCATGCTTAGCTAGGTCATTTGTCCCAAGGTGGACAATGATATCTAGTTCTCTCTCCTGTGATGCTGCTTCTACAATTGTGAGGATTCGCTTCTTGTCCCTCCAAGCCATGGCACCAGGCAGGCAGCTTACTTCCTTCTCTCCCTTCTCCAGTTCTACCCCCCTAACAATTGAGTCCCCTATCAGTAGCTGTGTCCTTCCCCTGTGGTGTCCCTTGCCACACTTTTGTGGGTCTCCCTCGTGGATGTCCTCAGCATTCTTCTGGGTCTCCACTGAGGGTGCCATCATAGAGGAACCTTGCTCTGCCAGAATGGCATCTGATTTGTGTAGAGGTACAACTGGTGGGCTTCGCCTCTGGTCCACCACCTGCACCCTCCCAGAACCCACTGTGGTCCTACTGCTCTTCATACTCCGAAACCTCTGACTCAGTGGTTGTGGCAGTGGTGCTCTTTGGGAGGGGGAGGCCTCCTTAGTCCTTGCTAGTTCAGCCTGGAGGTGGGCAACCTCCTCTCTCAGAGCTGACAGTTGCCTACAAATATGACAGCAACTCAGTTTCCAGAAGGTTTACCGGAAAACTGCTGCCCCACAGCCAGTGCATTGCACCACTCCCCACATGTCCCACTCCCTTATTCTATACAATATGTAATTATATATGTATTATTATTTGTTTTGTGTAACTACTCTTTATGCACATCCCCCTTCTTGAGCCATAGCCAGCTTCCCTCATGCTCATTTAGAAGCTGTGTTGCTTTTCTGTAGCAAGAGGCTCTAGTCTTTCCCCCTTTCTCTGCACATTTGTCTTCCACTTTTCCTTTGTGCTTTTGGGCTTTCTGTTTTATTTGTGCCTTCAGTGGCTTTCTAGGTCAGTATTTTTTTTTCTGTTTTTCCTGGCTGCAGCTTGTGCTTCCTTCTTTCTGTTGGTCAGCTACATGTGTTGCGCTCCTGTCCTCATATAACTCCTGTGTTTCTTTCTGCTTTGATACTTAGTGTGCTTACTACTTTCCACAGTATGTCCTATATACTGTATGTCATTCTGCTGCTTTGGCTTCTGCTATTTCAAGCATTTCCATTTTGCTGTTTATAGCAGGACATTTGCAAACCTTTCAGTTCAAATGCATTCATCCTCAATTTCTTTTACCTGGCTTCCTAGAAAAACAACCACTCCCATTCTTGCTCTGTCATTTTAAATAGTTTAGTCAGTCAGTCTGTTTCAGCATTTACTACCTAGTCTCAGTGTGTATTTTATTTATTTAGTTTTTGTTGACGGGTAAGTGCGCTGAGCCAACAAGTGACTATTTTCAGGCACGACCCGGAGAGTACAGTTACAGAACACAGTGATACATAAAGATTACACAAAGCAGGATACATTTACAGGATACATAAGAAATTACACAGGGCAGGATACATTTGCAAGGACAAAGTCACACAGTGTAGTCAAGCATAGCAATAAGGATAAAATTACATGTATTCAGTTGTTGAGAACTAGGGGAGAGTGGTAGGGGACAGGTGTAAGGGTAGGGCAGGAGAGACGGAGACAGGGGTGGTAGGCGAATAGCAAAAAGGGAGAAACAGAGAGAGGTTAAGGCACCAAGCGGCATTAAGCGAGAAGGTTACCACCTGTGGCGGGACAGTGGAACCGGAGTCGGCAAGAGAGATGGAGAGGTCGGGGAACAGGACAGTGAAGCTATGGGTGCAAAAATAGAGAGAGGGAGAGAGGGTGATGCAGGGGAGGACGGTGGGGGACTAGGTGCAAGGGTGAGGAGGGATTTGAACTAAAGGAATGGGGAGGGAAGGGTAGGGTGGGAAGGGCAGGGTATAGGGGAAAAAGGATGAAGGCACGGAACAGATAGGGAAATGAGTGGGGTAGGGAGATAGAGTGCACCTAGTAAGAGCAGCGCGAACAGAAGAAGGGAGGAGGACAAGAGGCGCAGGCGTGAAAACGGCATTGGCGGGGTAGAGTAGTAACCTGCGGCCGAGCAGGTGGAACTACGAGACGGCAGGAGAGAGAGGGGAGTCACGCAAACTGGTGGGAGGCGGGATAAAATAGGAGAGGGAAGGGGGTGAGGACTGAGCATAGGGAGAAGAGGGAAGAATAAAAGAAGGAGGGGAAAGCTGGCAGGGAGAGGGGCAGAAAGGTGAAAGAAAGGTAGGAAGGGTGGCGGCAAGTTACGGCATTAGCGGTACAAGGTAGCAACCTGTTACGGGCAGTGGAACCAGAACGGCAGAGAGGGGATGGAGGGCGGTTAGAGGGGAGGAGGGGCAAAGAGCAGGAGAGGAGGGGCAGGAAAAGGGAGGGGGTAATGACAGGGGTACTGGAGAAATGGCTAAGTGGGAAGGAAGAGAGCGGGCTGGGAAAGTAAGTGTTACAGGAACAGAGGTGCAGGATAAGGAATGAAGGTGGGGGAAAACAGCTCAGAGCGAGGGCAAGCTAAGTGACTATATATATATATATATATATATATATATATATATATGTATATATATGGCATTCTGCCATTCCTGCTGAGGATTAGTTTACCTTTCATTTTGACCTTAATCTGCATTCAAATTTTAGTACCTTTTCAGTCATTGTATTTTTCATCAGTATCAGTCATTCCATTCAGCAGTCATTATTCAGTTCACTGACCTACACAGCCAGTATAGTGTTATGCTTATGAAACTGTGTTAGTTTTGGTTGTGGCCGTTTGCACTCTCTATTCCAGAGGAATTACCACCCTGTAGGGGTACAAAAGCAAGGACCTCTCAGAGAGGGTTCTGCCCCTAGAGGTGCCACGGGATGATTCCCATGGCTAAAGGTACCTTAGGAATCCCCCTAAGGAGAGAGCCCTGCCACTGGAGGAGGAGGAGGGGAGGATGGTGGGGCAAAGACAAAATGCTTCACAGTGAGGCTGAGAGGAACTGCTTATATAGCTCAGGAAGTGGGAGCGACTGGCTGCTTGGTCACTGAACTACAGGCGAAGCCTTTCAATTCCCTGACCTACGCAGCCAGTATAGTGTTCTGCTTATGTAACTGTGTTAGTTCTGGTTGTGGCCATTCGCACTGTCTATTCCAGAGGAATTACCACTCTGTAGGGGTATGAAAGCAAGGAACTCTCGGAGAGGGTTCCGCCCCTAGAGGTGCCATGGGATGGTTCCTGTGGCTAAAGGTACCTTAGGGATCCTCAAAAGAAATGTAGTATCATCCCTAACATGAGGCAACATGATGCGTATGAGCAAGCAGTAACAGTGACGAGAAGCAGTAACTGCAACATAGTAATAGAGAAGAATAGCGATGGCTTGCATTGAGAGAGGGATCCCTAAGGAGAGAGGAACAGCAGGACATCCTCCACCTCCATCCAACAATGGAACCTACCTAAGGAAACTAGGGGAAACAACTATGCTAACTAAATGTTATGACCTGAAGCAACAGAGGAGAGAAAAAAAACCCTTTGAGGAGGAAATCTCTGGGGATCCAAGGCCAGGTTGCCTTCCTCCAGGCTTGGTAAAATGTATTTAGTGATGGCTCTGCAGCTGCAATTTGGAAAACCCAATTAAAGGGAGGTGGAAAATATTCCAATTTGGAGGAAGGCTCTCACTCAAACCTTCTAGTGGAATGTTGTGGAAGGTTGCTAGAAAACTCTGCAACAATACGAGCATCCAAGGCGCAGGAGGAGAGCAACAACTGCTGAGGCACTCACCTGGCCTACCCACCCTAACTCAAACCAGATGAACCAGACGCAGTCGTGGGGAGAATGCAGTGAAAGTGCCTTGCTAGGGAAACCACTAAAGTCATTGGCAACCGTTATAGTGGAACACTAGCACCAAAGGAGATCGTTGTAACTACCCTTCACTGCCAAACTTAAATTCGACACCAGGAGCTGCTGTCACGTAGCAGGCAGCTAAAGCCAAGCCTGGGGCAAGGACATTCCCAGCTATGGGCCAGGTGAGAAGGATCCTGCCCCAAGTTGGACAAGCTCGATGATGTAGACTAAATGCAGATCGAGACTATCGGCTGCAGGAACCTGCACCAGATTAGAATGGCTGGCGTGCTCCAGAATTGATTGAGAGCTGTAAAGCTGGTGAGCTGAATGAGCACGACATGCTGAGATCATAATGAGCATTGAGTGCTGAGACCTTGCAAGGTCGAACGCAGATTGAGAGCAGTAGAATCCCAGGCTGAAGCCGAGGGGATGGCACTAGGCATGAAGCAATGGTTTGCGTAAGCAAGGAGCAATGGTTGCATAAGCAAGTGTGGACCTGATATGTCAGTAAGCAGTAGTAGTAACAGGTGGACCTGCATAACAACTGTATAGCAAGTAAACAGCACTGAGTTAGGGGCAAGCCAGCCAGACATAAATAGCCAAATCAAGGTGACAAACTCTGAGGATTTTCAGCGGCAAAGACAGAATGTAGAACAGAATTAATTAACCACATATGCCACGACCCCTCAAACACCTCCCAGTCCCCGCCGTAGGACAAACAAGGAAGCGATGAAAGGCAGAGAACCACATGCAGATATAAAAGCTAATTTAATAGCCTCAGCAGGGGTTTCAGCTAACCTCAGAGTAAACAAGGTACAATAGGAATGGGTATAAACAATGCAGCAGCTGGAAGCAAGTAGGCCTGTACAGCAGTAGTAAATAAATGAGTACCCTGAGTTGTAAGTGCAAATAAAGGAGGCATAATGCTCTTAAGCATTGTCAACAGGCAGTGCAATGAGATTGCAGCAATGAGGTAAGTAGAAAAGCATGAGTCAGCTGTATAGCTAGGTTCAAGTAATCTGAATCAGGCGAGAGCAATAAAATATTCCTCATGGACCAGCTATAGTTCAGTAACTGAAGCTAGCATTATGAGCTCTGAATAGCAGTATGCTAGGAGCCTAGAAACCCACCTCCCAAAAGGAAGGAAGCATATACAGCAGAAGGCAAAATACAAACTAAAGCAGGAAAACAAACACAGATGCCCTGCAGAGACAAGCGGGGGGGGGCTCCAACCAGGGAGGCCCAAGCAGCTCAGGGAACAAACCAGCAGAGCCTTCGGCTGCAAAGACAAAATGCTTCACAGTGAGGCTGAGAGGAACTGCTTATACAGCTCAGGAAGTGGGAGTGGCTGGCTGCTTGGTCACCGAACTACAGGCAAAGCCTTTCAATAAGAATCTTGCCATCAGGGTTCTCCCTGTAGGTAGAAAGCTCAAACTTCAATTGAAGTCTCCATCTTAAGGGTGATTCCCTTATCTCATATGGAGCTCCTTCTCTGTAGGCCGCCAGTATCCTGCAGCATCTTCTGGCAGTCCAGCACTCTGGGAGAGGCTTTAGCCTTGCAGCATTTGGTCAGCAGCACCACTAGGGTCTGCATTTAAGACTTCATCTGCCGGGACCGGCCCGGTGGCGCTGAGGGTTGAGGCACTGGATGCCACACCTCGCGCTACGCCGGCGACCCGGGTTCGGGAATGAACTCGGGTGGCGAGGTCGGCAGGGAGAGGAGGATTGGCGTCCCAACGGATGCTCTCCTCCCTCAGGGTGGGAACTATGAACGCCCGGCGTTTCTACACCTCCCCAGCCGTGGCACCCCATAACAGAGGGATGGAGGCGTTCGCTCAACGGAGTCGGGAGGGGGATGCCGCCGACGCGATGAGGGCTCTGGCGGCGCCAGCACGCCATCTCCGGGACGACGCCCCAAGCCGCTCACGTCCCTAGGGGTAGGGGACGTAAGGAGAAACGGAAAACCCTCCGGCAAGCCCTAGATGAAGGCCGCCTAAGTCCACCGGACCACCTGCAGGACAGACCCCATTGTGCAAGGAGAGGAGGATAGGCACTCTAGGGGAAGATCCCCAAGGTAGGCGAGGGGAGACATGAGCGGACGGAAGGAGGGGGCTCAGGAGGTAGTAAGGAGGGATAAAGAAAGAAAGTAAAAAAAAAAAAAAAAGACTTCATCTGCCAGAGGGTGGGCACCTTAGCTACAGGGTTGGTTCCTTTAGCTGTGCAGATCACATCAGCAGGACCTCTAAAGCTCTTCTCCTGTTCTTGCCTTCAGTCCACCTAGTCTCATTCCATATCCCCTTGTTTTAGTTTCCATTCAAGGAATGGCCTCTTACCGTCTCATGGCTCGGTTATGACCTTTCAGCAGTTGCTACTGTCCTCATTCCACATTTTGATGGGTGGGCCTCCTTTACAGCGAACATCCTTTAGCTGCTGAGATCGACTTGTAGCACCCCACAGCATTATCCCAGTAACAAGACACAGAGAGAGTTACCCCTCAAAAAACTTCCTCTTCATTTCAAAGTCCAAATTAGCATTCTGAGCTGTAACAAAAATAAGTTCCCATGCCAGGAGAAATGGCAGCCAAGGCCATGGATCCCAGAGATTTCTCCACCGTTTTTTGTTTTCTCCTGAGTGTGAAGGTCATAATGTAGTGTGTGTGTATATATATATATATATATATATATATATATAATTTAAGTGTAGCATTTACCTTAGCAGTAGGTTTGCCACCATGCAGCTGAATTGTGGTTCTGTTACCCCTAAATCCTGTTGTTCCGTCTCTCCTTGTTGAAGTCACACCTGTCTGCTATCAGTTATCAATTTCTGTCAGTTATTGCTCCAGTCAGCCTTTCTCTTTTATCAGTCATCACTACTTGCTGCCAGTCAGTACTTCAGTCAGTCTCTGTGTTCACCACCAGCTGTGCCTCACTTTGGGTTCCTTCCTAAGGTACCTTAAGCCTAAAGGAATGATGTTCATGTGGCACCTGTAGAGGTTGAACCCTCCTCAAGAAGGTTCCTTTACCTTCATGGTACCCTAACAGCATGTTAGCCTCAATGGGCCAAAGTATCCACCTATAACCTTTCTTTACAAGAGTATCCTTTACAGGATACAGGTGTGCTCATGATAAAATGACCTCTCTAAGGGCTCCAGAGTGTAATTGAATAAAACTTTGAATTAGTGTCTTCTTGTTATCCCCAAGTGAGAGGAATAAATCGGTAGTAGGATCTTTAGTAATTGATGGGATTCATGCATCCAAAAATACCTTAGGGGTACTTCCTTTTTGCACAGTAACGTTCAAAGGAATATCTCCTTCAGTTTATTTCAGGTAGGAATGAATGCTCTTTGAATTCAAATTTAAATAAGAGTTATTAGACCCTTTCATCCCAGTTTGTGTTAAATGTGTTACTTGCAGTTTAGGGGTAGAGGTGGCAATATGTATATCGGAAACAACTTCCCTCCTGGTGTTTAAACTGTTATGACTTCAGAGTCCCTTAGAAGGAGGTTGGAGAAACATTTTTGTAATTTTTTACTGTTTCTTATCATTACCCATTAAATTAGTACTGTTTCTTTTTAGGTTCACACATGCACATTGAACTTCTTGCGATGAGTGACTTTTGAGGGGTGGACACTGTCTGTCCAATGCAGAGTGCTCTGCAAGGGGCTTAACAGTATCACACCAGTCATCAGCCAGGATGTTCATGATGCTGTTTTGTCTGAAGTGGTCTGCATTTGAAAAGAAAAAGCTGCACCAATCATGTGGCGGCTTTTTCCTTTCATCTGCAGGTCACCGCCAGTAACCAGTTGTTCGCATCCCGATCAGCCTGGCTGACTTCTCTTCCCCCTCTCGCTACCACAATGGACCCTTCACTCACCAGCCCAGTGCATCCTTGTCTGACACCTGAAATCCTGTAGGGTATAAATAAATTTACAATAGTGCCACTGGAGTGGCAATTCTGGAAGGTGGGAGGAGGCGCTTCCCCCCTGCCTCCGCCACTTCCCGCTGATTCCTTTTGCTCCTCTTCTCTCACCTGTGCAGAGTAGGCCAGAGCCTAAGCTCCATATGGGCTGGGAGTTTACAGTGCCCAAAGGCACTTTCACTTAAGTATGATTGTGCTAGCAGGGCTGGCTGCAAGTGCAGCCCACCATGAGAGACATAGGAGGGTGAACAACAGGCTTAAAGAGCTAGTGAACATCAGGAGCTCAATCCCCAGGTCAGCATTGATCCCAATGCCAACATCGGGTGCTCAATCCTTGTGTCAGCATGTATCCCCCTCCCCATTAATGTGGCACTCTGGGAGCCCACCCAGTGTGCCAAAAACTACCTCTTTGATGTTCCCGACACCGGGATGCCTACTCCCAGTGTCAGATGTGAAGCTCCCCCTCACGCACCTGTGTTCCTAGCTGACCTCGGGGTGCCTAGTCTTCAGGTCAGCATTGATCCCCCCAGTACTCTTGCACACTGGGAGCCCACCCCAGTGTGCCAAAATCCGTTTTATTAATATTTCACCTGTAAAAAAGAAAACAGTCTCACAAGGTCTTTTTTTTTCCTGAAAAAAAAAATAAATCTGTCCCTTGTCTTTCCCGCAGGCCCCGCTTTCCCAACCCACACCTTCCTCTGTGCACCCCACCTCCCTGCACCCGCCCTCTCATTCATACTTACCTCAATATTTTGGGAGCAGTGATCTTCTGTGGAATGGGAACATGTCTGCACTCTTCAAAGACCATCCGGGAACTGAAGAAATGATGGTAAGCCCTATAATGGAAGTCAATGGGGGGGGGGGGTTCAACTTAGGTTGATATCTCAGCCAATGTTTGGAGTTTTGGTCCCAAATTTTCAATAAGGGGTTTTTAGGACCCCACCTGGTGAACACTATCACTGCCATATCATTTCTCAGTCCAGAAAGGTGTTTTCATGGTCGCTGCATGGAATCACCTTTCAGGACCAGTTATTGAAATGTCAGTACCACTGTTCATGAGGTGGGGTTCCAAAAAGCCCTTGTTACAAGTTTGGTGAAAAAACTCCAAAAAATGACTGCATTATAAGTGTCCATTGCCAGTTTCTACGCATGCTTGTAACTTCATCAGTGTTTAATATTTTTACTCCAAATTTCCAACATTGCCATTTTTCAGCCCCCCCCCCCCCCTTTGAACAGTACAGCTGTCATTTTTTGCATCTTTCCCCAAATGTGTTTTTGCACCTATGGCGCAGAATAGCACAGTCACTGTGCGAAATCAACTTTTGGGACAGATTAGCAAAATCCCAGTGCCACTGTTCATGAGGTGAGATCCTAAAAAGGCCATGTTGAAAATTTGGTGAAAACATTCCAAGAAATGACTGCATTACGAGCTTGCATTGCACCGTTTCTACGCACACTTGTAACTTTGCCACTTTTCATATTTTCACCCAGATTTTCAACATTGTCATTTCTTCACACCTCCTCATGAACAGTACAGCTGTCAGTTTCACAACCTGCCTGAAATGTGTTTTTGCACCTGTTGTGCTGAATGGCACAATCACTCTGTGAAATCACCTTTTAGGATTGAGTAACGAAATGATACTGACACTGTTCATGAGGTGTTGTCCCAAAAAGTGTATGTTGAAAATATGGAGCAAAAATACCAACAAATGCCCAGGGCATTAGGGTTTTCAACCATAATGCCCACCTTGTACAGACTGTCAGGCTTTGGGGGTGTGATTTGGGGTCATCGGCTGTAATACTTACCCCATTCCACCCTCACTCCTACCACCACCCTGCATCCACTCAGAGGCATCGAGGTGTACCTTGGGGTCTTCAGACCTAACGTTTACCACATTCTCCTATAATGCACCCATCTCAGTTTATTTCCTTATGGAATGAGGTGAGCATAAGGATCAAAGACCTTAAGGCACACTGTGACATCTGTGGTGTCTGCTGGGTGGGGTGAGGTGGAATGGCATGAGTGTCATTGTCAATGACCCAAAGGCACACCCCAATGCCTGTCAGTCTCTGCAGGGTGGGGTGGGGTTGTCGTTACTTCAGTACTTCTCTGCCATTCCTATCATACATCTCTAACTCCTGCACTACCAATGCCAATACCAGCAAGCAAACATTCAGCATTGACAAATGCTTGTTAAATATTGTAATAGTTTTGTACATCGCTGACTTGTAGAGCTGTGTCACCTAAGAAACCAGAAGTGAGGTCCTGGGAGGAAATTATCCCAGTCCAGATCGTGTTACTTAGTTACCTGGGTGGCCATTTCTGTGCAAAGCAAAGCCTAGCTTGCTTTTTCTGCTACGTGGGTGTTCAGATTTTTATTTTGTTTCCTATTGAAAGTGAAAGAGGCTTGCCTGAGTTGGCTTCTGATCTCACATGCCAACGTAACAACCCCCTTCTCATTTTTTTCTCCTAGCTACCTGCCCATAGTACCGACTCCAAACAAAAACACAGCAGCTACACAAGCTTCCCATTCCCATCTACAACACATGGCTTTGCTCAGTGTGCCACCAAGGCAGTTAACTGGGTATGTAGCCAAAGACTGTAGCCAGCAGTGCTCTTGGTGGAAGTAGTGACTTGAGAGTTTAAAGTGGATTCCATGGCAGTGTGCGGTCCCGGATCCTGACTGCAGTAGCTAGCTGCTGAGTGGAATACAAACAAAGCCACTGCAGTAAATAAGGGTGCCACCTCTAGAAACTGCAGACTGGATTTGTGTAGGGGGGGTTGAGAGACAGTCTGCTTTCTTGACCACAGTGCCATACAGCAGCGGTGGGGATCTGCATTAACAAAAAAAGGGCACACTGGAGAATGGGAATACCACAACTCAGTTGCAGCTAATGATTAAATGCTGATAAAGCTTATTTGAAACATGGTGAGATTTCAAATAAACTTGCACAGCATTAATTGACTTGTATACATGGTTATTTTTTTTTTCCCAGGAGGATATCTTATGTTTCTCAAATCGAAATCTCTTGTGTTCTCCGATTTAGATCTCCACCACTGCTCTCTGGCACCATGGTCAAGGAAGCAGTTTGTCTCTCAAAGCCGACACACAAATCCCCATCTACAGTTTCCTATCCATTCCACTCCAGTGAAGAGGAGAGAGAGAGAGATAGAGAGCAGACACTGCTTGCATCTCATTCTGTCAAGAAAGCTGTTTGTCTTTTCAAACCAACTGCTGCTGGTGTTCTTATGAAATTGCTGCCACTCCGGTGAAAAGAAGGTCCCGTTACACATTTAGCATTTCAGGCTAGTTAGCACTAAGACATCATCAAGACTAGTGAACAGTGCTGTGCTCACATTAAACAGATGCTGAAAACCACAACCAGCTTTTGCTTGATGCATTTAGGTGTAAGCTAAATTTGTGGGAGCAGATGTGATCCAGTGTGAGGAGGGAAGGGGGTGGTCGTGATCGACCATACTGTTGGGAGGAGGATGGCATGGACATTTAGTTCCCTGGCCATGGAACTTCTATGCTATGTACTGGGATACAAAATACCAGGCAGCTTCCCCACTATGTCACTTCCTGTCTACAGGCTAGCCCGAGACCAACAGTACTTGTTAGAGCCGAGAGAAATACTTGCAAATTGGGGGTTGGCTCGTGCGTTAGAACTAAAATATCAGCAAACCAAAACACTAAATAAAACAGAGAATGGAAGTAACTCAGTACTCCAGTAAACTCAAAGTAGTTAGAACTGCTTGATACACTAGCTCTTTAAGGGCTCACAGACAGTGAATTAATGAAAGTAGTAGGATGGAAAAAATGCCCTTCCGGCCATCTGTACGCCAGTCCGAGTGCGCCCGTCAGTAGGGTTGCAAAATTCAAAATTCGCCACCCCTTCCCTGAGGTCTTCCCCCCTCTGGAGTTAGAATATTTAGTTAGGGGGGCATGGGGGTGCAACCCCACACATGGGGGAAGGGGAGGGGAGTGCTGGGGGTGATGAAATTAAAATTCTGGTGCCTTAATGATGGGTGCACACGGATGGGCATGTTCCGATGGTGGAACCAAAAAAAAGACTCTTCAAGTTCACTTCTCTGTGTTCTAACCACTACACTGCATTGCTTCACCCTTGTGTAAGAATAACCCAGTCTGCACAGAAATTGCTTAAGTGTGGAACTCTCTTACCCACGTATGTTTATTTCTTGTACATTGTTAAACATTAATGAAGAAATAAAGCACTTTACCTTCTATCACATGTAGTAATGGAGGCATGATTCTTCAAAATAATGTTTTTTTTTTTTCAACATATATTATTCATTATTGTAATAATAATTGATTTACTGGAACCAAACCACCCTCACAAAAAAAAGTTATATTCTGTTGTTTGTGGTTTGGGCTATATTTACAGTTGCTTTCATACAGCAGTGTCTTCTAACACTATTTTCTGTTATTTATTTATTTATTTGAGTTTTGTTAATTGGATAGGATCACTGAGACAAATGCAGTATCATTTTTTGTTTGACCCGGTTTGCAACAAGCAAACAGAACATGACATAAACATATATAAGCCGATGAAGATAACAATAATTGAATATACAATGTGAGTTGATACAGCAAATATACAAGGCAACAAAAAAAGATGAAACAAGCCGGCCTGGTGGCACTGAGGGTTGATGCGCTGAACGCCACACCTCTCACCACGCCAGCAACCCAGGTTCGGAAGCGGACTCGGGTCACTGGTGGGTCAGCAGGGGGGAGACAGGCTTGAGTGTACTCTGACAGCTCGCCTTCTTTGGGGAAGGAACAGGCCAATGCCTGCACACTTGCCTGACTCTGAGTGGAGGTTCAGAGTACTGCAAGCCCCTCGAGGGATGGCCGGCTGTGGTACAGCGTGGACATCGGCGCCTTGCACCATGATGTCAGGAAGTTGAACACTGTATGGGGAGGGTGAAAAATGGAAAATGAGCCTGCCACCACTGGGAGGATGGGAAACTGTGACGTGCCCACAATGTGCCTCTGCCTGCCCGACAAGACCCAGGACCGACAAAATATAAGTTACAGGGCATCCTGCCCCTGCCTCATCCCTACCTGAGGGGGTACAACTGAGGATTGATAGGGATCTGAGGTCCATATGGGTAGGGTGGAAAGCAGTGGGATGTCAGTTGTCACCACTGATGGGTCGGGGGTAGCAGGCTGGGGAAGGGAAAAAAAAAAGATGAAACAATTGAAAAGATATATACACTTCAACAGTAGCAAGCATGAGTTACAGGTAAATGTTCTAACTATGACTACAGGCTGCAGAGACCACAATAGCAAGATGAAGGGGGGAGTTGGGAGTGGAGGTAACAAAGAATGGAAGCACATAAAGGTAGGTATAGGGGGAGAACTAAGGGCAAGATAGGAAGGAAGGAAGAAAAAAGTGCATTAACAGAAGCATGAACAAATAGCAGAGGTAGAAAGGAAGGCAAGTAGATGGGTTTGGAACTTGGGGAGAGTGCAACAGGACAGTACGGGGGGGAGTGAGTTCCAGTCAGACACAATCGCATAAGAGAAGAAAAGTCGGGCAGTAGCCAAACATAGTGAGGGCTTTATGAGGAGGGTCAGAAAGCAGATCTGAGGGTTCTAGGGGCTCATCTAAGGCGTATAGTCTCACTAAGGCAAGGAGGTGTGAACTTATGGACCAGTTTATGCACAGCTTAGTGTAATAAACCTTAGTTTTGATTCATAAGGTAGCCAAACCAATGAGGAAAGGACATCACAGTGGTGGTGATGGGCATCAACCCCAAGGTGAATCTATCCACCCTATGGTAGGTCTGAGAGAGGAGAGACATGTAAGAGGCATTAGTACAGAGCAGTAAGGGAGCACCATAAGTGAGGAGGGAAGAAGGGATGAGGTAGCAATCCTGAGGCAGGTGGCGAAGTGAGGAAAAGACGAATGCAAAAAGGAGACATCGTTTTTGTTCGGGATTTTCTGATGTTGGAGACATGTGCACTGAGAGAGAGAGAGGCGAGGTGTCAAGGGTAATACTCAGGTATTTAAAGGAATGGACAAACTCAAGGGTATCATCGTTTAGAGAGAAATGCACAGAGAAGAGGGCATGATGCGAGGGGAAGGTGGGTTAATAGCATGCTTTTCATCTTTTTAGTGTTAAGGACTAATTGGTTATGCAGAAACCAACCTTCAAGGGTAGCAAAGTCGGATGCAAGTTCACTATTAATCAGATTAATATCTGGAGATAAGCAACAGATGATTGCGTCATCTGCATAGAGGTGAACGGAGGAACCTCTACAAAAGCTGATAAAAAGAATATTATACAATGGAGTAAATCGAATGTGGCAAATGCTGCATCCTGATTGGTTAGCTGGTACCTTTCCCAGCATGGTAAATCCTCCAGTGTACCCACAGGAAAAAGTGCCAGCCAACCTTATTTCGTGACAATCTGGTCGCTTTCACTTTAATCGAAACTGCAGCCATTTGTCCTGTCACCGCTTCGCTAAAACACCGCGGTAAATATTTAAAAAATGACATCCTCCTTCCAACCGTACGGACCTCAGTTACTTACAAAATATCTAAAATAAATAAATAAAACAACATTTGCCATTGTATAATATAAATTTATCCCTCCAGGGTGTGGGTACACTGGAGGACTTAACACGACTGGTGTGTTGGCTGTGTTTCATGCTGATCACACCTGATGTAAATCCTCCAGTATACCCACACCCTGGAGGGATAAATTGCTTAAACACTGGACCCAGTATTGAGCCCTGTGGGATCCCATGGGTTATGGGTTGGAGGTCAGAGATAGAACCTTCTCACTTGACCTGTTGAAACCAGCCAGATAGATAGCTATTGATCCAGGCCAGGAAACTACAGTAGTATCAAGACCAATAGTATGGGATTTTAAAGCAGGATACTGTGGTTAACCAGGTCAAATGCTTTGGTTAGATCGACAAAAATGGCACCAGTGGCAGAACCTTGATCCATTGCCTGGAATATATCAGAAGTAACTTTTAACAAAACAGTAAGGGTATTATAATTCCTTCTGAAGCCATATTGATAGGGCGATAGCAGATTGTGTTGTTCAAGTAGTTCTGGAGGTGATTAAACAAAATCGCTCTTGGATTTTGGCCAAGTGGCAGAGAATAGATATAGGCCAAAATGTTCAACATTATTTGGTCCTTCCTTGTGCACAGGAACAACTACACGAACCTTTCATTTGTCAGGGACAGTGAGGGAAATGGTGGACCAGCTGAGTGGGTCTTGCAGGTAATGCAAGGGCGCAGCACCTAGTTTAAGAAATTTGGGCTCTAAGGAGTCATGAACAGACAAGCTCTCAGGTTTTAAGTTATTGAGAAGTAACTGGACTTCTTTGAGGAGGCCAGTTTCAGGTAGAAAGCAAGTAAGTCCCAAGGAAGCTTGGGGTGGGAGGACTAATGAAGAGGAGGACGAGTTACAGAAAAGTGAGGTGTGTTGTGGAGATCAGTAAAGAATTTGTTAAAACTTGAGGCAATGGATGGGGGCAGATAGGGAGTATCCTGGGCATTGATGGAGCTAAGGATTTCAGCGACCTTCCTTTGACCAAAGGAATTAACCTGTTTCCAAAACTCCTTAGGGTTGCAAAGATGTTTGGTCTGAAGAGATTTGAAGTGAAGATGTTTGGCTTTGTAAAGTGAGTTTTCACATTTGCTTCTTAATTGCCTATATCCAGAAACAAATGATTTGATACCTTTTATTGGACCAACATGAATGTTACAGAAAAGAACAAAGTGCTCTAGCTTTTGAACCAACCAGGTCCTTCTTTAGAAGCTTTATGGCAGTTATTTTGAAAATCCCATCCTATTAACACCAGATTATGTTGAGAAAACAGAAATATTTCTCATTGGTTTAACATATACTTTTAAAACATAACAGAAGATTATGTCAGAGAAGCTAATTAACACCAGCATGCTTTTAACTGAGAAGCCTCAGAAGGGCAAAGGTTATCAAGAATTCTCACCAACCAGAGAGTTCTTCTCACATAAATTTTGAAATGTCTCAGTATGCTAAGAAAGCATTCTAGTGATAAAAAAAAACCTTGGGATAGCACTCTCTCTAATACATGTAAGATTAGCTTACAATTTACTTTCCAAGTGTCCTGGTGTATTAAAGAACAGATAATGAGAGACACAATCCTGAAATTAGGTATAACTGCAAGTTGAAAACAAGCCCCAAATTAAACATACACATATATATATGATGCATGATAGTATAACTTGTAAGTATACGTGCCAAATAAAAATACTTGTCAAAGATCTCCAAGAAAATGAGACCATAAGCCTGATAAGTGCAGATTTCAACACAGAGTCAGTGTATACCAAAAATGCACAGAATCAGTCTAAGGAATCTAAATGAAAACTTCCAAGGATGAAATCCTCCAGGGCCCCTCCTTTTTCTTTCCTTTTCTCTCCCTCTCTCTCTCCTTGGGAAAGATACTGTAACTAGTAGAAATTAGATATACTGTATGTACAAGAGTCATAATACAGCATCATTCACACCAATATTAATCTTTACCCAAAGGAATTACACCTTTTATGAACCCCCAAGTAAATGAGATATGCATCTTAATATGAGCAGATTTAAAAATGTGACAGTGTGTAATCCAACCACTGACAACTAATAGAAGGAAATGTACACTATATGTGAAATCTAAGTATCCTGGCCACATAACAGTTGCCCCATGCCATGCTCCCCCACACATACATGTCTACATACACCACACCACGAACACACACACACACACATACCAGCACACCCCACACAACCACAACACACAACAAATATAACAAACACAACCCACACACACCACACCACACCATGCACACACAAACAAAACATACACACATACACCATACCCACAACACACAAAATCAGAACACATGCAAAACACACACAAACACACACATACATACATACATCAGTACACACACACACACTCACACACACGCACACACACTCACCACAGTGTTAAGGTGAGATGTCAACATGTAGCTAAACATAAACTTACAAAATCAAAGGCCCGCTGAAGAACTAAAGTATTTATGTCCATCTTTTAAAGTAAAGGTCTGTGTAAGTTTAGTGGAATAATGTGTCATATAACCAACATCAATGTTCCTTCCATGCACCACCATATTGAGAAGTAAAATAAGTCTAATTTCAGAAGCCCGTCTCTGTTATGTACTGTTTAAATGTCCTTTTAAGACCATTGCAGACATATCTGAGAGTGAGTGGCCATTTATTTCTGTGAGAAGTACTCTCTGGTTGATGAGAATTCTTGATAACCTTTGCCCTTCTGAGGCTTCTCAGTTAAAAGCATACTGGTGTTAATTAGCTTCTCTGACGTAATCTTCTGTTATGTTTTAAAAGTATATGTTAAACTAATGAGAATTATTTCTGTTTTTTCAACATAATCTGGTGTTAATAGTATGGGATTTTCAAAAATAACTGCCATAAATCTTCTAAAGAAGGACCTGGTTGGTTCGAAAGCTAGAGCACTTTGTTCTTTTCTGTAACATCCATGTTGGTCTAATAAAAGGTATCAAATCATTTGTTTCTGGATCTGTTCTTAAGGACCAATATGACACCTACAAATTTTTTTTCCATCATGGAAAATACCGGAATTCACCACAGGATATGGCAGTTGCATAACATTAAGAATAAACTAGCACAGCTAGACAGCAATATCTACTTTTTATCCCAGTGTAAAAGGAATAACATTATCCCTAAAGGTCTAGATATTTGGAATCCCCTGAGAAATACAGATAATTCTATGTATGCTGACCAACTTTGTCATAGGACCTCTGAGAAATTGAGAAATCACAGAATCCACAGCTCATATGCCAAGAAAGCATTTTTGAAGAAACAGTTTAATGAAATAGCTACCACACTGGAGAGGATGTCTGGTGAGCCTATTCCAGACGTCTTGCATGAGATAGACATGAACTACAAAAGAACTTAAGTAAAGCCATGCTCATTAAAAACAGAAAGTTAGATGCCCTTCAACTTACCATACTTCCTAACAACCATGAAGAACAGAACAGAGTGACTGAACAACTAAGCCACACAGATGGGCACCTTTCAGTTGTTAATCTGTCCACCCACACACTGACTACTGGGGAATTAAATGTACTTTCTAAGGGCCTCAATTTCTGCCCAACTAAATCACTGGACAGAATACAGTTTTGTGGTGACATGGAGGAATACTTTCATAGATTGAGACTCAGGGAATTTTTTCATGGCAGAGAAGAAATCACAGACAGTGAAGAAATCACAAACAGTAAAAATATTATGGATAAGAAAAAGAAACCATATGAATTTACCCCATCAAGTGGCTGTAACAAAAAACTGGACAAATACATCCATTGCTTTTGCCAGAGAGTTACTGGTGAGATTCTTAATAGGCAGAAACAGGCCCGTTACAACCTCTCTCCATTGGAACGGAGGGCTATGCAAACACTAAAATCAAACCATAACATTGTCATAAAAAAAGCTGATAAAGGCTCTGCAGTGGTGATATTGAATCAGGAAGATTACATTAAGGAAGCCAACAGGCAGCTAAGTGTCCTTACTTACTACAAAGTACTGGGAAGTGACCCAACTACAGAATATAAAAAAAAAACTAAGAGTTAATTGGAACATTTCCAAATCATGTCCTAGACAAACTAAAGGCCCTCATCCCCAGTGAACCTAAGCCAGGGACATTCTACATGCTTCCTAAAATACATAAGCCTGGTAATCCTGGTAGACCCATAGTCTTTGGTAATGGTACCCTGACAGAGGGATATCAGGGGTTTGTAGAAGCTATTTTCAAACCGCTGGTTATACAAAGGGTTAGTTACATCAAGGACACTACTAACTTCCTGCATAAACTTTCGGTTTTAAGAACTTACCACCTTATACCCTTTTAGCCAAGATAGATGTAACGTCCATCTACACTAATATTCCAAACACAGATGGCATTTCAGCCTGCCTCAAATACCTGTATGACAAAATTGGTCCCCAACATTGACTCTGGGTTGTGGGTAAACTCACTGAATTCATTCTGACACATAACAACTTCAGTTTCAATGGTAAACATTAAGTTCAAACTATGGGAACAGCAATGGGAACCAGGATGGCTCCACAGTATGCTAATCTTTTTAGGGTGAATTTGGAGGAGGATTTTCTAAGGCACTGTGCAAATAAACCACTTGCTTATTTCCGTTACATTGATGATTTGTTTATAATTTGGACAGAGGGCACTGACACACTTAAAGATTTTCATCGGAAACTTAATAACCTCCACCCAACTATAAAGCTTTCCCTGGAATATTCTGCCACCAGTGTACATTTTCTGGATACCATTGTCACTGTTAAGGATGGAACCCTACATACCTGTCTTTACAGGAAACCAACAGACAGACAGAGATACTTAACACAAGAAAAGTAATCACCTGAGCCACACAAAGAAATCTGTCATATATAGTCAAGCACTTTGGTATCACCGACTCTGCTCAAATGAGGAAGACAGAGACACACATCTGGCAATGCTGAAAAACACATTTACTGAGCAGGGACACTCATCCAGAGAAATTGATAGAGCAGTGGAACATGCAACACAGGTCCCAAGAGAAGAACTACTGCAATATAAAGAATGGATGACTACCAACAGAATACCCTTAGTAGTCACATACCATCCTGACCTTGAACTTCTATGTAAGCTTATTAAGGATCTCCATCCAATAATTAGTGAGGATGAAACCCTTAATTGTATTTTTCAAGAACTACCACTACTATCTTTTAAACAACCACCTAATTTAGCCAACCTGATTATTAGTAGTCAACTTGAACCGGAACAGAATACCATGACATCATATGGTACACGGCCCTGTCATTAATGCAAATGTAAGACATGTAACCTCATTTCTACTTCAGATTGTGTGGTTACATCACAAAACAGATTATTCAGGATAGAGAGGAATTATACGTGTACATCAAGTGCTGTGGTCTATTTTATCCAGTTCAAGAAATGTCCTCACACAGGTTATGTGGGGGAAACAAGCAAACAACTCCACACTAGAATGAATTCACAGACATTCTATTAATAACAAAAGACTGAGAAACCAGCAGCCCAGCACTTCTCCCAGGATGGCCACACACTCTCAGATATGTCTGTAATGGTCTTAAAGGACATTTCAACAGTACACAGCAGAGATGGGCTTCTGAAATTAGACTTATTTTACTTTTCAATATGGTGGCGGACGGAGTGAACATTGATGTGGGTTATATGACACATTATTCCACTTAAACTTACACAGACCTTTACTTTAAAAGATGGACATAAATACTTTAGTTCTTCAACGGGCCTTTGATTTTATAAGTTTATGGTTATCTACATGTTGACTTCTCACCTTAACACTGTGGTGAGTGTGTGTGCATGTGTGTGTGAGTCTGTGTGTGTGTGTATATTGATGTGTGTATGTATGCAAGTGTTTGTGTGTGTTTTGCATGTGTTCTGTTTTTGGGTGTTGTGGGTATGGTGTGTGTGTGTGTTTTACTTGTGTGTGCGCAGTGTGGTGTGATGCATGATTGTTGTGTTTGTTATATTTGTTGTGTGTTGTGGTTGTGTGGGGTGTGCAGGTGTGTGTGTGTGTGTGTGGTGCGGTGTATGTACACATGTATGTGGGGAGTATGGCATGGGGAAACTGTTATGGTGGCCAGGATACTTAGTCAATCATTATAGTGTACATTTACTTCCTTCTACTAGTTGTCAGTTGTTGGATTACATGGTCACATTTTAAATCTGCTCATATTAAGATGCATATCTCATTTACTTGGGGGTTCATAAAAGGTGTAATTCCTTTGGGTAAAGATTAATATTGGTGTGAATGATGCTGTATTATGACTCTTGTACATACAGTATATCTCATTCCTACTAGTTACAGTATCTTTCCCAAGGAGAGAGAGAGGGAGAGAAAAGGAAAAAAAGAGGGGCCCTGGAGGATTTCATCCTTGGAAGTTTTCATTTAGATTCCTTAGACTGATTCTGTGCATTTTTGGTATACACTGTCTCTGTGTTGAAATCTGCACTTATCAGGCTCATGGTCTCATTTTCTTGGGGGTCCTTGACAAGTATTTTTATTTGGCACTTATACTTACAAGTTATACTATCATGCATCATGTATATGTGTATGTTTAATTTGGAGCTTGTTTTCAACTTGCAGATATACCTAATTTCAAATTTTGTCTCTCATTATCTGTTCTTTAATACACCAGGACACTTGGAATGTAAGTTGTAAACTCATCTTACCTGTATTAGATATAATGCTATCCCAAGGTTTTTTATCACTAGAATGCTTTCTTAGCATACTGAGACATTTCAAAATGTATGTGAGAAGAACTCTCTGGTTGGTGAGAATTCTTGATAACCTTTGCCCTTCTGTGGCTTCTCAGTTAAAAGCATACTGGTGTTAATTAGCTTCTCTGCGTATCGTCTGTTATGTTTTAAAATATATGTTAAACCAGTGAGAATTATTTCAGTTTTTCAACATAATCTGGTATTAATAGTATGGGATTTTCAAAATAACGCATAAAGCTTCTGAAGAAGGACCTGGTTGGTTCGAAGCTAGAGCACTTTGTTCTTTTCTGTAACATCCATGTTGGTCCAATAAAAGGTATCAAATCATTTGTTTCTGGATCTATTCTTAAGGACCAGTATGGCACCTACAACATTTTTTTGCTTAATTGCCTATAGTTATACTAGTCAGAAAGCAGGCTACTTTGTTTATAGTTTCGCCATGCCCTGTCACGATGGGACATAAGCAACGTAATTTCCTTAGTGAGCCAAGGAGCGTTTACCTCCTTGGACCTACATTTTTTTAAAGGAGCACAGAGGTTAACAATTCCAGTAAAGACAGATACAAATTAGTCCAAGGCTTGATTGATGTCAGAGAGGGACTTTATGGGGGCTCCAATCAGTGCTATTGATAGAAGTAATAAAGCTATCGGCATCAAATCTAGACATGTCATGGACCAGAGAAATTTTAGGAGGAGGGTTAGGGCAATTATTCCACAAGACACAGAACATAGGGGAATGGTCACTTAAGCAGTCTGATAGGATTCCCACAGCTTTGATATTAAGGGGGCAATTTGTGATGATCTAGTCAAGCAGAGAATGTTTAGTGGATTTGCTATTAATATGTGTAGGTTCCTGAATACATTGTGCCAGGTTGGCATCTACAGAGTAGATCTCACCTTATCTGCCTCAGGTGGAGCCAGTCAACATTGAAGTCATCGCATAGTGTAAGGTTGTGGTGGGGAGATTGAGAGAGAGGTTAGGAAGGAAGGAGGCATTAATAAGAATTCTGGTATCAGCAGAAATCTCACCTGTCATGGATTTTTGAGTGGATCTATTTGGTTTTAAGGCAATTATTTTACATTCAGCTAAGTATCCTAAAACTGGTATTTCTGATTGTTGCTGTACTGGTCTGAAGGTAATTCAGCATGTAGTTGAGAATAATAGAGTGCCTTTTAAGTTTGCGAGCACTTTCATCGCACAGTGAACTTCCTGAAATGACTTGCTTTTGAGTGGGTGTGACATTGTCTGTCCAATGCAGAGTTCTCTGCAAGGGGCTCAACTGTGCCACACCAATCATTAGCCAGGCTGATCATGACCGTGGTTTATCTAAGATGGTCTGCACTTGTAAAAAAAAAGCCACACTAATCATGTGGAGCCTTTTTCCTTTCATTTGCAGGTCACCGCCCAGCAAACAGCTGTTTGCATCCCGATCAGCCTGGCTAACACTACCCCCCACCTATCCCTTCTCTCATCCGGCCTTTTCCGCTCTTGCTGCTGCCTTCTTACTCTGCTCCCAACATCATGGAGGGACAACCAGGACTTCTGTCCTGGGCCCCGAGCTCTGGAGGGTCCGCCCAAGAAGCCAGTGTTTTAATTTTTCATTCTGGCTGTTTCCCCCAACACTCCCTGATACTCCAGCCTCACAAGCCCAGAGGGGGGCTTTTATTCCTATATTCACTGTACAACCCCTCCACCTACCTTGCCAATGTAGTACTTCAAAGTTAGGGGCACAATAACAAAATGGGATTCTCTCAACATGGGATTTTCCTTCTTCCTTGTCCCCTACCTTCCAGTCTCTTGCCTGTAGTCAATAGACCCCATGCCCTGTTTCTTTGTTCAATTTCATGCCATTCAGTGCTGAGAAAGGGTGCCTGAGGCAACATACCCTCCCTCCCAAGTAATGGTGCCCAATCCTCACGGCTGCCTAGTCGGACCTCTCCTTCCCTACAAAAGAGCCGGGGGGGACTACAATGAGGAGTTGACATCTGAGCATGGAATGTTGAGGATGCAGGGATCATGGACAATAGAAACTTATCTGGGGAATAAATAAGAACCTTGTATTGTTGGTGAGAAATTATGCATATAGAGAATAACATAACAGCACTTAATATGCAACAAAAATTCCATAAGGCACATAATGTTCAGGATAAAAAGTGACACTGTTGATATAAAGAGTGTGAACCTATGGGGAGGCAAATGTAACAGTAGGAGTAAGGAGCACAGTACAAGTAAGAGGGGAAAGGATTGGGTGGTAACAGAGTGGAGACTACTAAGAAGGGGATATGCTGTGGAAAACCCTGCACACAGCCTGGTTTATCAATTTCTCCACCTAACTGTGGCATGTCTCATAGATATTTTGCATGACTATACAGAAAAAGTAGTTTGCAATGGAATGTGATATCTAGGCCACAAAAATTTAAAAGTCTACAGAATTCAGTGTCTTCAACAATAGAAGAAGTTTGCAAATCCAGTGCAATCATCTCAGCTATAAGCTGAGTGATCTGACAACTAATGGAGTGAGTTGGCAGAACCTTGTCCAGACCTGAAATGCTTCCTATATTGTAGAGGGTAACCTGTGAACAAGGCAACACAATTGAGTGCTTACAAAAATGGTGACTCAATTACAGCACCTGTGTTCAGGGCTACCTGGCAGAGTAGTGACGGATACCTGGGTATGCAAGGTAGGGCTATGAGAAGCTATCACAAACACATTGTGGGGTGGGGAGAGGTAGGGGAGAGAATGTATGTGGGAGGGGGGGTGGTGGGCAGCTGCTGAGCTGGTCTGCTAGCATGGTAGGGAGGGTGGTCAGTTGGGAGGTGCAGGGTGCAGGGTTCGGGTCCAGTGCAGCTCATTTTTTGTTTTGCTGGCAGGTGGCTTTATATCTTGTAAGTATTTCACCCCCTGACATGCACCCCCTGGAGTTGAGAATCCTTTAGTAGGGGGGTGCAGTGGGCACAGTCCCCTGCATTAAAAACAAATCCCATAGATTTCGGGCACCCTCTTGCCATTCACCATGAGTGTGCATCACCAAAATTAATTTTCATGATGTACACTTGCCTTATTGGCAATCACTATTCTTTGATTGCCGTTATGAGATTGAACCATTGTGGAGTGTAGGCTTTTGACACGGCATAGCCTTGCTACTGGCCTTGAATCCAGAGTGGACAAATGATGGTGATTTAGGCTGTGGGGGGGGGCACCACAAAGTACACATCTGCTGCCTCACCTTCTGAACCACTTTGTGAGGGACATGGTGTTGTGCCTGTCACAGCATTTGGACCAGGAGTGGAGACAAGATTTGTTGGTGTTTGGTCACTTTCTGACTGCCAATATCATCCCAAGCAGTACCATCAACAGAGTCAAGAACCGGTTTTGTTTTTTTGAAATGCAGCAGGCAATGGTGCAAAGAAACAACAACAGCAGGGGCTTTATCCAAGTTATGTACCTCAGAATGCTTTTTCAGAAGGTGGTTCCAAAGATGTGCTCAGTTTATCAACATTTGCACCACAGCTCAGATTCTGTCCACAGTGTGAATAGATACTTTTGCTCAGTATTTACTGAAGAGAAGTTAGGACAGGGCCCACAGCTCAGCATCATGGACACAGGGGGGAGGGAGGTGAGCACTACTCCCTCACAAAGAAAGGGTCCTACAAGAGCTTGCTAAGCCCAGGTGGATAAGGCAATGGGACCTGATGGCATACATCCCAGGGTACTTAAGGAGCTAAAGGAGGAACTAGCAGAGCCATTAGCAGAATTGTTTAGTGAGTCTCTGAGCACAGGAGAGGTCCCAGAAGACTGGAGAAGGGCTCATGTGATCCCGCCTCCACAAGAGTGGTAGCAGGGAGGAGGCGGGGAACTACAGACCAGTCAGTCTTACCTCAGTAGTGGGCAAGATTATGGAGGCACTCCTTAAGGAAAGGATAGTGCAACACCTGGAATCCATAGGGCACAGGATCCAAGACAGCATGGGTTTACAAAGGAAGGTCCTGTCAAACTAATCTCATAGATTTCTTTGACTGGGTAACCAAGTGGTGGACCAAGGGGAGCAGTTGATGTCGCCTACCTTGACTTCAGCAAAGCTTTGACACTGTTCCACATAGAAGATTGATAAATAAGCTGGGTAGGCTGGGGTGGGTCAGAGTTGGTCAACTGGGTGGCAAACTGGTTGATGGGCAGAAAACAGAGAGTGGTGGTAAATGGTATACAGTCAGAAGAGATGCAAGTCACAAGTGGGGTACCTCAGGGATCAGTCCTGGGGCCAGTCCTCTTCAACATCTTCATTAGTGACCTTGCAGATGGACTAGAGGGTAAGGCTTGTCTGTTTGCAGATGACACCAAGATCTGCAACAGAGTAGATGATCCAGATGGGGTGGGCAGAATGAGAAGAGATCTGGATAAACTAGCAGAATGGTCAGAAGAGTGGCAACTGGGATTTAATGCAAAGTGCAAAATCATGCACATAGGGAAGAGAAACCCTGAAGCCACCTATAGGCTGGGAGGAGTTGCTAGCAGTCACAAAGGAAGAAAGAGACTTGGGCATCATCATCACTGATGACCTAAAATCATCAAGCAGACCTCTAAAGCAGTAGAGTAAGGCTAGGGGGTGTTAGGGTGTATTAGTAGGGTATCACAAGTCGTAGAGGAGAGTAATAATCCCTCTGTACAAGACACTGGTTAGGCCCCATCTGGAGTACTCGTGCAGTATTGAGGCCACACCTTCACAAGCATTAACCAAATTGAGGCAGTCCAGAGAAGGGCAACAAAATGGTGCAGGGACTGCATCAGAAGACATATGAGGACAGATTAGCAGAGCTCAATATGTATACCCTTGAGCAAAGGAGGAGAGGGTGATATGATCGAGGCATTCAAACACCTTAAGGGCATAAACAAGGTGAAAGAGTCTAACATGTTTAAATATAAGAAAAATAGCAGGACAAGAGGACACAGCATGAGATTAGAGGCCGATTAAGGGAATGTGAGGAAATTCTTTTTCACAGAAAGGGTGGTGGATGCATGGAATGGCTTACCACAAGAAGTGGTGGCTATGAATACAGTGCAGGGCTTCAAACAGGCATGGGATAGGCATAAGGGAGCAATACAAATGACTATGAATAGATAGGTCACTGACAGAGCAAAGGCACATTTATAAGGTAGAAAAAGAAATGGGCAGACTGGATGGGCCTTGCGGTCCTTATCTGCCGTCAACTTCTATGTTTCTATGTTTCTATGTTTCTATGAACACACAGCTGTCCTTTTTTCTTCCTTCTGCTCAGAAACATATGTTCAGATATCACTGGAACTTGAACTTGTACCTGACCTCACCCCTCTTGTATGCTTCTTGTGCTCATGACCACCATATTCAGTTTGAAGTGGTGCAGAAGATTGTTGTGAATTGACACCAGATGCAGAATCAGAACCACTAGGACAAGCATGTTAGGATGGGCTGCTTAGTTTCTATAGCAGGAGGCAGACATGAAGGATGAGGAAGAACAGTGGCAGGTGTTTTGTGTCTGCCTTCAGAAGCTGATTTTGGGATCACTTCCTACTCAAGTAGTTCCTTGTGGAATGAGGTGAGATTAGTTCAGCATCCTCAGACTCTCTCATGTCATTGTTCTCAGAAGATGAGTCATGGGACACATCTTCAAACCTTCTCACATCTTGTGGAGTAGGAGCATATTCTGACCTAGAAGACATTGCTTCACTGTCCTCATCATGCTCAGAAGAACTTGAAATTAACCAAGGCCATGGCTGAATACTTCTATCATGAACTGTGGTCATGGTGATACTGGTGGATTTGGTGGTAATGGTGTCAGCAGCAGCAGCAGTAGTAGTGGAGGCGGTGGTGATGATGATGGTAGTAACAGTATTGGAGATAGTGTATGGCCTTTCACAAACTGGACACTGCCTGCCTAACAGAGCCTTGGCTTACTTTCATTTTCATTTTTTTTATTCTTTATTTTTTTTATTTTTGTCAGGAGGTGACTGGGCACAGCCCCTTTTCAGTCATGCCTGATGAATAAGAAAACAATACATCAACAAAGACAGCTTACACAGACAATATCAACAATGAGTATCACAAGTACGTATATTATTTTGTGATAAAAATCCAACAATAACATTTTAGAGTGCTTTACAGTTTTGACAGTTTTAGTAATAGATGATAAGCTGTTCAAAAGTGTCTGGGCATGTCAAGCGAAGGACCGTTTAGTCACAGCAAATTTTGGCAGAGCTGGATAAAAACGTACATCTGTTTTTTGCCTAGTTGAATATGAATCATTATGTCTGATAAACTTATTAAAAAGACAGTAAGGTAGGGAATTGTGATTAATTTTATAAGCAAACACGGGCAAGACAAAAAGTAATGAGATCACTCTGCCAGGCTACCAAGCCTTCCAGATTCACAGAAGGCAAGAAAGAGGTGGCTGCCTAATCTATATCAGGACTCTCTCCATTGTACTGTCTTCCCCATAACCGAGGTGGCTGATGACCACAAACTCCTAGCCATGAGAGTCCAGATCAGGGAGCATGGCAAGTCCCACATCATCACTTTGGTCTACCTACCCCCTAAGAAAGCCTGTGATGGCCTCCAGAAGGTCCTGGAGGCAGTGGCCTTGCTAAATAAGGATAGTGAACTTATCCTAACCAGAAACTTTAACATTAATTGGGACTGCAAAGACTCAACCCTTCAGAGGGACAATGTAGCCAACTCATACCTATTGCAGCTAGTCAGTAAATCCATGTGGAGGAACTACAAAATAGGCAATAACACTCTCATCAACTGTATCCTCTCTAACTCCCCCTTCTGGAATAATGGAGATCACCGTGCTGCCTGACACCCTGAGCTACCACACCTCTATCACCTTTAGATGATCCAACAAATTCAAAAACAACCCCCCATCACAATCGAAAGCAGGGTCCTGGGTAAAGGTCAGCTAGGGTCTCTCAAAGCTGCCTTCTCTCACTTTGACCAGCCACCCATTGATGCAATGTCTGACTTGGACCTTGCCCTAAAGTTCTTTGCTGATGGGTTCAACCGGATCCATGATACATATGTCCCAGTAAAAAGGAGGAAAGGTCACAGAAGCAACAATGGCTGGATCATGGGGAAGCTCCTAGCTCTGATGCATGAAGGGGACAACATTTGTTCAAAAGCCAGGTCCTCTGGAAACAAGCATGACTGCCAGTCCTACAGGGCCTCCAGAAACAGATGTACAATGCTCATCAGACAGGCCAAAGCAAGATTTCACAAGGAGCAGCTGAACAGTAGCTGGGGAGATGGCAAGAGGTTCTGGGAGAGTATCAAAAACCTACTCGGGAAAGATGAAAAAATACATCCCCAACAGCTCCTCATCAATGGCACTCTCTCATCAGACCCACTCTTAATAGCAGAGTCTTTCAACTCTGCCTTCACTGACCTCAGCACAGTCCTGCCCCCAACCTACCTACACCCATTGAAGCACACTGGCATGCCAACACTTCCACTTGCACCTCCAAATTTCTACTTCAGGAGGATGACAGCAAAGAGGCCTTGGCGTACATAAAAAAGTTCTTGGGAAAACCAGAATGGGGTGACAGAGTGGACATGAAACTGGTTTCCATCACACTGGATGAACTCGTTGTTCCCATAACCAAGCTATTCAACAAATCTCTCACCCTAGTGAAATTCCCTGATGTCTGGAAACAATCACTGGTGATCCCAGTCCACAAGAGAGGGGACAGGTCCAGCATTGTCAGTTATAGACAAATCTCCATCCTCTCCCCCTATAAAAGGTGCTGGAAAAGATTGTAGTGGACCAACTCACTGAATACTGTAATAAATACCAATTGCTGTGCCCCAACCAACATGGTTTCAGGCAGAACCATTGCAATACCACTGCTCTGGTGGATTACAAAATGCTATGGATGAAGGTAAACTGGTTGGGTCTGTGATTATACATTTAACAAAGGCCTTTGACACTGTGAACCATCCCCTACTCCAGGTGCAGCTGCGGAGCCTTGGGGTGGCTGCCAACACTGCACAATTGTTTCAGGACTACCTGACTAACTGGACCCATAGGGTTACAGTTGTTCAAGCAGTGTTGGGTTCCAGAGGCATCACACTGGGAGTCCCCCAATGGTTGATCCTGGGACCCTTGCTTTTCAACATTATTTTAAATTATCTTCTGAAGACCTGTGACACCAAAATCATCTTATACACTGACGATGCAGTCATCAACAGCAACCAGCGAAAGGAGGCTCTTCAATCAGAACTGCAGACATCGTTCCATCTGCTTGAGGATTGGTTCAGCAAACACAAGTTGTTGCTTAACTATAAGAAAACCAAGATAATGCTCCTCTCCAGCCCACAGCTCCAAAAAAGGTTCCCCATCCTCTCCATGTCAAACAATGTCCATGTGGCACTGCAGCAATTGCACTCATTCAAGTATCTGGGGATCACCCTTGATGACACTATCCTTCGTTCAACACATAGATCAGGTGGTTAAGACAGTCAACTCCAAGCAGGGAGTGCTCTACAGACACAGGAAATACCTCACACTGGATGCCCTCGATCTTGTAGTCTCTAGCTCTATACTACCAACCATCGACTATGGTTTGATAAGCTATGGAGGGGCCACTGACACAGCACTAAAGTGAGTACAAATAGCCCTAAACAAGGTGTGCAGACTCATCCTCTCTGCAGACCACCTAATTCACACCTGCATACTCTATGAGCAGACAAATTGGCTACCGCTGGGTTGCAGAATCAAATTCCAAACCTGCCTTCTTGGCAAAAAGGATCTCCTTGGAAAGATACCCCATTGCATAGCTGATATCCTCCCAAGGGCCAGCTGGGTGTGTGGCACTCGAGGCAGAAAGTCAGGGACTCCGTCAGTCCCTTTTCAGAGAACTGCACTTGGACAACGTGCCTTCTCATACAGAGTGCCTCTCTGGCTCAAGGAAATTCCAGAAGCTGCTCTCAACTCCCTCAGTGTCTCTAACTTAAATTCTGAACTGAAGCACTACCTTGCCTCAAGCTCTACCTGTTACTGATTTATTTTATTTATTAATTTAGTTTTTGTTGACCGGGTAAGTGCACTAGACAAATACTGCTTATTTTCAGGCACGACCCGGGGGAGGGGGATACACATGAATGCCGCTGACCTTGAACCGGATTAAGCTGTTGGTGGTATTTTTAGTGAATGAGGGAAATTTGGCTAGGACACCGGGGAAATTCCCCTACTCTGCTGCTGTTGGGTGGCCAGTAGGGGGACAGGCTGCCTGTGAAATGGCCACTTCGTGTAGGTCATCGGAGGGAGAGGACGTTCCTGCAGCGGGAGAGTTAGCCTCATCTCCCGCTGTGCCTTTGCAAGAGGTGTGCTGTTTGCTTATGACTAAATTGGTATCGGATGATGAATTCCACGAAGCGATGTTATTTCTGGATGCTAATGACCCTTTAGCCACTGCTAAAGTTTGTGAGGACAAGGAGCTTAAAAACGATGAAGGAAGTTTTTTGCACTCATCCATTGCAGCTTCTGCAGAGCTGCAGATTTCTGCGACGCACCTTGTCATTAGTGCGAGTGTGCAGGACAGCGCTTCAGCTGAGACACACCGTGTTGCTCTGTCTACAAGGCTCGGTGAGTCAGTTTCAACCTGTAATGTTGTTCGTTCTGCAGACGACAAGAAAATAAACCCCGCTCCTGAATCCCCTGCTTTACTTATTGAGAAATCTAGTGTACAGAACGTATCCCAAGTAATACTTTTGAAGGATAAAGGGGAAATGCGGGATGTTTTATCTACAATTACACAAGTCCCTCTTGGGACTAAAGCACCTGGCCAGCTCAATATAGCAGTAATATCGGATTAGTTACCTACAGACGTTTTCAGAAAGGCAAGACCTTTCAAACCTGCAGTCTTAAAGCACAATCCTCGTTCTACAAGGGATGTTTCTCCATTAATAAATATGTCTTCAAAGATGGTGCCTCCTGCTAAATCGGCTCTATCGGCTGGCAGTTCTAACGTCGGTTCTGACGAGTGCCTAAAGCTGATTATGGAAGGGCAGGAAAAATCAAGTATTGCAGTAAATTACATTCTCCTGAGTATCCTGTGTTTTTCTCTCCTATTACCACCTCTCTTAGTAAAACTGCTGGGTTTGTTTTAAGCAACCTATCATTGAGAAATCAGCTGATCCTCCCAGAACTATATATCAAACTAAATTATCACCTCAGTTAGGTGTCACTGAATTTTCATTTAAGGATACGCTTCATGGTGCTGGGAAGAATGTTCAAACAGAATCTGTTCATCTAGATACAGGCAAGTTCTTCCTTTGGAACATGTTGAAGGCCCAGGATGACAGAG
This sequence comes from Neoceratodus forsteri, assembly GCA_016271365.2. NCBI lineage: Eukaryota > Metazoa > Chordata > Ceratodontiformes > Ceratodontidae > Neoceratodus > Neoceratodus forsteri. The sequence goes on from CM057454.1 coordinate 814,887,944, forward strand.
AGGTCTTAATTGGGGCTGGTTGGAAGCAGGCTCCGTCTGGCACTTGAACGCCAGACCCAGAGTCGATTCTGATTTCAAATTAACTCAAAATCCTCCTACGTGGAAACCAGGTTCTGCGGCTATCTTACATCAAGCTGCTTTGCCACCACCCTAATAGCTCCCTCTACACCTCATATACTCAAACCAATGCTGTTACTAATGATTTGCCTTCTGACTCTCAAGTTTAGAGCCTCTAAACCATCTCAAACTAAACCTCTAATGTCAGAACTTTTTCAGCTATCAAAGGAAGCAGCTCCACACAGACATGCTGTTCAGATTCGATATAAAGGGTTTGGATTCAGACCTGACAGACATTATGTTGGAAAAACTTTGATTAAGTTCTTTGCATTTTCTCCTAAAGATGTTTATGCTTTTATTAATATTTCAGGAGAAGATAATTTCTTTATCAGTTTTCGGTCATCTCATCTATTAGACCTATTTTGGGAAAGGTATGGCCAGGTCAAGTTTTCTCCCACTGGACCCCTTTTGGTTATACCTTTAACTAAACCCTTGATAAAATTTTTGTAACTGTGATGTTTCGAATGAGGGGGTCCATGTGGAAGATATTACTTTCTGGCTTTCACAAAAAGTGAAGTGTTAAGTGCTTGGAACCTATTCTGGATGCAGAGCATTTTTGGACAGGAGGGTGGAAATATAAAGTTAAGCTTCGTCAGTCAGATTCTTGTATAGAGCATATACCTAATTCCTTTTTGTTAGGAAGAGATGGGAGTTTGTTTTTATGGTGGTCAGCCTCAGGCCTGCTATAGGTGTGGTTCACAAACTCACTTATCTAGTGTGCGTGATCGGCCCAGGTGTGATAATTGTGGGAAGTGGGTCATTGCACTGTGCAATGTGCTAATCGCACACATGATTTGTGTGAAGAGTGTAAGCCATCTTTCGGGATTGTTCATGGGCAGCTAAAAATAAAGAATCTTGTATAAGCCCTGAGCAGCTGATTCAAAGGCACAAGATTTGGTACCCACCCCCTCCCTTTATCGTTCCCTCCCCTTCTTCTGAGATATTAGTACAAAGTACCTGGATATTCCCCTCCTCTGTATTGACTTCTTCCACATCTATAGGTCAACATATGGATAACTCTTCTCAGGTGGCTACCAAGTCAGAAATGGACATGGCTTCAGTAGTACCTCAAGAGATGGTGCCAGTTAATTATTCTGATTCTGTAGTAGTAAATTTTGTAGCCCCCTCCTCCCCCTTGCAGAGGCGGAGATCTTCTCGGCATTCACAGGTTAAAGCTCCCCCTGTTTCGGTCCCTATTGAATCTACTAACTCTTATGCAGTGTTGTTTGCACCTTGGGGTGATACAGATATGGAGGTGGGGGATTCAGATTCCCAGAAATCCTCATTTTCCTCCTCTTCACTACCTGTAGATAATTACAAGGGGAAGAAAAAGAAAAAAAGGAAAAAATAAAAGTTTACTGTCATGAAGTTGTCTTGGGGTTCACTAAACACACATAGCCTTTTAAGATGTATTAAAAGGCAATCACTTTTTCAATATTTGCATGATTCTCAGATTGATGTATGTTATCTACAAGAGACATGGATGTTCTCTATAGAACAGCTTTATACCTTTAAAAAAGACTGGCCTTGGGGACCCTCCTATTGGTCTTTTGACACAGATAGTGCGGATGGTGTTGGGATTCTTTTTTCTTCTTATAATTTTCTTTTGTTAAAATTAGTTGATCTTATTCCTGGAAGAGTTGTATTGATTGATGGTAAATGGAATGGTATCAGCTATAGGTTTATTAATATCTATAATCCCCAACCTAAAGCTGATAGGGTGCAGTGTATGAAGGCAGTACAACCTTATTTGTGCGCATCGTTGCTTATCCTATGAGGAGGGGATTTTAATTGCAGCCTTAGGGGTTTGGCACAATAGACAAAAAACACATATTGTGATTCTCATGCTTTAGCTTCTATAATTAAAACTGCAGGTCTCAATAACTGTTTAACTTTTCACTCAAAGGCCGGTTTTCTCATTTCCAAGGGTAAACTGCATTCTCTTATTGATTATATGTTTGTTTCTTCATCACTTTCAGTACAGGATTTTCAAATGAAACCTTTAGAATTTTATAATTTATTGTTGGTTAGTTTATTTGATTCAGGGCATTTAGGCCATGGTAGACAAGGTAGGTGGAGATTAAATGTCTCCACTCTAGATTCTCCCCAGACTAGGTTTGGGGTAAAAATGCTATTGCAAGCTAGACTATCAGTGTTTTTTTTATATTCAGATATTGGGGCCTGGTGGATGGATACTAAATCTATATTACAGAACTGGTTTAAACATCGAGGGGTGGTCACTAAAGATTTAAACTTTATGAAGTATTTATCTTTAAGACAGCAATTGCAATGGTTAATTTCCATTTCGTATGTTTCCAAATTTGACTATTCAGCTCAAATAAAGGTACTTAAAACTTCCATGAAGGCCTTCCAGTTTGATAGTGCTAAAACATTGCAAGCTATATTTACTAATGGAACTCAGAAGGCACCTATTGGGGATGCATTTGAGGCCTGTAAATCGTTAAGGGATTCCTCTACTATTGATTTTCTTATAACTCCTGAGGGCTCTAAAGCAACCACTGTACTTCATCTTAGGGCAGTTATTAAACAGCATTTTCAGGCTTTAGAATCTGCAATACCAATCAACATGCTGGATATTGATAATTTTTTTGATGATGTGGTTTTACCCCCTAAAACCGCTGAAATTTCTTCTTTACTAGGCCCAATTACACTTGAGGAAATAGTTGTAGCCATTCACTCACTTAAACCTAATGTTTCACCAGGGTTGGATGGTTTACCCCATCACCTCTATAAAACCTTCCTTGAGGAATTCAGTCAGTGTCTTTTTTTGTTGTTTCAATTTTTTTTTGACACCAAGGCTGTGTTTCCTTCTTTTACTGATGGGTTATTATTGCATTTATTTAAGTCAGAGATAGGAATGATATTAAAATTGGAGGCCAATCACTCTTTAAATACGGATTATAAGTTGTTTACAATCATTTTAAATAATAGGCCTAGGCAGTATGCTAAACTAGTGCTATCCCATATTAATTTTGTGGAATCCTGATAGGAATATTCAGTCAGCATTAATGATTGTAAGAGATACTATAAATTTTTTCATCACAGAATATAGAAGGTTGCATACTCTCAGTGGATTTAGAAAAGGCCTTTGATAGGGTTCATCTTCCTTTTCTTTTTTAGTTTGGCGAAATATGGGTTCCTGAGTTGCTAATACAAGTTTTGGTCTCTCTCTATGGGCATACTACTGTTCCCTTTCTTCATGGGACAGTTGCAAAAGGTTTTAGTTTACATACTGGGGTTAGGCAAGGGTGTCCTTTAAGTCCCCTGTTGTACAGTTTCTGCCTGGATCCACTTTTACGACTTATAGTACAATCTAAGTGTTGGCCGGGGGTGCAGGTTGGGAATTTACCTCCTTATTTTGTTCAAGCGTATTCTGATGATTTGGTATTGATTATACTCAGTTAATTTTTTTGGGGAACTTTTTTCACGGTTTTCGGTAGTCTCTAATGCAAAATTGAATTTGATGAAGACACGAGGGTTATTTATTGGAGTACTGGGTTTAACCGATGTCTATCAAAATGGGATTTGGGTTTCTTGTACACCTTTGAAAATATTGGGGCTCCTGTTTGGGCTTCAGAATTTGCCTCAGTTAAATTGGGAATTAGCTCTTAGGAAAGTGGAAACTAAAATTAATAGATGGAAACAGTGGAAGTTCTCAAAGTTTAAACGTATTCATGTCTTAAAACAATTTATTCTTCCTTGTGTACAATATGTAGTTATGATTTATCCCCTTCCTTCATTGCTTGAAACAAAGTTATATAGTTTATTTTTTCAGATGTTATGGGGAAATAGGTTAAACCCTGTTAAACGGCAATATACTTATCTGAATAAAACCTCGGGAGGTTTGGGCATGTTAGATCCTGTTGTGTTTATGCATTCCCTTTTTATAAGAACTACACTTAGATCTGGATTACATCATGAAGAAACGATTTGTAAAGGATGGGTGGTTGCAGTCTTGGATAGCTACTTTAGGAAATGGGTTTCTTTGGCCCCTAAATTAAATTCACGTGTTACCATTCCTGATTATTTTAAACCTAGGGCCGGATATTCAAACTGCGCAATAAAAGTGCGCAACAGCAGGAGCACGCGCAAGTCACTTGTGCACATGCGCAATCGTCACGATATTCAAACATGGAGCAAGGCCAAATGCGCAAGCAGCCAATGTCTGAATATTACACAAACTGCGCCATAGTGCAACCAGGGAGGGGAAGCTGAGCAGATATGATGCGCCATAGCGCAACCAGGAAGGGGAAGCTGAGCAGATATAATCTGCCATAGCTCAACAAGGCTAGCCCAGCTGAGCAGTCCAGAGGTGCCATAAGCGCAAGCAGAACCCCCCAGCAGAGCAGTGGAACTGCACAACCAGGGAGGCAGGCTGGGGCCCACCACTAGCCCCTCCACACATGAGGCACAGGAACATACTGCAAGACCAACAAGACACCGCACACCCCAAGCACAGCATCACTGGGGAGGGATGGATGATCCACTGGCCCATAGGACAAGCCAACAAAGCACAGCAGGGCCATGACGCCTCAGCACAACCACTGTCAGGCTGAGACTGCCACACACAGGGGTCGACAACCACTGTGCACATCAGCCCCTTCTGCACAGCACACCTGCACTGCAGGACCCCAAGACACCACCATGTGCACTGACTATCACTGCAGTAAACAGCATGCATCCTCCGGCACATTGCAACCTCGTGTAGCACAGAACCATACAAGACAGACCCACCCTGGGCACCCAGCAGTAGGTGGCGGCAGATAACGAACCGACTGAAAGTCACTCCCACACGAGACACCTCCCATGCACACACACACACACACACACACACACAGGCCCATACCACCCCAGATGGCATACACCACTGCAACTGAGCAACCATAGCCAGCTGCAAATCAGAGACCACCACAGTATTCATAACAAAATATATATATATGTATGAAACAATAAAATACAACAACAAGAACAAGAACAACTATATACAGTCATGTACAAGACAAGGGGGTAGAATTGAAAGGTAAGGGGTGGGTAAGGAGTGAGGGTGAACAACTGGGAGAGAGGAAGGTAGGGTGGGAGGTATTGAAGTGGGAGGAAGCACAATCATGGCCTGACAGGCTGGTCTGCCGCTGCCTGCCACCATCGCTGTCCCCTCCGCCATCTCCGGATCCCATGGCGGTAAACGTCGGTCAGGATCCCATGTGTTGCAATTGACACACGTGTAATCTGCTGAAGGGCATGCTCCATCCTTCTTAGGATGCTGAGACCTAGGAAAAGGGAAAACAGTTAATGGCTGTGACTGTCCAAAACCCTGAACACCACCCATCCTGCAAGGCATAAAGCCTAGTGCCCCGCACCTGTGATAGTATGCACCCACCCACAGTGACCATGCACATGACACGCCAAACCAGGCAGCACCAGCTATGTGCACCACTGGCACACACACACTGCCCATGTCCATCACAGCACAAACAAGGCTGTCAAGTGACGTGGCAGTGGTGGGATGCCAGTTCCACAGCCATGTGCCCAGTGCATGCCATGGACCACCAGTGACACACACACAGACATGCAGTGACACGGGACAGTGATGACCGCCCGCCTGTGTAGTGCATGGTTGTGTTGTCCATGGCTGGTGGTCATGCCCACCCCTTCCAGCATGCAATTGCATCCATGATGTTATGACACTCACACTCATCGAGCAGCTGTGGCTGCTGCTGCTGCTGCTGCTGTGGTGGCGCACCCCTCAGATCCTCTCCGGCTGCCTCCTGGGCCCTGCCACGGCCCTCCTCAGCTTGGGCCTGCACCCTCTCCGCCAGGCCTGTGGGTGACAAATGTAGAGAAAAACATCAGTGTTATCCCAAAACAGACTGCTCCCTGTCCCAGTGAGTGTGCCTGCCCACACAGCCAGACCCATGCATCTCACATCTGCACACACTGACACAGCCAACCATGGAACAGCCATTCCCCATGCACCGCCACCAAAACACAGTCACACCCCTACAGAGAATACATGTGCATAGATGGTACACCCACCTGGCCTAGGCACACGCCCCTCCTGGCATGTGACCTCAGGTGTTGCAGCAGGTCTGGCTCCCTCCACGGAGGTCACTGTACCTGTGCCGGCACTGCTCCAGACCAGCCCCACCCTGTAACTCTTGCCAGGTCAGTGGCCACCTGCAGCCACACATGGGTGTGGGCCATGGTGAGGGGCTCCTCACCAAATAGTCCCCCAAAGTGGGGCTCAACCATGGCCACCAGGTTGGCCACCTCCACTGGACTCCACTGGGGAGCTCTCCTGCATGCCATAGTCGCGCTGGTACAGCAGGCAATATGGCGCCCTGCAGCACGGCAACCCCACGCGGGAATGTTGCGCAATAGACCACCATAGGTTCCAATCGCGCTGTTCATAGAGCGCTGTCGGTTCATGTAGCACTGTCACCAAACAGCGCAATAGAGCTGTACACATGCCAGACATACAGCGCCGGGGGCAAAGGTCGGGCACAAGGTCATGGGTCAGTGGTGCAAGGCCACGCACAGTGCCATCGGATGTCCACATGTCCTGCGCGATCGGACACCTGCGTGCCAGTGCCAGTGGACTATTGCACAGTACTGCCACTGCACCATGTGGTGACCAGCGCTGTAGCACCATTGGCACATTGGTGGCCATGGCCTGAATTGCCGATCGAGTGCAGCACATCATCAGCGTGGCAGATGCCTGCGTAAGCTACCTGGGCATGCGCAATGCAGTGTACTGCACAGTCACAGATCTGCGCTATTGGCTCAGGCGGCTCAACCATATTGCGAAAAGCGCAATGGCGCGATATTCAGCCGACACATGCAAATCATCTGATCAGCCATTCAGTGGTGCAGTGGCGCGATTTGCATCTCATTACAGTTGCTCCACTCCTCATTTCTATGCATTGTGCTATAAAAGTGCGACAGTGGGCTGCGCTGGCCAGATTCGGTTACTGCAGGTGAGAGGTGAGATGCATGCTGTGGGATGTTCTGGACAATGGGCATGGGATAATGCTGTAGACTGCACAGTGACAGGTGTCCACTTCCACCCATACAGAACGCCATGACCGAGCAGAGCCAAGGTGAGGGTGAGGATGGTGGGCAAAGGAGGAGGAGGCCCAACTTCACCACTGCAGAGACTGAAGCCCTCTTCCAGGCCTACCTGGAGAGGAGGCTACTGAGTGGATGGCAGGGCACCCTCAGGCCTGTGTGGCTGCATGGGAGGGTAGCCGGGCAGTGAACCTGCAGGCCACCAGCACTCCATGCAGGGATGCAAAGAAGATTGGGACAGACTGCAGGAGGGTGAAGGAGAAGGTGGCAGCCCTCAGGGCGCAGCGTGCTGGCACTGGCGGGGCCAGCCAGCGGTGGTGGAGCTGACCCTGGCTGAGGACCGACTGGCTGCATCAATGCTGCGCAGTGCTTTGAGGGCGTGCCAGGAGGTGGATTCCAGACAGGTGGAAGCCCATCACTGCCGCGGTATGACATGGTGGTGGTGTTGGGGGAAGGTTGTTCACATGCACTCACATTTCCTCTCTTTCTGTTACAGATCCTGTTCGTCTTCAGGGGACGGTGGTGGTGGGTCAGGCAGTGAGGATGACCTGCTGGACATGGAGGGGGTCCATCCACCTCTGTCACCAGCCAGCATGCACTGCACCAGCATGCGCTGGGCTGCCAACTCTGGTGTCGGTGAGTTGGGTGTGGGGGTGCACAGCCTGTGTCTCAGCAGTCTGGCATGCAAGCATGCCAGCGCAGCTGGACTGTGGCTGTAGCTTTCCTGCACCATTGATGATGCAAGGACTGCAATGGGCAGTGACATGTGTGTGTCCCATGACGGACACACAGCAGGCCAACACCTCCTGGGCCTTGCTGGTTCCGACTGTGTGCCAGCATGTCGGCACAGTCCCAGGCTGTGCCTGTCAGCACCAGTGGGGCAGCACCAGTGGCTGTGCAGGTGTCTGGCACTGTTGCGGCCACAGCAGTGGAGCAGGTGGTCCCTGGGGCACAGCGGTTGGAGGGCAGCAGCAGCAGTCACCCACCAGGTCTGGGGTGCAGTGTCCAGTGGTGGCACATGCCTGCTGCCCCTTTGATATGCCCATTCCTGGTCCTGGCGAACAGGCCCACCCTCAAGGGTGTTGTGCATCAGGACCTTCCACCCTGGGGACAGGATGCCGTTGTGGCAGAGTACCCATTGGATGAGCACACCCGCCTGCTGCGGGAATCAGTACAGCAGCAAAGGCGGGTTGCAACGTCTGTGGAGGCACTGTGTGCGGCTGTGGAGCGGCACAGTAGGGAGTGTGCTCTGGACCGTGCAGAGATGGTCTGTATGCGGATGGATGTGACTGCCACCATTGACAGGCTGACCCAGGCATTGGTCGCTGTTGTGGCTGCATTGGGCACACACGCAGGTGCTCCTGTACTGCGCACCCCACACAGTACGCTCTCCACTCCCCATTCCTGGTGTCGTGCAACACCAGGCCTGTCGATGCTGGGTTCTGCTGTGGGCATCCCAAGCACCCCTGGTGCAGGTATGTTTGGCATCCTACAGACCCCAGTGCGGATAAGGTCACGATCGCACAGTGGGACCCCTGGTGGTCCATCGGTGCCACCCCATGTGGCCCCTGCTCAGCCTGCCAGTGCTGTTGGGTCATGGCGGGGCTGACCACGCATCCGCGGTGGCCGTGGAACGGTGCAACATGACTGACCTGTCTCCCAGTGTGGGCCCTGTCTGCTGCTGCCCTGTGTGCACTGTGCGTCATGGTGGGCAGTGCACTGGTGGGTGCCCTGCCCATCACGCCGACATACGGACCACCTGCACACCATCCCGACTGCTGTCCACAGGTGTGTGTGCATGATGATGCCTGCATTGTACTGTACACCAAGGTGCAAGGGTGCCCAGTATCTGACACACGTGCTTGGACAGTAAAGGTGGTGGGTGTGGTCTGTGGATCTGTGTGTTTGCCATGTCTGTTCCTGCTCTGCTGTGCACCTGCCCATGTACACTTTGTGCCTGGTGTGTTTGTGTGTGTGTGTGTGTGTGTGTGTCCATATGACTGTTACCCCTCCTGATGGTGTGTTTGTGTGCCTGGTCCCTTCCACCCTCCTTGCCGTCATGCACCCTGGTGTGTTACTCTGTGTGCCTGTGGGTTGCGCCAGGACAGTGTTGTTTACATGGCCCTTGACTTACTTGTGTTGTGCATAATGCTCCTCCATGATGGTGTCCGGTGCAGCTGGGCCTGCCGGATTAGTCGGGGGTCCCGCCGTCCAAGGGGGGGCTGCACATCACCATCAACACCGGCTCTGCTGGTGTCCCCATCGCTGTCCCCCTCTTCAACCTGTATGGCTATCCCACAGTCATTGGCCATGTTGTGCAGGATACAACAGGCCAGGAATATCCCACAAGCCTTTGAGGGGCTGTACTTTAGGGCACCACCGGAGGTGTCTAGGCATTAGAAGCGTGCCTTGAGCATCCCAAACACCCACTCAATGATGTTGCGTGTGGCGGCATGTGCCTCATTATAGCGTTGCTGCGATGGGGTCATGGGGTGCCGGTACGGTGTGAGCAGCCAGGGACGGAGTGGGTATCCGCTGTCACCTGTGTGGAGATAGTGAAGATCAGTCTCATGTTCAGGTCCATATTGCCTATATCCCTGTGTGCCACTACCATGGCACCTGTGGCATTCCCACCCTTGCCCCAAGTTTGCATTCCCTACATGCGTACTCACCCACTAGATGGCCAGTGGGGATGTCCCCACTCTCGAATCGATGGCACAGTGCAGACTGATGCCATATAAAGGCATCATGTGCTCTTCCAGGGTGTGTGGCACAGACATTGATTATACGCCCAGTGGCATCACACACCACCTGGCAGTTGACACTGGGGAAGCCCTTCCGATTCATATAGGTGGTCCCATCGGGGCCAGGTGGCATGCGAATGGCCACATGGGTGCAGTCTATGGCCCCTAGCACGCCAGGCATACGTGCTATCCTGTGGAACGCCTGCATGTTTGCTGTACGCTCTGCCGCGGTGCTGGGAAAATGGATGTGCTCCGCAGCATGTGGCAGCAGTGCACTGAGGAATTGGGTGAGGATGCGTGACGTGGCCGACTGTGTGATGCCTGTGGTGTCCCCTGTTGGCCTCTGGAAGGTGCCCGTGGCAAGCAGGCACATGCAGGCTGTCACCTTGGTCTCCACTGACAGAGCATGGCTCCGTCGTGAGGGTGCCTGCATCACATCACTGCACAGCTCACAGGCCGCCTCAGTATTGCCCTGTTCAGGCGGTACGGCCCACGATCTCTACATCTGTGTACAACTCAAAGCTGATCTAGCGCGCGGTACTGCCTGCTGGGGAGCATACCGCCAGCGGGCCCCTCCACGTGCCACGCCCTGCATCTTGCATTCTCACCCCTCATTACAGCTTCCATGGGAAGCTGCCACTATCCATCTCCTGGCTTGTGCCCCAGCTAATATTGCTCTGTTACCCCAGCTGTCCTGACTGCTACTTCCACTGCACGGGCACCCCGCTGGCCTCTGCAGCCTATAGCCCACCACTGCTTCCCTTGCCTGCCCTGGCCTGTCACTGTCTGTCTTTCTCTCTCTCTCTTCCCCACTTGGCATCCCTGTGGTGTTCTTGCGCCGCTTCCTTGAGCCTTTTTATTTTGGCTCATTTCTGCTGGGGCGCAACTTCCGGCTAGTCCGCTGTTGCACATTGCGCAAGTCTTTGGATATCGCATTGCGCTCTTTATGCATGGATCCACCCCCTTCGGTTGCGCATGCCGTCATTTGCATTCGCGCTATTGCTCAGCATGTTTTCGGTGGCTCAACTGCCTCCTGCTGAATATCGCAGAATGGCGCACTTTTGGACTTGCACAGGCGCATCCCTATTGCGCATGGCGCAACCCTTTTGAATATCCCACCCCAGCAGTACAAAAATTGTTTAAATGGCAAATTACTAAAGACATGATTTTAAATAATACTACACAGTCATTATATCAGTTAATTGTTCGATCACTTTATCCTCAGGAGCCTTGTTTTAAAAACTGTTCAGCTGCTTTTAATTGCAGGGTTATTGCCCAGCTTAATAATTCTAGATTGCCTGTTACACAATGGGACACACAGTGGCTTATAGTTTATGGGCGTTTAAACGTTCGGGGAAATGCTAAGTATAAAGCTAAGGAAGAAAGGAATTGTCCCTATCCTGACTGTATTAATTTGGAAGAATCTATGGAGCATTTTTTCCTTTATTGTTCTTATGTTAAGGGTTTATGGCCTCATTTAGCAAAAACATGGCGTTTTAACTGGCTCATGAATCCATCATATGATATGTTGGTCCTTGGGATTTATCCCCAGAGTTTATCTTCTTATTTGGACAGCACCTTATTGTTATTTTTTTGTTGCATACGGTATTATTTATGGCAGGCCCGGTGCCAATGGGTGATCTATCAACGTCACATGTCATATGATTATTATGTCAGTTTGGTTACCAATGGACTAGCGAGGATTTATTTGCAGGAGAAAAAAAAGTTCTCTTCCAGGACAGTTACCAAATGGTGGAAAGGGTTTTTTCATTTTATCAAATTTAAATGAGTATTGAAGATGATTTTGTTTGAATATGATTTTTGTATTTAAGGTGATATTTTGTGAGTGAATTTGTGTTTATTGTATGTATATTTGAGATATTTTTCTTATGTTTTTTTTCAATAAAAACTCCCCTGCTCTTTTCGATAAGTGCCATGGGATCTTTAACATCCACCTCAACTACCACCAATCCAGGCAGATGGGACCTCAGTTTAACATCTCATCTGAAAGATGGCATCTCAGAAGTGCAGCACCCCTCTCATGCTGCACTACAGTGTCAGTACTGGGATATTAACCCAAGTGCCAGGTGTGGGAACTGAACCCACAGCCCTCTGATGTCCCGGCCTCAGAGGCAAATGTGCTACCTCCTTGAGCCACTGACACTGACACTGTTTCATGAACGCCTAACACCACCTCCACAGCAGCACACCATAATGGCCCCCTGAGTCTTCCCCACACAAGCCCAGGGCTTTGCATTTACCCACCCACCTAACCTGCCTCCTGTTTTGTTTCCCCTCCTCCCCTTCTCCCCCACATTTTGCCATTATTTTCTGTCAAAACTTGTGACTATCAGCCTCCCCTGGCCCTGTCCCCCTCCCCCTGCCTAACCTACTGTTGCCAGACATGGCCTCTTGCTCAAGGCCACTTCTCACCTTCCCCAAAACCCTAACCCAAGACCACCACTCCTGAAGAATGTGTTGTCCTGAATTCTACTCTACTCTACTCTAGCACCCACCAACAACTGCTCATGCCCAGCAGTCTGATGGAAGTCTCCCTATACCTACCCAGTCTCCTGCTTCCTTTGCCTCTTGTAGTAGGTTATCACCATACTCTTGTGTATACTAAAGATCATTTCCTGCATTGCAATGTAATTTGATCTTTTGTTTGTATAAGACTCTTGTTTGTATTTTTATGTTGTATGACATGGAACCTTTGTAAAAGAACTCATGCTCAATGGTTGTTTCCGAATCCCTAACTAAATAAATAAATAAATAAAATAAGTACTGGCAGCAGCAGTGGAGGTGGCAGTGATGGTATTAGTAGCAGTTTTGGAGGTAATACTGATGGTGGCACTGGTGGCAGCAGCAGTGGAGGTGGCACTGATGTTGTTAGTAGCAGTATTGGAGGTAGTGCTGATGGTGGCACTGGCAGCAGCAGCAGCAGTGGAGATGATGCTGATGGTGGCAGCCAATGTGGCAATAACATCGGTCACTACAGTGGCTGAGACTTGCATTGGAACAGTGGTGGTGGCTGTGGTATTAACAGTGCTAGCACTGGCAGAAGTAGCAGCATGTCTGGTTGGAGTGAAAGGGACAGTAAATACACGTCAAATTTCGATTCCTGTCTGAATCACATTTACTGGGGCTGGTCCACAGATGTTTTTTGGCTGTACTTGTTTGCTTGTCTGATGTTTTCAATCAGATAAATTGCAAGAAAGTGGAATTATGTTTCCAAATATTATTCTTCTGATGTCATAATTACTTCTTCTATTTCAAACATGTATGCAAAAAAAATGTTTTTATTTTCAGGAACCAGAAACAGGAACAATTATTGTATTTTGCTTATCCAGCAGTGCCAGTCAGCAAATGTTAACTGTTACTGATGGGTGGAATGGGATCTTGGAGTTACCATCAGTAGTACCCTTAAACAAACTAGTCAGTGCAACATGGCCTATAGTAAGCCCAACAGGGTGCTGGGATGCATTGGGAGAGGAATTGACAGTAGGAGAAAGGAAGTAAAACTACCCCCTTTTCAGAGCCCTGGTGAGGTCTCACCTGGAGTACTGTGCCCTGTTCTGGAGTCCTTACCTCAGAAAAGACACAGATAGGTTAGAGACAGTACAAAATAGAGTGACTAAAATGATGCAGGGAGACCAGGGTAAATCTTATGAGGAACGTCTCAGGGCACTGAGTTTGTACTCATTGGAAACCAGATGGGAGAGGGGTGATATGATCAAGGCCTTCAAATTCCTCAAAAGAATTAATAAAGTGAACTACAGGGAATTATTTACCCTGAGTACTAACTCATGGTCATGGGGTCATGAGTGGAAGTTGTGGAGGGGGTGGGAGGTTCAGGAGAGACGTAAGGAAGTATTTCTTTGCAGAAAGGGTGGTGGAGCCTTGGAACAGTCTGTCAGCTGAGGTGATGGGAGCGAGCAAAATAAAGGGGTTAAAACAGGCCTGGGATAGAATGAAGGGAATAGTGGTGACCTGGGCTGACAGGACCAGAGAAGAAAACAGAGAAAGGTCTGGGAGGGTTAATACTCTGGGAACATTGTGTTCCAAAAATGATTCCAGGGAATTAGGGAACTTGGGCAGATTAGATGGACTATGGGTCTTTTTTTTTTTATGCGTTTTTACATTTTCTCCCGGTTTTTCACCAGTCCCCATTCTCGGTCGGTCGCGCGCTTGTGGAGACATGCACACACTGTGGCTCAAGACACTCTAACGCAAATTGTTGTTCCTTCCCACCTATGCAAGCCACCAGACCTCCACCTGGTGGCAGCAGAACTATGGGGGAGGCAACAACCACCCCAAGAGAGAGAGGAAAGCTGCTCTATGGCTACTCAATCCTGCTCTCACCCCCTCCCATGCCGGCTCCCTGACAATCCAAGTCTGTTCCTGAACCCAAATCACTGGCATGATGTGAGGTAAGGCATCCAGCACCTCAGCCCTCTGCTCCACCGGGCTGGCTCATTGGTCTTTTTTTGCCATCAATGTCTATGTTTCTGTGTTTCAAAATGTAACTAGACAGCTCACAACTTCTGTTGCATATGGACTCTGAAGACAAAATGACTTCAACATTTTTTTTTCAATATTGTAGTTTGTTTGTAACTTTGTTATTGTTTTAACAACAATCAGAAACTCAGAAAGCTAGTCCAGGGCCGCAATGGTGCCCCTATGGTCCCTGCCTACCCTAGGGCACAGATAAAGTTTATGGTGTCCAGAGACAAAAAGACTTGAACAATTTATTTTAGATTGTTGTTTTGTAACTTTCTACTGTTGTAGCAACAGTCAGAAATTCAAACAGCTAATACTGGGCTGCAAGGCTGCCTCCCTTGGTCCTGCCTACCCTAGGCACAGATAAAATTTGTGGCATCCAGCTGGAGACAGAAGGACTTCTACAATGTATTTAGACTGTTGTTTGTACATTTATACTCAACAGTCAGAAAGCTAATACTGGGCAGCAAGGGTGCACTCCCCCCAACCCCGGCTGCTGCCTAATAGGGCACAGATGATGTCTGTGGTGTCCGGAGACAAAAATACTTCAACAGTTTATTTTAGATTGTTGTTGGTAACTTTTTATCAATAGGTAGAGAGCTAATACTGGGCAGCAAGGGTGTCCCCCTGACCCCTATCTACCCTAGGGCACAGATAAAGCCTGTGGCATCCAGAGATAAAAAAGACTTCAACGGTTTATTGCATACTGTTGTTTGTAACCTTTTACTGTTTTAACTACAGTTAGAAACTCAGACAGCTAATACTGGACCTTAAGAGTACCCCCCGGACCCTACCTACCCTAGGGCAAAGACAACGTCTGTGACAAGACAAAAGAACTTAAACTTGTTTTTATGTATGTGTTTTAAAAAATAACAGGTCAGCTAACTACAGGTACAGGAACAAACATAAGCCTGAAGCTGCTATGCAAAGCAAAGAAGACAGTGCTCCCCCCTTGCTTTCTTTATGCTGACTGAAGTGGTGGCAAGCAGCAAATGCCTACATGCACTAGCAAAATAAAAACTGCAGTGTCAGGAGAAAAAAAAACAATATTTTCTTTAATAACAATTTAACTAACTAAGCTATAGGAATGAAATAACATTAAGCAAGGCTGCCCTTGCAAACTGGTAGCAGCTTCAGAACACAGCACAGTCAGCTAAGCCCACACTAAAGTGTTTGCCTTCTCCCCAACACAAACAGATACAGTAGTATATTATTACTGCAAAATGAAAAAAAATATATATATATATATATATATCTATCTTAGGGTAGCTGGTTCATTCCACTGGTGTGTCAAATGGATGAGGCACACTGATGAGTCCTGGTAGGATGAAACACGTGTCTGTGTCTTCTGTTGGCACCCTTTGCAAACTGTGTCAGAGGCCTTTCGGCACCATGCATTTCTGCTTAAAGTTGAACCAGCATAATAATCTGTGGTGATTTTGCGTATGCAGCCCACGATGCTTTGCATTATGGGGGTATGTGTGATTTTGTATTTGTATTTCATATATATATATATGTATATTAGCACTGTAAAGAAGTCTCAGGACCAGGCCCTTTTTCAGCCAGTCACCATGCAAGGGCTACCCTAACTTTCAACTGCGGACCACCCCCCATCCACTTGCCCTGGCTTGAAGATTACATCATGATTTGGATTCACTTTTAGCAATCAGTATGTCAGTCAAGTGATGCCCCACAGTATCTCCACTGAAGAAGACAGCAAGAGACAAAAACATCTGCAAAGACTAATTTGTTTTGCTAAATCTGATTCAGAAAACCTCGACTCTTTCTCAAAGAGAAATGGCATCCTCTTAGCTGGAGTGTCTTTGTGCACTGGCAAGGCAGATCACATGGTAAAGCTCTGGAAAGCTCTCTGAGAAACCTGAGGGCTGGCTGAGGAGATGCCGAGATCTAAAAAGTCTCACTGAACATGTGACCATCCAATACCTTGAATACATCCCAAAATTCGGGTGTTTGTCGAATATACCTGATATTTGAGGTGTTTGACAAAACAGATCTAATCTCGACACACACCCCCTGCTGCTGAGTCCATTCATCCTTTTGCAAAAATGGTAAGGAGAAAAAGCTGTGGTGTCAATTTTACATTGTAGAAACAGACAACTTGGATTGCTTTCTCCAGAAAAAAGTAAGGATTATGACTGAACTTGCATGATTTGTATGAATAACAAGAAAATATATTTAGTGTTAACATTACTGTAAGTTCTTTGCATGACTGTTCAAGTATTTGCTGGCACGTCTCTGCTCTGATGAAGGATATTGCCCATCTCCAGGCTGACTAGGTAAGGAATAGGGAAACCTCCTCCCCCACCCAGGGGCCACCAGGACCGCAGCCGCTGCCTCTGGGATTGTCAAGAAAGAGGAGCGGTTGGACCACGGTGGGCTCAGGGAGGGTGAAGGTGGTGGAAAGAGGTGCATCCCTCCAGTTGTACCTATCCACAATTCATACACCATTCTGGAGGAGTTTGATTCCTATATAGAGGCACCCATAGTGGAAACCAAGAAGGATGCAGGGAACCTACACAAAAGACACCCACAGGAGGGTGGCAAAGGACTCCACAGGGGAAGGAAACAGCTCCTGGTGGGGGTCTCAGTTGTTAGGGGGTTTAGAACTGGAGGGGAGAGGGGACAGGGAGGTAAGTTGCCTGCCAGGTGCCATGGCTTGGAGGGACAGGAAACGAATCCTCAGGATTGAGGGAGCAGCTGCACAGGAGAGGGAGCTGGATGTCATTGTACACCTAGGGACAAATGACCTCACTGGGAATGGGATCAGAGCAGTGCAGGAGGAGTTTGTGGAGTAGGGGAGGGACATTAGATGACTAGCATGCACAGTAACCTTCTCGGAGGTGCTGCCTGTCTATGGCATGGGTGAGGATAGGGTATTTCACACTATGGAATTCAATGAATGGTTGGAAAACTGGTGCAGAGCACAGAGTTTTGGCTTCACTGGGGACTGGGGGCCCACCTGGAGGGATACAAGCCTATACTGGCATGATGGTTTGCATCTGTCTGGGAGGGGAACCAGGATCCTAGGTGATAGGTTTGAATGATTCATTGGCAAATTTTTAAACTAGCCAAGGGGGGAGGCACTGGAAAGGAGCAGGGAAATCCTAGCTGCCTCAAACAAATCAGGGTACTAAGTGAGGTAGACACCAACATAGATATGTCAAGAGGGAGAAGCGCAGGGGTAATGGAGAAAGTGACAAACACAATAACGACAGGGATGGGGCAAAAAGGGGTAAGGCCATCAAGAAATGGAGGGTAATGAGTACCAATGGCACTGAAAAGGAGCTGGGAATTCCCAGGCTCCCCTCTTAAAACAGGGTAGTTAGCAAGGTAAACACCAAGGTAGAGAGGTCGATAGGGAGCAGGACAGGGGTAAATGGAGAAAAAGACAAAGGCAATAAGGATGGGGTGGCAATAAAATGGGTAAGGCCATCAAAAAATGGAGGCTGATGAGTACCAATGCCCATAGTCTGGGTAACAAGCTTCTTGAACTAGTGGCCTTGATGGAATAGGGACACCTGGATATTGTGGCAGTCACAGAAACATGGTACACAGAGAACCACGACTGTGATGTCAACATACCAGGGTACACAATCTACAGGAGGGACACGGAAGATAAAAGAGGAGGAAGAGTAGCTCTTTAAGTAAGGGAAGGGATCAAAGCAAAGGAAATAAAGGATAAACAGGAAGGAGAGGAGGCACTGTGGGTCACCTTAGAGACAAAAAATGGCACCACAGTCTGCACGGGGATTGTATAGACTCCCGTCTCAGGGGGAGGAAATGGACAAGGAAATGATAGAAGACATCATTAGAATGGCAGAAAAAGGGGAGATATTGTTGATGGGGGACCTGAATATGCCAGATGTTAACTGGAGCACATTTACTGCAGCCACATCCAAGAGCAGGGTCATTCTCGATGCCCTACAGGGAGCGTGCCTCAGACAGCTAGTGTTGGAACCCACTCGGGAAGGAGCAGCCTTAGACCTGGTACTCTCAAATGGAGATGGAGAGAGGATCTCAGATGTAGAAGTGGGTAGCCATCTGGGAACAAGTAACCACCAAACAGTGTGGTTCACGTTTAACACAGTCATAGAGTCAAGCCATACAAAAGTGAGGGTACTGGACTTTAGGAGGGTTGACTTTGGCAGAATGGGAGAGTGCCTAAGGAATGCACTAGCAAATGGGCAGGAAGGAGGAGTACAGGAACAGTGGGGAAAAATGAAAACTGCCATCACAGAAGCAACAAGACTTTGCGTGAAGCAAATAAACAAAACAAAACTGAGGAAAAAAACATTATGGTTCTCAAAAGAGGTGATGGGGAATGTTAGGGAGAAATAGATAGCATTCAGGAAGTATTAGGAATCACAGAAGGAGCAGAACAGAGAACTGTATCAGTTGAAGCAGAAGGCAGCAGGGAAGGCAGTTAGAATAGCAAAGGCCCAAAGTGAGGAAATGGTAGCCAACTGAGTTAAGAAGGGGGATAAAACCTTTTATACTGTAGGTACATTAGGGAGCAAAGAAAGACCAAGGGAGGGATAGTGAGGCTTAATAAAGGGAAGGGTTGTGGGCAGTAGGTGACAGAGAAAAGTCAGAGATACTGAACAAATACTTTTGGTCAGTATTCACAAAAGAAGAGGAGGGGAAGATAACTAAACCAAACAATAGAAGCACTCTGGAAAGGGGAAGGGGTCGATACCAGTCCATTCACAGAAGAAAAGGTCCAGAAAGATCTCTTAAAACTCAAGGTGGACAAAGCAATGGGTCCTGATGGGATTCATCCCAGAATTCTAAAAGAACTAAGGGGAGAACTAGTGACACCACTGACTACCCTTTTTAACAAATCATGGGAGGATGGTGTGGTACCTCAGGACTGGAGGAGGGTGGCTGTGGTTCCCCTTCACAAAAGTGGGAGCAAGGCAGAGGCAGAAAACAATAGATCTGTTAGTTTGACCACAGTGGTAGGGAAAATGATGGAATCATTTCTCAAAGAAAGATTTGTTGAGTACATAGAGGTCAGCGGGGCACAGGACCCAAGGCAGCATGGATTCACAGTGGGAAGGTCATGTCAGATGAATCTAATAGATTTATTTGATTGTGTAACCAAATTAGTAGACCAGGGAGGGCCTGTGGATATGGTCTACGTAGACTATAGCAAGGCATTTGACACATTCCCACACAAAAGATTAATAAGCAAGTTGGCCAACCTGGGAGTGGGTCCCAGGGTGGTAGCCTGGGTAAACAATTGGCTTGACAACAGGATGCAGAGGGTAATAGTAAACGGAGTCCACTCTGAAGAAAGGGGAGTTACTAGCGGGGTATCTCAGGGTTTAGTACTGGGACCAGTCCTCTTTAATGTCTCTGTAGGTGACACTGCAGAGGGGTGGAAGGAAAAGTATGCCTTTCTGCAGATGACACAAAGATCTGCAACAGGGTCGATACACAAGGGGGGGGTAGAAAGGATGAGAATGGACTTGGCAAGTTTGGATGAATGGTAAAAAGTATGGCAGCTTAGATTCAATGCAAAGAAGGGCAAAGTAATGCACCTAGGAAACAAAAACTAGGGGAAGAGTACACAATGTGGGAGAAGGTACTAATAACAACAAAAATTGAAAGGAACCTGGTGGTAGTCATATCAGATGACCTAAAGGTAGGCAAGCAATGAGAGAAGGCAGTAAGGAGGGCTGGAGTGATACTGGGATTCATAGGGAGAGGCATCACCAGTAGAAAACAGGAAGTTGTTATCCCTCTGTACAGACAGTTGGTGAGACCCTATCTGAAGTACTGCATGCTGTTCTGGAGACCCCATCTCCACAAGGACATAGACAGGATGGAGGTAGTTCAGAAGAGGACAACTAAAATGGTGCATGGTCTGCACCAGAAGCCATACAGAGAGACTAAAGGAGCTTAATATGTATACCATCGAGGAATGGAGGGAGAGGGGGGACATGATAGAAACTTTCAAGTACCTCAAGGGAATCAACAAAGTCCAAGAGGGTAGCATCTTTCAGAAAAAGAGATGTACAAGAACAAGGGGGCACAATTTGAAGATAGAGAGGGGACAGTTCAGGGGCAACACGAAGAAGTATTTTTTCACAGAGAGGGTGGTGGACGCATGGAATGGCCTTCCTGAGGAGGTAGTGGGGTCAAAAACAATGGAGGAATTCAAGAACGCACGGAACAAACATAAGGCAATTCTAGTGGGGGGTTGGAGGAAGTAGGCTGTTGTTTAACTAGGATCTGCAGCTTATCAAATTGGTAGGGCAATGGGCAGATTAGATGGGCCAAGCCGTCCTTATCTGCCATCACAGGTTATGTTTCTATGTTTCTAATTATTGCTGGCATTATCTGTTTCCATACTTTTTTGCACAACACTTGAGCAGCATGTTGTCAGTGGCTGAGTAAGTTGCATGCCCTCCTCCAGAGCCAGAAGTTTGTTGGTTCTAGGTTCTAGCCTTACATCGGGATATATAACCAATGCTGTAGTGCAGGAACCATACACACAATTTTACTTGCATCTTATGATGTTTGCAAGGAATTTTTCTTGCATGGATATTTCCTGCAATTAAAATGTCTCAATCCTTACATATTCGTTGCATATAATTCTGCATATTCCTTGCATATAATTCTTAAATAAAAATTTACGTAGAAAGCATGCACGTAGCTTACATGTGCCAGCATATATTCTTGTATATTTTTGTCAAAATATTTACAAAGTTCTTGACATTTCTTTATTAAGACACTTTCTGAAAAAAGGAGCAGAGCCTTGATTATGCCCAGAAAATATGATGTGTTTTTCCTTCTTTTCCCCACATCCCCTCCAGCACTCTGGAGTGGCATAGTGTCCCTGTACACTTGTTGTATTGGGGTTAAACAATAATAGACTAGACATTTCCATTCATATTCACTTCACGTTATAAATTAGATAGGTTTTCTTTTAATGTTGTTGCATGAGTCCAGTCCCCTGGTGTGAGGGGGTTCCTATCTCCTGTCCTGACAGACCAAAGGTGTACAAGGGTGGGAGTGAGTCTTTATTTTATATGATGCCATATACTGTAGCAATGAGACAAGATGTTTAAGTGTTGCCCACTCAAGGCATCATATAATTAGAGATGCAGCAAACTTTAATTTCACTGGTGAAGTTACAATGAAGTTGTGAATTTTGCCCCACGTATTGTTTTGCAAAATTTTCGCATTTCTTGAAATATTCAGAGGGTGCAAAATGCAAAATATCACTTGTGAAATGCAGACTTTCACCCTCAAATGGCAGAATTTCACCCGTGAGTGGCGAAAGTTTGCATTTCACTTGTGGAATTACACACTTCACACCAGTGGAATATTTTTCGAAATCTGCAAATTTTGCAAAGTATTTCATGGAGCGAAATTTGTGGAATTCACCCATCTCTACATATACCTCTCTGATTGAATTAGTCTTCTTTTTCACTGGGGTTCTTATCTGGACCCCTCCCATGTATGCCATTATTTAAAGGTAGCAGAGCCTATCTGTATTTCTGAGTGCAAATCTCAAATGGTATGACTGTGTCTACTTGTAGGAGAAAAAGGCGCAAAAACAACTGTGTACTGTACCACACTTTCTATCTGCTAACCAAGGGACTGGGAGCAAAATATCTTTGTTGCTGTAATGGGAGAAACCAGGCTAGTTCCTCCTGTTATTGAAATCTGTCCACTACACATCCTCATACCCACAACAGTTTAGTAACAAAAGGGGAGGAGATAATTGCTTGAGAGAATATTAGCCCAGGATCAAATTATCAGGTCTTATTTCCTGGTATGGTTAAGGTCTCTCTCTCCAGCTGCACTCATTGCAAGATTTGCAAATTCTTTTTTTTTTTTACTTGCTATTTTTACATACCCCTCCCCCCCTTTTCTCTGTGTCAGCTCCCTACCTCGGGGTCCCCATGGAGATCCTGACAGTGTCATGGAGGGTTCACCCCAGCTGCGGATAACGCCCTGGTGGGGTAGAAGGGGCACAACTCAAGCCCTCCAGCCAATGTCCAACTTGTCAGTCGGCCCTATTCATCCCCACGAGAGACCGGGGCCCATCTTCTGGAGCAGACACAGGACATTCTGCACTTTCCTGTGGAGAAGTGGTTGTGCCATGACATCAAGGCTCCTGCCGATGTCAACCATGCTCCTCTCACACTACTGTGGCACCAAGCAGCAGTGCCCCCAGCTTCCACTAGAGGCCGGTCCAGCCACAGGCCTTTCCTCCTCTCCCTCCCAAGGGGAGATTAGCAGTCCTGCAGATGCTCATCCTCCCCTCCCCAGTCAGCCCTCCAGCTCCCCAGGCTCATTCCTGAACCTGGGTCACTGGCATCGCAAGTGGTAGCACTACTACTGCACCAGTGGGCCAGCAGTTTTGCAAATTCTGCAACTAGTATAGCAGTGACTGTATCTAGGTAGTTCTGTAATATGTCTCCAGATGGGGAAGGGCCAGACCTCCAGCTAATTTTGGTCAGCATAGAATAGAGAAGTTACTAGGTGGGGCCTTACCTTGCCAAAGGAATCAGGAGACGAGTTTCTTCAAGGGGGGGCACAGGTCACAAGAAGGATCTATTTCGAGAATGACTGGAAGAGGTACAGGAATTTCAGGAGTACTGTCACCTTGGTTCCTGAAATCTGCCTTTCCAATGAAAGGAGCAATGCTGGCCAGCATTCTAGATCATCTCATATCTGTGTGTGCAGAGGTCCAAAGTGAGCCTCAAATGGAATAGTGGCAGTGATCATATGCTTAATCCCCAAGTGTTACTTACTGGGCAGGTCCCATTTGAAGAGGGTTCAATGCAAGGAAGTGCAAAGTAATGCACCTGGGAAACAAAAACTAGGGGAAGAGTACACAATGTGGGAGGAGGTACTAATAACAAGAAAAATTGAAAGGGACCTGGGGGTAGTGATATCAGATGAACTAAAGGTAGGCATGCAATGTGAGAAGGCAGTAAAGAGAGGGCTGGAGTGATACTTAAGATATGTTATCTTACAAACTTAACTGCAAGTACTTCTGTTGTTGCAGTGTTCAATTTACACCGAGACAGTGCCGGATTACTTCCGTAAGTTCCGCACTTTTTCCATATCACTCTCCAATCTAGACTGTTATAGTAGTATATTTTCCTTATAGAAGGCCGAGCAGAGTTCGGTTCACTCTGAGGAGGTATTGAAACAAGCCGAATGTCTGATGGATGTGCTGAGAGTGATGTGTGCATCTTATCTTAATATTAGAAATCAGATTTTCAAAGTACATCCACTACTTGTAAAGCAGTTCTTTTCCTATCTGTCTACTTGTTGTACTTTCACCAAAATGGAGAGGCCAGAGGCACGATTCAGGAAAGGAATCAATTTATTGAGCAACAGACCACAGGACAGGGAAAAGGAAGAAAGGGGGTACAACAGTGTTAAGTACTACCTCTAACATTTTACTAATGCCCTGAGGCCTTATGCTAAAACTCCAATCTCCTGTATGAGGAGAACTGTAAAAGGGAATTGGCTATAACAGCTAAACTGTAAGAGCGTCCTATTTCTAATCCCTGTAATAGGGTGACTCTATAGCAAAATTGACAAAAATGATCAATTGGCTGTAACAGCTATGCTGTAAGAGCATTCTGTCTCTAATCCAATGTTCAGAGCTTTCTAAGTCAACCCTGAGGTGCACCGCTAGCTGTTACCTGTAGCACTCCACACTATCAATCACTTTACATACTACAGGAAGAGTCTATACATATGGTGGATGGCAGTTCATGCATATTCAGATTTTCTCTGTCATCAAGAAGAAAATGTAATCAAAGGAATTGTTGTGACAAGAATCAACTCAACTGGCTGTCCAGTGCAATTCTAAGAACCTTTTTGGAAACTAGGGGAATGCAGAGAGGATTTTTAACAGGCCATAAGTTCTCAGCCATACCCCACCTCTCTGGGCTCACTGGAATACAAGCACAGGTACCAAGATTTCTTCAACTAAGAACCCACTGGGGGCCACTGGAACTTGAAACACAAAAAACATGGCCGCAGTCCACTTCTGGACTGCCCGTAGGGGGAAATGATGGAAACCACCTGGCTACAGTCAGCTTTTGGACTGCCAGATGAGGAAGACGAAGAAGATCACCCTGCCACAGCCTGGTTCTGGACTGCTGGATGAAGAAGATGATGCAGACTCCACTGAAACAGAAGTCCAGATAAGGAGGTCTCTGGACATAGAACGACAGTGTTCTGGACGCCAAGGTGAGATGAGCCAAGGGCACACGTAAAACAATAAACCGTGTGTCAAAGTGCGACAAAGTTCAGGACTCCAAGGCCGGACAAGCAAAGGGCACACTTAAAACAACAAACAGAGTGTCACTCAGAGAACTGAAACAGATGATCTGGATGGTACTCTAATGCAGACATCAAAATAAGAAAACAGACGGCAGATTCTGCACTGGGCCAAGCCATACTTGGGGAAATGTCAGAGGAAAACACTAAACATGGCATTGTAACTTGAGATGACTATGGCACAGTCCTTCATGAATTTGCTGTTGGCTGCTCCTAGGATGCACTGGAAGATGATTCCTGAAGAAATGATGAAGACTGATAGGGGTGCACACTGGCGAAGTGACTCCGAAGATTGCTGAAGACTGATTCGAATACTTTCCCAGCACCAAAATGCTAGCACAAAGCAATGCAATTACAGTTCTGGCACTTATACTGTTCGTAGAATGGATAGCACTGCAATAAGTGGTACAGTTCCTACTATAGTGGTCAACTGCACAGTCTCAATGTCCAGACCATGGTAAATAAACAGCCACTTTACTATTCGGGGTGAACCCTAGCTTTCAGTGGACCTAACTACCAAGGGGTGCCTCTAGCTAAATCAGGTCCTCCTGTTACTGTGGATACACATTCTGTTGGGAATAGGCTCTTTCAAAATGGTATGAACCAAATGTCTGACCAGGCCCCTTTAACACTTGTGGGCCTAAATGGTTAGCTATGGGTCCTGGGCTTTGTGTTGCCCCTTTAAGTGGCTGTGGGCCTATGGAGTTGCTGGGCCACTGTGACACCTGGACCTTTCCTCTAGCCAGGCCCCTTTAACACCTTGTGGCTTCCTTGAATAGGCCCCTTAACACAGCTGTGGGCCTACCCCACTGCTAAACTCCTTTAACACCTGGGGCCTGAAGGACTGCTGGGCCCCTAACTGGCTGCACCCTCTTGATTCTGTTGGGCCTACTTGCCCCTTTAAGTAAACATTCAGGCCTGCTTTGCCCCTTTAAATGAGTGGCTAGTACCCTTTAAATGTTGTGGGCCTAAATCGCCACTTCAAATACTGATTTGGGCCTAACTTGCCCCTTTAAACTCCAAGTGTGTAATGGGCAAGTGAAGCCACTGACACAGACTGTTCTCAAAATGGCCCGGTCAAGTCAGGACACAGGTCCACCACAGCTACAACTTGGAAAGGAAAACAAATGTAATCCAACTACGTCAACCACCCAGAGATGGATTTTTGTGTGACGCCCGGCCAGCGGGTGTCAAGGGAAATTTTGGGGAAGGGGGCCCAAGTTCAAATGCTACTACTGGGAACACAAGGAGAAGCGTGAAGCTGACTCGAGTGCAGAGAACAATGTAAAAGTTTATTAAACATAACTAGACAATAACATTACACTAAATATTTAAGCTCTAAACTCTAGAACTCTAAAGGACTTGACCATTACTAAATTATACTATTCACTACTACAAATATTATCACTAAATCCTTAAACTACCTCCTATACGGTGAATCAGTCGTGAATACCATCAGCCAGCCACCCTTGCATATCTAATGGGAAAAGAAAGAAAGCAAGATGGGGGAACCAGCTGTCCAGGGCAGGGGGAAATCACAGAACAGGACACAGGCCAAAGGACTATTCTGAGGTGGTGTGGGTCATTGGCACATAGGTGTCCACAGACCACCGAAAAATGACACCCCTCCAGGAACTAGTCAGCCCTCCTCACCCAGCCACAGCCCCTAGGTGGACTGCCGGGACACGAGGTCACCCAGCTGCAGCCCATACATGGACTGCCAGGACACGAGGACAGACAAGGACATGCGAATGAAGGAAGCAACAGACAGAGACAAGACAGCTGGTTGGGGAAAGCAGGGTCAGGGCAACGCACTCTCAAAAATTAACTGTAAATAAATGCAGATAAATAATTTAGAGCAATGCTTTTGGGGATGGATGGAAAGGGACCTGGGGGTAGGAAGAAGTAGGCTGTTGGTTAACTAGGATCTGCAGCTTATGCATTAGGTAGGGAAATTGGCAGACTGGGTGGGCCAAGCGGTCCTTATCTGCCTTCAAATTCTATGTTTCTATGCAGGGTACCTGAGAACACATGCAGGCAGAAGGGTGGCGGCACAAATAAAACATTTTTTTAAACCCTATGTCTGTGTCTTTATTTCTAGCAAAAGCATTACTTAGGGCACTTTATAAACAGATAAAACAAATCAGGTTATCAGATTACATAAAATCACAGGGGCACTGTCTCTTAGTGGCCATCTACTGATGGCACACGGATACTGACACAGGGACAATGTCATCACAGGGGCCCCAAAAGCATTGCTCTAAATTGTTTATGTACACTTATTTACAAACAGTTAATTTTTGAGAGTGCATTGCCCTTTTAAACCTGGACTCTGGTGCAGGCCCCTTTTAATCTGCTGACAGGCATTAATCCACAGTATTTAGGCAACTAGTCATTTATTTACAGTTCATGCCCCCTTTTAGAACTGAGGGACCTGTTGTTGCCCCTTTAAATCCCTTGGTTCTGGAATTTCCCTTCTAAGTCACTGTCAACAATTGTTGGATTAAAGTTTCTGCCCCCTGCTCACTGTCTATAGGGCTGTTGCTTTTTTACTCCGCCTAGTGGGAAATCTTTAGACAGGGCCTTGCTGCCCTACAGTCACTTGGCTCAAGGGAGCCATTACTTGAACTCCGCCCCGACGGCGGTCCTTGCTGGGGCCTTGCCCACCCCCAGATTTCCTTGGCTCTATGGAGCCTCTACTTTGACAAGCCCCATGGGCGGTCCTTTTGCTGGGGCCTTGCATAGCCCAATGGATGCTGCCAGCGCCTGTAGTGCCTAGAGTTTACTTTTTTATATAGTTAAAAGAAATTAAGTTCCTTTTGCACGGTGGCCAGCACCTGAACCTGGTGCTACCACCACTCACCCTGCTGCCAACATTCCTTCTAGGGGTCAGAGACTGCTGCTGCCAAATGTGGGGAGGCCACGACCCATCTCCTCCCACTCACCTCCTCAGAGAAACTGGTGCTGCTGTGATGGTGGAGGGGACAGCCTACTTCTGCTGATGCCACCCCTTTTGTAACACCTCCTGATGCTGCTGTTATGGAGGGGCCGGCCTGGACCCGCTGCCCCTCCCGGAACACCTCATGGGATAAGTCAAGAGCTGGAAGGGTCGGCCTGGACCTGCCACCCCTCCCGATGACCATCCTTCTTGGCTGCTTTTGCAGGGGTCGGTTTTTTACTGTTGTCGCCACCCCTCCCCAGGAACCACTCTGCGGATGGTGAGGAATGGAGGGGATGGCCTGGACCTGCTGCCCCTCCTGATCGATCGTTCCCCATCTCACTGCTGCTGCTCCTGTTTACCTCCTCTTCAATGGGAATAATGACGAACAGCTATTGCTGTTCAAATGGGCAGAGGATTCCATCACAGAATCTTCATGGAAACATAGAACATAGAAGTTGATGGCAAATAAGAACTGCAAGGCCCATCCAGTCTGCCCATTTCTTTTTCTACCTTGTAAATGTGCCATTGGCTTTTGCTCTGTCAATGACCTATCTATTCATACTCATCTGTATTGCTCCCTTATGCCTATCCCATGCCTGTTTGAAGCCCTGCATTGTATTCATATCCTCCACTTCCTGAGGTAGGCCGTTCCATGCATCCACCACCCTTTCTGTGAAAAAGAACTTCCTCACATTGCCTCTTAACCAGCCTCCCTCTAATCTCATACTGTGTCCTCTTGTCCTGCTATTTTTCTTATATTGAAACATGTTAGACTCTTTCACCTTGTTAATGCCCTTAAGGTGTTTGAATGTTTCAATCATATCACCTCTCTCCCTCCTTTGCTCTAGGGTATACATATTGAGCTCCTTTAATCTGTCCTCATATGTTTTCTGATGCAGTCCCTGCACCATTTTGGTTGTCCTTCTCTGGACTGCCTCAATTTGGTTAATATCCTTGTGAAAGTGTGGCCTCCAGTACTGCACACAGTACTCCAGATGGGGCCTAACCAGTGTCTTGTAAAGAGGGATTATTACCTCCCTCTTCCGACTTGTGATACCCCTACTAATACACCCCGACATCCCCCTAGCCTTACCTACTGTTTTAATGGTCTGCTTTCATGATTTCAGGTCATCGGTGATAATGATGCCCAAGTCTCTTTCTTCCCTTGTGACTGCCAGCAACTCCCCTCCCAGCCTATAGGTGGCTTCAGGGTTTCTCTTCCCTATGTGCATGATCTTGCACTTCTTTGCATTAAACCCCAGTTGCCACTCTTGCAACCATTTTGCTAGTTTATAAAGATCTCTTCTCATTTTGCCCCCCACATCTGGATCATCTACTCTGTTGCAGATCTTGGTGTCATCTGCAAACAGGCAAACCTTGCCCTCTAGTCTATCTGCAATGTCACTGATGAAGATATTGAAAAGGACTGGCCCCAGGACTGATCCCTGAGGTACCCCACTTGTGACTTGCATCTCTTTTGACTGTATATTGTTTACCACCACTCTCTGTTTTCTGCCCATCAATCAGTTTGCCACCCAGTTGACCAACTTCTGACCCATCCTGAGCCTACCCAGCTTATTAATCAATCTTCTATGTGGAACAGTATCGAAAGCTTTGCTGAAGTCAAGGTAGGTGACATCAACTGCTCCCCCTTGGTCCACCATTCTGGCTTACCAGTCAAAGAAATCTGAGATTAGTTAGACAGGACCTTCCTTTTGTAAACCCATGCTCTCTTGGATCATGTACTCCTATGGATTCCAGGTGTTGCACTATCCTTTACTTAAGGAGTGCCTCCATAATCTTGCCCACTACTGAGGTAAGACTGACTTGTCTGTAGTTCTCTGCCTCCTCCCTACTACCACTCTTGTGGAGCGGGATAACATGAGCCTTTCTCCAGCCTTCTGGGACCTCTCCTGTGCTCAGAGACTCACTAAACAGTTCTGATAATGGCTCTGCTAGTTCCACCCTTAGCTCCTTTAGTACCCTGGGATGTATGCCATCAGGTCCCATTACCTTGTCCAGCCTGAACTTATCGAACTCTTGTAAGACCCTTTCTTTTGTGAAGGGACTGATGCACACCTCCCTCCTCCTGTGTCCATGGTGCTGATCTGTGGCCCTGCCCTACCTTCTCTTCAGTAAATACTGAGCAGAAGTATCTATTTAAGATAGATGCTTTTACATGGTCCTCCTCCTCACACACCCTCTTATCTCCTTTGATCTTAGCAATACCACCTCTGACTTTCTCCTTTCACTAATATATCTATAGAAAGTTGTATCACCTTCTTTTACTGTTTGTGCTACTGTTTCCTAGGTTTGGGCCTTTGCCTGCCTTACTGCCTTCCCTGCTTCCCTTAAGGAAGTTTGGTATGCCTCCCTGTCTTCATCCCGCTGTGTTCCCTTATATTTCCTGAAGACCAGCCTTTTAGCTCTGACCTTTTCTGCTACTGTTTTTGAGAAGCAAAGTAGTTTCCTTCTTCTTTTGCACTTCCTTTTCTCTCTAACACAATGGGATGTTGCTTCAAGTATTGCATCCTTACTGCTTGCCCACTTTACCTGTATCCTTTCACCTGTATTTCTTTTTGCCAGGGCTAGCTTAACTCTGTGAGCCATCTTATCAAAGTCAGCTCCTCTGCAGTCCCATGTTTTTGCCTTGGAATGGGATATTTAGTTCTAGTGGCCAAATTGAACCATGCCACGTGATGGTCACTGGCCCCCAGGTGACCTTCTACCTGGAGATCTGTGATCCTTTCCACGTTAGTCAGCACTAGATCTAGGATTGCCCAGTCTCTTGTGGGTTGCTGTACCAGTGGTTTGAGGCCCTCCCCCTGCAGGAAATCATGTGTCTAGTTCTGGCAGATGTTCCTGCTAGTATTGACCAATCTGTATCTGGCATGTTGAAGTCTCCCATTATCAGAACTTCCTCTTTAGTTGTCATGTTTTGTATATCTTCTAACAGTAATGTGTCTATGTCCTCCCCCTGGTCTGGGGGCATGTAGACAACCCCAGTTTATATGGCTGTCCAATTTCCTGCTTCCAGGGTGATCTTCAGTTCTTCTGGCGCCTTATGTGTATTCTGAATTTCTGTAGCTTTGATATTTTCATTGACATACAGGGCCACTCCACCCCCTTTTTGCACCTCGGTCTCTTCTGAACGGTACATGTCCAGGTACTAGTCTCCAAGTGGTTACTGGTAAACCATGTCTCGCTTATTGCTACTATGTCCAGTTTAGCTTCTGTCATTATTGCTGGCAGGTCTGGGATCTTGTTTCCTAGACTGCGAGCATTTGTGTACATGATTTTCCATTGGCCAGATTTCAGTGTGTTCGTTGTTGGGTGAGGTCTGGCATTTCCCATGTGCGTTGTATGGGGAGCCGGACCTTTTTCCTTACCTGGTGATGCAAATGAACTGCAAACATGCTGAACTCCTGTTTGACCACAAGCTGAGGGGGGAGGGGTGTTCTTCCCATTCGACGTATGGGGTCCTGCACCCCTCTCCCCATTTCCTAGTTTAAATATTCTGCAAAGACGTCAAACTTCTGCCCCAATGCACTGATTCCCTCCTTAGTCAGATGCAGTACATCAAATTTAAAGATCTTTCACTTCCAAAACTTTTGCCAGTTCCCTATAAATTTGTGTCCTTTCTCTTGGCACCAGCCCTTGAGCCACATGTTTAGTTCCCCTATCTCCCCTTCTCTGACCTTCCGTCCATCTGCCCCCCTCTCCCAGACTAGCAAGATCTCAGAGAAGGAGATGCCAGATGAAATGGATGATAGTTTCTCACCTAGCCTGGTCAGGTGTTCCTTGGTCTCTACAACTGACCGGTTGGTGAGAACATTAGTCCCTATGTGTACCAGGATGTCAATGTTTTTTCCTGCTTCCTGAACAATTTTAGCAATGCAGACAGTGTCTCTCCATGCTGATGTAGCTGGGAGACATCTGACCATTACCCCTGGCTGGAGATAGGTATCAACTCCCCGAATCATGGAGCCTCCTATGATCAGAAGTTTTTTGGATTTCCTTTTTGCTTTTTTTGTTTTGGTTACTGTTTTGGGCTAGTTTTGTTGTGCTAGCTCCTGTGCTGCAGTGTCCTGCTCTGTAGTATCCTCTGCCCCTTTGTTTGATTTTGGAGATAGAGGCAGGTACCTGTTTGTAGTTTTTATTTGGTTTTTGGATGTAATATGTTGGAGAGCACCGAGTGGTGGGGCACCTAATTTGCCCCTCCTAACCACCTGCCAACCTCCCAGATGAACTACCCTCTGTGAGCCTGACCCTGCCTGCATGCCCTCATGACTGGGCCCATGATAGCAGGTGCCCAGCCCGATGTAACTGGGGAGGGTTCTGGCAGACAGAGCTGCAGGCAGGGAAAACAGAGAGCAGCAAAATCTATTTTTATTTTTAAATGGAGCCCAGCTGGGTCTTCATGTTTAGGGGTGAGTTTCCTAACTAAACCCAGGAACACCTAACCAAGGGCACAAAATGGGGGCATCTCCCTATCCTGGGCACATTCCCTACCTAACCAGCCCCAAGAGCAGCTGGATGCCCATTTTTGGAGGGCACTAGGACTCTGGGGCACTACAGTATATCTCACTATGTCATTTTGAATCATAAAAGTTGTGCCCCCTTCTTCTACCCTTAGGTATGTTTGGTCAAGGTCCCTTTCATCACTAAATGCTAGCACACTCTTTAATGACTTGTTTACAACTGACTGGTCACCCATCTATTTGGCTCCTAATATTGACATGGCCCTTTCCCTTTGCCATGCCAGATTTACTCTAGTCTGGGACAAACATGCAGGTTAAAAAGCTCTCACCACCCCTGGATTACACCTGACATTATCAATCAGTGTAAGTCCCAAGACCAGGCTTGGGCCCAATTTAAACTCTCCCCCTCCTAGTCTGACCTACTGTCCTAGAAGACACTTAGGAACTTCATGTACAAAGGCAGTCTAAGGTGCTTAGGCCCACTATTTCAAATCAAACCTTCAGAGTAATCTAAAATCCCCAGGCAAATTATGGAAGGTTATCCACTCCCTTTTTGATTCCCCCCAACACAACCCAGTCTGCTCCCCCCAGTTCTCCTGCTGGATGGCTCATGGGTCTCTGACCCTCCCTCTGTTGCTGTTCACTTCAATTAGTTTGTCACCACCTGTGCCCTCCCATTTGTCTCTCTCCTGGTCCTTCTCCCCTCTCTTCCATTCCTTTCCCATATCTGCACCATTCAGCTAAGGGCTTGCAATTCCTTCCCATCACGCCTCAGAAAACATAGAAACATAAAATTTTTAGGAAGCACCATTCTGCCAATTCCTCCTAGCTGCATGTCACTGACTCCATCACTGACTCCATCCTCTCTGGGATGGATCAGTGACACAATACCACAGCTATCTCCCATAATGGGAGCCCTTGTACAATTGGAAGGTTGGCAAAAAAAGGTTATCAGTAAGTACCTTTGCCTCAGGCATGGAGTACAGAGTACGTACACAGGAGAGAAAAACAGAACCAAATCCTATCATTTAAAGGACAGACAGAAGATAACCACACTCCAAAGAGTCAAAGGCTATCTCAAAATCAATTGCCACCACCACTGCTAGAGCGGGAATAGAGCTGGCAATCGATATGTTAATGAGCGGTGTCTGAGTTTAGGCAGCCCTTTATAAAACCTACCACTGAGGAGTGTATCATTGTGAAGAAGATAGGATTAAGATGGAGAGACAAAACTTTCAACAAGTCCTTGGTGTCTATATTGATAAGCAATATGGGGTGGTACAGTAGCTGTTGGGTGAGGTGGGTCTTTATCTTTGGGAAGAACAACAATAATTGCATCTCAATGGGTCAGGGTTAAAAACCATTTTCAAAATAGAGAAGATGATCAGACTCAAGTGATGATAAAAATCAACTGTCACCTTCTGGGTTAGGGAAGAGATAGCCTGTTCTATCTCAGACAGCAAGAGCATGGACTCTAAGTGGGCCTTCTCGGACTGAGTGAGTTGGGGAATTGGGAGGGAGGAGAACATGTGGTCCAACTGGATGGGTCCAGAGGACCTTATAAAGAGTAGAGAAATACAGAAAGCCTTCCTGGCCTCATTGACCTTAACAGGATCAAATTAAAGCTTACCCAACCTATGGCAGTGTTCAGCTATGTGTCTCTTAGCCTGCTGCCTATGAAGCCAGTAAGACAGAAGTTTGCCAGATTTTCCTCAGCCTTCCCAGAAGTGATGCTGAGTCATGAGAAAGCTAATTTCTGGGCCAGTAGGGTACATTACACTGGAGTGTAAGACTCAACAGCTCAGTCAGTAAGGATTGATTGACTGGAGTAGTGGGGTTCTAAAAAAATGCAGCTTCTCATTCCCTCAAGTAAGCCTCCAGTACCAACCATTTAGCCTCTCTTTTACTTCAGTGACACACTATAAAACCAATGACATTCCCCCTTTAAGTTGCCTGTGTCATTCCTCTAAAAATATCCCCAGGCTTCATTCGTCACCAACTTTTATTTTTATTTTATTTAGTGTACTTTTTGCCATGGACTGCCTTGCAGCTCAACCTCTGCCAACCCTCCCCCCAACCACCACCACCCGCTGGACAAACAGTACCACCCTCATAGATGATACCCCCACCAACTTTAAAAACTATGAAAACCACAGAAACAGTTGATGCAGCCTCCAGGAGGAAGAATGGGGCATTTCTGAGCCCTATAACATCACAAGCAATACTGGGGTATGGTCAGAGATAATAAGTGGTTCAATGGTAGAGCATAGAATAAGCTTAAAAATCCACAGGAAATCTAGCCAGAAGTCAAGGTAGCTTGAGGTACCATGGGATGTAGAGAAGTTGGACAAATCCTTAACTATAGGATATAGGAGATGCCAGGCATCTGAAATGGCTTACTCATTCATTAGACAACAAAAATTCCCTGGTCACTCTGCAGTGCAGCTCCAGAGGACCTGAAGAGACTGTTCCAGACACAGATACAGCATCAGATTAAAATCCTCACCAACAGGGACTGGGGTATCCACTGCTGAGCTGTCCCTGAGTGCCCGGCAAAAGTTTGTGGTAAAAATCAGCAATATCGAAATTCAGACCACACTTATTACCCAAAACTACAGGACCTTCTGAAGTAGACATCCTGAGCAGCGCAAGTCTGCCCTCCAAGTCCTCCAGCTGGTGAAGCAAGATCTATTTGGCACTTTATGAAGAATCATGGAGACCTCTCTCTTGGCAAAATGGGCACAACTGTGGGCTTCAAATCACACTCACTATTTGTAGAGTTTGGTCACCTCTGAATCCACTGACTTGGACTCTTGGAAACAAGATATCTTGGTATGCAGCCTTTTAAAGTTCAGAGGGTAGCTAATACTTAGTAGAGGCTGATTATGGAGTTTAAAACAATATTTAATGGAATTAAAAGGGTGGATTGTGAAGGACAGAATTCAGAAAAGGGGGAATTGAGAGATAAAGTGGCCAAAATGGTGGCTGCAAAACCACGGCTCTCTTGTCCATTTTACCTTTTCGGTTAGCTTAAAGATTAGAAATGTATGCAATGATCTTTATTTCTATAATAATTACTGTATATCAATACAGGAACACTTCCTTGAGAAAATGGCACTGGTTATGAAACATCGACTTGTACATAATGTGACTTGACAGATGTAAAATACAGGATCTTTTTTGTTTTGCAACATACTAAGTGAATGTGCTGACATCATAATCCTTAGCACTGGAATTCAGCCCTGATTGGACAGGCACTCCCTTCAGTTTTGTTTCTGTTGTTTACGCAGCAGACACTGTACCCCTGCAGCCCTTTTCCATGTATTGACACTCAACTATTCAATCATTTTCTTTCACCATTCCTTGGTAGCAGATGTTGAGCCATGGTAAATTATTATAAGACTGTATTAAACTAGTAATGTTTTGCATATTTGCCACTTAACTAGTATACCCTCTGGGCAGCTATTCTGAGTTTTAAACTTATGTATTATCTTATAATGAATGCATCTACTTTTATTATGTATAAAATAATGTTGGTATAATCTGTTTTAATACTGTGTTAAATAATGCCATTGTGTATGGCTTGTATGTCATGGCAAGGTGAAAGCAGTGAGCCATAATAATAACAAAAAGAAAAATAATAGCTTGTAATCTACAGCTCTGACATGCTGTAATTGTAATTGTATTTATATTTTTATTGCTATGTGGTAGTTTCATATATACCTTTCTGTCAGCGTATGTGGGGCCTACCCAATATTTCACAATTTAAGTCGTCCCTGAAAAAAAGACCTCGTAAAGTTGGCAGCATGCTGCTTCTACATGTGATAAATATGGCTACTGTCAATTGCCTGCTGCCTGCTGCCACCACCAGAGGGCTACCCCAAAACAATAAAGCCTTAAAAATCCTGTTGCCCCATGGACCAAGCCCCACTCGGGCTAATAGTGTATCCCTATAATGTATCAGTTGTCAGAATTTCTGTTAACTGCAATAGCATATGTACCAGACTAGGCTCTATCTGGGCCATTACTGAAACTGTCCTTGTCTCTTGAATGTTATCATTTGACCAAACTCCCCTGAGCTAGACTATGTGCCTAAATGTAATGTAACTGACGTGGAACTTTTGGAAAAGAGCATTTGCTGCTCAAAGGCGCATCTCCAAAAATCAAATAAATAAATAAATAAATAAATAATGCTGTGTCTACAGTACTTACCTGTCAGTGCATGAAATACAGTGTTTTTGGTCCTCACTTCATTTGGTACTTTAGCGTCTTTTGGTGTAAGTGGAGGACTAAGGACACCTTTAGTTATGTAGCGTAATGCTAATTCAACAAATACAGCAGTTCTATGGAAAAGTTGCATGCACTGAACTGGACTACAATAACAGTATTGATATACTGTAGCATAAACAACCCAGCACATTACCCTTAAAATGAATTACAAAATTGGTGCTGTGAGGGTGATACAAACCCAAATTCTTCCTAAAAAAACCCTGCAATTTAGGCTTTTGTTTCATGGGGAACATCTCCCCCCCACACCCATATAATTTCAGTTTTATAGCTTCTCCTGGAGTATTAGGCTAAGAAACTAGTGTAGTTGCCTGTTGCATAACTTACCTTCTGTATTCTGGGAAACCTTACGGCAAAGTCCTTAGTCCTCCATTTACTCACAGCTTTCTATATATTATCATTGCTGATGTGTATTTGTGCCACCATTTTTCAACCTGTACTTCCTCCTTAGGTCACAACTGGAAATGATATATGTATGTTATCTCTGCTCATCTGCATTAATTAAATACATTATAATAAATATAGAAATATAAGACATTGAATTTGATCCAACCCAATTATAGCCTCTTCACCAACATGATTATGTTATGAATCCCAAAAACTTCATCCGTATGCATTAAGTTCAGTATTGACTATAACAACATCACAACAACTTAAAACATGTTATATCTTTAAAGCAGTTCAGCAATCTTACCTGTAAGTGACAGTAATGGAATGAATTAAAGTAGATTTCTGGCTTCAGCTTACAGCCTAGATATGATTCATTATAATCCAAACCACAAAATTGCAGGGAAACATTTTTGCTGAATTTTATGGCAAATAAGACAAGCATTTGTCAATGCCGAATATTGTCTCGCTGGCATTGGCATTGGTAGTGCCAGAGTTAGAGATGCATAATAGGAATGGCAGTGAAGTATTGAAGTGATGCCAACCCCACCCTCACCCTGTAGAGACCAACAGGCATTGGGGTGTGCCTTTGGGTTGTCAGCTATAACACTCTTGCCATTGTACCTCACCCTACCCTGTAGACACTGACAAGTATCGTGGTGTGCTTTGGGCTTTTGGGAGTTATACTTACTCCTTTCCATAAGGAAATATGCAGAGGTGGGTGCAGTATAGGAGAATGGGGTGAACTTTGTAGCCGAACAGGGCAAGGCGCAACACGGTGCCTGTCACTGGCTGCATGGTGGGGGTGGGGGTGGAATGGCTTGAGCATTACAGCCGATGATCCCAAATCACACCCCTGAGGCCTGTCAGTCTCTAGAGGATGGGGTGCTACAGTTGGAAACCCTAACACCATAGGCGTGTGTTGGTATTTTCACTCCAAATTTTCAACATGGGCTTTTTGTGAACCCACCTCATGAAAAGCGGCACAATCAGTTTGTTAGCTGAAAGGTGGTTTTGCACAGTGGCTATGCCATTTGGTGACACAGGGACGAAGACACATTTTGGGCAGGTTATGGAAAATGACAACCGTATTGTTCATGAGGCAGCGTAAAAAAATGGCAACATTGAAAATCTGGAGTGAAAATATGAAAAATTGGTGAAGTCACGAGCATGCATAGAAACTGCGCAACACACATCCGTAACCCAATTATTTTTGGGAGTTTGCTAGCCACATTTTTAACATAGGCATTTTGGGACCTCCCCTCATGAACAGTGGTGCTGTGATTTTGTTAATCTGTCCCAAAAGTTGATTTCCCACAGCGACCATGCCATTGTGTGCCACAAGTGTGGAAACACATTTTGGGCAGGATGTGACAAATGACAGCTGTACTGTTCATAAGGAGGTGTGAATAAATGCCAGTGTTGAAAATCTGGCATGGAAATATTGCAAATTTGTGAAATTACAAGGGTGCGCGGAAACTGCACAACACACACTTGTAACACATTCATTTTATGGACTTTTGGCACCAAATTTTCAACATAGGCATTTTAGGACCTTTGCTCATGAACAGTGTTACCGTTATTTCCTCAAACTGTCCCGAAAACTGATTTCACACAGCAGCCGCACTATTCTGCACCGGACGTGCGAAAACACTTTTCGACCAGGATATGTAAAATGACAGCTGTACTGTTCATCAGGAGGTGTGGAAAAATGCCAGTTTTGAAAATCTGGAGTGAAAATATTACAAATTCACGAAGTTACGAGAGTGCATAGAAACAGCGCAACGCATGATCGTAAAACAGCCATTTTTGGAATTTTTTTCACCAAATTTGCAACATAGGCTTTTTGAGAGCCCCCCTCATGATCTGTGGCACTATCATTTCGTTACTTGGTCCTGAAAGGTGATTTTGCGCAGTGACTGTGAAACCACCTTTTGGGACTGAATAATGCCATGACATTGACTGAATTCATGAGGAGGGGTCCCAATAACCCCATGTTGAAAATTTGGTGCAAAAATTCCAAAAAATGCCCGAGACATGGACCAAAGTTGAAAAAAACTGTTTATGTCATTATACAGCTTACTGGCATTTCTTCAGTTTGCAGTTGGCTTTGAAGAGTGCAGACATCTTTCCAGTCCGCCGAAGATCGTTGCGCCAGACTCCAGAGGTAAGTATAGGGTGAGGGGGTGTGGGAGGCAGGGTGTGCAGAAGGGTGGGCACGGGTTGTGGGAGGAGCAGGAGATGGCGAGGACTGTTTTCTTTTTCACAGGGTTAAAGAAAGGAAAAAACATTGCAGGGTGGTTTTATTTTCAGGGATTTAGCATGCTGGGTGGGCTCCCAGCATGCCACCTAAGTGTTTTGGGGGGGAATACTTTAGCCAATGGGGGATTGGACTCTCCCGTCGGCACACAATGAAAGTAGGGGGGCAAAAGTAGAGGGGGATTGGGCACCACCCTCAGCACATAACAAATGAGGGGGTGCAGTATGCTGACGGGGAGTGAGCTCCCCCATTGGCACATACATTGGGGCAGGGCATGCCAAGAGGGGGATTGGGCACCCCGAAGTTGGCATTATGGCAGGGAGTGTGCCACCTTGTAAATTTTTTTTTCTCACCAGAGAAAGCACATCGGGAGGTCTGCTGCCTATGATGAGCTTTGCTTGCATTGCAGCAGACCTTTCCTTAGATGTGCTCACGTTATGTATGCATGGTGTGGTACTGGCATGCAGAATAACTGGGGAATGAGGGACGCACCTACTGATGCATGCCCTGCATTCGTCCAACAGTGACCGCACCTCCAAATCTGCTACTACTGCAATATGTTGGCTGCGCATGCGTGAGCCAACATTAAAAGGTACCTGAACAGTTGTTTCAGCAGGGAAGATTCAAATCACATATTGGTGACCATTCTCAATTTGCAAATAATAATTTAAGGAAATATTTACAGATAAGTAATGTAATTTACAATACATTAAAAAAGGTGAAGGTTACGGCAGTTTCCTTTTATGACCTGTTTGATACAACAGCTAATATTGCTCAGTACTGAATGTTTATAGATTGTTTTTCTTGTTAATCAGTTTATTAAACATTTTCAAACACAATAACAAACATGCAAACAGATACAAAAATTACTAGAGATACAGTATACACGAGATAGGTTTATGACCACTGACAATATCATATAGGAATCTGTGACTTGTACTAAACTGCACATAAACAACATGGATTTAACTAACATGCATGGATGAGGCTTAGCCATCAGACAAAGAATTACTTCAAAAAGTCTTAGCAAATCAAGATCTAAGAACAGAGAGCCTCCTATGCATGATTCGGGGGGAAGGGGTCAAAATTCCCATGATTTTAAGAGACTGTGGAAAGACTGTCCTTAGCCCACCAGAGGACTCTGAAAAACTGAACCATATGGTGACTCCCTGACAGTGAACCTGTTAGGGGAAGGCACTGATGGCTCAGTTGCCCAAGGTCCCCTAGGTGTTTAGATAATCCACCCTTTTAGCTGACTCTTGAAGGTGATATCCCCTCTGTTCATACACAATGGTGGCTATTCTCCAAATCACAGAGTGTCTATCTAGGGGAGTGGAGACACTCCATAGACACCACGGTTCCTGCACCCCATTCTCCAAGGGGGCGCAGGGCTGGCATGCACCAGATCCCCCACCCACACACCAAGATCCATGAAGGAGCTGGTCTGGGGGTGACATGCCCATGCTATTCTGGAAAAAGCAGAAGGCTGGGTAAGGGGGGGGTGCAGGCTACACATCCTGAGGGCAGATGTAGCTGGTATATGCCCCCCAAGGGAAGCCACTGCCAGAAGCAGCGGGGGCTTCAGGGCATGGATAGGCCTTCCAATATGCCACCCCAGCCCAGGGGTTGCAAATAGTGGGCCGGGGGTGGCTGACTGGGCACCCACCTGCCCTGATGTCATGGCTGCTATTGCAGCTACTCGACATTCATTGCATCTCAGGGTGTAGGTGGTCCAGTGGCGGACTGGGTCCGGGCATCTCTTTGGATGCCCGCCAGTGTCTGCAGTTGTGATTCCATGCACCTACATGCTGTGGGGGTGGGGCCACAGAAGGGGGCTGCAGGGTGACTGTTGGTTGCGAATATGGCCACTGCACAGTGGTCCCCGGGTGCAGACCTCTGTGGGCAGGATATGAGCCTGTAGCACATACATCGTGCGCTGTGGAGAATCACAGTCACTGTGTGGAGATGGCATGCTGTCTATTTTCAGTGGAGGTTTGCTCCATAGCTGGGGTCAAGGTCTTCTCCATTCCGAATCCTGGAGATGAAAGATATGGAACCCCGTCTTGTTATACATTAGGAAGTCATAAAAATAAAAGATCGCAGGGGACCTCTGTATGTATGGGCTAATTATTTACATAAGCTAAATATAGTACAACACAGGGATAAAAATATTTAAGAATATTAAAAACAGTTTAATGGAGTTAAGATTAGGCATGCTTGGATTTGTAGGACTGGACTTGGATTCACTGGTTCCTGATTCATTTTCAGTATTAGGATTTTAAATATTGCCTGCAAAATATATCAATACTAAAAAAAGTTGCAGAATAAGACTCATATTCCTTTTCTCAAACCAGGTAAAATCAACTTTATTTATTTTTATACATGACACAGATTTCTAGGGGAAGACCATTTCAGAAAACATCTTAATACAGTCAGTTACACATTTGTCACAGTATAGCAAATTATAAAACAACACATATAAAATTAATTTACAATGACAATGGATCACATTCACGTACAGTTTCATACAAATGGCAAAATACTTAATAGCACTATTAAAAACATCCTAATAATTTGCTGGGTGACTATATCTCAGTATTGTATTCCAGGAAGTAGCCACTGTAAAAGAGAGAGTAATTTGACCATACTGAATATTGACCTCATAAGTCTAGCTCTCATCCAGGTACCACTCTAAGTGGATAGTGAGTGTGCAGAGAGAAATAAGAAGAGGCAAACCTTTTTCACATTTATCATAAACATTACATCACTGTAATTCTTTCCTGATGTACAAAAGAACCCATACCAAATCCATTAGCAGAGAGTAGTAGTGAACATCACTAAAAGGGCTTGAATAACAAAAAGGAAATCTTACTATCTTATGATAATGTTTAATTGATTTCACAAGGTTTCAGCTATTGGCCATGCAATACATTAAACTTCCACAATCAATTAACTGAAGTAGAGTTTTCTTTACAATATTTTGTATAGTGTCTGAGAAGAAACTGTGATGGTGCCTCCTTAAGGCCTCCAGTCTCTGCAAGACTTTACTGTGGGTTACTTTTTTCTATAAAAATTAAATTGGGTTGACCACTTCTCAACTCTAGGGACAAACTTTGGTCCAGGTGGAAGATCTCCCACCTCCGTGCAGACTTTGAAGACTATCGTGCATTACGTAACAACTGCAAAAGACAAATTCGTGCCAAAAGCACCTACTATAGGAACCTACTAATAACATCCTCTACAAATCCGCACAGGTACTGGTCCAAAATTAAGGACATTCTCGGCAACGACAAGCCACAGAATCCAGCTGACATGAACATTCAAGGTGTTCACTGCACCAACCATGACACCATTGCCAACGCCTAATGCCCTTTTTTCATCCACCAGTTGCTACTCTAACTAGCCCTCAACCTGACTGTCCCTCTTCTCCTCCCTCACCCTCCCACCCCTCCCTTTCATTC
Source organism: Neoceratodus forsteri (assembly GCA_016271365.2). Lineage (NCBI taxonomy): Eukaryota > Metazoa > Chordata > Ceratodontiformes > Ceratodontidae > Neoceratodus > Neoceratodus forsteri. The sequence continues at coordinate 814,930,549 of CM057454.1, forward strand.
TGGCTCCAACCACATACCTTGAAGTTCATGAGCTACTTAACTCCCTTCCAGCACATGGGGGTTGGAGGGCCTGAGGGCATCCATCCTTGCATACTTAAGCAGTATGCACCTGGCTGACCAGACCTATCACCTGGCTTTTTAATCTCCTATCTGCACGCTCTACTGTCCCATCCACCTGGAAAACTGCCAGAACCATCCCTATACACAAAAAGGGCGATGTCAAACTTATGTCAACTACCACCCTATATCTCTTCTGCCCACTCTCAGTAAGCTGCTTGAAAAAATAGTGCACCGCCAGCTTGCTGCTCACCTTGACATGTTTAATCTTCAAACCCTGTGCCAACATGGTTTCCGCCCAGCCACAGTACCACCTCTGCACTTACACAACTTACAAATGACATCAGAAATAATATGGACCGTGGCTCACTCACTGAAGGCCGCCTTTATCGACCTGTCTAAAGCCTCTCGACATGGTACACCATCCTCTCATGTTAAAGTTAGTTCAACCATTGGAGCATCTGACCAAACCCTCTCCTGGTTCCATAGCTATCTTGACAATCAGACTCAGGCAGTAGCATTTCACAAGACCCTTCTCCCCTAAACATCTCCCGTGGAGTTCCCCAGGATCCACTCTGACCTCTACTCTTCTCCCTCTTCCTAAATGATATTCCCACCATGTCCCGGCATAGCTGCACTCTTATGTACGCAGATGACCTTGTTCTCTACTCTGGGTCAAAATCGGTTGCTGCCAACCCACTCTCACTAATGACTTCCACTCCTGCAGACCTGGCTCTCTAGCAACCACCAAGTCCTGAACCTAGAAAAACTGTGCTATGCTATTCGATCCTCTAAGAAACTGTCTGCCCTGTGAACAGGCTCCGGTTCAATGCCTTGATGGCTCCCTCATCTCAAACACTGAGTCCTTCAAGTACCTTAGGGTCACTTTGGATCCCACACTTGACCTGTCCAACATGTCAATATGAACGCCGTGCCATCAATGCTAAAATTAGCGGAGCTTATCGTGTGCACTCCCTCACTCCTTCCGCTAGACTTTCTGTTGCGAGAGGTATTTTCTTACTCCAGCTCCAATATGCTCTGCCCTCCTCTTTGCTGCAACCTGCTACACTCCACAAATGGGACACTGTCACAACAACATCTGTAGATTTGCCTTAACTGCCCCATGCCTCCCATCATTGTCTCCTTTACACTGGCTTAAATTGGCTGTCACCTAAGGATATTCGAGCCTACTCCCTGGGCTGCTTTATCGACTCCCTGTCTAGACCTCCCTGCCCTGTCTATCTTGCCAACCTCCTGACTCCTGCCTCACACACCCATACCCTCAGGTCTTCCTCTGTCCCCATGCTCTCCACTAGACCTTGCACTGACAAAATGGGTGAACAGGCATTTGACCATTTTGCTCCCAAATTCTGGAACTCACTCTCTTATGGCTAAAACGTCATCCTCCCATCGAGAATTCAAAACTGCTGTTCACCCACCTCCTAGCCTCTGGCCAATGCAAATGCTCTTAATTTGCTTTGTCCCACTGCAGGTTGTCGGGTCTGACCCTGAGTACTACACTAATGTTCTCCCATGCAATACGCTTTGTCTAGGTGGCTATGAACCTTGATGTCTTTACTGTCCTCAGCTGTCTTATGGTTACCCTAATTGCTTTATTTTACATCCTTATTATGATCTATGCCTAAAATGTACCCTTATGTAACTGTTACTGTGCTACCCAATGTATATCTTGTTTTGCTCCTGTACACGTATATTATGTCTGTGCATTTCTGCATATTGTAATCAATGTCCTGTGCTCTCCCGGGTCGTGCCTGAAAATAGGCAGGTCTGTTGCCTAGCGCACTTACCCGGTTACCAAAAGCTAATAAATAAATAAATAAACCTTCAAATACTTACAACAGTCACACTGGTCAATTGTATCATCTTCAACTGTTTTTAGATTAAGAACCACCAGGTCATGATTTCTAAGCTTTTTTGGTGTCTAAAAAATCCTCACTGAGTTGGTCTTTCTACTGTTGATAGTTGATTGATTGTCCACTAGCCAGTGTTGTACACTAATACAACATGTTGAAGCTTCTTCAAGGCATGTCTGGGATAGTGGCTTTATCTAGAAGATCAGTGTTTTCAGTGAATAACTTAATAAATGAACATTTGACCATGCCTGGGAGTTGGTTTACAAAAATAACAAAGAGCAGTGGGCCAAAAATGGACCTCTGAGGAACATACTTAACAATTTCGAGAACATCTGAGTTGACCTTATTAACAAAGACTAGCTCTGTTTTCCCACTTAAATAAGAGGCAAACCATGAGCAAGTCTCAGGATCAACCATACCCTACATCTTCTGTAAAAATAAACTGTGGTCTACTTTACCTAAAGGCCTACAGGTCATATGCACTGCTGCCATAAAGCCCTGTACACACTATAAAACTGTTTTTGAGAGCCATTTTGTAAACAAGTTCATACTAAGGTTCAAACTAAGGCAATGAGGAGCAAAGGAGGTATTATTAGCCTATATTATATGAGAGGCATCTGTTCTCAGCCAATTAGAATTAAGAACAGCCATCAGTTATTGTCCCACAAACTACATCGAAGATCCCCCAGAGTTTGTTATTCATCTGAACCCCTCCCACGGTTGGTTAATTAGCTTCCAGCCTCACCTACAGTCAGTTATTCAAACCTGAGACCAAAAACAGAAACAGGCATCCATGGCACCAAACTGTTGCCTGGAGAGTCCCCCTGATGAAAAAAAGTTTTAAAAAGTTTGCACTCAATGATTTCCCCATCCTTTGCCTCTCATCACACCGAACGCAAAGGGGAATGTTTCTGTCCTGTGTTTTATTTAACCTCCTCTAGTCTCCAAAATTCCCATAACAGCACAAGAGTCAAGCAGAGTCCCCTCCAAAACTGAAATTAAGACTGCACCACCAAGAACAGCTTTTTTTTATGTTTGTTTGTTTGTTTAACTAAAAGCTTTAACATAGCTTAAGCCCCAAAATGTGTTTTAGTTTTTTATCCATACACTCCAACTCTCACAATAGTAATAACATTCATTTAGTAGGTGTATACTCGCAATCACCAGCTTCTGTGGGGATTAAGTGCAGAGGTGAAGCCTCAGCAATTAATCAACCACAGAAGGTGGTTATTGCTTTGTAATATATGGATAGGTCCAAATAATACTATTCTGTCCTATTGTTTTTTTTTTTCCCTGTAATACACGAGTCTGACTGTGGTAATACCACTGCCGCAGGACTGATAATAGATGGTTTCACTCTGATAATACTATTGTTTAGATGTGATAATAGATGGTTTCACATCTGAACCATAGTATTATCAGCACAGTAGAAGGGCACGAGACAGCAAGCGGCGCGTGCTGAGTGGGAGCCGGCTTTCATTGTAACTGTCCTATACAGTGAAAGCCGACTCGCTGTTTGCCGATAAACCTAAAAAAAAACTTACATTCAGCAAATAGTATGTCTCTTCCTCACTCTGGAATCCAAACAAAACCTTTTCTTTTTAAACTGCTCCAAAACGAAGCCACATAAAAAAAAACGAGCACCTCCACAAACTCTTGCTAAGACAAGCCACCATATTTTCGATATAATTATGCACAAAAACAAACAACCACCAATAGAATCTCATGCTGCCTAATTCAAAGGCATTATGATATTCTGGTGTCCAAGGCAATACAAGGAAATCAGATCTTCTTAAAGACACAACCATATGCACTTTACCTACCTCGGAGCTTCTTACCACATCACAAGGGAACAGTAAAAACAACGCGGATCCATATATTACAAAAAATAAAAGATAGATAAGTGAATATTTCAAGGCAGTAAAGCCATCTCGAGGTTTGGGGGACTTTGTGTACCTCTCGAGCTTCACTCTCAAGGTTCCAAGTCCCCAAAACCTCTTGATAGTATTACTGCCTTGTAATACATAGTACTGTAACTTTCATTATCATTTTTGTCAATGTGATTGTCTCTCCACTCCAAGTCTTGTTATTTCCTCTGATTTTTGTGCTGCTTTCATGTGCTGCGTCACATGTATCTTGTATGTCTGTAAACTGTACTCTCCCGGGTCGTGCCTGAAAATAGGCATTTTATGCCTAGCGCAGTTACCCGGTTACCAAAAGCAAAATAAATAAATAAATAAATAAATAAATTTATTCTGTTTGCATACTCCAACTAATGAATGTTATCACTTAATTACTGTAGCTCCTATGTATTATGATTAATACTGCAGTTGTGCTCCACTAAGAATATAGTTCTCCAATCTTGCTTTTAACTGCATCTTTTTTTTTTACTCATGATAATGCCTAATGGCAGTCTGTTCCATGGATTAATAACTTGTTGAGTATAGTAGTATTTTCTGTTATTAGTGTTAAATGTGTACCTGGCAAAATCATAAAGGGCGACCTCGACCTCCCTTACTGTCATTTTTACATTCTAGTTGTAGTTCATTTATTGAATATAGCTAGCTCCTGTTCTTTTGTCGTGCATCGACGAGAGGAGTAAGAGATGATGTGTCTTCTCATTATGGCTTTAAAAGACTCCCAGAGAGTGGCCACAGTGCTATCTCCTGTGTCATTTATAGTTAAAAATTCTGCAGTGGTGTCTTGTAGCAAAGTTTTGAATTGGGGATCTAACATAAGAAGTGGGTCCATCCACCACTTTGTGGATTTAGGAGTCCCAGAGCCCAGTAAAATATCTAATTGGAGCAGGGCATGATCAGAGATATTAATAGAGTGATTGTGGCTGCCAAGATCATGAGAATGAGTTGAGGAGAAGTGAGCCACATGTCAGTTCTGCTATATGTACTGCATTTGGAAGAGTGACACATAAAACTTTCTAATTCTAGGATTTTGGACTTGCCAGGCATCTGCTAGTGCTTGATCAGACATCCACAGCTTCACTGCCTTGACCACTCTAACATGTGGTTCTGGTGTGCCCTGGCCTTTGTTCATTGTGGAGTCAAGAATGACATTAAAGTCCCCTCCTAATAGTAAGGCAGCATTATTAACATTAAAATTAGTCACTTGAGCAGCTAGGGAATGGAAAAGGTGGGGTGAATCATCATTTGGAGCATAGAGGTTACTCACCACCAGGGGTCCTTGAGGTGTTTGAAACAATGCCGGTATCCATTGGCCCAAATTATCTTCAATGGACTTCTGAACTGTCCATGTCAGCGATTTGAGTAATATGATTAAAACTCCATGTTTAGTGGTCCGTGTGTAGCTATGGATTTCTTGGGCCACCCAGTCACATGCCAGTTTTCAGGATTCAAGCTCTATGAGTTTAGTTTCCTGCAACAGGGCTAAGTGTGTACGTAGTTTTTAAAGATGGGTCAATACTTGTTTGCGTTTGATTGGGGAGTTTAACCCCTGCACATTCCAGCTATGGCACCTTAAATCCACCATTAAAGCATTTATTTACAAAAATTCTGATTGATAAACTATCAAATAAAACACCTATCCAAGTATTGAACCATATCTTAAGGGGTTATTTAAGGTATTTTAACCCTAAAAGTGTCTTCCCCCCAAGTCCTCTGCTTACAGTGTATCACCTTGTAACTATTAAGTGCTGTGTTACATATAACTGAATGTCTGCAAGTACTCTAAACATTGAAACAACATGAACCAGAACTAAGTACCAATATAGGTACAACAAAAGGAATTAAAAAGGACTATGATCTCTGCAATCACAGAGCTAAATGAAACTGCACATACTAGTAACATATGAAAGTACATACAAAAATGCAAGCAGAAGCAGGCCTATATGGTCTATCGAGTCTGCTTGAATGTGCAGCTAGACCCTCAACTTGCAGCTGCTCAACCCTCCTCCCCCCTCCTCATCTTAGCTCCCCACCTTACCCTGTCCCAACCCCTCTTAAAGCTACCCACTCTTCTGCAGAAAACTACCTCCTCGGGTAGAGTATTCCACCTGTCCATCATCCTTTCCGAGAAAAATTGTCTCCTGATTTCCTTCCTGAATCTTCCCTCCTCCAGCCTCAGCTGATGACCTCTCACATCCCTCCCTCTTCTAAGCTGGTAGATCCCTTCTGCATTAACCTTATTTATCCCCTTCAGGTATTTAAATATTTCAGTCATATCCCCCCTATCTCTCCTCTCTTCCAGGGAGTACATGTTCAGCTTGCCCAATCTATCCTCGTAGAACTTTCCCTCCATCCCAGGATCATCCTTGTCATACTACATTTCACTGCCTCCAACAATTTGATATCCTTCTTCAGGAACTGGTGCCAGTACTGCACACAGTACTCCAGGTGAGGTCTGATCAGGGACCTGTATAGGGGAAGGATCACCTCTCTACTCCTGGAGGAGATTCCCCTCGCTATACACCCCAGCATTCTATTGGTCTTTGCTGCTGCCTTCCTGCACTGAGCAGAGTTGTTCATGCTGCCTGTTATAACCACCCCAGATCCTTTTTCCTCCTCTATACTTTCCAGTTGCACCCTTCCCAGCTGATAGCTCCTACCCTAGTTCCTTGCTCTAAAGTGTAGTAGCTTGCACTTCTTGCCATTGAACCCCAGCTGCCTTGTGTCTGACCACTCCTGTAGTTTGGTAAGGTCCTTCTGCAGCCCCTTCCACCCCTTGATGTCATCTACCACTGCTCCCATCTTTGTATCGTCAGTGAACAGACTGATCCTACTCCAGACCCCCATGTGAGATATCAGCTATGAAAATTTTTATTTATTTATTTAGCTTTTGTTTACCAGGTAGGTACACTAGACAAGTAATATGCCTATTTTCAGGAACGACCCAGGAGAGTACAAAACATACAAGATACATACGAGGTAACTTATAGGGAACAACTTATTACAGAAGGTACTAACAATTGTAGAAAACAAATTCACAAGCAGCAATTTCACCCCATAACAGGATTACATAGGTTGACATAAGTGATAGTAGAATACGTCAGAAAACATTTCATTACACTAGGGAGTCTTGAAGCAGTCACACACTGATGATAGCTTTAAGTGCGACCACAGGGAGGAGCAGAAGATCCCATGGGAGGGGGCCATACGGACATGTTCAGGAAGAGAGTTCCAGAGTCTGGGCACATAAGCAGCAAAGTCTCGGTCCCCCCATAAGAGTCTGAGTGGAAGGGACTTTGAGCAGTCCAGCAGACTGGGACCTAAGCTTGTAAGGCATGGTGTCCATTTTAGGGAGGAGATTCACCAGACCCTGAGTGGAGCCAGAAGTGAGCACCTTCTTGGAGAAGCTTCCAACACCGAAATCTAGGTATTCAGCCGGAGGCAACCAGCGGAGTTTATTATAGAGATCTGTTGCGATGGGTAAGTTTGGGGACAGCAAGTGCAAACCGACTAAATATTGTTATATGCCGTGTTCCACCGGGCAAGGTGAATATGGGGGGACCGGGCAAACAGGAGGGATCCATAGCTGAGGGAGGGAAGCAGCACTCCTCTTGCAAGTGCAAGTCTCGCCCCGGGGTCAGGTTGTATTTGGCCCTATAGGCCAATCCCAACTTGCAATGTGTACTTCTACAGATGTTGAGGATATGACTCCCCATGTCAAGTTTGGGGTCAAGAGTAACCCCAAGATATTTGATTGAGTTCACCATTGGCAACGAGGGTCCACCATCGCAGGTTATGTTTAGCAAGGATGACGAGGCTTTTAGCTTGGCCGTGGAGCCAAAAAGCATGGCCTGCGTTTTATTAAGGTTCAACACCAGCTTATGGTGAGTAACCCAGGCCAGGACTCTGCTGAAATCATCAGTCAGGCTCTGGTTTAGTGCTGCGACATTGGGTGAATGGGCCACTAGCACCAGATCATCTGCATACAGAGTGTCATAATGAGAGGTCACCAGGGCAGTTGATTGATAAAGAGCGAGAAAAGGAGAGGGCCAAACACTGATCCCTGGGGACTCCATTGTCACTGCCCTGGGCTCGGAGAGGACCTTGTTGAAGCAGGTTCGCTGCTTTCTACCATTCAGATAGCCCGTGAACCAGTTCAAGGCATGGGAGGAGAGACCAACAGCCCTTAGTTGCTCTCCAAGAAGGTCATGGTTAACAAGGTCAAAAGCTTTTGACAGGTCTATAAATATAGCACCAGACAGTTTACCTTGGTCCATGGCAGATCTTATGCTGGAAGTCACAGTGATCAGAGCCGTAGTGGTACTGTGTCCCTTTTGAAAGCTGTGCTGTGCCCCGGATAGCAAGTCATAAGAGTGCAAATATTCAGAGAGTTGCTCGGCCACCACCTTTTCAAGAATTTTGCCAAGGGATGGGAGGATTGCAATAGGGCGATAGTTGTCAGGGAGTTTGGGATTGCCCTGCCTCAGCACTGGAACTATCCTTGCTTCCTTCCATATGTCAGGGATTTTCTCTGAGCTAAGGGATAGATTAAAGATGTGGGCAACCGAGGAGGCAATGTAGGCCGCTCCTAGCTTGAGAAGCCGTGGTTCCAGGAAATCAAGACCAGGGCTGGAGTACTGGGCGAGGGCAGCAAGATGCTTCTGAACGTTGAGGACTGATACTGCCCTGAGATTAAACTCACTCCGATGATGTTGACCCGCCTGACTCGAGTGGGTTGGAAGAGTGAGCGGGCTCCCGCCATCAGTCGTAAGTCGAGAGGTGAGGGCCGAGAGATCAGAGAAGCGGCAATTTAGGGAGTCAGCTATTGTTTGGGGATTATTGCAAGAGACACCATCTATGACCATATCCGTGACACCCGCACTGGAGGATCCACTAACTAGGGATTTAATGTTCCTCCAGAACCTCCTGGGGTCTCTGGCAGAGCTAAGTAGCGCAGACTTGCAGAAGTCACTTTTTGCTATCCTGATAGCCTTCTTACACTAGTTCCTGAGGTGCCGATATCTCTGGAGTTTGGAGGGATCACTGGATCCTCTGGCATGAGCCCAACATCGGTCTCTTTCACGCATCTTGGCTAGAAGATTTCCATTCAGCCAGTAGGTAGCCGTCTCCCTCCACCCTCCGAGTGATCATGGGAGCATGCCTGTCCTGGATATCTCCAAAGGTATCAATAAAGCAGAAGGCTGCCACTGAGGGGTCAGTGGCTTCCAATACCCTAGTCCAGTCAGAGGACCTTAGGTCATCCAAGAACCTCACTGAGTCAAACTTGGAATAGTTCCTGACTCGAATAATTTTGTGAGGGATTTTTGAGGAGGGAATTTTCCAGACACAGAACACTGGGGAGTGATCAGAGATAGAGTTCCATAGTGTACCTGAAGTTGATATTCTTTCCGGGCGATTTGTTAGGATCCAATCCAGCAGGGTACTTGAGTAGCCACTAGTGGTCTATCTAGTCGGGTCATTAATTAGTTGGGTAAGGGATATTTCTTGAGGTTCCCTCTCTCCCAGTTTAGGTTTGTATCACCCATGATAATAAGTTTGTTGTCTCCTATACTGGACCTGACCGTATCCAGGAGATAGGTTAGTCCTTCTAGGCCTAGGCCTCCCCTGGGAGGAATATATGTACATACCAGATGCAGCTTCTTTGTTTCCCCTAGCAGCAGGAGCCCGTGCAGAAGCTCACAACAACCGCATGGCCATTGTCCAGTTCCCTGGTCACACAGTCGTAATACTCAAATAGATTTGTCTGGCAGGATCTGCCTGAAACAAACCTATGTTGATGACCATCCTGGAGACCATTGTCCTCCAAGAAGGCCACCGGCCTCTAATTTAGGACTGTCTCCATGAGTTTCCCCACAATCGATGTGAGACTCACTGGCCTGTAGTTACCTGGTTTGTCCCGGGGGCCGCTCTTGTGAATTGGCACTACATGGGCCATCTTCCAGTCTTGTGGTATGCATTCTGTGTCCAGGGAGGTATTAAATAGGTCAGTCAGTGGTCCTGCCAGGATCTCTGCTAGCTCTTTGTGTACCCTAGGGTGAATGCTATCTGGTCCCAGTGCCTTGTCCACTTTTAGTGCCCTCAAGCCCTCCCTCACTGTCCTCTGTAATCCCAACATCAGTCACCTTCCCCCCACTACCCAATCTACCCCCCCTTGGGGTATCTACCCCTCTTTCTCCTCCGGGAACATGAACAGAAGTATTCATTTAATGCCTCTGTCTGATCCCCCCCTTCTCCAGCCACCTTCCATCCTTACTAAACCTCACAGTCTGGTCCTTGTTCTTTCTTCTTTCTCTAACATATCTGAAGAAGACCATCTCTCCTTACTTAATACCCTGTGCCAGATTCAGTTACCTTGAGGCCTTGGTCACTCTGATCAGCCTGGTAACCTCCCTGGACTTCTTCATGCACTTCACCTTGTCAACACCCCCCCTCCGATTTTTTCTTCTTCTGAAATTCCCTTCCCTTGGCCCTTACTCCTCCATAACCTCATTAGTCAACCAATTGGGCTTCTTTGCCCTTCCCAATCTTACTCTGTGTCTTTGTAGATGTCCCAGTGGCCTCCTTCAGCCCTCATTTTATAATGTCCCACTTCTGACTAGCATCCATGTCTTGATGAATGCCTGCAAGATGCTTGCCCCAAATTTCCCCCATCCTGTTAAAGTCTAGCCCTTTAAAATCCATCACCCTGGTCCCCATACCCCGTTTCCCTACTCATATTGAGCGTGAACCAAATCGAGTGGTGGTCGCTCCCAGCCAGAGGGTCCTCCATTCCCCAGATCCCTTATAGCCTCCCCATTTAAAAGTGCCAGGTCCAGAGTCTTCCCCAATCTAGTCAGCTCATGTACCAATTGTACCAAGAAGCAGTCCTGAAATGCCTCTATTATGACCTGCTCCCTCATGCTCTTGGTGGCTGGAGTGCTCCAATCCACCCCAGGTAGGTTGACATCCCCCATCACCACTGTGCTCTCCTTCCTACAGACCCATATGATTTGCTCAGCTAGCACTCTGTCCAGGTCCTCCCCTTGTGCCAGGGGTCTGTATACTACCCCATCCCCAGTACCCTCCCTCTTGAGTCCTGAAACTGCATCCATTGGGCTTCTGTACTGCCTTCCTCCCCTCCTCCCTTATGCACTTTACCCCTTCTCGTACATAGATTGCCACACACCCCTTCCCCTTAGCCCTGTCCTTCCTGAATTTTCTGTACCCTGGGATCATCATATCCCAGTCCTGGTACTGGGTAGCCCACATTTCTGTGATGGCCACAATGTCCACTCCTATCATTTGATCTCAACCAACCTCAACCTCAACCCACCTGATACCACCAAATATATGGGCTAGATAAATAACTTCACCCTAAACCCTCCCTTACTGTATTCAGGGTGGCTATACTAAGCTGAAACATAGTAACCTGCCTGCCTACTGCATCAATGGGTGAGTGGCAAAGAGTCAGTAGTTAAAGATGGAGGTTCTATCCCTTTAGGGGCAGTATAGCAACTGCCTATGTGTCCTCTCCCCAATCCCAATAAATGAGTAGATTAAGGCACAGCCTTTTATGTTGTATACCCTCTGAGGTAGGTTTAGAGAGGTCTACTAATGTTACCAATGATTATCATAAGACTGCCGGCCCAGTGGCACTGAGGGTTGAGGCACTGGACGTCATACCTCCTACCATGCTAGTGACCTGTGGGCGAGAGTGAGCTTGGGCTTCCAGGGTGGACTGGGGGAGAGAGGATCGAGCATCTGGAGGACTGCTTTCCTATCTCGGTGAGGGTGGGTTGTGACTTCCCTGCCACCGGGGACTCCCAGTACAGACTAAGGGGAGCAACAGCAGGGACCACCAGGTAAAAGTGGTGGAGGCAGCCGCGGACATCCATGAGACTGGTGCAGGAGTGCACCTACCTTGTGCTGGACATCATTGTATGTCCTTGCCTCTGGGGGGAACTCACATTCAAGCAGAAACACCCTGACATGTGGAGGGAAGACGTCACTCCACTGCCACCACTTCCACAGCTGTACTTCATCCTCCTAGGTCTTTTCTATCTCTGTCTGCTCCCCTCCTGCCTGGCAGGTCATTAGATTCATGGAGTGCTGAGTAGGTGATGGTGTCCCTGACCTGGGGGGTAATGACAGGGGGTAACCTGGGGGTGGTGGGACTGAGGAGTGAGGATCACAGGCTGGAGGGTTTTAGACTGGGAGGAATCAGGTGGGAAGTCAACTGATTGGGCTCCATCTGTCAGAGACCAGAGCAAAAAAAGAGGTGATTAAAAAATAAAAATAAATTATCATAAGGTCTATGTTGCTTGTGTCCAGAAGGGGTAGCTATCAGTTGTCACTGGAGATGAGTGGACGTGAGGGAAATAAGGGAGAGTCCTCAGATCCTTATCCCTTTAGCCATCCTGTTTGCAGCGGCATATTCATTAGACAGGGATGGCATCAAAGGTCTTGTTGCCCAGAAAAGGATAGATATGGTGAGAGGGGTTGGCACTGCTAGCAGTGAGATGCGCCCCCCCCTTTTCTAGGTGAAACCATCAATGGAGTGTGTGGGGGCACCAGGATCTGCAGTTACTTATGTAGCTCCAGATAAATCTGCTTTATACTTCATGCTGAGTGATGGTTGGTGAATGCTCAGTTTATCTCTGCCTTGTTTTAGGTCCATGAGAGTGTATTTACATGAGGGTCTGCAGCCCGGGAATGCAAGGGGTGTACCACAGAGTGGGCCAGATCAGCCCTGTCTTACTAAATGCAAATAGTAAGAAGGCTGGGTTTATGTCATCCATCTGGTATCAAAGCCCCCAATGTCACCTCTGTCGTGCCCACCTTTAGGAGAGCAGGGTGGTTAGGTCATCCCCATAGTAATATCCTTATCCTCACAGAAAAAGGGTGTTAGGAGGCCCCATGAAGAAAGGATTGCATTTGTTGCATATGCAAAGTATCCCAAGGACTTTAATATAAAAACTGGGGTTGATTTGGTAAGATGCATGACCCTCTATCCGTGTAGTACATCATTTGAGGCAAGCATAAGGAAGTAGATTGAGATGCAAATGGAAGCAGGTTCCCCACCTACAGTATAGAGGGTCTGCCATGTCCCACTATCAGGGTAGTGTAGAATTGACAAGGGACATACCTCCTCACTATGATTAAACAGGTTACTGTGCCCACCAGATAAATGGGTCTTAAAACCTCTAACTAATAAGTAGCAGCTACATAGCCTTCAATACCCAAGGGACAAAACACAACTTGGCTGAATTCTAACCAAGAAAATGCCATTTCTCCATCCTCCTTGCTCAAGCAGAGAATCCTATAGTGCTGTGGCATCTGCATTCTGTAAACAGTTAGGTAAGGTATACAACTCTGGCTTTCATGGATGAAGGTGATAATGCGGTCCCCATCCAAATAGTAGGTGTCCAGTTGTAAAACCTCAAAATTATAAAGGATGTGTTGCTCATCCAAGATAAAAGGAGGAGGATAATGTCAGTTTGAACAATTCTAGGAGGGAACCCACATTTTAGAGTTGCGTGCTTCTGTCCTCCTTACTGCCGGGGTGCTGGTGTCAGAAACACAAATTTGGAGTCTCTGGTCTGATGTTTGCTTCTACACAGCAGTGATACTGGACATTGAATTTGTAAGACATAGGAGTACAAGCACTGATTTCTTCGATAAAGTGCTCTCTGCAGCTCTCGCCCATTATACAACAAAATATATTCACATCCAACACTTGATGGCATTCAGAGTTGCGGCTTCAAACCGGGAATGCAAAAATCTCAACAGTGGGTATCTGATCATATGTAAAATCCCCTTCTAGCATGTGGATCACTAGCTGATATTAGCAGGGAACAAATCACATTGTCAAAGTCAGGAATAAATCACAGAAACTTGGAAAACGGCTGCCCAAGCTATTCATCGAGGGAGTCCATATCTGCAGCCATGAATTAGAACTCAAATGTTCAAATCACCTTTGAAAGCTCTCCAGAAGGAGCCATGGTCTGGGACAGTAGTGTTCCTTTTTTTCCCTTATGTAGCATATGTTTTGGGGAAGTGGGGCACAGGTCTACCAGTGTACAGTCTATGCTGCCCCGGGCTGTCTCCCTCACATCCCAACATTGGTATTTACATTTAACTAATTAGTATCAAACATTGACAGATATAAGCTATTGGCAAGTGAGAACAGTAAAGCAGCATGAGGGCTGAGAAATTAAATATCTTAAAGTCAGGTGATCAGTGCAGGGGCTAATTTCTGTTGTATACAAGTAGCCCATGCCTCTTGCTACTTGTGTGGCTTGTTGAAGGATAATCCAAAGTGAAATGTTTGCCACTGGGGTTGACTGGTAGTGGTCAATCCTGGGGCAGTAGAAGGGACAGTCGAGTCGCAATTGCTGGCAACCCAGCTGGACCAAAATTCCAGCTACGGGTATTGCCCTATGGCTAGACCAACAAAGAAAAGTGTACTTACCTTATTATTCAAGTTTGGAGGTGCCCTACTTTCAGTGGCCCCGAGTACATTAGGTGAAGTGGATGAGCTGTCATTGAGCTTGCTGAAGTGAGAGGCTATGGTGTCACTGCACCAGAATTAACACTATCAGCCCTTGTTGAAGGACTTGGAAGGGCCTTGCAAGAAGTGGATGTAGGTAGTGAGGTAGAAGGTAGTGCCATGAGATCCATCTGGTTGGGTAGCAAAGCAGGATCTGCTAGGGAGTCATATCTGTTCCTTGCTAGTAAGGCCATCATCTCTTCTTCTGAGACCGATACTGGGCTTGAACTGTAGCTTCTAGAGCAGCTTCTCTGCTGTTCAACGATTTCTTTAGGGTGGCTTCTCCTCCTGAGCCTCTGTTTACTTTTCAGTTACAGATCCCAGGTTTCCTGTCCTCTTGTAGGGGCTGCATTTTTGGGTACCGCTTCCAACCTAACTCAGTCACTTTGGGTTGACTGAGGGTTGTATTGTTCCTCTGGATGAACTTTAGAGTTGATGGGCACAGTGTTTCTGGGCCATTCATGTTGGATAAACTCCATGGCCACTGATGGTGTATTGAATAGTCTGGGGTCCCACTTAACATAATTATGAGCTGTGCTGAATAGCACAAACAGAATTGGACCCCAAGTTTGTGTTGAGCTTGCCTGGTTGTGGTAAATTTTCTGTGGTGATTGTTGAGCTCCTGGGAATAGTACAGAAAGATTATGATGTTGTGCCCTTGCATTCTATATGTTTCAGCTCCCAGGCTCTTTGCAGTATGTCTTCCTTCATAGGAAAAAGCAAGGAGTGGGCTAATATTGGCCTTGGTTTGTCTCCAGGTCTAGGTAGTGATGCCAATGATTGGTGAGCCCTTTCAATATCATATCTAGGGTCCCCCATTACTTTTCAATATTTGTGGTAAAGCATGTGCCAAGAACCCAGTTCTACTTGTTCATGGAAACCTATAAAATGAAGATTATTACGAATGCCCTGATTTCCAAGGTCGCCTAGTTAGTACTGCAGCAGGCAAATGGTGTGACCTTGTTTGTGCAGATGGGCCGAGAGGTCCAAACAAGTATCTATGTTTTCCTGTATTCCTTTCTGGGAACCCCTTAGCATGGTCACTGAATACTGATGCTGTAATTAGGGTGCTGCAACAAGGGCAAGGTTGACAGGGTCTTTTGCACCCTAAGACTTGTTCCTCCTTTTCAGTACATGCCCATCCTGGAGTTTTTTTATATTCAGTTGGGGGGTGGTGCTAGGGGCAAAGCCCCATAAAAAACAGAAATGTTTTCTGCATGGCACTTTGAAGCTGTGCCTCCACTGAGCCATGATGCCTGGTGCTGCAGAGCCAGGTGGCTAATTGCCTGCACCAATTTCAGTGTCAACAAAATGATTGTCGTACCAATACGGGTGAATCCACCTTTCGTTCTGTAAGAACTTTGCTGAACATCACCTCCACACAATTGGTAGAGAGGGGTGATGTCATTGTTGAGTTGTGGAGCGGCCCTGCCAACCCAGAGTGTCAGTGAGCTTGCAGGTTGATTTATCAGCTGTTCCAGAGGCTGGATTGAAAATACCTTTTAACAGTAAGGTTGATAGGATCTCCTCGAAGGTATTTTGGCTTTTTAAAGTATAACATGTTCAGTATAGGCTTAGGATATAGCAAGACTGAGAGTAGGGAGACTGAGAACTGCAAACTATGCTGCCATCTCCATGAAGTGCTAGCTATGCTCCCTGGTCCATATTTTTAGAGAACTTAGTCCTGTGGTTTAGATATGGTTTTCTAATGTTCTAAGATTTCCAAAAATTATTAGAGGATTTGGCATGGTTAAATTAACTATTAAAAATCTTAGCCTATAGATGTTTTACATTTAATGGGGCATTGCAAGGCAGCAGGGCTGTAGGCCCCAGAGATGTTGGATGACATTGCTGGGGATAGTAGTAAGGGTGGATGGGAGCTGGCCAAGGAGGAAGGGAAAAGAAAAGTAAAAATTAAAAATAAAAAAGGAGACTGCTTTAAATTATTTGATAACTTTCTGAGTGAAGCTGCCCAGGAAAACACCATCGGAGAAGATCCTCCACCAACTGTCACTTTAGTAGAGCCTGAAACAACAGAAAATACAGTGAACCATCATGGAACTGCCATAGAAACTACTCTAAATCAACTAGAAATGGACAGAAACAAGCACAATACAATGAGGCAGACAAACTGGGCAATAAATCAGTTCACAGACTGGTTGAGGGAAAAAAATGTAATCTAACCCATGAAACCATCAATAAAACAGAGCTAACACCATCCTGGGGGAGTCATATGCCACAAAAAAAAATTGAGTGAGAGAGACCTACAGCATCTCCTCATATATGTCATTGAGAGCAGGCATAAATACACATTTTAATAGCCTTCCCCTCAACTGAGCCTTTAACAAGACATCAAATTTATTCTTCTAATAACATTTTTATGGGCATACTGAAAACCTTGAGAAGACATGGAGTAGATAAATCCAGTCATCATTCATGTATTCCTGCTTCCAGTCTTGACAAAATTAGAAACTGTGATGCCCTGGACACATGAACTAAGGCAGACTTAATAAGGAAAGTTTGGCTGGCTATTTAGCTTTTTTTGCTTGTCCTGGCTGTGAGGGATTTAGATCTTTTTTTTTTTGTTCAAAGTTTTTTTTTTAGGATTTTAACTTTTTATGAACAACAATGCATTATACAAAATTAATGAACATCAAATAACATGGTACATCCAACCAGGGAAACCCCATGGAACTACATTATATCATTAGTTGATACCATAAAACAAAATGTAAACAGAATGGTTAAACAGGTACATACTTGAAATTCTCTAGCATCAGAAGTTTCACACTGTAAAAGGACAACACAGAATCATTACACAGAAGAATTGCTCAAGGTCATTAGATAGTATAAGTTAATTGCAAAGCTTAACGACGTATTGCTATTTAAGCTCTCCTTACCCACTAGCTGAACTGCCAGTAAAAATAAGGGGCCTGAGACAGTGATCTTGGTGCCAATAATTTTAGATCATACTTGTCACAGTATACTAGAAGTAACAAGCATTTGTCAATGCCGAATGTTTGCTTGCTGGCATTGGCAGTGGTAGTGTAGAAGTTACAGAGCTGTGTAATAGTAATGGCAGTGAAGTATTGAACTGAAGCCAACCCCACCACCACCCTGCAGAGAGTGACAGGCATTGGGGTGTGCCTTTGGGTCGTCAGGCATAACGGCCATGCCATTTCAGTACACCCCACCCTGCAGACACTGGCAAGTGTTACGGTGTTCCTTGGGGTCTTTGGTCCTTATGCGCACCCCATTCCATTAGGAAATACAGTGAGATGGATGCGATATAGGAGAATGGGGTGAATTTTGGGGCCAAAGAGTCCAAGGTATACCTCGATGCTTCTCACTGGCTGCAGGGTGTGGAATGGTATGACCATTACAGGCAAGACTCCCAAGTCACACCCCTGATGCCTGTCATTCTCTACAGGGTTGGGCATTATGGTTGGAAGCCCTAATACCTCAGGCATTCGTTGGTATTTTCACTCCAAATGTTCAACATGGCTTTTTTGTGACCCCACCTTATGAATGGGGGGAATATCAGTTTCTTAGCCGAAAGCTGCTTATGCACAGAGACTAAGGCACTAAGCACCACAGGTGCAAAAACATTCCGAACAGGATGTAAAAAATGACAGCTGCACTGTTCATGGGGAGGTGTAAAAAATGGCAATGTTGCAAATCTGCAGTAAAAATATTTAAAAAAATGGTGAAGTCACAAGCGTACATAGAAACTGTGCAACACACACCCGTAATATAATTAGGTTGGGGATTTTTTTTACAGCAGATTGTCAACTCAGGCATTTTGGTGCCTCTGATCATGAACAGTGTCACTGTGATTTTCTTTATCTGTCCCGAACAATGATTTCCCACAGCGACCATGCATCTCTGTGCTGAAAGTGTGAAAACACACTTCGGCCATGTTGTGAAAAATGACAGCTGTACTGTTAAATAAGGCAGTGTGGAAAAATGCCACTGTTGAAAATCTGGACTTAAAATATTACAAAGTCATGAACTTACAAGGGTACGTGGAAACTGCGCAATGCTCACTCATAACACAGTCATTTTATGGACTTTTGTCACCAAATTTTCAACATAACCATTTTAAGACCTCTGCTCATGAACAGTGTAACTGTGATTTTCTTAATCTGTCCCAAACATTGCTTTCGCACACCGACTGCACCATTGTGCGCTACATGTGCGAAAACACATTTTGCGACATATGAAAAATGGCAGCTGTACTGTTCATAAGGAAGTGTAATAAAATGGCAATGTTGAAAATCTGGAGTGAAAATATTAAATTTGCAAACTTATGAGCATGCATAGGAACTGCGCAATGCACGCTCGTAAAACAGTCATTTTTAGGAATGTTTTCACCAAATTTTCAACATAGCCATTTTAAGACCTCTGCTCATGAACCGTGTCACTGTGATTTTCTTAATGTGTCCCATACATTGATTTCACACATCGACTGCGCCACTGTGCGCTAAATGAGCAGAAACACATTTTGGGCAAAATGTGAAAAATGACAGCTGTACTGCTCATAAGGAGGTGTGGTAAAATGGCAATGTTGAAAATCTGGAGTGAAAATATTGAAAATTCGCGAACTTACGAGCGTGCATAGGAACTGTAAAACACTCGCTCATAAAACAGTCATTTTTTGGAATTTTTTCACCAAATTTTCAACATAACCATTTTAAGACCTCTGCTCATGAACAGTATCACTGTGATTTTCTTAATTTGTCCCATACATTGAGTTCACACACCGACTGCGCCATTGTGCGCTACATGGGTGGAAACACATTTTGGATGAAATGTGAAAAATTACAGCTGTACTGCTCATAAGAAGGTGTGGTAAAATGGCAATGTTGAAAATCTGGAGTGAAAATATTGAAAATTTGCGAACTTACAAGCGTGCGTAGTAACTGTGCAATGCACGCTCGTAAAACAGTCATTGTTAGGAATTTTTTCACCAAATTTTCAACATAGCTATTTTAAGACCTCTGCTCATGAAAAGTGACACTGTGGTTTTCTTAATTTGTCCCATACATTGGTTTCGCACACCAACTTCGCCATTGTGCGCTACATGGGCGGAAACACATTTTGGGTGAGATGTTAAAAATGACAGCTGTACTACTCATAAGAAGTTGTGGTAAAATGGCAATGTTGAAAATCTGGAGTGAAAATATTGAAAATTCTTGAATTTATGAGTGTGCGTAGGAACTGCGCAACACACGCTCGTAAAACAGTCGTTGTTTGGAATTTTTCCACCAAATGTTCAAAATAGGCTTCTTGAGAGCCCACACCTTATGAACACTGGCAGTGTCATTTCGTTAATCAGTCGCGAAAGGTGATTTCGCACAGTGACTGAAATCACCTTCAAACGAATAACACCATGACAGTGACATCACTCATGAGAAGGGGTCCCAAAATCCCATGTTGAAAATTTGGTGCAAAATTCAAAAATGCCTGAGATATGCAACAAAGTTGAAAACCCCTATCTAGCCCATTATACAGCTTACTGGCATTTCCTCAGTTTGCGGTCGGCTTTGAAGAATGCAGGCGTGTTCCCGTCCACGAAGATCGCCGCGCCGAGGTCCGGAGGCAGGGCTGGGGGGGGTGTGGGGAGGCAGGGTGCGCAGTGGTGAGTGTGGGTTGTGGGAGGGGCCAGGGAAACTACATGGGACCATTTTTTCTTTACAGGTGTTTTTTTTTTAAATGACAACGTGGGATGTTTGCCACGCTGGGGTGGGCTCCCAGCATGGCACAAGGACGGTTGGGGTGGCATTCAGCCGACAGGGGATTGGGAACCCCCATTGGTCAAAGCATCTATTGCCATGCTGGGGTGGGCTCCCAGCATGGCACCCAGTACTGGGGGGGGCCTGAGGACAGTGGAGCCGATGGGGGATTGGGCACCCCCCGTTAGCTATATCATGAGTTGCCACGCTGGGGTGGGCACCCAGCGTGGCACTTGGAAGGCTTTGTGGGGCGGGGGGAGCGCAGACAGCCGACGGGGGATTGGGTACCCCTGCCGGCTATACAGTGTGTGTGTGGGGGCGCACGCCTGCGTAGTGCGTGTGTGCGTGTGTGTGTGTAGGGAGCTGCGCATGAGCAGGCGACATCTTATCGCTGCTCACTGAAGCGTAGCTCCTCTTCAACTGTATGCCACTGCATTTTGGAGCTTGTCATAGACAGCTCCAGCATGCATTTGCTTACAGGGGCCGTGCCTGCCAACACACTGACTGAATTGGAAGAGGGGGTGACACACCTCCGAAATCTCGGATGATGGCACTATGTTTCTTGCACATGCGTGCAAGCAAACATAAAAAGCAACTTCAAATGAGATGGGTGATACCTCCCATAGCTTTGCTGCATCTCTGTCATAGGACAGATGTAGAGAACACACATTTTTTTACATTTTGCTGGCATTTTATGCCATTGATATAGTAGTTTAAATTGTGTAAATTTGGTTCAGGTGTTTTTATCCACTCTGTCCAGGGTGGTTAAGCATTTGTGCTAAGTCTAATGGGATATTTCAATTCCCAGTTCCTCATGCCACATCTGCATAGTGTGCAAAAGTGAGTTTGTCAGGAGTGATAGGTGGAGATGCACCTGGCTCCCCATTATATGGGTGCCACCTTTTGGGTCAAGGAGGGAGTCTAATGCATTTAGCTCCTTCCATCAGAGTTGTGAACCCAATTTAGATGAGAGGATGTGACACATCTGCAGGTACTGCTAGTTGGCACTATTGGGGACATTAAAGGAAGCCCTCAGCTGTGCTAAGGATTTCATGAGCCCTGTGGCTGGGTCCACCAGGTTATTAGTTGTGTAATGCCTGCCTTCTGCCATCCTAGACAGTTAATGGGTTTACCTTTTATTTGTAACCAAAGGGTTGTTCATCAGGGGACACGTGGGAGTTCTATCCTGACCAGCATGCCTTTTTCTTGATCCACTTCCAGTCTTTAAAAGTGTTTGCTATTATGGTGCATGATCTGAGGATGGTTTATAATGAGTTAAACATACTTGACAATTGTGCTCAGAGGCTCTCCAAATACTTCTTTTTTAAGGTGGCTTGTGCTGGCTGGTTGGGTTCTGGGGTGGATGCTTGTGCCCAGGTTAGGACCAGAAGTGCATTTAAAAGGTGTTTGAACTGGAAATCTGGGAGTTTAAGCCCACCATTGGTCAGTTTGTGGAAAAGGTTTTGTGCTGTCACTCTCCTGCTGTCCTTCCTCCATAAGAAATTTCGCACCTGCTGCTGTATCATTTTAAAGAGAGTGGGATGCAATCCTATTGGCCAGTCATCCAGCTTATACTGAATCTGGGGATGCCGCCATTATTTTATAGGCATGTGCCCTCCCCAATATGATAGGTGTAAATTCGCTAACAAACCAGGTCTGTCTTGAGTTGTGCAAATGGGGTGAAAGGGGGGATATTTAATGCCACCAGTAGGGACAGGTCCCCAGGAGAAGTCGATGCCCAAACATTAGATCCTGTCCTGGGATGGCGTCAACCCCCAAGTGTATTTGGGCAGACTGGCTTCAGACTTTGAGGATGAGAGGAGCAAAATAAATTTCCCCACATTGACTTTAAAGTCTGTGTCAGTCATAAGTAACAAGTAGGGAGAGCACAGTTAGAACTTATTTCTGGGTGAGTAAGCATGAGCCTGATATCGTCTGTGTATGACAAGCATTTGTGTGCTCCCCATGTTGCTCTTATTAATGTAAGGGTGATCTTTAATAGGTTGGAGTAAGGGTTCCAGGGCAAGGACAAAAAGGAGCAGATACAACTGGTAACCCTGCCCAAGCAGGAATTGTTGTGACTTGATCTAATTAGTCTTCACTGATGCAGAGGTTCCTGCATATAGAGTTTTCATCCACTTTATGAAGGTGTCCACAAAGCCCATTCTGTGCATAATATGGAACAGATAACCCCATTCCACTCTATCAAATGCCTTATCAGTGCCAAGAGAGAGGAGGGTTGCAAGGGGTGGGGTGTGCAGCTTTCCAGATGATATTGATGAGCCTCCTAGTATTGTTAGTTCCTCTCCAGCATGGGAGAAAGTCCAACTGCTCCTTATTTACTAGGTCAGGGAGGATTTCTACTACCATCTGAGCTAGCATTTTTGCATAGTGCTTACAGTCACAGCTGTGATCAGTAAGATGAGCCTGTAACTTATGCAAAAGTAGGGGTCACTGCCTGGTTTAGGCAGCAGAGTAATGACTGTAGTTCTCATGGAGGGAGCTGATTTGAGGCTGTGGCTTCCATCAGTACATCTGCTGTGCGGGGGAGGAGGGTAGACTGGAATGTCTTGTAGAATTCTGCAGGGATGCTGTCTGCACCTGGGACTCAGTCAGCAGGCATGCCATGAAGTGACAAAGCCATATCCTAGATGAAAAATGAGGATTCAATCTATGTCACCTAAGCAGCCGTGAGAACAAGGAGGTCCAGCATTCCTGTGATGGCAGAGCTCTGGTTGGAATGATAAGCCTGCTTTGTAGAGGGATTTATAGAAGTGGAGGAAGGCTTCATTGATGCCTTCCTTTGTCCTCACTGTGTGACCAGTGACATTGCTGATGCCATGAATCCTGGATTTCTCAGCCTTCGTTTTAGCAGGTAGGCAAGGGAATTCACCTGGATGTTCTCCCACTTCCCAGAATGTTTGCCTGAGAAGAGTGCATATTCAGCTCTATAGTTAGGTGCAGGTTGATGTAGAACCTGGTACCAATAACTTCTGCTAGTGGGCCAGAGTTTGAAATTGGGTCAGCCGTCTACTTGTCCTCTAGCTCCTTTAACTTGGTCTGTAGGAGTTCCAGGTCTTTTGCTCTCTTCTTTTTGCATTGAGAGGTGTAACTAACGTACCTTCTGCTGATAAAGACTTTTAAAGAATTCCAACATGTGGCAGCAGAAATATCCTGTGGTATACCATCGTAATGGCGACTGAATTTGATCGACTCAGATATGAGTGATTCAAGTTCAGCAATCATTATGTGAGCTACCTTGAAAGAGTAGTGACGGGTGAGTAGGAAGGTGACCGGAACCACAGGAAGAGGAATGGAAGAGGAGGGAAGATATGTGGGAGGTAGATCAGTAAGAGGCTGCTGAGCTGGCTGTGTGGTGTGGTGGTGAGTGTAGTCAACTACAGTGGGGAGGGTGCAAGATTTGGGGCTGGAGAGGAGCACAATATTGTGTGCTTTTTTGCAAGCGGGAGTTTCCTTTTTTTTTCGTGGTTCTCCCCGTCCCCAACTTGCACCCCCCCCTCAGAGTTAGCAATCATTATTTAGGGAGGGGTCGGGGGGGTTCAGCCCCCTGCATAAATAATAAAATACAGATTTCTTTTCACCCTACTTGCATCGCTGGGAGTGTACATCGACTTTTTGGGTTTTCGGTGATGTACACTCGCTGTAATGGCGATCACTATTTTGCAATTACTATTATGACATGGAACCATATCCTCTGACCTGTTATTGCAGAGAAAGTCCTTAATGTATCTATCAGTCTATAATTTTTAGAAAGTCCATTCCCTTAGAATAGAAACCATCAGATAGTAGTTTAATTGAGCTCTTTGAGTGGATCCGGGGGAAGTCAAGTGAAATACATTGGTGCATAGTTTATACCTTTCAACTGTCTCTGATTATGAGGGACGTCCCTCATTTAAATCCATCAATCAATCAATTAAAATCTTTATTTATCCAGGCGAACATCATTGAGCAAGCTCATTTACAAGATGGACCTGGTTAGCTCCGGGTCAAATGGTATAATGCATACAGAGATTTTTACAATAGTGCTAAATAACACAAGTAAAGAACAATTAATGCAAGTAAGTATTCAGTGTTACATCAGTCATATCAGTTCAGAGTGTTTCTGTAATATTTAAGGAGGACATAAGATGAGGCTTAGTAGGAACTTCAGTAGGGAGAAGTGATCGACCGCTCATGTAGGGATCTCACACAAGCACAGAATTTCAAAAGTAGTGTAATCACACAGTATCTCTAAATGTAACACTCTAAAAAGAAGGATAAGGGTCTTAACAGTCAAGGAGAAAAGTAATTATAGTTAATTTTTTGGCAAATTCTGGCATGGAAATCAGATTTATGCTTGGTTTAGAATGGACACAGAAGCAGACTGCAGGAACTAATCGGAAGCCAACACCAAGGAGCACTCACATTGGATGGCTGCTAATGCCATGCTTTGCTAATGAAGAGTCCGAGCTTAGGTTCTCAGGTGGCAGTAGAAGCAGCGCCAACTGCCCGGTGCCTGGCTTTCCACGCCTATGGGCAGGGACCCCGTGGAGAGCATATCACTGGCAGGGGATGGAAGAAGGGGTCGGTATTAAGTACTGGGCCATGGACAATGGAACATCTGAACCAGCAGGAGGACCAAAACAGCAGGACAACAGAATTGGGTATTTCCTTGCTCCCTAAAGACTGGCCCAACCACAGAAATTCAGAAAGGAGTGTAAACAAGCAGAGTCTCAACTCTTGACACTCTAAACATGAAAAATAGAGATCATAACTGTTAGGCAATAAGTAAGTACAGCTCTTTTTTGTACAAGTTTTAAACAGAAAATCAGACTTTAGTTTAGTATTGAAGGAGACACAGGAGCAGACTGCAGGAGCCAATCAGATGCCAGAGCAGAAAAGCGCTTGCGTTCAATTGGGTATTGGCATGCTACGCCTCGCTAGTAAGAAGTCCGGTCTAGGTGTCTCAGGTGGCGGCTATGGAAGCGACAACCGCCCAGTATCCATATTTCTCACACCTGAGGGGCAGGGAGCCCCTGAAAAGGCTAGTCTACAACTGGGAAGAGAGTTAGAAGAGAGAGGAAAGATAGTAAGATGGTAAAAGTAGAATGCAGTGGAAAGAGACTACGAAGATGAAATAGGACAGTTAAATGGTACAGGGTAGGGGAATAAGAGCGACAGAATAAGCAATATGTAAAAGACAGCAGGGTGAGTAAGGTGTAGCGGTCATGAAAGCCATGAAGAGATGATAACCCTACAGGGATTTCTAGAGGAGAAAAACATTTAAGGCATAAGACTCTCACAGAGTTAAGTTCGCCAATGGTTACAAGCAAACATAAATTCAACTGTGCTCAAGACGGCAGCAGCCTGATGCTTCAGACTAAAATCAGGGGCTGGGACAGCAATTGCAAGGCTCACACACATACCGAGCTTATAGAGATTTAAAGGATTTAAATACTGTGGAGGCAGCTTAATTTCAATAATTTTTTTACTTTGTTCCACAATGTTGGCAACAGGAAGCATTTTATCCCTTAAAATTGCTCTGTCCTGCATCTGTCCTTCATGAAAAAGGTGCTTCCCACAAAGAGAATGTGCTGTATATTCAGACTTTAAAGCAGAAATTCAAAATATTCTCAGATGCTAAATCAAAAATGAACTTTGTACAGTAAACACAATGGTTTCCACAGTGTTCTGAGCATGTATCTACACATTTGAAGATGCGTCCCTCATTTTCAGGGCCTGTGTCCCTCACTGTCCCTCATTTTGAGTGCCCTAAAATGTTCATGTCCCTCATTTCAATAACAAAAGGTTGAGAGGTATGGTCTTAGTCTGACATTAAGGTCAAGTCCACCTCTGCCTCCAGAATATCTCTGACCAGCAGGATGATGTGATCCAGTAATCAATCCTGGTATAGACCTGGTGTGGTTGGGAGAAGAAGATATCGGCCCTGCCACAAGGGTGGATCAGCTGCCATATGTCTATGAGGCCTATTTCTGTTGCACAGGAGTGTACTGCAGTCAATGCTTGTGACCTAGGTCCTACTGGGGCTTGTTCCTATCTAGAAATTTATCCCATATGATGTTCATGTTTCCTCCCACTACTGTTTGGCCTCCTTGTAGTTCTGATAGGTGCTGTGTGGGTGTGTGACTCAGACCAAAGAGTTTTGTGGTGGAGACTGACAACCTGTCCCTATAGACATCCCTGTACTAGGATATATATACCTTCTAGGCTGTCCCTAGTCTATAAGTACTTGAAGTCTATTACTTATTTGACCAGGATGGCCTCTCCTCTGCTTTTGGAAGTAAAGGAACTGAACACTATCTGCCCAACCTATCGCATTTTAAGTTTCTCCACTTCCAGAGGCAGAAGATGTACCTGCTGGAGGAAGGCTACCCCTACCTCTAATTGTTTGAGGTGGTCCAAGATTTTTCACCTTTGACTGGTGTCTGGATGTCCTTAACATTCCTGGAGATGAGTTTAACATGTGTACAAAGCTTAAGTATGGCTGGACCATGCAGGGGAGTGTATTTGTTATCCTGCTCAAATGTGGTATGCCTGAGGACTGCTGCCATTTGCAGTTAACCAAAACCATTGTCATCACTTTATCTGGGCTTGACAAACATTGCATGCCACAGGTTGGGGCCCATGTTCCTATATGTGGGCTCCAAGGATTATGTGAGCTCACTAACTCTGATCAAGATAACACTAACAGTTATTATTAGTGGTGTACAAAACTGGGGAGGTTCTGGTTTTGCCAGACCACCCCGGTTTTGGTTCTGATTTTAGTGCTGATTTTGGATTCATGACCAATACGCATTCAATATAAAACTTACTCTGTACCTCCAGTTTAAAGTATAATAAAGAGAAAAAAAAATGGTAATGTTGGCTATGGACACTCTGAGACATGGGCCTAATACAATGTGATACACTGATACTCTGAGACATGGGCTCACATATAATCTGAGACACTGACACTCTTTGACATGGGCCCTCATACAGTGTAATGTGAGACACTGACACTCTGAGACATGGGCCTTCATATAATGTGGGAACTAACACTCTGGAACACGGGCCCTCATACAGAGGCAATATGTACTAATGATAGGCATTCTTTGCACAGTGCTGAACAGCTGTGTGTAAGGGCATAAGATGCTCAAATGCACATGCCATGGTCATATGGCATGCACATTTGGAAAATGGAGTTCATCGTGCATTGCACTTCAGGCAAATGTTGTCTTACATTTTTTTTTTAAGTGAAAATGTATGTAAATGTACGTAAATGTTTGTTATACTGAATGTTGTTTTGTAAGGTTTGTACTGTGTTTTAAGTGTCAGGCGTGGCACATGATGCCATACACGCAGCAATATGCCATGTGGAGGGCCACCATAAAATTCAGGCACACAAGGCTGGGGCAGCACTGAATGCCTGGGGTGTATGTACCATGGACACATGACCAGTTAGACCACGACTGAGGATGACCCATAGTAATAGGTAGGCCCAAAACCAGTTGTGTAACAGTATGTGAAATGTGCAGTCCAAACCCACAATTTAGGGACAGCACGGACATGCTCTAGGACACCAAGGGACAATGGAACACCTCCACAGGGCTGACAGGCCCTGCCAGTGACATGTCTCCACTGACTAGAAGAAAGACATGGACATGAGACATGTTTTACATAGAAATGTTTAATTTCTGCACCACAGCCATAAACCGAGTACAATGTACCATAAATAAACTCTGTCAACAGACAGATAACATTGCCAAGGCACATAGTCCCAGCCAATCACCAGCGAACAACTCCATTACCAGGACTTTGCCTAGTCATCATCTTCCTCATTGAAGTTCCCACTGGACCAGTTCAGGGTGGTTGTGGTGTACCCCTTCTCCTCCAATACCCACTGTACAGGCCCAAGATATCCCTGAAATGAGAAGAACACAGAAGAGCCATGAGCAGGCTGCTCATGGCAAGGCCACAGCTGAATACAGTTAGCACAGAGTGCCCCCAGAGCACCTACCTTCTAGGGCTCTGCCATGATGCACTGCCCCTGACGTCATCCTTATAATGGGCATCCCTACTGCCAATTTTGCAGGACAGGAACTCTGGGATTTTCAGTGCTTAACACTGCCTCCAAGCCACCACTATGGCAACTGCCCTGTTCACTGCTCCTGGCGATGCAGGATGATTCTTCCAGGATGGCCACAGAAGTCCTACAGAGACATGAAGAGGAGGACAGCATCACTGAAACAGCACACACAACACAGGGCATATATTTCCCAGTGACCATTGACAGTTACATACCTACCTCGGACAGTTTTGTCATCTGCCAGACCACTTCCCCTTCTGGAACGTCCTGGTGGATAAGGACATTCTCCAAAGCTTCTTTGGGTATTCACCCACTCTCCCCACTACCTCAACTGAACTGCTGTTAGGCGCTGTCATTCTGCATAAAATCAGAATATTAAAGACCTGCTAATGCCCATGCATGCTGTATCACTTCGCTGGCATACAAGGTACATGCCCCTTTAAAGGGGCTCCCCATCTGCATAGGACTTCTGTGCAGCATCCCTGTCAGAGCCTCAGTCAGGTGAATCATGGATGGGTGTATAACATGCACCAGCTGGCAACCATGGAAGGGCAATTCCACAGGGGTACACAGAATGCACCCAGAGCTACTACTGAATGTCCTCCTGCTGGATGGTGAGAGGGAACACAAGCAGGCATTGAGAGCATGACCACAGCCATGTGTATTCCATCCTTGACTAGATGCCAATGCACTGTGGGACACTCACTGTCTCAAGAGATTCTGTTTGGACCATGACACGATCAAATGGCTGTGTGACATTGTGCACAAGTGACACCACATACCCATCGGTTGCAGGTGATGTCAGTGGAGACCAAAATGCTATGTGCATTGGTGTACTATGCCACAGAGTCCTTCCAGAGGGTGGTGGGGGATGCCACAGGCATCAGTCTGTCCTCCGTGTCATAGGCACTGCACCAGGGCACCTATTCTGTGTTGCTGTGTGGCATGAGCATGTACAATTCCACATCACACAGACTGGCATATGGTTCACAAAGGATGCATTTTATACCATGCATAGCATGTCAAATGTTCTGGGTGCCATTGACTGTACTCATGTGGCAATCCTGGCATCATCTCTTGATGAGAAGGCATACCATGATTGCAAGGGTATCACAGCATCAACTGCCATATTATCTGTGATTCCAAAGGTATCATAACTAATGTGTGTGCCAAGTACCACAGTTTATGCCACAGTGCCTATGTCTATGATGGTTCCTGGCTGAGCACACTCCTCAGTACATGCGGAGGTAGGGATGGGTGGTAGATAGATGGGTATCCATACCCTCCACACATGGTACACCAGTGGAAGACAGGCAGCTGCATGACTCTAACCTGTTTCTCACTCACTACACCATCAACAGTGGATATTCTCAGCAGCCATACCTGATGACACCTTACCTGGAGGCACATGATGAGGTGGAGAAGGCATACAATGAGGCACAATGGAAGACACGGTCCATGATTAAGAGAAAAATAGGGTTACTAATGATGTGGTTCTGGAGGCTGGATCGGACAGACAGCATGATGATGCTGCCCCAGGGAAGGCATGCAAGTGTTCACAGCATGTACCATGCTGCACAACATAGCTTTGAGGCATCGGCTACCCATGCTGAGGGAAACATAGAAACATAGAAGTTGACGGCAGATAAGGACCGCAAGGCCCATCCAGTCTGCCCATTTCTTTTTCTACCTTATAAATGTGCCACCAGCCTTTGCTCTGTCAGTGGCTTATCTATTCATACTCATCTGTATTGCTCCCTTATGCCTATCCCATGCCTGTTTGAAGCCCTACACTGTATTCATAGCCATCACTTCCTGAGGTAGGCCGTTCCATACATCCACCACCCTTTCTGTGAAAAAGAATCTCCTCACATTCCCCTTAATCGGCCTCCTCTAATCTCATGCTGTGTCCTCTTGTCCTGCTATTTTCTTATATTTAAACATGTTAGACTTTTTCACCTTGTTAATGCCCCCAGGTGTTTGAAATGTCTTGATCATATCACCTCTCTCCCTTCTTTGCTCAAGGGTATACATGTTGAGCTCCATTAATCTGTCCTCATATGTCTTCTGATGCAGTCCCTGCACCATTTTGGTTCCCCTTCTCTGGACTGCCTCAGTTTGGTTGATGTCCTTGTGAAGGAGTGGCCTCCAGTACTGCACGCAGTACTCTAGATGGGGCCTAACCAGTGTCTTGTAAAAAGAGATTATTACCTCCCTCTTATGACTTGTGATACCCCTACTAATACACCCTAACATCCCCCTAGCCTTACCTACTGCTTTAGAGATAGGGACATAGAGGGAGATGTCCCACCTGGTGATGGGGACCCTCCATGGGTGGGGTGCAGAGACACTGTCTGGATAGGCAACATGGCACTGACTTGTGCAGGGCTCATTCAGCCATTAGGTGGGAGGCCAGGGTTGGCACTGTGGTGATGACCCACCCTCAGTGCTGAACAGCCCATGGTTGGGGGGCATTAGTGTCTGTGCTTAAGTTATATGTAGTGGAGGTTATATGTGGGGGTAGTATAATATATGTGGTGAGGATTATATGTGGTGGGGTATATGGTGGGGTTATACATGGTGGGGGAGTATGTGTGATTGGGTATATGTGGCTGTAGTTATGTGTGGTGGAGGTGTGTTCATTGTGCATATACAGTGTGTGCTTATGTAACATTTGGTGTTCGTGGCATGCATCACTTTTTCTTTGATGTCTGCTGTACCTGTCGAATGGATGAACATGTGCCAGGTGACATGTCTTGGCTGTGGTCTTTCCTCTCCACTTGCCTGTGTGTCAGTACACATACCCAATGGCTGTGGAAGGCTGTTGTCCCCCTGCACCTCATGCTCACTGGGACTGGCAGGCATGTGGTGTGTAACTGCCTTCAGTGTTGCCTTGGGTACAGGCAGTGTGACTGCTGGACCCTGCTAGCATGTTCTGTCAGGTCAGGTCCCGCAGTGATTTGGTGCTCTCCTACTGTGCATGGAGCTGGTCATGTTCCATCTGCCTCTTCTCGGTGTAGTATGTGTGATATATTCCCCTTGTGGTCAGCCTCTGTGCATGGCAGGTTAGTCGTGTTGATGCACCCTCGCCCCCACTATTGCAGGGGTTTTGAGTGGTCTTCTGTAGCCTCCTTTTGTTCTGTTGTCTGACGCCAGAGAGTGGATGGACTGTCTCCTGTGTCTCCTGTGTCTTCCCAGCAGTGCTGGTAGGCTGTGGTGGTAGGCCCACCATGTATGGTTGTATGGCTGGGTCAACTGGGTGGGCCATGCGGTTCTTATTAACTGCCATCAATTTCTATGTTTCTTTGTTTTTATGACTGTACCCTGTTTGCCATCCCAGGCTAGATGTCCAGGCTTCCTGTGTAGCAGGGATCTGCACAGGGGTCAGGGAGTTGATTGTTTAGTGTGGATGTGTCCATCTCCTCCTCATACTCCTGTGTGTCCAGGGAGGTCTCTGTGCGGGAGACCTATGGCACATCTTCCTCATCCACAGTGGCTATGGTCTCCTGCAGTGCACCTGGGGAGAGTAACAAGCCAGGTGTTATGGGCTATGGCAGGGCTGTGGGTATATCGAGGGTGTGTTATGGGCCACAGGAGGTACTATCTTCCTGTGCTGTCCTCCTGCCCTTGACTGCCAGCACCAAGTTCCAGTTGCTAACACACCTCTGCCAGTGTTGCTGCCTAGGAGACTTAACCAAATTCCTCTTTTTGAATCTGTTTTGCCTTTCTTAGATAAGGCAAAACAATATGTATCTATTGGTAATATCCCAAGGTTATACTACAACATTTGGAACAGCCATGTTAGTTGGCCTACAGGAATTAATATTAAAACAAACAATAATATTAAAAATAAGATGGACTGTTGGAGAAAGGTGCCAGCTCAGGGGAAGTTCCCTCCTTATGATCAGATACAATTACACAGTACTGAAGGGGAAAAAAAACCAACTAGTTTAGTTAGCTGATAATCAAAAAGAAATTCCAGGACTTTTGTAACATTTCTAAAACAAACTCAACTATTGATTTTCAGTGATCTTAACTCATCAAGCCAAATTTCTGATTAATGGAACTAATAAAATATTAACTAGACTGTATCTGGTTTTGATCAGATTCAATGAAAATGTTCAAAGTAAAAATCAAAAATGGAATAATGAAGCCAGCATTAAATTGTTGGGATGGCAATGGCAACATTTAAGGATATCAGCCAACAAAATTTATATTTCAGCTAAAAAAAATTAATACGAAGAACAATTATTAACAGGGCCTATTTTAAACCTGTAATTATAGCCAAAATCAGCAAAAATTACAATACCAGTTGTTGACATGCTTGTGACAATGAAGCAAATTTACTGCACTGTTTATGGCACCGTCTCAAAATATTTCAATGGTGGAAGAAAACCCAAGAAATGTTTGAGGAGATACTGAATATAAGAATTTCACTTGAGCCAGACATTTTCCTTTTTAATAACTTAAATGAACCAACAGTAAGTAAATCGCAGAAAAAAATATTTGCATTAGGTACAATTGCCACTTAACTCCTTATTTTAAATAAATGGAATGCAAACATTTTATCCCAATTTGAGTAAGGAAGATGGTGGTGTATATTTAGGGAAACTTTGATCCATGACAAATTATGGTAGGATATATTAGAAGATGAGGATGACATCTTGTGAGAAAAACAGAGATAAACAGAGAATACTCTCCCTTCACTCTGGACATTATGTGTGGTTCACAGCTCAGTGGTTATGTAACATACAGTTGAATGATGAATATGGTTGCTGGATACAGAGGCCAGTACAGAGAGGACAATGTTCACTAGGTAATAGTATAGAATGTATTGTGCTTAGGTACTTGGATGCTTGAATAGAGTCGTTTGATAATATTTGAAGGTTTTGGCCTTTCTCTGTATCCCACCTGTAGGAAGGAAGCTTGGTTTAGAATTATGAAAGCCCCCTGGTGGGATAAAAGTGCCACAGAAGAGGAGGTGTCAGGGAGGATGGTGGGTGAGTGCGACTCGCTCTAAGCAGCGCGGGAGTCAGCTGCTTCATTTAAATAGGCTGTGGGGGAGGAGCTCTTCCCCCAGATAATCTCAGGCTACTCCCTGCAATTATGTGTGGTTCATAGCTCAGTGCTTATGTAACATATAGTTGAATGATGAATATGGTTGTTGGATACAGAGGCCAGTACAGAGAGGACAATGTTCACTAGGTAATAGTATAGAATGTATTGTGCTTAGGTACTTGGATGCTTGAATAGAGTCATTTGATAATATTTGAAGGTTTTGGCCTTTCTCTGTATCCCACCTGTAGGAAGGAAGCTTGGTTTAGAATTATGAAAGCCCCAAAAAGAATAAATATCAACAATTGTTCAGTAACTGAATGCTGAAGAAGTTGTGCAAAACAGCTTAATGATAAGAATAGACGATCACCTCCTCCAACTCCGGAAAGTGTGACCAGTAGCACTCAGGAGAGGAAAAACCCACTTGGGGGAAAAGCTCTGAGGACCCATGGCTACTGACCTGCCCATCCTTCTGAGCATACTAAAGGAAAGAGATCCTAATTAAACTAAATTAATCAGCAAAATCTGAATTCTAATTTGTAGAATTCAATCCAGATGAATGGAGCTTAAGAAAAACTGAATTGTAAATGTCCAGTTACGTAATTTCCTTCTAATAAAGTCCAAGTCTGAGAATCCATGTACAATTCGGAATGATGGAGAGTAGATATATTGAAGAACCATCTTCCACACTTCAGTTGATAGAGGGCATAATCCATGGAATTGAATGATGGTGGATATGAAGTTGATAACTGACAAACTCAATACAGGAGACCAGAAGATAGTTGCATCCAAGTTTTGACATCAACGAGGCAGGATGAAATAGAAGTAGTACGACTTCCAGGTTTCTAATAGTGGAGCTTGTATAGTACGAAGAATGAGAGAAGGCTTGAGGCCAGGCTATCGAGTGACGAATCCAGTTCTGATAAGAAAATAATCTCTAGGAATTGAAATGAAGCAACGGCTGTAGAGTTAAGCTGGAATAATGACATGCTGTATAGATAATCAGAGACACTGGTGCGATGTTGTGAAGCATCCAAGTAGTAGAATAAGGTGAGCCCAAAGGAAATAAATCAGTTGCATTGGCAATCTGAAGTGAGGCAGTAGGAGCAGGATGCACCAACGTAAGCAAATGAGAAGGAACAGGACGTGGCAACCAGCCCCTGAAGAAAGCATAGCTGAACAGACAGCTGGTAAGATAGGAGAGAGGCGGCTGATTCCAGTATGGGAAGCGCAGCTAGACCCAAGAATGTCTGCTGGCAGAAACTGAGCAAGGTAGTCCCTCGACGATGCGCTGGAATCCATCAGCTGGAGAGGTACGTAATCGCATGGAAGAGACTGAGGTTCAGATATGACAAGTGTATGAGAGGAATAACATGGAGAACTGAAGGTATGCAAAGTTCGAGGCATGAAAGCAGATGAGACCCGAAGAGACTGAGATGGAGATAACTGAAGAAGCAGAATCCAATGAAGTAGCAGTGTCACAGGCCTGAATTCGGTAGCGCACAAGCATGATAATGAAAGCCTGCAGGAGATGCCAACC
The DNA here is from genome assembly GCA_016271365.2 of Neoceratodus forsteri. Taxonomy (NCBI): domain Eukaryota; kingdom Metazoa; phylum Chordata; order Ceratodontiformes; family Ceratodontidae; genus Neoceratodus; species Neoceratodus forsteri. The sequence goes on from CM057454.1 coordinate 814,965,364, forward strand.
GAGTCTTGGAAAGGAAGCAGCAGCAATTCCATGGCTGAGGCAACAGGGCAAAAACATCCAAAAGAGCAGCTCTGGAAGCTGCTGAAGAAGCACTGAGTTAAGCTGAGAGTGGTAGATTGTGAGGACCAGTCACTAGTCGTATAATTAGGAGGTACCAGGCAGGTAGGGAGAGCAAGAGTCGAGACGCTAACTAAGTGTCCTGAAATGGTGAAGCAGCAGTAATTCCATGGCTAAGGCAGCAAGGCAAACATCCAAGAACAGATGAGGAAGAAGAAACAACAGATGTTATCCAGTGAAAGAGCTCCCGAACGGCCAACAAGGCAGGAAATAGGCAGACAATATAAAGCGAATCTCCTGGCTCTAAGCAGAGCAAGTCAAAAGAGCAGAATTAGGGAAACTTCCCAGCCCAAAGGGCGAAGGCAGGTCATAAAGGCATATGAGTAGTATGTAAATCGCTCTGCTTGATGGGTGAAGGCAAGATGTAGATGCAGATGAGTAGTAGGTAAACCTCCCAGCCCGAAGGACGAAGGCAAGTTGGCGAAACAAGGAAGTAGGCAATTCCCCCAGCTGAAAGGGCAAAGGCAGGTTGTAGAAGCAGGTGAGTAGCAGGTAAATTTCCCAGCCTGATGGGCGAGTGCATGGCGTAGAAGCAGGCGAGTATGAATCAATGCGAATCCATAGTAAGGAGCTCTAGGGTTGGCAGTCATGACAGCAGGCAAGCTTATAGAACAAGTGAACCAGTAGGCTCCGAGCTGGCGAGGCAGTGGAGCTGAACAGCTTACTGACAATGTAAGAAGTAGTATAGGAGCTGGAATAAATAACTGAATTCCAATAGAAATAGGAGCTTGAAATCAATGCATAGTAAGGTAGAAGCCAGGTAAAAGTTAGGAATACAGGAAAGATCCATGCCTAGACTGGTTATGGCAGGCCGAGAACTAGGAACCTCCCAGCCAGGTGGCACAGGCAGGCATAGTGTATGAATAGAAGAACCTCCAGGCTTGAAGATGAGGTAGGTATGAGGTAGAAGTACACAACTTCCAGGCCCGGAAAGGGCATCGCAGGTTGAGAGAATTCAGGAGTCTCAAGGCCTGATGCTGGGCAAGGCAGGTAAAGAAGAGGGCATCCTCAGAAGCTGCTGAAAGGGCACTGAGCCGACGTGACAGTGTTTGAGTGTGATGACCCGCAAGTGTAGCATAGTAGGAGATTCCTGGCAGCTAGGGAAGAGCCGGAGTCAGGAATGCAATGCAGATGCCATAGGTAATGAAGAGCAAGCACCGATCCGCATGCAGGTCGGTTGTAAGTAGTAGCAGTAGTGGAGTGCAGAAATGCAAGCAAAGTAGCATGGAGCAGTATTGGAATACAAGGTACATGATGAGACAGATGAGTACAGAATTAGCAGGTAAGTGGTCTGACCCTCCAAACATATGTGGCGATAGTTGACCAAGCGGCAATACAGAAGCTATAATGCAGCACGTCCTTAATTATGAAACAAAACAAGTCCAGTAGAAGGTCCCATACAGCTAGTGATAAGGAATGTAACAAGCAACTGAGTTCATCGAGTATCCAGAAGTTAGCTGCCACAATACGGGAAGCATCAGGAAATATGCAGAGCAGGGTCAATGACTGAAGTCAAAGCTCCAATGCAGGTCATAGCAGAGGAAAGGCATGGACGGGTTCAAATGAAATGCTGTCATAGAGCCAGCATCGGAGAAAGGGCAGTAGCAGCAAAGAGCGTGCAAATGGAGAGGAATACCATAGGTTGAGCTCCAGGGTATGTCCCATCTTCCAGTAGGCAATGGAAAAGAAACAAGTATTGGTAGCTGAAACAGCGAAATCTTTGAGCGGGTCATGACTGTATAAAGTAGATGCAGCAAACACTGGAGTGTTATCAATGGAAACTGCATAATGCAAGAAACACCTGGAGGTGCTTGAGATAGTTGAGCAAGGGTGAGTTGCCAGGAAGTGCAAGCGATGAGCGAAGCCATAATAGTACATGAAGGGACCTTGCACTTAACAACAATAATGTCGCTGGATTAGAAGGTGAACTATCCTGGTGCATGCACTTGGATCCAATAAATGAGGCAAAGGTGTAAGACAAACTGGCTAGGAGGTAGAAATCCAGAATGCAACCTGTAGGTCCTGAGTGGGAAGGTACGACATGGCTTGCTAACCTGGGAGCGCTGAACAGGATGAAGAGACAGTGGGCTCAAGGTACCAAGGTGCAGTAGCAAGAGTGCCGGAGCCAGCATGTACGGTAAGGTATGGAGACTGAATGAGGAGGAGGAGGCAGCGGCTGGAAAAGAAGGCAGCAGGACGGAGTAGCAGGTGAAGCCCAGTGGGTGTCCATTAGAATGCAGATGGCAGAGACTGAAGGAAGGAGGTGGCAGCAGGTGTGCAGAAGCAGCGGCAGATGAACTAGTCGCAGCTGGCAAAGAGAGAGAGAGAGAGAGAGAGAGAGTCCCAAAGAAACAAAGCACCAAACAAACTCGGACTAGCACAGGAGGGACAGGATGGGATGGAACGGGAAGGGGGCAACACAGAAGGAGCAGCAAGCAGACGGAACGGTGAAAAAGGAGGCAAGACAAACGCAAGGCAGATAAGGGAAGAGAGTAGGAAGGGCCAGCCGGGCTGCTAGCAAGCAGTCGCCCCATACCTAAGTGCAACTCGCCCTAAGCAGCGGAGCTGAGGCCAGTTTCCATTTAAATAGGCTGTGGGGGAGGGGCTCTTCCCCCAGATAATCCCAGGCTACTCCCTGCAATTATAGTCAAAAGTATAATAATAGGGTAATACCTACTTCTGATTTAATCAACTACCTGTATGAATGAGTCAAATATTCCTACCCATAACTTCTGGTTCCAATTTCAAATGTGATTTTTTTTTAATTATATGTGCTGTTATGTTTCTTTTTTTGAAATAATAATTGTCGATATAAAAAAAAAAACCTCTGCCAGTGTTGCATACTCCTCTTCAGGGGTGTTCACCATCACAGGGTCTGTAGGGTGCAACAAACAGGGTGATTAACATGGCCATATTGTTCCACCCTTCCCTCAGCATGTCCATGTAGTGTGCTACATACCTGGCAGTGTATCCATGCCCTCCTCCTCCCCATGCATGGCACCTGAGTGAGGGTATCCACTGTCATCATCTCTGTGGGGGATAGGCTATGTTCCAGTGTGAGTGGACCACTACTCGTGGTGGTTTAGGACCACTTGTCAGCTCCCAGCTTGTGCTTGACAGCTGACCAGAAGTCATGTCTCTTATACTATATCACCACCAGTGTGCATGTCTCCAGTCTTGCAGCACTTGCAGTGGCCAACTTTAATTGACTCAACTACTACACCTAGAGAGTTTGAATGCCTTACACTGAAAGGTTTCCATATCCCCAGATGAGTCCATACTCATTGTAGGGTGTTACAGACCGCCATCAGGGGAGACTCAAACTGTTACCCTACCTCCGTATATTGTTGGACATCCATAATATAGAAACTATCATTCAGGGTGATTTTAAGCTTGATTGGCACTCCCCCGAACTCTAAGCCTATTAAAGAACTGTGCGATGTCTTTGGCCTTATGCAGTTTGACCCTGAACCCACCCGTCCAAATAATAAAAACCCAGCACATAGTACACTCCTTGACTTAGTGCTCATTAATTAACCCTACAAAATCTTGCATATCGGGATGCTTCACAATGATGTTAGCGCCACAGGGCCATAGCATGTGTGAGGACCACACCAAAGCTCACATCAACTTTGAGCTTCGTATACAAAAGAAAGCTCTGCAACATTAACTGCATTGACTTCCAGACCAAGCTGAGTCAGATAAGATGGTAAGAATTTTACCTTGTCCCTACAGTCACAGAGGCCTGTGTTACACGAGGTCCCTGCACCCTAATTGGTACCCTCAGAGGTACACCCTAGACAGTTTGAATTTTTGTTCCCTCTTACACAATGGCCACAGTATCAGATATCTGCGCAGAACTGAGACTCAATGTCTCGAACTTCCTTGCCTCCCATGGAGGATGGGCTGACTTCACGCGGGACACAAGTCAATCCGACAACCCTATACTGGGGATTTCAACCCAGTATACAGAGACGAGACAATCAACCAGTAAGCCTCACGCTAAAGGGTTGATGGTCGCAGCTCTCTACGCTGCTTTGGAAGCCTCCGTGAGGTTTCGAACCCTTGATCTGCAGATTTCATCTCTTAAGCAACAGATGGGTTTGCAGGAAACAGAATGTATTAGATTGCAGCAGAACTTGTAGTCTGAACTCCAAACTCTGCGGAATGAAAAGGATTCACTATTGCATCATTCAGCCCAGGCTGGTGAACAGGAAATATGTATGTTGAAGCAGGAGTACATAGATACATACATAGACAGTGTCGGCAGATAAGGGCCTATGGCCCACCTAGTCTGCCCATTTGAGCTTATAAGTTCAGTTTGTTTTCCTAGAAGTCTATTTCCCCTTATCCCTGACCTCTAGAATTCCTTTATGTCTATCCCATGCATTCTTAAATCCCGTGATTGTTTCAGCTCCCACCACTTCCTCTGGCAGGGTGTTCCACTTGTCCACCACCCGTTCTGTGAAGAAATTCTTTCTCATGTTTCCTCTGAATCGCCCCTCCTCCAACTTCATCCCATGCCTCTAGTCCTGAAACATCTTCGCTTAAAAATAGTGTTTTCCTGCACCCTGTTCCTCCCTGTAAGATACTTGTATGTCTCTATCATTTCCCTCTCTCCCTCCTCTCCTCCAGGGAGTACATGTTCAGTTCCTTCAACCTGTCTTCATAGGACTTGTGATGCAACCCATGCACAATCTTTGTTGCCCTCCTCTGAACCTTCTCTACCCTGTCTATGTCCTTACGTAGGTATGGTCTCCAGAACTGTACACTGTACTCCAGGTGGGGCCTCACTAGTGTCTTGTATAGTTGAATTATGACCTCCTTTTCCTGCTGGTGATGCCCCTGCCTATACATCCCAGCATCCTATTTGCTTTTTACCTGATGCCTTGTCACACTGTTTCCTACCTTGAGGTCATCAGAGATGACAACCCCAAGATCCCTTTCCTGCTTGGTATGCTATATCCTCACCCCACAACTGATATATTGTGCCAGGGTTTTGTGCCCCATATGCATTATCTTGCACTTCTTTGCATTGAATTTCAACTGCCAAACCCTTGACCATTCTTCAAGTTTCTGCAGGTCCTTCTCATTCTGTCTACACCCTCTGGTGTGTCTACTCTGTTACAAAGCTTTGTGTCATCAGCGAACAGTGAAATTCCGCTCTAGATCCTGTGCAATGTCACTGATGAAGATGTTGAATAGGACCGTCCCAGCACTGATCCCTGTGGTACCCCACTGGTCACTCTTCCCTCTGTGGAGTGACAGCCATTTACCACCACCCTCTGTGTCCTGCCACCCAGCCAGTTACCTACCCACCACTACTGTCCTGCCCACACCCATATTCCCCAGTTTGTGTAATAGTCTTCTATGTGGCACAGTGTCAAGGCCTTGCTGAAGGTCCAGATAGGCCATGTCCACTGCCCTCCCCTGATCCACCTCCTCTAGTCACCCAGTCAAAAATTCAATGAGGTTGGTCTGACATGACCTCCCCTGGTGAAACCATGCTGCTTGGGTCCTGTAGTCCATTGACATCCAGATGTTCCACCAATCTCTCCTTCAGTAGTGCTTCCATGATCTTTCCACTACCGAGGTGAGGCTGACTGGTCTAGTTCCCTGCTTCCTCTTTGTTCCCACTTTTGTATAGGGGACTACATCTGCTGTCCTCCAGTCTTTGGTACCTCCCTGTTTCCAGTGATTGGCTGAACAGGATAGCCAGAGGTTCAACCACCTCTCTTAGTTCTTTAAGGACCCTGGGGTGCACCCCATCTGGCCCCATTGCTTTATTAGCTCTTATTACTTCCAGTTCCTTCAGAACCCTTTCTCGTAAAGGGACTTCCTGTCCATTCTGCACCATTCTCACCCTTGTACTCCCTTCAGACCCATTACCCCCTCTTCCTTAGTAAAGACTGAGCAGAAATACCTGTTCAATATGTCAGCTTTACTGTTGTCATCCTCCACGGGCTCCCATCCTTCCCTTCAGTCTCACTATCCCTCCCTTTGTCCTTCTTTTTCACTTATGTACCTGTAAAGGTTTTGTCCCCTTTAACCACTGATTTTGCAATGTGTTCTTCTGTCTGAGCTTTGGCTTCCCTTACTGACTTCCCTGCCTCCCTTTGTTTCTCCTGGTACTTCTCCCTATCCCCTTCTGCCTGTGTCTTTTGTATTGCCTGAATGCAATCTTTTGGCTTTCACTTTCTTGCTACCTCTTTGGAAAACCATAATGGTCTCCTCTTTCTTTTCCTCTTGCTAACCTGCTTAATGCATAATTCTGTTGTTCTTATAATCCCCATTTTAAATACTGCCCACTGTTCCTCAATCCCTGATTCCTGTCCCATTCCCCTTAATGCCTCTTTCAAGCATCTCCCCATTTTCCCAAAGTCTGCCCCCCTAAAATCCAGTGTGAAAGTTTGAGACAGGATAAGAGTCAGGCTGTGCAAATGAATGATTTGCTGAGTGCTGCGAATGCTCAGTTGAGTGATGAAATGGGTGAGCTGTAGGACGAGATTAACCAGGTACGTAATGATTTAGAAGTAGCTTACAGGGACAATCGTGAATTGAGAGCCGCGTATCGAGTTCTGCAAAAGCAAAAGCAGGATCAGGTTGATATGGATGTTGCAAGTGTGAATCACGATGAATGCAGAACTAAGATGGCAACACTGCGCCATCAGTGAGAGGTTCTGGCTGGACATGTTAAGGCAATGGGAGGCGTAGCTACCTTTCATTCATCATCAGGAAGGGTTATCTGATGATGACATTTCACAATACAATGCCCAGTCCACTCACTATGGCCCAGACTCACACCCAGCCATCCACAGCATGGTGGGTCCCGCTAACTCCCAGGTCACACATTGGCGGCGTCGGAGCGCTCATCATGGGAGATGCCAACATGGCGGCCCCCATGATAGGGGGGGATCAGGCTCAAGCCTGGTCCTGACGGCACCTCCGGTAGCCGTTATTAATGTGGAAGACAGGCAAGAGATAGAAACCATGATTGAAACTGTGATAGGCAATATTCCTCTTCCTGAGAGGAGTAAAAGGGCTATTAAAACCCAGATTAGGCAGCTCTTTCAAGAGGCTGGCACTCAGGAAAGTATTGTCTGCACTGCGGCAGAAGCTGCAGCTCTCGCAGCCTTGGATGGTGCTCGAGACAATGTATCTTTGCCTGATCGACCCACTAATCCCCTACAAATGGCCTACTCTGTTCAGCAAATTGCTGACAGCATCGGTCGGATGAATCCGTCCGACAACCTCAGCTTTCACTTGGAAAAGGTACGTTCTAAATGCGAGATGCTTAGCCTCGCAGCAGAATATCAGGTCCAAATACTACGCCAGACCATTGATCCTGGTTTATGGGCCAAACTCCCCGAAGCTGTTCGCCAGGATGGGAACGCTACCTTTGATGAGGTTGCAGCTGAGCTCATTTCTGCTCATAGTCCAGGTGTAGTAGGAGTGATGCTTGCATATCCTGTGAAGTAGAATGCAAAAGAAAGTCCAGTGACTTACCACCAGAGACTCTGGATGGCCTACCGAGCAGGAAAGCACCTGGCACAAGAAGCTGCGGATGTAGATCTTATTGAATATAAGACCCTGTTCCTTAGGAACATGATTCCAGCAGTAAGAGAAAAGGTAGAGTCAACCACTTACCCAAATACAGATAGGTTTGCTGATATTCTTCGGAAAACCGAGGGTGTATCAACTGTATATCTGTGATTTGGGCTCCCGTTCCAAGAAGGTAGCTGCCGTGGAACCCGTTTCGGAGGCCATGACACACTACACAGTGGAAGGGCAGGCTCAACGCCAACAGACCCAACATCAGCCAGCCCCTCCAGCTGATAATCAACACCCCCAACAGGCCCATCAACAACAACCGCATCAACAACAGCAAAGGGGTGGGAACCGGAATTGGCATAAGAACAGGAAGCATAAGGGTAGAGGTAAACCACAACAGAGAATGGGTCCGTCATATAGGGAGATAGCTGAAGAAAATCAGAAATTTCGAGAGCTCCTGGGACAAGTGCTCGCTGTGGCAGATGCTGTCCCCGCACAGGCCCTTGTGGCGGTACAACCGGCAGCCCAGGCCTCAACTGGCCATGGAGACACCGGAGGTACAGGCCCTCAGGCCCATACACGTCTGAACCCAGAAGCTCCTTCCTATATAGCGTCAGTACAGCATGGTGAAGTCATTCACATGAGCCAGGCCCAACCTCTGCATGCTTCCGGCAGTACGGATTGACAATTACAGGCCCCAGTCTGTATTGTAAACAAGCTAGACTTGGATACAAATGGAAGGCCCTGCACTGAGGCCAAGGTCGGGGACCGCCTACTAGTAGTTTTGCTAGATACAGGTGCAGCTGTATCTGTGTTACATGATGAACACCCGGACACATCCCCTTGGTCCACCGGACGGAGGACCAACATGTCAGGAGTCGACAGTACTAGGCTACCTGCATACCGTTCTCTACCCTTACCGGTAGAGCTAGGCTACTTAAAGGTCTCACATACTTTCCAACTAATGGTACTGCATGATCATCCTAGTATTATAGGGATCGACTTCCTTGCACCACATGGCTGTGTGGTGGACCTAGCTAACATGCTACTGATACAGATTCAGGGTCAATATCATACCATCTTGATTCCTGATTCACATGTTGTGGCAACGATATCTGCCAATGACAAAGAGTATGACGTCATAGATTTGTTCAAGAATCATGAACTTTTTCCAAAACTCCTACCTATTCTGCAATGACATTTGGAAGCGTTTGCAGTTAACAAGCATGACTGTGGTAGAATGCACACCATTATTGAAGTGCCAGGTGCAGCACATGAGAGGCAAAGGCAATATCCTTTCCCAGCTGAGGCCTTGCCTTCCCTTAGAGAAACGATCAAGTCACTCCTCAAGCAAGGAGTAATCAGAACTTGTGTTTCCACTGCCAACTCCCCAGTATGGCCCGTGAAGAAACCCACAGGTGCCTGGAGACTTACTATTGACTACAGGAAACTGAACCAGGTCACCCCCAGTTGTTCCCCAACTGTGGCATAAGCACCAGATGTGCTATGACTTCTAACCCCTGGCTTGAAATGGTTCAGTGTCCTGGACATTTCCAATGGTTTTTGGTCATTGCCATTGGCCCTTAAAAGTCAATATAAGTTTGCCTTCACCTTTGAAGGAAGACAGTACACGTGGACTTGCTTGCCACAAGGATTCCATAACAGTCTATCCCTCTTCCATCTCCACATGATGGATGCCCTCAAGAGTTTCTCTACCCCCCCCAATGTCTCTTACAGTATGTGGACAACCTGTTACTGGCAACAGCCACACAAGAACAACATTTGGATCTCTTGGACGAACTATTGACTCTCATTCAGAAAGCAGGCTTGAAATGTAACCCAGCAAAAGCACAGCTGTGTCAGAGAGAAGTACTCTTTCTGGGTCTAAAAATAACTGACCAAGGTTGAAGCCCCACCTGGAAGAAGGTACAGGGATTGCAAGACTTGCCATTACCTACCAGTGTGGCAACTCTTCGAAGGTTTCTAGGTATGGTAAATTATTTGAGAGATTTCATTTGTGATTTTGCTCAGAAAGCTTCTCCTCTGTATGAATTACTCAAAAAGGATGTACCATGGACTTGGGGCCCTATTCACACCCAGGCTGTGATGTCACTGAAGCAGGCCTTGGCCTCTGCCCAAGCACTGGTGAACCCCAATCCAGCACTACCTTTCATCTGGAGTGTGCCACCTCTGACATTGCTATGTCAGCAGTGCTGGCTCAGAAGGTGCATGGCACCTTGATACCCATTGCATATGCCTCACAGCTCTTGACCCCAGTGGAACAGAAGTACGGCCTTTGTGAAAGGAACCTTCTGGTCACCTACTGGGCTGTCAAGCACTTCCTGTATATCATTGGGTACTCGCCACTGATTATTAACACTAACCATACACCAACCACCTTCCTGCTGTCAGACACGGTGAAGGATGGGTCAGTCTCTAACACCAGGCTGACGCACTGGTCACTTCTTCTCCAGGACAGAGATATACAGGTACAACTGGCTAAAGTTCCATCTATGCTAGCTCATGGCCTCCTTTTCCAGGGAGAACCCCATGACTGTACACTACAGTCACCTGATCTTCCTGATACAGGTCTTTTCCTCCCTGCCATACCACAAGTACTTGATAGTACTTCTTTGTGCCGTATCTTCACTGATGGTTCAGCATTTTACTATCAGGGAGAACAAATTGCAGGGATGGGTATTTTGGTGATTTACCCTAATGGGAACACTGTCAAGATACAGTGGCATGAAAAAGTATTTGTCCCCTTCCTGATTTTCTCTATTATTGCATATTTGTCACACTGGATGTTTTCAGGTCTTTAGACAAAATGTAATATTAGATAAAGGGAACCTGAGTGAACAAACAACACTTGTTTTTTTTTTACTTATTTCATTTATTTAATGAAAACAGTTAACCAACACCAACTGGCACTGAGTGAAAAAGTAATTGCCCCTTACACTTAATAACTGGTTCACCACCTTTAGCTGCAATGACTGCAACCAAACGCTTCCTATAATTCAATATCAGTCTTTCACATTGCTGTGGAGAATTTTAGCCCACTCTTCCCTAGAACTGCTTTAATTCAGTAACATTGGTAGGTTTTCGAGCATGAACTGCTCGTTTCAGGTCCTGCCACAGCATCTCTATTGGGTTTAGGTCTGGACTTTGACTAGGCCACTCCAAAACTTTAATTTTACTTCTTTTCAGCCATTCTGATGTGGACTTGCATTTGTGTTTTGGATCATTGTCTTGCTGCATGACCCAACTACTCTTCAGCTTCAGCTGATGGACAGATGACCGGACATTCTCCTTAAGAATTTTCTGGTATGGAGCAGAATTCATGGTTCCTTCAATTATGGAAAGTTGTCCAGGTCCTGAGGCAGCAAAGCATCCCCACACCATCACACTACCACCACCATGTTTGACTGTTGGTATGTTGTTCTTACTGTGGAATGCTGTGTTTGCTTTACGCCAGACATAATGGGATCCATGTCATCCAAAAAGTTCCACTTTGGACTCATCTGTCCATAGAACATTTTCCAAAAAGGCCTGTGGATCATCAAGGTGCTTCTTGGCAAATGAGAGATGAGCATTTATGTTCTTCTTGGTTAGCAGTGGTTTCCGCCTTGCTACTCTCCCATGAAGCCCATTTTTTCCCAGTCTCTTTCTGATTGTGGAGTCATGAACACTGACCTTAGCTGAGGCAAGAGAAGCCTGCAGTTCTTTGGATATTGTTTTAGGATCCTTTGAGACATCCTGGATGATTTTACGCTGTGCCCTTCGAGTAATTTTGGCAGGCCACCCACTCCTGGGAAGAATCACTACTGTTCCAAGTGTTCTCCATTTGGAGATTATGGCTCTCACTGAGCCTTAGAAATAGCTTTGTAACCCTTTCCAGACTGATAGATAGCAACAACTTTTTTTCTGATCTTTTCAGGAACTTCCTTTGATCGTGGCATAATGTGCTTGTTGAATCTTTGTGCTGGCAACATGACTCTGATGGTAAGGGTCAAAATAAGTGAGGTTTATATTGAGCAGGGCTGGCTATAATCAAGCCTGGCTGTGTTCAATCAGCCAACTCTAATTATCCCTTTAATTTGGTTGATTTAACTAGGGGCAATTACTTTTTCACACAGTGCCAGTTGGTGTTGGTTAACTGTTTTCACTAAATAAATGAAATACCTGTAAGTAAAAAAAAAAAACAAGTGTTATTTGTTCACTCAGGTTCCCTTTATCTAATATTACATTTTGTCTAAAAACCTGAAAACATCCAGTGTGACAAATATGCAATAATAGAGAAAATAAGGAAGGGGCCAAAAACTTTTTCACACCACTGTATCTAAGCGCTGTAGTGTAGCTTCATCACAGTATGCCGAGATGGCAGCGGTGGCCTGTGCCCTTGAGTTCATCCAACATGGAACCAAGGATACCATCATCTTTAGACTCTAACTGGGTTTGTTGTTCCCTTACAGAATTTCTTCCCTTCTGGCAGAAGAACTCCTTCTTCTCTTCTGATGGCAGTTCAGTGAAGTACAAGGAATTGGTAATATACATACATTCACTGGCACAAAAATTTGCACACAAACTCTATATACACAAGGTTAAAGCCCACTCTCTCCATGACCCCTATCATGCCTTCAATGACACAGCAGATACCCTTGCTAAGGAAGGGGCCCGAGGGGGGACATCTGGATGATGGACCATCCAGAGGCTAATGCAGCTGTACACATTGCAGCACTCAAGAAGAAACCTGAACCATTTTCCCCTTGGACCTCTCTGCAGCCCAGCAGCTTGATACTGAACTCAAAGAGGTGTTCAGATTCCTTGATAAAGGTACTGAAGAGAAACTTCCCACACATAACCCCTGTCGAAGGCATGAAGGTAAGTTGTGCTTGTCACCAGATGACAAGCTCATTTGGTTTCAACCAGATGACTCTACCACCAAGTTGTGGGTAGTCCCCAGACACCTAAGTTCTGAATTCTTGCACCAAGTGCATGACACTCTTACTGGTGGACACCAGGGAGCAGAGAATACCCTTCAACGACTCAAGACCACCGCTTGGTGGCCGGGTATCCCCAAAGATGTTAAACAATATATAGACAACTGTCTCATTTGTGTGCAAAACAATCCCATCCCTACCAAACGAAATGCCAAACTTTTACCACAAAGACATTCTGGCCCTTGGCATGCCATTCAAATTGATTTCATTGGCCCGTTGACCAACACCAGCATAAATAATAAGTATGCTCTCATGGTAACTGACCTCTTCTCTAAGTGGGTAGAAGCTTTCTCCACTAAGACATGTACAGCGAAGACTACTGCCAAAATCCTGGTGGAACAGATTTTCTCCAGGTGGGTCTACCTCTTAAGGTAGATTCTGATAAGGGAACCAGTTTTACAGGTGAGTTGATGAAAGAATCCCTTGAACTCCTCAGAGTTCAGCAGAAGTTCCACATACCTTACCACCCTCAATCCTCAGGTCAAGTAGAAAGAGCCAACAGACAGATTAAGCAAATGCTTTCCAAATTCATTGAGGATAATCCCAAAACCTGGGATTCCCTATTGCCTTTACTCCTTATGGCAATTAGGGGCACACCCTCAGCCACCACTCAGCTCACACCCTTTGAGGTGATGACTGGTAGAAAAAAGAGATTACCTGAACACCTGTTGTTTGACCTGCACACCCCCACTGCAGACCGCATGTCTGTAGACCAGCATGTGGAAAAACTCAGAAAAGACCTCATACACACACTTGTATGCTGCCAATTGCATGGGCAAGGCCCAGCAACAATCCAAAATACAGTTTGACAAACACGCACAAGAAGTGGATTGGCAAGTTGGAGATCAGGTAAAGGTACTTCGATTTGCACATCCCACCCACTCCTTCTCCAACAAGTGGGAAGGCTCATACCCTATTGTCAACAAGCTCAGTCCGGCAGTCCATCAAGTTAGACTCCTCCACAACAACAAATTGACTGACAAATTGTTACATGCAAACCAGCTGAAACTGTATAAAGGAGCTTAAATTTACTTTTCCTCACCCCATTGAGCGGAATTGTACTAACATACTAATCTTTGATCTTCCTTTTCAGATACACTGACAAGATGGCTATCTTGTTCCATTATTTCCTCCTCTCAGGAGTGATCCCCTGCATCCAAGGCACGGTACCAGACCTCCTACGACACCTCGATCCTCCAGCACCTCCTCCAGAGGGAGTATCCATCAATATACCAGATAGTATGATCACTGTCCAGGAAGGTTCGGATGCTTACCTCACTGCCTCGGTTGTTGCTCCTGACAAATCTACCCTTCAAATTGAGTGGTAAACCACATCACAAGGACAAATTCTCCCTGTGGCCAAACTCTCCAAAGGAACTTTCCAGGGTTGGCCCAATGCTAAATTATCCCCAAATGGTTCACTGTCCTTGTTGCAAACTGCATTACGACAGTCTGGTTTGTACAACATAACTGCCTTAATAGATCCTTCTTACTGTAATTCTTTGTCCAAAGATTCTGCTTGCAGATTTTGTGCTATACACCACATGGCTTCTGCAGCCATGTACCTCTCTGTGTTACCACCAACTGATAAGCAGCTTTTGGAATGTCCAAAGCATACCCCTGGTCCCCGTAGTAGTCTAACAGCCACTGCCCTCCCAGGTTCTTTGATTAATAACTTACAGTTTATGCATATACCTATTTTGTTTAATCTTACTTACTGGAATATGAAAGAGTTTGGTATGTGTCACAATACTAATACAACAGCATTTTATAGTACATTATTGCTTGATAGTTTAGCTGCATTTCAGGTTCGTACGCAAGATCCTATTGCCAGGGTCCATTCTACTGAACATAGAGGCAACTTCAGGAGGAAGTCCTCTCCTGATACTCTAAATCATAAACATAACAAACGTGAAGTTGACAGTTCTGATGTCACAGGTGCAACAGGTACTGTCACAGGTCTTTTTGGTACAGCTATGTTTATCTGGAATAAAGCAGACATTGCTGCTATCAAAAGTCATTCTGCCAAGTTCTCCACTGGCTTGGTCAATAACATTTTACCTCCATTATTGCATGGTGTGAATGGCCTTAGTGAGGAAGAAAGATACACTGTATACAACATGCACGACATTGCTAAGGCATTCACTGATTCTAAAGACAAGATCAATGCACTCATACAACAGAACAATAAAGAAGCAGATAAACAATGCATTGCTAGAGAGAGATACTCTTTCTGCTTATGGCTCCTACATTATCTCCACCATCAATAACCTCTTCCGTGATCTAGAATCTGGAAGAATTCCTGACATTATACATGATAGACACATTTACAAATGGTATTGTCCAAGGTGTAAAACCACTAGCTGTGTTTCCATGTGTATGCAACAGACTTTGACTATTCCTCTCTCCACAGCTAGGAATTTGGGGTTTGTGACCAGACACCCTAATACTGGTCCTTGTTTCACTGCTAAGAAATGTTCCATAACAGATACCATGTTTGTTTCTTTCACTGTCTCTTTACCACGCTTTGATCCTACTACAGCCTTGTTCGACAAGCTTGCACTGGTTCATTCCATTGAGCATTTGGACGAAGACATCTACAGAGAACGCCTGGATCTACCACCTCTACTGGTCTACCATTCCTTTCTGGATGCCTGGGTGGCTCCGCACACGGACTGCTGTGTGAAAAAGCAATATATTTACCTGTGCCGATGTGATGTGTTTGATGTTATACAGCCTGTTTGTGGCTACTCTCCAGACAGCATTGATTGGACTTTCACAATGGATGATGACATTACTGCGAATGGAACCAACTCTTTCGACTCCACTTTGGCTCCAGATAAGCTCTACCAATCCTATCGTGAGGAGGTTCATCGACTGTCAACACGGATTTCAAAGACGACCTACACCTGCCCTGTCCAGTTGCAAAAGTGGAGACTGCCTACTGTGCGATCACAGTATAATTCCGATGGCGAATACTGTGTAGTTATGAACTATAAAACCTACACATATGGTTCTGTTACTTGTGCTATTGATTACCCCAACTTCTGTTTTCTCCCCCACCAGAAGACTGTCATTGGACATACTGTTATAACCCCCGTCCCCCTTCTGGATGCAGACATTATTGATGGTAACCCAGATTATCTACTCACACTGTCAGAATACTTGCCATACTTTAATGTACACATAGACCCACTTACACTTACACTGAAATCACTTTTAGACAGGAAAGACACACACCTCATCCACATCAGCAATAATATGACCAAAGCCAATGAAGCTGTTCTTGCCTTGATTAATGATGGAGATATGAATAACGCATTGACTAACACCTGGTTAGAGATTATGTTTAAAGGTTTTGTTATTATACAAGCATTTTTAATTTTCATTTTGATTATTATGCTTTGCTGCCTACGGTGCACACTATGCCAACACTGTGAGCAGCTCGAGTTCCTTTACAAGGCTGGTGGCGTCGGGATTGTAAACGACCACTGCTCCTGTCCTTTCCCTAGACAATTGCCTGTGTTGCCCTTGGAGGCAACAAGGGGAGGGAATGTTACACAAGGTCCCTGCACCCTAATTGGTACCCTCAGAGGTACACCGTAGACAGTTAACACTTAGGTATAGGTTATACTAATATTTAGGGCTAAGAGCATCTGCCACATAAGAGTAGATGTCTGGATATGAATGCATATTGTTGTAATACACTTTGCTTGCTAATACATATATATTTTGCCATGTATTTTCTGTGTATTTCTTACTTGTCAGATGCCAAGACACCTGTGTCCTTGAAGTAATTATAATATGTAAGATGGCATTGCCATCTTTTGGTGATTTGTACTACTACATTGAGTTATGTAAGACTCTGTATAAGAACTCTTTTGTTCTCAAACTGATGACTTTACAGAATTGTATAATGTTACCTTGGACCGTGGAGCCACCTCTAATTTAGCCAATAGGGCTCATCTCTGTAACTAGAAATGTTTCTATCTTTTGGTAACCATAGTAATTATCAAAGGTATATAATGTAATGCACAAGCTTTACACCTCGGAGACCCGAGAGACCCCAAGAGACAACAGAGAAACCTCGAGGTGTAGGGAACGCTTAGCACTGGCTCCCGGTTCGTATTGGTAAGAACTGCTTAGGGCAACTGTGATTTATCCCTTGGTAGTAATAAACTTATTACTCTAATGCAACGTGTCTGTGATTATTTGCATTCCCAATATCGTCAAGAATCTGAAAGTGAGATTTAGACCTCTCAACACCTGTAACCTCTTCCAGAACCTTGTTCTGAATGTGATCAACAAACACGCTCCATTAGTGAAAGTTAGAACAAGGAAAAGGACCTGCCCCTAGTTCACTAGTATATTAAGATCATCTTTACAGGCCAGAGATGCGCTGTGGAAGAGGGCCAGTAAAACTAAAGTTAGGGTCTGATTGGTCAGCATTTAGAGCAGCCACGAACCAATGCAAAAAACTCATAAGGTCCGCTAAAGTGGATTATTTTCAAAAGGCAATGGATTCCTCCTAAAATAATGTTACTAAATTCTGGCAAATCTTAAGGGGAAATTGAAGGGCAGAGTTCATCTCCATCCCTTCCCACCAAGATTGTATCTTGTGGAGACACATTTACAAAAAAACACCATACATTAGAGCAGCTAAATAACCACTTTGCCACTGCAGGGCTTGCCTTTGACACATTTCCAGTAAGCAGTCTTCCCATTTAGCCCCTCCCCTCCAACCCTCCCCCCAGCCACCCTCCTGGGCAACTGACAGTAGCCAAAGTTTAGTTTCAGCTCTATCTCATTCAAATAGATTGAGGACCTTTTAATTTCACTAGACACCAAAGAAGTGCTGGAGCTGACCAGCTTGAACCCCCTATTCCTTAATTTGGAACATCACTTCCTAACTGCACCCGTCACTCACCTTTTCAGCTTGCTTCTCATAAATGGGGTCCTTCATTCCTTCCTCATGGAAATTACCACACATAATCCCTGTCTTTAAGTCTGGCGATCCCTGTGACCTCAATAACTATCATCCCATATCATTGCTACCCATTTTATCTAAACTACTTGAAAAGTTAGTTAATGCACAGCTAAGAGCATTTGGATGCCTCTGACATTCTCAATCCACTACAATCTGGCTTTAGGTCAAAACACAGCATGGTATCTGCCTTGGCTAAGGTGACTAATGACTGGCAAACCATGCTTGACACAAAAAATCATATCACCACAGTCTTCTTGGATCTGAGTAAGGCTTTTGACACCATGGATCATACAATATTGGACATTGAAAGTA
Organism: Neoceratodus forsteri; assembly: GCA_016271365.2. Lineage (NCBI taxonomy): Eukaryota > Metazoa > Chordata > Ceratodontiformes > Ceratodontidae > Neoceratodus > Neoceratodus forsteri. The sequence goes on from CM057454.1 coordinate 814,983,331, forward strand.
AACAAATATGATAAATCAAGTAATATAGGAATTTAGTAAAGTTTAACAAGTTAAAAAATAGCGAAAGTGTATTTATTTTAAGTTTAATAAAAACTTTTTTGTTTTTCTTCTAGCTTTTCTCCCCTATATAAATCTAAAAATAAAAACTAGAAAATGCTGTGAAGATGAATAGTAGATGTACACACGATACAAGGTGATGAACTATAAAAAATTATTTTTAAGTAGAACTTTAAAAGAAGCAATAATTAATATTATGTACACTTTGTTTATCATTTTTCAAATGATAGCATACGAATTATATAATTTAAAGGGAAATGACAAATATTCTGGCCCCAAATGGTAGTGTTAAAAAGTTAGAAAAATAGTTTTGTATTAAAATTGGTGGTTCTCATAATAGGAGAAGTTGAGTTAATTTGCATATTACACATATGTTTATTTATATATATGTTTCTCAAAACTTCAGGAATTATACATCTTTATATTAACATCATTGCTTAGATATATGAATAAGTATATTAAATGCAAAATGATCAAGTTTAAAAGTGTACAGTTTAACTTATTTGAAATATAATTTATATATATGTTATAATTTTTTACAGTTCTCCTGGAGAAGCCTAATTATCTAGGCGAAACGTTGGGACTATTTACCTAAAATAAATCATTTATTTGAAGAAAAAGTGGTGTACTAGCCTTTGTTGCTAATGAGCATGCCAACATTGTTCGTATTTGGAATGTACCAAAAATAAGCAAGCTCCAACTAAGACACATCAACCTAAGTAATATTCAAAGAAGGCAATTTCCCTGGACACCTCCTCTTTTTAGGTCAAAACACAGCAGGGTATCTGCCTTGGCTAAGGTGAGTAATGACTGGCAAACCATGCTTGACACTGAAAATCATATCACCACAGTCTTCTTGGATCTGAGTAAGGCTTTTGACACTGTGGATCATACAATACTTCTACACAAGTTAAAAGACATTGGTCCTGATGCTACTGCTATGCAATGATTTTCATGTTACCTCACAGGTAGACAGAAACAAGTAAAAGCACAAGATGACCTCTCCCCCCTAAGATCCTTGCAGAGAGGAGTACCTCAGAAATCCATTGGGACCCTTACTATTCATAATCAACATCAGTAATATGAATTCTAATATCAGGATGGCAAAGTCCGTCTCTTGCTGATGACACAGTATTATATGTCGCCAGGCCTTCCCTTGAGCTTGCCTGCACAGACCTGCAACATAACTTTACCTTGCTCCAACAAAATCTCTTTCATCTGAAACTATTTCTTAATCAAAAAAAACAAACAAAGGTCATTCTTATTTCCCCTTATGTCCAAGCTGCAAACACAATTACCTCCTGGTTGTAAATATCAGATAATGACTCTTATTGGTGAGTTGTTCGAGGTAGTGGACAGATTTAAATATCTGGGGTTCTGGCTTGATTGCCGGCTGTCCTTCATGATCCATTTGAGGAATTGTCCAAAAAACTAAGATAGAGACTAGGACTTTTTTTTAGAACTAAGCATTTACTTAACCAAGAAGCGAAAATAAGGCTGGTCCAGACCAATTTCGTTCCCCTCGTTGATTACATCGACTTTATTTATAGTCACTGTTCCAAAGCAGCCCTTGTCAAACTGGACACCCTATACCATAGAGTACTAACATTTATTACCAATGCCCCCTTTAGAACTCACCATTCTTCTCTTTATGCCCAACTTGGTTGGTCCTCGCTTCACACCAGTAGACTAAAAAATGCCTTGTTTTGGACCTACAGAGCCATCACAAACTCCCTCCCTATATTACAGAACTCTTCAAGTATATACCAGGTGCCTAATCACTTAGGAGATATTCTTACATATTGCTAGACATACCTACTATAAGATCCTGCTATGGTGAATCAGCAGTCAGCCATACCCTCCCAACTTTATGGACTACCCTCCAAAGATCTTTGAATCTTACTAAAAGTATCAGTCTGCATACATTTAAATCTCTGCTGGACCACTCACTGCAGGAAAATTGTAATTTCTACTCATTTCTCCCTGAAGGATGCCTGCTCTGTGTTGCATTGCCTATATAGAACTTGATGATCTGTATCCAGCCTGTGTAGTATGTTATGTATTATGTCACATATATGTTACAGAATGTTATTGCATATACAGTACCTCACTTTACTGTTGCTTTTGCTGTGCATCTATATCTTCCCTGTTAGAAATGTATGCTGTTATCGCACTCAGTCATTGTATGTATTGAAATGAAACATAGAAACATAGATTTTGACGGCAGATAAGGACCACTTGGCCCACCCAGTCTGCCCATTTCCCTACCTATTTGATAAGCTGCAGATTCTAGTTCACCAACAGCCTACTTCCTGCAACCCCCCACTATAATTGCCTTATGTCTGTCCCATGCATGTTTGAATTCCCCCACTGTTTTAGACCCCACAACCTCTCCAGGAAGGCGGTTCCATGGGTCCACCACTCTCTCCATCAAAAAGAATTTCCTCACATTACCCCTGAGCCGTCCCCACTCTAACTTTAAATTGTGCCCCCTTGTTCTTACACATCTCTTTTTCTGAAAGATGCTACCCTCCTGGACTTTGTTGATTCCCTGAGGTACTTAAAATTTTCTATCATGTCCCCCCATCCCTCCTTTCATCAAGGGTATACATATTAAGCTCTCTCAGTCTCTCTCCATATGGTTTCTGATGTAGACCCTGCACCATTTGAGTTGCCCTCCTCTGGACTGCTTCCATCCTGTCTATGTCCTTGCGTAGATGAGGTCTCCAAAACTGCACGCAGTACTCCAGATGGGATCTCACCAACTGTCTGTATAGAGGGATAACCACTTCCCTTTTTCTACTTGTGATGCCCCTCCCTATGCATCCCAGTATCCCCCTGGCTCTCCTAACTGACTTCTCACATTGCTTACCCACTTTTAGGTAATCTGATATGACCACACCCAGATCCCTTTCCATTATTGTTGTCATTAGTACCTCCCCTTCTATTGTGTACTCTTCTCCTGGATTTTTATTTCCCAGGTGCATTACTTTGCACTTCTTTGCATTGAATCTAAGTTGCCATATGTCTGACCATTCCTCCAACCTCACCAAGTCCCTTCTCATCCTTTCTACTACCCCTTGTGTATCAACTCTGTTACAGATTTTTGTGTCATCTGCAAAGAGGTATACCTTTCCTTCCAGACCCTCTGCAATGTCACCTATAAAGACGTTAAAGAGGACTGGACCCAGTACTGAGCCTTGAGGTACTCCACTAGTAACCCCTCTTTCTTCAGAATGTGTTCCATTCACTATTACCTTCTGTCTCCTGTTGTGCAGCCAGTTTGCTACCCAGGCTACCACCCTGGGACCAACTCCCAGGCTGGCTAACTTGATTATTAATCTTTTGTGCGGGACTGTGTCAAATGCCTTGCTAAAGAGTAGGTAGGCCATATCCACAGCCCCTCCCTGGTCTATTACTTTGGTCACCCAGTCAAAGAAATCGATTAGATTCATCTGACATGCCCTTCCTTTGTTACGTCCATCCAGGACCACCTTTTAAACAAGCCTGCTCAATGGTGTTATTCCTGGCAAAATAAAAATTGATTAACTGAATTTCCATTCATAGCCTAGTTTTTGTTTTGGCCAGCACCTTTAGTGACTCTGTCCAATACAAGATCCTGTAGTTGTTCCATATTTTGGTGACTACTGCTGCCAGCTGTCCACTGGAGAAGTTGGAGGAATGTGTCCATCCAGCACCACATGTCTGGCCATGCCCTTGTGTTTCTGTACAACCAAATTCTGAGCCAACGAGTGCAGGTGGTGGTCCAGGTACCACAGGTGGTGTCACTCCCCTGCCTTCCTCTGACACTGCATGCTCCTTGGCATTCATTACACATTCACTTCAGTGGACGTGCATAGGGTGGTGTGAAAATCCATATATGGAGGGTCAAGAGGCATGGCCGTATACTGTAGGCCTATCCAGGGTGTACTCCGTACGGCCCTGTACATGTTTGTATGCCTCACTCATGACTCCCACTGCCCTACCCATGTGTTTGTGCATAGCATGTAACTCATACTGCCTGTGTGGCATGCAGTGTGCTCTGCTGCTACATTGGTTATAGTTGTGCTTCATGCATAGGCCCCATGCATAGTTATAAGTTCATGCATAGGCCCCATAATGTGGGACTTGGACACTGACACATAGGCCCCAATAATGTGAGAAAAAAGGAAAAGCTCTGTATTTGTGGAGTCTGTGGGAAAATAAAGTATGGCCACATGTTCTAAAACATTACAGTATATTTATTAATGGCAACAACTGGAAGATAGCTAGGACTTTCATCCCCAGCATTTCAACCCACAGTCATGATCTTCACCAGGGAGCAGGTCTCTATGAAGAAGTCCCTGAGTGTGGGTTGAAGCACTGGGGCTGAGGGTTCTAGTCTGGCTATTTTCCACTTGGTGCTTTGAATAGATATATTCTAATGGATTAGGAGGTGTGGCCATACTTTATTTTACCATAGACTCCATGAGTGAAGAGCAATTCATTTTTTCTGATGTACTGTAGCAGGCTAGCCACCTTGCTCTGCACAGCCTCCAGATTCCAGAGCACACATTCTTCATTTTTAATTACCTAATGATGTGAGAGACTGACATTCTGGGACATAGGCCCTCATAATATGGGATATGAACACTTTGGGACATGGGCCTCATAATGTGAGATACTGACATAAGTGATGTAAGCCTGTACTGGGTTTGGATGTCACTTTATTTGGTTATTGGTGTACAAAAAAGTTCCTGCTTGCATGGGGAAATGGCTAATGACACAGCATATATGTGCTGCTACTCAAATGCCAAGGCCTGCCCCCTCCTCCAAAAAAGACTTTACACATGATGCAAGCCTGTACTGAGTCTGGTTGTGCAGTTTATTTTTTAGTGGAGTACACAAAAGAAAAATACTCCTAGATTGCTGTTTGCATGAGAAAATGGCTGGTGAGACTACAGACAGGGGCTACTAGGCAACTGCCAAGGGCTGCCTACTCTGCCCAAATTGACTTCACACGTAATGCATGCCTGTATCAGGTCTTTTTCTGCACCTTATTTTTTTTTGTTGGACTACACACACATGCACGCATGCAAGCAAGCAAGCAAGCACGCACGCACGCGCGCGCACACACACATACAAAATCCTCCTTGATTCCTTCCTGCTTGCATGGGAAATGACTGATGACACTACAAGTCACTTTTATTTTTCTAAATTAATTGTAATTTCTTCACACTTGTGTGGTGCTGCTGTGCACTCAGACAGTACAGTACACACTGACTGCACTGTCTCTGCCCTCCGGTCTGAGCAGTCCCACTCACACTCACACACACACATATGCACAGATACTGCCACACAGTCATTTTTCTTGCTTTTCCTATATTTTTCTTTTATTTAGTTCTCATTCTTTCTGAATCTTTTCCCCTTTTAAAGTTTCTTCTTTCTTGTTTTATTTGAGTGTAGACTCTGCAGAGTAAGCAGTGTGGACCCCCAACCCACACCCACACCCATACCCTCACAGCATCTCTCTTTTCTGTTTTCTCTCTATTCTTCTTTATTGTACTCTTAATTTGCTCTTTACTCTTTTCTTAATATTTCTTTTTCTCTTCTGTTCTCACTAATGTTCTGCAGATTATACAGAGTGAGCCCCTACCCTCAGACACAGTCTCCTCTCAAAGTTTCTTTTGTACTAACTTGCTTTTCTTTCTCTTATTTTCCTCTTCTGTCCTGTCTGTCTCCTGACTCCCTCCTCCTTCCTCCTTTATGTTTTAGCCCACTGTGAGGACTGAGTGGCACTGCTGAACAAACAGATAGCCACTACAAATAGAGGTCCCTTTCTCTTCGTTGACTGTTCTGAAATGGCACCAAGCCAGGACACATGCAACAATATATACTCCAGTTTGCACGTATGCACAGAGTGGAGTATCTGTGCTGTACACATGCCACTTCCTTATCTCAAGGTCAGTGGAGGGAACCTCTGCCATCTGCAGCTAGTGCAGATTGCAGTGGCCAGGCTGCTGACAGGACTCTCAAGGTCCTGTCATGTGACCTTGGTCCTGTTGGGTCTGCACTGGCTGCTGGTCAGGTGGGGGATTCTCTATTAGTTGGACTTGCTCACCTATAAGGTCCTATACAGATCAGGCCCTGGCTACCTCTCAGACCCCCTTACCCCTGCCATCTCGGCCTGCTCCCTTTGTTCCTCCACTGAGGGCCTCCTGGCAGACCAAGCTGAAAACCTCGGGTGATGTCTCATTCGGGGTGGTGGGCCTGGTCCTCTGGACCTCATTGCCAAGACCTTTGAGGGAGGCCCCTATGGGGTAGGCATTCAGAAGGGGCCTAAAGGCCCACCTCTTTAGTTTAGCATTCCCTGCCAATATTTTTTAACTTGTACAGACAAATTGAAATTATTTATTTGCTTTGGAAATTGTTTATATAATTTGATTGTTTTTAATGCTCTGACAAACTATTTTACTGTGTGGCACCCAGATCCTCTAGGATTGGACGCCTAACAAATAATAAATTACTTAGTTACTTATTTGCTTTGGAACCTTATGACTTCTCAGAGTTCTAAGCTTGTCACATGACAGGCATGTTGGATAGGAAGCTGGGAGACATGGAAAAACGCATACAGTAAACATTAAGGCCCCCATATTCAAAGCATATGCACGGGCGCAACCCGGGATGCTCTGCGCATACCTGGAAATGCACCAGCTGTGGTGGTGTGCCCATATTCAAAGGGCACATATGCATGGCACACCCCCAAAAGCACCAATGTGCACAGTATTGTGCTGTGCCTATGCAAATGAGGGGTCCCCTGTACATATGCATATGCCATGCAGCACAATATTGAAATGTTTGACAAGTGCAATTTGGACCTCAGCAGCCACACAGAATTATGCTTCTGAAACCCTGCCTTGACCAGTCAACCAATGGGCATGTACTGAATACTGTACATGGTCCTGTACAGTTCAGTCAGCAACTGGCCGGTGCAATGTGAGGTGGGCTGTGCCAGTTGCTGGCTCATGTCAGTTTGGGGACGAGCGGGGTCGTGGGTCACTGCTGAACAGGGTGGAGGGGTGGGGACTACTTGATTAACAGGGATTGGGTAATATTTTATTCTGCTACAGATAGAGGCTGGGGAGCAGGGGTCCCACTAGACTACCAGGGATTGGGTAATATTTTATTCATCTGCGGATCAGGGCTGGGGAAGGGGATCCCATTAGACAACCAAGGATTGGGTGATATTTTATTTATCTATGGATCAGGGCTGGGGAATGAGGATGACTAGACTAGAGTAGGGATGAATAGACTACCAGGTAAAATGAGGATAAATTTTATTTAAGTGACGATCGGGATTTGGGGTGGGGGGACCATTAGACTACCAGGCAAAATGGGGATACATTTTATTTATGTGAAGATCGGGGCTCAGAGAGGAGGAACCACTAGACTACCAGACAAAACAGCGATACATTTTATTTATCTGAAAATCGGGGCTCGGGGAGAAGGGACCACTAGAGTACCAGGCAAAACAGGGATATATTTTATTTATTTGAAGATCAGGGCTCAGGGAGAAGGGTCCAATAGACTACTAGGCAAAACAGAGATAAATTTTATTTATGTGAAGATCGGGGCTTGAAGAGGGAGAACCACTGGACTATCAGGGCTATGGGAGTGGGAACTTCATTATTCTAATACAGATTGGGCTGGGGGGGCTGGCCCAACACACTTCACGACAGTGCAGGCATGCAGATGAGCCCATAATGGGCATGCAAATGGCCCCATTGCACCGTGTATGTCCAATGAGCTCATCTGTATGTTTGGGCTGAATATCACCCATGGGGGCCACACTATACACCAGTGTGTACCATGCAGTACTCCTATGGGTGGTCATCAGCATCACACCCTGGTTGTGCTGTGTGGAACAGGGCAATCCCCTGCTGTGCACCACACATCCAGGTCCAATACTCATACAGATTGTGTGATCTGTTCAGATCGTGCAATCTGTTTGAATATGGTGCCAGAGCCGGCCAGCCCATTTGTTTTATGTGGCGCACAGTTTAGCATGCACTGCTGGCTGGCTCTGAATATCAGGCCCAACGAGAACAATGTGAAGAATTAATAACTTCTCAGTTGAACTTCTGAGCATTGTGGAAGCCATAGCATGCAGAGATAGATGCCCCTGACTCATTTCATCTACAACAACCGCACTGGTATGTAAGTCCATTGGTTCAATTGTTGCATCAGCATCCTGAGTGTTTCTATGATTTCATTTATTACCCCAGTATCAGTGAAGTGTCATGTCACAATCTGGGATGACTGCGCAAAATTATTTGCTTGCAGTGGAGAGAATCTGTAGCCCTTGCCAGGATGCACTCTTCAACATTCCACTTGGCTCCTGGCTACTGGGGAAAGGGTATTTCAGTTCTGATGTGTGGCATTATCTTGAATATACTTATTGCTTGGAACTCTGGTGGGATTCAAGTATGTTGACTCCTCCACATCCTCCAGTGGATGAACTGGCCACCATTTCATTTGGTGCAAGTGACCACATACGAGAATGCTCTTGTCAGTGCCTAGTGTATGGTGTGGCTGATGCAAGAAAAGGTTCTCAACATTTTCTCCAGCTCCGACTTAAAGAGCTAGTGTACTGGCTAAAACTAATATTAGTTTTTAAATGTAGTCAGCTGGTATACCGTGTACAGGGCGACCGTGATTGAGCACTTACAAAAAGGGTGACTCAGTCACAGCTCCTGTGTACAGGGCTACCTGGCAGGGCAGCGAGTGGATACCAGGGTAGGGGCGAGATGGACGTCCATGCGTATACACACGTGGGGGGGAAGGGGAGGGAAAGTATGTGGGAGGGGGTGTGGTGGGCAGCTGCCAGGCTGGACTGCTAGTGTGGTGGGGTGGGCAGTCACTTGGGAGGTGCAGGGTTCAGGTCTGGCATGGCATGTTTTTTTTCTTTTTGCTGGTGGGTGGCTTTGTATATTTCCAAGTTTTTCATCCCCCTCCCCAACATGTACCCCCATGGAAGTGAGAATCTTTAGTAGGGGGTGTCGGGGGAAAAGTCCCCCACATTAAAAAAAACACCCGTAGGTCTTGGGCACCCTCTTCATCCTCGCTGCAAGTGTGCATCACTGACATTCATTTTCGGCGATGTACACTCACCGTAGCGGTGATCACTATTCAGCAATCACCATAATGACATGGAACCCAGTCAACTATTACTGTTTATATCTGAGGTACTTTCTCTTTTCCCATTCTTCAATTAAAAGATTGTTTACCTGATGATTGTATGTGTGATGTGTGGGACCACACCTGCCTGGCAGCTGACATATCTATCTCTATCCCCCCCACCTCCATTGTCAGCATTGTGATCTCATTGACTGTGACCTCACTATTGCTTTGAAACAGCCACTCAGTGGCTGCCAGGTTGGTGACCTGTGATGTCACTGTCAGTATGCTTATGATGTAGTGGGGGTAATAGACTTAGACATGTCACCTGCCTGGCTAAGAGCTCTTCAGCACATCCAGCACAATATTGTCACATGTAAGATTTTCTAATGAGCAAAAGGAGAAAGAAAAATACTTCAGAAATAAAAAAGTCACAACTGACTACTTCTTAAAATTTGTATTGTTTTCCTGTCTGCCTGTTCTGGCTCTACTAGCTCTTTAACCGATGGTGTTATGATGGGGTTGGACAGATACAAACACTGGTAGTGATCAGAAACCCAGCAGCAGGTAAAGAACACCAGTGAGGGTGGTGAGGAACATTGGGGGAATTCCCACAGACAAGCCACCAATATGGTGTATGGAATTGTTTGGGAGGGTGCTATGGGAGGAATTCCAAGGGTTCCTGGGGTTAGGGTCAAGCGGGAAGGGGGGGTGGCAATGCTGTGTCAACTAGTGCACTGTTACCAGCACTAATGAAATTTACATATTACACATTTATGTCTGTTGGAGGAGTGCTTTGCTCATTACCATTGTCCCTTGGACTAGTCAGGGAGATAGTCATGTTCAGACATACCTATAGGTTTAAGACCATCCTGTTAACTAAGTGGGCTATGTTGCAGTGGTCACCAAACTATCAGCAAACATCAGCACTGTGGAGGACATGTTCGATGAGCTGTGCTCTCCAGCCAGGAGCATGTGCCATTGAGACACTGCATTAGAGAGGGAAGGGGAGGAGGGTGCAGGGCTGGATTTACTGTTATGCAAACAATGCCTGTGCATAGGGTCCTTGTCTTCTGTGGTGGTTCTTTACTGAGCTGTTTGCCTTTTATATGTGTTTGACTGACTTTTTTGAAAGTCTAAATTGTCTGTTGCTCCTGTTGCTTAGATAAATTTCAGTGTGTTGACTCGTCCCAGTCTACAAAGTGGGTGGAGTCTATCACCACCTGAGTCAGCCAGGTGATGTGCAGCTCCTCCCCCTCCACCTGTCTACACCAGAACTAACTGTCAGTGGCTGCGTAAAGGGATCAATGTGGCTCCACAGCTGTTTCCTAAATTTAACGCTATTTGCCAAGTATTCTCATGGCTGTTTGGTTGTCCCTTGTTGGCCTGTCCATGGCCTGCATGCATGTCAATGTCGGTCGTAGCAAGTGGGAGCGACCCAAGGGAGCTGCAGACAAGTGACATCTTGGGGGTCACAGTAGAGAGCAAGCCAAGAGTCACACCATGAGTAAACAGCAGTTGAGAGGAAGTAGAGGCTGTGTAGTCCAGCCAGCAGGTTGCAGCAGACCAGCAATGCACTAGTTAGGAGCCCGGGGAGGGCTGGTCAGCTGGAGACAGAGTTGTTGCAGTTGTGGCTGGGAGAATATTCTGGCAGTTTGTCTGACTAGTCAGATGAAGGCTAAGGAGGACTGGATGCCACTATGTATGGGTGGGTCCAGATGGGATTGAGGAGGATGGGGAATTGCCTTGGGGTCATGTGAGTGAGTGAGTGACCAGGCCAAGATGCCAAAGGATGTGACAAGCCAGTTGGCATCGACTACTGGGGGTGGGTTGTATTACTATTTATTAAATCAACATAAAATTTTAACATGGGTAAGGGCTGAAATCTGGATTTGAAGTTCTGGGACTGTCTCACTACTGGAGACCACCAGACGTTTGAATAAAGCTGTCAGATTCCTATTTCTGATACTACAAGTTCTGCAACAGACCACACAGGCTAAATTGTTATTAGTGTTTACTTAGAGTGACATGCGTACGCGTGCGCACACACACGTTCTCTGTATTTGGCTCCTGAGTTTTCCTAAACCTCTCCCAAGTGCTAACAATACATACCTTATGACAGCTACCAGTGCCACCTGTTAATGGACTGTGCAGTGTACTGGGATACAACAGTATGTAATAAAGCCAGGGCATAAAACCAAATTTCCTTTCTTATCCAGTTAGCTTTCATCTTTCAGCTTGTGATTATTAATATAGTTTTTTAGTCTCATAGAGCACAGTTTTATTGATTGTATATTATTTATTTGGTTTGGTGGGAATGTGGGAGATAAATGTGGAGCCAGTCATTTGGGAGGCACAATCTGCTTTAATTAACTGAGTTAATTTGTTGGGTTAAACTCTACCTGTGGCAGAGGAGGAGTTTGATCTAACTAATTTAGAGCCAGGAGGAAGCATGGCATGCTTCACTGTCTAGTGCTCTGAGTTTAATAGAATCTCCACACACCATATAGACCCTTGCTGGCTAACATTATTTCCCAGGTATTAGAAGTGGCAGTTATTTTCCTGTTTAAGGTGCCTCCAGCTTTTGGGTCTTTTGGTGTTGTTGTGATTCATAAAGTTTGATTGAGTAGGACTAGGTGTTACCTGCTGATTGACGAAACATGTTGCTCTTTGGGACATTGTTGTGCCTATTAGCATTGATGGGGACTCCTTGTGTATCTGAACATAATTTATTGGATGAGCCCTCTATTAGTAATGATAGGGCACTTTTATTTTTGGGTACTCTTTCTTAAGGTCCAAACGAAGATGGGCCTTTGCAGATGCTAACCTGTTTTTTTTTTGACAAGAAGTATTTTTGGGGTAAAGTCCATTAATGATTTTTTTTTTAAATTGCATATGTTGGCAAACACTTTTAATACTTTTTCACTGATCAAACAGTCTACTCTGGGGCCTATGGGTCTTCCCCTCCTACTTTTCCCCTATCCTGAAGATGTGTGGATTCCTGTAACTCATCTGCTACAACTGCGTTGTGTCAGTTTGCATCTTGCTTCCTTGCCTGGAACTCAGTTTTTGACTTACTTTCTGCCTTGGGAACTGTGAGACTCTGTTTTGGCCAGCTGTTCAAGGTCCTCTGTTTTATGGGACCAGGATTATTTTGGCTTCATTTTTTTTGAAAGAGGTTGTGAAAGAACCCCTTAGTGATTGTTTTTATTTATTTTACTCATCTGTTAACTTCTGGATACTTTTATTTACTCTCTTTTGAAATAATGAGAGAGTTGTGATAATCTTCGGTACTTTTTGTGAGTATCATAGCAAGAAGGAGGTGGTGAGAGCCCTTTATTCTTCGTCTGAAAGTTGCAATTAACAACTCTGTCTGGTGGTAGTGAGAGTACCACAGATATTGGACATTAAGGGTGGGTGGTGAGAGCTCCATCCTGATGGAAAACTGCTTTGTTTTATTTTATTTTGTTTGTGTAAATTAAATGCTCTTCTTTGTTATGTGGGGGGGGAGGGGCTTAGCGGTTTAAGTTAGTTTTCTAACGTTTATTTTTGTAAGATAATTATTAATTTAAATTAGTTTTTGGTTGTTATAGTAGAACTTACTTTACGTTGGTATGTGCTGGGACCAAGTTTCTGTGGGCAGGCGCTTTTCCCCCTCTGAGCTGAGGGACCTGCGCCCCTTTGACTGCTCCCCATTGCAGACTGAGGTTTATAGGAGTTGTTGTGCCTTTGGGATTGCACAGAGGAGGCGGGGGGGCAGGGTTCTTCAGCCGGGGGGGAGCGGAGCAAGGGGATTAGGGTAGTGAGGTCAGGGAGGCACCCTGGGGTGAAATGGGTCCAGGATAGAGATTGGCGATGCTTGGTTCCTGTACCCAAGGGCTCCACTGATAGTGGACAAGTAGCCTGCCCCTCCAAGGCCTCTCATCCAACCCGGGCAGTGTTATGCAATGCCACGTCTATGAAGAACAAGACAGCAATTATTGCTGATCTTGTTGAATCATTTGACCCTGTTCTGCATCACCTGGACCTGGCTGGATGAAAATGCTGGTCCCATATTGGAGTCAGCTGTTCCAGCTGGGTACTCGGTGATACGTTGCCCGAGGTTGGATCGGGGTGGGGGTCGCTATTTGTTTTAAATAGGAACTGGGCCTTGTGGAAGCTCCAGTGGTGATCCCTAGATCCTTTGAGTGTATTATGGGGGCAGGTGTGGGCTGCAGAATTCTTCTCATTTACCATCCACCCAGTGATGGAAAAGTTTTTCTGCAGGAAGTTGCAGACTTCATTGTTGACCTGGTTTTGGAGCCTTCCAGGTGGCTGGTCCTGGGGGACTTCAATGCCTGGGTCGACGATGAACTCTCACATTTTGGTCAAAACTTCCTTCAACTAATGACTTTGTTGGGCTTTACACAGGTTGTTATCACTGCTACGCATACTCAGGGTCACTCCTTGGATCTGGTGTTCACCCTGGGGATGGAGATCACGGAGCTGGTGGTGGAACCAGTTGGGTGGTCTGACCATCACTCCATAGGGTTCAGTTTCCTTGGCACCTCTTTGAGACGAACCCCTTTGGAGATGGTTTGGTACCACCCTTTAAGGGGAGTTACCCCTGAGGGTCTAATGGTGGCACTGGACCTATTAAGTTGGCCTTTGACATGCATGGAACCAGGTGCCTTATTGGGGCACTATAATTGGGTGATACTGGGGGCTCTGGATTCCATAGCACCTGTCCGTGTTCGCCCCCTCTCCCTCCGCCCTTGGTTCCCATGGTTTGATGGGACATTGAGGGAGCTGAGGAGAGTGGGGCGAAGGTTGAATCGCTGCTGGCGGAAATCTGGACTGGAGGACAACAGGCTTAGATTGATGGCCAATTATTTGGATTATCAGTCAGCAATCTCCTGTAAGAAGGCAGAGTTCCTGTCCAGGGAGATAGCTGCATCAAGAAATCAATCAGCTCAGCTCTTTTGAACCGTGGATAGACTGTGCAATCCAGCCTGCCTGCAGGGCTGGAGAGCCTTTTCACAAATAAAGTGTGATGAGTTTGCTTGTTTTTTTGATGATAAGGTGTCGTCCATCAGGTCAGAGATCTGCAGTGAGCATTCAAATGAGCATTGCAGTGATCGATGCGAGGTTACAGACTCTCAGTTTATCTGGACAGACTTTGACCAGCCAGCGATCATGGATATCATGAAGATTGTCCGGGGCTTGCGACAAACTTGCTGTAGTTTGGATCCTGGTCCCACGCGCCTCCTTGAAGAGTGTATGGATGTGATCAGACCAATCCTTACGGAGATAGTCTGGTGCTCTTTGGACCAAGGGGTGTTTCCAGAGTCTCTGAAAGAGGCTATCATAACACCCCTTTTGAAGAAAGCTTCCCTCAACCCTGACTGTCTTACCAACCACAGACTGATCTCTAACCTTCCATTTTTGGGTAAGGTTATTGAGGAAGTAGTTGCATTGCAACTCGAGGACTTTCTTACCACCCATGAAGTCTATGATCCTCTCCAGTCCGGTTTCAGGAAGAGGCATAGTACCAAGACAGCGTTGGTTCGGGTATTGAATGATCTCCTAATAGCAAGAGATCAGAGGAGTTGTTAAATCTTGGTCCTCCTTGATCTCTCTGCAGCATTTGACACCATGGACCATGGGATGTTGCTGGATCACCTGCGGTTACTCTGTGGACTGTCGGGAACAGTCCTCAGATGGTTCTCTTCTTTCCTTATGGGCAGAACCCAGAAGGTAGTATCAGGAATTTTTTCCTCTGCACCCTTTGCTGTGCCTTGTGGGGTATCACAGGGTTCTGTGCTTTCCCTCATGTTGTTTACGGTGTATCTGCTACCATTGGGAGACATTATAAGTCGTTGGGGCTGAGTTGCCACTGCTTTGCAGATGACACTCAGCTCTATATGTCCTTTGTACCCGAACAAGATGATGCCTTATCGGTCTTTAACAACTGCCTCACAGAGATTCAGGACTGGATGAGTGCTAACTGGTTAAGACTAAATCCAGACAAGACTGAGGTGCTGGTAGTAGACCTGGGTCACTGTGTAGAGAAGCTGACTCCTGGGTTGCCCTCTGGCCTTGTTCTAGGGGGTAACCAGTTGAGACCTTCTGAACAGGTGTGGAATCTGGGAGTAATTCTTGACAACGGGCTGACGCTGAAGGCAGAGGTGTCAGCCATTGTCAAGTCTACCTTTTACCATCTGAGGAATATTGCCCTGGATAAAACACCCAGTTCTGCATGATGACCTTACGGTATTGGTCCACGTCTTTGTTTCTTTGCGTCTTGAACACTGCAATGCTCTATATCTAGGGTTGCCGGGGGTGGATCTCAGTCACCTGCAGCTGGTGCAGAACGCAGTGGCCAGGTTGTTGACTGGATTGAGAAGAATGTGCCACATCACACCTGTGCTGCGCGAACTGCATTGGCTGCCGGTGTGATGGAGAATCATCATTAAGGTCGCATTGCTGACCTATAAGACCCTACATGGTCAGGGACTGGGCTACTTGCAAGATCTTCTTTGACCCGACTGCCCTCTCCGTTCGCTCCTCTCTGCCAGTGAGGGATTACTAGAGATTCCCAGGGTCCATTTTCAGTCATCGGGGGCCAGAGCTTTTTCTTTTGTGACCCCGACCCTGTGGAATTTTCTACCTAGTCGGATTTGAGAGTGCCTGTCCACAGAGTCATTCAAGGCAGCTTTTAAAACTTACTTATTTGAACAGGCTTTTAATAGATAATTTATATGTTGTATTAATTGTTTAATTTTAAATTTATATTTATATTCATATTTATGTTTTTGATTGTTTTATTATGTACCTGCACTTTGATTTCTGAAAAGCGCAATATAAATAAATCTTGATTGATTGATTGATTGATACCACATACTATAATTTGGTTATCACTGAATCTATTTACCATTCCATTTTTCTGCATTGAAATCTCATTTTATTATTACTAGTGATGTCTGGTTCAGCGCATCCTAACCCAGGCCCAATTACAGGCAACTCTTCAACCAGCACTCTTCCAAGGCATTCTATCAATATTGTCCATCTGAATGTCCACAGCTTGCATACTAAGTGGGACAGTTTTGTTGCCTGGAGAACATACAATCAATCTGCGGTTATAGCACAGTCTGAGACATGGTTGTCAGATAGAATCCCAGATGACATGATTAGATTAGAGGGATACAACATGTACAGAAGAGAGAGAGAACAACTAGGAGAGGGGGAGGCTGCCTGTTTTACATTAAGGATCATTTAAATGTTATACATGATACATCATCCTTGCTTACCTCTTCCTGCAATTTCTTTTGCCTCTTTGACTTATTTTAGATGAAAGGAAAATACTTTCTCATGCAGTACATTATGTACCTCCGATGTTCCAGAAGGAAGGTTTAAAATTGATCCAAACATGCAGGGAATCATTACCCAATAATAGGAAATTAATAATAATGGGAGATACTGTATAAACATTAATTGGTTGGGGAAGGACGTGTTAAAGCACAGGAAATCAGTTACTAACTCTAAACTTACCCAAATTATTGATGCTCCAACTAGAATACATTATAAAACAGGTTGTTCCTCACTTCTTGACTGGATTATGGTCTCTGACACTGTCATGATTATTCAATCTGGTGTACTGGCAGATAGTGTCAGTGACCATAGTCCAGGCTACTGCTGTTGGAGTGTAAAAATGAAATAGGTCCCTTCGGCTTATATATTTACTAGAAATTTGATCCAGAAGCAAATGATTTGATATTTTTTAACAGACTAACATAGATGTAACAACAAGATCAAAGTGCTCTAGCTTTCGGACCAACCAGTCCTTCTTCAGAAGCTAATGGCAGTTGTTTAGAAAAAACAATACTTTTAACAGTTACTTAGATCATGTAGAAAAATCAGAAATAAATCCCCATTGGTTTAAAATATTTTAAACCAATGAGGATTTTTTCTGTTTTTTCTGCATGATCTAGCTGTTAAAAGTATTGTTTTTTCTAAACAATTGCCATTAGCTTCTGAAGAAGGACTGGTTGGTCCAAAAGCTAGAGCACTTTGTTATTGTTGCTACATCTAAGTTGGTCTATTAAAAGGTATCAAATCATTTGCTTCTGAATCTATTCTTGCAAGGACCAATACGGCAACAACTAAATCTAGACTAGAAACCTGAGGAATTTGGATTTTGATAGGTTTTGAAATGCTGTGTCTTCTGTAGACTGGAGTGGTCTAGAGCTGGTAACTGATGAAAATGAGGAATTAAAGATTTTCTGTACCACTTTTCTAAAGTATTTGTAATGAATTTGTTCCAATGAAAAAGTGGCAAATTCTGGGGTACAAGCATTGGGGGTACTGGTGGGTGAAATGGGCTCAATTCGCTCTGTGAAGTGATTCACGGAGTAAAGGCAAATTTGTGAAGTACTCAGCAACGCGACGTGGTGTACTTCACATTATAGTGGGTAACGTGAAGTCCATTGAAAACAATGACTTTGCATTACTCCACCTTCCCAAACCACTACTCCACCAATTTTAATACAAAGTACATTGAAAACAATGTACTTCACAGTGTTTTTAAGCTCCAAAGGTGAATTTTGCAGTGATTCGTGGGATTTCAGGTCACAGGGGCTCTATATTGTTTGGGTACTTTGTGTAGGAAACTGTAGGAGGCACTCTGCTCTGAGAGCTCTCTGTGATTCAAATTTTCTAAAAGCTGTTAAAAAAGTCTTTTTGAGTAATTTGATTTGCTCAAACTTTAGTTCATCGATTGTAGGAAACCCCCTGTGCTCATATCATTGAGCGTTTATTGTTTGTGTGTGGATTTTGAATGTTAACATGCAACATTGAGTCTGTGTAGTAAGAGACATTGAAAGTGTGCTTTGGGGTAGGGGCGTATCTGTGGAGTACTGTAAGTAGATTTCACTTGGAGAAATATGGAGTTTTTTTATTTCTTGGTTATATTTTTGTTATATAACTAACTGTTAATGTACACACAGTAATATTTTCAGTAATTGTTGAAATTGTTTTGCTGATTGTGTGTTGTGGATTTGGTGCAGCAGTTCATAATTTCAGGTTGTTTAAAATACGTGGTATATTACTGAAGTTTTCAATTTGCTACACATTACTTGTAGATAAATTGTGTGTGTGTGTGAGCGTGTGTGCAGTGTGTGACATCAAATAATGTACCTTTTATTGTGACACAGTGTAATTGCAGGTGCAGCAGTGTGAACCTACTATCCACTGCAGCTGCATGATTTTGTACTGCTATTGTGGTATCTTTTCTTGGGTTTGCTGCTTGCACTGCCATAAAAATCTGCAGTCAGTGCCCCCCACTGGCAAAAGGAATTCTTTTCCAGATTGGATTGTTTGTGACTTCAGCACCACTGGTTAGTTGAGGTGTTGTTGAACTTGTGACTTTGTGTCTGTATCTGTTACTGAAGCCACAATTTGCTTTTTCTGGCTTCACATCCAGCATCACCCCACCAAGAGTGAACATTCCAAAATCTAAATTTGTTTAGAATATTCTTGTTGATCCCCCAAAATGCCTGCAAAAAGATGTGCAAGCAAAGCTGTATTTTCCTGCTGCCAGTGGTAAGATTGTCTGTGGGCATGGTTGTATGCAGACACAGAAGTGCATTGCTGATGTGAGGAAAGGTATTTCTCCTTCAGTGTTTTTTAAAGCACAATCAGTAGCTTCACTCATAGTTTGAGGAGATGATGTTGTCCCAGTTGGTGGTGTTAGTGCAGTTGCTGGTGGTGGTATGAGTATTGCTGCCTCAAGTTCCACTTCTGACCAGTTTACTGTGTCCAGAAATATAGTGGAGTGTGAAGCAGTGTGAGTGAGTGGCAGTGTAGATGATGTCATACTTCCCAGTAACATCCCAGTAACTGAACATGAGGATTCTGATCATCATGTCAATGATAGCACACAATGTGACATTTTTTCCACTATGGTTCAGGTCAAGCATTTGCCATGCTGTGATTCACAGTGTAGTGAAAAAATATCAGGTGATGGTGGTGCTGATGATGATGAAGCTGATGATGATGAATCTGATGATGATGTTGCTGTGGTTGCAACATGCAGTCCACATGCCAGCATCCAAGCAGAAGATGTGGATATGGGTGATGTTGATGAATATGATGATGATGTAAGTGACACCAATTGGGAACCAGAGAAAAAGAAATTCAAGTTGGCTGTGTCTGGGTCTGTTTGCATTAATTTCCTCCCACCCATAAAAAGTTGAGATTTATCAGTTTCAGTTGATGGTGATGATGATGATGATGACTCAGTAATAATGATAGGTAGTTGTGGTGGTCAGTTGCAGTCAAAGTGTGTCCTGCCATTAAAATCATGTAGAACCCCCCCCCCACTTCATGGCTTAAAAAAACAGAGCCCAATAAGCAGCATCAGGGACATGTTAAAACTAGAGCATCACAATCCCTTGTTTGGGATTTTTTTGTGAAAGATGCAAATGATGAGTCAGTTGCAATCTGCCAGGTTTGCCATGCACGTGTGAATCAAAGTAAAAAGGGGAGCCATCTGGGCACAGGAGGACATCATACGCATCTTAAGAACAGGCACATGGCACCGTGGACCCAGCACAAGATGGCAGCTAATATCACAGCGGGGTGTTCACCCTCGTCATCAACCATAATGAACATGTTATCCCCTTCCATGACTGTTAAATCAAGTAGGAAATTAAATGTGTGCAGTAGTGATGAAATAAGAGCAGAGGATTACTACAGGCATGATGAGGTGGAGGAGCATAATGATTTTGAAATGTTGTCCAGTACTGGTGAGAGTAGCAGTTTTGGTGGTGATGATGGTGGTGGTGGTGAATGCAGTATGTTTAGTGCAAGTGGTACATCAATCCCGGCTGGTAAGTCTGGCAAAATAACTGCATTTGTGGGTTTGTCATCATCACCTGTGCAACCATCTTCATCAAACGTCCACACTCTACCTCCCGCCATTCACAGAGCAGAACCATTTGTCATCACACCTCATGTAAAACGTTGAAGTCAGCCCATGTTACAGAGTGTTTTTGCGCATAAACTGACATACCCACCCAATCATACAGTGTCACGTGAACTTAATGCTGCTGTAACTGAAATGCTGCCAATTGATCTTTTGCCCTTCTCCTTTGTGGAAAATTCTGGGTTCTGGTGGTTTGCCACATGAGCCTTTCCAAAATGGAAAGTCCCATCCAGGACATACTTTTTGACCTGTGCTTTCCCCGAGTTGTACCGTACTGTGTCTGACTCTGTAAGACGTGCCCTTCAACATTCCTCCTCTCCATTCATCCATTTAAGTATGGATATGTGGACAAGTGACAAAACAGCAGGGAGTTCGTATTTGTGTATAACTGCACATTGAACGCAGGTGCCGGGTGTTGTTTGTGCTGTTGGTAGTGTGAATAATCAGTGCAGTAAGGAGAAGTGTCATGGTAGCAATCTTCCAGGAATTCGACAGCATGCAATGATTGCTATGCACAATGTGACCTGTTCACACACTGGTGAAAACATGTTGGACTTGGTACTGATGGAAACTGACAAGTGGCTGAACCTCCAGTCCCTGAGAGCTGGGCTCATAGCAAGTGACAATGGGTCAAATGTGGTGAAATGCATCATGAATGATGGCTTTGTTGGGGTTCCATGCATGGCCCACTGTTTAAATCTTGTGGTTCAGGAGTTTCTGCAGCACCTTGATATAAAGGAAATGCTGACAGTTGCACACCGTATCTGTTCTCACTTTTCACGGTCTGCAAAGGCCCGTGACCAACTTCGGCAGTTGCAGATCCAAAACAGCCTCCCTCAGCACCGCTTGAAGCTGGAAGTTGTCACCTGGTAGAACTCCACTTTATTGATGGCAGAGAGGTTGTATAAACAATACAAAGCCATCTCAGAATATCTTGTCATGCACACTAGGTGTGACAGTTCCGTGGCCTCCATGTCTATGACGACGAAACAGTGGTGCCTCATGGACTCTGTAATAACAATTTTGCGGCCTTTTGAACATGCCACACAGGCAGTGAGTGGCAAGTCTGCCTCCATTAGCCAATCAAGTCCACTGCTGTGGGTGCTGAGGCAGACATTGGTGAATGTACAGCATAGCTTTGGTTTTACCGGAGACAGTGCTAGCAGTATGTTGCTGAAACACATGCTGACAGTATTCGACCAGAATCGTCACATCTTGAGCATTCAGCGTAGTGACAACTTTCAAATAGTAACAATGCTGGACCCATGATACAAATGTGGAATTGCCTCAGTACTGGAGGACGGGACTGAACAGGGAAAAAATGACAGTGGGCAACTGGTGCGCTTGGTTCATGGTCACAGAAGTTATGTGCTAAGGTCAGCAAACCTCAGCAGCATAATCAGGCTGAAGGTGAACCTGGATGATTATCAAGCATATCCTGTAAGAGGAAGGGGGCTTTAGTTCCAGGTGGTCTGTCATCCAAAGTGGTAGGCGTCAACCCAATTTGGGAGGCTTTATCCCAAGTGGGGATTTGCGACATAAATGATTCCGGAGAACAGGATGATGCATCAACCACTGGACTTGATGCAGCACAGAGAATGGTTGAGTCATATTTGTCTGAAAACAGGCATCTGTCAATAATTGATGATCCTCTTTTATACTGGAGTGGAAAGGTCAGTGAATGGCCAGAACTGACTGCAGTAGCACTGAAGTACCTGACATGCCCACCCTCCAGTGTGTCAAGAGGGTATTCAGCTCAGTAGGTGCAATAGGTTGGGATCATCGTACAAACCTCTCTCCTGCAAATGTCAGTTTGCTAACATTCATAAAAATGAATGAGAGGCACATACCAGCTCAGACTACAACCTCAGTATTTGTACTCCGGCCTAGTCATGGTTTTGCTGATGTAGAAATGGACCATCCTGGTGGCACCGGCAGTGGCAGCATGAAACGGCCTACCACTGACATAGATGATGACACAATAGAGAAAGAATTTCCCAGTGGTCAGAATTCAGACATAGATGACTGTGAGGGCAGCTTTCTTTATGAGGATGATGATAATGAGGTTAATGTTTGCAGGGTTTAACTTAAGTGGTTAAAAGGCTGTCACATTTGTTGTATGATACATGTTTTCTTTTTCATAAAGTTAAACGAGTGTCCCACACTGAGTGACTCAAATTCCATATGTCATGTCACATTTTTAACAGAGAGCACAATATATCCTGGCCCCTGTACCATCACCATAAGACTGCTGTTAGCCAGTACCACTATAGGGAATGTCACCGTATGCCAACAGACCATCATCACCATAAGACCACTGTTAACCACTGCCACCAGCAGGAATGACTTTGTGTGCCCCCTGGACCACCACTTCCATAAGACTGCTGTTAGCCAGTGCCACTATAGGGAATGTCACCATGTGCCCCCTGGACCACCACCATAAGACCGCTGTTAGCCACTGCAACCACAGGGAATGACTTTGTGTGCCCTCCTGGACTACCACCATAAGACCGCTGATAGCTACTGCCACCATCACCAGGTGCAGGAAGATGTTAGAGGGAATGTCATCATGTGCCACAGATGTGACCACCAGCACCCACCACCAGTGTCATTGTGACAATGTTTTTCCATTATATTGACCATGCCAAGACAGAGGGAGTCAAACAGGAGACCACATCCATCAGCCACAGGCACATGGCTTCTTACTACTAAATTATAAAGTGAGTATGTGTACTAATGTTTTTTTATGCTATTCAACTTCCTTTAGCTGTGTGTTTTGTTTTCTGTTGCTTTTCTGAGCTGCAATGGTCAAACACATATGGTAATCTTATTGTGTTTCTTTACAGGTTAACAACAAATGACTCTCCTTCACTGAAGGTCTGCATCAATGGTACAGCAGTAGTAGTGTCTACAGGAACCTATGGAATATCTATTTCCAATCCATACTGGTAAATATATAAATTTGATTTCATATATTCCTTTTTTTTCATAAGAGAGCAACAAATCTGACTGAGGATTCATAAACTAAGTGACATGTGTATGTCACAAAAAATATGTCTGTTACATATCATGCACTGTATTCCAACTCTGCAGCTGTGCAGCCATGACAGTGTTGAAAAAGTTTGACCAAGGTTGTGTTACTTGACAAGATGTGGTTTTGAAATGTAACCTGAGCTGAGATGCAGGGACACTGACACAGTGTATTTGTTACACAGCCTGGTACTAAATTAAGTTGTGATCTGATGATTGCAGTTGGCCAGCTCGCTACCTGTGTTAATCCAGATACCCGTGGAACAGCCACGGCTTAAACATAATGGGCTGAATATTCAGACTGCACCAGGCAGTGGCGCAAGCCTGGGCGCAGCTCAATTGGGCTGCACTGGGGCCAGGACCAGGCAATATTCAACGGTGATGCGTCATGGCTCAGCACTGTTGAATATGGCATGGAGGGGACACATACTGTGCATGGCACAGTGGCACTGCACTAGCACAAGACACAGAGAGGGAGCACGGGGATGCACCAGTTCAAATGCAGTTGCGCTAGGTGCATCACTCACGATATTCAGCTGGGGCATGCAAATGAGGCCATAATATATGCAAGGCGCAAATGGGGCCATTTGCATGTCATTATGGCACCATTTGCATGCGATGCGCTGGGTCCCAGTGAATTTCACCTGGTGCCCTGCCAAGCTGCTGCCGTCGGGGGTCGGAACCATGGTGGGCTATTGCAGCCCCTCCGCTCCTGTATGCCCGATCACGGGCATCTGAAGAAATGAAAGTAATCCTGGTGGTCTAGCGGTCCCCCCATGCCCAATCACAGGCATCTGAAGAAATGAAAGTAACCCTGGTGGTATAGCAGTCCCCCCCATGCCTGATCACGGGAAGCTAATTAAATAAAAGTAACCCTGGTGGTCTAGAGGTCCCCTCCATGCCCAATCGAGGGCAGCTGATTAAATAAAAGTAACCCTGGTGGTCTAGTGGTCCCCTTGCAGCCTGATCATGGGCAGTTGTTGCATTCAGAGATGTACCTAGTGGTCCAGTGGTACCCTCCTCCACACCCTTCCACAGAGGACCCCTGGCCACCCGGTAGCCCCCCTCATCTTCAGTGGGCAGCAGCACCCCACCCACATACTGTCTGGCCACCCACCGAATATGCTCTATAAGTCTATTGGTCCACAGGTTGGACCAGTGGGCTTTTCAGACCAAACTGTACTACACAGAGCCAGATATGTGAATGAAAGTGTTCATTCACATATCTGGCCCTGTGTAGTACAGTTTGGTCTGCAAGCCCATTGGTCCAACCTGTGGACCGATAGGCTTACAGAGCATACTGTACCTGTCATTTGGTGTGTGCCAGGTGGCCGAGGGATTCTGTGAGAGGGTGGAGAAAGGGGTGCCACTGGACCACCAGGTATGTCTCGGGAATGCAACAACTGCCCATGATCGGGCTGCAGGGAGACTGCTAGACCACCAGGGTTACTGTTCTTTAATCAGATGCCTGTGATCGGTTGTGGGGGGCCTGCTAGACCACCAGGGTCTACTTTTATGCTACAGATGCCCGCAATCGGGCTTATGGGGTGGGTGGGGGGCCACTGGACCACCAGAGAGGTAAGTGTGCTTGGCAACAGTGTTCTGGGTGGGCAGGTGGCCTCCCATGGCTGACGGCTCTTGTGTTGCACCTTGCAATACAGCAGCCCACCTGTGGGTGGCCGGGACCTGCTCCTGCTGTTCTGGGGCTCAACTTTGAGCCCCCCGTGCAGCACAATGCAGGATTGTGCCTACATATGCACCGTACATCTCGGGCTGAATATTGGGATGTCTCTCATATGTATGGGTACGCCCCCTGAATCTGCACCACATAGGTTTACATTGCACCCCAGCACATCGGGAATTGTACTGTGCCTGGCAGCCTTTTGAATATCCCACCGGGGCACAATGCGGGGTTGCGCCATGCACAACCCCTTTGAATATCCTGGCCAATGTGTTACTGCTACAATCAAGTTGTAATAAGTCCTTCATTTCTTTTTTTAGGAAACTTCCAGATGCTTTTGTTGTGTCATAGTTGCCTTATCCAAGGAAGTTCTTCAACATCAGCCCCCCCCCTTTGCTGGGGCAGACATGCAACACGCAGAAGTTGTTTCAATCGATGACCATGACCATCATTACCAACTAGACTGGAGAAGGATGCAGATGAAATCTGTGAAGAAGTAACCACATAATAAACCATTAATGAGACCTACTTGCAAAATGCTCCCCCCAAAAAAATAATACTTACCTTCATTGGCTTGAGAGTATTCCATTTCCAATTTCAATGCAAAATTTCTCATCAAGCACTGGAATGTGCACACCAACAGTATGTGTGACCTGTGATACAAAATAATACAATGAGTACATGTCTATATATGTCAACCCCCCACCTAGAAAATACATAAACATATATCTATATAAAATATATATATATATATATATATATATATATATATATATATATATATATATATATATATATATATATATATATATATCAACTCACCAAGACTACTATTAGTGTACACACAAAGGGCACCCTTCCATCCAGTTGAGGTGATCGCATCGCATTTGTGGGAATCGCAGCACACTTTGGACCAGCAACAGTTCTCTCACAGTCATCATTTCTGATGGAACACTGAATGGATTCATGTCATGTTATCCCTCCTTCACATGGTTTGGCAAGACACTGTGCAGCATGAGTACATCATCATCACAGAGTATGTAAACTTTCTGGACACAAGACAGATGCATTTTGGGATACAGAAAAATTCTGGGAACTCTGTGTGATCACTGCGTGCATAAGTGACTGTGCAATGAATTCTGGGGGACTTTGCATGCGGTGTAACACTCCCATTTCACTTCCTCAGTACTTGGGAATTTTCTGGACACAAGACAGATGCATTTTGGGGATGCAGAAAAATTCTGGGGACTCTTTGCAACCACTGTGTGCATGAGTGACTGCACAATAAATTATGGAGGACTTTGCATGTGGTGTAACACTCCCATTTCACTTCCTCAGCACTTGGGAAATTTCTGGACACAAGACAGATACATTTTGGGGATGCAGAAAAATTCTGGAGACTCTGTGTGACCACTGCGTGCACAAGTGACTGCGCAATACATTTTGGGGTACTTCACATGTGGTGTAACGCTCCCATTTCACTTCTTCAGCACTTGAGAATTTTCCAGACCCAAGACAGTTGCATTTTGTGTGTTGTGACTGTGAGCACATAATGTCATACTTAAATTATAAATTAAAGCGGCAGTGCAACAATGTGGTAAAAATTTTGACCTATACTTTTTTATTCTATTTTACATTACCAGCCACTAGTTACCTCCTGACTAGTATGATACCATTCTTTTCACAATTTGTGTCTGCTTTACTACTTTTCCTCATGTCTGACAAAAAAAGGAGCATGTCTTTTAATATGGCTGTGACCAGGTTTTCATCAATTTTGCAGCTGTTTTTGAATAAATATTGTTCTGTGAGGTCATAAAACACTGCCTGCTACATAATGGTTAATTTTACAACAGAAGTAATATATAACAACTGATGGAGAAAAACAGTGGAAAATACTGACAAAGACCTGGTCTGCACAGTATTAAAAGGAGTGCTCATTTTATTATTTCAGAAATGAAAAAAAGTACTAAAGCAGACTCAAATATTGGAAAGAATAGTATCATATAAGTCAGGATGTAAGTAAAGTGGCAATGTAAAATAACATAAAAAAGTCTAGGTCAACATTTTCACCAGATTGTTGCACTGCTGCTTTAAAGAGATTCACCAAGTTACATGGTCATGGTATTGCAACCAATATATGGGTGCCTTACCTCCAGGGGAATCTTTCTTGCTCCACATGTCTTTACATAGAGCAATACTTTTCTGGCAAAAATTCTTGTAATTTCAATAAACTGGGTCATGGAGGCCTTCCCGGTCTGAAGAGCCACCCAAGTTCCACCCCCATGCTCAGCAATGTTATGATGTGATGTCAGGGAGAGCACAGGGGTGCGCTCCATTATAATGAATGGTTCGCAGCTTTCGAATTGTTTATGATATATTTGTCAAGTTTGTAGAAACGTAAGCACGCTTCAACTAACTAGAGCCTGTTAGTGGAAATGCGCCCATGTTTCACCACAAACTGACCATTATAACATAAAAAATCATTTAGAAAGCTGCCGGCCATTCACTATTATGGAGCGAGCCCCTGCGTTCTCCCTGGCATCACGTCATAACGTTGCTGAGCACTGGGGTGGCACTTGGGTGGCTCTTCAGACTGGGAAGTCCTCCAGGACCCAGTTTACCAAAATTACAAGCATTTTTGCCAGAAAAGTATTGAACTATGTAAGGACATGTGGAGCAAGAAAGATTCCCCTGGAGGTAAGGCACTCATATATCGGGTGCAATACTGTAACTTGGTGAATCTCTTTAATGTCTATTTCAAAAAATAAATAATTCTGGAGCCTCAGTAATGTTTACTTTGTGTCAGGACTCATGATTTGAAGTGTTTTGCAAAAAGCATGACTGAGCAGTGCAAGTATGTTGTGCTAAACTGCATGCGTGCTGTCAGTGTTCTTTCCTGTGCGTGCAGACATTGTCCAGCTTCATGCAAACATATATATATATATGTATATATATATATATATATATATGGTGTGACTTGTTGCAATATCTCAAGAAGAAAGATACAAAAATATATGATGTATATTTTATTTGTACCATCAACACCAGCGGAGTAAGTGATATGATATTTTTTCAGAGGTATCGGGTGACTGTGCACCTCAGGCACTCACAGTGCACACATGACATTGTAGAGATCATAGGACAAAAAAACACATGCTTTCCTAAAAGTCATGTGTGCAGTATGTGACTAAGGTGCACTCTGGCCAGACACCTCTGAAAAAATATCGTATTACTTAGTCTGCTGAAGATGATGGTGACAATAAAATATACATTATTCTTATCGCTATTCTTTATACCATAAACACTGCAACAAGTCTGTAATATATGTTTGCAAGAAGCTGCACAATGTCTGATGTCACACACACATACACACACACACACACACGAAACAACACTGACTGCACACATGCAGTTTAGCACATCATACTTGCACTGCTCACACCAGCTTTTCCACAACTACTACACAACAGAAAGTAAACATTATTGAGGCACTGGATTATAATAACAGGGCAATAAGGAGCATGTATGATTGTATGTGTATGTATATATTTAAAGGAAAGCAGTCAGTAACAGGAGCTCCTGCCCCCTGCAAGGCTTACCCTCCAGTTAAGCATTTTAAATATGTTGCAGCATTTTTCTTGCACTGTAACATACTCTCTTTTAATAAAGAAAAGTCAGTGACCCGAAGGATGGCAGATGCTATGGGGGCTCCATTAAGGGTAAGTCTTGTAGGGGGCGGGACCTCCTGTTGCTAACTGCTACCCTTTAAACTAATACTGTGTGGCCTCCCCTCTGTCTGTTATTAAACACAAACATAAGACAAAACACTACAGTGTGGGGGTGCTGCAAAAAAAGCTAACTGGGGATCCCATGATGTTCCAGAAGCAGATGGAGCATCAACACAATCTGTAGCTAGTGTTACTCGATCTGCTCCATCTGTTGCTGGACAGCACCCACTCTCTTGTTATTTTCCTCCACCACTGCCCACAAAAGTGCTATGTCTGCCTGCATTGCAGGCATTGTGGCTGGGTCCACTGGTGTGGGGGGAAAATCAGGTAGTGGTAGTGGTGAGGGTGGTGCTGGTGGCAGTGGTGGGGTAGTGGTGGAGCAGCTGCTTCTGCTGTGGCCCTCTTCCTGCTGTGGCAATGCACAACAGCAGCACCTCTGCCACTGCCACAGAAGGACCAGAAGGTAGAGGCCTGGCCCGTTCGGTGGCAGCTTGCCACTCCACCTTGTGGTGGTTCAGCATATGTGTGCACTGGCCCCCAGTCCCCAGATGTGTCTCCCTGGGGCCATGGCACACCTGCACACCACAAAGCAGACACACCACAAAGCTGCTGTCCCCCCAACACAGTTGAGAAACTGCCAAACTGGGGAGCTGTAGGAGGGACCATGTACAGGAGGGGCAGATGTAGTGCTGGCTGCATGGTCATGCACCTAGGGCTCCACCTGCTGCTGTGGAGGTGATGCTTCTGTAGCTCCTGCAGCTGCTACTGGTGGTAGTGGTGGAAGACTTGGTGGATGTAGCAGTGGCACTTGTGGTGCTGCTGCTTCTGGAGGGGGGCAAGCAGGACCAAACAGTCTGGAGCAGTCCAATGCCACCCGGACACGACCCCCACATGTGTGCACTCACCTCTGAAAATGGGCCACATACTGCCCCTGGTCCATCGCACAAAACACTCCTTCCCTCTCTGATGCATCACGTGATGAGTGACTTCACACACACTCAAACACATGCACACACACAGACAGTCACACACACACAAACACACACACACAAAACAAAACTTATAAAACAAAGATATCGGTCACCAAAAAGAACTGACAAAACAGTACAAAAAAAACTAAAGAATTAGGTTTTAAAGCTTTTGGGTTTTCTGAAATTTGCTCAAGAAAGACACTAATAACGAACTCTCTTCTCCTACACAAAATGCTTCTTCCTGCTACCTATGCAAAGGAGAAAGTGAAAGTATCTGCTTGTATGACTCACTTCCTTCCTTCCTGCCTAGCTAAAGCATGTGACTTACAGTACTGTAAGCCATGTGATGTGTGGGAGGGCTGCCTAAAGTGCCTTTATTGTTGTCATTCCGCCTTACTTCGCATTAAGGCAGAATAATAATGTGAAGTCATAATCACAAGGTGAAGTGAGCACTTTCAATGGACACTTCACGTAGCATTATGATAACGCAAAGTGACCACTTTGTGTTCACTTCACTGGTGAATTTTAAATTCGCTGCATCTCTAATCAGATATTACATCTGAGCTATTAGAACAAATGAGAGATAAGACAGAAAATAGAACATTTTTAGAAAGTCTTTAGATACAAATTCCCAAATTGCATATAAAACAGCACAAAATAAATTTTAAATAATGGTCAGAAAATTAAAAAGCAACGTTTATATAGAGAAATAAAAGCAGTTTAAGGGTAAGGATACCTCAGCTACCTATGATTTAGTTAATGAATTACTAGATAAAAAATGATCTTCCATGGTACAATGCCTAAATACTACTGCTGGAGTTTTGACTGACCCATTTCTGCCAGCTCAGGAATTTAATATTTTATTTGCTGGTCTGACAAAATATTCTCCATGCTGCAATATATCAAACAAAGATGGTGGGTCAACTAATCAAGCTAACAGTAATTTAGAACTGGCCTATCCTAAATTCTATTTAAAACAACTTACCCCAGATGAGGTATTAAAATTCCTATTGAGGTTTAACTCATGTCCATTTGTAGACAGGGATGAAGTCGACTATAGGCTCATGAGGATCACTGCGGACATCTTGTGTTATTCGTTATCTATTATTTTTAATTTTTCCTTTTGTTTTTCCACATTTCCTGCTTCATGGAAAGCTGCCACTGTAGTTCCAATTTCTAAAGTTGGTGATCTTTTAAGTGTTCTTAATTATAGGCCCATGTCTTTATTGGCACCTCTTTTAAAGGTTTTGGAATGAATGACCTTTGACCAATTGGTAACAAATCTGACTAAGTATGAAGTTTTGATACCAGCACAGCATGGGTTTCAACTGGGGCACAGTACTGTGACGGCCTTGGTGGGGTTCACGAGTGCAGTACATGCAGCCCTTGATAACAGGCAATTTGCTGCAGTGGTGTTTGTGGATCTCACCAATGCCTTCGACTTAGTCGATCATGGTCTTATTAATTTGGCTCGTGTCAAACTTGAAGTGTCCCATGATGTTGCTGGGTGGTGTGAAATTTATCTAACTAAACTTATACTGTATACTAGGATTAATGGACGCTGGTTCCCTCCCTGCCCTGGTCACATTTGGTGTACCTAAAGATTCTGTTTTGGGACCCTTTTGTTTAGTTTATTTTTAAACACATTACCTTTGGTTTATAATAAATCACAATTTTTTTTGTATGCTGATGAGACAGTGATCCTCCAGAGTGGTCCTAGATTTGATTCCTTACAAATCAACTTGGCCTCTGATTTTTTTTGAAATTCAGATTTGGTTCAGTCATAATAGATTGGTTTTGAATGAGAAAAAGTCTAAATCTAGAACATTTTATAATCACAGGAAAAATCTAAATGTTTAGCCTGCCCTAACACTATACTCTGTTACTAAAGTTAAAATAGAACAGGTTAATTGTTCTAAATACTTAGGAGTAAGTGTAGACTAAGCTAAGAGTATCACATTTCTACTGTAGTTACAACCGGTGCATCAACAACTTGGAGCACAATATAAATTGAACTCACTATTAATTCCTTCAACCAGATTACTGTTATCTCAAAGTTTTCTTCTCTCTACTACTGATTATGGTTTGATTTTTTTCCATTCCGGACACATCACTGAGACCTTCTTAAGCAAGCAGGGCGGCTTCCTTTACAGCACAGGTACAAATTTCAAATTGTTCTTTTAGCTACTATATTTCAAACTTTTTTTTTAGAAAATATATAAATCCTTTTCCTACTCCATCATCTGTTCACTGTTATTTTTCTGTCCCAAAAATTAAAATAATGATTGGCCAGAAGACATTGCTTTATAACTTATCAATATTATTTAAAACAAGTATGACCAAGTTTGGCTGTTTAGGAACCACAATGTGTAGATATAGAAAGGCTTTGAGAAATTATTTGTTATCAGACAGTAAATTTAAATGTTTTGTGAAATAATGCCTCCTTGAATGCTTTGTTCATATCTTCTATCTTCTTGAATTAATTGTTATGTATTAACTTGTACCCTATGTTTTAAATGTCTTATATGTTATATATTCTTGTTAATAAGTGCTATGTAAAGCCAGCCTGGTGGTGTTGAGGGTTGAGGTGCTGGATGCTACACCTCGCACCATGCCGAGGCCTAGGTTGGGGAATGAGCACAGGTCATCGGGGGTCATCGGGGGAGGAAAGGATGTAGCATCTGGAGGACTGCTCTCCTTTCCTGGGAGGGAGGGCACATGAATATTCCACTGTCTGGTGACTCCCAGTGGTGACTGGGGGTTCTGCAACAGTCAGGATCCAGACAAGGAGAGGATGGGCTATGGTGGCACTCCTGCAGCATGCATGGGAGTACGCCCATGCCACGCTGGAAGCACATTGCACAGCCGGGCTAATGGGGGGGGATGTTAAAGACAAAAATACTCCCTTCTCACTGGTAGGCAAAGGCAGGTCTAGAGGAATGGCAACACATCCAATTCCGAGCCTAAGTCATCCTTTGGGTCCTCCTCCTTTTGTCCTTTCCCATCAGATACTATAGATTGAGCACCGGTTAGGAGTTGGGGGTCCTTGCTCCTCAGGGGCTTAGATCCAAGGTGGGGGTTTGGGGGATGTGGTGAGAGAGAGAGGAGTGTGGCCCAGGAGAGATGTCTGGACTTCAGGAGGATGGGATCAGCCGACTAGCCACATGACCCAGCTGGAGACAGTCCAGTGAGGTAAGGTAAAAAAATAGAGTTGACAAAATAAAAATAAGTGCTATGTAAGTGTATGTTTATATATACTGTGGTCACCCATGGACCTACAAGATTAAATAAACAAATCAAATCAAATCTTTCGGTTGATGTTTAAAATGTAGTAGTCCCTCCCCCATACACCATTTAGTAATTCTTCTTAAAGCACTATCTTGTGTCATTGTTTTGTTTAATTTTAATTTAAAATTGATCAGTATTTTCAGGCTGGACAATTTCACTACAGTCACACTGTGTATTAATTCGGACTGGTGTGCACCTTTGTATTGCTGTACAAATGCTTTTTACTCCCTCATTCCCACAGGGTGCAGTTGAGAAACTGTTACTTTAATTCAGAATGCCTTTCGTATTAAAACTTTTGCAATAAATAACATAAATAAATAATGTATTCATGCTGGTGCACTCTCCATGATGTCATAACCTCAAAGCAGCCATACATTTGTAAGAACATGGGTGAGGTGCTGACATCACAAAAGGTGCCCTTTCTGAAAAAAAAAATAGTACTGCACAGCCTAATATGCTGCTATGCTTTAGATTAAAATTGAGCACAATAATGGTTACACTGGAGAAAGTGGGAAAAATTACTAAATGGGTGAATATAGTAAATTTGTAACAGAAATCCAGCACTGCCCTTTAAAGAATTGGCCCATGGACTATGTCATCAAGTTTTATACTCTTAAGTTTGTTTATCAATAACATTGTTCTATATTTAATATATTGAAAGCAGTAAAGCAAAAAGTGAAATGGGTTACTCAAGTTTAAGTATTGAATGTTTGCATGGTATGTTTGAGTGTGCCACCGCATATTGGCAAGCAATGAAGAAGGGGGCCCATGGTTACTGCTGTGCATAGGGCCCATGCAATGTAAATCCAGCCATGGAAGGGTGGTTCTCAACATTTTAGTGAGGCAGTGTGAGGAAACCAGTATGTATGCAAGCCCAGAGACACTAGCAAGGACATGAGAGAATCCTCAGATTCCTTCAGGGAACCGGGCCCAATAGACGAACACAGCTCCCCTTGCCTGAAAAAAACACTAGAACACATCATTTGCCCCATAGTCTCTCACTGAACCTGATCAGCCAGCACCACCATAGACTTCACTGGCAGAGACAGTAGAAGGCACTGCAGTGATTCCAACCAGGTCAGAGTCTTGGGCCATCAGGACAATTGGAACTCAACCAGTGCACAACCAGAGATCAAAGCCACCTGATCAGAATTACTTTCATCCTGACTTTATTCACTCTGCAGAGCTAAATCTGCAATACAAAAGCCCACAAACAGACTTTGCTAGACTTACAGCTATTAACACTATTAGATGGGAGGTTGGTATAACTGCTCATTATTTATAAATGTTCCCCAGTAAATGTTATATAATGCCTGTCCTAACATTGTGTAGTATACCCACAGACAGACACAGTGACCCAATAACCACTTATCACACATGATTGCCCTCTTTCTCACCTGCATGCTTTATCAAGCACTGCAGGCTTTTGTAACTTGTAAGGACAGGTCTGGGCTACTGAGTCACGACAGCTAGATAGGATCACACCATCCACAGCTGACGTAATATTCAATAACAGGAACCTAAATCTTTAACATCAGCCTCATTCAAAATTCAAACAGATGACAATAATCTCTGGCATGCTACTACGGCCTTTAATAAGGCCACAAAAAATCATGGGGATCCCCATGACAACTGCTACACTGAGCCTTGTGGCTATGGGGGGAGCTGCCTAAAGATCCCTTCTCCCTGATCATATTGCTGTAACTGCATTTGCCTAAAATACCAGCCAATTCTGTGGCTTTATATCTCCATCCCCAGGTTTTGACTTTTGCATAAGAAAGTGTGGTTCACAAAGGAACCCATGGGTAAAAATTACCTAGCATTCATGCTTCCTTGTATCTGCACGTTAAACAGCTTACACACAAGTTGCACAAACCACTCTCTGTGAAGCATCACCATGTATCTGTTTTCTCTGGTGACACACCAGACAAGGGAGATAATGGGGGCCTATTCCAAGATGGCGTACACTGGCACAAGCCGAGTTATGCCAAACCCCATGGTGTAACTCGCGACGTGTGCCATGCGTTACACTGTTCCCTATTCCAAAAGATGCCTTGCGCCATGTCAGCTGTGGGCTATGCCAACCGTGGGACATGCCACCCACTATGCCACAACCCACAATGTAATGGTGAAGGGCAGCTGCCGTAACCCACTACCGTAATTCCAGGAGCTGCACTAGTGGAGCTAATATAGAACATCTTGCAGAAGCTTGAAGGGGCATTAGTTGGTGCCATCCGATGGATACCCACTCCACAATGCTGTGGCAAAGGTCCCGCAGTGCTCCCCAGCCTCTATAAACATGACAATGCCCCCACCTCTGACTGTCGGGGACCCCTGGAGGTCCGTTCTTCACCGTGCCCCCAGGACTCCTGTGCCACCTGTCCAGCCCCTCCATGCCCAATGGTGTGTGCTGTGGTGTTCCGGGTTGGGGGGGCTCTGGGGGGGACTTACAACATGCAGAACTATTGTGCCATACCAGTGGCATTAGCCTATGTGTGTCACAAGTAGAACGTCATAAGTGGTGGGACCCTGCCACTCTTAGAATATGATGCAGGGTCCCTGGTGTAGCATCGAATGTCATAACTCGCATACACCTGCAAGTTGCGACATTCATCCTGGAATCAGCCCCCTGGTCATTACTGGCCAATGACTGGAGTCCTTGCTCAGATGGTAATAGGACCCCTCCCTGACATATTGCTAGCTATAGTCATCTATACTGGACACCACAATGCAGAGTCATACTTGTGATCTGATTCAGTATACAGCAGCTGCTAATGCAATCAACTTCTTCAGCAAGCTGCCAACATGAATCTGCATCAGTTGTCACAGAAACCACCATATCGGCAACTCTCCAGCACAATAATCTAGGAGGCCTGCAGTACAGCTCCAGAGTGACAAAACAACTGCTCACATCAGCTCAGATTCTCCTGAACTTTCTGGTTCCAGCTCAATCCAGTGGTGATAAAACTCCCACAGCACAACACTACAGACTCTCATCTGGACCCTCCTTCCAACAGAACCAGGCTGTCTATGAAAGTACTGGATCAAGAAAGAAAAACAAAGGAATAGGAGACAAAACACAGCACTCTGCTCTCAAATGAAAAACAGTATCAGGACCAGGATGCTTGTGATGAAGCTGGAGAATGACATTTAATCGAGATGTAAGGAAATATTTCTTCACTGAAAGAGTGGTAGATGTTTGGAACAGACTGACAGCAGAAGTAATGGAGGTGAAAACAGTAGGGAGCTTCAGGCATGCATGGAATAGACATAGGGCATATTGGAAAACAGGTAGGGTGGAGGAAGGACTGGGTACCAGGTAGGGACTATGGAGACAGATTAGGCAGGGAACAACTGGGCAGACTGCATTAGCCAAGTGGGCATTTTCTGCCAACAACTGCTATGTTTCTATGCTTCATACCTACTGACTGCACTGAGCAATCAGCTAACCAAGTACAACCATGCAAGGTACAGTAAGTAGTCAAATGTTGATGGAATAAGGGCTGAAGAACTTTTGGGCACCTACGTTTACAGCAACAGCAGGGCACATAGGACACATATGAATGAGTGCAACACCCATGAGAGGGGAGGAGCATGGGAATAACAGATTGGATTACAGTTGCTATTGATACAAGGCTGGGGAAAGGGAAGTGGGGATAGTTTTGTATTGTGCAGGGAGAGGAGGGGATGACTGAGGTGCTATGAAGGTGGGAAGAAGGGTGTTTTTAACAACTGCATTTCTTACAGGTTTCAACGTGGCACTTTACCACACAGTACAGTAACAACATAGTACTTTAAAATAAGAGTTCTGAATTCAGATTTTGATATCAATCCTTTCTCGATTCTGAGATCGTATCAGACTTGGAATTAAATCTGCTATAGAATTAGAAATTCATAGATTTATTTATTTATTGAATTGTTTCACCAGAAAAGGCACACTGAGCAAAAGATGCTCGTCTCCCGGTGAGACCTGTGGTAAGGGTTACAGGGGGATGATAACATGCAGGTTATCAAGCAATAACATAAAACAGGTTTACAGTGCAATAACTTTACATTTGGTTACACACTGGTTAACAGTCAGCTACAATTGTGCAGGGAAAGCGTATCCCAGAGGTATACAAACATACAGACAATACATCTATTCATAGAGTACAGATTCTAAGGCAGATTAGCACTTGGTAGCTGAATCTAGGCAGGCAGGACAGAAATGATAACAGTAGACAATTAAATGCTAGGTTGGTTGTATAAGCCAGCTTCCAAGTATAGGGATGTGCTACTGGTCAGGCAGTTGGGGATTTGGTAGGGGGAGGGGTCATGAGAGTTAACAAAACCAGGCACAGTTTACCATGAGGTAATTTGCCAGTGCAGTTGATAGCGAGTGAGTGACAGTGGAGTGGCGAATTTGATGGGGGAGATCATTCCAGTGTTTCAGGAAATGGTGCAAGAAGGCTGTTTGGCCAGCAGAGGTCTTTTGTCTGGAGATATGTAGTAGTCGGGTGTCAAGTGACCTAAGGGTATGAGGGATGTGGGGGCTGATGAGAACATGGAAGAGAGGTAGGAGAAGACTGCTCCAAGCCAAAATTTTGAGACAAATTTGGAGCAGTGTAATGTGCGGCAATTTTCGAGAGATGGGAAGATGAGTGAGCAGTCACAGTGGTGAGAGAGATGGGGAGCATCAAGAGTGAAATGGTAGAAGGCGTTGAAAAGGGTGTCTAGTTTTGATAGGGTGGATTTAGGAGCGGCACTGTAGACTATGTCACAGTAGTCTAAGGAAGGAAGGATCATCTTTTGCACTTGTGCCCGCCTACCCATAGAAGAGAGGATAGCTCGGTTCCTATACAAGGCACAGAGCTTAGGGAGCAGTTTTTTTATAATCGCATTGATGTGGTCAGTGACGGTAAGGTGACAGTTGAGCCATACCCCTAGATACTGTGAGGAAGCTATGTCATCCACAGCTGTCCCATCCTGTGTGTGGAAGGAGGGGAAGGAGGGGAGTCTGGATAGCCATTGCCTTGTGTCGAAGGTCATAGTGATCATTTTTTTAGTTTTGAGGGAGAGCTGGTGCTAACTGAACCAGAGTTGAACTTTATTGAAGTTGGACTGGAGATTGGATGCAACTTCTTCCAGACAGGAGCTGTAGGTGAATAGGATGGTTCCGTCTGCGTACATGTGCATAGATGTAGCTGTGCAGATTTGTGGCGGGTCATTAAGGAAAATGGAGAACAGAACGGGGTTGAGCACTGACCCTCAAGGGACACTAGTAGTTACAGGGAGGGGGGGTGTGGCATCAGCAATTCTTACTGATTGTGTTGTACCTGAGAGGTAGGCACTGAACCAGTTAGTGGCTGAGGTAGTGATGCCCGCTCCCGAGAGACTTTTTAACAGTAAGGGGTGGGAGACAGTGTTGAAAGCTTTAGCAAGGTCGACAAATATTGATGAGATCTGCCCTTTGTCCATTCCAGAGAAGGTGGTGTCAGTGAGTCTAATCAAGGAGGATGCAGTGGAGTGGCCCTTCCTGAAACAGACTGGAATGGAGGGAAAAAGTTTGAGTCTGAGAGAAAGAAGGTAAGTTGGGTGAGCACCAGGTGTTCTTGTAGTTTAGCAAGGACTGGGAGGAGAGAGATAGGTCGGTAGTTAGAAGTGGCGGAAGGTGGACCCCCTTTAGGGAGGGGAATGGTAACGGCATGCTTCCAGGTCTGCGGGACAGCTGTAGTGGTGAAGGAGAGGTTTAGGAGATTTGCAAGAGGGGTTGCTATGGCTGGGGCAGAGAGGTGGAGGAGTTTGGTGTCCAAACCGTTGGGGGATTTGCTTTTTGATGGATTTAGAGCAAGTAAAGTCTTGAGGGCTTCAGATTGCATAATGGCTTTGAAGGAGGAGGTGCAAGGCCCTATTGAGTTCATGGGTCCTGCGGTAGGGTCGGGTGGGGCAGCGGGGGGCAGGGAGGAGAGGAGAGTTGAGGCATATGAGGTAAAATATGTGTTGAACTCAGCAGCCACCGCCCATGGATCTGAGAGGAGAGAGTTGTTTACTTTTAGGAGCAGTGAGGGATTTGCGGCTGGGGGAGAAGAGGGAGTGGATGACCTTCCAGAATTTGGATGGGCTATTTAAGTTTGACTGAAGGGAGGAGCTGAAATATTCTACTTTAGCAAGGCTAGTTGCTCTGGTGCACTTGTTCCACAGCACACGGTATGGTGAGGTTTTGTGGGAGGCGAGAAGATTTTTGTGTTCTCCAGGCTTTGTCATGGGCATTTTGGCAGGCTAATAGTTCATGGGTGATCCATGGCAGGTGGTTACCACATACCCTTGAGCGACGCAGTGGGGCATGCATATTCCAGACATTGAGGAATGTGTCTTGGAAGTGTAGGAGGGAGCTGTCTATGGAGCAGACAGTAGAAGGTGGGTTGCAGTTTGCAAGGGCTAGGTCTTCGAGCATGGGGGCAAGATTGAGGGATTTATAGGACTGTTGGATTAGGAACTTTGGGGCAGATTTGGAATGGTGTATTTTTCTGACCAGGTAAATAATATGGTGGTCACTCAGGGTGTCAGGGAGCAGTCCAGCTTGGAAGACCCGGTGGGGGTGGGTGGGTGGTGAGTGCCCAGTCTATCAGCGAGTGGTTTCCCAGATTTGGGGTTTAGGCAGGTGGGCTTGGTGATGGATTGTGACAGATTTAGTGTCGAAATGTCAGTAAGGGCTTTGCTGAGAGATTGAGCTTGCCAGTTGTGGTTAAAATCCCACAAAATATACAATTCCCCAATCAAGGTTAAGGAGGAGATTTGTGAGATGAGGTCAGTGACAGATGTGCTGGTGTGCCCGGCTGGCAGTATACACTGTCGATGAAAATCAGGAGTGAGAAGGGTAGATCCTGTTGAACTAGCAGAAGGTCATGGGTTTTAGGTTTTGACTTTGCTAAGACTATGGTGAAGTGTAGTTTAGTGTTTACATAAATGGACACACCACCAGCTCTGGTTGCCCTGTCCTGGTGGGCTATAGTGTAACCTTGGATAGAGACCGAAGGATCAGAGATATTTTTGTTTAGCCATGTCTCGGAAAGGATGATGAGGTCTGGGGCATGGTGGGCCTCGAGTAGATTATTGTATTCATAATAGAACTGAATCAGCTGATTCCAAGTTACTCTAATTATCTGGTATTTATTATTTAGTAACTAGAAGGCTGGACCATGGCATCCTCCTGTCCAGACTAAAAACCTGTGGTATGTCTGAGTCGGTTGTAAACTGGTTTCGTAATTACCTTGATTCAAGATTGCAGCAAGTGACTATTAGAGAGTGGTCATCTGATTTGAAATCAATTGTGTCAGGAGTCCCACAAGGATCCATTTTGGGTCCCATATTATTTAATTTATATATGAACGATTTGGGGTTTGAACAATTGGAGGTACGATACCACCTTTATGCTGATGACACAATTGTTTATTTTGCTGATTCATCAGTGAGAACTATTCAACTGGTATTACAACGGGCTTTTGATCACTTACAGGAATTTTTGCTTAGATCTAAATTGGTTTTGAATGAAAAAAAATCTCAGGTAATGGTATTCCATAGGGTTATGGGTCTAAAATGAACAAGAGGGATTACAAATTAAAACATTTTCTGGAAGAATTTTGCAACAAGTTGTTAGATATAAATACCTGGGGTGTATTTAGATACAAAATTTAAATGGGACAGCTACATATAGATAGCACCTTGACAAAAGTTGGTAAGTGCTTGGGTTCATTATATAGAGTAAGAAATAGTATGTCCTTGGAAATTAGAAAATTAGTGGTAACTGTTGTTGTACTACCCATATTGGAGTATGGTAATTTGATATATATGGGTGCGTCTAAAGAGCAACTGTATAAACTTGACGTTATGTATAATAAATTAGCTAGATTTATACTGGGTGCAACTAAGAGGGCACATAGAGTAGATATGTATAAAGAATTGGACTGGCATACCTTATCTCAAAGGCGGGTTTTTAGTACAATTATGTTAATGCTAAAATGTGTCTCAGGAAAAGTTCCTAAATATATGGCTGAGACCATTAATATAAAAAGATCAATTGAGGGCCTGCACTCTGCAAATAGTTTGGATTGTGTTGTTCCAACTCACAGAACGGTCGGGGGGATAAGCATTTCTTAAATATTGGACCATCTATATGGAATAAATTGCCTGGGAAGCTTAGACCCCTTGAGAGAAATTTTCAGTTGCATCAGATGAATCGATGGCTTATTGAAAATATTAATCATGATGAGGACTAGATTGAATCTTAGGATGGTAGATTATAAATTGTATTAATTGTATATTGTGAATTATATTTATGTTTTGTTGTATTGTCTTTGTAGTGTTAGTTGTGAATGATTTGGTATTGTGTTATATTTAGTGATGTATAATTATATTGTATTTGTGTCTTTGTTTGTTATACAATGTTAACTTATAAGAGTAACTGGAACTGACTCCTGGATCTCACTGTAAAGGAGCTTCGGCTCAGAGGAGATATCCATATTCATTTTTTGTATGAATAAAAATTTGTACTACTACTTACTTACTAGATAAGTCCCACTAGGCACAAGTGCTTGTTTTCATGAATGACCTGGGAGCATTGTGGAGGTTGAGTAAATTGCTCAGAGTTGCACATTATGCAAATAAAGGTTGTGGGAATCAAACCAAGGTGTGCTGGATGTATCAAGCTCATTGACAGCTCATTACTCTAAACTCTAGGCTATACTGCTAGCACCCAGTTAAGATCTAGATTATTGATGTTTATGATTACTAATAGAATATACTGGGCTCTGGTTAAATGTGTACTGCAGACCTTGGCATCAGATGGTATTTGCTGGAAATGCAGCCAGAAACAGGGATCTTAAATGCTTATTTCATGAGAATGTCTACTTACAGCTTTTTTTCTGCAACATGGTCCAAGTTATGATCTATGTAGTTTGGGGGAGAAAGATGAAGATGGATCCTAATGTATATGTTGTATGTGATACCCCCCCCCCCCGATTAAGTGGTAATTTAGACCATGTCTTATTACTGAAAGCAAGGTATTACAGAGTTGGAAATCTGATATGAAAATAGATATTGATAATGGA
The DNA here is from genome assembly GCA_016271365.2 of Neoceratodus forsteri. Taxonomy (NCBI): domain Eukaryota; kingdom Metazoa; phylum Chordata; order Ceratodontiformes; family Ceratodontidae; genus Neoceratodus; species Neoceratodus forsteri. The sequence continues at coordinate 815,025,291 of CM057454.1, forward strand.
CAACTAAGTTGATGGCTCTGACCAGAGTAGAATGACTTTCACTTATTCAGTGTAATTTGGAAGCAATGAATACCTTGGCTTGATTTGGGGGAGTTACGTAGATAATGTTGGAATAGAGACCGAGGGCAACTTGATTCATCTTTTGAACAAAATTTAATACAGAATTATGATGAACTGACAATGCATAACTTAGGAAATGTATGCATTTCCTGATTTTATGTATACTTGTAGTGTACTATATGTCTTGCTTGCAGAATATATGTAAAATAGACATTGATAAATGAAAAAGGATAAAAAAGCTGACAACATTGTGTCACAAACCCACTCAGCAGGTCAGCCCTCTACTCCCAAAGTGCCAACCTCCGAGCGCAGTCTTGTGAACAGTTTAACAGAACAAGGTAACCCTCTTGTCTGTTTCGTGAGTTTGGATCAACCTTTGGTCTCAAGTCTTGGAGGGATTCAAACTATGAACCTCTTGCTAGCGTACCCAATTCACAGACTCAGATATATCTGTCTTCGGGGGGCCAGATATCCTTTCCTACGGGCACCTAACCAGGTATACAGAGATGAACCCTTAAAAACTTTAATGAAGACCTCAGATTTAAAACGCTTCTCTTTCCAGTTTGGTACCCCCATTCAGGCTTATGCCTAGTGTCTGCTATAACCATATATACTCTTCTTGCAAGTGAAGGAAAAACAAAGACAGACCAAGTAAGCTCTAAAAAAGAGTTTTTGCTAAAAATAGATAAAAATATGTCAAATACAAATACAGAACTATTATATCATAAGACATACAAATCTATTAAAATAACAAAGTTTTAAGCAGTGCAATTCTTACTACAGTATTTAATCTCTAAATACCTGCTTAAAAGTGCTCACAGATGCTTCTTTGTCAGAGTCTAGATAAAAGTGTCTCTGAAGTAAAACAGAATATTCCCTAAAGCAAACTGTATTTGTCAACCCCTTTTTAGGTGAGGTCACTTAGCTCCTCCTCTGTCAGAATATATATAAAAAATATATATATTTAATAAAAAATACATAATGTCCAAATAAGGCATTACGATTCTGTGACCTCAACATAATTCAATTTCTCATATAACCCTTTGATATAGAGGGTCTACTGTCCCTCACAGACATCAAAAAAACATTTATGACTTCGCACCCTTGTGTAATAACTTGGGTTTTCCTCCAATGTCATAAAAAGGGATATTTTCTTTCCTGCCAGCTGGCCAGCTAATTAAGCTAGATCAGCAGGATATCCCTGACTAAGGTCTGTTCTACTCTGTCATTAGCTTCAGGCCTGCTATGTAACATCCTTATCTAAAACCAGTGTGTGTGTGTGTGTGTGTGTGATCTCACATGTTGTTACAGCATTTTCTCATGGCTTTCATCTTTCAGCTGAAACCTGGGGGGGGAGGGGGGAGGTCACTCCTAGAGCACCAGATTTCAGCATCTCTCATGACAGACAGTCCATAACTCATTTTGATATTACACAAAAATGATACTACAGCACTCAGAACTGGCTGCCAATGTCACAATTCCTCCCCACCTAGACTGAATTTGGGGGTCTATCCCCTGCATGGGATGGGCTTCCCAAATCACTTCACTCCTCATAGACCCTAGACAGCCCATCTGAGTTCTGGTTTTTGCTCCAGCCCTATGTACGTTTGTCAGATCATACCCTTGTAAAGCAAGACTCCATCTTAGCAATTGGCCATTGTTTTTCCCCATCTGCGTCAGCCAAATCAGGGGGCTGTGGTCAGTCTGCACCTCAAAATGCTGCCCATACAAGTATGGCTCTAATTTCTTTATGGCCCACACTATGGTAAGACAATCCTTTTCCACCGTGGAGTATGCTTGCTCCCTGAGAAGTAACTTCCTACTCAGGTACAATACTGGGTGATCTGCCCCTTGGCTAGATGTCTGACTCAGTACTGCCCCAATTCCCACACCTGAGGTGTCAGTCTGAACTATAAAGGTCTTGCTATAGTCAGGACTTGTCAAAACAGGAGCACTGCACAGTGCCTCCTTTAGTTTGGTAAAGGCTTCCTCATAGGCTGTGCCCCAGTTAATTTTCTTTGGCATCCTTTTCTTTGTCAGGTCAGATAGGGGACCAGCCAGGGCACTGTAATTGGGTATAAATTTGTTGTAGTACCCTGCTGTCCCTAGAAAGCTCCTGACCTGCTTCTGGGTTTCTGGTCTGGGCCATTCCTGGTTCACCTCTATCTTTATTTGGTTAGGATGGAGCTGTCCCTGACCTGCCACATGTCCGAGGTATGCCACTTGCCCCATGGCCACCTGGCACTTCTCGGCTTTGACAATGAGCCTGGCCCTCTGGATCCTCTCCAGCACTTCCCTAAGGTGGGATAGGTGTTCCCCCCAGCTGGTACTAAAGATGGCAATGTCATCCAGGTATGCCACAGCGTACTCCTCAGCACCATTTAACACCTGGTTCACCAACTTTTGAAAAGTGGCTGGGGCGTTCTTCATTCCGAAAGGCATTACTTTAAACTCAAATAAGCCTATCAGAGTGATGAAGGCCGACCTCTCCCTAGCTCTGTCTATCAACTCTACCTGCCAATACCCCTTTGTCAGGTCAATGGTCATAAGGTAGGCCATCCCTCCCAACTTGTCCAGGAGTTTGTCCGTCCAGGGCATCGGGGGGGCGTCAGACTTTGTGACTGCATTCAGTCCATGATAGTCCACACAGAAATGAGTTGAGCCATCTGGCTTAGGTATAAGAACTATGGGAGAGGCCCAGAGGCTGTGGGATCTCTGGATTACCCCTAAATCCAGCATCTCCTCCACTTCCCTCCTAATGTCTTTTTCGACAGCCTCTGACACTCGATATGCTGTCTGCCATATGGGCGTCTGTGTCCCTGTCTCCACATCGTGTGTTGCTAAGGGAGTTAGTCCAAGCTTGGTGCTAAACAATGGGGCAAAGTCTGCTAAAACCTCCCTTACTTTCTGGATCTGGTCTGGGACCAGCTGGGGAGAAAATTTTACTACCTCCACAGGAGATTCCTGCTTACTTTCTTCCAGCAAGTCCAGAAGGGGGTCTCCTTCGTCCGTCCCCTCCCCATGACTACACACTGCAAACACCATGTCAGCCCTATTTGCATATGGCTTCATCATGTTGACATGGTACATCCTTTCTGTCTGTCTTCTGTCAGGTAACTCCACACTATAGTTCATGTCATTTACCTTCCTAACCACTTTGTATGGTCCTTCCCACTCAGCTTGCAGCTTGTCTTTCTGGATTGGAATAAGGACCATGACTTCCTGACCCACCAAGTATGAGTGAGCTCTGGCTCTGCGGTCGTACCACACTTTCTGTTTCTGTTGGGCAGCTGCCAGGTTGCTCTGGGCTGTCCCTATAAGCTCCTTCAGCCTTTCCCTAAACCTAAGGATGTAATCCACAATGGGAGTTCCCTGGGTGGCGTGCTTGCCTTCCCAGTCCTCCTGGATCAAGTCTAGGGGCCCACATACCCGGCGTCCATATAAGAGTTTGAAGGGGGAAAATTCTGTCAACTCTGGTGGCACCTCCCTGTATGCAAACAACAGGTGGGGAAGGTATTTCTCCCAGTCCCTCCCGTGCTGTTCAGCAAACGCCCGGAGCACTGACTTTAGAGTACCATTGAATCATTCCACAAGTCTATTGGCTTGTGGGTGATATGGTGTCGTACACCTCTGCACCACCCCACATTTCTCCCATAAACATTTCATCAGGTCCGATATGAAGGAAACCCCTTGATCGGTGATAACCTCCTGGGAAACCCAACACAGGAGAAAATCCCAAGTAAGGCATCTGCCACTTTGTCTGTCCTCAGTGAGGATAGGGCGACTGCCTCTTGGTACTGGGTGGCATAATCCACCACAGTTAGGATGAATCTCTTCCCTGAGGAGCTGGGGGTATTTAAAGGCCCCACAATATCCATTCCCACCCTCTGGAATGGCTCCTCCAGTATGGGCAAGGAAATCAGGGTGGCTTGGGTTTTCTTGCCCACCTTTCCTATTTCTTGGCACTGGTGACAAGGCCTGCAATACTACTTCACCTGCTGGGTGAAGTTAGGCCAGTAGAAATTTTGGGCCAACCGCTGCATCATGCACGTGATTCCCAGATGGCCAGACAAGGAATGTGCAATTTTGAGCAACTGCTCATGATACCCCTGGGGAATGACAAGCTGCCTCCCTAGCATCCCTCCCTCCCTCTGTCTGTACTGCCTGAGTATACATAAGTCCATTTTCCCAATAAACCTTATGTCTTCCGTCACCTACCTGTATGCCGTCTGAGTCTGCCCAAGCCCTCAGCTTCTCTAAACTAGGGTCACTTCTCTGAGCAGCTGAGAGCCCCTTACACATTCCCAAGGCATGGGACATGTCCCTTTCAGTCACTAAACTAGGGTCCCTAGCACTAGCGTCAGGGCACTCAGGATCACTGTCAATCCCAACCCCCTGACAAGGGGTCACCCTTCCCTCTTCAGAGTAACCTTCCGTAGCTGTGTGGTCACTTGCTACCAGGGAAATTTCTACCCCTTTTTATCAGTCTCCATATCAGGATACACAGGCTGGGGAACCAGCCTCCCAGTGATTTCCACAATGGCCTCCGTGGGGTTCAGGGAACTACAATTTTCCCTTGCTGCTTAGCTATGGGTAACTGCACATACCATCCCCTGTTGGAGATTGTTACCCAGGATCACATCCACTGGTAATGTTTTGGCTACAGCCACCTGTTGTACAGCTCCCCCTGTTTCACACCAGTCTAAGAGAACACTAGCAAGAGGTAATGTTTTCTCCCTGCCCGCAACATTCTGTACAGTGACGTATTTATTGGGCATAAGCTGACCAGGCTGTACCAGATCTCCCTTTTCATCAGGGATGCCCCTGTGTTTCTTAATCCCTGCGTCTGTACACCATTCACCATGACTGGGTGCACGTGTTCCCTCATGTTCACTGGCATGCTTCCAGGGACACACAAACAACCCACTTCTTTTCTATAACCCGGTTGTGTATTATGGCTTGCCTTTTTGGGACACTGTCTGGTGCCCAGTTTCCTTACACAACCAACATTCAGTTCTTCTCTCAGAGAAATCTTTTCTCTGAAACCTGGGGCTAACTGGTTTTGGTGGAGGCAGTGAGGGTTTTAGCTGCCCTGAAGGTGTGTTTTTCCCTTTCTGCGCTGCCACGCCTGCCCCATTTGTTCTCAGAGCAGGTCTGCTCTTGGCATAGCGGTCCGAGAGTTCAGCAGCCTCTTGCACTGTTTTTGGATCTCAGTCCTCTAGCCATTATTTTTAGCTCTGCTGGGCATGCCCAATAAAACTGTTCTAATAAAATCACATTTTCAATGTTTTTAACAGAGTTTGCCTCAATTCCTTCCCACCAACATTTTAAAAACTGACGTTGTTTCATAGCTAGCTCCTCGTAGCTCATATCAGGACTTCTCCTGAGCTTACGGAATTTAACTCTGTATGATTCAGCAGTTAATTCAGACTTTTTTAACAGTGCAGCTTTTAGCTTGCTGTAATCATTTCTGTCCTCATTGTCCATTTGACCCAATGCATCCCGAGCTTTCCCGGTAAGTAGCGGGGATAGCTGGAAGCTCCAGGACTCTCTAGGAATTTTAGCCTGAATACAAACTTTTTCAAAAAAATTTAAAAAGACATCCATGTACTCCCCATCTTTAAACTCGGCTATTAATTTGGAGTTCAATTTGTAACCCAGTCCTGCAGTCTCAGTTAAACCCAAGCCACTTACCTGCTCTAGTGCTGCTGGTCAGAGTCATATCTTCTCTAGTTCGTGTTGCCTCTGGCACTCCTCTCTCTTCTCCTCTGCAGCTCACTGGTACTCATGCTCCTCATGGTCTGCCTCCCTCTGTTCTCACTCTGCCTCCATTTCCATTCTGCGCAACTCAATTTGCAGTCTGAGTACCCTGGATTCAGAATACTGGTGACCATCCCCTGCTGCTGTGGCCCTTCACTGACAGTGGCCCTGCTGTCTTTCTCACCAGACCTGGACACAGCACTGGCAGCTAGCCCTGCCACACTCAAGGTCTGGTCCCTTTCAGTCATGGTCTGTGACTTGCTGCTCTGGGTATCTGCTACCATCAGGGTCTCTGTGAGGTTCTGCCTTTTGGCTGTCACCTTGAATGGGACTCCTCTGTCCCTGCACAACTGCTTTAAGTAATCTACAGTACGCCTGCTGTAGTCAGAAGCCATCTTCTTTCCTGACTATGGCTACTCTGACTTGCACTTTAGGAAAAAAATAAAGAGGTAGGAACTTGACTGTACACCAAGTGATATATAGTTCTGTTTCCTTTTAAAATAAAACTCTGCCTTTTTTCTTTCTTTGCAAGAGAGCTTACGGTCTCAGCTGACACAGAACAATACAAGCTTGTAATACCAAAATTATGCCACTGCTGCCAACCAATCGGTCACAAACCCACTCAGCAGGTCAGCCCTCTACTCCCAAAGTGCCAACCTCTGAGTGCAGCCTTGTGAACAGTTTAACAGAACAAGGTAACCCTCTTGTCTGTTTTGTGAGTTCAGATCAACCTTTGGTCTCAAGTCTTGGAGGGATTCAAACTGTGAACCTCTTGCTAGCATACCCAATGCACAGGCTCAAATATATCTGTCTTCGGGGGATATCCTTGCCTACAGGCACCTAACCAGGTATACAAAGATGAACCCTTAAAAACTTTAATAAAGACCTCAGATTTAAAATGCTTCTCTTTCCAGTTTGGTACCCCCATTCAGGCTTATGCCTAGTGTCTGCTATAACCATATATACTCTTCTTGCAAGTAAAGGAAATACAAAGACAGACCAAGTGAGCTCTAAAAAAGAGTTTTTACTAAAAATAGGTAAAAATATGTCAAACACAAATACAGATCTATTATATCATAAGACATACAAATCTAATCTATTAAAAGAACAAGGTTTTTATTTTATTTGTTTATTCAATTTTGATGACCAGGTAGGCCCACTGAGCTTCGAAGGTCCCTTTTTCAGGGGTGACCCAGATTTAGTTACAGAGTACAGTCAGTTCACATACAGAGTACAATCAGTTCACATACAGGGCAGTATGGTAAAATGACCATTTTGGTTACAATCTGGTCAGTATACTGACTAATTTGGAATTACAAAATTATGCAATAGGAATCAATAGAGCTTGTACAAGAAGTAGAATTAGTGCACAATCAGACAGAGAGACAGCATGATTCTTTCAAGGTTAGGTTTTTGTTTAGGACTGGGCTGTGAATGAAGTAAGATGGGAACTAGGTATTAAGGTTCTTATCTCTGCACGTACATGCACTATTTGTTAGGTGATGACAGTACTTAGTCTCTAAATACCTGCTTAAAAGTGCTCACAGATGCTTTTTTGTCAGAGTCTAAATAAAATTGTCTCTGAAATAAAACAGAATAATCCTTAAAGCAAACTGTATTTGCCAACCCCTTTTTGGGTGAGGTCACCTAGCTCCTCCTCTGTCAGAATATATATATAAAAAAACAAATATATATATACATATTTAATAAAAAAAACAGGATGTCCTAATAAGGCATTAAGATTATGTGACCTCAGCATAATTCAATTTCTCATATAACTCTTTGATATAGAGGGTCTACTGTCCCTCACAGACATCAAGAAAACATTTATGACTTTGTATCCTTGTGCAATAACTTGGGTTTTCCTCCAGTGTCATAAAAAGGGATATTTCCTTTCCTGTCAGCTGGCCAACTAATTAAGCTAGATCAATAGGATATCCCTGATTAAGGTCTATTCTACTCTATCATTAGCTTCAGGCCTGCCATGTAACATCTTGTATCTAAAACCTGTGTGTATGTGATCTCACATGCTGTTTCAGCATTTTCTCATGGCTTTCATCTTTCAGCTGAAACCTGGTGGGGGTTAGGTCACTCCTAGAGCACCAGATTTCAGCATCTCTCATGACAGACAGTCCATAACCCATTTTGATATTACACAAAAATGATACTACAGCACTCAGAACTGGCGTCCACGTCACACATTGTAACCTGAAAAGAATTTATTTTCCAAAACAACAGGGATATTTCTAGAAGCCATAAATTTACATTAACCGAAATACACTTGACAAAAAAAAAACAACATTTTAACAATTGTCAGATTTTTCACACCTATATTGCAAAACAAAACAAAATATATACTGCAGAATAGTGGTAGTGAAAACTGGCGTAGTAAAACATTCATGCTCTTTTATCTCATAAAAAATATGTGGAAATATTATAACTTGCCCCAATTTATTTGGTATGCTTAAAATGGTAAAAGCACTGCATCACTATGTGTACTGAATTCTTAACAATAATGTTATCTTTAATGCATAATGGAAATTGAAAATAAATGTAGAAATTGCACCATGTCATCCATAACTAAGGATGAGTGAAGATGTCCACTGGTAAATTTGGTAAATTTGATTTGGCTTTATTTTGAGGCACATGAATTTATCTCAGAATCAGTAATTCAGCTGAATCTCCTTAAGTCCCAATGCTGTATTGCCATTAGGTACAATGGACTAGAAATAGGGGGGAAATAAAAGGCCTGTGGTCAGTAATTAGGTGATGTTAATGTGCCACTGTTAGGGATTGGGTTGTGTGTGCTGGTACTGTATGATAGCATCTGCAACCACAAAGGACACAGGGGCACAGCCTACTGAGGTACAGTACAGCAGTAAATATTTCTTGCTGATCTCAAAGCTTATATCCCTCTGTAGTCTCTGCTTTACCTCTACGGCAACTATTATATTCTTGCTGACACCACATATTTTCAAACTAAATAAAATCCTCCCTAAAAATTAACACATGGTAAATTTAGGACATTACATTGTCATTCACAATATTTTACCAATCATTGGTGGAAACTGTTTTTATTTTACATATGGGTTACAATAGCTGTCCTACATTAAACTCCGGTTTTTGCACCTCTTCTATTCTGTAGTTGTCCTTGAAAAGAATAACCTAAAACTTGGCATACATGTAGTCAGTTCCACTGTCTATAATCCTGCAAATGTAAGAATGGACAGTTGGATGATTCAAAAGTGCTAAACGATTAAAAATGCAAGGAAAATATGATTTTAATAGCTTTTCTGTGCTTGCCTACAGTACAGTTGAAATCTGATACACCAACGGGGATGGATGCAAAATGTCTTTCATTACACATATGCTGTGACCTGTTTTTGTTGGAATTAAACATTTGATGCATGTATTGTGAGATTGTGTAATTATTAGAGCCAATTTGTATGCTGTTATTCCAATTAGGATGTGTCATGGAGAAAGCAGAACTTTTCTCCAACATCAGTTTTTCATGCATTTCAGTTAAGGATCACCTTTTTCAATCATTTTGGTAAATTCATGTAGCACTGGCATCAATTATCCAAAAGCTCCCAAATGTCTGCATTCATCTCAGCCTCATCATCATTAGGGGTATGAGAAAGTGGGGTTTTCTGCCATGGCAGAACTTCCACAAAAATCAGAAATTTTGCAGAAGTTTCTGAACTTCGCTTGTGGTGCAGCAGAAAACTTCTGGGAAAGTTATGGGCAAAACTTTGCCCATTTACACAAATAAATAAGCCCTGGTGGCTAGTGGTCCCTCCCCCCACCTGCCCCACAAGTACACCAAATATCCCTGGTGGCTAGCGGTCCCTCCCTTCACCAGATCACCTGCCCAACCTGGAAAAAAAATACCCCCGGTGTTGTGATCCCTCCACCCACCCCATCACCTTCCCAACAACTGGGGCTTCCCTTGCCCTGGTGGCTAGTGGTCCCTCCCCTCCACTTCACCTGCTCAAAGTGAAAGCATCCAGTAACCCTCCATCCCTATCTCTGTCCATAGTACTGTTAAAAAACAAATTCCCTGGTGGTCTAGAGTTTTTTTTAACCCCCTCCCCATCCCCGATCCCCAGTCCCTGCTTCCTGGTGGTCTAGTGCCCTTCACCCCCCACCCCAGCAGTTGTCCCAACACCCTGCTTCCACCCTGATCCTGAATACCAGTGGGTGGACCAGCATAGCCCTTCTCTCTCTCTCCACCATAGCCGGCCTGCCCACTGAGCTATCAATAATTGAGCGCATTCTGATCATAGCCTCAGTCTATCTACCACCTAAAAAAAGAGATGGTCTTCTGAAGATCCTGGATGCTGTGGCCATTCTCCCCAAGGAGAGTGGACTCATTATCACAGGTGACTTCAACATAAACTGGGACTGTAATAAATTGCCCCCTCCAAGGGACATCATGGCCAGCACCTACCTAACACAATTAGTCACTGGACCCACCAGATGGAACTACAAGTCAGGCAAAGATACACTCATAGATTGTCTCCTCTCTAACTCCCCCTCCCAGAATTCTGAGGTCATGGTGCTGCCAGATATCTTGAGCGACCACTCCCCAATCAACTTCAGGTGGTCCAACAAACTCAACCCCCCACCTATCATAACTGAGAGTAGGATCCTGAAGAAAGATCAGCTAGGCTCTCTCAAAACAGCACTCTTTCTAGTTGACTGGTCCATCATTGATGTTCCGTCAGACCTAGATATGTTCCTAAAATACTTTGTAGAGGAGTTCAACAAAATCTGTGATGTTTGTGCTCCAGTAAGAAGAAGGAAAGCTTGCAGAATAAACCATGGCTGGATTACTGGGGAGCTCCTTGTGAAAATGTAGGAAAGGGACAAGCTCTGGTCAAAAGCCAGGTCCCCTGGTAACAAGCATGACTACCAGTACTACAGGGCCACCAGAAATCACTACACAAATCTAATCTGACAGGCCAAAGCAAACTACCACAAGGAACTGCTGAACAGAAGCTGGGGAGATGGGAAGAGGTGTTGAGAGAACATAAAAAAATCTCCTTGAGAAGGATGAAAAGAAACATCCTAAACTGCTCAACATAAACGGCTCTCCCACATCATACCCACTCCTAATTGTGGAATCCTTCAACTTGGCCTTCACAGATCTGAGCACTGTCCTCCCCCCTGCCTATTTACACCCCACCGAGGATCCTTCCTACAACAAGTCAACCATTAATACCCACCCAGACTTTTATTTCAAGAGAGTGACAGTTAAGGAGGCTATGTACTATGTAAAAAAAAAGTACTAGGAAGAACCAGAACGGGCAGTGATGGAGTAGATATGAAACTAATATCCCTCACTCTTGACATACTCATCATGCCCATAACCAAATTATTCAACAAATCACTAGCCCTGGCTAAATTCTCAGCAGTCTGGAAACAAGTGCTAGTGATCCATGTCAATAAGAGTGATGACAGGTTCTATATATCCAACTACAGCCTGATCTCAATCCTTTCCCCCCATCCAAGGCACTGGAAAAGATTGTAGTGGATCAACTCACTGAATACCTCAACAAATATCAATTTCAATGCCCCAACTAGCACGGAGTCAGGCAGAACTGTAGTACTACCACTACCCTGGTGGAGTACACTGACTATGTGCACCAAGCTCTGGATGAAGGCAAATTGGTCAGGTCAGTGTTTATTGACAAAACAACAGTCTTTGATACCATTAACCACAGCCTACTCCTGGCTCAGCTGCAGAACCTGGGTGTGTCACCTAATGCAGTACACTGGTTCCAGGACTATTTGTCTCTCAGATCTCAACATGTCAAAGTTGGACAAACCGTGTCAGGATCCAGAGAAGTCTTGCTGGGTGTCCTACAGGGGTCAATCTTTGGACCCCTGCTCTTCAGCCTTTTTTCTAAATTATCTTCCCAATCCTGTGACACCAAAATTATCTTATACGCTGATGATGCAGTCATTCTTAACAGCAACACACAAATTGAATCTCTTAAGTCTGAACTACAGTACTTCAACAGACTAGAGGACTGTTTCTGCGAACACAAGCTTTTGCCCAACTATAAAAAGACTAGGACCATGCTCCTATCCAGTACCCAGCTCAAGAAAAAGTTCCCCACCCTCTCCTTCTCCAACAAAGATCAAGTAACACTGGAGCAAGTACACTCATTCAAGTACTTGGGGGGGTCACCCTCGATGACACGCTATTCTTTGTTCAATACATTGATTTGGTGGTCAAGGCAGTAAACTATAGGCAGAGAGTGCTGTATAGACACAGGAAATGCCTTACTCCAGCAGCCCTCTGCCTCTCAGTCACTAGCTCCATCTTATCAACCATTGACTATGGCCTAGTAGTTTATGGTGCAGCCATGGATACGGCACTAAAGAGGGTACAAATGGCAGTCAGTAAGGCTTGCAGGCTCACCCTAGCTGCTGATCACCTTACTCATACCTACTCATTTTACGAGCAGACAAACTGGCTGCTGTTAATGAGCAGGATCAAGTCCCAAACCTGCCTACTTGGCAAGAAAGCATTGTTGAGCAAGGCACCCTTGTGCATATCTGATATCTTCTCTCTGGGTATGGCACCAGAGGCAGGAAGCAGGGGGCATGCTTGGTGCCATTTCAATGAATCACACTTGGTCAACCTGCCTTCTCCTACAGAGCCCCCCTGTGGTTCAACAAGATTCCTGAGATCACTCACAAATACCTCTAGTCTCTCCTACTTCAAATCCGACCTCAGGCACTACCTTACCTCTAGCAATGCATGTGCCTGTTTTCTGAAGGTATGACTCACCTCCCCTTGGAAGCCCACTGGCTAGCTTTAATGAGTTGCTACCTTGAGTTAGCCTGGGGCTGTTTCTCAGTTTTCCCCTACCTTACTCTGTCTCCCCTCCCCATCATTCCCATACCCCTTCCTTGCTCTACCCTACACTCTCTCCTCCAACTCCCCCCTCTCCCCATTCTTCCCTCTATCCTGTGGCCCATTTTCCCCCCATAGCATACCCTATCCTCCTAGTCCCCCACACCCTTTGTGCTGTCCACAAAGCCTCTGGCCTAAGGCTGCCTAATATCCACTCCCCCATTCCTCCTGGAGGGAGGCTCTTCTCTTCTCTTCTTGATCACTGCTCTATATTTTGCCCCCTCCTAGAGGGGGGTTCTTTCTCTCTCTCTTTTTTTTGTCCTTCTGCCTGTCACTCCTTTGAAGGGCACCCCAGCCCTGTCCCCAGTGTCCACCAGCCGGCACTGACCCAACTCCAGGGCTTGCCTCCATTGGCGGGGTCAGCGGGGTTTCCCCAACCCCTACCGAGGCCTGAATTTCAGTAGGATGGTGCTGTGGCTAGCCAGGAGTGGATCTTACAAGGTACCCTCCATCATTGCTCTGGAGCCATTTCATTTTCCTCTGCTTTTTCTCCCCTGGAGCAGGGGGGGCTTGCAATGATACTGATGGAGGTGAAGCATGCAAGCACCCGTGTGTGCTCTCCTCCAAGCTTTTGCCCCCCAGGTCCTCTCTACTGCAGCATGGCACCCTGTACCCAGCCTCCACCAGGGGTCGAATGAGTGCCGACACTGAAAGCCCCCTTCCCCGGACAAGGAGAGCAGTCCATTGGATGCTCAATCCTTCTCCTCCCCTGCTGACCCCCGACAGCCCGTGCCCATTCCCAAACATGAGTCACCAGTGTAGCACGAGGTGTGGCATCCAGAGCCTCAACCCTAAGTGCCACTGGGCTGGCAAGGAGGGGGTTCTTTCTCCACATCTCACTATTTTATCCCGATCCATTACCAGATGGAGTTCAATCATTGTAACAATTATCTAACTTTGTAATTCTAATTCTTTATGTATTACTCTAAACCTGTTCTGTACTGTGTCTGTTTAATTTTTTTTGGCGTGGAACCTTTGTAAAAAAGCCTATGCTCAAAGGTTATTTACAATTCTTTAAATAAATAAACAAAATAAATAGATAAATAAAAATAAATTAAATATATATTCAGGACTGGGATTGGGAATGGGGAGGGAGGTTGAAAAACCACTAGACCACCAGGAATTTGTTTTCAACAGTACTATGGACAGAGATAGGGATGGGGGTTACTGGACATTTTCATGTTGGGTGAGGGAGGGACCACTAGCCACCAGGGCAAGCAAAGCTGCAATTGTTGTGAAGGTGATGGGGTGGGGGAGGGATTGCAACACTGGGAGTATTTTCTTTCAAGTTTGGTGGGTGATCCAGTGGGGGACCGCTAGACACCAGGAATATTTGGTGTATTTGTGGGAGGGTGGGGGGGAGGGACCACTAGCCACCAGGGCTTTTTGGGGCAACTGGGTTGGGTTGTGATTGCAGGCAGAATTTCCACAGAGGTTCAGAAATGGATTTCCCAAACTTTTGCAGAAGTGAAAGTCAGACTTTCACTTGAATTCCTCCCACTAAATTTATTTTTTGCACATGCCGGTATCCCATGTACAAAGCAACCATGATTGAGCGCTTTCAAAAAGGGCTACTCAATCATGGCACTTTTGTACAGGGATTACTGACAGGAAGGCAACCAGATAGGGAGTAGGTGAATATAGCGATGGGATGTCACTATGTATACACGTGCATGGGGGAGAGGGACCACACCATGCAACATGCAGAAGGGGAGGGAGGGTTTGTGGGGTGTAGTGTGGCAGTGGGCTGCTGAACTGGCCATGAGGTGTGGTGGGTTGATGGCAGGCTGGGGTTGGGAGGGTGCTGGGTTCACTTCTTGGCGCTTTTGTGTTTTTTGTAGGGGGTCAAGGTTTTTTTTTTTTTTTAATTTTACACCCCCTCCCCCGACATGCACCTCCCTGGAGTTGAGAATCCTTTAGTAGGGGGTGAGGGGGGGTGAAGGAATAAAATTAATAAACCTAAATTTCGGGCACCCTTTTGCTGTTTGCCGCGAGTGTATATTGCCGAAATTCATTTTCAACAATGTACACTCGTCCAAATGGCGATCGTTTTTTCCCCGATCACTGTTATCACATGGAACTGCACATGCCTAATCATCATCATCAAAGTCTTCAATCTACACACAGCCTGGTACTGGCACCACCATGGAAAGCAGATGATGATGAGGAGGAACAATACAACCAGGAGGTTGTGCATGGGTTCTATGTTATAATCGCGACTTTATAATTGCGACTTCAATATAGGCGACTACATTTCGGCGACCACAGAAAAAGCGACAGTGCATAACAGCGAGTGTCAAAACAGCACAATCCTGAATGCTGTACCACAACAAGGATCACTGAACAAACACAACTACCGAAAATCCTGAACATCATGTCAAAACAGCTAATAAGAAATAAAAATGCAGCAGCAAGGCTTGACTACAGGAAATAGAAGTTGAGGGTCATGTAGTTCTGTGCTGAGATGGGGAATCAAGTGCGTTGTCCAACTGTGACATCTGGCGAGAGAGATAGTGAGAGCATGAGAGACACACTGTAAAAAAAAAGTTGCTGCAATCTTTTCAGTCTCTCTCTCTCTCTCTCTCCCTTCCTCAAGCATAGAGTGAATTGCGAAAGATAGCATAGTGCGTTCCAAGGCAAAATAGTAAATGGAAAACAACCTCCTGATGTTGGTGCCTGAGACACTGTATCTGTGTGTAACAGCTAATAAGAAATAAAAATGCAACAGCAAGGCTTGACTACAGGAAATAGAAGTTGAGGGTGCTATCCACAATTGCACAATCCACAAGTAATAAACTGTCGCTATTCCTTAACCTCTTTATTATTGCAAGAGTAGTCGCTATTACAGTCTAGTCAGTCTTATTGCACTGTCACTATAGTTTTTTTCGCGATCATTCAGTCGCAATTTTTGAGTCGCTATAATTGAGTCGCTATTATCACGGGATACCTGTGCATGCACATTCTTGTTTGTTTCTTCAAGCTAGTTTTGCTGCTGTCTAGCATACTTCAAGTGCAAGCAACATTTTCAGTTTGTTATACTCCATCCATCCAGCGAGAACAAACCTGCCTTTATATATCTAGAATTGTAGAGATGGCCAGCTGGTAGGAGGTAGTGATTAAGGTGGACTTCAATCTACCTGGGGTAGACTGGAAGGTCCTGGCTACCACCTGTACCAGGACTCAGGTGCTGCTGGAGGCATTCCACAATGGGTTCCTGACACAGTGTGTCCTAGAGCCCACTAGGGAGAGGGCCATACTAGACTTGGTTCTATCTAATGTGTACCTGTCCAAGAGGTAGAACCGGGAGCACCACTTCCATGAAGTGACCATCACAGTGTGTGGATCAACCTGGACATGGGCATGGAGAAGATTATAAAAAAACAAGGGTACTAGACTTCAGGAGGGCAGACTGCAGTAGAATGGGGGAGATTTCATGAGGGCAGACTACAGTAGGTTGGGTCTGATTCTGGGAGGGTACCTTTTTGAGATAGGAAGGAAATGGAGGTTGGCTAGAAATGGGCCGCAATCAAGGAGGGGCTGTTGGTATCCACAGACATGTGTGCCAAATTCAACAGCAAAAAATCTAAAGCCAGAAAGTCCAGCTGGTATAACAGTGAGGTAGCCCAGGTGATAAAGAGTAAGAAGTCAGCTTTCAGGAAGTACAGTATGAGCATACCCAAAAGGCTGAGGACAGAGAGGAGTACTGTACCAAGGCAAGAGATGTGGGCAGGGCAATACAACTGGCGAAGGCCAAGAGTGAGCTGCGGTAAGCAAAGGGGGTGACAACTGGGGAAAATGGATGAAAACCAGGGAAAAGGCTTTCTTCCAGTATATCTGGGAGAGGTGGGATATGAAGGATGGGATAATCAGGTTGAGAAATAAGGAGCTGTGGGCCGAGGTAAGTGAAGACAAAGCAGAAGTACTTGACATGTACTTCTATGCAGTTTTCGGTAAGGCGGAAAATGGCCTAGAACCTCTAGAAGGGGGTGGAATGGGATAGGTGTGGTCACAGATGGGGAGCTTGAGGCTGACAGGGACAGAAAAGGCTTGAAGGCCCTGAAGGTGTACAAATGCCTGGGACAGGATGGCATACATTCAACGGTGTTGAAGGAGCTGGCGGATGTGCTAGCAGGTCCCCTGGTGGATCTGTTTTACACCTCATTGGAGTCAGGAAAAGTATCTCTGGACTGGAGAACAGTACATGTAGTGCTGCTACACAAAAGCGAGTGAGTGACGACCCTGGTAACTACCAACAGGTCAGCTGGAACTCAATAGTGGGGAAACTCATGGAAAACAGGCTGAAAAAAAGACTGGTAAGCTTTCTGGAAGAAAATGGGCTCCAGGACAAGAGGCAGCATGGGTTTGTGTCAGGGCATTCCTGTCAGACTAACATGATTGATTTCTTTGACTGCGTAACAAAGAAAATGGAAAGGGGGCAAGTGGCGGACATCCTGTATCTGGGTTTCTGTAAGGCCTCTGACTCTGTTAGTAGTAATAGCAGTAAAATTTTATTTTTTGACAGGCTATAAACTTTAGGTTTGAGGGACCTATTTTAAAAAGCGGTCCTACTTTAACATAAAAACATGGCGGTTTCAGAGTTTTTACAAAATAATTGCATATAATCCTGAAGTACAGTTGATCTGCAGTTAAACCCTTACAAGAAAAGTAAACACACATTAGGACAAATTTAACAACTGTCAATAGTTCACACAGGAGATTAATCAGGAAGCTGGAAGACCTGGGGGCATGGGCAAAATTGTTTGTGTGGTTTCAAACTGGCTGCAGAATGGAAGTCAGATGGTGGTAGTCATGCGGGGAGTTCTTGGAGGTTAGGTAAGGCATTAGTGGGGTCCCACAGGGCTCGGTGCTTTGTCTGGTGTTGTTTAAGATCTTCATCAGTAATGCAGACAGGATTAAAAGTAAGATGTGCCTGTTTCTAGATGGCACAAATCTCTGTGGGAGAGTAGACATGGAGTAGCTGAGACAGGACCTCAGGAAAGACCTGGTCAACCTAGAGAAATGGTCAGGTATTTGGCAGCTGGGATTCAAAACAAAAAACTGTAAGATAATGCACTTGGGGGTGAGAACAAATACTGTCTGGGTGGTGTGCAGATTACTAGGTCAGAAGAGGTTAGAGAAGAAGGACTTGCGAGTGATAATCACAAGTGACATGAAGCACTCAGCACACTGCAGAAAAGCAGCAGCCAAAGCAAATCAGATGCTGAGCTGCATAGCCAGTGGTATAACCAGCAGGAAAGTGGCTGTCATTTGCCACTGTACAGATCCCTAGTTCAGTCACATCTTGAGTACAGTGTGTAGTATGGGTGCCATCCATTGCATAGAGAAGACATCAGTCTGCTGGAAATGGTCCAGAGAAGGGAAACCAAAATGATCCAGTGACAGAAAGCCAGATTATATGAGGAGAAACTCAAAGATCTCAACGTGTACTCCCTGGAAGATAGAAGGGAGAGGGGGACATGATCAAACCTTCAAGTACATTAAAGGCTTCAACAGAGTGAACTCTGAGGGTCTCTTCAACCATAGTGGGAACAGGATCACTAGGGGGCACTGCATGGTCTGGTGCATGGAAGATTCAGAATGGAAAAAAGCAGGCACTTTTTCACTTAGTTTTGGAGAGGGTGGCACAGATCAAAGGAGAAAGTGGCATGTAGGGGAGGGGAGGGTGTGTGGAAAGGAGGGGGGTCATTAGTAGGGAGGGGGTAAATCCCTCAGTAGACACTGAGGGTTCTGCAAACTTGAGCAGACACAACAGTCCACAAGACCTTTTTATGCTGACTCAATCACATGTTTGTATATATGTTTGTATATCTGGGATACAATAGTGCTGCTTCATCAAAATGCATGCTTGACCAAATTTTGTCAAACATGTCTGCAAATTAGATACTGAAGGTTAGATATAAATTTTAATTTTTTAGACAGGAGAAGTAAGCAAGAAGACATGACGGGGCATGCATTGAACAAATATTAGCACATGCCCCGGGGCATAGTATGCCTTCAGCACCTGTAAGTGTAGTAATATCTATTCAATGCACACCCCGGAGTGTCTTATTGGGATTATAAAATGGACAAATCTTTTTTTGTATTTACTGTTACAAAAAAATATATATATATATATAAAAAGGGCTCTTATATTCAGAATTTCTGATAAAATAGTCCTTCTGCCAGGTATAAGATGACATCATTTTATTTGATAATGTGCTTTTCCTATGAACTGTTTGTTTACATTTCTGGCAGCCATGAGCCCCCCCCCACCACAGAGTGTTATTGGGCTGGAAGACAAAGTGGGGCAGCAATTGTGCTTCAACTTAGTGTGCATTCTATTTTTTAGTATGTATCTATTTATTGTTATCATCACAGCTGATAGTAGTATCATAGAGGAAGGAGCGGCCCTTCCCCTACCCTAATGGTGTGACTGCTGTTGCCAACAGTGCGGAAGCGCTTTCTCCATGACACCTTCAGAAAAGGTGCCCATGTGTTTTTTGAAGAGAAAGCTGGAGAGCAAGGTTTCCTGCAGGGAACTCTATCAAGAGAGAAAAAAGTTGACAGAGCATGGCCGATGGACAGAAATTTTTCCAGTAAGAATGAAGAGTAGAGAATAACGTGCTATAGCAAGGCTAACTTTTTTAAATGGTTGTCTGTTTTTTAGTGTAAAGGAGGAAAAAAGTGTACAGCGAGCAGCACCAGAGTTTTGGCATGAGCCACAAGTCCATTATCAACTGCGTTACTGGGGGAAGAAAATGGCAGCATTTTAAAATGGAGTATTCAAATGGCTCATTGGTTTTCTTTTTATTTACAAAGTGGTCCTGCTGTTGATTACTTGTTTTTACCTGTGCATCTAGCAGATTTGATTCACAGGTACAAACCAATCAAAACACAGGATTTACTGTACTCATTTTATAAGAACTGTTAGGTGCAGCATGGTCCTATTTTCAAAGTTGTCCTGTGATTAAGTATGTTACAGTTGCTTTGATATTTACAGATAGGAGGGTATACTCATTAGTATCAACATTGACAGATAGGAGTACAAATGCAATGTATGGACTAAGACAGCAGATGCTGATCCAGGGGAGGTTGTTACTCAGTTAGAGGATCATTCAGGCAGTCAATTTCAATTTTATCACAGTTACTAACTGTAGAAAATTAATTCATGATGTTTCAACATGGGGGAACAATTACACTGGATGGATGGAGTATAACAAACAGAAAATGTTATATACACTGAAAGTATGCTAGAGAGCAGAATAAAAAAAAACAGCTTGAAGAAATGAAGAGTATTTCTGCTATATAACTGATGAAGTTCCACCGTATGGAAACATCAATAAACAATGCTGAGGAGCATTTTACTTCTGCTGCTAGTGACAGAAAAACTCAGCATGTCTGGGGGAAATAGGGAGATATTTAATGTAGTAATGTCCCTTATAGTATGAAGTGTGCCTTTCAGCTGTGCATGTTTGTCATCTACATGACTCACCACCAGGTTTAGTATGTGTGCAAAACAAGGCATATGTCTGAAATCTCCAATATCAACCATTTTCAGCATGTTACTACCACAGTCCATCACAAAGATGCCCACATTCAGAAGATGAGGATATATCCAGGTATCTAGCAGTGATTGTATGTATGACATAATGTGTTCACCATTGTGCTTCCAGTCCATTACTGCCACAATAAGTAAGGTATTTCTGATATTGTTGTGCCTCTGTGAGGCTGTCTGCTTTAATATAACTCCTGCAAGTGGTGGCGGAAGGGCAGGAATGGTGGTGGTGCTTGATTTGTAGATAATTCTATGGGTGGTGAGACATGTAAAGCTTTGCTTTTCAATACTCATATAGAAATCACCTATAAAATGCACATAAATTACCCCATTCACTTCCTTCAGTGGTATCACCATTTCTGTACATACTGCCTCTTTCATAGCAGTCATAACATGCAGAGAAAATGTGAAGTATGATGGAATGTTATATGTAGGCAATAACCCACAACAGGGTGTGGGGTTATAGGCATTTAATCCATGCCTGGGGTGCGTTGTGAGGCATGAGGCTGCAGTCTGAGTGTTCTCACAGCACCCCAGGTGTGGATTAAATGCCTGTAACCCCACACCCTGGAGTGGCTTATTGCACTTGTAACATGGGTGACCTTTGAGATAGGGCAGAATTGCAGAAAAATAGCTAGCCCCCCTGTTTTCATGTCTAAAAGGGAAATTATCCATCCACTTGGCAAAGTAGTCCCTTTCAAAAATGAATTTTGAGGGTTGTTCTGCATCCACAAGTCTCACAATATGACTTTGTAGTTGTTATTTGGTATTTACCACCTTGCATGTGAATGGTACAGAGCTATACACCTGTATAATATCACGGTCTTTCAGGGGAGCTGCTAAGTGTGGATTAAACTGAGAGTTTAATCCACGGCTGCACCGCTATATGCTGAGAGAATCTGCGAATGGAAAATAGGAGGCGGGAACGAAAGTAGCTGCCTATATAAAGTGATTCTGTCAGGGAACATGCTTTGTGCTGCTGTCTAACTCTGCACACAGCAGGACCTGTGTAATTGCTGGTGACCCATATAACAGTTATACTGTGACTGCTGTTGGGGAACACAGGTTTCACTAGCTTGCTGATATGAAGTTTGTCTCCTGTCTGTGACTGCAAAATCAGCTCTATGGTCTGTGACAGCTCTCTCGCTCACTGTACTGGGAGGCACTTGACAGGGACAAGCGGTGATCACTGATGCTAACAGGGCAATAGAGAAAGGCAGTCTACACAGAGACAATGAGAGACAGACCACCGGAATGCAGTGCTGTGCTCATAAGGACCACAGTGATTGCTTGCGCTCCTCTGTCTTGCCGCCTATGTAATCAAGCAGATCAGCTGGACTATCCAGTTCGCTGTTGTCCTTCTGGGTGTCTCACTGTCAGCAACTCACACTATGAAGCACATTCCAAAGGTGAGGAGCGACATTGGGACAACGAGTCAGCCAATCATTCTGTGAAGCACAGTCTGACGGTGAGGAGCGGCATTGGGACAGTGAGTCAGCGACCAGTGCTTCACGGACTACCACCACCACTGTCACACATGGTAGAGTGACACTCACATAGCTATCCCAGTAGCAGACCCCTCTCTTTTTATCCTTCTGTGCATGTCAAAATGAGACTGACTTGATCTCACTCACTTGAGTGAGGTCTGTCATGACTGCTGTTCACTCTTTCTACTCCCTGAACACAAGAACGAGACCCAACACCTACTACCTAGAGTTACTATGCAAAATCATGCATTAAAAGGGAATTTAATGCAAGGCCATGCAGAGGGACACCTCCAAACAAATGACAGCGCATTCTGGTACCCATGGTATAATTGTATTTAACTTCCTGCAAGAGCCTTTTAAAACCTACAGTATGTTTCCCACTATAGAAAATAGCTGAAGATCAATGGTCATACAATAATTGAGAGACTATGTAGCAATTTAGCTGGGGCATGGAATGACTGGCAGTGAACTTTGTTTTGTTACTAATGCACTACCCGTGCTGTTGTGGCAGTCACTGGTCTTGGCTCTGGCTGGTAGTAATTTTACTCCACTGAAGCAGCATCAGTACCTGGATATACATCAGTTGTGTTTATTATTGTTTATTGTTGTTCTAGGAATTATTACCTTTGAGCCAAGGCTCTTTTACAAAGGTTTCACGTCAAATTAAGTACAAACAAAAAGGTTACATGGTGACTGGATCAATTGAATAAACCAATTTGTCCCACTTCCTACAACCAGTTCTCTCTGTTGACACAGTCTTACTTTAGTCTGAGTGGGGATTGGGCTTCACTATTAGAAGGATACTATGTTCATGTCATAAAAGATCACCCAGAACACTTGTTCCCAAAGACTGAGTAGTCTTACCTTGGCTTATCTTTACACCACACTAATTGCAATATGCTTTTTGTGGATTTGCTGTGTCATCCAGAAAATATTCTCACACTGCAGAGGCTGTTTTTTGGCTTTTTCCTGACCCCTGAGCTGCTTCTTCCTCTCATGCTTCCCTCTCCTGATCATTGTCCTTGTCTCATGCTTCTTTCCCTACCCCTTCTTCTCCTCACTTGCTTCCACCAGTCACTTCCACTCCTCCTTTTGTGCTTCCCAATTCTCTACCTTCACTGCCACTGCTTCTGTCTCCTGTCCCTTTGACAGCTTCACTTCCATATCCTATCCTTCACAGGCACTTTCACTTAAATCTGCTTTGGTGCTACTCACTGCATTTTGTAGAACTGTGATTTTGGTATAGCACACTCTCTTCTCATCAACTGTGCTTTTTAGGTGGCAACAAGCATATCTTGCAGCACCTCTTATAGTTATGCATTCTCTTTTCTACATTTACTCCAGATTAGAGTTGCAAGGCCGTCCCACCAGCACAGTGGTAGGGCTACTGCATGCAACACCAGTGACACAGGTTAGAGAGTAAACTCGGGCTGCTGGAGGGCCAGCTGGGGGGAGAAGGATTGAGCACCCACAGGCTGCTTTTCTTCTCTGGGGAGAGTGGGGTACCTGTCCTACTGCTCTACCTCCACCAGGGTGACCACGGGTGGAGGTGCAGTGGGATGGCATGAAGAAGGAGGGAGGAAATCGACTGGGAGCTGGGATGACAGCACATGATAACGTGCTCTGCCCCTTGGCTGTCCAAGCACCTTGGCATCCTAGGGTGGCACCAGAAAAGGAAAAAAACTCGGAACAGGGTGCCTGGAGAAGGGACCTGACTGCCCAAGAAAAATCCACAACCAGGCTCCAGGAGGGGCTTAGGCAGTATACCCGACACACACTCATGGACTGGAGGGAACTAGTGGAGGTCCCTTTCCTCCTTGCCTGGGGGGCAAACTGAGGCTGGGTGGGGGCAGTGCTGTCAAAGCCCAGATGGGAGATACTTGGGGAGGACCAACAGAAGCGCCACAGCATAGGAATCCCTGAGGATAGGGTCCAATGCGGTGAGTAAGGGGCATAAACAAAGAATATAAAAAGAAGATTAGAGTTACATTCACTCTGACAGATTAAGTTGTCAATGTCATTGCAATGTCAGTGACAGGGCTAGCTTTGAGTAGCTTTGCATACCGTGTAATGTTTAGTTCTACAGTATGTTACAGACAGTCAACTGAAATAGTTCTATCTATGGCTTGTGTGTTTGAATGCAACTTTAATAGGAAGCCTTCCAACTGTAGCTGTAAATGTGTGTGGAAATTACAGGGTGGATCCTTGAGGTTCCCACCTTCAGGCATTTTCGGAATTGGATAATGGGGGTCTATCCGTCAGATCTTAAAGGTAAGGAAAATAAATATTTAATATTCTAGTGGCTGCAACCACTAAAGTTATCATGCAATCGTGGTTAACCCTCACCCCTCCAACTGTTGATCTCTGGCTACAGGACTGTGACAAAATTCAGGAAATGGAAAGGGTGATAGCCCGAGTTAGGCTTCAACAAGAGAAATTCAGATCTAGATGGCTCCCTTTCCTTCATTTTCAGGCTGACAGGGAAGGTATGAATATTCTCAAAATTCTAGCCTGCTTGACTACTTAGTGTGCCAACCTAACTGGAAGTAGGATACACAAAGTGAAAGGATCAATTTAATGACCTCTTTAAAGGTTAACTACCAACTCGCCTTTCTTTTTTTTTTTTTTATAACGTTTTGGGCCGGATTTTCAAAGGCCTCTGATTGATGCAAGGGCTTGCGTCAAACAGGTCTGATGCAAGGGCACCTTGCACCAAGGGCTGTGCCAAGAGGGAATTTGAAAGGCAGCCTGCATCACCCAGAAGGCTGCCTGCACCAAAGTGTGCTAGCGCCATCCTTGCGCCATGTAAGTGGCTATGGCATGGCACTGGGAGCTTGTGGCATATCCAGACTGCCGCAGCCCTCGGATCAGGATTTTGAAAGCTCCCCAAAACCAAGTGCCAAGTACCCTTAGACCAGCGAGGGGCTGGTCTAAGGGGACTTAGACAGCTCCTGGGGGGTCTTTCTGTAAGTGCCACCATGTCGCCAGCCCCAATCCGTCCCTGGTGGGTGATCCCTGGTGGTCCAGTGGTCCACCCCTCACCCGCGTTATGGTCCCCGACACCCGCATATGTGCATCCTGCCAACCCCACCATTGTAGCCATTTCAGCACTCCCACACCCCTCCCATACCCCGATCAGGCAACCAGCACTGCCCTACACATGCCGCCACAGCCGGCCACAGAATGAGCTTTCAGTGGGTGTACTGTATACAGTATACAGTATGCGCATGGACTGCCCATTCAGCGGCCAGCAGGGTGGTGTGTGAATGGCAGTGCTGGTCACCAGATCGGGATATGGGAGAGGGGGGTAGGAGTGCTGAGATGGGTACCACTAGAGGGGCACTAGCCCACCAGGGTACTGGATAGTGATGCGGCACCGATGCCGGTGGTGCAGTGGTGTTGGGGGGCAGTGCCCAGCTGCCAGCCCCTGTCCGTGGGTGCTGCAGATTCCCCGCAGCCATTGTGGCATTCTGGGTGGTTGGACCATTCGTCCAGTGCAGCACCCTCTTTGCTGCAGGCCACTGGACTTAGGCACCGGGACCCTGTAATTTAGAAATTCAAGTGCAGGGTCCTGGGTGCACCGCATCGGTGCAAGCTGCCATTGTTGCAGCTTGTGTCGGGCCTTTGAAAATCCAGCCCTGTGTGTTTTAGCGACACCCCCTCTTTTTCTCTCTGCCTCTCTCTATCTATCTCTCTTCTTCTTTTTGTACTAATGTGGTTTCTGAATTGCAGATTAGAATAGACATGACATATTTATGTTTTGGGTGATGTTTAATGTTCTTATAATGTTACTGTTGTTTTTTATGTGTTCTGCATATACAATATTTGAATATGGAATAAAAATTTTAATTACAAAAAAATAATATCCAGCTGTTTATTTCTCATTAATAAACAGGTTATCAGTTACTTAACCTGCCCAAGTCAAATCTAGTTTGGAAGAAAATATGACTAGCTAACTCTCAAAAAAGGCTCAATGATTATCAAAAATGATATATTCAAAGACAAACTCCTACATTTGGAGATGAGGACACAGTGTTTCCTTTACAGGATCTTAACATTATTGTGCATGATTAATGAATCCTGAACAAACTTGTTTCAGATTTTGATGATATCAATACATTTAAAAATTATAGTAGGGTCTGTCTCTAAAAAAGTGAAAACATAATTTAACTCTCCTGATTGGACACCAAGTTGTCTTGCCCAAAGGTTGACAAAGCATTTGTGTGTTGTTATGCATGTGGCTTCTACTTTGTTGGGAGAGTGGTCACTTTGCTTTCTTTTGTTGATAAATGGTTGAAAACTGAATATTTGGTGAGAGTACTCTGTGTGGTAATTCCTTTTTAAAGCTAGAATTATTGTGTTATATGGGCACAATTGGAAATCAGTGGTGTGGGAGATTTTGCTATATGTAGGGGAAGGGAGCTGTATCATAATTTTAAACACAGTTCATATGAATTCAACACAAAAAGAGAAGTTAGGGAACAGGAACTCATACTTCATTGCATGAGAAGAAAGGATTGCGTTCTTTCGGATTTGTGCCCATTTTACACTCTGCTATTATGAATAACTAAACAGACTGTGTCATTTTATCTGTACAAAATAGTTCTTTATATTACATATTCTTTTTATAGTTGAGACATAAAACTGTAGTATATGCCTTTCTTGACTTTATACACAGAGGTCTAATAAAACTACATCCTTGAAAAGTCTGTATTACAGAATGTTGCTTACAATATATTTGCTAACAATAGCACAGCTGAGATGGGACATCCTGTTTGGCCTTACCCGGGTTACCAAAAGACTAATAAAAATAATAATAATAATAATAATTGGGGTCCTAATATTGTGCATTTCTGCAGATGTTTGAAATGAAGAACTGTAAGACTAGGTGACTTGTTCAAGGTGATTCAATGAGTATTTGGCACTGGTGGGGCTTGATCCCTTTATCTCCTTGATCCCAAGATTGTGGTCTAACTAATGTACTAGACTACACTGCCTTTTAAGTTATATACATTTAAATGACTTGCTGTATATATGATTACAACCTATGGGGTCAGTTCACTGTATAGATAACGTGCATGCTAAAACTGCGCATCAGAGGCAGCATGGGCAGGAATAACGACAGGGTGCAAAACTGCTAAAGGATCTTTTCGCAGTTGTGTACCCTGTCTTTTTTCCCTTGCAGTGGATAAGTCCTCTGCTTTGAGGAGGGACTGCCAAGCAGCTGCCATGGCTCAATGGGATGAGCCCGGGCAGCAGTGGAGGCGGTGCATCTGCGGACCGTGAATCCCGGTCCTAGATGCACATAATTTTTCTTTGATTTGTACTTTGTGCAAATGAAGTGTCTGAACCCCCTTTCCCAGAGTTGATTATTTTAGTTGAGGGGGTTCTGGGGCCACTGGCAATATATCGTGCTGTATTGGCAGTGCGATATATTGCTTCAGCATAATGTCTTGCGACATTATGACCCCATGCCTGACTACAAGATGCAGCCAATATAGTCCTGCTTCTAACCTACAGTAGTCTATGTAAGCAATAAGACATGACAAGGTGTGGTTTATGAGCTGATAAGAGCACACCCCATGTGCATAATGAGGCATGAGGCACTTGCCTTTAACACCTGGGAAGTGCTCTTATCAGCCTGTAAGCCACAACTCAGAGTGTCTTATTCCACTTATAAAATGGGTACAGAATTTCTAAAAACAGTTTAATAAAGTGCAGATTTCAAAGTTTCTTTCATTTCGTTTTTTTTTTTGTCTGCTTGGGAGAAAATAGTCCCTTTTAATGCAGAACTGTATTAGGTTTGTGATGTAGTGAGTGTCTGACTGTATCTCCCCCACCAAAGCAGCATGGAGACACATAATCTTTTTTTTTTTAGGTTTGTTTTACTAATGGTTCCTTTTACACTGTAATGGATTTAACTTGCTGTTAGCAGCCTGGTTGACTCAAAGTGGCCTGTCCTTACCGGAGGTTAATGATTGTCTGTCCTGTGCCCCCAGCCAAACAGCAGAGTGTATAATTAATGCTGCTTTTAACATTTTAGTACATTATATTTGCAGCTAGCAACCTGCTTTGTGTCAGACTAAGCGTATCCTTTAACAGCCCACGTACAGAGCATTTTTGGGCTTTGCAGTTTTCAAACTGTACTCTGCTCTGTGCTGTCTTCTTTTCGAGTTCTGTGCTGCTGCCCTTGTTGCTTCTTACTTGGTTTGTCCTCTCATAGACATGGAGGGGTGACTGGAGACCCAGGACTGCAGATGCAGTTTACTGCCTGGGATTCCAGCTGAGGACTGAATACTGGACATTGAGGGTGAGGAATGGAGGCTCTGCTGGTTTGTTTGCTTGGTGTTAGAATATGTGAGAAAGCTGTGGAAGTAACATGTAGCTGTAGAACTGACAGCGGAGAAGTTGACAGTGGAGAAAAATTAGAATAAAATGAAGAACATCAGCTGTCGTGCAGCGAGGGGAGCTTGTTGAGAAAGAGTGGCAGTGCTCTCCTGCTCTAGCTGTTCCTTGACACGCTTGGTGTGGAGCTGGTGTGGGAGAGTCATTGAAGGGCATTGATTTCACTGTGTGACATGTTTTGGTTGTCACAAGTAGTACCATTTGTCAGTATATGTCCGGATAAGGACACAGCAAATGGTTCCTCTGCCAATCAAAACACAGGAAATGTTCTACGCATTTCATAAATGGAATTGATATACAATTATATGTTTCAGTACAACTAACATTTATTTGATATTCAGAACAGCAAGTAATGATAAAATCAAAAAGATGTACTCATTTGTTCCTCATATAGAACAATGTGTTAATGATTGCCTAGACCATATCATGATAGCTTATGGATATTAACAAAAGTTGTCAATATAATCCAATGTGATGTATAAGGCAACATACTAATACACTTTAGCATTCTAAGCTATAAAGTGTTACAAAATTTCATTTTGTAAAACTTTAAACTTGTGTTAGTATTTGACAGAGTAATTCCAGTTGCATCATGGAGGAAGGTGACATGGAATACATTGAAATACAGTAGGTCAATCCACTGTCTATTGTTGCATTAATTTAAATACAGTTTAAAATACAGTATGGCTAGTACAAGCAGTGAAAATACTATAGCAAGGTACAAAGCAAAACAGCAGATGTACACTGCAGTATAAAAAAAACAAACATTTCAGACCTGCAAGGGGTTGACCACCCAAGAGAGAATACAAGGCAAGCAATGGGATGCAGGGGCTGGGCAAGATTGGGGAGAGAAGAAAAAGAAACAAAGAGGGGTAGAGTGGAATAGAACAGAAAGGAGGGATTGCGTGCAAGAGCAGATATCAGTCAGTTGGTCAGTCAGTCAGTCAATAAATTTATTTGAATCATCAATAATGCTCATTTACAATTGTGCCATCAAAAGGGGAAACATATTCTGCTGATACTCATTTGCAATGATGTCCTTATCCGAGGGAGTACACAATCAGTACATGGTATGCACATGTCGAAGCACAATATATTGACATGTTTACTCCAACCATTGAAAATAGTATTGCAAACCAGAGAAATGCTAAAGATTAAGATGTGTCTCATACATGATTCACCCAGGTTGATGTACAATGTATAAACAACAGATTTAGTAGTTGCCGTATTGGTCCTTGCAAAGAATAGATCCAGAAGCAAATGATTTGATACCTTTTAATGGACCAACATAGATGTAACAAGAACAAAGTGCTCTAGCTTTCGGACCAACCAGTCCTTCTTCAGAAGCTCATGGCAGTTGTTTGGAAAATACAAATCAATCATTGTATTTTCCAAACAACTGCCATGAGCTTCTGAAGAAGGACTGGTTGGTCCGAAAGCTAGAGCACTTTGTTCTTGTTACATCTATGTTGGTCCATTAAAAGGTATCAAATCATTTGCTTCTGGATCTAATGTATAAACAATTCATTCCAACAATTTAAAGTAATAGCACAGACCAGAGGAATACTAAAGTTTAAAGTATATGCCTCACTCACATAGATAATGAATGTGCAGATACAATCTGGTGTCTGTTAAGAGTGCACATAATGTAAATAGATTATCTACTGTCTCCAAAGAAAGGATAAACTACATTGGAAAGGAGTTTGACCAAGGCCTTGGGACAGTGGGTACGTGTTTCAAAACACAGATCCTGTGAAGGCCAAATTCTGCTTTCCTACTTTACATGCTTCCTAACAGCTGGACAATCAGATTTAATGCTGAGGAGCAGAAAACCTGCTGCTCCTGACCTTGAGTACTGTAGCACTGAGATGTAATGGAAAACCTGTATAGGTCCCTAACCTAAGATGGCCACCGAAATCTCGCAGGATTACTGGCGAGAACTGTACAGGGAACTGCACTGCTTAAGAGAGTCCTGAGCTCTCATTGGAGCTGCTGTGCATCATGGGGCTTGTGTGCCCCAGCAGTCGAGAGAGCAGTGCTTGTGGCCATATGATGTCTTGGGGGGATGATTATACAACCCCTGAGACAAAGGAATTGCAAGGAAGCAGTGAGGCGCAAACTAGCTTGCACTGGAGAATGGAGGACCTTAGGGAATCACCCAGCCTGCCTAGGAGGGGAAATCTATTATTACTGCTGCACCTCAGGTAAGAAGATGTGGGCTGATGTTTTGGAGTTCACTTGCCTGGGCTGGGGCTCTGAATGCTCCTGCTCTGTTCAGTATAGCAGAGCGTGATTTTGCATTTGAGCCCAGCATTTGTGGGCTAGTTGTTTTCCTGGAGGCTGCTGCTGGAGGAGCCTCATGGGGGAAATTGTAAACCAGGCTTTGGTTCTGGATTGATCAGTTGTAACCCTTGAGAGTTGTGTGTTTCTGTCTTGTGCAGGGATCACTATTGGAGAAGATCCCTGCCCAGAGTTGAATCATTGGGTTGGGTGCCAGCTACTGGGGAGGGGTTGTTGTCCCACATTTGGGTGGGGCACTGTCCTGTATAGGCAGACGTCGCTACGGGAGGGACCCAAGCCCTGTGTGGAACGGCAGCAATGTGCATCAGTTGGGTGTGGACCCGCTACAGGAGGGGATCCTGATCCCCAGACAATGTTTGTTTGTTTTCTGCTTTCTGTCTGATGCCTATTGAGCCTTAGAGCTACAGGTAACCGGTGTTAGAATAGACTCTTGAAAAATAGTACTGCGTGCAGTTAGTAATATGCTGTCTAGCTATTCTCCCAGGCTGCTTATGTTAATATAGTAGAATTAAATAATTTTTTACAGTACCTGTACAGATGTTTGAGTTGAGTAAGACTGTTGGAAACATAGAAACATAGAAATATAGAATTTGACAGCAGATAAGGACCGCTTGGCCCACCCAGTCTGCCCATTTCCCTACCTAATGGATAAGCTGCAGATCCTAGTTAACCAGCAGCCTACTTCTTCCTACCCCCACCCCTAGAATTGCCTTATGACTGTCCCATGCATGCTTGAATTCCACCACTGTTTTTGACTCCACAACCTCCTCGAGAAGGCCATTCCATGCATCCACAACCCTCTCTGTGAAAAAATACTTCCTTAAATTACCTCTGAGCCGCCCCTCTATCTTCAAATTGTGCCCCCTTGTTCTTGCAGACCTCTTTTTTTGAAAGATGTTACCCTCTTGGACTTTGTTGATTCCCTTGAGGTACTTGAAAGTTTCTATAATGTGCCCTCTCTCCCTCATTTCCTCGAGGCTATACATATTAAGCTCCTTAAGTCTCTCTTCACATGTCTTCCGGTGCAGACCCTGCACCATTTTAGTTGCCCTCCTCTGGACAGCCTCCATCCTGTCTATGTCTTTGCGGAGATTGGGTCTCCAGAACTGCATGCAGTACTCCAGATGGGGTCTCACCAGCTGTCTGTACAGAGGGATAATAACTTCCTTTTTTCTACTAGTGATGCCTCTCGCTATGCATCCCAGTATCCCCCCAGCCCTCCTTGCTGCCCTCTCACATTGCTTGCCCACCTTTAGGTCATCTGATATGACTACCCCCAGGTCCCTTTCCATTTTTGTTCTTGTTAGTATCTCACCCCACATTGTGTACTCTTCCCCAGGGTTTTTGTTTCCCAGGTGCATTACCTTGCACTTCTTAGCATTGAATCTAAGCTGCCATACATTTGACCATTCCTCTAACCTTGCCAAGTCCCTTCTCATCCTTTCCACCCCACCTTGTGCATCAACTCTGTTGCAGATCTTTGTCATCTGCAAAGAGACATACTTTTCCTTCCAGTCCCTCTGCAATGTCGCTTATAAAGACATTGAAGAGGACCGGTCCTAATACTGAACCCTGCGGTACCCCACTAGTAACCCCCTTTCTTCAGAGTGGACTCCATTTACTATTACTCTCTGTGTCCTATTCTCCAGCCAATTCTTTACCCAGGCTGGCTAACTTGTATATTAATCTTTTGTGTGGGACTGTGTCAAATGCCTTGCTAAAGTCTAGGTAGGCCATGTCCACAGCCCCTCCCTGATCTACTACTTTGGTCACCCAGTCAAAGAAATCTATCAGATTTGTCTGGCATGACCTTCCTGCTGTGAATCCATGCTGCCTTGGGTCCCGTGCCCCTCTGGCCTCTAGATACTCGACAATTCTTTCCTTCAGAAGTGATTCCATCATTTTCCCTACCACTGAGGTTAAACTAACAGGTCTGTAGTTTCCTGCTTCTGCCTTGCTCCCACTTTTGTGAAGGGGAATCACATCTGCCCTCCTCCAGTCCTCGGGTACCACCCCATCCTCCCATGATTTGTTAAAGAGGGTAGTCAGTGGTGTCACTGGTTCTACCCTTAGTTCTTTTAGAATTCTGGGATGAATCCCATCAGGCCCCATTGCTTTGTCCACCTTCAGTTTTAAGAGTTCTTTCAGAACCCTTTCTTCTGTAAATGGGCTGGTATCAACTTCTGTATCCAGAGTGTTTCTACTGTTTGTTTTGGTACCATTCCTCTTCCTTTGTAAATACTGAGCAAAAATATTTGTTTAGTATCTCTGCCTTTTCACAGTCTCCTCTGCAAACCCTCCTCCCTTTTTAAGCCTCACTATCCCTCCTTGGTCTTCCTTCGCTCCTGATGTACCTATAAAGGTTTTATCCCCTTCTTAACTGAGTTGGCTATCTTTTCTCGGTTTGGGCCTTTGCTGTTCTGACTGCCTTCCCAGCTTCCTTTTGTTTTAACTGATACAGTTCTCTGTCCTGCTCCTTCTGTGATTCCTTGTACTTCCTGAATGCTTTCTTTTTCTCTTGAACCTTCACTGCCACTTCCTTTGAGAACCATAGTGGTTTCTTACATCTTTTCGCTTTGTTTATTTGCTTCACACAAAGGCTTGTTACCTCTGTGATGGCAGTTTTTATTATTCCCCATTGTTCTTCCACCCCTCCTTCCTGCCCATTTGCTAGTGCATTCCTTAGGCACTCACTCATTTTGGCAAAGTCAGCTCTCCTAAAGTCCAGTACTTTTGCCTTTGTATTGCTTGACTCTATTGCTGTGTTTATTGTGAACCATACTGTTCGATGGTTGCTAGTTCCCAGATGGCTACCACTTCTACATCTGTGATCCTCTCTTCATCTCCGTTTGAGAGAACCAGGTCTAAGATTGCTCCCTCTCGAGTGGGCTCCAATATTAGTTGTCTAAGGCATGCCCCCTGTAGGGCATCTAGAATAACCCCATTCTTCGAAGTGGCTGCTGCAACTGCACTCCAGTTAACATCTGGCATATTCAGATCACCCATCAGCAATATCTCCCCTTTTTCTGCCATTCTAAGTAAACTTTCTATCATTTTCTTGTCCATTTCCTCCCCCTGAGAAGGGGGTCTGTATACAACCCCTGTGCGGATTGTGGTGCCATTGCCGGTCTTCAAATTTACCCACAGTGCTTCTTCTCCTCCCTGTTTTCCCTTTTGTTCTGTTGCTTTGATTCCTTCCCTTATGTAAAGAGCTACTCCTCCTCCTCTTTTACCCTCCCTGTCCCTCCTGTAGATAGTATATCCTGGTATGTTTATGTCCCAGTCCTGGTTTTGTGTGTACCATGTTTCTGTGACTGCCACGATATCCAGATGTTCCTCCTCCATCAAGGCCACTAATTCAGGAAGCTTGTTACTCAGACTACGGGCATTGGTACTCATTGCTCTCCATTTTTTTGATGGCTTTACCTTCTGTTGCAGCATCCCCCACTGACCTTTCTACCTTGGTCTTTTTCTCATTTAATACCCTGTTTTGTAGGGAGAGGCTGGGATTTTCCTGCTGCTTATCAGTTCCTCCCCCCTTGACTAGTTTAAAAGCTTGCCAATGAAGCATTTAAACCGATTGCTCAAAAGACTTGTTCCCTTCCTGGACAGATGCAGACCATCCTGCCAGTATAGGCTGGTGTCCCTCCAGGTGGAACCCCAGTCCCCAATGAAGCCAAACCCCCTGTGCTCCACACCATTTTTTCAACCATTCATTAAACTGCATGGTGCAAAGTGCCCTTGCCTCACTCATGCCATTGACAGGCAGCACCTCTGAGAAGGATACTGTGTGTGCTACTTGTCTTAGGCTCCTCCACAATTCTACAAAGTCCTTCTGCACTGCTCTAATCTCATGATGAGCCAAGTCATTTGTCCCTAGGTAGACAATGACATCCAGCTCAGACTTCTGTGCAGCTGTTCTCGTGATCCTGAGGATGTGCTTCCTGTCCCTCCAAGCCATGGCACCAGGCAGGCACCTTACTTCAGTTTCCCCTGCTCCCCCCAGTTCTATCCCCCTAATAATTGAGTCCCCCACCAGGAACTGCTTCCTTTCCTTGTGGTGTCCTCTGCCTCCTTCCTGTGAGCCTCCCTTGTGACAGTTGTCCTCAGCCTCCTTAGTCTCCTCTGCAGGTGCATCCATAGGGGAGCTATGCTCCCCCAGAATGGTGTATGGATTGTGGAGTGGAACAGCTGACTGGGTGTGCCTCTGTTCCACCATCCTCACCCTCCCTGGGCCCACTGTGGTACAACTGCTGTGCTTTCTTCGCAACCTCTGAGGTAGTGGTGGTTGCTGTGGTGCTCCCTGGATGGGGGAGGTTCCCTTCCTACCGTCCAGTGTGGCCTGGGGGAAGGTTCCCTTACTACTGTCCAGTGTGGCCTGAAGATGGGCAACTTCCTCCCTCAGGGCAGAGAGCTGTCTGCAAATAGGGCAGCATCTCAGCCTCCAGAAAGACTCCCGGAAGACTGCTGCCCCACATCCATTACATTGCACTACTCCCCCATGTTTATCTCCTTTTTTTTTTTGTTGGTGTGTGTGTTTGTGTGTGATTGGTTTGTTATATAGAAATATATATATTATACAATGTGAGAACATGACCAACCTATCTTGATGCATGAAGTGAACTGGAGATAATCTGATGAGGGCAGAGGGATGTCCTCGCCCACTTTTGATTTGATTGGATCGTGCATCAACCTATAGGATGGATGAGGAATACCCAATGGTGTTGACTGCGAGTACTATAAAAGGCACAAAATATAATTAGATATTTTGCAATATTTTTGGAGGAAATATCCCTGGTGGTACTACAATGGTACTGCAGTCAGTCAGAAATTCCTCTAGCAATATCACAGAAGTTTCAAGAAACCACATGGCAGACTTTTGGCCTTGATGAAACTTTTATTAAATGGGTCCAAATGGTTTATTTAGCTCCATAAGCTTTGGTAATCATGAATGGATGTATTTCATCCAAGTTCACCCTGGAAAGATGCATGCAGCAGGGGTGCCCCCTATCCCCCGGCACTATTTGTACTGGCAATTGAGCCTTTTACCAAAGGCTCTGTGAATCCCCCATATACAAGGGATCACCCTGGGAATTGATGAGTACAAACAATGCTTTTTGTAGATGATATCCTGATCACCCTTCAGAACCCTAACAAATTAATACCTGCTTTAATTAGTTTGTTAGAGCAGTTTGCAGAGCTATCTGGCTTGGGCAATAACTGGGGCAAAACTGAGGTAGTGGCTTTAAACTCAAAATATAATCTTCTAACCCTTCGGAGAACTGGGCTTTCATGGGTGACCCATCCAGTGCAATACCTTAGCATCCTTATTTCCCCACAGTGAAAGGAATGGGTTTCTCTGAATTTTTCCCCTTGAGGGATGACTTTGACCGATGGAAGCATCTCCTCCTCTTATTACTGGGGAAAATCCAGTCTTTGCAAATGATGGTGCTCCCCAAGATTCTATACTTACTCCATTACTTACCATTATATATCTCTGAGTCTTTTTGGAAGTCTCTGGACAAATTGGTGAGGAGTTTATTTCATGGGAGGGAGGTACACCCAGAATAACATTGCTGAGTATGATTGCCCCTTGGTCCAAAGCGGGATTCCAAACCCCTTGGTTTAAGGCTACTACCTAGCTATGGGCCTCCGACAGAAATGGATATGGATTTATGCTGACAGGTGTCAGGAGATGCCCAGATGAATTGCCATTGAAGAGTATTTAGCACAAGGAACGGTGCCTGAAATGATTTCATTGGATCCATCCAAAGTCAACCGCAGTTACCCGGTTCATGAGTACATCATTAATATCTGGAAGGAGCTAGGAAAAATAATTCCCTCCCCATGGCAGATCCCTTTACATCACTGGCCATTATGGAACAACCCCAAAATATCAGTGGGGGGGGGGCAAACCCATATATTGGTGTGATTGGGCTTCAGGGGATAGCTCCCATGTCATGATCTGTTTCACTCATATTCGTGTCTTTTTAAAGCTTTTGCAACATTCAAGTCTCAAGCCCCATTGCCACAATCCCACATGTGGAGATACTTACAGATCCACCATTTAATCTTTTCTTATACTTGCTCATAACTTCAGTTACTGGCAAGAGGTAGCAGGGATGACATTCTAAGTTTTGCTGGTGGGGGAAGATCTCTTCAGAAGCCTCCAAAAATATGGCAGATTTATAAGGCATCCTGCAAGAATATACCCCCACAATAGATAAACTGAAGGTAAGATGGGAAACACAGCTTGGCTACCAAATGGATGAGGAAGACTGGGGTTGTTGTTGTCCAATGCCTACAGGCCCTGTGGGGATATGGAGGGAGACTTATGCAACTAAAAACATTGCATCTGCGGTATAGAACTGCCAACCAATTGAAACAAGCATTTGTCAATGCCAAATGTTGATTGCATTGGTCCGTTGAGCTTGCTCAGTGGCCCTCTGTCAGTCGCTCATTGTGTTTCTCCCGGTGCTGCAGGCTGCTGTGTAGTACTGGGCTCCTGCCTGCATTGGCACCCTTTTCTGTCCACAAAGAAATCTACAGCTGTCCTGACAGAGCTCCGTTGAAGTGGATCACTGCCCCTCTCTGACTTGCTCATTCTGTTTCTCCTGGCGCTGCAGGATGGCCTTTTGTACTGGTCTCCTGCCTTTGTTGGTGGCTTTATCTGCCCACAAAGAAATCTGCAGTAGTCCCAACACAGGTCCATTGAGCTTGCTCACTCCCCCCTCTGTCACTTGCTTGTTCCAGTTCTGCCAGCACTGCAGGCTGGCCTTTTGTACTGGGCTCCTGCCTGCGTTGCCGCCATTTTCTGCCCACAAAGAAATCTGCAGCAGTCATGATAGAGCTCCGTTGAGCTCACTCACTCACACCCCCTCTTTTTTACTTGCTCGTTCTGTTTCTCCAGACCCTGCAGGCTGCCCTTTTGTACTGAGCCCCTTAGTGCATTGCTGCCTTTTTCTGCCTACAAAGAAATCCACAGCAGTTATGATAGAGCTCTGTTGAGGTCGTTCACACCCCCCTGTCTCACTCGCTCATTCTGTTTCTCCTGATGCTGCAGGCTGCCCTTTTGTACTGGGCTCCTGCCTCTGTTAGCACCTTTTTCTGCTCACAAACACATCTGCAGCAGTCCCAACAGAGCTCCATTGAGCTCGCTCATTCCCTGCTCTCACTCGCTCGTCCAAATTCTGCCACTGCTCCAGGCTGGCCTTTTGTACTGGGCTCCTGCCTGTGTTGTGCCTTCTTCTGCCCACAAAGAAATCTGCAGCAGTCACAAAACAGCTCCATTGAACTCGCTCACTCCCCCTCTGTCACTTGCTTGTTCTGTTTCTCCTGCTGCTGCAGGCTGCCCTTTTGTACTGGGCCCCTGCATGCATTGCTGCCTTTTTCTGCCCACAAAGAAATCTGCAGCAGTCCTAACACAGCTCTGTTGAGCTCGCTCACTCCCCCTCTCTCACTCGCTCATTCCGTTTCTGCCGGTGCTGCAGGCTGTCCTTTTGTGCTGGTCTTCTGCCTACATTGCCACCTTTTCCTGCCCACAAACAAATCCACAGCAGTCACGATAGAACTCCGTTGAGCTCGCCCACTCCGCCTCTCTCACTCACTCATTGTGTTTCTCCCGGCGCTGTAGGCTGCGCTTTTGTACTGGGCTCCTGCCTACGTTGGCACCTTTTTCTGCCCACAAATAAATCTACCACTGTCCCAAGAGAGCTCCTTTGAGGTCACTCACTCCCCCATCTTACACGCTCATTCTGTTTCTCTTGGTGCTGCAGGCTGCCCTTTTATACTGGGCTCCTGCCTCTGTTGGCACCTTTTTCTGCCCACAAAGAAATCTGCAGCAGTCCTGACAGAACTCCGTTGACCTCACTCATTCCCCCTCTCTCACTCGCTCATTCCATTTCTGCCAGCACTGCAGTCTTCCCTTTTGTACAGGGCTCCTACATGCATTGCTGCCCTTTTCTGCCCATGAAGAAATCTGCAGCAGTCACTCTAGAGCTCCGTTGAGCTCCCTCACTCCCCCCCTCAGTCGCTCGTTCTGTTTCTTCCGCCGCTGCAGGCTGCCCTTTTGTACTGGGTCCCTGCATGCATTGCTGCCTTTTTCTGCCCACAAAGAAATCCACAACAGTCCCAACAGAGCTCCGTTGAGCTCACTCACTCCCCCCTGCCTCACACGCTCGTTCTGTGTCTCCAGGCACTGCAGGTTGCCCTTTTGTACTGGGCTCCTGCCTGCGTTGGCACCTTTTCCTGCCCACAAAGAAATCCACAGCAGTCCCAACAGAGCTCAGTTGAGCTCTGTCACTCCCCAACCCTCACTCGCTCGATCCCAATCTGTCCCAAACACTGATTTCCGACAGCGATTGCGGTATTCCATGCCAGAAGTGTGAAAACACATTTCGGCCAGGATGTCAAAAATGACAGCTGCAATTTTCATAAGGAGGTGGGAAAAATGGAAATGTTGAAAATTTGGAGTGAAAATATTGCAAAGTTGCGAAGGTACGAGCGTGCGTGGAAACTGAACAATGCATGCTCGTAGCACACATTTTATGGACTTTCATCACCAAATTTTCAACATAGGCATTTTAGAACCTCTGTTCATGAACAGTGTCACTGTCATTTTCGTAATCTGTCCTGAACACTGATTTCCCACAGCGACCGT
Source organism: Neoceratodus forsteri (assembly GCA_016271365.2). Classification (NCBI taxonomy): domain Eukaryota; kingdom Metazoa; phylum Chordata; order Ceratodontiformes; family Ceratodontidae; genus Neoceratodus; species Neoceratodus forsteri. The sequence continues at coordinate 815,064,446 of CM057454.1, forward strand.
GCTATTCTGCGCTGGAAGTGCGAAAACACATTTTGGCCAGGATGTGAAAAATGACAGCTCTACTGTTCACAAGGAGGTATGGAAAAATGCAAATGTTGAAAATCTGGCATGATAATATTGCAAATTCGTGAAGTTACGAGTGTGCGTAGCAACTGCAGAATGAACGCTTGTAAAACAGCCATTGTTTGGATTTTTTCCACCAAATTTGCAATATATAGTTTTTGACAGCCCACCTCATGAACACCGGCACTGTTGTTTCATTACTCGGGCCCAAAAGGTAATTCCACGCAGTGACCATGAAATCACCTTCCGGGGCCAATTAACACTATGACAGTGGCAGAATTCATGAGGAGGGGTTCCAAAAACCCCATGTTAAAAATTTGGTGCCAAAATTCCAAAAAAATGACTGAGATATGCATCAAAGTTAAAAAAAAAAACCCTATTTATTCTATTATACAGCTTACTGGCATATCCTTAGTTTGCGGTCAGCTTTGAAGAGTGAAGACATGTTCCCGGCCCCCCGAAGATCATGGCGCCGGGCTCTGGAGGTAAGTATGAGGTGAGGGGGAGTGTGGGAAGGTGGGGTATGCAGTGGGAGGGTGTGGGTTGTGGGAAGGGGCGCAGACGGTGAGGAACCGTCTTCCTCTTTTTAGGAGTTAAAAAAAGATGTTGCGGGACTTTTTTTTTTTTGCAGCTACTTTTGGCACGCTGGGGTGGGCTCCCAGTGTGTGCTACCTGTGTGTTTGGGGTGGGGCACTGGGCCAACAGGATTGGGCACCTCAGCACATACTTGGGGGGCTCATGAGCCAAGGGGATTTGCATCCCCCTCAGCACACAAGTAATGGGGATATGCCAAAAGGGATTGGGCACCCTGTCAGCAAACACAGAAGGAGGGGTGACATAAGCTGAGGGGACTGGGCACCCCCTCATCACACAAGAAATGGGAGAGACAAGCTGGCGGGGACTGGGATCCCCTTGAGCAACATCCTGCAATGAGAGTTAGCTTCACTCATTGCAGCGGGATGTTTGTGCAATAATGACTTACGTTGCAGTGGCTAAAAACATTATAAAGTTGTAGCACACTTGCTGAACTAGTGTCAACGGCAGTGTGCCATGGCATTGGGGAAAGTGGGCCAAGCCTTTAAAGGCTGTGGGGGCATTGGCTGCAACAGTGCTGCACCTCCACAACCTGCTTCTGGAGAAAGATGCCACAATATGTTTCTTTCGCATGCGCACAATCAACATAAAAATTAAGTTGGAAAACACATCTGACTGCTGGAGATGCCACCAGCCAGAAGGTGTGTTGATACATGTCCTCTGGTCTTGTCCTAAACTTGACGGGCTGGTGAAACCAATTCCAGGCCAGAATGTCTGGAATTATGCAGTGTCAAATAACTATGGATGCAGTCCAATTGGTCCTGGGCAATACCAACAAACTCCCAGTCCGGTATAAACCCCTTCATCTATGCTTTATTATGGTTATTACTGAAGCTTAACACTTTATATACAGGAAATGGAGGTCAGAAAAAGTAGCCATAGTGGATGAATGGGAAGACAATAGTTGCTGGAGGTCTGACTCTGAGTAAGTAAGGAGACTACTGAGAAATATAGGAACTTCTTGTCTTAGAACAGGAAGATCAGGAGCTAAAAAGGCACAGAGGCAGTAAGTAAGTAGGAAGAGAAAAAAAAGAAATAAACAAACAGAGGAAAGAGTAAGTATTCCAAACAACAGTTAGGGGGCCAGAAAAATACATGATGGGAGTGGTGCAGTGCAGTGGCTATGGAGCACCAGTCTTCCAGGAGATGTTCTGGAGGATGCAGTGTTGTCCCATCTGCAGGCACCTCTCTGGGCTGAAGGAGGAGGTTGCTCATCTCCAGGCAGAGTTGGCCAGGATTTGTGAGACCTCCTCTCCCAGCCAGGGACCACCAGGGCCACTGCCGTTGCCTCAGAGGTTGCCAAGAAAGAGGAGCGGTTGGACCACAGTTGGCTCAGGGAGGGTGAGGGTGGTAGAACAGAGGTGCATCCCTCCAGTTGTACCTCTCCACAATTTCTATGCCATTCTAGAAAAGTGTGGTTCCTCTATGGAGGCACCCACAGTGGAGACCAAGGAGGATGCGGGGAACCTCTACAAGGGAGACCCACAGGAGGGTGGCATGGGACCCCACATGGGAAGGAAACAACTCCTGGTGGGGGACTCCATTGTTAGGAAGGTAGAACTGGAGGAGGATGGGGAGAGGGAGGTAAGGTGCCTGCCTGGAACCATGGCTTGGAGGGACAGGGAGCGAATCCTCAGGATCACCAGGGTGGTTTTTACGGCCCTCGGTCTTGCTGAGTTTACTGTTTGAGTGTTGCTCGAGTGTTGCCAGGAGTATTTGAGGAGCTGGCAGTGTGTGCGTCCTGGGGATCTATAGCGCTAAGAAGAGCCCGAAGATTGGAGATTTAGAGGTTTTGGAAACTATGAATTTTATTATTTATTATCCGATATACTGTTTGTTGGGAGGTTTGCTGTGATTACACAGAACGTGCTAGACTGGGACTGAAGTGCGGGTGGCCAGTCACGGGAGTCGGCTTCTACCCGGGAGGCTGGGCCTAGTCTAGCCGGGGAGTCAGCGGTTGGGACCCAGGTTTCTCCCAGGCCCCTTGCTGGCTAGCCGGAGGGCTGGCATAGGTAGGGGATTGAGGTGGTGGAGCTGACTTTTTTGGTGGTTGGGCTGCTCAGAAGGGTTTAAAGGAATCCAGCTGGCTTTCTGACTTAGGCTGCTACCGAGTCTTGCATCTTTTTAAGAAGATATTTGGTCATTCCTCACCATTGGAAACTGTCTTCTGGATCAAAAACTGTAATTTTTTGTATTCCGAGCAGTGAGAGTGCCCGTTTTTTTTGGGCACCCTGTGAGTGAGAGGACCAGGATGCTCATCAATTTGTACTGTTTATTTAGTTTATGTTGGAAGTCTTATTTTTTCTTTTGTATTCCGAACAGTGAGAGTGCCCTGTTAGGTTGGGCATTCAGGTAGTGAGAGGACCTGTGAGCCTAACTAATTTATATTGTTTGGTTAGTTTATGTTGCTTGATTTTGTATTGTTTATTTTTTTGTTTGTTTTTATTTTACACTGTGATTTTTACTTTATGTTACATTAATGGGTATACCTTGTGAGAGGAGGGATATTCATTTAGGTGGATGTAGTTTTGTTTTTTCTTTTTTCCCTGAAAGCAATTTCTAATGATGACTTTAACCTAACTTTCTGTTTAGATTTTTAGTTTTAGTTATTATATTATTATTTTGGATTTGGTTTTTATATACCAGTGTCTACAAGCTAGAGTAGAAGTGTACTGACTCTTCTTGAGCCATGTTTGAGGTCTGGGATATGTATCACTGTCCCACCCCCCAGGTCATGCACTATTCATCTCCCGCTCTTCATGCCCTCCACCCCTTTTTCCCCCACCATTGCTTTTTTCTATCTATCAATGCTGCCGGGCTCTGGGTATTGCCTGCAGGAGGGTGGGGTGAGGCAGGTGGTGTGAACAGCAGAGGGTGGAAAAGGGGGGCATTCGCATTGGGGTGGTTTAGCCCAGAAGATGCCCCGGGGCGAAATGGAGTCTAGAACATGGGCCTTCTTGTTTGGTCTCCATACCCAAGGGCACCACCATTAATAGTGGGCAGGTGGCTGGGGCAACTCTGGAGTTCTGTCCAACTGGGGCGGTGTTATGCAATGTCAGATTTGTTGTGAACAAGACTGCTATTGTTGCAGACTTGATGGGTACAGCGGATCTGGCTTGCATCACCGAAACCTGGCCGGATGGTACTGCTGGCCCCGTACCTGAGACGGCAGTTCCGGCCAGGTATTCGGTGATACACTGACCGAGATTGGACCGCGGGGGGGGGTTGCGGTCTGTTTCAAGACCAAATTGGATCTCACAAGTGTCCCAGTTGAGGAGACCAGATCATTCGAATGTGTCGTAGTGGCAGGTGGGGGCTATAGGTTGGCTCGCATCTTTTGTCCACCTGGGGATGAGAAGCTATTCCTTAAGGAAGTGGTGGACTTTGTGGTTGACCTGGTGTTTGAGTCACCCAGGCTGATGGTCCTGGGTGACTTCAATGCCTGGATCGATGACGAACTCTAGCAATTTGGACAGCACTTCCTCCAATTGATGAACTCATTGGGCCTCTCACAGGTGGTTACCTCTCCCACTCATAAATATGTCCATTCCCTTGACCTGGTCTTCCTCCTGGGGATGGAGGCCTCTGACGTGAGGGTGGAACCCGTTGGATGGTCGGACCATTACACTATGTGATTCAATTTTGGCACCCCTCTTCATAGGCCAGCCCCTGTGGAGATGGTCAAGTACCGCCCTTTACGGGATGTGACTCCCGATGGTCCAACTGCGGTGCTTGATCTATCAGAATTCCCAGTGGCGAGCTTGGATCTGGAGGTATTGGTTCTGGCATATAATAAGGCCATTACCTCAGCACTGGATTCCATTGCTCCAGTCCATGTGCGTCCTCTCTCCCTTCACCCTCGGTCTCCGTGGTTTGACAGGGATCTGAAGGAAATGCAGCAACTAGGACACAGGTTAGAGCAGTGCTGGTGGAAATCCAGCTTAGATGCCGACCATCTTAGACTGCTAGAGCATTATTGGCTCTATCAGTCAGCAATTTCCCGTAAGAAGGCAGTATTTCTGTCCGGAGAAATTGCTGCCACTCAGAACCGACCAGCTCAGATCTTTCGAGCAGTGGACAAGTTGTGCAACCCAGCCTGTCTACAGGTTCGTATAGCCTTTTCACAACTGCAGTGTGATGAGCTTGCTCAGTTCTTTGTGGATAAGGTGGCCGACATCAGGGCGGATATCCATGCAGCACTCTCTATGGGAGTTGCTGTGTATCAGCACTTGGTCATTGTCCCTCTTTTTTCCTGGAGTTCCTTCGAACAGCCAGAAATCGTGGATGTTATGAGGATTGTCCAGGGTATGCGCACTACATGCTGTAGTTTAGATCTGGGTCCTACAGCCCTGATAATGGGCTATGGTGATGTTATTGCCCAGGTTCTAGCACAGATAGTCTGGTGCTCCCTTGGCTGTGGTGAGTACCCCTGCTCCCTGAAGGAGGCAGTGGTGAAACCATTGTTTAAGAAGACTTCTTTGGACCCAGACTCTCTCACTAACTACAGGTCAATCTCTAACCTTCCCTTTGTGGGGAAGGTGATTGAGAAAGTAGTGGCTGCTCAGTTGGAGAACCATCTGACCATTCATATCATCTACGAACATCTCCAATCTGGTTTTTGAAAGAGGCACAGTGCCGAGACTGCGCTGGTTCGGGTGCTCAATGATCTCCTGATGGCGAGAGACCAGAAAAAATGATCCATTTTGGTTCTGCTTGATCTGTCATCAGCATTTGACACCATTGACCATGGGGTTCTGCTTGAGCACCTGAGATTCAACTGTGGACTTTCTAGTTTGGTCCACAGATGGTTCACTTCATTTCTCACTGGTAGAACTCAGAGGGTGGTGTCGGGGTTTTTTTCCTCTGACCCCATCCCTCTGTCTTGTGTGGTGCCTCAGGGCTCAGTGCTGTCTCCCATGTTGTTTGCGGTGTATATGCTTCCCCTTGGAGACATTGTAAGATGGTATGGGCTGAAGTTTCATTGTTATGCCAATGACACCCAGCTCTACCTGTCTTTTGCACCAGACCAGAATGGAGCACTCTCAGTGTTTAATAACTGCCTCAGCGAAATCCAAGGTTGGATGAGGTCCAGTTGGTTGAAGTTGAATCCTGGGAAGACAGAGGTGATGGTTGTGGATCCAGGTCACCGGATAGGGGGGTGAGGAGCAAATCAATCCTTAGGTTTATTCCTTGAGGATGTCAAGCTCCCTATCTCTGAACAGGTGCGTGACCTAGGAGTGATTTTTGATGATGGCCTGACATTACGTTTACAGGTGTCGCCTGTCGTTAAGCTATCCTTTTACCACTTGAGGAACATCACTAGGATCAAGCACCTTGTTCCATCTGGGGACCTGCCTACATTGATCCATGCCTTTGTGACCTCGCGTTTGGATTACTGCAACTGCCTTTACTTTGGGCCTCCAGGGGTTGATATCCACCACTTGCAGCTGGTGCAGAATTCCGCAGCCCAGCTGTTGATGGGAACTCCTCGATCTTCCCACATTACCCCGGTGCTGCGAGAGCTACACTGGCTGCCTGTTCAGTGACGGATCACCTTTAATGTCGGATTACTGACTTGCAAAGCCCTACATGGACTGGGCCCTGACTACCTGAAAGAGCTCCTGGTTTCTCACATCCCGGAGTGACCGCTCCACTCGGCCAACGAGGGGTTGCTGGAGATTCCGAGGGTATTTTTAAAATCTTCTGGGGGCCCAGACTTTTATGTCCGTGGCACCAACCCTCTGGAATTCTCTACCCCATTGGATTAGGGAGTGCATGACTGTGGGGGGCTTTAAACAAGCATTGAAAATGTACTTATGGAATAAGGCATATGGAGATGGTGTTGAAGGAGACATATTGTAATAGTAGGGATGTTTTATAATTACGCAGTATTGTGAAAATATTTTAACTGTGTCCTGCGCCTTGATTTTGAAAGGCGCATTATAAATAAAGTTTATTATTATTATTATCACAGGAGCAGCTGTACAGGGGAGGGAGCTGGATATCATTGTCCACCTAGGGACAAATGACCTGGCTAAGAAAGGGATCAGAGCAGTTAAAGAAGTGTTTTTGGAGATGGGGAGGGGCCTTAGACAAATAGCACACATGGTAACATTCTCAGAGGTGCTGCCTGTCTATGGCACGGGTGAGGCTAGTGTGCTCCACACCATGGGATTCAATCAGTGGTTAAAAAACTGGTGCAGAGCACAGGGATTTGGCTTCATTGGGGACTGGGGGTCCACCTGGAGGGATGCAGGCCTATACTGGCATGATGGTCTGCATCTGTCCAGGAGGGAAACCAGGATCCTAGGTGATAGGTTTAAATTCTTCATTGGCAAGCATTTAAACTAGTCAAGGGGGGAGGCATGGGAAAGGAGTAGGGAAATCCTAGCTGCCTCAAAAAAATCAGGGTACTAAGTGAGGTAGACACCAACATAGAGATGTCAAGAGGGAGAAGCGCAGGGGTAATGGAGAAAGTGACAAACACAATAAGGACAGGGATGGGGCAAAAAGGGGTAAGGCCATCAAGAAATGGAGGGTAATGAGTACCAATGCCCATACTCTGGGCAACAAGCTCCCTGAACTGGTGGCCTTGAAGGAAGAGGGATGCCTGGATATTGTAGCAGTCACAAAAACATGGTACAAATCAAATCAACTTTATTTTTATAGCGTCTTTCGAAACTAAGGCACTGTACATCAAACAAATACATAATAATAAAATTTTAAAACAGCATTAAAATGTAACATCCATAACTAAGCAAACACCAGGCTAAATAAATATGTTTTCAGACCAGTTTTAAAACTGTCGATGGTTGGGCATTCTCTCAATCAATGAGGTAGAGAATTCCATAGGGTTGGTACTGAAAAAGCAAAAGCATGAGATCCTGATGTCTTTAATCGAACCCTGGGAATATCTAGTAATCCCTCATTGGCGGAGCAGAGAGGATGGAGGGGGCAGTAGGGAATCAGGAGATCTTTCAGGTAGCCGGGTCCCTGGTCATGTAGTGCTTTAAAGGTTACTAAACCAACCTTAAAGGTGATCCGCCACCTAATAGGCAGCCAGAGCAATTCGTAGAGCACTGGTGTAATATGATTGCTTCTAAGTGTACCAGTCAAAAGCCTGGCCGCGGCATTCTGCACCAGCTGCAGGTGGCGTATTTCAACCCCAGGTAGCCCTAGGCAAAGGGAATTGCAGTAATCAAGACAGGTAGTGACAAAGGCATGGATCAATGTTGGAAGATCACTCGGAGGAACCAGGTGTTTCACCCGGGCGATATTCCTCAGATGGTAAAAAGAGGATTTGATGACAGCTGACACCCGAGATTTTAGGGTCAAACTGCCATCAAAAATAACGCCCAGATTTCGCACCTGATCAGAGTAGGGAGCGGTATACCACCAAGTAACAGATCTGATGGTTGTTCGGCTACCAAACCCGTCCCTGGATGACTTGGGTCCACTACCAATACCTCAGTCTTATCCGGATTCAGTCTCAACCAGCTGGAGCTCATCCAGAGTCTGATCTCAGCAAGGCAATTATTCAGCATGGAGAGTGCATCATCCTGGCTGGGCAGAAAAGACAGATACAGCAGGGTATCATCTGCATAGCAGTGAAAACCCAAACTGTATTGCCTGATGATTTCTCCCAATGGCAGCATATACACTGCAAACAACATGGGAGCTAAAATGGAGCCCTGTGGTACCCCACAGGGCAGAGAGTGAATGCCAGAGGAATATATTCCAGTGGCAACTCTCTGAAACCTGTCTGTGAGGTAAGAATGAAACCATTTGAGGACTGTACCAGACAGCCCACAATAAACCCGCAGACGATCCAGTAGCACACCATGGTCTACAGTGTCAAATGCAGCTGAGAGATCGAGAAGGACCAGAATGGTACATGCCTTTCGATCTCTAGTCATTAGGAGGTCACTCAATACCCGGACAAGGGCAGTCTCCGTGCTATGCTTCTTCCTAAAACCAGACTGGAGAGTATCATAGACATTGTGAGTTATAAGATGATCATCCAATTGCAATGCAACCGCCTTTTCAATAGCCTTACCAACAAATGGCAGGTTAGAGATAGGCCGGTAGTAAGCTAGATAATATGGCCCAGATATTCAAAAGGGTTGCGCTATGCGCAATAGGGTTGCGCCTGCGCAAGTCCAAAAGTGTGCCATTCTGCGATATTCAGCAGGAGGCAGTTGTGCCACCGAAAACATGCTGAGCAACAGCGCAATGCAAATGATGGCATGTGCAACCGAAGGGGGTGGATCCATGCATAAAGAGCGCAATGCAATATCCAAAGACTTGCGCAATGCGCAACAGCAGAACAGCCGGAAGTTGCGCGCCAGCGGAAATGAGCCAAAATAAAAAGGCTCAAGGAACAGGCACAAGAACGCCACAGGGATGCTAAGTGGGGAAGAGAGAGAGAGAGAGAGAAGACAGTCAGTGACAGGCCAGGGTAGGCAAGGCAAGCAGTGTGGGCCATAGGCTGCAGAGGCCAGCGGGGGGGGGTGCCTGGTGCAGTGGAAGTAGCAGTCAGGACAGTGGGGGTAACAGAGCAACATCAGCCGGGGGGTCACAAGCCAGGGAGATGGACAGTGGCAGCTTCCACATGGAAGCTGTAATGAGGGGGGTGAGAATGCAAGGTGCAGGGGGACGTGGCCGTGGATGGGCCCGTCGGCGGTACGCCCCCAACAGGCAGTACCGTGCCCGCATCAGCTTTGAGCTGTACACAGATGTAGAGATCGTGGGCCGGTACCACCTGAACAGGGCAATACTGAGGCGGCTCTGTGAGCTGTGCAGTGATGTGATGCAGGCACCCTCACAACGGAGTCATGCTCTGTCAGTGGAGACCAAGGTGACAGCCTGCATGTGCTTGCTCGCCATGGGCACCTTCCAGAGGCCAACAGGGGACACCACAGGCATCACACAGTCGGCCACGTCACGCATCCTCACCCAATTCTTCAGCACACTGCTGCCACATGCTGAGGAGCACATCCATTTCCCCAGCACCATGATAGGCGTACAGCAAACATGCAGGCGTTCCACGGGTAGCACGTGTGCCTGGTGTGCTAGGGGCCATAGACTGCACCCATGTGGCCATTCACGCGCCACCTGGCCCCGATGGGGCCGCATATAGGAATAGAAAGGGTTTCCCCAGTGTCAACTGCCAGGTGGTATGTGATGCCACTGGGCGTATAATCAATGTCTGTGCCACACACCCTGGCGGAGCACATGATGCCTTCATATGGCATCAGTCCGCACTGTGCCATCGATTTGAGAGTGGGGACATCCCCACAGGCCATCTAGTGGGTGAGTACGCATGTAGGAAATGCAGACTCGGGGCAAGGGTGGGAATGCCACAGGTGCCATGGTAGTGGCACACAGGGATATGGGCAATATGGACCTGAACATGAGACTGATCTCCACTATCTCCACACAGGTGACAGCGGATACCCACTCCATCCCTGGCTGCTCACACCATACCGGCGCCCCATCACCCCATCGCAGGAATGCTATAATGAGGCACATGCCGGAACATGCAACATCATCGAGCGGGTGTTTGGGATGCTCAAGGCACGCTTCCGATGCCTAGACACCTCCGTGGTGCCCTACAGTACAGCCCCTCAAAGGCTTGTGGGATATTCCTGGCCTGTGGTATCCTGCACAACATGGTCAATGACTGTGGGATAGCCGTACAGGTTGAAGAGGGGGACAGCAATGGGGACGCCAGTGGCACCGGTGTTGATGATGATGAGCAGCCCCCCCTTGCATGGCGGGACCCCTGACTGATCCAGCAGGCCCAGCTGCACCGGGACACCATCACAGAGGAGCATTTTGCACAACACAGGTAAGTCAAGGGGCCATGTGCAGACAACACTGTCCTGGCACAACCCACAGGCACAGAGAGTAACACACCAGGGGTGCCTGATGGCAAGGGGGGGTTGAAGGGACCAGGCACACCAACACACCATCAGGGAGGGGCGAAGAGTCAAATGGAGACACACACACACAAACACACCAGGCACAAAGCGTACATGGGCAGGTGCACAGCAGAGCAAGAACAGACATGGCAAACACACAGATCCACAGACCACACCCACCACCTGTACTTGTCAAGCACGTGTGTCAGATGCTGAGCACCCTTGCACCTTGGTGTACAGTACAATGCAGGCATCATCATGCACACGCACCTGTGGACAGCAGTCAGGATGGTGTGCAGGTGGTCCGTATGTCGGCGTGATGGGCAGGGCACCCACCAGTGCACTGCCCACCATGCCGCACAGTGCACACAGGGCAGCACCAGACAGGGCCCGCACTGGGAGACAGGTCAGTCATGTTGCACCGTTCCACAGCCACCGTGGATGCGTGGGCGGCCCCGCCATGACCCAACAGCACTGGCAGGCTGAGCAGGGGCCACATGGGGACATGGGGTGGCACCGATGGACCACCAGGGGTCCCACTGCGTGATCGCGACCTTGTCCGCAGTGGGGTCTGTAGGATGCCAAACATACCTGCACCAGAGGTGCTTGGGATGCTCACAGCAGAACCCAGCATCAACAGGCTTGGCATCACACCACACCGGGAACGGGGAGTGGAGAGCGTACTGTGTGGGGTGCGCGGTACAGGTGCACCTGCATGTGTGCCCAATGCAGCCACGACAGCGACCAATGCCTGGGTCTGCCTGTCAATGGCGGCGGTCACATCCATCCGCATGTGGACCATCTCTGCACGGTCCAGAGCACATTCCCTGCTGTGCCGCTCCACAGCCGCACACAGTGCCTCCACAGACGTTGCAACCCACCTTTGCTGCTGAACTGATTCCCACAGCAGGTGGGTGTGCTCTTCAAGTGGGTACTCTGCCACAACAGCATCCTGTCCCCCAGGGTGTGGAAGGTCCTGATGCTCAACACCCCTTGAGGGTGGGCGCTGTTCACCAGGACCAGGAATGGGCGTATCAAAGGGCGGCGGGCATGTGCCACCGCTGGACACTGTACCCCCAGACCTGGTGGGTGACTGATGCTGCTGCCCCTCCAACCGCTGTGCCCCAGGGACCACTCGTTCCACTGCTGTGGCCGCAACAGTGCCAGACACCTGCACAGCCACTGGTGCTGCCCCACCGGTGGTGACAGGCACAGCCTGGGACTGTGCCGACATGCTGGCACACATGTTGGAACCAGCTAGGCCCAGGGGCATGTGCTGGCCTGCTGTGTGTCCTTCATGGGACACACACATGTCACTGCCCATTGCAGTCTTTGCATCATCAATGGTGCAAGTACGTGCTACAGCCACAGTCACAGCGTGCTGGCATGCTTGCATGCCAGACTGCTGAGACACAGGCTGTGCATCCCCCACACCCAACTCACCGACACCAGAGTTGGCAGCCCAGCGTGCATGCTGGCTGGCGACAGAGGTGGATGGACCCTCCTCCATGTCCAGCAGGTCATCCTCACTGCCTGGCCCCACCACCACCATCCCCTGAAGATGAATTGGATCTGTAACAGAAAGAGAGGACATGTGAGTGCATGTGAACAACCTTGCCCCCCCCAACACCACCACCATGTCATACCATGCAGTGATGGGCTTCCACCTGTCTGGAATCCACCTCCTGGTACGCCCTCAATAGCACTGCGCTGCATTGATGCAGCCAGTCGGTCCTCAGCTGGGGTCAGCTACTCCACCGCTGGCTGGCCCCCGCCAGTGCCAGCATGTGCCACCCTGAGGGCTGCCACCTTCTCCTTCACCCTCCTGGGGTCTGTCCCAATCTTCTTTTTGCATTCCTGCATGGAGCGCTGGTGGCTTCCGTGCAGGTTTACTGCCTGAGCTACCCCCTCCCATGCAGCCGCACGGCCCTGAGGGGTGCCCCGCCGTCCACTCAGTAGTGACTCCTCCTCCAGGTAGGCCTGGAAGAGGGTCTCTGTCTCTGCCGTGGTGAAGTTGGGCCTCCTCCTCCTTCACCCACCATCCTTACCCTCACCTTGGTTCTGCTCGGTCATGGCGATCTGTATGGGTGGAAGTGGACACCTGTCACTGTGCAGTCTACAGCGCCATCCCATGCCCATTGTCCAGAACATCCCATAGCATGCAACCCACCTCTCACCTGCAGTAACCGAATCTGGCCAGCGCAGCCCAATGTTGCACATTTATAGCTCAATGCATGCAAATTAGGAGTGGAGCAACTGTAATGAGATGCAAATCGCACCACTGCGCCTTTGAATGGCTGATCAGATGATTTGCATGTGTCGGCTGAATATCGCGCTATTGCGCTTTTCGCAATACGGTTGAGCTGGCTGAGCCAATGGCGCAGATCTGTGACTGTGTGGTACACTGCATTGCGCATGCCCATGTAGTTTACGCAGGCGTCTGCCGCGCTGATGATGTGCTGTGCGCGATCAGCAATTCAGGCCATGGCCACCATTGTGCCAGTGGCACTACAGCAATGGGCACCATATGGCGCTGTGGCACTACTGCGCAACAGTCCACTGTGGCATTGGCATGCAGGTGGTCAGTCGCGCAGGATGCGTAGACGTCATATGGCGCTGTGCGTGGCCTTGCGTCATAGACCCCTGACCTGGTGTCCGACCTTTGCCCCCTAGCACAGTTCGGCTGCCATGTGTACGGCCCTATTGCGCTGTCTGGTGACGGCGCTATGTGGCTGTGGCGCTGTATGAACAGCGCGATTGGGACCTATGGTGGTCTATTGCGCAAGATTTCCATGAGGGTTGCCAGGCAGTGGCTTACACGCCTGCTGTAAAGATACAACAATGGCACGCAGGAGGGTGCTCCAATGGAGCCCGGTGGAGGTGGCCAACCTGGTGGCCCTGGTAGAGTCCCACTATGGGGCACTGTATGGGGAGGAGCCCCTCACCATGGCTCGAACCCAGGTCTGGCTGCAGGTGGCCAATGACCTGGTGGGGGTCACAGGGCAGCGCCGGTCTGCCGAGCAGTGCTGGCACAGGTACAGTGACCTCCACAGGAGGGAGCCGGATTTGCTACACAGACTACGGTCACATGCCAGGAGGGGCATAGTGCCTAGGCCAGGTGGGTGTACCATCTATGCACCTGTATTCTCCGTAGGGGTGTGAGTGTGTTTTGGTGGCTGTGCATGGGTGATGGCTCTGCCATGGTTGGCTGTGTCATTGTGTGCAGGTGTGGAGATGCATGGGTCTGGCTGTGTGGGCAAGCACACTCACTGGGGCAGGGGGCAGTCTGCTTTGGAGTCACACTGATGTTTTTCTCAACATTTGTCTCCCACAGGCCGGGCAGAGTGGATGCAGGCACGGGATGAGGAGGGCCATGGCAGGGCCCTGGTGGCGGACTGTGGTGCTGCGAGGGGTGGGCCACAGCAGCAGCAGCAGCAACAGCAGCAGCCACAGCTGCTTGCGGAGTGTGAGTATTGCATGCTGGAGGGGGGTGGGCATGACCACTAGCCATGCACAACACAACCATGCATGACACAGGCGACATTCATCACTGTCCAGTGTCACTGCACGTCTGTGTGTGCGTCACTGGTGGTCCATGCATGCACTGGGCACATGGCTGTGGAACTGGCATCCAACCACATTGCCACGTCACTTGACAGCCTTGTTTGTGCTGTGATGGACATGGGCAGTGTGTGTGTGCAGTGGTGCACATAGCTGGTGCCGCCTGGTTGGGCTTGTCATGTGCATGGTCACTGTGGGTGGGTGCATACCATCACAGGTGTGGGACATTGGGCTATATGCCTTGCAGGTTGGGTGGTGTTCAGGGTTGTGGTCAGTCACAGCCATTGACTGTGTTCCCTTTCCTAGCCTGCCCCACAGTGATGAGTGGGCACTGCACCAGCTGACCCGGTGTCCCTGGAGAACCGAACATCCACCAAGATATCCAGCCATGGGCTACGGAGGAGGCACTGCCAAGTGAGACGGCACCAGGCAGCGGAGGACCAGTCTGCTAGGCCTTAGGCCAGCTTCCTTCCCACTTCACCCATCCCTCCCACCCTGCCTTCCTCTCCAGTTGTTCATCCTACCCCTTGCCCACCCCTACCTTGTACCCCTACCACCATCTTGTAAATAGTTTTGTTGTTGTTCATGTTGTACTTTCCATTTTTTAAATATATATATATTTTGATATGAATACTGTGGTGGTCTCTGATTTGCAGCTGGCTATGGTTGCTCAGTTGCAGTGGTGTGCATGCCATCTGGGGTGGTATGGTCCTGGGTATATGTGTGTGTATGTGTGTGTGTGCGTGTGTGTGCATGGGGAGGTGTCTCCAGTGTGGCAGTGACTTTCTGTTGGTCTTGCCATCTGCTGCCGCCCACTGCTGGGTGCACAGGGTGGGTCTGGCTTGTATGGTTCTCTGCTACATGAGGTTGACGTGTGCCGGGGGGGATGCATGGTGTTTCCTGCAGTGCCAGTCACTGCACATGGGTGGTGTCTTGGGGTCATGGTGCAGGGTGTGCTGTGCATACGGGGGGCTGATGTGCACTGTAGTTGTCAACCCCCTGTGTGTGGCAGTCTCAGCCTGCCAGTGGTTGTGCTGGGGTGTCATGGCCCTGCTGTGCTTTGTTGGCTTGTCCCCATGGGCCAGTGGATCATCCGTCCCACCCCCAGTGATGCTGTGCTTGGGGTGTGCAGGTGTCTTGTTGGTTCTGCAGTGTGTTCCTGTGCCCATGTGTGGCATGGCTGGAGGTGGGCCCCAGCCTGCCTCCCTGGTTGTGCAGTTCCATTGCTCTGCTGGGGGGGGGGCTCTGCTTGCGCTATGGCACCTCTGGACTGCTCAGCTGGGCTAGCCTTGTTGCGCTATGGCGCAACCTTTCTGCTCAGCTTCCCCTTCCTGGTTGCGCTATGGCGCAGTTTGTGCGATATTCAGACGTTGGCTGCTTGCGCAATTTGTTTTGCTCCATGTTTGAATATCGCATCTGTTGCGCATATGCACAATTGACTTGTGCTTGCTCCTGCTGTTGCGCACATTTTGGGTGCAGTTTGAATATCTGGACCCATGGATCTAAGGAGGGTTTTTTAAGGAGTGGTCAAATGACCGCCTCCTTGAGGGGGTCAGGAAAGACCCCCCTCTCCAAAGACTTCCAGACAATGTCAGCAAGGATTGGTCAGATAGCTTCCGCACATCCTACTAGGAGAGGTGTAGGGCCCATATCCAAACTACAGCTGGTCGGTCGCAGTGTTTGGATGATCTTCACAATGTCACTGAACTCCATCTGGTGAAACTCTGACCAGACAGACCGAGTACATGTCACTTCCTGTCGACCACTGCAATCCCCTATAGGAGAGGTCGGAACGACACCAGACCTGATGCTGGCAACCTTATCTGCAAAGAACCGAGTGAACTCCTCGCATCTTTGCTGAGAAAAAGCTTCTCTGGGCTGGAGGCAGATTGGATTGTACAATCTGTTCACAGTCCAGAAAAGCTGAGCCGGTCAGTTTTGTGCAGCAGAAATCTCCCTGGACAGGAACTCTGCCTTCTTATGGGTGTTTTCTGAGTGATAGCCATCATAATGTGCCATCAACCTAAGCCTATCAGCATCATTACCGTACTTCCGCAAGACTCTCTCCAACCTTTGGCCAATATATCTTAACCCCTTCAAGGAGCCATCAAACCAAGGGCACCTTGGACGAAGGGCGAGAGGCAGAACACGAACAGGAGAAATCTTGTCCAGAGCATCTCTGACTGCCTTATTATAGGCTAGTATGAGATCATCTGGACTCATGTATTCACTCGACAAGCCCGATAGGTCCAGTACTGCTATTAGGTCAATGAGTTTTATACCCCTTGAAGGGCGGTACCGAACCATCTCCGTAGGGGCAGACCTATTGGGGGGGGCCCTGAGACTGAACCTTATGGTGTGATGGTCAGACCAACTGACTGGTTCCACCCCCAGATCAACGATCTCCATACCCAAAAGGAAGATCAGATCCAAGGAATGACCTTTTACATGGGTCGAGGAGGTAACAACCTGTGTTAGGCCCAGCATCATCATCAGCTGGAGGAGATTTTGACCAAAATGCGAGAGTTCATCGTTGACCCAGGCATTGAAGTCCCCCAGAACTATCAGTCTGGGAAACCTCAAAACCATGTCAATGATGAAGTCTGCTATCTCCTGCAGGAATTCTCCACCGTCACCTGGTGGATGGTAAATGAGGAGAATCCCACAGCCTACACCCTCTCCCAGGATATATTCAAAGGATCTGGTACTTCCCAATGGCACATCCACAAGGCCCAGCTCAGTCTTAAACATAATAGCCACACCCCCGCCCTACGATCCAACCTTGGACGGTGTATCACCGAGAACCCGACTGGAACTGCTGAGGCCAATACAGGATGTGGGTTTTCATACAGCCAGGTCTCGGTGATGCAAGCCAGATCAGTTGAACCAACAAGATCAGCTATAATAGCTGTCTTTTTTTTAATAGATATGGCATTACATAACACCGCCAAGGTGGGATGAGCTGTCAAGGAAGACCTCAGTACCTGTTCATTAAGATCAGGACCCTTGGGTATGGTACACAGAGAACCATGACTGGGATGTTAACATACCAGGGTACATAACCTACAGGAGAGACAGGCAGGGGAGAAGAGGGGGAGGAGTAGCTCTCTATGTAAAGGAAGGGATAAAAGCAACTGAACAAAAGAGTAAACAGGGAGGAGAAGAGGCACTGTGGGTCACCTTGGAGACTGGAAAGGGCACCACAATCCTCACAGGGGTTGTGTACAGACCCCCATGTCAGGGGAGGAATGGACAAGGATATGATAGAAGGCATTCTCAGAATGGCAGAGAAAGGGGAGATACTGTTGATGGGAGACCTGAATATGCCAGATGTTAACTGGAGCACATTTGCTGCAGCCACATCCAAGAGTAGGGCCATTCTTGATACCCTACAGGTGGCAGGCCTCAAACAGCTAGTTTCGGAACCCACTCATGAGGGAGCAATCTTAGACCTCATACTCTCAAACGGGGGCAGTGAGAGGATCTCAGATCTAGAAGTGGGTTGCCATCTGGGAACAAGTGACCATCAAACAGTGTGGTTCACGTTAAACTCAGCTACAGAGTCAAGCCATACAAAAGTGAGAGTACTGGACTTTAGGAGGGCTGACTTTGGCAAGATGGGAGAGTGCCTCAAAAAAGCACTAGCAAACAGGCTAGAAGGAGGTGTGGAGCAACAATGGGGAAATATCAAAACTGCCATCACAGAGGCAACAAGCCTTTGTGTGAAGCAAATAAACAAATCAAAATGAAAGAAAAGCCACTATGGTTCTCAAAAGAGGTGGTGGTGAAGGTTAGGGAGAAAAAGACAGCATTTAGGAAGTACAAGGAAACAAAGAAGAAGCAGGACAGAGAACTGTACCAGTTAAGGCAGAAGGAAGCAGGGAGGGTAGTCAGAATAGCAAAGGCCCAAACTGAGGAAAAGATAGCCAACTCGGTTAAGAAGGGGGATAAAACCTTTTATAGGTATATCAGGGAGTGTAGAAAGACAAAGGGAGGGATAGTGAGGCTGAATAGAATGGACGGTGGGTGGACAGAGAGCGACAGTGAAAAAGCAGGGATACTGAATGAATACTTTTGCTCAGTATTCACAAAAAAGGAAGTGGGGGAGGTGCCTAATCCAATTAACAGAAGCACTCTGGAGAGAGGGCCGATCCCAGTCCTTTCACAGAAGAACGAGTTCTGAAAGAACTCCTAAAACTGAAGGTGGACAAAGCAATGGGGCCAGATGGAACTCACCCCAGAATTCTAAAAGGTTAAAAGCAAGGTTAGGTTTCTTCTACAGAAATAGGCCCCTTTTCCCCCTTGAAACTAGAAACAAGCTTGTACAGGCCACTTTTCTCCCCCTACTCGACTATGACGATGTAATCTATTCCTCCACCACTCTTGCAAATCTAAGTAAACTGGACATCCTTTATCACCGTGCGTTACAGTTCATTACCAACTCCTTACCATTCTGACTACTGTGAATTATATGCAGCTGTTGGTTGACACCCTTACTACTAGACGCCTGCTCTTGGGGCTATGGACTCTTAAACTGCTTCTGCAGAAATTGCCAAGCTATCTCTTCCCTTATTAGTATCTCACATAGTGCATACTGTTAAGAAAATCTGACTTTATTATGCTTGACATACCAGGGACGCGGACTTCCTTTGGTAAACGTACTATTGCATATGCCCTTCCCTCCATTTGGAACCAAGTACAAACCGTACTGAAACTAACTAGCACAGTTTCAAAAAACTTCTGCAAATCGCTAAGTTCAGCCAAAATAAAAGACTCCTGTAACTGTCATTAAGTCTCTTCCTTCCCCATGTGTGCCATATTTATCCACTGGTAAGATATAATTGATTTGTCATGTTAACTGCTTTCCCTTCCCCTTCTACTTCTGGCTTTATCTTTGCTTACGCTCCACTGCTACTCTATCAAATCACTCCTCCCCCCCATATCAGTTGTAGACTGTTGTTTGTTCTAGCTGCCAAAATACTGTATATGTATTGCACACACCAGTCATCATGTTTCATTTATCAGTATGCAACCTGTAAGTCGCTTCCCTGTCTCATATCAATGTTTACCACCTGCGGTCACCCTATGTGGTACCCTTGTATGTATATCCAGCCTGTATCATGTAACGTGCATTTCATGTATATACTGTTATTACCTATCTGTGTTTGTACTTTAAGTGTTTATGTCACAGGACCTCCTTGTGAATGAGCTTGCTCAATGGAGTTTTCCTGCAATAAACCTGAACTTGAATTCTAAAAGAATTAAGCAGGTAACTAGTGACACCACTGACTACCCTTTTTAACAAATCATGGGAGGATGGTGTGGACTGGAAGAAGGCTGATGTGATTCCCCGTCACAAAAGTGGGACCAAGACAGAGGCAGGAAACTACAGACCTGTCAGTTTGACCTCTGTGGTAGGGAAAGTGATGGAATCACTTCTGAAGGAAAGAATTGTTGAGTACCTAGAGACCAGTGGGGACAGAACCCAAGGCAGCATGAGTTCACAGTGGGAAGATCATGTCAGATGAATCTAATTCATTTCTTTGACTGGGTGACCAAAGTAGTAGACCAGGGAGTGGCTGTGGACATGGCCTACCTAGACTTTAGCAAGGCATTTGACACAGTCCCACACAAAATATTAATAGTCAAATTAACCAGCCTGGGAGTGGGTCCCAGGGTGGTAGCCTGGGTAAAATATTGGCTGGACAAAAGGACACAGAAGGTAATTGTAAATGGAGTCCACTCTGAAGAAAGAGGGGTTACTAGTGGAGTTCCACAGGGTTCAGTACTGGGTCCAGTCCTTTTTAATGTTTTATAAGGGACATTGTAGAGGGACTGGAAGGAAAAGTATGCCTCTTTGCAGATGACACAAAGATCTGCAACAGGGTTGATACACAAGGAGGTGTAGAAAGGATGAGAAGAGACTTGGCAAGGTTGGAGGAATGGTCAGAAGTATGGCAGCTTGGATTCAATGTAAAGAAGTGCAAAATAATGCACCTGAGAAACAAAAACCCAGGGGAAGATTACACATTGGGGGAGAGGTCGTAACAACAACAAAAATGGAAAGGCACCTGGGGGTAATCATATCAAATGACCTTTAGGTTGGCAAGCAATGTGAGAAGGCAGTAGGGAGGGCTGGGGGGATACTGGGATGTATAGGGAGAGGCATCACCAGCAGAAAACAGGAAGTTGTTATCCCCCTGTACAGACAGTTGGTGAGACCCCATCTGGAGTAATGCATCCAGTTCTGGAGACCCCATCTCCACAAGGACATAGACAGGATGGAGGCAGTTCAGAGGAGGGCAACTAAAATAGTGCCGGGTCTGCAAGAGAAGCCATACTAGGAAAGACTAAAGGAGCTTAATATGTATACCCTTGAGGAAAGGAGGGATAGGGGGGACATGATAGAAACGTTTAAGTACCTCAGTGGAATCAACAAAGTCCAAGAGAGTAGCATCTTTAGCAAAAAGAGATGTGAAAGAACAGGGGGACACAATTTGAAGATAGAGGGCGGACAGCTCAGGGGCAATGTGAGGAAGTATTTTTTCACAGAGAGGGTGGTGGAAGCATGGAACAGCCTTCCTGAGGAGGTTGTGGAGTCTAAAATTGTGGGAGAATTCAAGAATGCATGGGACAGACATAATGCAATTTTTGTGGGGGGTAGGAAGAAATAAGCTGTTGGTTAAATAGGGTCTGCATGTTATCATCTAGGTGGGGAACTGGGCAGACTAGGTGGGCCAAGCGGTCCTTATGTGCCATCAAAGTCTATGTTTCTGTGTTAACTAGCCAGCATATAGCGCATCTCTTTTATAGCTGCAGACAAATTGACATTTTATGAGAAAATCTGGGGACTATCTCTAATCTGATTTTTATATTTTCTTATGAGTTAACTGAGGGGGTATATTTCTTGTATGCCCCGCAGTCCTTTAGACTAACTGCCTTCATGGTAGTGTGATAATATTACCCCTTACCCCCACCCGCCCATCATCTGGCATGGTTATACCTTGCAGGCCGACTTATTTTATATAGTTTCTCTCAGTAGAACGGAATCTCTTTTTATCAAGCACTCTACCATATATATAATCCATTTGTTGTAATTTCTAATTCAAGTTTGCTGTATATTTAATACGGATTACAGTGTTATATCAAGGTAGATATTTTTGTACCTTCATGGTTTGTCAAGGATGAGGTAACCTACAGCGCTGTAACATTGTACTCAGTTCAATGTGAAGGAATTTTGGTTCTACATATGGTGTTATTGATGGAATCTTAAGATCCTTGATATCTGACAATGTGTCTCTGTATTCAGGATTTAGTCTGTAATCCATGGAATTTATGTTCCAGCTAGATTCACCTAGCTGTAATGGCATCATTATTTGCTGTATGTGCTTATGACTTATAAAACAAAATCCTCAATAAAATATGAATTGAAAACAAAAAGTTTCAAGAAATATGCAGGCATGTCAGTGACTGCAGCTCTATGGCTACACGGGGATCCGACCTAACTTTTTGCACAGGGAGCAGTGGAGAGCACCACAAGAGGGAAGGAGTAGTGGATATAATGAAATTCCCTATTTCTTGATAATCCAAATTCAGTTTAATTGGAAGTGCTTTTGACACATTTCCATATAGAAATTCACCACAGTCAAAATGTCAGATAATAGTTGCATTTTCCAGGCTGAGCTGCACCTACAGCATCAAGAACTACATTTTGCCTATGTGGAGAGCCCACTTTTGTATTGATCTTGTTAATTAGGCTACTGTACATACATATACCTTCTACGTTAGACTTGAGTCTAACCAGAAACCCAGTTTTTTTTTTATAGCTAGAGATTTAGTCCTAAGCCTAAAAGCATGACCTGGGTCTTAACAAAGTTTAATACCAGGCTACTCACAGTCAAGAAGCATTGTACATTGTTGAATCCTACCTGCTGGTGTGACAAAATAGTATTAATCTGGGTCTCAATATAGTAAAGAACAGTTTCATCTACTGTATACACCTATATCTATATCTATATCTGTATATCTATCTATCTATCTATCTATCTATCTATCTATCTATCTATCTATCTGCCTTAGCTTTGGTAACAGTGGATCTCAATTATTTATAAATTGTGCGAACAACAGAGGGCCTAGTTGAGGCCCTGTAGAATCCCACTGGACACATGTAGCATACTAGATGCCTCCCTTTGATGGATACAGAGATACTGTATGTGTAAAATGTCCACAGAATATGGGCTTCTTGACAGAGGGCTATGGATGATTGGGGGGATATAGTTAGATCAAGAGAAAAGGGAGATTGTAAGGGAATACTCCCTCAGTCAAATACAAAGATAACCATTTTGATGATAACCTGTGGCAGGTAGGCTGTAGAATGTAAGCTTTGTTGTAATACAGTGTGCAAAACTTGGGGTAAAGCTTTCTTTTGATAGTATCACTGCATCATAAACATCAAGATGAGGATTTAGTCACACTCTAAATTATCCAACTGAGAGAACTTCCACCAGCTGGAAGCCATCCAGGGTGGTGAGAACAGTGATGTACTGGAGCCTGGAGAGCTGATTAGTGGAGCATTAGGACTGGACATTTTTAAAGTTCTATTAAAGCAGTGCTTCCAGCTCAAGGGCTGAAGGTCCACAGGCAAAGATGACTGTGTCATCAGTCTACATATAAATGTATAAAGAGATACACACATTGGTGAGGTCATTATTAGGAATACCTGTAGGTGAAGATCATCCACTATACTTTGCACTATTTTCATACTGAAGGAAAAAAATATAATGCTTGCAAACTCTTCACTGTAAAACAGATAAGTGCAAGTTTGTGTAGTCTTGCAGTTGAAAAACTTTGCAGGCAAAGTGCATTATGGTTTGGAAAGTGCACGCCAGAGAGTAGGTCACATGAGTGATTGACTGTCCAAAAGGACAGTCACATGATGCACACTGCACTAGAATGCTCCCCATAGGGCCCTAGTTCTTGTGCAGTTTGAGCGTGTGAACAGGAGGAGTGAGGTCTGTCTCTCTGAAAACAAAAGAAAAATCTGAGCAAGTTCAGCCTTATTAGGTTGATAAAACCATAGTGCAAAAATTGTTGTTTAGTATGGGTGCAGAGGCTTTGTAGAAGGGTTTGGAAACCTTATATTAAGAGAGAAAACATATTTTAGTGATGTTTTTTAAGATCTTACTGTGCTTATCATTAGGGTGCACCTAAGCTAATGTATTGAGTTAGGGGGACGTCACCTCATAGGTTCCATGTTGTTTAACTGTTTTAATTTTTTTTTTTAACCAGTGCAGCTTTTGTTTTGAAGGTTTGTGCTAACTAGTAATTGTGAGGGATGAATGACCAGTGGAAAATAAGCAGTAGCTAGTGAAAGAGAGGACACCAGGTTTGCAGAGGGTAAGGACTTTGCCACTCTTTCAGGGAGTACTTTGCCAGTGCAGAAAAAGAGAAGAGCAGATAGAGAAACCAATAGCAAAAGTGGAGAGGTAGAGTGGCATGGGATTGGGGCAAACCGGGCTGTTGCACTTGGCAGAGTTATGGGAAAACAGAGTTGACAGGGTCATGGCAGGGGAAATGAGGATGAATTCAGAGAGGAGGAGAAGAGAGGAGAAGAGATATGGTAAAGGGGAGATTGCTGAGGAGAGTAATGAGAGGAAGGCAGGGAAAAGAGAGATTGAACAGGAAGTGAAGAAGGCAGTGCAGGTGGCCCCAGCTACAAGAAGGTTAGAGCTGGTGAATTAACTACCCCATTTAAAGATCAAAGGTGTTGACCGGTGTATTAGTACAAGTATGAGTGGGTGACCTTCAGGAATTTAAAAGGCTTGTTAAGGTTGCTCTAGAGGCTAGAATCCAAATATTCAGATTTGGAAGATCTGGTACAGTAGGTT
Source organism: Neoceratodus forsteri (assembly GCA_016271365.2). Classification (NCBI taxonomy): domain Eukaryota; kingdom Metazoa; phylum Chordata; order Ceratodontiformes; family Ceratodontidae; genus Neoceratodus; species Neoceratodus forsteri. The sequence goes on from CM057454.1 coordinate 815,088,474, forward strand.
TTGTGCTTGCATTGTGGAGCTGCTTATAACATAAGTCATCCAGTGAGTGAGAGGCCATACTCTGATTCCAAGCAGAATCTGTACCCTTAAGTTGGGCAACCAACTAGGTAGTGACCCAAGGGTGGAGGGAGCTTTTCACATGACTGGTCAAAGGGGACAAAAACATCTCAGACTGCAGTGAATATGGATTGAAAGATGGGTATGGAATCATCAACATCAGCAGATGTGATGGAGGACCAGTCAAAATTATGCAGATCATCAAGCAGGGAGGACAGGTCAAGGGACCTGAATGACTAAATTTAGATGTCTCTGGGGTTCGAAGTTTGGAATGGTGAATCCTGCACACACAGTAGACCATGTAAAGATTACTGAATGCATCAGGCAGTGTGCCATTTTGCAAGGTATGGTGGGTGCTTGGGGGGGGGGAGAGAGACCCCACTGAATGAGTGAGTCCTTTGAGGAGGAAAGGTTCAGCCCTGTTGGCTTTTAGATGTACTGTGTAAATTGCAGGGCCTGAATACTTTAAATAATTTTTTTGAGAAAGGGAAGGTCCAAATAAAGTTAAACTGTCTCAACCTCTGGCTGTCAAGTTTTTTCTCCACAGAGATATTCACACAAGATTTGCAAGTGTCATATTCAAGCCATTTTGTGGAATATTTGACAATATTTAGTGGAATTCTGCCACTCACAAAGTCCTCAAGTCATGCTAGAAAGACCAAAACATCAGGCTATTTTTCCACTCACTTGAAAAATAAGTATATTTTTGCTGTCAAACAGTAAGTCCTCAAGTTGCAGAAAAAAACAAACTTCAACTCAAAGTGAGAAAACTGCAAACTGCCAGCTATGTGAAATTCAGAATTTTACTAATGTTTTCAACATTTCACAGACTTTGGCAGAAGTAGAGTCATGCAAATTTCACACAACTGTGTCCTCAGCACAAGGAGCCCACAAGATACAATAAGAGTTCAGATAATGGAGGAAATGTCTAGAATATGGCTGTATTTAATGGTAGGACAGCAATGCACGGCAGCCACAGAGGTGAAAAAAGGGGAATGGAGTTTTCTAAACAAAAGCTCATGGGGAGAGGGAAGGGGACCATGGAGCCATGCAATTCCCCAAAGTGGTGGCTAAGACAGACATACCTGATCACACTTACCATCCCCTTTTGCAATGCCAAAGGCTAGAAAGAGAACACCTGGACACAGTGATGGGTGTGCCATGGATCCTGGTGGCTGACTTGAACTCACTAGAGTTATGTGGAATTTTCAAATTCTACTTTGTTGGAATTCTAAAACATTTTGTATATCCCATCTAATTCCACAGAATTTCATTGAAAGAAAACTGTGACATTCTGAAAGTGGTTTATGCCTTTTTAATTTGAACCGCATATTCATAATTTGCAGCTTACACAAACTGAGTATCAGTGTTCTATGGTTTAAATAAACCACATTAGATTTTCGCAAACTAAAGAAAATGAATCTGCAATTTACGTGAACTGCAGAAGATTAATATGTGGTTTAAATAAAAAGATATTTGAATTTGTATGGTATTTATTAAAACAATATTAAAAAACATTTCACAAATGCAATTACCATCCTGCCTTAATCTTGTCAGAGGAACTCCAGGTAACACTCAACTTTGTTTTCTTAAAGGGACACTGTCAACCTGTTTTTCATCATATTATTTCTAGTTGAAACCTCACATTTTATGATTGCTTACCCTCTCTAAAATTCACTGATGTTGCTGTTTGTTTTGTCTGTCTCCTTGTTTAGTATAACTGAAATGCATGGCAGTGTATACTTGTACAAAACCTTGTTTTTGTTTACCGTCCTGGTTCTGTTCTTTCTGCATGCTTCTTGAGCAATAGAAACACACCCAAAAAGTTCAGTCACTGATAAGGAAGTAGCCTCCCAAACTCCCACAGCATCATGAAGGGCTACATAGAAACATAGATTTTGATGGAAGATAAGGACCGCTTGGCCCACCCAGTCTGCCCATTTCCCTACCTAATGGATAAGCTGCAGATCCTAGTTAACCAGCAGCCTACTTCTTCCTACCCCCACCCCCTAGAATTGCCTTATGACTGTCCCATGCATGCTTGAATTCCACCACTGTTTTTGACTCCACAACCTCCTCGGAAGGCTGTTCCATGCATCCACAACCCTCTCTGTGAAAAAATACTTCCTTAAATTACCTCTGAGCCACCCCCTTCTATCTTCAAATTGTGCCCCCTTGTTCTTGTACACCTCTTTTTTTGAAAGATGCTACCCTCTTGGACTTTGTTGATTCCCTTGAGATACTTGAAAGTTTCTATCATGTCCCCCCTCTCCCTCCTTTCCTCGAGGCTATACATATTCAGCTCCTTAAGTCTCTCTTCATATGTCTTCCGGTGCAGACCCTGCACCATTTTAGTTGCCCTCCTCTGGACAGCCTCCATCCTGTCTATGTCCTTGTGGAGATTGGTTCTCCAGAACTGCACGCAGTACTCTAGATGGGATCTCACCAACTGTCTGTACAAAGGGATAATAACTTCCTGTTTTCTACTGGTGATGCCTCTCCCTATGCATCCCAGTATCCCCCCAGCCCTCCTTGCTGCCCTCTCACATTGCTTGCCCACCTTTACGTCATCTGACATGACTACCCCCAGGTCCCTTTCCATTTTTGTTCTTGTTAGTATCTCACCCCCCCATTGTGTACTCTTCCCCTGGGTTTTTGTTTCCCAGGTGCATTACCTTCCACTTCTTAGCATTGATTCTAAGCTGCCATACATTTGACCATTCCTCTAACCTTGCCAAGTCCCTTCTCATCCTTTCCACCCCACCTTGTGCATCAACTCTGTTGCAGATCTTTGTGTCATCTGCAAAGAGACATACTTTTCCTTCCAGTCCCTCTGCAATGTCACTTATAAAGACATTGAAGAGGACCGGTCCTAATACTGACCCCTGCGGTACCCCACTAGTAATCCCCCCTTTCTTCAGAGTGGACTCCATTTACTATTACTCTTTGTGTCCTATTCTCCAGCCAATTCTTTACCCAGGCAGTCATCTTGGGACCCACTCCCAGGCTGGCTAACTTGCATATTAATCTTTTGTGTGGGACTGTGTCAAATGCCTTGCTAAAGTCTAGGTAGGCCATGTTCATAGCCCCTCCCTGATCTACTACTTTGGTCATCCAGTCAAAGAAATCTATCAGATTTGTCTGGCATGACCTTCCTGCTGTGAATCCATGCTGCCTTGGGTCCCGTGCCCCTCTGGCCTCTAGATACTCAACAATTCTTTCCTTCAGAAGTGATTCCATCATTTTTCCTACCACTGAGGTTAAACTAACAGGTCTATAGTTTTTCTGCTTCTGCCTTGCTCCCACTTTTGTGAAGGGGAATCACATCTGCCCTTCTCCAGTCCTCGGGTACCACCCCATCCTCCCATGATTTGTTAAAAGGGTAGTCAGTGGTGTCACTAGTTCTACCCTTAGTTCTTTTAGAATTCTGGGATGAATCCCATCAGGCCCCATTGCTTTGTCCACCTTCAGTTTTAAGAGTTCTTTTAGAACCCTTTCTTCTGTAAATGGGCTGGTATCAACTTCTTTATCCAGAGTGTTTCTACTGTTTGTTTTAGGTACCTCCCCACTTCCTTTGTAAATACTGAGCAAAAATATTTGTTTAGTATCTCTGCCTTGTCACAGTCACCCTCTGCCCACCCTCCCTCCTCTTTATTAAGCCTCACTAGCCCTCCCTTGGTCTTCCTTCGCTCCTGATGTACCTATAAAGGTTGTATCCCCCTTCTTAACTGAGTTGGCTATCTTTTCCTCGGTTTGGGCCTTTGCTGTTCTGACTGCCTTCCCAGCTTCCTTTTGCTTTAACTGATACAGTTCCCTGTCCTGCTCCTTCTGTGATTCCTTGTACTTCCTGAATGCTTTCTTTTTCTCTTGAACTTTCACTGCCACTTCCTTTGAGAACCATAGTGGTTTCTTACATCATTTTGTTTTGTTAATTTGCTTCTCACAAAGTCTTGTTACCTCTGTGATGGCAGTTTTTATTATTCCCCATTGTTCTTCCACCCCTCCTTCCTGCCCATTTGCTAGTGCATTCCTTAGGCACTCACCCATTTTGGCAAAGTCAGCCCTCCTAAAGTCCAGTACTTTTGCCTTTGTATGGCTTGACTCTATTGCTGTGTTTATTGTGAACCCTACTGTTCGATGGTCGCTAGTTCCCAGATGGCTACCCACTTCTACATCTGTGATCCTCTCTGTTAGACTGTTTTGCATGTGTTTCCAAGTCCAGGAAAGATCTATTTGGAGCTGATCAATGAATGTAAACAAACCTGTTTTGGTGTGATAACACCAGTATGTTGTACAGTCTGTTTTTTTTTTACTTTTGTAAAGAAAATATAGTTAAAATTAAACTACCAGCTACATCAACAATCTTTACACAATGTTGGCAATCATAAAATATGTTTTTTTTAAACTAGGGACACTTTGAGATCTAAGGGGGTTGACAGTGTCCCTTTAACTACATTGTAACTGCATTGCATTTGAAATGCAGTTCCATGCGACAAACATGCAACTGCAGTGTAACCAACCTTGTTGCATGTAATTAATGATTATCTACCCTGCAGTTTCATTCAAACTGACACTTAAAGTGTGACTGAATTCAGCTTTACTGATAATTGCAGAACTTAGTTACAATGATCACATCAGAAATAAGATTGGGAGCATATAGTCTAATATGGTTTGTAGTTGGTAATAAAGACTGCAACTATTTAGATGGAAAAACTTGCAAACACTTGGGGAATGATGGGTTAGTAGACAGGGTGAAGTAAGGCCAGGGATGAGCTCAACACCACTCGCCAGCAAAAGCAGAGGTATAATTATGATCTTAACAGAGTTTTTCTGGAAAGAGATATGGGAGAGGGGAAACAGGAGGGTGGATTGCTGTGCAAGACTTGCCAAACCATTTTGAAATTAAAGGAAGGAGTATAAAGAAGATAATGTGAGATAAATCAAGGGAAGGAGGTTTGAGAAGAGGGGAAAGGCAGAGGTAAAGGAGTTTGAGGGGGAGGACAGGAAAATAAGGGAGTAGAATGGGAGATACATTAAAGGCGTGGAGGGGACGCAGAAAGGAAAAAGGTTGTAAGGGAGTAGAAAAGGAGTAGAAGGAGGTGCAGAATAGTAAAAGAAGGAGTAGGTTTGGGTAGCCAGGAGGGGGGTACTGAGAAGAGAGTCATGAAAGGGTGAATATAGGGCAGGGTAGGGTAGGGCAGCAGGGAGACTGCAGAAAGAAGGGAGGGAGAAGATCAGAGGTATTGACTGTTAAATGAATGAATCAGGAATAGGACAACAGACACAGTTTAGAATATGGTTCATCTAGAGGAGGGAGAAAAGAGATGTGGAAAGAGTAGTCAGTGAGAAGTGCGAAATATAGAAACAGAAACATAAGAATTGACGGTAGATAAGGACTGCTTGGCCTACCTAGTCTGCCCATTTTCCCTACCTACTCTAATACCACAGACCCTACTTGATCTCGGCATTGCCCTCCCTTCTCTTACCATTAATATTCCATTTTGCCTATCCCATGCTTTCTTGAATCCTGTTACAGTTTTGGCCCCCACCACCTCCTCTGGGATACTGTTCCAGGCATCCATTACTCATTCTGTGAAGAAATACTTTCTCATGTTTTCCCTGAGCCTTACCCACTCCAGCTTCATAGCATGCCCCTTGTTCGTGAGTATCTTTTCTTCTGAAAAATGCTCCCCTCCTGTACCTTATTTATACCCATGAGGTATATTGCACAAATACTATCAATAAACAATCTTTTTTCTTTGAATCCAAAATTAGCAAATATGAAAAACCTGCAAAAGTGAACTTACAGCAGTAGGGCAGGGTGAGACTGCAAATACCCAGAACTGTGGTACACATAAAAATACAAATCAACCTGGATAGAAAATAACAGGTATTTATTGTGGCAAGTGAAACAAGATAGACTACATCATCTTCAGTGCTTGCAATCCATGCTGATTCTTTAGTAGAAACACAGGATATGTGAACTCAGCCCCTGTCAGTCAGATGACATTCAGCTGAGGTGGTGTGAAAAGATTCTGTGTCGGTCATAATCCACCATTCTGCTAGCCACACCCACAGGCTTTTTTGGGTGAGTCACTTACTGGACAGTGGGGTTGGGGGGTGTCAGGTGCTTAGCGGGTGGACCAGGCGGTGAGAGGAGGAGGATGTCATTTATTTTGGTAGTAGCTCAGTAGGTAGAACTCAAGCCAAAAGATCACAAAATCCTGGGTTTTGTGGTGATACTCATAACTGATACTGTAGTGTAGTACAAGGGGCACTGCACTGGTGAGGTGCTCTCCTTCAGATAAAATGTTAAATCAAGGTCCTGTCTGCCCATCTCTGGTTATTGTCCAGCTGGAAACAAAATATCCAATGCCATTTCTTGATGAGTAGGGGAGTTTCCCCCAGTGTCATGGTCAATATTCCCCCATCAATAAAACATATTAATGCAACCCACCCCAAGAATGAACCTGAACACTAGCTATCACAGCTTGGTGTGCCTTTCCTCATCAACATTTACAAATAAATAAATAAATACATTTTACATCAGAGATCAGGGCAAAAGGGGATACCACTGGACTACAAGGGAGATTTATTTTCACAATGTGGGTCGAGGTGAGTGGGGGGTAACGCTGGACTTCCATGGTAATTTTTTTTCACTCCGGGGATCCTTGTGTGATGGGAATACCCAGAGTAATTCTATTTTATAGCAGGAATCGGGGCAGCTGGGGAAGGGTTCCACCATGTTACAGCGACAAAAAATACCATGACCACCAATAGGGTGCCAGCACAATGCTGACGGTGAACATCATGCCCGGTAATTGTGCTGTCTGACTTGCATCGCTCCCAATGCCCCAGGGCATGTTCTCACTGTTTGTGGGAGGCTATGCCCCCCACACCCATTGCTGAAGGAGGCTTTGCAACCTGCATCCTCCCATACTTTCATATAATCACCTACACGTTGGAGGTGTATGGAGCAAGGGGTGCAATACTTGAATGGCACCATCCCTGCCGAGCGCTGCAAAATCCAGTTTGCCAACATGACAGGCAAACTGGTTGCAGTGCCCTAATTGCAGCACCCACATAATGGCATATGGTTAGGTGGTACCACTAGACTGCTAAGGATTTATACATTAGTTTACAGGGATCTGGTGAGGGTGGGGACAATGATCAGATCTGTATACATTGCCTCCATGCAGGGGGATCTGGTCATCATCATCATCATCATCATCATCATCATCATCAATTTATTTAGTAAAGCACTCTGTTTCATTGAAATTAAATGCACTTTACAAGTGAGCAGAGTTATCTAAAAACAGTTAAAATCAACATCCCCAAAAATCAATAAACAGTAAAGCTCTCCTGGTTTATAATATTGGCTTAACTAACTCTAATCAGGTGGAAAGGCCTGCCTGAATAAAAATGTATTCAGCTCCCTTATGAACATTTCTAATGTTGTACTCTCTCTCACAGGATGAGGGAGAGAGTTCAAAAGAGTTGACACTATATAAGAAAAGGCACCAATGCCAGGTGTTGTTAGGCACACTCTTGGCACTTCTAAGAATCCCTCATCAGCTGAATGGAGGGGACAGGAAGGGTGGTAGGGCCATAGAAGGCCCTGAAGGTAGCCAGGCCACTGACCATGTAGGGCTTTATAGATGTTACCAAGGGCAGCCAACCTTCACATCTAGAAATCACAAAAGCAGAAGGAAACACTAACCAAGCAGGATTCAGTCTGATTTGTTGAACGCACTGTTTAAATGAGGTAGCTGTAATAGTTATATGTAACGGTGCAGCAAAATATTTATTTGAGCACTGGGTGCACTTCATTTACTCATACAGTCAATCTGAGTGGACTAAGCCAGCTTAACAGGCTGAAAATGGCCACATAGTGGCATGCAAATAACCTGTTATCATTTTGCATGCCGTATGCAGTCATTAGTGTGCATTTTGAATATGGCACTCAGGGGCAAAGGCATTCTCCATTTGGGATCTGTTATCACCCATTGCTCCTGGGTGTCTATTGTCAAAAGGGGGATGTGGTATGCGGTACTTATACACATTCCATGGTACTTCCATGGCCTGATACAGTATTCATATTTGCTACCCTATAAATATGCCTCCCTGATGTCCATGTGCTGTTTCACATGACGTAAACAGCAGTGTCTGAATATGGAGGCTTTGACTTCTGTTAGGTGTTTACTTGAACACTGGGTGTTGAGCTAATATATCTGAACATTTAAGTGATGTATAATTCGAAAACAAAAGGTAGTGTACTTAATAAAAATAGCGAGAACACTGACACAAAATGAAACACATACATAGGAAAAAGAGATGTGTTTATAGAGGGGGCTCCAGTGCTACCAAGGGTGGACAGCCCTCACATCTAAATGCCACAACATAAGAGAGATCACTTAACAAGCAGGATTTCATCCAGTTATTTGAAAGCACAGTCTAAATGAAGCAAACATAGAAGTAATAGATTACAGTAAAGTAACGTATTTGTGAGCCGAGTGTACTTCATTTACTTTCACAATCAATCTGAGTCCACTTAGCCTGCTTAACAGTGCTATACTGTAAATCAGATGTCAAGAACTGTAAATTTAGCTTTTCAAGACCACAGCTATACAGGCAGACTCACCACCTTCTCCAGGCACTGAGGTTATCAGTACACATGATCCTTATCTTTAGGAATATCAGTTACATAACTTTACATTCTTTTTTCACTCTTTACCTCAAAACAAACACATCTGAGTTGGAAAAAAGAACAAGGGCTAAGGGAGGAGGAGAGGTCTTTGTTTTTTTTTTCTTCTGTACATTATTGTGTGTTTTCCAGGGTGGGTGAAGGTTAAACTGAGTGACAGATGCAGAATCTGAAAATCCAATTTTGGCTGTGGTTTCCCTAAGTGGTATCAGATTAGAAGCAGAGCCAGAATTGGATTTTCCCATAATCCAACAGATGCAAATAGAACTGATTCTACCTAATCTGATCAACCCTAATGTATGATCCTTGTATAAAAAATCAAATAAATAAATAAAATAAGTAATGCTGTTGAAGCTCCAAACTGCTGGAGATGAGGCCTGGAAACTTCGGAGCCCCCATTACCAGCAACAAAAGTGTTGATCTTTGGTGGGTCCACTGAAGAAACATTGGATCACCTTATCCATACAGTAAGTATTTCTTCAAAATTATTTGTAAAGGAAAAATGTGGATATTCCTTGTTGGAGTACTGACTTTTTCATTAAAAGATTATCCTAGAAGAGGCCTAGTGGTCAAAATGTTGTTTCTGACTTTGTTTTCTATTCTTTTTCAGCATGTCTTCAATATAACTTTATTTCTAGTACATTATATTAATATACTATTCAAACGGAAAATGAAAAAAAATCTTTAAAACTTAAAACTAGTTTATATTTTGCAGCTTTAAATATCTTTAACACTGGAAAATATAATCTAAAGAATCATATGAGAATCTTGTATAATACAGCTGTTTTTTTGTGATACAAATACTGTACAGCGCTTCGGGCTACAGACTCGTTGTTTTGTTCAGTGACATGGTATCCTCTTCATTATTCCAGCCAAAAAGAAATTGAGTACACACTTGTGCAACATTTGCAGTGCTGATCTAAGGTTACAAAGGCAGCAGCCAAATGTATAAGCCTAGCTTTTAATCAAAACCTGTCTCAGAAACACAAGCAATAATGCTCAGTTGCTGAAACATTTGCATATTATTTGCTAGATTTTGGCACGCCAAAATGCAATGGTCATATAATAATCTTTTTCTTTCCAGTCTTGTCATTGATTAATATTTTTGTGTTCACCTGTTTCATGTTGAAACAAACATGTTGCTTTATTTAGAAATGCAAATGGAGCGTTCAGTTTTAGCTTTTGTTTTGTATGCTGATTAAAATTCATTATGTCTATTGTGCACTGACCATGTCTGAGACATCACCGGAACAATCAACAGCATACGTTCCAATCAGCAAGTTATTGTCTATAGTAATTGCATCCATTATTTTGCCCTGATGCAGATGATTGATCTAGCATGAAAATTTAAAAGCTATAATTCCAAAGAAAATGCAGTATGTTGATTAAAGGAGAGCTTCATGTTGCTGTTTTGAAGGCAGAACTGGACTGATGAGTTGTTGGCAATTCATTACTAACTGCCATTTTGTAAATAGTATTCACAGCAGGTCAGTGCCTGGAATGTACAGTAAATCACTTGAGTTACATAGTACCACAGTATTGTGATGACAAGTGGACCTACAGTAGAGCCTATCTTGTCTCTCCCCCCAAATCCATACTTTTATACCCACATTGAATATGAACACACATAAAAGCAATACCTCTACTAATAATGTATGACCCTTAATGTCATTCTCCCACAGGAATCTGTCAAGTCCAGCTGGGAAAGGCCTGAACAGTGTTGTTTACCATAGCCTGTTTTGTCAGCTAGTCCATATGTCCTCCCTCTGTGTGAAGTAATGCTTAGGAGATTCTCTTTAGTTCTGCTAGCACTTATCAGCTCAAACCTCTGTTTATACTACAAACTGCCTATCCAATTTAATAGGAAAAATGCTGTGATCATGCCCCTTCTAAGATTTTCCTTTTTTAGACTAGTAATTTGAGTAGTGTATGTTCAGTACACGTTGTATACCTTGTAGCTTTTGCCCTCTAAGGTGTAGCATGCCTTCAAATTGAGGGAGGGGGCACAGAATAAGGGGATACATTTGAAAACATCCTGCCTCTATCTCTTGCCTAAGCTCCCTACTCCACTACCACCCAAGACCACCACCAGGAAAGAACTAATGTTCCTCAGGCTCAGTCTCAAGAAATGTATCTTGCTCTTCCTGCTATGCTCAGGTAACGTTGAAGGAAATTCAGGTCCCCCCACCCCAATTACCTCCCCCATCATATTTTGCTTCAGCTCCAGGCCTGAAATTTATGCTGATCAATGTCTGTAGCCTTTTAAAACAAATTCTAGTCAGAGCCAATATGGCTGCTCCAAGCTCTTACATGTCCAGGTATCAGAGCCGTAGCAGCACAGCTCACAGATCCCTGTAGCACCGGCAGTGACATCGGAGCCAGTCAAGGAGCAGCAGTGAGCAGTGATGGTTGCCATTTAAAAGATGGTGGTGGCAATGACACTGCGCATGCGCGATACTCACACATGCGCAGTGAAAGCAGAAGTGCACCTATGAAGCAGTGTGCCATGGGAAGGGGGAGATCATTCTGCAGAGGGGAGCTCTATCATGGAGGACAGCTGCTGTAGATTAAGCACTGTCATGATGATTCCCACAGCACTGTAGGAGAATGCAGGGTCATGTTCTGCAGCTGACCCCCTGTTCTCCTACAATGATGGCATAACATCTGCAAAGTTCTGCCCAAGCAGCCATAAAAATTAGACCTAATCAAAGTATGAGTATCCCACAGTAACCCTGATATATTAGTCATCACCAAAACATGGCTAAACGTTAGTACCACAGATCAGCAGATTAGGTTTCCCTCATTTAACACTTTCAGACTGAACAGACCAACATGGGAGGGAAGGGGTTGTCATTTATGTTAATTCCAAATACCATGCCACTGAATTCCTCTCACTATGCAAACCTATAGAATTCAGAAGTTTGGCACTAAGACTTTACTTTTGCTCCCCTCATCTGAATCCTTTAACAACATTGGCTGCTACAGACTGCCAACAGGGGGAGTTGAGCTCATTCCTATGCTACGAAACATCACTGAGTCCAACTCCAATGAATCCATCATCCTAGGTGACCTAAGCTGGGACTGGCTATCACCCAGAGCATACAGCATAAAGGACAAGTGGGACAAGTTGGGTTTTTCCCAGCTCATTACAGGGTCTACAAGAATTAACCATAAAAACAACACCAAGAGCACTATTCTGGACCTAATTCTCACAAACAGACCCAAAAAAATACAACATACAGCTATCTTCCACAATGACTTAAGCAACCACAGTGTTGTAGTTTGCATAAGATCCCAAGTCAGACACCTCTACAGAGCCAAATTTATAACAAAGCACCACTTCCACAAATTTAACCTGGAAGGCTTCCTTGCCAATCTTAGGCACATCAACTGGCAAAGCCTTTACCTAGCCAAATCTGCAGATGTTGCCGTCAATACCCTTAGCATCACCATCACTTCCCTAGCAAACAAACATATCCTGCTGGTGAAATGCAGGGTAAAAAAGGTCTCATATCCTTGATTCACCTCTGAACTCAAGGCTGCCTTAAACAATTGGAGCAAACTATGGTCACTAGCAAGACACTCTAAGGCTCCTGCAGACTGGGCAGCATTCAGATCAATGAGAAACTCCTGTGCAAAACTAATCAGAATAGCCAAATCTAAATTTTATGCTGATTCTTTAGAAGGCGCAAAAGGTAACTCTGCCAAAATTTGGCAGATGCTAAAAACTGTAGAGGGTCACAGAACCCCTTCCCCCTCCAACCCCAGTAAAATCTCCTCTGGTGGTATCATAATCTCGGACAAAGGTGCTGTGTTAGAAAAGCTAAATGCACACTTTGCAACAGTGAGGCTAGTGTTTGACTCTTCACCAGCTGCCGGGCTGTTCAACTGCCCCTCTCCAATGGATTCCCCCCTGGACCTTATCAGTCACAACTCCTTTGGTCTCTCCCCAGTAACATATAAGCAAGTCGAGGACCTCCTAAGAACCTTGGATATAAAAAAGGGCACTGGTGCTGATGGTATCGAGGCCAATTTCCTAAAACTAGATTTCCTTTACCTAATCACCCTTGTAATGCACATCTTTAATTTGTTGATATCATCTGGTAAGGTCCCCTCCTGATGGAGGATGGCCTCATACTACCATTATTCAAGTTAGATGACCCATGTGTCCTTAATAATTACAGACAAATTTGCATCCTCCCAGTCCTGTCAAAACTACTTGAAAAATTAGTTAATACACAGTTAAAAGATTAATAATAAATAATAATAATGCTTTATTTATATCGCACCTTTAACCAACCAAGGTGCCTTAACAATAATAAAACAGAAACCATATAAAATCCTATTAAATGCAGCATCTCATAAAAATCCATATCAATAAAATCAAAGAGGGCAGGCTAAATGTCATAAGTGTGTTTTCAGTGCCTGTTTAAATCCCTCCACGGTCGTGCACTCCTGAATCTGATGGGGTAAAGAATTCCAAAGGGCTGGGGCAGCACACACAAATGCACAGGCCCCTGAGGATTTTAGAAATATCCTTGGAATGTCTAGCAATGCCGCATCAGCCAAGCGGAGCGATCAGCCAGGGCAGTAAGGAACCAGAAACTCTTTCAGGTAGTCCAGTCTTACTGGGATTACCTTGAGAGCTCCAGTTTACCCAGCTCCCTGCAATCAGGCTTCAGAAATAACCACAGCACTGTGTCAGCACTGGCAAAGTGACCAATGACTGATTCTCTGCTGTTGATAATAAGCAACCTACCAGAGCTGTGTTCCTAGACCTGAGTAAAGCCTTTGACACTGGTGACTAAGGTCTACTGCTTATGAACCTAAAAATGCTTGTCATGAACAGTAACACATTAGAATGGTTTGCAAGTTACATCGCAGGTAGGCTTCAACATATTAAAGCCAATGGACTCCTCTACTCCCTGGCCACTTGCAAGAGGGATCCCCCAAGATTCCATCCTTGGTCCACTGTTATTTTCTATTTATATCACCTCCCTGGATAATAACATCCACAACCCCAAATTACACTTTTTTGCAGATGACATCATCCTTTATACATCTAAGCCCTCCTTGACTGATGTGATAATTAAACTGCAGGAGGACTTTAAGCAGCTAAAGTAACACCTCCTATCCTCCAAACTCCTCATAAATGCAAAACAAAAACAAGACCATGTACTTTCTCCCCTCTCTAGTGCATACATTCCTTTGCAACCAGGCAACACTGGCTCCAATTACAACACTGTTAGGAGATGCCCTTGAGGTTGTGGACAACTTTAAGTATCTGGGCATTTGACTTGACTCCAAATTATACTTTGCCACTCACATTAAATCTCTAGCTAAAAAGCTGAAAATAAGACTAGGATTTCTCTTCAGAAACAAATTCTTATTTCTCGTAGAAATCAGGAAAAGATTGATACAAGCCACCTTCCTTCCACTCATTGACTATGCCGACATCATCTACAGTATTAGTGCAGCATCTCTCCTCTACAAGCTCAACATCCTTTACCACCATGCCCTGCAATTCATAACTAAAGCACTTTTAAGAACACACCACTGCTCCCTCTACTTGAGAGTGGGTTGGACTTCCCTCACAGAAAGAAGGCTGCTCCACACTGGAACCTGGGCCTTGGAAATTTTGTTGCTCAGACTACCCCCCTACATCACTTCCCTCTTTCATAGATCCCACAGCTATCTGTGTAAGACAACGACATCCTTCAAGATGTGCCCAGAATGCGTAAATTACATGGCAGAGCTGCAGTTAGCCATGCCATCCTAACCTACTAGAACAAAATACAAACCTTCCTCAAGTTCACTGAACCAGTCCCTATTAGCGCCTTTAAATCCTTATTCAACAAACTGTACAAGGAAACCTGCCACTGCCACAGTGGGTAGGCCTACCAACCCCGGCTAATCAGATTTAGCACTTACTCCCCACCTTTCCCCATCCACCCTCTCACCTCCCCGTTTCAGCCAGTAAGAGCATTTACCACCGACTTCTCCGGCCCCTCCCTTCAATTCATCCAGCAGCAGCACTAACCACCCCAGCTGCTTCTGCCAGACTCAGATTCCAGTCCTACAACCTCCCCTAGCTTGATTGTCTAATGAACATGCTGTGTGTTACCAAAAAGGTCTGACAATCATCATCATCATCATCATCAAATCTTTATTTATTCAGGCGAACATCATTGAGCAAGGCTCATTTACAAGATGGACCTGATAAGGTCAAGGTTCAATAGTTGATACACAACAGATACATCATACACTTATATAAGACAGTTATACATACAGGGGAAAATAATGTTTATAAACACAGTGATGTACAGTAAATTCACATGACAAAAAACGGTTACAGGAAAGTTAAGCTAATAATTACAGTATGTACAGTATATACATATCCCAGTGGGGGGGCATGGCAGACACTCAACATAATGTAATACTAGGATGGTGAAGGTATTACTGGGTGCATAAGATTGGGTGTCTGTCTGGAAGGAATATGCCATATAAGGTTTGGAAGGGAGATTTGTGAGATGACAATGCTAGCTCTAGTGGTAGCAATTGCATTTCTCTTTGAAGAAGACTGTAGAATGCTGTTTAAAGGATGCAAATGGAATGATATTGGACAGTTTTAGGGATTTTTGTAGGGTGTTCCATACTATAGCTAGAGAATAGCTGATTGCTGCCCTCCCTAGCCTGGTGTTGAATTTGGGCAATTTGAGCAGGATGATGTTGTTGCTTCTTAGGGCATAGGAGCTAGGTGAGGTCTGGGTGAAGCAGTCCAGGATATAGTTTGGAAGTTTTTTTGACAACGCTCTGTAAATCCATAGTGCTGCATTTCTGTTCCTTCCTGAGGTGAAGGGAAACCCACCCAACTGCAGCATAAAGAGAGCAATGATGAGTATTAGATGGCAGATCTGTAATGAACCTTATTGCTCTATGATATAAGGTATCCAACTTGTGATGGTAGGAGATGGGGCAGTGACTATAAAGGAAATCTGCATAGTCAACAACTGATAGAAAAATGGCCTGGACTAACCTCATCTTTGAGTCTCTGTTTAGGAAGGGTTTCAATATACAGAGAAGGCCAAGCCTTTGGCGAAGCTTTTTTAACAGTTCTTCTAAATGATGAGTGAAGTCAAGTCTGTTGTCAATCCACACACCTAGGTTTGACAATTTTGGCACCTGGCCTCCCCCTCCCACTTAACCTGTCCCATACTGTTGTCTACTTATACTCCTACTCTTTCTATTGTCCTCCCTTATTATGTCCCCCAAAATAGTATTCCTATGTCAGTGTGCCACACTGAAGTCCTGTCTCTTATTACACTTGTATATCTATGCTTATTACGCTTGTATATTTTCCTCTTACTCATTGTATTGTACTGTTTACACTCATTTTAAGTTACTCGTTGTATACTGTGTATTGCACTGTCCTATCAGGACCTCCTTGTAATGAGCATGCTCAATAGAAACGTAGAAACATAGAATTTCACAGCAGATAAGGACCGCTTTACCCACCTAGTCTGCTCATTTCCCTACCTGATGGATAAGATTTAGATCCTAGTTAACCAACAGCCTACTTCCTCCTACCCCCCCACTAGAATTGCCTTATGTCTGTCCCTTGCATTCTTGAAATCCCCCACTGTTTTTGACTGTATGACCTCCTCAGGAAGGCTGTTCCGTGCATCTACAACCCTATCTGTGAAGAAATACCTCATCACATTACCTCTGAGCCTTCCCCCTTATATCTTCAAATTGTGCTCCCTTGTTCGTACACATCTCTTTTTCTGAAAGATGCTACCATCTTGGACTTTGTTGATTCCCTTGAGGTATTTGAAAGTTTCTATCATGCCCCCTCCCTCCCTCCTTTCCTCAAGGCTATACATCTTAAGCTCCTTTAGTCTTTCTTCATATGTTTTCTGGTGCAAACTCTGCACCATTTTGATTCCCTCCTCTGGACAGCCTCCACCCTGTCTATGTCTTTGCGGAGATGGGGTCTCCAGAACTGTACACAGTACTCCAGATGTGGTCTTACCAACTGTCTGTACAGAGGGCCAACAACTTCCTGTTTTCTACTGGTGGTGCCTCTCCCTATGCATCCCAGTATCCCCCAAGCCCTCCTTACTGCCTTCTCACATTGCTGGCCCACCTTTAGGTCATCTGATATGACTACCCCCAGGTCCCTTTCCATTTTTGTTGTTGTCAGTATCTACCCCCCGCTGTGTACTGTTCCCCAGGGTTTTTGTTCTCCAGGTGCATTACTTTGCACTTCTTTGCATTGAATCTAAGCTGATATACATTTGACCATTCCTCCAACCTTGCTAATTCCCTTTTCATCCTTTCCACCCCACCTTGCGTATCAACCCTGTTGCAGATCTTTGTGTCATCTGCAAAGAGACATACTTTCCCTTCCAGTCCCTCTGCAATGTCACTTATAAAGACATTAAAAATGACCGGCCCCAGTACTGAACCCTGCGGTACCCTACTAGTAACCCTCGCTCTTCACTGTGGACTCCATTTACTATTACCCACTGTGTCCTGTGGTCCATCCAGTGTTTTACCTAGGCTACCACCCTGGGACCCACTCCCAGGCTGGCTAATTTGTTTATTAATCTTTTGTGCGGGACTGTGTCAAATGCCTTGCTAAAGTCTAGGTAGGCCATGTCCACAGCCTCTCCCTGGTCTACTACTTTGGTCACCCAGTCAAAGAAATCTATTAGATTTGTCTGACATGACCTTCCTGCTGTGAATCCATGCTGCCTTGGGTCCTGTGCCCCACTGGCTTCTAGGTACTCAACAGTTCTTTCCTTCAGAAGTGATTCCATCATTTCCCCTACCACTGAGGTCAAACTGACAGGTCTGTATTTTCCTGCCTCTGTCTTGCTCCCACTTTTGTGAAGGGGAATCACATCCGCCCTCCTCCAGTCCTCAGGTACCACATCATCCTCCCGTAACTTATTAAAAAGGGTAGTCAGTGGTGTTACTGGTTCTTCCCTTAGTTCTTTTAGAATTCTGGGGTGAATCCCATCAGGCCCCATTGCTTTATCCATCTTCAGTTCTAAGAGTTATTTCAGAACCCTTTCTTCTGTGAAAGGACTAATATCAACCCCCCTATCCAGAGTGCTTCTATTGACTGGATTAGGTATCTCCCCCTGCTTTTCCATTGTGAATACTGAGCAGAAGTATTCGTTCAGCATCCTTGCTTTCTCACTGTCACTCAATTCAGCCTCAGTATCCTTGCCTTAGTCTTTCTGTGCTTCCTAATGTACCTATAAAATGTTTTATCCCCCTTCTTAACTGAGTTGGATATCTTTTCCTTGGTTTGGGCCTTTGCTATTCTGACTGCCTTCCCCGCTTCCTGCTGCTTTAACTGGTACAGTTCTCTGTTCTGCTGCTTCTGTGTTTCCTTATACTTCCTGAATGCTGTCTTTTTCTCCCTTACCTTCCCCACCACTTCTTTGAGAACCACAGTGTTTTTTTCTTTTGTTTTGATTTGTTTATTTGCTTCACACAAAGGCTTGTTGCCTCTGTTATGGCGGTTTTGATGTTTCCCCATTATTGCTCCATCCCACCTTCTTGCCTGTTTGCTAGTGCTTTTCTGAGGCACTCTCCCATTTTGACAAAATCAGTCCTCCTGAAGTCCAGCACCTTCACTTTTGTGTGGCTTGACTCCACAGCTAAGTTTATTGTGAACCACACTGTTTGGTGGTCACTTGTTCCCAGATAGCTACCCACTTCAAGATCAGAGATCCTATTCCCATCCCCATTTGAGAGTACCAGGTCTAAGATTGCTCCCTCCCGAGCTGGTTCCAAAACTTGCTGTCTGAGGCATGCCCCCTGTAGGGCATCGAGAATGGTCCTGCTCTTGGATGTGGCTGCAGCAAAGGTGCTCCAGTTAACATCTGGCATATTCAGGTCCCCCATCAGCAATATCCCCCTTTCTCTACCATCCCAAGGATGCCTTCTATCATTTCCTTGTCTATTTCCTCCCCCTGAGATGGGGGTCTGCATACAACCCCTGTGCGGATTGAAGAGCCATTTCCAGTCTCCAGGGTGACCCACAGTGCCTTCTTTCCTCCCTGTTTACCCTTTAGTCCTGTTGCTTTGATCCCTTCCCTTACATAGAGAGCTAGTCCTCCTCCTCTTCTTCCCTCCCTGTCCCTCCTGTAGATTGTATATCCCAGTCATGGTTCTCTGTGTACCATGTTTCTGTGACTGCCATGATATCCAGGTATCCCTCTTCTATCAATAAAGTTTTCCTGTAAATAAACTTGAAACTTGAAATAAACTTGAAAACATTACTTCACACAGAATGTAGCTAATGTGTGGAATAACCTGCTCAGTGAGGTCATGGAGGCTACAGTAGCACTGTTCCTACTTTCGAAGCAGGACTAGACGGAATAATCAAAGAGATTATGGCACTGAGAGTTACCGAGTATGAATAGGGGTACTATTCAGGCTATTAAGCTTGGATGTTAGTCCATTCTCAAACTGGGTATAGTCACTGTCATGTAGCAGAAGGAGTGACAGAGATGGACCTTTCATCATCCCAGTACTGTTTTATTATTCTTATATAGTTATACAGTATGCTGAAGCTGATGATATAGAGAAAAATGGATAGGTAAGTGTGCATTATGGAACTTTTTTCACACACCCGAGGTGTGTGATGACCCATAAACCTTGAGAGCGAAGCTCGAGAGGTTCATGTGGTCATCACCCACCGAGGGTGTGTGAAACATTCATCATACACCCTTACCTATACTTTATTTTTTATAGTTGCTGTTGTGTAGGATTTACAGTACTTTTTTAGGCAACATGGAAAAATACTTTTTTTTATAACATTACGTTATTTAGCAACCATGAAAAAAACTGTGTAGAACTTGCAAAAAAGATTTTCAAGTAACATTTTGAACATTTCAACAGAGGCTAAATATGAAGAGAAACATCTAGTTTTGGAAATGGAACTGTTTAGTTTGAGCTAAGAGTTCAAAATACCGCGTTTGTACTACAGAGTCCTGGTGTTGCTTCTGGTGGTTTTCTGTGGATCGCAGTCTTCTTGGAAACAGTCAGTCTGTACATTTGAAAATACAAAATCACACATGCCCCCACAATGCAAAGTATCATGGGCTGCATATGCAAATCACAACAGAATGTTATGCTGGTCCAACTTTAAGCAGAATTGCATGGTGCCGAAAGGCCTCTCACACAGTTTGCAAAGGGTGCTAACAGAAGACATAGACACATGTTTCATCCTACCAGGACTCATCAGTATGCCTCGTCTGTTTGACACCCCAGTGGAATGGACCAGCTACCCCTAAGGCAGTATGCCTGGGATATATTATAGTGAACCCATTAAAATAAAAAACATTTAAAAGACAAAGAACCTCTGTGCGTAAACACTGAGGCAAGGGGTTACCCCAAAGGGCATTTGGCTGGGAAGCCAAGTTTCAAGAAAATACAAAATCACACATGCCCCCACAATGCAAAGTATCATGGGCTGCATATGCAAATCACCACAGAATGTTATGCTGGTCCAACTTTAAGCAGAATTGCATGGTGCCGAAAGGCCTCTCACACAGTTTGCAAAGGGTGCTAACAGAAGACATAGACACGTGTTTCGTCCTACCAGGACTCATCAGTATGCCTCGTCTGTTTGACACCCCAGTGGAATGGACCAGCTACCCCTAAGGCAGTATGCCTGGGATATATTGTGGTGAACCCATTAAAATAAAAAACATTTAAAAGACAAAGAACCTCTGTGCGTAAACACTGAGGCAAGGGTTACCCCAAAGGGCATTTGGCTGGGAAGCCAAGTTTCAAGAAAATACAAAATCACACATGCCCCCACAATGCAAAGTATCATGGGCTGCATATGCAAATCACCACAGAATGTTATGCTGGTCCAACTTTAAGCAGAATTGCATGGTGCCGAAAGGCCTCTCACACAGTTTGCAAAGGGTGCTAACTGAAGACATAGACATGTGTTTCGTCCTACCAGGACTCATCAGTATGCCTCATCTGTTTGACACCCCAGTGGAATGGACCAGCTACCCCTAAGGCAGTATGCCTGGGATATATTGCGGTGAACCCATTAAAATAAAAAAACATTTAAAAGACAAAGAACCTCTGTGCGTAAACACTGTGGCAAGGGTTACCCCAAAGGGCATTTGGCTGGGAAGCCAAGTTTCAAGAAAATACAAAATCACACATGCCCCCACAATGCAAAGTATCATGGGCTGCATATGCAAATCACCACAGAATGTTATGCTGGTCCAACTTTAAGCAGAATTGCATGGTGCCGAAAGGCCTCTCACACAGTTTGCAAAGGGTCCTACCAGGACTCATCAGTATGCCTCGTCTGTTTGACACCCCAGTGGAATGGACCAGCTACCCCTAAGGCAGTATGCCTGGGATATATTGAGTGAACCCATTAAAATAAAAAACATTTAAAAGACAAAGAACCTCTGTGCGTAAACACTGAGGCAAGGGTTACCCCAAAGGGATTTGGCTGGGAAGCCAAGTTTCAAGAAAATACAAAATCACACATGCCCCCACAATGCAAAGTATCATGGGCTGCATATGCAAATCACCACAGAATGTTATGCTGGTCCAACTTTAAGCAGAATTGCATGGTGCCGAAAGGCCTCTCACACAGTTTGCAAAGGGTGCTAACAGTCTTCTGTTGGACCAGCATAACATTCTGTGGTGATTTGCATATGCAGCCCATGATACTTTGCATTGTGGGGGCATGTGTGATTTTGTATTTTCTTGAAACTTGGCTTCCCAGCCAAATGCCCTTTGGGGTAACCCTTGCCTCAGTGTTTACGCACAGAGGTTCTTTGTCTTTTAGTCTGTACATTTGATGTGGATCAAAGTTTAACATTAAACTATTAAAGGATACTGTTTGAAACTGAGTTTGAGCATTTACTTTCTGTGGCTCAGAGATTAATATGTGTTTCTGTGGCATCCAGGGTCAATTGTTTGCCGTGGAGAGCTGTGGGAGTAAAAAGAAAGGTTAGGGACTGTCTCAAAATTTCTGTTTTTTTTTTCTGTAGATTTCTCTAGCTAGTTTGTGTATTTGCGTGTGTTTGTGAGCAGCAGTGTGGGTTTGGGGTGTGTGTAGTGTTGGTTAGAGGTATGCTTACCTGCCTGTAGGTTTCATTCTGAGTCTGAGTCATACATCACCCAAGGTCTGGCTCAGTTTGGTGGTGGTGCATGGTGCATGATATTGATGGACACTCCTTTGTGGAAGATGCATCATGGCCCAAATATTGCCTGCACACTCTTCGTGTTGGCATCACTTGAGAGGGTAGAAGAGGACAGTACTGTGGCAGCTGGACATTGTGGTGTTGCTGGATTTTGTGGTAAAGAGCCTTTGGAGGTACTTGGCACTGGCTCAGATATTGGCTCTTATGTAAAATGTTTGAAATTTGTCTCTGCTTTTTCTCACTTAAGGTTAAGTAGTTGTTTATACTTTGCAGGCTTTTGTGCCATGAAACCTGCGGCATGTCTGTTGGAGGGGCATTAGCATCTATTAGGTGCTGGATTGAGATATTTCTAGTGCTGTGGTTCATGATTCTTTTCTGTTCAGGCATACCAGCATTAAGTTTCATGTTTAGCATCATTTTGTGGAGCTCGTTCATCCCTATATTTATTGCTCTGTACCACAAGACTTTCCAGGAACATAGTTGTTGTTTTGGGTGAGATAAAATGGGGAATCTGGTACCAGTGTTGTTGGAGGAGAATTCCTTTCATAGATGTTGTAGGTTGTGAAGGGGTCTCTCTCTCTCTCTCTGTCTATGGTGTTTTCATACAGTCTTGGTGCTACAAGGTGAACATCTCAGGGGTTCTCCTCGGTCCTTGTCTTAGTTTGTCTCTCAGCATATTGAAGGTAACGGTGGCCCTCAGTGTCTGTTCCCTCCTGGATGTCACTCCAATTAAGGTTGTACTGTTCTTTAGTTCTTAGGGCAAAATGCAAACCTAGGTGGAAAAATATGAAGTTCAGTAGTGATGATGGGTTTCTCATTGAGATAGTGCCTGTGCTGTACAGCAAGTCAGTGTCTTCATCACTAAAGATGCAGCAAATTTAAATTGTGCCTGTGAAGTGAACACGAAGTGGACACTTCACAAAAGGCTCACTTTGCCTTGTAATTATTACTTTGTGTTGTCATTCCACCTTAACGCTAAATAAGGTGAAGCAACAAGAATATTGGTAGCCCCTCACATACACAGTCACCAGAATTAATGTGCATCCCCAAAATGCTACTGTCTTGTGTCCAGAAAACTCCCCAGTGCTGATGAAGTGAAATAAGAAGGTAACAAAAAATGCAAAGTCTCCCAGAATTAATGGTGCATGCCATCATGTGCATTGTGGTCACACACAGTCACCAGAATTAATGTGCATCCCCGAAATGCTACTGTTTTGTGTCCAGAAAACTCCCCAGTGCTGATGAAGTGAAATGAGAGCACAATGAGAAATGCAAAGTCTCCCTGAATTAATGGCACACTCAGTCATGTGTGCAGTGGTCACACACAATCACCAGAATTAATGTGCATTTCAATGAAATTTCATGAAAGTTTGCAGAATTTCATTGATTTTTTTAAATGCATTAATTTGGTCATAACTTAGCCATCTGTTGAGCTACAGCTCTGACATCTGGGATGCTTACTTTCTCTGCGGAGTTCTAATGATGTGCTAAATATCATGAAAATAAGATGGATTGTGTCAAAATTATAGGTGCTCAAATGCTGTCTTTTATTTGTTGTGGGAAATTTCATGATTTTTATTTGCATATACCTCAGCCATCTATTAGGACAGAGATCTTTAATTTGGCATGGTTACTTAATGGTATATGTTCTAAAAATGTGCCAAACTTCATTACATTTGGATGAATAATCTCAAAATTATATGTGCTCAAAGTCTGTCATTTTATTTTTTGCATGAAATTTCATGAAACAGTTTATCTGCATGTAACTCAGGCACCTTTGGAGATAGACATGTGTAAATTTACATGATTAACCTTTTAATAATGGTTATAAAACTCAAAAATGCAGATGTTTGTAACTTCTCTGCTGTTGCAGCTTTTGACATAGAAATATAGAAATTGTCAGATAAGGAGCACTAGACCCACCTAGTCTGCCTGTATGCCTTAAACTTGTTTACTGTCTCTGACCCTATATGGTCATTGGCTTCTCCCTCCTCTGCCCTACCTCTAAGGTACATTTATGCCTGTCCCAAGCATGTTTGAAACCCTCCACCATGTTCATTCCCACTACCACCTGTGGCAGACTATTCCATGTGTCCACCGCACTATCTGTGAAGAAAAATTGTCTCATATTCCCTCTTAACCTGCCCCCTTCCAATTTCATATCTTGCCCCCTTGTTCCTGTACTCCTCCTCCTCTAATGGAAGATGTCTCCCCCTGCACCTTGTTTTTTTTTTCAATTGTTTAACCAGGAGTGGCACACTAAGCTCAAAGATTATTTACAGGTGTGACCTCGGAGCACAGGGAAGTTAAGTGACTTGCTCAGGGTCACACAGTATGCAAGTGGAGGGTGTGGGATTTAAACTGAGGTCTCCAGATTTGCAGCTCAGAGGCTTAAACCACTGCGCTATACTGCCTCCCATTATTAATGCCTTAAGGTACTTGAGTGTCTCTATCATATCCCCTTCTCCCTCCTCTCCTCCACCGAATACATATTTAGGGCCTTTAATTTGTCATCAGAAGTTTTGTGTTACAAGCCCTGTACCATCTTAGTCGCTCTTCTCTAGACTGCCTCCAGCCTGTCAATGTCCTTACGAAGATGTGGCCTCCATGCATATCAAATGTCAGTGTGTCCTGGTGTCTAACACAACTGGATAAATGGGTTTGGCAGTTTTAAATCTGCAGTAGAAAAACAAAACAAAAATACTGGTAACATTTTCTCAAATATTTATGGTAGCATATAGATGAAGAATCCAGAATTCTTTTTGTGTAATTTAACATTCACAATGCACATATCAACACTTAATAAGCTGGGCTAAGCTTTTTGCAGTTCCTGCTGTTCCTCTCTGGTTGACTATTTTGCCCTCCCTTCTCTCTTAGCATAGCCAGAATCAATCAGTAGAACTAATGATACACTGATATCCTCTTTGTTTTTTACAGTGGCAAAATCCCTTCGAATTAGTCACATATTATTTTTTCTATCATCTTATCCTGTTGAAATAGCCAGAATTCTTCCTTCCTGGTGCCCTAGACATTATCTTCCCCCACTACATCTTTTTGAGTACCTCCAAGAACCAGACTTGCACATATATTATGCTCCCTGGAACATCAGTCTACTGGGTGTGATCCTTATACTGTATATCCTGTATTCAGGTTGAAATTGTTGACACTCTGTGATTCCTTGCCCCAGCAGGGGAAAGGGGGGTCTGCCACAGGTGTGCTACCTAGCTCAACTGTCCATTTCATGGTGAAACAATGCATCTAACTCCTGAACTTGGTAACCCCCTACACTACCTGCCTCTTATATCCATATCCTTTAATTTGAATCTCCCAGATAAGGCTGAGTGAAATAAGCAAATTCCAATTTAATGGAATTTTCATTAAATTCCACAATTTTCACAAAGGCTCATGGAGTTTTACTTTAAGTACAGATGTTATTTTGCAGTTTCTGGCAACAAAAAATTAATAAAATTGACACAGTCTCCTGGTAAGGTCTAAGTACCTGCCACATTTAGTGGCATTACATTTTTTAGTTTTTAAGTTTCAAGGATTTATAAATTTGCAGTTTACAATATTGCAAAATTAAATTTTAAAATGGTTGCGAAAGTTTGACTACTTTTACTTCAGTCCCATTTAAAGCTACGAATTTGAGCTTTGTCAGAAATGACCATGTGGTATTGTAGTTTAATTGTTTCAGATCTGGTTAAATTTGAATATGTTGTTTTAAAATTAGAGAGAAATAACTGAAATTGACATTTTGGCAACATGTCTGGCAGGCTATAACTCAGTTCTGTTTGAATCTAGAAATCTGAACCTATGTACATATATAAATGTAGTGATAACCTGTACACCTGTAAAATGTTATAACATTTCAATGAATACTATCAACCTTATACTGAAACAACAGAAATCTCAATTTTGGCAAAATGTTTGGCTATCTATAACTCATCTGCTTTTGAAGCTTGCAACTTAAAATGTGGTGCATATACCAATGTTGTTAGTTTCCCTAAATCCTGAAACTGTGGAGGAATTTAGATAAGTAATTTTAAAAACAGATTGAAATAACTGAAAATTAAACATTGATTAAATGTTTGCCCACCCATAGCTGTGCTCCCATATAGCCTACTACTCTGAAAAGTGGTACACTCAGGTAGGATTTTACTAACTTTATGCATGCCAAAGTTGGTGTCACTTTGATGCATAATTTTAAACTTAGAGCAGAATAAGTGAAATTTACAATTTGGCAAAATTCCACGGAATCAAAGTGGTAAGTCTGTGTGCTTTCCATGGGCAGAATTTTATATTCCGCACAGTTCTAGTCCTATTGTATTTATGAACAGTATCTAATCTCATAGTTTAGGGTCTGCACTACGTTATCTATTCTAGCAGTTACATATTTAAATCTGGCTCCTGGTAATCCACAAAATTTATTATTCTCTAATGGCAGGATATTCTGAGTGGATCTTTCATGGATACACCTGAGGTTTTCCATCCACTCTATTGGACAGTCTAGTGGAATCTGCTCTAGACTGTCCAATAGAGTCTAGAGCACTTGGGGATATTTTTGCTGGGGCGTTGAATGATTTTGCACACAAAAATATTGTGATTATTCTTTCCTAGTTGGTGACTGCTTGTATAATGCTGGGTGATGTTTATGGGAGCCATCGGCCTCTGACTGGGTAAGCTTTCCTTATTGATCGGCAGCCACAGCTGAATAGGCGGCTGGCCCTACGCTCTTTCCACAGCTGCTCTGAAGCTCTCTCCCATGGGTAAGCCTGCACAAAACCTCAGGGACACTTTCAGGGCCATGATTGGTTGAAGGCAGGACCTAGCCATTCCCGATTGGCAGGAGCTCTTAAGACTTTTATTGTGATTGGCTCTGGCTTGCTTCTTTGATTTAAGGGACTCCACGGCTTTTCTACACCACCTAGCAGGACTGGGGATTGTCAAGGAGTCTCAGTGCACTTGGGGGGGTATTTTTGCTGGGGAGTTGAATGATTTTGCACACAAAAATATTGCGACTGTTCTTTCCTAGTTAGTGACTGCTTGTGTAATGCTGGGTGATGTTTATGGGTAAAAAGTACAGCTAAAGTGAGCACTTTCCTGTTATCTGCTGCCATACTAATCTCTACCCCCCTTCCACTCCTTTAAATATTTTCTTTTGTAACCTTAAACTTGCCTCCTTCTGGTGCCTGCATGTAACTGAATTCTCACTTCTGAGAGTTAAAGCAAGCGCTTACTGCCTTCTGTTGCTACACAACTCCCTACCCTCTTCCCACCTCTTAAAACTTCTCCTTTGTACTTTTAAAACTGTCTCTTGCTTGCACATGCTTTTAACCTAATTCCTTAGTCTGGCTGCCTCCCCTCCCATAATTTATCATTTTGTCTTTCCCTTGTCTTTGCTCCATGCCCCCTAATTCACACTGCTGCCTCTATTGTCTTCTGCTCCATAATAACTGTGCCCCTTTGCTCTGTCCTCTAGGAGCCATCAGCCCCCAACTGGGCAAGCATCCCTTGTCGACCGGCAGCCACAGCTGAATAGGTGGCCAGCCTTACACTCCTTCCACAGCCATACTGAAGCTCTCTCCCACAGGTAATCCTGCACAAAACCTTGGGGACACTTTCCAGGCTGTGATTGGCCAAAGGCTGGACCTAGCCATTCCCAATTGCTGGGAGCTCTTATGGCTTTTGTTGTGATTGACTCTGGCTTGCTTCCTTGATTCAAGGGACTCTGCGGCTTTTCTAAGCTGCCTAGCAGGACCAGGGATTGCCAAGGGGTCTCGGTGCACTTTGGGGGAATTTGTGCCTGCCCAACCCCCACCCCCGCTACTTATTAAATACACTATCACCCTGCCCTTTTCAGATCACACCCCCGCTCTGTTTTGGCTGACCTTTAGGACTCTTTCTGTAGTCACTGTATCTCCTCCCCCTAGGAGGTGTATGCTTGGCACTATTAGATTTAAAATGTTTCTCCTGTCACTCACTTTAGGCTTCTTTCTCTTCAGTGTCTCTGACACACCCTGTGGCTTGCCTATTGCTGCTAACCAGCATTACACAGGGGCATTCCCAGACAGCAAAATATCATCCTTAAATTAGAAGATGCCTCCTTCCCTTCTACTTCTACTTGATTGGGCCACTTTACAACTATACATTCCAGCCCATATCTTATTATCCCACTGCTGCTCTCTCATTCTCTTGTTCTGTCCACTAACAGCCTTCTGCTTGCCTTATTCTGCCTGTCACCTTGCCACATGGCTCCAGCAACTAAAATGCTCAACTATGCATGTTTCAAGGGCAAACCATGGCCCCTTTCGACTGCTGCTACTTGCCTTAAAAAAGCTGCTTCTGCTGCTTCTTATTTGCGCTGGCAACATCGAGTTAAACCCTGGAGCCCCGCTCCATATTAATGCCCCTGCTGACCTTCCTAATTTAAAGGGGCTGTCCTTCCTGCACATAAATGCTTGCAGCCTCCTAAAAAAGCTCAATGCTATCAAAACATGGTCCTCCCACTGTACTCCTGATATTCTTGTAATTACTGAAACATCATTAAGACCAAATACGCTGGACTATGAGGACAACATTCCATCATACAACCTGTTTAAAGCAGATCAGTCATCTAGGGAAGGGGGAGTAGCCATCAATGTCTGTGACAATATTATTGATTCTACTGCCGACTCAACTTCAGCCCCTAAGGAATCTGAGTGCCTAACATTAAAGATCAAACTCTCCAAATCCGCCTCCCTCTGTATCATTGGGAGCTATAGGCCTCCCTCAGCAGGCCTCTTACTGGTAAAGCGCTTAAGTGATTTAGTAGGAACCATGAATACAGAAGTAATTATTTTGGGTGACCTGAATCTGGACTGGCTTTCCCCAGCATCAATACCACTGAAAGAATTTTGTGATGCACATGGACTTACTCAATTGATAAATGAAGCTACCCATCTTAATACCAAACAACTCAAGCGCAGCACCCTTCTAGATTTAATTCCAGTAAGTAAGCCCCACATCTTCTCTCATGCAGGAGTATTTTTAACAACATTAGCGATCATTGTGCCACTGCTTGCATAAGATCGGTGCAACACCTTGCCTCATCCTCCTCAAAGTACATCTTTAAGAGATGCAAATGGAATTTCAGTGCTAATGCATTTCTTTACAACCTACAGTATCCCAACTGGCAAAAGTTCTACCTTGCACCTTCTGTGGAGGAGGCTTTTAAGGTCCTCCAAACTGTACTTACAGACACATTAGATCTGCATTCCCCTGTTGTCAAGAGCAGAAAAGGACCAGGAAGTCGAAGCTAGCCACTGATTGGTCTGTCTTCCATACAACAAGAAACAACCATACTAAACTTATCAGAGCTGCTAAATCTAGCTATTTCTGTGCAGAACTCGGTGAATCCACCAACTCCACTACTAGGTTTTGGAGAATCCTAAAGGAGGTCGAAGGCCATAGTACTTCTGGTACACTTCCCTCAAAAATCTCCAACAGTGGTACTCATACTACTGACAAGCATGAGATTCTTGACCTCCTTAATAGTCATTTTACTATGGCAGGGATGGCCTTCTACACATCTCTGTCAAATGCCATTAAATCAAAGCTATGAAGCCAGGGATCTGAATGCCCCAACATAGACTTTCAGGTGCCATGCACTACCTTCTCATTCCAACTGGTCTCTATCAAACAAGTGGAGGATCTTATCCTCTAACTTCATACGTAGAAAAGTGCAGGCACAGATCTTATCGAGTCATTCTTCCTAAAACTGGCCTACTTCATACTGGCTCCACCATTCACTCATCTTTTTAATCTGTCTCTCATGCAAGGTACCCTTCCCAAGATCTGGAAGACAGCACACGTCATTCCTCTATTTAAATCAGGGGATCCCTGTGACCTAAATAATTGCCATCTTATTTCCTTGCTCCTGACCTTGTCCAAGCTACTGGTGAAGGTAGTAAATGAGCAACTCAGATTACATCTAGAAAGTTCCAACTTGCTTAACCCGATCCAGTCTGGGTTCCATCCCCTTCACAGTACCACAACTGTACTTGCTAAGCTCACAAATGACTGGTAGATTGCTCTCGATAATAAACGTTATGTCTGTGCCCTGTTTCTGGACCTTAGTAAGGTTTTTGACATGGTGGACCATGATCTGCTGCTAATGACCCTAAAATAGTTGGGGTGGACAACCTGGCACTAAAGTGGTTCACCAATTATCTCACAGACAGAGAACAGCAAGTAAAAGCCGAAGATGATGTGTCTCTGAAAAAAACACTACTAAGAGGAGTACCCCAAGGACCAATACTTGGCCCACTGCTTTTTGCAATCTACATAAATCAAATAGACACTGGTTTCGAGATGGTGAATATACACCTCTTCACCGACAACACAGTGCTCTACATTGATAGACCAACACTGGAGTCTGCCTGTGTGGACCTCCAAAATGAATTTGAAGTCATGCAGAAAAACCTGCTTGATCTGAAACTCCTACTAAACACTAAGAAAACTAAAGCCATGCTTTTCTCTTCTCTAGTCCACCCTCCTAAAAACAATTCAGCTGGCACCATACTCCAAATAAGTACCCTCTTGGGCGATTCCTTGGAGTTCATGGAGAAATTCAAATACTTGCGGGTTTGGATAGACTCCAAGCTGTCTTTTCTAGATCATATAGATGAGCTTGCCAAGAAACTGAGACAAAGACTTGGTATCTTTTTCCACATTAAATATTTGCTGACTCTGGAGGCTAGAAATCTTCTTGTTCAGGCTACCTTTATGCCACTCCAGGATTATGCAGATTTCTTGTATGGTCATAGTACAAGTGCAGCTCTCTCCAAGCTTGACACCCTTTACCACAGATCCCTCAGGTTTATCTCTGATGCAAGTTACTCCACTCACCACTGCATCCTCTATGCTTTTATAGGTTGGAGTTCATGTTGCTTCAGGAGGCAGAAAAATGCTGTACTATGTACCTACAAGGCTATCACTTGCAAGCTTCCTCAGTACCTCCTAGGCTGCCTGCCCACCTGCCTCCCCAGTATTTATCCCCTCAGAAATCTTACCTACATATCCCTTGTTATTCCCAAAGTCAGATCGCGATTCGGTAGAGCTTCCATAAGCCATGCCCTTCCAGTGCTCTGGAATAAGATACAAAAATCCTTAAGATTCACTTCCCCTGTAACACTCTTCCAATTTAAAGCCATGTTCCTGAAGACCATCTCTGAGGTCTATCACTGCTTCAAATGAGGGAAGTAACATTTCTATGATTAAATCACATATCATACTGCTTATACTTCTTCAGGCCTCCGCCTACTAGGCTATTGACCTAAGAGATACTGAGTTCTGACACTTACCTCACCTTCTGTCTGCATCCAATCCCCCAGCCTCCATCTCCTCTTTAACCCTTCCCATCCACCTTCCTGATTGCCCTCACCTGCCCATATGTACTCTCCTCCCTTATCTCTTTTCTGATCTGTCTTGCCACTACTACTGTTTGACTGCCCATATATATTTTCTATCTTATCCCCTTTCTCCAGTGTCACCTCTATCCAGCATGCTTGGTGTTTTTTGGTCCTCTTAACTCTAGCATGAGTAGGCTGCACACCCTAGCATGCTGTACTTAATTCAAATTGATCTGTCATCCTACAGTTTCATGGCATAACGCCCTTGGATTTATTGCTTATTATAATGTATCTCACAGTTATATCAAAATGTACCAAACTGCATAAGCTACATCCTACTTGCCTGTACATCTCATGAATGAAACCATGTAATCTTAATTCATATGTGTTGTATTATTGTCTTTCATAAGCGCTAATGTATTTAGCTTGTTATTGTCACCCAACCTGCCACATATTCCATATAGTTTCTACCTTGTTTATGCCTGTATGATTGTTATGTTGTCCTTATAAATGTTTTTATATGCTTAGCCTCATGGCCCTACTGGCTATTGTACTGCTCCCAGGTCCATCTTGTAAATGAGCTTATCTCAATGGTGTTCCACCTGGCAAAATAAAGATATTGATTGATTGATCTGCTGTGTAGATGAAGCTATCTGTAAAGTAATTTTTTGATGCAACCTGCCAAAAAGTATGAAAAGTGTCAAAATTGCCAGGTATCTTTTGAAATATAATAGGATGCCCAGCCAGCCAGTTGGGGCAGTTGTAGCACTACCACTTGAGAGGCTGGTAACCCAAAATTAGAATGAGTTTGAGTCATCTGGAGCAAGCCATGGGGAGGAGGATTGAGCATCCCATAGGATGCTCCTCCTTCTCTGTGGAAGGAAGATGCCAGCATCTGACACTTTTTATACTTTTTGGTGTCAACTGCACAACTGCAACCAACCTAGCTAGAGTTGAAGCAAGGGATGGAGGATGTTGTCAGCTACAGATACACTGAAATGCTCCAGATGTTTGTACAGGACACAGAGCCATCAAGCCAGCACCCTGTGAGTGGTGAGAAAAAAATCTGGTAAACCCTGAGGCATTGCAGTATGATTCCAGGCCCTCTCAGGTCCCACAAAGCTGACTGTTCAATCCACTACCCAGAACTGTGCTGCCTAGCAAAAGTATTATTCCAGCTTCACAATGGCCCCACCATGAAAGGGTATGTCCATGGTAAGAAGTGGTGAGGTAAGAAACACGGAAAGGGGGGATGGTGTTGGGAGGTGGCCTTTGGCCAAGGTTGACCCTTCAGAGATAGGAGCAAAACATAAATAAAAAATATTGTAGGTTGCCTACATTTGGATTTATTTTGTCTTCTGCAAATGTAGGCATCTTATACTCCATGTACACTTTTGAAATTTCTCACCTGTGTCTCAATGGCACACTTGTTTAATCTCAGGATTGAGTCAACCAAAACCATTGCCTTTCTTGATGCTTCTGATACTGTGGGGTTTGAAATGTCTGGTAGAGATGTGAAGTTTCAAAATTTGACAAAGTCAATAACTCTATTGTCACCTGCACACTCTCTATAATAAATGTGAGGCATGGGAAAAGAGCAGCATCTTGGGATAAATAAGCAACGTGCCAACCTAAAAATTAAGCAAGGGAAAGAAGAAGGTGATAGGAAGACAGTGGCAGAGGGGGCTCCAGCTGGTGCTGGTGGTACAATTCCATGTGCTCCCGATGAGTTGCCACCAGTGTGGAAAGGGGAGTAGAGGCCAAATACAATCTGTGCATTTGAAGGAGGAGTATGAGTGGTTCTCAGCAGCTCCTGTAGTCAGACACATTGTCAATGGTAGCCTAAGGGAACCACTGTAGGTGGGACCAGTCTTCAAGTTAACTCATCAACATCAGCTATGGCTCACCTCTGTGAGAAACACAGGACATGACCAGCTGAGTTTTTTAAATGGAGGAGAAGATGGAGCTAGTGCTAGCCAATCATCACACCATATGGTTGAACTGGCCACAGATTGTGATGTGCTCTATCTGCTGCTGCTGTCCTTCTGCTAGCTGCTCCCCCTTGGTCACCCCCTTCGGTCATATCTCAGCCTACTTCTTCTTTATCTTGCTTTAATTCTGCAGCCAGTTCCCCATCTCCAGATGCATAAAAAAACAACTAAATAAAAATAGTAATAATAAAATACTGTTGGACTCATCATGGTTGCAGTATTGGTGGGGTAATATTTCACTCCTGGGGCTACACATTTGGCATTTTTGGGAAACCAGTGAAGTTTTTGGGTCTTCCTTACTGGTGAAGTTGTTTTATTGTACCCTAGCATGTGTGATTCTATTCAACTTGCTGATATTGGTATGCCCAGTACTGGGAAGCCTTCCGGACTACTTCTCCTCTTCCTCTCTATGTTCCTCTTCAGCCATCTGAGCCTCATTCACCATCTTTCCCTTGTTCTGGGGTATTTCCAAACTTATAACTGCTGTGAATGATGAGCATCCCTGCACCGTCTAACTTTTGCTATTGAATCCAGCATACAAAGTGCAGTAACCTTAAGTGTGTTTGTTCCTCACTGGTGCCTATGATTTTTTGCAGTTTATATTTAGTAAGACTATAAAATGCTTCCATAAAAAGTGTAAAAAACCTCAGGCATTACAGAAGTGGTTATAACAGAACACAGTGCCAGAGTGGTTTAGATTTAAATTGATATCAATTGAAGACTAGTAATATTAAGAAGCTGTAGCTAGTAACAATCATAATCAATTGAAATATCCCTCAGGTATAGGTATGCAGCTACAGAATCTAAACTATTCTTTTTGATCATATAATCCGTTTCAGGGAGTTTGTCAAAAAGTCTTAATAAGTAAGTCTATAATAACATTTTATATAGACAGAACTTTATCTTTTAAACAGTTATGACTCCAGGGATACCATATACATTGATACCATTAAAAAGCTTATCACTGCAAATTCCCTACCTTTTCTGTATATAAAAGGCCAGGTAATGGCAGAGGATAAATTACTACCTGTGCAAATTTCATTGAAAGTTCTTCTAAAATAAAGATTGCTAGCTGTATGTTGGTTAACTGCTAAAATCCTCTTATAGTGCTATAGGATATAAATA
This sequence comes from Neoceratodus forsteri, assembly GCA_016271365.2. Lineage (NCBI taxonomy): Eukaryota > Metazoa > Chordata > Ceratodontiformes > Ceratodontidae > Neoceratodus > Neoceratodus forsteri. The sequence goes on from CM057454.1 coordinate 815,122,945, forward strand.
GTAATCTAAGCTACCAAGAATGCTTTGCTCACAGCATTGACATACAGTTGATAAGAACAATTCTCTCCTTTGAGCTCCAAACTGAGTAGATATGGTATGCAGAAAATGGACAGAGTATTCAAGTGGTACTTAGGCATTTAAGGAGACAATACAGTTAAGATATGATAATCAGTCTGTATGTCTAATGTAGTGCCTCATAATGGAAAATAGTTATCTGCTTCTCAAGTATAAGTTCTTTATATTATCTATGGCACAGGGAAGCTCCTATCAGACCAGAAAAATAACTTTTATTTCTTTTGTTGAGTAGACCCTAGCTCATACAGTTGAAGAGCAGTTGTTGCTGACTACTGTAAATAAGACTCATTTATGAAAAGATCCTGTGTGAGCTCCACAGAAACATAGAAACACAAAAGTTATCATCAGAGAAGGACCACTTGGCCCACCAAGTCTACCCTATTTTCCCTACCTACTGTGCCACCGTAGAACCTACTCATTCTTTGGTCTTTCCCCCTCTTGCCTTATTTCTAAGGTCCCCTTGTGTTTATCCCATGCTTGCTTGAATTCTGTTACTGCTTTAATGCCCACCACCTCCAATGGAAGGCTGTTCCAGGCATCCACCACCCTTTCCATGAAGAAATATTTACTCACATCTCCTCTGAGTCTCCCCCCTCCAGCTTCATAGTGTCTCCTTGTCCTCGAGTATCTTTTTCTATGTGAAATTCTACCTTCATGTGCCTTATTAATACCTGTGAGGAATTTGAATGTTTCTATCATGTCCCCCTTTTCCCTCCTTTCCTCTAGAGAGTACATATTTAATTCCTTGAATCTTTCCTCATAGGACTTCTGATGCAGGTTCTGCACCATTTTGGTTGCCCTCTTCTTTACTGCCTGCTCCCTATATCCTTCTGGTGATGGGGCTTCCAGAACTGGACACAGTACTCAATGTGGGGCCTCACCATTGATCTATATAAGGGTAACATTACCTCCACTTAAGTATATACTGTACTGTACATTGCTACTGCTTACACTGTATTCAGTATAACTATAAATTTAGTGACTATTGAAGTGTGTAATAAACATAAACAAGGTACTGCCACCTAATATGACAGTAATGAATTAGGCCTTAAAACCAGAAAGCAGCTTTTTGTATAGATGTTTTGACAGTAATGAATTTCAGAAATTCTTATTAAGGTGAATATTCTTACTGCATTGAACAATATTTTAAATTTTTAATATATATTGAAAAAAAAATGTTGACAGATGTGTTTGCAGTTGTCATGTAAAATTTAATGATGGTCAGATAGTGTGCCATGAATATCAATTGCTGCTATGTGGGAGAGTACAGTTTGCACCCGTGATCCAACACTATAAATTTTTATCAAGGTTATAGTATAAGAAATCAAGGAGCTGATTGGAGAACGTGTACTGCAAATATACTCATGTCAATAAATATAAATGCTTATTTCTGTTTATTTCACCATCTGCTAATTTTGAATAAGCCTGAAGAAATATATTTGCTAAGTATGCATTGCCATTTAAAATGTAGTCATTTTCTGAAGCTGTATCTTTTTTCTTAAATATGTACAATATATTCACCCTCTTGCCATCCTAGGCACTCTACTCCTTCAGATGCCCCCCTGGGTGACACCTTGGACCTGCTCCTTTTCCTATCTGCATCTACTAATCCACTGGATTTACCCCAGACAGCAATTGTTTATCAGGTGACATTGCATTAGTGGGATGGGGGCCCAGATGTACTATAGACCATCATCTATGTGTGTCAGGGCCTTTTCCATCCTTTAATCTGTGCCCACTCCCTGAGACACCAACCCAGTGATGGCAAGTGTGAGCACCTCTCCTTCTGCTTGTAAGGTGTGCCTATCCTTCTGGTTTGTGGTCACCCAGCTAGTACTTCTTACAGTGGTGATGCATTCCTTCCCTCTCCAGAGAAGGAAGGCATCCTCTGAGATATCCAACCCTTCTCACCTCTGCAGTCCCCCATGACCTGGGTTAATTCCTGAATCCATGTCTCCGGCATTACAAGTGGTAGTGCTATCACTGCACTGGTGGTAGGCCCTGATGGTTTACCTTTAATATCCTTTTCTGCTACTGTATGTGGGAGACCAGAGGTTCCATCACATGCTTTGGCTACATACCTGATTACAAATTATATAACAGACTGTTGGCCAAAGACTACAGAAAAATGCTAATGGCAGCATGTACAAATGTATGTTTCACTTTATTTATTTAAATTTATTTATGTTTACCATTAATTAGATCTTTAAAAAGCATCCAGAAATATTTTAATTGTGTCTTGCTGTAATTTGATTACTGTTAACTGATTTGTTGGAGACTATGGGCCTGATTTTCAAGGAGCACGTACAGCAATGCATGTTGCTCTAGAGATACAGTAAACTCTGGGTGTGTCAGGGACCCTGCACCTAATTTTATAAAGGGGGAAACCCAGGAGTTCCTGCAGATGCAGACTTGAGCCAGACATTTGCAGGACCTGCAGGAATAGCCACAGGGATCTGGACCCGCCCCCAGCCTGCGCAAACCTAGATGGGCTGTTATGGTTGCAGGGTGGTGAATCTGAATGCCAGGAGTGGGCTTGGGAAGAAAGGACATGGGGGGCCATTAGGGGCATTGGAGAGACAGTGGGCATGACAGGGTGTGATATGTCACCTGGAGGGGATGCCAATTGCAGAGCCATACAGCTGATGGGATGGGACCACTTCGGGGGGGGGCAGTTCCAGGTACAGACAATGACATAGCCCCAGGTGGGCACAGTCTTGACAGCTGCCCCATGGGTGGCAATGTTGCACAGCCCTGTTGGTGGGAGGCAGCCTGCCACAACATGGAACGGTGGCTACAAGAAGACTGTGGCAGTGTCTGTTGAATGTTACCCCTACCACTGGCATCCCTTATCCTGCAGTTCCAGCTTACTGCCTACAGGGTTATGCAAGGTGGCCACCTATGGGGCAGCTGTCAGGGCTGTGTCTACCTGGTTCCATGTCACTGTCTGTCTCTGGAACCGTTCCTAAAGCAGTCCCATCCCATTGGCTGTATATCTCTGCAAATGACACCCCCACTGGGTGCCACATCAAACCATGTCTTACCCACTGTCTTTCTGATAACTGTATGGCACCCCCACTTTCCCCCTTCTGCCCCAGTCCCCTAATTCCAGGTTCCCCAATCACCACAGTGTGTGCCTATGGCTCAAGTCCCTTAATCCACCTCCTGGATGGTCTAAGTGGAGTCCCCTGTTATGTCCGTGGTGGGGCATCATAAATTGCAAACAAGGGAATGGTTCAGCCCCACCATGGTGAATGCCCCCTTGTCACCTGACACATGGAGGTTCTGTCACAAGGGTGGCACAGGGCAGCTTGGGTGCAAGGTATCCCAATTTTCAGGCAGCCTGCATTTGAAAATCAGGATTGCAGCAAAGTTTGACACAAGGTGCCACTTTTGTAATACCTATTTGGCACACAAACCTTATGTCAGACATACCCAGTTGAAAATCAGGTCCTATGTCTTCACCCAGCTCTTTGTTTTTTACCTGAGTTTAAAGTAACCCAGTAGCCAGGTGACCAATTATTATTGAAATGAACTAGTAGAAGAAAACCAAATTTTCTTTTACTCAAGCATCTATTAATTTGTAGCATGCATCTATGAATATGTTCATACACTGCAGAAAACATTATTTTAAAATGAGAAAAATATGAAACATTTTAATCTTTAAAATAAGCTAAATGTTTTGCCAATAGGGCAATATGATTTCCTTAATAACATTTTTTTAATAAGACAATAATTCTTATTTTCTGAAACTGAATATCTTATAAACAAGGCTATAAATCTTACATTAAAACTTCATATCATAGGAAATATCAAGCATTATGGACTTTTATCCTTGTAGCTTGCCAATCCCCTCGTATTTAGAACTCAGAAGTTCTATCCCTATAGCTAAAAGCAACATTTAATAATAAGTTTAAAGGTAGTATTTTAAGACTTTTTCCAGATATTAAATCTTATTTTAAGATAAGGTTTTATTTCAAGATATTAAAAAACAACAGGGGTGTAATCTCAAAACTCAAAAAATTGACAAAACACCTAGTTACTGCATGTCATATTAGATTTTTGAAAGTCATAAAATAGACACAGCTTCTGGTTATGTCAGATGGGATTTTCAAGATGGGGCCATTTTCAAAAGTTTGACTTACCTGTAGAATTTCTATACTTTACAGCCAGTTTTTGGATAACATAAAGACTAGACATATATGGAAATGAGTGACCAGGTTATACTTGTTCAAACAATTCAAGCTGGATGCATTTTTACTTGAACTTTGCAAACTTGGCATACCATAGTTACTACTGTATTTTGAAAGTTGGACAAAGCTATAGTATACCCTAGCTTTCAAAACTGGACATACAGTACTGTACAGGCAATTTTGCTTATGTCCAAAGTTGTAAAATAGAAAATTGCATCTGGAATTTAGATTTGAAGATCCCTCCTTCCTAATAATGCTAATTTGATGATCTCATGTATAACAGAATTAAAATTTTCATGACAGTCCAATCATACAAGGGAATGCCCATTAGTATTATGAACACATCGCATGGAGAACTGCTTTTAAACACATATCCATCTTAATATTTTTTAATAATGTCAGGTTAGTATGGTGCTCTTCATACTAAAAATTGTCTACCTCTTCTCTTCATGTCAAATAAATAAATTTCAAATTGTGGTTTACAGTAGATCACTTTAAAACAACCCCTTTTTAGTTAAAGGTGAGGTTACATCTTAAGATTTGTTTTGTGCTCTGGTCATTACTTTCTTTGTATAAATTATTGGTTTCAATCTTAAACTGCAATACTTGTCATCACTGTCACTATTTATACAAAGTTGAAATACTACATGTGCATTTTAGTGTGCAGATGAAATTGTAGTAATAATAATAATATAACAATAATATTCTTTATTTATATAATGCAAGTCAAGTAATCAAAGTGCTGTACAAGTAAAAATAATAAAACAAACAGATAAAACAATAAAATCACAGTGCAACCCAGCTTATACACTGGTTAAGAATAAATAATGGCATCATATGAAATCACCAAAAGCAAGGAGAAACAAATAGGTCTTTAAGGCCTTCTTAAAGCTCTCCACAGTCTGGCACTCTCTAATCTGATGAGGTACAGAGTTCAACAGGGTGTGGGCCATGTACCAAAGGCTCCTGCCCCTGATGTTTTCAGTCGTACCCTGGGAACCTCTAGCAATCCCTCATTGGCTGAGCGGAGGGGTCAGAGGGGGCAGTAGGGAGCCAGGAGCTCTTGCAGGTAGCCTGGGCCATGTCCATGTAGGGCCTTGTAGACCAGTAAACTAACCTTGAAGGTGATCCACCACTAAACAGGCAGCCAGTGCAGATTGCACAGCACAGGCATGATGTGACTCATGCAGGAAACCCTTGTCAATAGTCTGGCTGTCACATTCTGCACCTGCTGCAAGCAGCGGAGACCAACCCCTGGAAGCCCTAGGTAGAGGGAGTTGCAGTAGTGAAGGCATGAGGTCACAAAGGCATGGATCAACATTGGAAGGTTGTTGGATGGAACAAGATGCTTAATCCAGGAAATGTTCCACAGATAATAAAAAGAGGACTTAACCACTGCTGACACCTGTGAATGCGGTATCAGCCCGTCATCAAGAATCACCCCCAGATTCCACACCTGTTTGAAGGGCAGCAGCTGGCTACCTCCGAGCCAAAGCCCAGAGGCAGATCCTAACCCCACCATCTCTATCCTGCGACCTGGATCCATAACCAACACTTCAGTCTTATCTGAGTTCAACTTCAACCAGCTGGCATGCAACCAATTCTGGATTTCTGCAAGGCAGTTATTAAAGACTGAGACCGCACTATCCTGGTCAGGTGCAAAAGACAGGTAGAGCTGGGTGTCATCTGCATAGCAGTGAAACCTCAGTCCATACCATTTCACAATGTCTCCCAATGGCAGCAGATACACCGCGAACAACATTGGGGACAGCACTGAGCCCTGAGGAACCCCACAAGGCAGGGAGAATGTGGCCGAGGAATAAATCCTGGACTTTACCCATGAATCCTGCCAGTGAGGAAAGACTGAAGCCATCTGAGGACCATACCAGACTGCCCACAGATGTCTCTCAAGCACTCAAGCAGCCCTCTATGGTCCACAGTGCTGAAGGCTGAAGAGAGAGCTCTAGAAGAACCAAGATGGAGAGGCACTTCTGAACTCTTGCAATCAGGAGATCAGTAGTATGAGACTAGTAAACACTTTCTTATTAATGCATCAGCATTTGTTTGCCACTATGTAGTTTTGTTTCAGCAATGTTTTTCTGGCAAAAACATCAATATAGCCATTATTTTTTTTTTTATTTCAGTCTTAAGCAAAGATACGGGATTTTGAAGTATTGAAAATTTAAATCTCCCTTGCAACACCCACCACGAAAAAATATCATGGTGTGGCACTGTTCTGTTTACCATCAGAAACATAGCATTCTCCTGATCTATACACAGTATAAATCTAGTAAATATATTGTGAGTAGCAGGCCATCATTAATTACTTCAGTCATTAAATTAAATTAAGTCACAGCAGCTATTTAAAAATATATCTGACAAAATGAAAATACACTGAATATACATTTAAGGCTGCCACAAACACATTATTGCAAAACACTACATGACAAACATTTTGCCAACTAACAAATACTGCTGCTTTAAGTATCTTTTTTCTTATTTTAAACATATTTTCTTGTTTTTAGATTTTAGCAGTTATTTGTTAATATTATGAAATAAAGTGCAGTACTAAGAGAAAGTTGCTTCCTAAAACAAATATTAAGATGAAAGAAATGGGGCTGGATTTTCAAAGGTGGACGCAGGGCTAACAGCAAGCCCTGTGTCCAATGCAACGGGGGTTGCAGATGTGCCAAACACCTTGGTGCAGTGCAGTGCAATTTTACCAGGTGTGACACAGTTTGCGACAGTTGACCCTTTTAACGGCACAATCCACCAAATCTGTGCTGCAAGTCCCATTGAAGAGTACACCTGGGGACGCAAAGTTACAGCAGGGGGAGCTGCCGCAAGGGGCTTGCGTCTGGGAGTTGTGGCCACCGATGTTCCAAAATTGCAAACTCCTTGGGAAATTGGGCCCCAATAGTACATTCTTTATTATACTTTTGACATGTCTGTGATATGGAATTCATCCATGCAATAATATGAAAGTACAATTTCTTCACACACACACAAACACACACATACACACACTTATAAATTGAAAGTGAATAGGGGTTCATAAGAACTAAAAATTACAGGATGATGTACAACCTGGGTAATAAACTGGCAACAAAGTATTAAAACGCCGAAATATACAGTAATAGTCCACACAATAACAATAATATGTGATGTCTAAGGTGCTTGCTCATATGGACAGAAAAAATGGACTATCAATGACAAACTAAATTTCATATAACATAGAAAATTACAGCAGAGAGACAATTAGTCTATCCAGTCTGCCATTGTCCCTGTCTAACCAAAGAGACCAAGACCCGTATTGGTCACTCATCTCACACTCCTCATTTCCCTCTCACCTTTTGTCACCCACTAAACCCATGTATCTATCCCACCTGTACTTGAACCCTACTACTGATTTTTGTACATATTACCTAATTGGACAATGTGTTTCATTTGTTCACCTCCCCCTCCATAAAAAAGTACAGTACTTCATCGTGTCTCGTTTACACTTTCCCCTTACAAACATCTGTGAGTACACGTTAGTGTCTATGTTTGTATTTAACATGAACAGTGCACTGCTATCTACATTGTTTATCCCCTGTATCAATTTAGATGTTTCTGTCATGTCCCACTCTCCCTGCTGGCTTCCATCGAGTATACTGTAAGAATTTAGAGGAGGTATATGCATTGCCATACTGGACAAACTAGAGCCAAAATTATTTCAACAATTATTCTTCTCCAAATTGACTATGACTTTTTCATACATAGAAAATCTAGTGAAGCACTTATTAAAATGTGATGGGACCTATTATAAAGTGCTAGGCTTATACTAGAAATTGTCAGACAACCAAATATGGTACACCATTGTCCTCTATTATTACAATTAAACCGTCCATCACTAAAAGTTAGCAGAGAGAGAGAGGATCTAGTGTTTCCTTCTTTACAAATGCATGAATAACATAGTTTCTAGCTATTTAACCAACAATCTAACACTATCAAGCTCAAGGTACTCACTATGAGAAGTAACTGGCAAGGATCAAGTGGTTCCAAATGTTAGAATAAGATATTGGCAATGGCATTAGGTTTCAGGGCAATTTCATCTTGGAATCTTCTTCTATTAAATTTGTGCAATCTGCAAACTTGTCATAGCTTTAAAGCAACTCACTTTACCTGATGTTTTTTTAAATGTAATTGTGCTTGAATTTAAAGTATGTTATGATTGTTATGCGTATGATTTATCTCAATAACTTTATAATTCATTGTCCTTTTTATGTACTGCACAGAATAATCCTGAATGCTGGCTTTCTTTCCCTAGTGTTCTTAGCCTGCCAAAATATAAAAACTTCAAATTCAGGGTCCACCAGGCTTTCCATGTAGGACCTTTCCAGCTGCACTGGCTCTTCTTGGTGGCCCTCCTATGGACTGATTCAACCCTATCCCCATCTTTCTTCAGATGCTGCCACCAAGCTATTGGATTTCTTATAACCTTGGTGCCTTAAGGAAGACATATTGATCTGAAGCTCAGTTCCAGGTGCAATCCCTCTTAGCTGCTAGAATGTACCAATCTACATCCACTAGACTGAGATCCCTCAACACTACTATCTCTCAATTTGCTGCCCCTTCTGAATCTCTTCCCTAGTTCCCCACCTCACTCATCCCCTTGTTCTGGCAATCTGTAGACCTCCCTCATGGTCTGCTTCTTACCCAATGTTTTTGTGATATGCACCCACAGCAATTTTGGCTTCTCTTCCCTCCCCCTGATGGACCCTCCTCAGTCACCACTATGCCTTCCTTGGCATAACACACTACCCTATCACCCTTTTCTGGTACTACAATCTCAACTAGACATGTTGCATCCTGGTATTGCTATGTCCCAGTCATTATTACCTGTGGCCCATGTTTTTGTAATGACTACAAGGTCAAATCTGGCATCTGCTATCAACACCTAGAGCTCACTAATTTTGTTGCCAGGTTACTGGCATTTAGGCAGACTGCCTTCCAGGATGTGCTTACATCTCTCACATTCTTGTTAGCACCTCACCCCTTGTCATACTAAGGATCATACTAAGGATGGATACGGAGCAAGGCAAGGCAAATTTTATTTCTAGGGCACCGATTCCTTGAGGCTCTGGATGCCTTACAAAGCATAACAAAATTAAAAACAGATAAAAACACGATAAAATTCCTAGAATAAATAAAAATCAGAATAACTATTATTATGATTAGCAACTGAAAATTAGAGTGGTTGGGCAGAGAACTCACTCCATAAAAAACAAGCTAAAGAGGTGGGCCTTCAGCCTCAGCTTGAAAACACCATTCGAGGGACCCTACCATATAGTAGGTGGAAACAAATTCCACAGGATTGGCCCAGAGACACTAAAAGCTCAGTCACTCGATGTCTTGAGCTGAACCCTGGGAACATTCAGGAGGCCCCTCGAAGAGGAACAGAGGAAGTGAGCAGAGGTCTCAAGTATCAGGAGCTCTGACAAGTAGCCAGGACCCAGTCCATATAGGGCATTATAGATGAGCAAGAGCACTTTGAAAAGGACCCTTCACCTGACAGGCAGCCAGTGCAGAGCATGCAGGAGTGGGGTTACATAGCAAGACCTAGGCTGCCAAATTCTGCACCAGCTGCAGTCTGCAGAGGGTCCCTCCTATAACCCCAAAGTATGGAGTTACAGTAGTCAAGCCCAGAGGTAACAAAGGCATGTACTAGGGTCAGCAGATCCTCGGGAGGAACAATGGGCTTGATCCTGGTGATGTTCTGCAAGTGGTAAAAACCACTCATCGCTACAGATGATACCTGATCTTCGAAGGTCAGCCTGCTGTCCAGGATCACACTAAGGTTATGCACTCTTGAGGAAGCCACCAACAGAGTGGACCCCAGGAAAAGACCTGCGTTTGCTCCAGTAGGCAATCCATCATGCCCATGACCTGGCTCAATCACCAGCACCTCTGTCTTATCTGGGTTTAGTCCCAGCCAGCTGGAAGCCATCCAGTTATTCATTTTAGCCAGACAACTGTTAAGCATGTTGACAACTCCGGATGTTCTGGGTGCAAATGACAAATACATCTGGGTGTCATCTGCATTGCAGTGAAACTCCACTCTGCATTGCCAAATGATCTCACCCAGGGGCAGCATGTCCACTGTGAACAGATCAGTGACAAGATCAACTCCTGTTTTACTCCACACAACAGGGGCATTGGGGAGGAGGAGAAATTCACTATCACCACCCGTTGCAACCTATTAGAGAGATAGGACTCAAACCATCTGATGACAGTACCGGCAAGTCCACAAAACTCACAGAGCCGATCAAGAAGCATGACATGGTCCACAGTGTCAAATGTTGATGAGAGATTGAGAAGCACAAGAACTGACCTGTCTCCTCTATCTCTAGCCCTGAGTAGGTCATTATGCACCCTAACTAGTTACTTATTTTTTCACAGAAGCAGATGAGGTTTGTTGTATTACTTCTATAGAGCTGTTTCTGTGTTGTGTCTAGCCTGAAAACCTGACTGAAATGGTTCATAGATGTCAAAGGACACAAGGTGACCCTCGAGCTACTGTGCCACCAGTTTCTCAACAACCTTGTTCAAAAACATCAGGTTGGAGATCGGACGGCAATTCACCAGGATGTCTGGGTCAAGGGAAGATTTCTTAAGGAAGGGTCACACCAGCACTTCTTTCAAAGCCACTGGGGACACCCCTTCAATCATTGAGCACCTGGTAATCCTGGCGAACACCAGCCCAACAGCCTCGGTGCATCCCATTAAGAAATGCGTTGTGGCTGGGTCCAGTTCACAAAATGTGTGCTTCAGGTCTAAGATCACTCCAGTCACTTCAGGCACCTCCACTGGCCTAAACTCCTCCCAGAGGAGGCAGAGTGCCTCTGTTCCTCCCAGTCCAGACACTGTGAGGCATTTGCCTCCCTGACAGAATCCCTGACTGGATAGACGACACTCTGTCAGAGAAGAGCAGAGCAAACTGTTCACATAAAGTGAATGAAAAAGTCTTCTTCGGCTGTAGACAGGTAGAATGGAGAAGTCTATTCACAGTCTGAAAAAGCTGATACGGTCTGTTCTTCCCTGCCACAATTTCCCTGGACAGGAATTCTGCCTTCTTAAGGGAAATTGCCCCGGGTAATCACCGTAACAAGCACACAGGGCCAGTTTGTCGGTCTCCAGCTGGGTCTTCCACCAGTAACACTCCAACTTCTGACCCTTGATCTTCATCGCCTTGAGATTCCCATCAAACCATGAGGATCTCAAGTGAGAGAATATGGGTCATGTACCAATCGGAGCGATGACATCCAGTGCTTCAGATACCACCTTATTATAAGTGACTACAGCCCCACTGGTGCCAATCGTACAAGCTGTCTCAACTCTAGATAGGTCAGCTAATGCCAATAGTCCTTCTGGGAGCAATCCCTTTAAAGGGTGGAAGCTGACCATCTCCAGAGGGGAAGGACTTACAGTGCTACCCAAAATGTGAACCCCACGGAGCAGTGATCGGACCAAGAGACCCAATAAATCCTGAGCAAGAAGGCAGATTGCACATAGATTCTCTTGTGATACCTTACTCAGCATAGAAACTACAGCAGGTTTTCCACAAGCCAACATATATTTATCCAATCTGCTTTTAAATTCTGTTTTTGCTTTACTAATTACAATATATGCTGACAATTTATACCATGGGTTGACAATTCATAAGGTGTAGAAGTATTTACATTTATCTGTTCTAAAAGCCTTGCCAATGGTCTGTAACAGGAGTCCTAAATTCTCCCCAGTAGAACTCTTAAAGTCTATATCCATCTTAGCTAGAATATTGGGGTCACTAATGATATCAAACATTAAAGTTAAGTCACCTCACATTCTACTAGTTTCTAGTGTCATTAAATTTAGACTCTTATGATGTTCTTCATATGTTTTATTCCTTAGACGGATTGTACTTTTAGTAAATATTCTTTGTATGCTCTCTAGATTTTATCTTTCTCCTTTTTTATATGGGCACCAAAGCTGTGACACATATTCTAAATGCGGCCAGACATAGGCCCCAAATAACGGCATTAATACATTGTCTTTTCTGGAAATTAATATTTTTTCTGATAAACCATATAATCTTTGTATCTTTGCTAATGGTTTGATTGATGTTCTGTGAGTTTTCAAAATCATTCAATATACTTATGCCCAGATCTTGTTCTTTATAAAATGTCATAAGTTCCCTCCCATTTAATTGATGCATATTTTTTTGATTCCTGTTGCCAAGATATATAACTTTACATTCGTCCATGTTCAGTTTTATGCCCCGGATATTAACCCATGGCGTAATCTTGTCTAGATCCCATTGAATACCATTTATGTTGGACTGGGTATCACATGCGCTCCCCCCCCCTCCAGTTTTGCATCATCTGCAAATTTCACTGTCCAACTAAATATATTATCTACGCTGGACATCTGTGAAAATGGGTTATTAACCCACAGATCTTTCAGTATAAAATAAAAATGAAATGAAATGAAAATTATTCATCATAGCTGCTATAAAGATCTGGAACAATGATGGGCCAAAAACAGAGCTATGTGGAACCCCACTTGTCACCCTACCTTTGCTAGACATACACTCTTTTATAATAACTGTCTGGCTTCTATTGGTCAACCAGTTAGTAATCCAGTTTACTATTGCACTGTTAAAATTATATTTTACAATTTTCTTAGTAAGAGCCTAGTGTGGCATCAAATCAAATGCCTTGCTAAAATCCAGAAAACAACATCACACAGCACAGAATTATCCAATAAGTTACTTATTTTTTCACAGAAGCAGATGAGGTTTGTTGTATTACTTCTATATTCTGTAAATCCATGTTGATCTGAGTAATTATGTATTGCTTCTGATATTATATATTTAATTAGTGTTTTTTAAGAATTTTACATATGGTAGAAGTGAGGATAATGCGTCCTTCCCTTTGCCCCTTAATTTCCTGCACTTTGTTCTGTATGCCCCTGCATTCTGACTACTTTTCATACTTTACTGTGGACATCTGTCCAGAGGCATACATCCCCTTGGTTTCTAGCCCTCATTTCTGGGGGAGTCCCAGGTAGGTCCCCATACGTCATCCTTCCTCTGTGGTTCTCAAAGCTTCAGTTTTCCACCACAGAGTTTAAATGACCATCAACATAGACATAAAACTTCTGCATCAGTGCACTAGCCCCCTCTTTTATCAGGTGAAATCTGTTACCCTTGAAGTGCTTCTTGACCCAGAAGCCCCCCAGTCTCCCACAAAATGCTACCCTCCTCCTGACATCATCTGTTCAGCCACCTTATAAACTTCTCAATCACTTCCTTCCTCATTATCCCTTTCTTCATGCTCTCCCTCATACAGGGAGAAGCTCAGAAATGGTGAGGGAAGCAGAGTGTGCCTTCGATCTGCCCCAAGTCTTCAAAAATGACACTTCACTGACTCAATTGGCTCATTCACGTGGGAGAGAGACATCTTAGACCTGGTACTCTCAAATGGGGATGGAGAGAGGATCTCAGATATAGAAGTGGCTAGCCATCTGGGAACAAGTGACCACCAAACAGTATGGTTCATGATAAACTTTGCTGTAGAGTCAAGCCATACAAACTTGAAGGTAATGGACTTCAGGAGGTCTGATTTTGTCAAAATGGGAGAGTGCCTCAGAAAAGCACTAGCAAACAGGCAAAAAGGAGGGGTGGAGCAACAGTGGAGATGCATCAAAACTGCTATCACAGAGGCAACAAGCCTTTGTGTTAAGCAAATAAACAAATCAAAATGAAAGAAAAAAACACTATGGTTCTTAAAAGAAGTGGTGGAGAAGGTTAGGGAGAAAAAGATAGCATTCAGGAAGTATAAGAAAACACGGAAGGAGCAGGACAGAGAACTGTACCAGTTAAAGCAGAAGGAAGTGGGGAAGGCAGTCAGAGCAGCCAAGGCCCAAACCAAGGAAAAGATAGCCAACTTGGTTAAGAAGGGGGATAAAACCTTTTATAGAAACATAGAAACATAGAATTTGATGGCAGATAAGGACTGCTTGGCCCACCCAGTCTGCCCATTTCCATACCTACTGGATAAGCTGCAGATCCTAGTTAACCAGCAGCCTACTTCTTCCTACCCCAACCCCCTAGAATTGCCTTATGACTGTCCCATGCATGCTTGAATTCCTCCACTGATTTTGACTCCACAACCTCCCTGGAAGGCCATTCCATGCATCCACAACCCTCTCTGTGAAAAAATACTTCCTTAAATTACCACCGAGCTGCCTCCCCCATCTTCAAATTGTGCCCTCTTGTTCTTGCACACCTCTTGTTTTGAAAGATGCTACCCTCTTGGACTGTGTTGATTCCCTTGAGGTACTTGAAAGTTTCTATCATGTCCCCCCTCTCCCTCCTTTCCTTGAGGCTATACATATTAAGCTCCTTTCGTCTCTCTTCATATGTCTTCCGGTGCAGACCCTGCACCATTTTAGTTGCCCTCCTCTGGACAGCTTCCATCCTGTCTATGCCTTTGCGGAGATTGGGTCTCCAGAACTGCACACAGTACTCCAGATGGGGTCCTCACCAGCTGTCTGTACAGAGGGATAATAACTTCCTGTTTTCTACTGGTGATGCCTCTCCCTATGCATCCCAGTATCCCCCCAGCCCTCCTTGCTGCCCTCTCACATTGCTTTCCCACCTTTAGGTCATCTGATATGACTACCCCCAGGTCCCTTTCCATTTTTGTTGTTGTTAGTATCTCACCCCCCATTGTGTACTCTTCCCCTGGGTTTAGGTTATAGGTGCATTAGGGAGCAAAGAAAGACTAAGGTAGGGATACTGAGGTGGAATAAAGAGTAGGATGGTTGGGCAGAGAGGGACAGTGAAAAAGTGGGGATACTGAATGAATACTTCTGTTCAGTATTCACAAAGGAAGAGCAGGGGAGGTATCAAATCAGGTCAATAGAAACACTCTGGATAGGGGGAATCATATCAGTCCTTTCACAGAAGAAAGAGTTCTGAAAGATCTCCTAAAACTGAAGGTGGATAAAGCAATGGGGCCTGATGGGATTCACTCTAGAATTCTAAAAGAACTAAGGGGAGAACTAGTAACACCACTGACTACCCTTTTTAATAAATCATGGGAGGATGGTGTGGTACCTGAGGACTGGAGGAAGGTGGATGTTATTCCTCTTTACAAAAAAGGGGAGCAAGACAGAGGCAGGAAACTACAGACCTGTCACTTTGACCTCAGTGGTAGGGAAAATTATGGAATCACTTCTGAAGGAAAGAATTGTTGAGTACCTAGAGGCCAGTGAGGCACAGGACCCAAGGCAGAATGGATTCACAGCAGGAAGGTCATGTCAGAAGACTCTAATCGATTTCTTTGACCGGGTGACCAAAGTAGTAGACCAGGGAGGGCTGTGGACATGGTCTACCTAGACTTTAGCAAGGCATTTGACACAGTCCTGCACATAAGATTAATAAACAAATTAGCTAGCCTGATAGTGGGTCCCAGGGTGGTAGCTTGGGAAAAACATTGGCTGGACAACAGGATGCAGAGGGTAATAGTAAATGGAGTCCACAGTGAAGAAAGGGGGGTTACTTGTGGTGTACCGCAGGGCTCAGTACTGGGGTCTGTCCTTTTTAATGTTTTTATAAGTGAAATTGCAGAGGGACTGGAAGGAAATGTATGTCTCTTTGCAGATGACACAAAGATCTGCAACAGGGTTGATATGCAAGGTGTCATGGAAAGGATGAGAAGGGACTTGGCAAGGTTGGAGGAATGGTCAAGTGAATGGTGGCTTAAATTCAATGCAAAGAAGTGCAAAGTAATGCACCTGGGAAACAAAAACCCAGGGGAAGAGTACACAATGAGGGGGTGAAATATTGACAACAACAAAAATGGAAAGGGACCTGGGGGTAGTCATATCAGATGACCTAAAGGTGAGCAAGCAATGTGAGAAGGCAGTAAGGAGGGCTGGGGGATACTGGGATGCATAGGGGAGAGGCATCACCAGTAGAAAACAGGAAGTTTTTGTCCCTCTGTACAGACAGTTGGTAAGACCACATTTGGAGTACTTTGTGCAGTTTTGGAGACCCCATCTCCACAAAGACATAGATAGGGTGGAGGCTGTCCAGAGGGCGGCAACCAAAGTGGTGCAGAGTCTGCACCAGAAAACATATGAAGAAAGACTAAAGGAGCTTAATATATGTAGCCCTGAGGAAAGGAGGGAGAGGGGAGACATGATAGAAACTTTCAAGTACCTCAAGGGAATCCACAAAGTCCAAGAGGGTAGCATCTTTCAGAAAAAGAGATGTGCAAGAACAAGGGGGCACAATTTGAAAATGGGGGGATGGCTCCGAGGTAATGTGAGGAAGTATTTCTTCACAGAGAGGGTTGTAGATGCATGAAACAGCCTTCCTGTGGAGGTCATGGAGTCAAAAACAGTGGGGGAATATAAGAATGCATGGGACAGATATAAGGCAATTCTAGTGGTGGGTAGGAGGAAGAAGGTGTTGGTTAACTAGGATCCACAGCTTATCCATTAGGTAGGGAAAAGAGCAGACTAGGTGGGCCAAGCTGTCCTTATCTGCCATCAAATTTTATGTTTCTATGATTGCTATCAAAGTTTACCAGCATTTCAAGCCCCCTCCCGCTCCCTACACCATCCTGTCTATTCTGTCAAAGTCCCATATGGCTGATGCACATGGATGGCATCTGACCACCCCCTCCTCTTTCCACTTCCCGACATCTTTTTCACCCCTGCAATCATCTTGGAAGCTTAGATTGTTGTTTGCCTTTTCACATTTTGTACACTGGTGAACAGACATACTGTATAATGGGAATATCCCTTTTCATGATCCCGGTTTCCATGTGCTTCCCAATTGGGGACTCTTGTGAGAGTGGGAAAAAACAGTGTGTGAACTCCAAGAAATGTGACATGTCACCCCTTCATCAAAGGCAGTTCCCAGCCTCTTTGTGACCAATATGTCCTTAACTTGCTCCTGCTAAACTGGGGGGTGGGGCATTCCGACAGAATGTCAATAAAGAGTCTGTCAAGGCACTGTGACAATAGCATTGTGATCTTTAAAGGAATGTGACTAATAAGTAACATATTGTTAGTCAGGACACAGTAACGATACTGATGGCTTCAAGGTTTCCTACTAGTGGGAGATATAATCATTCCATCTGTCTATTCTGTGCATACAGTAGATCTTCTATGTATAATTTAATATTACAGAATCATGATTTTTGTAGGCCAGCCACCAAGTTCACCCATAAGAAGGTGATACAATCTTGGAACCATTTTAAACCATGTTCTAGGAATCATTTTAGAGGAAGGGCCTCAGTCTTGCTCCAATTTACTTTCAGCCCTTCCAGTTTGAGAAGGCATGCAATGTTTAGAGGAGACAAAAAGAAGAGTAAAAACAGGCATGCCACAAAGCCAAAGGTGAACATACTGTGGTACCTATATTTCACACACTGCCCAAGGTGCACAAATATGTGAGGGACCTCCTGGGTGACCTATTGTTTTGGGGGTGTGATCACTCATGGAGGATCCATCCAGATTTGTGGACCAGTACCTGAAACAGATTGTGATGACTTTTCTCAGGTATATCAAACATTCTGTGGATATTGGGTCCTATGCATATATGGGCAGGAATTATGCAACAGAGGTGTGTATCCCACCCGCGGAGCTTTGCACTAGCAGCCAGGTGTGCATATGGCAGCATTCATGACAGCCAGCCACCTGTCCATGGCTCTGCTCCCCCAGTGCACAGGTTCATGTGGGGTGGATGGGAACAGAGCTACGGACCCGGGTGGGCATCCAATCAGATGTCCATCACAGGTCCCACAGTGGATCCCATGTCTGGCAAGGCACGCATTGGCTGCATACTCGTGTGGATGTCAGATGGCCAGCAGCCATGAAGATGTATGGAGGGCAGTGTCACTGGCTGTCCTGAGCCATGGCACCAACTGGCCAGTGAAGAGATGGGGGGTGCCGTCGAAGCTGCGGGGGTGTGGGTGGTATGGTTCATGCCTACAGGACAGGGCAGTAATGGGTGGCATTGCACAGATGGGGATGTGGCACCAGTGTGCGCTGTGGGGGGGCAGTGATGTCCTGTTGGTGGACTCCAGGGGGTTGCAAAACATCCTCACTTCCACCATGTCATTTAATCAACCATAGGTGAGCAATGTTGAGCGGCTTTCCAGGGGTTGCAGTATGCATCATTGGGATTGATATTACCTCATGGGTATCTCATTCACAACCCCTGGTTGCCCCTACATGATGCCTCAAGTGGGGATTGCCACTGCAGTCCAGACAGGGAAGGAGTACTTCTGCGGGTGTGTGCAGGGGGGAGCATGTGGGACATTGCTGTTGGGGCATAGGGCTGCCACTGTCATCCTGGACCAGGTGAGATTTTGAATGCATGCTGGTGCATATAGGAGTTATGGGAGTGTCTCCCCCTGCCGTAACCTGTGCCCTCCTCTGCACCCCTACAGGCAGCACTATATACTTTAGTGCATGGCACCTAGTGCTGGCATGTCCCCTGCCCACCCCCAGCATGTTGCTGTCTGCATGACCAGGGGATTGGGTGTGTAGGGGTCTGTGCACCCTGGGTCATGCATCCGGCACAATGGTTGAGGAATGGCTATGCAGATCTGCGGTGCCTGGCCACTCCACACATTAGTGCATAGGGCCCATTATTTGTACAATTGAGAGATCTGAGTGGCAAATGCATTTCTGTTGGGTAACTATAGACATCCATTCCTTATATATCTGTATGATTGTGGCATTAGGGCATGTAAGGAATATTTTGGCAGCAGATAGTACCCTGAAAGAGGCCTCTCAGAAATGTATTCTGGACCTTTTAGGGTTTGTGTTAACACACAACTTTTTTTTTGTTTGATCAGAAGGGGGAAAGGTGTACATGCAATTGAGGGGAACAGCTAGGGGGGCTCATATGCCCCCTCATATGCCAAACATCTTTATAGTCTGGAGGGAAGACAAAATACTATTTGATGGAGCCAACCCCCATCTCAGACATGTAGAAAAGTGGTTTTGATTTATTGATGATATAATATTTGTTTGGGGTAGGGGTGAAGAGTCTCTGCAGGAATTCATAGATTGACTGAATGCAGACCCCATGAGCATCACTTGTACCTATAACAAGAACAGTAGAGAGACTAAGTGCCTGGATGTAAAGTTTACAGTGGGGGGAGGATTTTAAAGTGATTTGTGAACTTTTCAGAAAGCAACTTTTTGGTAATAGCCTGTTGAGGGCAGGAAGTGCCCATCCCAAGAATCAGGTTAATTGCACACCACATGGGCAGGTTTTATGTATTAAAGAAAGCTACTGTTTGGAATCAGCTTATAGAAAAGAAGCAAAAATGCTGAAGACCAGGTTGCTGCAGAGAGGCTATTCAGCTAAAGTGACTAATAATGCTGAGAAAAAGGCTGATAATGTGACCAGGGACTCTCTCATGGTACCAAAAAGGAGGGAAAGGACTAGGAACAGTCAGAACAAAATATTTTTTGTACAGGATTATGAGTTAGGTGCAGATAAAGTGTCAAAAAGGCGAGCAACAGATGGCAGATTCTGAGTATGGACATGGAGTTGAGACCTAATGTACAGTGAGAGCTACAACTAGAATTTCTTATAAGAGAGGGAAGCATTTAAAAGCTCTTCTAACCCAGAGTCATTATATTGACAGGTCAGTGGATCCTGTACGGTTGAGGACAGACTTTTTTCAATGTGTCAACTGAAATATATGTAGGTATGCGGTCACTGGTCCAGTTTTTATTAATCCAAACATAGGGGAAGAGTTTAAAACTAGATTCAACATGAATTATAGAACTAGACATGTGACATATGTAGGGTGGAGTATCTTATGATGACACACTCACTATTGCATTAACCACTGGTCAGAGGTGGTACCATTCCACACAGAGATAGGTGACATCAAGGATTCTTTGTTCCTTCCCCTGTGACAACACTTTCCCAGTTGGGTACTACCTGAGTACAGTACCTTACCTCCCCAACTGGAGTAGCTAAGAGCTTCCAAGGGTAGGGAATGCTGCACTGGACTAACTTAGAGACCTGCAGGACTGTGAGACACTGGCTCTGTAAGGCAAGGACGACAAAACCTATTATTGAGAAAAAAGGTAAATTTTTACTGAAAAAAATGAAATAAATCTTTCAAACAGCCAGGAATGGCACAACACACTTTTGGAATAAATGACAGATAAATACTCATAAATTAGCAGTACATTTTTCATTTTACTTTCGTCCCAGCAGGGCAACACCACCCCACTAACCTTCCTGTACTTCTCCCCTGGGAACTGCAGGCACTCACCACCCACCAGCCCTCCATCACTTTCACTTTACCCCTGGAGACTGCAGGCTCTCATCACCCACCAGCTCTTCAGATAACACGCAGGTCCCAGGATAAATACTATCCCCTGGCCTTAATCACTGAGCTTGTTCACACTTTAGATATAAGGAATACAGTCACTACTGGGCCTAGTCCTCTGAGCAATCAGTCCATTGACCCCATCTGCCAGATAGCCTCCCTGGTATCCAATTACACAGTTACCCAGCACTAGGCCATACCTCACTCAGCCTTAATGCCATACAATTCACTTGTTGTAAGGGCATACAGTGACTACTGGGCCTATACCTCAGAACAGTCAGCCCACTGACCCCTTCTGCCAGATACCCACCCTGGTATCCACTCACACAATTACTATACTTATCACCATACTTTAAATCAATTAAAAATCACTAGGCATTTCTACACATTAATTACTGTAAAACAAAACATTCAGGAATGACAGTAGCATAAAACATATTGGATGCTGGTACATTAAAAGCTGTGACATTACCCCCAGTCCTTGCAATGTTCAGTCCTTCAGATGACAAAAGTCTCTATTAATTCAGAAGGATGAGGTAAATTCTCTGTAAATCAGTCACTTTAACTTTTAAAATAGTCTCCAAACTGTATCAATAAAGTTTGTGCAATACCACACTCCTTTGGGTTTTCTGAAAAAATTATGTTGTTGAAGTTGCCAAAGAATTATTGAAGGCTTGTTGCTGGATGGTCCTTTTGAGTTGGCAGTTTCTTGGTGTCATCAGGAGAAATGAGGAGTTCTTTAAGTTGCAGCTTTTACAGACTCTTACAGAAGAGGCACACTGATGAGTCTTGATAGAGTGAAACACGTGTCTGTGTCTTCTGTTGGCACCCTTTGCAGACTGTGTGAGAGGCCTTTTGGTGCCATGCATGTCTGCTTTAAGTTGAACCAGCATAATATTTTGTAGTGATTTGCAGATATAGCCCACTGTGTTTGCATTATGGGGATATGTGTGATTTTGTATGTGTTTGAAACTTGGCTTCCCAGCCAATGCCCTTTGGGGTAACCCTTGCCTCAGTGCTTGCACATCTGGTGCAGAGCTCAGGGATTTCCCTTAGTTGGGAACTGGGGGTCCACCTGGAGGGATGCAGGCCTGTACTGGCATGATGGTCTGCATCTGTCCAGGAGGGGAACCAGGATCCTAGGTGATAGGTTTAAATGCTTCTTTGGCACACATTTAAACTAGCCAAGGGGGGGGAGGCACTGAAGAAAAGCAGGGAAATCCTATCCCCCCAAAAAATATCTGGGTACTAAGTGAGGTAAGCACGATGATAGAGATGTCAATAGGGAGAAGGGCAGGGGTAAATGGAGAAAATTACAAACGCAATAAGGACAGGGATGGGGCAAAAAGGGGTTAGGCCATCAAGAAATGGAGGATAATGAGTACTAGCACCCATAGTCTGGGCAACAAGCTCCCTGAACTGGTGGCCTTGATGGAAGAGGGATGCCTGGATAACATAGCAGTCAAGGAAACATGGCACACAGAGAAACATGACTGGGATTTTAACATACCAGGGTACACAACCTACAGGAGTGACAGGGAGGGGGGGAGAAGAGGGGCAGAGTAGCTTTCTATGTAAGGGAAGGGATAAAAGCAACTGAACAAAAGTGCAAACAGGGAGAAGTGGAGAGGAGGCACTGTGGGTCACCTTAGAGACTGGAAATTGCACCACAGTCCACACAGGGGTTGTATACAGACCCCCATGTCAGTGGGAGGGAATGGACAAGGATATGATAGAAGGCATCCTTAGGATGGCAGAGAAAGGGGAGATACTGTTGATGGGGGACCTTGATATGCCAGATGTTAACTGGAGCACCTTTGCTGCAGCCACATCCAAAAGCAGGGCCATTCTTGATGCCTTTCAGGTGGTATGCCTCAGACAGCTAGTTTTGGAACCCACTTGTGGTGGAGCAATCTTAGACCTCATACTCTCAAATGGGACAGTGAGACGAACTCAGATCTAGAAGTGGGTAGCCATCTGGGAACAAGTGACCACCAAACAGTGTGGTTCACGATAAACTCAGCTACAGAGTCAAGCCACACAAAAGTGAGGGTTCTGGACATCAGGAGGACTGACTTTGGCAAGGTGGAAGAGTGCCTTAGCAAAGCACTAGCAAACAGGCAAGAAGGAGGGGTGGAGCAACAATGGGGAAACATCAAAACTGCCATCACAGAGGCAACAAGCCTTTGTGTGATGCAAACAAATGAATCAAAATGAAAGAAAAAGCCACTATGGTTCTCAAAAGAGGTGGTGGTGAAGGTTAGGGAAAAAAAGATAGCATTCAGGAAGTATAAGGAAACACAGAAGGAGCAAGACAAAGAACTGTACCAGTTAAGGCAGAAGGAAGCAGGGCAGGTAGTCTGAATAGCAAAGGCTAAAACTGAGGAAAAGATAACCAACTCAGTTAAGAAAGGGGGGGGTTAAACCTTTTATAGGTACATCAGGGAGCATAGAAAGACAAAGGGAGGGATAGTGAGGCTGAATAGAATGGATGGCGGGTGGGCAGAGAGGGACAGTGAAAAAGCAGGGATACAGAATGAATACTTCTGCTCAGTTTTCACAAAAGAGTAGGAGGGGGAGGTGCCTAATCCAGTTAACAGAAGCACTCTGATAAGGTGGGTCAATCCCAGTCCTTTCATAGAAGAAAGGTTTCTGAAAGAACTCCTAAAACTGAAGGTGGACAAAGCAATGGGGCCTGATGGAATTCACCCCAGAATTCTAAAAGAATTAAGGAGAGAACTAGTGATACCACTGACTACCCTTTTTAACAAATCATGGGTGGATGGTGTGGTACCTGAGGACTGGAAGAAGGCTGATGTGATTCCCCGTCACAAAAGTGGGACCAAGACAGAGGCAGGAAACTACAGACCTGTCAGTTTGACCTCTGTGGTAGGGAAAGTGATGGAATCACTTCTGAAGGAAAGAATTTTGAGTACCTAGAGGCTAGTGGGGCAGAGGACCCAAGACAGCATGGGTTCACAGTGGGACAGTCATGTCATATGAGTCTAATTGATTTCTTTGACTGGGTGACCAAAGTAGTAGACCAGGGAGGGGCTGTGGACATGGCCTACCTATACTTTAGCAAGGTATTTGACACAGTCCCACACAAAAGATTAATAGTCAAATTAACCAGCCTGGGAGTGGGTCCCAGGGTGGTAGCCTGGGTAAAACATTGGCTGGACAACAGGACACAGAAGGTAATTGTAAATGGAGTCCACTCTGAAGAAAGAGGGTTACTAGCGGGGTGCCGCAGGGTTCAGTACTGGGTCCAGTCTTTTTAATGTCTTTATAAGTGACATTGCAGAGGGACTGGAAGGAAAAGTATGCCTCTTTGCAGATGACACTAAGATCTGCAACAGGGTTGATACACAAGGAGGTGTGGAAAGAATGAAAAGGGACTTGTCAAGGTAGTAGGAATGGTCAGAAGAATGGCAGCTTGGATTCAATGCAAAAAAGTGCAAAATAATGCACTTGGGAAACAAAAACCTATGGGAAGATTACACAATGGGGGGAGAGGTAGTAACAACAACAAAAATGGAAAGGGACCTGGGGTACTCATATCAGATGACCTTAAGGTTAGCAAGAATGTGAGAAGGCAGTAGGGAGGGCTGGGAGGTTACTGGGATGTGTATGGAGAGGCATCACCAACAGAAAACAGAAAGTTGTTATCCTTCTCTACAGACAGTTGGTGAGACCCCATCTGGAGTACTGTGAACAGTTCAGGAGACCCCACCTCCGCAAGGACATAGACAGGATGGAGGCAGTCCAGAGGAGGGCAACTTAAATGGTGCAGGGTCTGCAAGAGAAGCCATACGTGGAGAGACTAAAGGAGCTTAATATGTATACCCTTGAGGAAAGAAGGGAAAGTGGGGACATGATAGAAACTTTTAAGTACCTCAGTGGAATCAATAAAGTCCAAGATGGTAGCATCTTTCAGAAAAAGAGATGTGCAAGAACAAGGGGACACAATTTGAAGATGGGGGGGGGGGGATGGCTCAGGGGCAATGTGAAGAAGTATTTTTTCACAGAGAGGGTAGTGGACGCATGGAACAGCCTTCCTGAGGAGGTTGTGGGGTCTAAAACTGTGGGAGAATTCGAGAATGCATGGGACAGACATAAGACAATTTGTGTGGGGGTAGGAAGAAATAAATTGTTGGTTAAATAGTATCTGCAGCTTATCCTATAGGTAGGGAAATGGGCAGACTAGGTTGGCCAAGCACTCCTCATCTGCTGTCAAAGTCTATGTTTCTATGTTTCTTCTTCTGTGAGGAAAACTTGGCATAACAGGATCAAAAGGCACTTGAAGCAACAAGCTTTCTATTCCCACCTTGTACTCACTTCCTACCCCATCTGACCCTATGCTGGGATTCAGGTGATCCCCTAGTCCTATACAGTATTTAAATAAAGGCTGTCACAATGAGGCTCTATTGCTGCATCAGGTCTCTTCAGACAGGACACCCACTTGGCTTGGGTACCTTCCTTCTCAGTCACTCTCCCTGCTCAGACTCCCTGCACACTGGCTGTGCAACTACTTTTATAACCAAAATCCATTTGCATATACTTATTTGTGGTCACTGAGTGGACACTGACCTGTCCAGAAGCTCTGCACCAATCAAAATAATTTCTGCAGCAGCATAAAATACAATGGAATATTCGGATTTGAAATTCAGCTGCCCCTCCCAAAATTCTAAGGCTTCCCTTTTTTCTATAACTTTGAGTCTCATTTTAAAACACATGTCTTTGTCACAAAAAATTAGCACTTTCTTTAAGTTTAAGCAAGTTTCCACTATACACTAATGGCTGGAATGCTTCATCCTTAGCTTCCTGCTGATTTTTTCTGTATGAATGACCATTTGGAAAGCTACTTTGTTAAGACTGACACTCCTTTGTTATTAAACTGAATAAATAATCACTTCTAGGCATTTTCCTCTTCACTTTCTATTAAAAACAGTTGTTTCTCCTTTAATTACATTGACCACAACTGTTTTTTTACACAGAAATTCAATATTCATTTTCCCATGCTTAACTCCACCTCCTGTGTAACTGGCTGCAAGGATTTGTTTCATTAGGACCCAATCTCTCCTTCAAGGTTAGCGACACCTCCATTTTACATTTTTATCGCCTAAAACTGTTTTCTGTTGTGCAGGCCACTTTAGTCTGTCTCTTTGCCATGTATGGTATGATTCTGAATAAAAATAGCTTGGCAGCATGACATTGAAAGGAAGCTTCGTGCAGCAAATGTTTTGTGACTGAATACAACTTTCCTCAACAAAGCCTTGCTTCAAACTGCTCCAGTTTTCTTGGGTCTAGTTATAACAAGTCTGTGTATTTGTATTAGCTAGCCAGGATTTGCTTTAGCCCCTTCTATGGCTTTATTTTGTCAAAACATATGTCTGTTTACTGTATTTCACTTGTGTGAAGCCATGGGTTCCCCAGGATTAGATTGCCTCCATTTGTCACAAAGAGGCTCCTGAGTGCTAGCCACAAAATGTTTGCCTCATTGAGCATGTGTGGAACTTCCATAGAGTCCCTGAAGACTGTGCTCCTTTATTCAATATTTATTCATGTGAGCCAATCCCTAAGCACATTTTCCATGGTGCTTTTCACCTGCTCAACTAAATTCAAGGGAAAAATTTCTGGTTGATCCTGCCCGCAAGAGGAGCACCTTAGTGCATCTCCCTCTAGCACTTTTGCAGAGCAAAATTGCTATAGGCCGACACCTGACTTCTGACCAGTGTCAGAGTGAGAAGTGGCTGCCCACAAGCAGGCCTGGGGATTCCTCTACTGATCGCACTGTGCTCTGCTATAGGATCAACTCTCAGTCACTCACAGTCCCCGCTCCTCTTACTTTCAGCATACTGGGCACCTGCAGCTGTTACTCTGCATTTTCCATTTAGTTTCATGTACAGAGCAACTTTAGCCACTACAGGAACAATCTTTTTTTTAGTATAAAAAACATTAACAGTATAGGAGGAAATCCAGGCAGACCAAATTACATCACTTGACCCCAGGGTATGTACTGTAGCCAGGGCAATCGGATTATTAGCCCACTGACCACCAATGGATGAAACTACCATTTTTATCAATAAATACTACATTTTTGTATATAAAATCTTGCCAATCACTACAAAACTGAGCAAAACTGTATGTAGGTAATACAAGCCAGGGCCAGGAGTCCTTTCCATACTTCTCCCTTGGGCTGCATCCATTATAACAATTAATAATATGCTCAGGCTGATTTCTAACAGCTAAACTATTTTAAACTGCTTATTATTTATTTAATCCTATTTTAGATTCTAAATCTGCTTTTTATATCACTGTAGGGGCCACCCCATACATAGCTGGCAGCTCCTACCTACTCTGTGACTCAAACCTAAGTCCTTGACAACTTATTTCTTGGTTCCACTAAAACTAACTATCTATCCCTATTCTACTAGGTGGAACAGTCTTACAAGGCTATTACAACCTGTGGCAAGCTCTAGGCAGGTACGATTATAAGATATACAGAGAAAAGGACCCAAGAGCACATAAGAGCAATTCGGCATGAAAATCAGGCCAGTGCTCTGGGGGAGAATTTTAGGGCTTGCCATGGGCACACCAGAACAGTATATTTATTCAGGACCCTGGGCCATATACCTTTCAATGAAAGAGGAAGCGACAGGGTCAAGGAACTATCTAAGAGAGAAACAGAATGGATTTTTCACCTTAAGTCCCTTCATCCAAATGGTCTGAGAACAGAATGAGCCTTTCAACCTTTCTATAAGTACTGTTCTCCAGTATAGGATGTACTGTACTATGATTCTGAATTTAGGTTGAAAATATGTACACAAGAACATTTTAACTTTTTTGTATCACTGCTGGTGTGTAACAGTCATTATGGAAAATGTTTTTTATTATTGTGGGTTGTTGTTTTTCCTAGCTGTGTGTCTGAGACCTGACCACCATGTTGGACTACAGTTTGAATAATTCAAATGAATGGAGGTGTTCTGTGGATCCTATCATGACTTCATTTATCACTGCCATTTTGAATAGTATGAATTAATTAAAATATTTAATTTGATGGTTTAAGATTTGTGAAGTTTGGGTATTGGAACTGTGGAACTAGGTGAGCCCCGGTCTTGCACACAGTATAGGTTGTGGATTCTTTATTAATATATATAACATTAAGAAATGTTTCTGTGTCCATGGATCAGGTAAGCAAGACAGCTAAATGGGGATAATAACTTGTGATGGTTGAAGGAGCAATCTGACTCACTTATAGTAAATATTTAATGTCTGGAATCCATTATTTATGGTCACAGAATCACTAAGTGTGTTAAGCTGCGAAAACAATAACTTCTCATTCAGCACTTTAAGGGGAGTATTTGCATGTTTATGTTGCACAGTCACAAAACTTGTATGATGAGTAGTGATGGGCGAAGTGGCCCCAATTCGCTCCACGAAGTGATCCGCAGAGTGAAGGCAGATTCGCGGAGTGTTCCACAACGCTAAGTGGAGTATTTCGTATTATAATGGGTAACGCGAAGTCCATTGAAAACAATGACTTCGCATTACTCCGCCTTCCCAAACCACTACTCCACTAATTCTTAAGGCAAACTACATTGAAAACAATGTACTCTGCCTTACTTTGCCTTGTTTTTAAGCTCCAAAGGCAAATTTTGCAGTGATTCATGGGATTTCAGGTTACATGGGCTCTAGATTGTTCTGCACAAAGCTGTAGGAGACAACATGCTCTGAGAGCTCTGTGAGTCAAACCATCTAAAAGCTGTTAAAAAAGCCTTTTGGGGTCATTTGTTTTGCTGAAACTTTAGTTCATCAATTATAGGAAACCCTCCTGTGCTCATATCATCGAACGTTTTTTTGTTTGTGTGTGGATTTTGAATGTTAATGTACAATATTCAGTCTGTGTACTGAGAGACAGTGAAAGTGTGCTTTGGGGGAGGGGTGTATCTGTGGTGTAGGTAGATTAACTTGGAGAAAAAGACAGAGCTTTCTGTTTTGGTGATATTTTTCTTGTATAACTGTGTTAATGTACACACAGTTATATTTTCAATAATTCTTGCCATTTTTTTGCTGATTGTTGTGGTGCAGCAGTGCATAATTTTAGTTTGTTTAAAATATGTGGTTATATTACTGAAGTTTTCAATTTGCTATGCATTACTTAGTGTGTGTGTGTATGAGTATGTGTGCGACGCCTGTCATCAAATCAGACACCTTATGAAAGCCCGTCGGCACAGCGGTTGGATTTCCGTCTGCGATGCTGGCGACCGGGGTTCAGGAATGGACTCGGGTCGCAGGAGGGCCAGCTGGGGGGAGAAGGATGGAGTGTCCGGGGACAGTTTTCCTTCTCCGGGGGGAGGGGAGGGATGTGCATCAGTGCATGCTGGCTCCAGGCAGAGGCTGGGAGCACAGCAGTGATGGCCGGGCTCAGAGTTCAAGGGGAGTGACAGACGTCAGAGTATGCCTTGACGTCAGGACGTCACTTCCTACAGAAAACCAGGAAATGCTTTCTGGCTGGCCAGATGATGGTCTCTCTGTCCTCCGCTGCTGCCTATCCTATGACCGACACACCTCAGCAGTACCCCAGGCCAATGTAGTAGTGCTGGCTGCCCCCGCTGGTGCCTTCCCCCTCGAAGGAGCGGGACCCATCCGGCGAAGGGATGCGCCGGGTTACCCGGGGGGACCACCATATGAGGTTGGTAGCTGGTGTGGAAGTCGGGACAGGCAGTCAGGAGGGGCAATAGAGACCTGAAGGAGTGGGCAGCCAGGAAGAAGGGAAGGCACAAAAAAAAAAATCAGACACCTTGTATTGTGCCACATAATTTCAGCAATGTGAACCTGCTATGCTATCCACTAAGCTGTGTAATTTTAATACTTCTTTGTGGTATCTTTACTAGTACTAGTACTAGTGACTGTTACTGCAGCAGTGTAGTGCACTGCGCCCCACGGCCCGCCCCAACCGGCAAAGGAATTCTTTTCCAGATTTTTGAATTTCTGATGGTGAGCACTGGTTAGATGTTGTTCCTTTGCATCTGCATCTCTTCAGTGCACAGCGCAATCTTAATCCATCTATGCATTTACATCTCTTTAGGGCCCAATCTCCATCTCTAACTTAAGTCACAGTTGTTTCTTTGGCTTCCCTTCAGAGTACTGGACAGATGCGGTGCATAATTCTGCATGAACATTGTACTCATTAATATGCGTTTTTAAGTCAGGACCATTATCATGAGTCATTTGAGATACAAATCACATTCTTCATCATCATGGACGGTCACCAATGCAATCACAAATCAAGATTTACGATCACATCACGAATCACATTAATTTTTTTTAATAGTTACTTGGATGTATTTTAAGTCTGTTTTGTAGTATCTCTCCATGCTTCACCACCCCACCATTGTACTCATTAATGAGTGTTTTTAAGTCGGGGAGTTTTGTGTCTCACCTCATCGGGGGTGGGGGCCTGGGGAAGTACATCCATAGGCATTCGCATTACGTCATCATCATGGTTACAAATGCAGTCACAAATCACGATTTACGATCACGTCACAAATCACAACATACATTTTTTTAATAGTTACTTGGACGTATTTTAAGCCTGTAAGAAAAATAAAATTTACAGAAAGAGCAAATTAAGTAAAAAAAGAGTACAGAAAAGACAAAAAATGTAGCTTTTAAAAAAACTGTTGGGTCTAAATCAAAGTTTAAATCTCCTTCTCTCTCTGATCTCAAAGTATCAGCAGTCACAAAACACACTACTCTCTCTCTGTCTACACAGGAGAAAGTAAAAGTGTCTGCTTGTATGAGTCACTTTCTTCCTGCCTAGCTAAAGAGCATATGACTTACAGTACTGTAAGCCATGTGATGTGTGCGGGGGGGCTGCCAAATCTGAAATACCAAGTGGGTCACTTACATAGAAACATAGAATTTGACGGCAGATAAGGACCGCTTGGCCCACCCAGTCTGCCCATTTCCCTACCTGATGGATAAGTTCCAGATACTAGTTAACCAGCAGCCTACTTCTTCCTACCCCAACCCCCTAGAATTGCCTTATGACTGTCCCATGAATGCTTGAATTCCACCACTGTTTTTGACCCCACAACCTCCTCTGGAAGGCCGTTCCATCCATCCACAACCCTCTCTGTGAAAAAATACTTCCTTAAATTACCTCTGAGCCGCCCCCCTTCTATCTTCAAATTGTGCCCCTTTGTTCTTGCACACCTCTTTTTTTGAAAGATGCTACCCTCTTGGACTTTGTTGATTCCCTTGAGGTACTTGAAAGTTTCTATCATGTCCCCCCTCACCTTCCTTTCCTCGAGGCTATACATATTAAGCTCCTTAAGTCTCTCTTCATATGTCTTCTGGTGCAGATCCTGCACCATTTTAGTTGCCCTCCTCTGGACAGCTTCCATCCTGTCTATGTCTTTGTGGAGATTGGGTCTCCAGAACTGCACGCAGTACTCCAGATATGGTCTCACCAGCTGTCTGTACAGAGGGATAATAACTTCTTGTTTTCTACTGGTGATGCCTCTCCATATGCATCCCAGTATCCCCCCAGCCCTCCTTGCTGCCCTCTCACATTGCTTGCCCACCTTTAGGTCATCTGATATGACTACCCCAGGTCCCTTTCCATTTTTGTTCTTGTTAGTATCTCACCCCCCATTGTGTACTCTTCCCCTGGGTTTTTGTTTCCCAGGTGCATTACCTTGCACTTCTTAGCATTGAATCTAAGCTGCCATACATTTGACCATTCCTCTAACCTTGCCAAGTCCCTTCTCATCCTTTCCACCCCACCTTGTGCATCAACGCTGTTGCAGATCTTTGTGTCATCTGCAAAGAGACATACTTTTCCTTCTAGTCCCTCTGCAATGTCACTTGTAAAGACATTGAAGAGGACCGGTCCTAATACTGAACCCTGCGGTACCCCACTACTAACCCCCCTTTTTTCAGAGTGGACTCCATTTACTATTACTCTCTGTGTCCTATTCTCCAGCCAATTCTTTACCCAGGCTGTCATCTTGGGACCCACTCCCAGGCTGGCTAACTTGTATATTAATCTTTTGTGTGGGACTGTGTCAAATGCCTTGCTAAAGTCTAGGTAGGCCATGTCCACAGCCCCTCCCTAATCAACTACTTTGGTCACCCAGTCAAAGAAATCTATCAGATTTGTCTGGCATGACCTTCCTGCTGTGAATCCATGCTGCCTTGGGTCCTGTGCCCCTCTGGCCTCTAGATACTCAACAATTCTTTCCTTCAGAAGTGATTCCATCATTTTCCCTACCACTGAGGTTAAACTAACAGGTCTGTAGTTTCCTGCTTCTGCCTTGCTCCCACTTTTGTGAAGGGGAATCACATCTGCCCTCCTCCAGTCCTCACTTAGAATCATAATGAGGAACGCGAAGTCCATTAAAAACAATGATTTTGCCTTACTTCGCATTGACATTCTGCCTTAACGCAAAGTGGTAATGACAAGGTGGAATGAGCACTTTGCATTGCCCACTCCGCATAGCAGAGTGGCAACGTGAAGTGTCCACTTTGCGTTCACTTCGACAGCGGAATTTAAATTCACAGCATCTCTAATGATGAGATATTTACACTTATATTATTGTATGTATCTATGCATTGAATTATTTTAACATTTTTTGCTATATCTAATTGTATAGTCCCAGTAAGTCACCAGTTAGTGAGATTTGTTCATGAATAGAGATGCAGCAAAGTTTAAATTCTCTGGCGTAGTGAATGCAAAGTGGTCAACTTCGAGTTCACGGATCACTACATGAAATTCTCATAAAGAGGTCTAAATTCACCTTAATGTACTTCGCGTTGGCTACTTCGCGTTGACTTTGATTTGTAGTTGGAGAAGGCGAAGTTGGTAATAAACATGACACTGATCACATGCTTGACTGTCTCTGCAGGTCTGCAGGTCACATGATTCAGGGAGAAACTTAAGCAGGCAGGAAGTGAGTGTTTTACTTTCATTTTCTCTTGCAGAAAGAGTTGTGCACATCACTGATCTGTTTAGAGCAGTTTCTGTGTGTGGATTGTTGGCAATTGCAGAGTTCAAACCTTGTTTGATTTTGCTTCTTTCAGTTTAAACCTTTTTTAATTTTACATTCTTTTTTTGGTTTAAAAAGGTTTTTTATGAGTACTTTGTTTTTGGTAGAGTTACTAGTATTTGTACTAGTTTTTTTTTGGTGATGAATCATTGGCATGGCAGGAAAAGTGGTGGCCAGTGGGTGCCATGGATGTGGGGCAGCCTTGTCTGCCCAGTTATGTTAAACAGTGCCAGGTTTGTCCCCTCAAGTGCAGGCACAGTCAGCTCTGCAGCAGCAGCGATCTGCAAGCATGAGCAGCAGCAGCAGCTGGAGGAGCAGAAGCTGGATGAGCAGCAGCAGCAACTGCAGCAGGTTTTTGCTCTTCCACCACCACCAGCAGCAACACAGCAGGTGGCCAGCAGTGCCCCCTCCACTGCCTGTACCGGGACCTGCACAGAGCTCTCCCATGTGGGAGTTCTTCAAATGTCATGGTTTCAGAACCATGGGCATTGTACTGATAAGTTCATGCTCACATGTCTAAAACCATGAAATGACATAGTCAAAACTCCAAATTCTTGGTTCCATGAAAATAACTGCAAAGAATGTTGTCCATACAAAGAAAACAACACAAAACACAACTGACAGCTTCAGCTTTTATTCAGGCACTGTTAAATTCAGATCCTTTAGAGGCATGAATATAATTTATGAAAATAGAGACATTACAAGCAGCTGCACATAATTAATCAGTTTCTGTCCCCTTTAATTTACTTTATGTTGTACATGACTGATGGCATGCAAAATGGAGGATGCTGTGTGCTTTCATTACAGGTGAAACTGTTGTACTGTTAACGCATGCTGCAGTAAAAGTGTTTTGAAGACAGCTTTTGGTCTGCACAATTGCAACTGTGCTGAAAGTATGTATTGTCTTCACAGTTGGCAACCACGACCATGACTTATTATTACATAAAATTAAGTAATGATAAGTAACAAAAAAATTATTATTATTGTGGAAAGCATAATGGCTTGGGGTAGTTAAACATTTTGGGGAGGTAGTGAATTGCATTTACGATTATGAGGATAAAGAAGAATCAAGATCAATAAAAACAAGATTAACAAAATCCCCCCAAGAAATAAATATCTGCTTTTATTTGTTTTCTTAAGCCCTATTTATTTTTATTACATACTAGTATGACATGTATGTTCAGTTCATGTTTTCTTTGTGATGTTAATTTTGTTAATCCAGTATTTGTTTAGCGTCAGAATGGTAAATCTAATTCCCCACCCCCCAAGTCCCTCCCCAGGCCATTATGCGTTTGGCAATAACAATTTTTAAGTTCATACTCATTACTGTATTTTATGTAGCATGTCTTGTGGCTGCCAAGTTTGCAGATGCACACTGTGTGCTTGCCTGTAATTGAATCTTGGGTCTCCAAAACGTTGTCTGCAAGACACTTGCATTGCAGCATGCGTTGTGGCCTGGCAGTTTCACTGGTAATGAAAACATGCAGTGTCCACCATTTTCATGACCATCAGTCATGTAAAAATAAAGTAAATTAAATAACAACCATGAAAATACTTGTTCCTTTTCTGAACATGTAGTTAAAGCACCAGGGCAATATTCACAATACCATAACACCACCTTGCATACCCCCCAACAATGTACTATTTTGTGTTTGAATGTCCCCTTTTTTTCATGAAAAGCCAAAATGAAATTCAATACCAGTCCAGAAATGCATCACAGTGTGTTAAATGACATCATTGCATTGTGACAACACTTGCTGCAGCTGCTGGTGGTTTTGGCCCTTTGTTTTCATTTCACGAAAAGTCCTGATGAAGAATTATCACATGAAAAACTGTTCAGAAAAGTCACAAGTGTTTCTTGATGCACTGCTAAAAGCGTGCACCTAGAGTCAGAACTCTGCATAAGTGTACCGTCCCACTCCCAAGTGAGAAAATGGCTTGCTGGAACCTGCTGCTTTTGTTGTTCGTCTGTTTTCTGCTGCTGCTGCTGATGTACAGTGTGTTGCTAAATGATGATAGCCACAGATGACCATGGGTTGAACTATAATTTGATGTTCAGGGAGATTCTTCTGCTGTGCTGACTGAAACATGCTGCACTATGTATGTGTATTCATACCAACACTAGTAAGTTAGTGTATGTGTCACAGTCATGTTTTTTCAGAGGCACTGCCATTTAATTTGTATTACATCTTGTTTTTTTGTTGTAAGCACTGAGCAGTCCGTCGTGTTGTTCCTTTGCAGGAAATCATCATCATACATACTGAATGTTTCCCCTTCACCAGTGTGTTGGCCATGGTCACATTCACATGCTATACATATGTGCCAACATCTAATGTGGTACTGTAAAATTTAAATTTTTTCTGAGGGGGGGGGGTTCTGCTGTGAGTGAATTATAGGCATTTCTCATTACTTTCTTTTACATTCTCAGGTTACAGCACACAGATTCATGACCGTAGTGATGAAAGCATGTTGTCACTGCACATGTGGTCCACATGTGTCTGATTGTTGACTTCGGCTGTACAAACAATGTCAATCCATGAAAGGTAAGTATTTTTTTTGGGGTGGGGTTGCATGGTTCATTTGGAAAACAATTGTCATTAATATTTTTGTCTTCTTTCCAGGTCTACAGTGTATCCAAACTGTTGTCCGTCTTCAGATTGGAACATACCACCCGTCCACAATACCTCGATGCTACCTACAAACAGATGAGAAAAAAATTATTCTGAGTTCATTCCAGTACCCATTCAGTATCCATACCCCGTGGAGCTGATCTTGTCTTTTTTTTATATCCATGATCTGCTCTGTATGTCACCACTGTTAAATACTTTACACAGGCGGAAAACAAGGGAAATTAAAAAAAGGAAAGCAGCCTTTACAATCCTTAATGCTGGAGTTGTACCCACTTGGAAATTTTTTTTCCATGTCTCCATCAGCAGCCTCAATGGTACATTGTTTTACACTGCACCAGGATGGTCAGCTTCACCTGCATTATTTAGCACCGCCATCATCATGACTGGGTACAAAAACAGATGTGATTGTCCTGCTTGGTATGTTGAACAAAAAAAAGTTAAAGTTGTGTGATTCATGATCGTAAAGATGAAGATCATGATTTGTCTCATATCTCGTGAATCTGTGATCATCGCTGACAACGAGTATAACGTTTGAAGTGAAATATGCACCACACTGGTACTCTGAACACTACTTGAATATTCAAAGTCATCCTCCTCATGCCTGTGGCAAACCTCCAGTGTTAATTTGCTACTTTTACCTACATGGCTACTTGCTGTAACTTGAGGACTGGCTGGCAGATTTTATTTCAGACACACACACACAGAATTTATTTCACACACCACCTACGCTAAGGTCTTGTGAGTCGGGATCGTGACATGATGTTACTCTGACATGATGAACTTTCCAGAACTATATAATTTCCGTGCCAAGATAATATCTACTGGATTAAATAGGTCCGCCATTCTGTGAGGACAAAGATTCGAGTAGGGCATCCTATAGAATGTGAACACAAACAGAAGCATCATACCAGACCAAGGATCTTGAGTGACATGACATAACTGGGTGTCCCCCCAGTCCTGATTTGTGATGAAACTGAAGATTTAAAAAAAAAACAGTGTTGGGCCAAAAAAATTAAAGTTGTGTGATTCGTGATCATGAAGATAAAGAACGTGATTTGTCTCATGACTCGTGATTGTGACATGACAATGAGTACAACATTCAAAGTGAAATATGCACCACACTGGTACTCTGAACAATACTTGAACATTCAAAATCATCCTCCTCATGCCTGTGGGAAACCTCCAGTGTTAATTCACTGCTTTTACCTACATGGCTACTTGTTGCTACTTGAGGACTGGCTAGCAGATTTTATTTCAGACTCACACACAGAATTTATTTCACATGCCACCTACACTAAGAGTGATGCTGCAGATGCTTACATTACCAATACAGGTTCAGGGACCTTCCCTGGTCCTAACCCTCTCTGACACAGTGATTTTTCCTTTCAAGGATTTTTTTCTTTTTTTTATTTATTCCATGTGATGTGACCGAATGCCCTACCCACAAACCCAAAGCTTATACCCCACTGACTTATGTGGCTCTTACGCCACAGTCAGAAACATCTTTGCCTAACCATGTCATTGTGGACATTTTTTTAGAGTACACAGAGTCACTAAGAAAATAAATACATTTCTTGCAGTTATGTTTTCTACTTTTGTGCGTTGCTAACAAATTCAGCTTGGATGCTGTCCAGTGGAGAACATGTTCTATGTCCAACCACAGCCTCAGTATGATCATTCACTGTTTTGTCTTCAACATTTGAATAGTTGGATGGTCCGGGCGTAACCTCAACAGTACTGAAAACATAAGATTGTGATTGTGAGTCATTGTCAGGATCAGAATCATGTTCAACTACTGTGGGGACAAGGATGGGGAATGTGACATCAACTATACTCTGACTCATATCTTTGGACTCCACAATATTTTGGTAACCTGTCTTGTCACAGGTTCAACTTGGCTCAATACTCATGCCATTGCCAGCTTCACTACCACCACCAGTGGGGACAACAGCATCTCAAAATATCATTGAAGCAACTGACTGCACTGTGAAAAACACAGTCAGAAAAATCCCTTTATTGCCATCAATTATGTCCTTATGCTGCGTACTACCACTCACACATTTGTGGCCACTCTTGCCACTGGCAGCAATGCCATGGCCAGAAACATCTTTGCATGCACATCTCTTTGCAGGCATTTTCTGGGATTACACAGAAAATTATCAACAAATTTAGATTTCTGAACTTTGGGGTGGATGGGAAGCCAAAAAACAACAACTGTGGCTTACAGATGGAGATTGGGCCCTAAACAGATGCAGATGCATAGATAGATGGAGATTGAGCACTTGAGATACAGCCGCACAAGCACAACAACACCTTAACCAGTGGTCACAAATCCAAATCTGGACAAATAATACTTTCTACTTTCTTTTCCGGGGTGGGGGAACAGCTGCAGTACCAGTCCACTACCTAGATATTTATTCTATTTTATTTTATTTATTTATTTCAGATGCAGATTAATACCTTTGAGCCAGAATGGCTCTTTAACAGAGGTTCCATGTCAATAATCAAATAATCAAATACAGACAGTACAGACAAAAAAACATAATGTATACAGGATGGTGATAGAATGAAGCAGTAAATAATACTGCAGACGAATAAGAAATTCATAGTGCTGCAATTATGGTGTGGCACAATAAAATGTGTCTGACTTGACAACATGCAAACACACACTAAAGGTAATGCGCAGAAAATTTAACAGTTCAGTACACTACAACCAAATGTTTTAAACCGACTGAAAAAAGGCACAGCTCCACAGCAAACAGGAAAAAATTATATAAACTTACTACAGTTATTACTAGGTGTACATGAACACAAAAATACTAATACACTAGTTACCCAACAACAGTTAGAAAGACTGCCTTTCTCACTGTGAATCTTCTTTCACCACAGATCTGCCACTCCCCCAAAGCACACTTCTACAGTGTCTGTCAGTACACAGAATGAATGTTCTAAATTAACATTCAAAATGCACACAAAAACAATAAACACTCGATGATATAAGCACAGAAGGGTTTCCTACAGTCTATGTACTAAATGTGGACCAAAATAATTGGATCAAATGTGACTTTTGAAAGCTTTTTTGATGGTTTGATTTTCAGAGCTCTAAAAGCAAACTGTCTCCAGCTTTCCACTACACACACTATGCAGAACTGAGGCTGTGCAAGACAATATAGAGCCCATGTGACCTGCCATCCCATGAATCAATGCAAAATTCACCCCACATAGTAATAAACAGGTGAAGCAAAGCGAAGTACATTCAAATCAATGGCACTTTGTAGTAACGTTAAAGGGAATGCTGCATTACAAGTTGAAGTACTGTAATACATTGTGCATTGAAAACAATACACATCATGTTCAAATGTAAAGGTGGAGTACATACGTTTGTATGTGTTCCATAAAATATGCATGCCGCACTCTTGTGTGTTTGTTAGAAGTAAAATATTTGTGTTACCATTGGGTTGTGCATTTCAGAAAGAGTAATGTGCCCAGGGACATCCCAGGTTCCAGTTGTTTCAGTTACGCAGCTGGTTAATGCAATTGGAATAGTATTCTGGGCAGCCTGGCTTCAAGTCCCAGCCGAGGCACTTATTCTTTCTCACCCTTATATGTACGTGTTCCATAAACTATGCATGCCACACTCCTGTGTGTTTATTAGAAGTAAAGGCAGAGTACTCCATTTCACGTTACAGAGCACTACGGAGATTAAGGAACAATATGGAAAGTGCTCCATGTAGCGAAGCAGGAGCACTTCGCCCACCTCTGTTCAAGAATGTACATTGTTAGTATATTAATTGTCATTGGACACTGGCACTTTAAAATGCACAAGTTTCTCTGACATCATTAATTGCTGAGTAGGTGGTTGTAATTTAATTAGCCTCTGGGTATAAATTACTGTGGCTGACATGCAAGCACCACTTCCTAAGGGACCCTCTGCAAGAAGGTGTTACGTATCGGGTATTTGCTGTCATGAGCATGTTTTTTGTATAATAAAAAAAGTGGTTATTGAGATGGTGTTTTCCTTTTGCAACTTTTTTGTAGAATATTTAGAGGAGAGCAGGGACACATTTTTGCTGGGATAGTTGATGGTGACCAGAAGGCAAATTCAATTCAATTCAAGTTTATTGCAGGAAATACTCCATTGAGCAAGCTCATTCACAAGGAGGTCCTGATACATAAAGGGACAAAATAAAATATACACAATAAATAGTATACATTTGGACAAAAGTAGGTATATGAAATACATACAAAAACAAAGCCTGAGACAGGTTACATACAGTAATTGTAGGGGAAGGGGTATAGTGAGGTATTTCCATACAGGCAATGCAGGTACGGTTTTTGGCAATTACAATTCTGAAAGGAACTAATAAATGTGGGCAGCAAACCACAAGCAGCAGTAATGTCAATAAATAACTGAAACAGATATAGGTGAATCCTAGAATTGGGCTGAGAGAGCAGACAGAACAGGGGTAAGGTGAAGTATATACATTCAGATTCATAACAAGGCCAAACCGAGAGGGTAGCTAGATAGGGATTGTCAAGGGGGTCGCTGGTGGGTATGTCGGCAATGAATACATGCTAGAATGTTTAAGGAGGACAAAGAGCAGCAAACGGTGAAAGCTAGCAGAGATGAAGGGTACAAAGGGAGTCCAAAGCGTGGGTGGCCAGGCCGGATGGGTGGAAGATGGATAGGAGGTGACAGGGGTCTAGGGAGACAGAAGGGGGTAGAAGAGTAGAGTATATGAAGATGCAGGATACTACCCTTAAAGGCAATGCTGAAATAATGGCAGAGAATTCTAGTCCCTATGGCAGTGCAAGGCTACTGTGAAATATTTATAGATCAGGGATTTGAAGATGTTTTTTGACACAATACTGGTGAGCCTGAGTGTCATCTGGCTAAGATTCCACACAGATGGGATGGCATAGCTAATGGCACCCATGCTGAGAGGAATGTGTCTGAGGTACATCGAGGATGATGTAGTCCGATTTCCTAAGGGAGAAGCAGCAATGTGAGATGTTAACAAGTGAGGAGATGTAGGCCGGTAATCTGTTTAGCAGGATTTGAAGGGTCCAATTACCCAAGTGAAGTAGTCACCTAGTGGCAAGAGATTGCTGGCCAGCTTCTTTGTTCAAGTCGCAGTGGTGCATCTGGAAAATTGCTTTAGTAATACATCGCAGGTCACCTGCGTATAAAATAGTAGTATAAAAACAGAAAGTTGTTATCCCTGTGTACAGACAGTTGGTGAGACCCCATCTGGAGTACTGTGTCCAGTTCTGGAGACCCCATCTCCGCAAGCACATAGACAGGATAGAGGCAGTCCAGAGGAGGGCAACTAAAATGGTGCAGGGTCTGCAAGAGAAGCCGTATGAGGAGAGACTAAAGGAGCTTATTATGTATACCCTTGAGGAAAGAAGGAAGGGGGGGACAGGATAGAAAGTTTTAAGTACCTCAGTGGAATCAATGTCCAAGAGGGTAGCATCTTTCAGAAAAAGCGACGTGCAAGAACAAGGGGCACAATTTAAAGATAGAGGGGGAGGTGGTTCTGGGGCAATGTGAGGAAGTATTTTTTCACAGAGAGGGTAGTGGATGCATGGAACAGCCTTCCTGAGGAGGTTGTGGGGTCTAAAACTGTGGGAGAATTCAAGAATGCATGGGAAAGACATAAGGCAATTCTTGTGGGGGGTAGGAAGAAGTAGGCTGTTGGTTAATTAGGATCTGCAGCCTATTCTGTAGGTAGGGAAATGGGCAGACTAGGTGGGCCAAGCGGACCTTATCTGCCATCAAAGTCTATGTTTCTATGTGGTGTATCTATACCCCTCAATTTCTACACCCAAATTTGTGATGTCTATCTAAGAAAGTTTGCCGGAGAGTAAAACAAATTTATTTATTTATTTTATTTATTTAGGTTTTGTTGACCGGGTAAGTGCACTAG
The DNA here is from genome assembly GCA_016271365.2 of Neoceratodus forsteri. Lineage (NCBI taxonomy): Eukaryota > Metazoa > Chordata > Ceratodontiformes > Ceratodontidae > Neoceratodus > Neoceratodus forsteri. Next base: position 815,164,232 of record CM057454.1, read on the forward strand.
ACAAATCCTGCCTATTTTCAGGCACGACCCGATGGAAGGGGATACAGATGAATGCCAACTGACCTTGAATCTGATTAAGCTGTCGGTGGTATTTTTAGTGAATGAGGGAAATTTGGCCAGGACACCGGGGAAATTCCCCAACTCTGCTTCCTGTGAGCAGAGGGGACCCTTTTGCTGGCGACTCCAAGATGGCTGCTGTTCCAGATCCTGGTGGAGGTGGTGGAAATTCTGCAGAAGGCAGGGGAGCTATCCTTACTGATATGGAGACTGAGAATGGAGTGGTGAAGAGTTCTGCTGTATGCATACTGCGGGAGCACTTTCAAGAAAGCCACAGAGAATACCGCGCTATGGGAGAGGCAGAAGCCATAACGAAACACAACATGGAGCTTACAGATGCTGTTGCAGTTCTGAATCAGGAAGTTGGTGGCCCAGATGATTTGCAGGATGGTGAGCGCTGCACAGAACCTCTGACTGTGGAGGATGAGGGTTTGCTAGTTCCTGGTGTGGCTAGGATTCCTTTCCAACCAGAGGAGGAACGTGGAGCTACGCAGAAGTTAAAGGTGACATCAGAGGGCTTTCCAGCTAGGGACTGGAGCAAGGAGACTGCCCTGCTTGATGCAGGCCGGATGAGAAAAGATGGTAAATGGATTCCAGATGCTGAATGGCTCACTTTTTCACCGGAGGGCATGGCTGCTCAGGAGTCTCCAGGGCCAGTGCAACCTGATGAGGTGCAGATGGAGGCGGGTAGTGCTGCTGGTGGTGAGCCTTTTTTTCATGTTGGGACAGACTCTGGGGCTGCTTCTGGGTCATCGGGTGTTCCGACCCCCTTTCCTCCCCTTGGAGGGAACAATTTAATAAAGGTCCTCACTTTTCGGACCTATTTCGCAACAATCATTTGGAACAAGCCCCCAGACGGAATGCTGTTCGCCTTAGGTACGGGGGGGTTCTGGAACCACCTGACCGTTTCTTCATGGCCCACAGGCTACTCAAGGGATCGATGAAATTTCAAGTATCAGATATCTATGCCCTTATTACCATTCGAGGGGAAGAAATATTTGATATCAGTTTCAAATCCTTTGTAGGACTTGATAAATTTTGACAAAAATATGATTCCCTCAAAACAACCCCTCTGTGGACTCTGTTTTGGGCAATTCCTATTACAAAACCACTGTTTAAAACTGTTCATGTGATGTTTTGAAATGAAAGGGTAAATGTGGGGGATATTTTATATTGGCTTGAAAGTAAATGTACTGTACTGGGCACTCCTGAACCTGTCATTGATGGGGAGGGCATTTGGATAGGTGGTTGGAGGTTTAAAATAAAATTGCATATTGTGGGGGATTTGGTACAACATATTCCAAACAGTTTTTTCCTGGGTAGGGATCGAGGTGTCTGCTTTTTCCCTGGTCAACCCAAGGCGTGTTACAAATGTGGAAGCCCATGTCACCTTAGCAGTGCTTGTGACAAAATCAAATGTGCCTTATGTGGGGAACTAGAGCATGACAGTTATACATTCACAATGTTTTTCACTGTAATTTGTGTGATATCCAGGGTGATGCATATCACCAATGTCCATATGCTGGCCAGAACAATTCTGGTGGGTTAGATAAAGAAACCTTGATTTCGGATGCACAAGGCCGCTTTAGGCCAACTACAGAGGAAGCGGCCTTCATTGACCCCAATCCTCCTGGTCCAAACCACATGGGTTCACCTCCCCCTGCGGGAGATGCATCTGATTCTTCTGGTATACCTCCTGTTGTTGTCCACCAACAGGAAGGTCAGGAGTGCATTGATCCTCTGGTGCTCGTAACTGCCCCTCCATCTGCCCCGGAGTTTCAGGCACCTCATCCAAAATGAGTGACATGATCCCATGCCAAAAAGCTTGTTTTACCACCCCTTACTACTGCGCATAATACTTTTCAGGTTCTGCAGGATGTAGAAGGAGACTCTGAATCTGATTTATCAGTTGCCTCAGGGGTCTTATCTGGGATGGAGTGTGATGAGGAGGGAGGACCCGAATTCTTGGCATCTAAAAAGAAGTCGGACTGAAACGAAAAAGACAAAACTTAGTTAATGCGCACTGGCTTTTTGTCAATAGCTTCCTGAATTCTTGTAGCCTCAAGAATTCAAAACGTCTAGGGCTTTTACACTTTTGTAAAACCTTACCTGCAGATATTATTTTTCTGCAGGAGACACATTTTTCTACCCTTACTGATGTTAATTGCACCAAAATATTGTGGCGTGCAGGACCCTCTTTTTGGTCCTTTGGCTCAAACGTTGCAGATGGAGTAAGGGTATTATTTTGTCATCCTTTCGTTCAAGTTACTGGCTTGGTTGACATAGTCCCAGGGCGGGCCCTACTCCTAGACTGTGTTTGCCGAGGGTTTTTTCTCTGGGTCATTAATGTTTATGCACCTCAGGTTAAATCAGCCAGGGTTGCTTTATTTTCTGACATACAGCAATATTTGTCTACCCTTAGGCATGTCATTCTGGGGGGGATTTCAATTGTGGACTGGATATTAAATTTAAAGATCACACACAGCGTAAGATATACTGTGATTCTCATGCCTTGTTTAAATTGTTGTAGATGGCATCCTTGACAGATGTTTGTAGAACATTAAATTCGAATCCAGGATTCACTTATAAACGTGGTAATCTTGCAACACGGATTGATTTAATTTTTTCTTCCAGATTTTTGTTACCTTATTTTTTTTTTTCTGACCCCATGTGAATTCTCGGATCATTTCTTGTTACAAGCAAAATTTTCTTTAACTAAGATTCCACCGGCTTTTCTGGCCTTGCCGGCTAGGTGGAAACTAAACCCGACAATCCTTGCCACTGAGCGCTATCAGATATGTTTATTTCAGGTTTTTGATAATCGGCGTTTGGTAGCTGAGATGTATGATTCCTGGGGATTGGTGGATGGACACTAAAATGGAATTTTGGTGGCCTCAAAACACATCATTGTGCTACTCAGTCCGCAGATTACCTTGACTACTTAAAACTCAGAGCACAGTTCTATAAACTACTGTCACAGTCTTCAGTTTCTGATGATTTTGTTAAGGAACGATTGGCTATACTTAGACAAAGTATGAGGAATTACCATTATGGCAAGGCATGCAAAATTCATGAAGACTTATCCTATGGGCTTAAGTCTTCACCAAGTTCAGATCCTTATTCAGCATGCAAACAAGCTTTGGAGAGTAAACTTATGGAGGGTCTTTATGATTTTCAAGGGGTTCTACGCACTGCAGACACCAACGTGCTACATATAGCAGGGAACTTTTTGTGATCCCAACATGGTACAGTTTTTCAGTCCACCATTTTATGGGAGGATTTGTTTACTTTTCATCCACCTACCATAACTACCTCTGACTCTCTTTTATTCTAGATGCTCCAATAGCACTGGCCGAGGTTAAATCAGAAATAGCGCACTTAAAATCCAGGATATCACCTGGTCCAGATGGTTTAATTAATGAACTATTCAAGCTCATGGCAGATGACATCAGTGTCATCCTGACTTCAGTTTTTAATGAGATTCTTGATTTTTCACTGATAGCGACTGGTTTTTCGGATGCTTTGACTTTTTTTTGTTTAAAAAAGGGGTTAAGCACTGTATTGAGAATTGGAGACCGATCTGTTTTTTAAATACAGATTACAAAATTTTTTCGGCCATCCTGTGTCATCGGCTTCAACAGGTTGCTCCCTTTTTAGTACACCTGGTGCAGACATGTTCTGTCCCAGGGAGACATGTTCAGCAGAATTTGACTCTATTACGGAACGTGTGTGAGTTTGGGTGCTTGGGAAAACTTTTAGTGTATTTACTTTCTCTGGATCAGGCAAAAGCCTTTGATAAGGTGGCACACAGGTTTTTATTCGATGTTCTCCGACGTTATGGGTTTTCTGTTAAAACAAGAACCTGGGTGCACTTTTATATAACAATGCTCACAACTTCCCAATTGTAAATCATTTGGTGGGGGAAGGGATTGATTTTTGTAGAGGAGTGCACCAGGGTTGTCCACTCAGTCCCTAACTATATACCTTTGTTTTGGATCCTTTGCTTCGGGAAATCCTTCATCATTCACACATTCGAGGCTTAACTCCATCTCTAGAGGTTCCACCTCAGTGTTTAGTGGTATATGCGGATGATAAGTGTTTCATGCTCAAGGATGTAACAGAAGGACTAGCCGCATTACGTATAGTGGAACATTTTGGTTGGATTTCAGGAACATCCATAAATTATGAGAAAAGTGCTGGGTTTTTTTTAGGCAACGGGGTTTCTGTTTCCATGATTGGACAGATAACTGTTTCTTCGGGGCCCATCAAGATTCTAGGATTTTTTTTGGTTCTGGAGATTTAAATGATATTAATTGGCAATCACGTATTGAAATAGGAGAAAAGAACGTACAATTGTGGAAAAACTGGTCATTTTCTAAACAGAAATGTGTATTAATCATTAAAAAATTTTTACTTCCCTTATTTCTTTATTTGAGTTCAGTTTTTCCTTTACCTAGGAATCAGTAGACCCGTTTGTATAGTATTTTTTTTTCAAATGTTGTGGGGTAGCAGATTGAACCCAGTCAAACGGGATTTTACCCATCTTCCAATTAAGGCAGGAGGTCTAGGGATGATTAACCCGGTAGTCTTTTATTTTCCTTTTTTTATTAAAACTACTTTACAAGAACGGTCGACCACAACCTGTCATCCATGGGATGCCTGGACTATGGCTTTCCTGCAGAATTTCTTCTCAAAGTGGTCTACTTTAGCACCTGTTGTAAAAATTAATTATAAAGTTCCCTCTTTTTTGCCAATAGTGGCAACTAAGCTTCGTGCGTAGAGGGTGGTTAAAGATGAGGTTTTTCGGCTTACTCAGAAAGGTCTTTATCAATATATAATGTCCCAGAATTTTTTTGTTCAGGTGGATTTTCCCAGGTGTAACCCCTCGAAAGTACCACTAGCTCATAAAGTTCTTATGGATGGGAGGATTCCGGCTCAGATGTGGGATATTACATGGTTAAGTTGCCATGGGAAGCTTGGGGTTAAGGGAAATTTAAAACATAAAACTTTAACAGAAAGAAACTGCATCCACATTGAATGCATGGGTATAGAAGAAACCCAGACTCACTTTTTCCACAATTGTCCACAGACAGTACAGTTTTGGTCTGCCTTTGTCTAAGAAATGGGGGTGGGGAATAGCATGCCAGATTATATATGAATGTTTGGTTTTAGGAGAATATTCAGGATATTTTTCTCATTTTCATCCCAGCACTCTTCATGTAATTTTTGCTTGTATCAAGTTTTATCTTTGGCAAGCATGATGTTCTTTTTCTATACAACATACCTGTATTTTACCTAGGGTAGTGATCAGTCAAATTGAGACAGCTTTACGGATACAAAAAGATTTTGAATACCGTCATATTCTGAGTTCATTATTTTTTTGAATACTGGAAACATGTTTATTGGATTTTAAATGTTTTGTTGTACTTATTTTTTCTTTTCTTTATTTATATTGCTTTGTTTTGTATCTGAAATTTGTATAGTGATGCTTTATTTCCAGTTTTACTTCCAATTTGTTTCCATTGAGTATTTGTATTGATGGTTTTTGGTTTTTGCATTAAACAAGTCCCCTACTCTTTTTGATAAGTGCCATGGGATCTTTAACATCCACCTGAACTACCACCAATCCAGGCAGATGGGACCTCGGTTTAATGTCTCATCCAAAAGATGGCACCTCAGAAGTGCAGCACCCCTCTCATGCTGCACTACAGTGTCAGTACTGGGATATTAACCCAAGTGCCAGATGTGGGAACTGAACCCACAGCTCTCTGATCTCCCGGTCTCAGAGGTGGGTATGCTACCTACTGAGTCACTAACACTGATGCAAATAACAGTGGAGAGAAGGGACAGCCCAACTGTTTCCCTCTGTGCAAAGGAAAGGGGTCTGACAGGAGGGTGTTAGTGAGGATCTGGGCTGTAGGGTTGGCACACATGGCAGAGACCTGCTTGGAGAAGACAGTGCAAGTATTAGCCTTGTCCATAACTTTGAAGTGTTATCTTCCATTTCTTAGAGTCAAAGGCTTTTACAATTTTTTTTTATTTAAACTTTTGTTTACTGGGTAAACAGTATGAGCCAAGGCCCTTTTTCAAAAGTCAAAGGCAATTGCTGCAGATGGAGTAGAAGATTTACTGATTTCCCACATGAGGTAAACAAGGAAACTAATGTGATCCACCCCAGTCTCTCTTTCATAAAACCTTTGGGAAGCATATATAAGAATAGCAAGTAGATCTTCTAGTAGCCAGTGCCTTTGCCAGTAACCTACATGCAGCATTAATTAACAAAATGGGCTCATAGCTGGCACAGTCAATGGTATTTTTCCATTTCTTCAGGAGCACATTGATCGTAAATTCCCTCATGCTTGGAGGTGGATGTTTGATAGAGTTAGCATCTCTAAATATGCCATGTAGATACAGGGCTAATATATCAGGTATAAATTATTATAAATCAGCCAGGAGACCATCACTGCCTGGAGCTTGCACCACCAGAAGGCTATGAATAGCTTCTCTGACCTCTTCCTGAATGAAGAGAAATTCAAGATTGACTCTCTGGGAGTCTAATATGGTAGGGAGTGAGAGGAGATGTCAGAAATGCCTGAATATACTCATCACTTGGTGCTGTTAGTGAGCTTTAAATCTATGTGTACAACTCCATCATGATGTCATTTGTAGCTTTTTTCCTCTTTAAGGGTTTGCCCTTGCAGAGAGGGGACTCCAGATATGTGGTGGTTATGTTGCTTTTTCTTAGGCCTATATGGTAAGAACTTGCCTGCCTTATCCCCCTTTCCCAGTAAAGACTCAACTCAGCTGTGTGTGATAGAACATTTTTCTGCTATTCAAGACCTGCTATAGCTCTTAATGTCCCAGTCATTCAGTCTCTCTCAAATTTGTATTCTTTCTCTTTTAGGGTAAATTGTACCCCTAATCCCTTAAATTCACTTTCCTCTGAAACTTGCGATAGACAGCATACTTAATAATTTTACCTCAGAGATAGGACTTGCATGTTTTCCATATTGTACATGGTGAGATATAATTTCTTTCATTAACATACCTCTCAACCTTGCATCACTGAACCGAGGGACACAGACACTCCAAATGTGGGACAATGAGGGACACTGATCCACATAATGAGGGACCCATATCCAAACATGGAGAAACAAGCTCAGAACATAATGAAAAGCAGTATGGGAACCTGTGTAAAGTTTATGCTTGAGTTACAAACGTAGAATACTATGCATATATGCACAAATGGTAGAATGTACAACACATTCTCTGTGTGAACAGTACCTTGTCCTCGAGGGACGAATGATGGATAGAGCAATTTTGAAGGGTGAAATGAGAGAAGTCCCTCCTAATCAGGGACAGTTGACAGGTATGCTCATTCATAGTGAGGAAGTGCTCAGATTCCTGGCCCAGACTGTCTGACTATATACCTTATTTGGGGTTGACAAAAATGAGTAATTCTTTTCTTGGGAATGAGTAAGTCTTCATATGCTGTTAGCGTGTGCTTTAATATAAACAGTGATAGAGCATACCACAAACAACAGTTCTCTTCCAGTTTACCTGAACTTCTGCATAGAAGGCTATCCTGGACCACACTGTAATTGCCCCCATCATCAATGGGATAGTGCCAAGATGAAATTCTGATATGACCTGTGGTGTGAGACATTGGAGAAGAAGGAATGTTGGTCCATGTTAAGCCCATATATGTTACATATGACTGGCAAGGATTCCTGTGTTTGAACTTTAGCCACAACCCACACACCCTCAAGTCTGATTTGGAGTTAAATACTGTCCACCACAGGTGTTGTGGATGCAGGTTGACACCCCTGTTGCATTCTGTGCTGCATGCACTGTGTACATCAAGGTCCACCCATTCATGTTTAAGTTAAAGGTTAAGGTAAGGAGAGTTTCAAATGTGCAAAAGAAGTAGAGCATCACAGAACTGATCATGAAACTTAAGTTGCGTTCAGATCATTTATTACATAAAAAAGATAAAAAATAGCAAAATCTCCTCAAACACCACCAACATTTCAAGTCATAGTTGACTCTTTATCTTGGTAGTTGAGTATGATTTGAAATGTTGGTGGTATTTGGGGAGATCAGGCTGCTATTTTTTATCTTATTTACATAATAAATTATCTGAATGCATCTTATCTTTAAGTTTCATGGTCAGTTTTATGATGCATGATTTGTTTTGCATATTTGAAACTTTGATTACATCTGGGCTCCAGTTTATGTTTTAAGTAGCCACCTATCAGATTAAAATAAGATAAGAAGAGCCAAACACGCCAAAGCACAGAACCTTAGAAACAAAATTCCAGACCTGGAAGCCATCATGGTGGAGGCTAGCCTAGATTTGATGGCCATAATGGAGTAATGGTACACTGAGCACCAAGACTGGGACATGCTTATACCTGGCTACACTCTGTTGAGGAGAAACAGGGCAGGGAAGAGGAAAGGGGAGGTTATAATATACATGAGGGAGGGAGAGAATTAAGGTCACGAGGGTACATGGGCACTCAGAGGAAAAGGAAGGGCTGAAAGTGCTGTGGGTCATCCTGGAGACATGCTCTGAGGCCACTGTCCACTCTAGGATAGTGTACAGATCTTCAGAATGGGGAGAGGAGTTGGATAGGGTGCATGGAAAAGCCATCATCAGAATAGCAAGAGAGGGGGAGGTACTTCTAGTTGGTGACTTAAGTCTGCCAGACATGGAATGGAGCCTTCCAACTTCAACTTCAGCAAGGAGCAGGGCCATCCTTTACTCCCTAAAAGGGTCTTTTCTCAGACAGCTAGTGAAAGAATTCACTAGGGATGGGGCAGTCCCGCACATGGTGCTTACAAACTGGGACAGCATTGCAGACATCACAGTGGGCAGTCCCCTAGGTACCAATGATCACTGTACAGCGTGGTTTAACATAAAGACAGGACTGGAGGCAAATCACACAAGGACAAGTGTCCTGGGCTTTAGGAGGGCAGATTTAAAAAAATTGGGGGACTGCCTCAGACACTGCATCCTGAAGGGGAAGGGGGATTTCAAGGGAGGTGAAGAGCCACAGTGGAGGAAGTTCAGGGAGGACATAATTAAGGCGACCACATATATATGAAGGAAGAGAGTAAAATCAGAAGGAATATGAGACCATTTTGGTTCTCTAGAGAAGTGGCAAAGGTAGTGAAGATAAAAAGAGTGGCATTCAGGAGGTACAGTATAAGGAAACACAGAGGATGGAGGACAAGGCGGTATACCAAGTAAAACTGAGGGAAGCAGGAAAGGTGGTGAGGGGAGCAGCAGTGCAGATAGAGTAAAGTATAGCCAAAGAGGTAGCTAAATGGGATGAATGTTTTTTCAGATACATACGTGAGAAAAGGAAAGTAAGGGGAGGAATAGTGAGGATTAGGAGAGCAAAAGAGGGAGACTGCAAAGATGGGGACCAAGAAAAAGTTGACATCCTGAACAGGTACTTCTGCTTAGTCTTCACATTGGGGGTGGTAAGACAGAGGATCACCAGGAAATAGCAGGAATGGGTGGTGGGAAGAGAATATAAGTCCATTTTCAAAGGAAAAAGTCCTAAAGGGACCTGCAGATCTGAAGGTGGACAAATATATATAGGTGCAGATGTGACACACCCAAGGATGCTAAAGGAACTCAGTGACATGCTGGCTGCCTCACTGACAGCCTTATTCAACAATTCACAGGAAGCAGGAGAGGTTCTGGAGGACTGGTGGAGAGCTGACATTGTCCTGCTATATAAGTGCAGCAGCAGGGAGGAGGCTAGCAACAATAGGCCAGTCAGTTTCACTTTAGTGGTGCAGAAATTAATGGAAACCCTGCTAAAGGAAAAACTGGTAGACTATCTTTAATTCAGTAGGCTGCAAGACCACAAGCAGCATGGATCCACAGGATTGGGAGGAATTGCCAGATGAATCTGATTGATTTCTTTGACTGGGTGACCAGGAAATAGATCAGGCAAGTCAGGGCAGGGCAGTGAACATGGTCTATCTGGACTTCAACAAGGCCTTTGACACTATGCCACACCCGAGACTGATTAAGAAATGGAGCAGCCTAGGGGTCTGATCACACGTTGGTGAATTGGGTTTGAAACTGGTTAACAGATAGGAAATAAAGGGTGATGGTTAACTGCACTCACTCTAATGACACAAGAGTGACCAGCAGGGTGCTACAGAGCTCAGGACTGGAGCTGACCCTCTTCAATGTCTTCATAAGTGACACTGCAGATCAACTAGAAGTGAAGGAATGTCTTTTTGCAGATTATATTAAAATCTGCAACAGGGTGGACAATAAGGAGGGAGGCAGAAAATGTGTAGGAATACTGGGAAACACAAGGAGTTGTCAAGAGCATGAGATATAAGGTTTAAATGACAAGTGCAAAATCATGTACCTGGGGCATAGGAGCTCAGGAGCTGAATATAAGATGGTGGTAGCTACTGACAGTCACTAAGCAGGAAAGGAACCTTGGGGTTTTTAGAACTAGAACTGACAACCTAAAAGTGACTGGGCAGTGTGACAAAGCATTAGATAGTGTTTGTGGGATGCTGGAGTGCATTGGGCGTATTTCCAGCAAGAGGAGGGGAGGCAGTCTTGCCATTATATTGCTTACTGGTGAGACCCAACCTGGAATACTATGTTCAGTTTTCATGGCCTCACCTCAGAGAGGACGTAGACAGGGCAAAGGCAGTCCAGATGAGGGCAACATAAATTGAGCAGGGCTGTACAAGCAACTTTACTAGGAGAGACTGAGATATCTCAGTATATAAACCATAGAAGACAAAAGAGCAAGAGGGGACATGATGGAGACTTACAAGTGCCTCACTGGGATGAACAGGGAATAGCATGGGAGTGTCTTTCAAAGGAGATAGAGTACCAGTATAAGGGGCATGCAATGAAGCTGGAGGCAATAATTTTAAGGGGGATGTGAGGAAGTACTTGTCCACTGAAAGGGTGGTAGATACCAGGAACAGAATGGCAACAGAAGTGTTGGAAGGGAAAACAGTGGGGGGCTTCATGCATGTGTGGGATGGACATGGGGCATATTGATAAATACGCAGAGATGATGGATGTTCACTGGCGTCCAGTAAGGGTCTGCAGAGACAGATTAAGCAAGGTGTATCTGGACAGATTGGATGGAATAGGCATCCATTTCTTGATGGGCAACACTATCTTTTCCTGTTGAAAATTCTATTTTTTTATGTTAACAGCCTCGGTCCCTTAAGTGAACATCCTGAAGGAGAGCTGCAGTACATCTGAATTCAGTTGCTTCAAAGTGGTCAACTGCAGCTTTCCTCATAATGGGGCTATTCATGTCTTTCGCTTTACAGGAGATGCACTTAACCTGTGGGCTAGCCACAAGATCATGCATGCATGACTATACTGTAGGAACAAGTGACAGAAACATCCCCCACATAGATTGCTGGGTGCATATGAAAACCCTTTTCTCATACCAGTAATGTGGGATCATGGGAGCTGTATTCAATTGTTTCAGAGCATTTAAAGGTAGTGATGGCCTTAGTCTGGTAAGAGGCATCAGAGCATACTGCACAGGAGTGCTGTCTCTCTTCCAAGTGCGCACTACCCTTATGTCAAGGAAATCAGCATGCTGTGGTTGCATGGAAGTTTGAAATTTGTATCATGATGAAACCAAAAAGAATAAAAACAGCATGATAAATTGAACTGAGTAGTTTAGTTGTATAGTAAAACTGGATCAAAAAGATAAACATCAGAAACCTTCTTAAGTCAAGATCTCATACCCCAGTGGGGTGTATGTGATTCCATCACATGGGTCTCTGTTAGCTCACGGAATGAGGGGAAACCCCTCCAATGACACTCAATAGGACCGAAAAGTGAGCATGGGGAGTAGACTCTCACCAGACGGAAAGTCATAGTGATTCTATTGCAAACAAACTAAACCTAACAAAGAAGTTGTATCCTGACATTATCTTTATTTTGACCTAAATCTAACAAATACATGGTCAGATGAGTTGAAAATAGTAACAGGGCTTATAACACTGGGCACTGGTGTATTCAACCGTCCACTAAATGGATCCCTGAATTACTGTACACAAATCCTGTCTTCAGTTCCTTATAGATGGATCATTTGCTGTCAGTGAGTGGCAGACTGATCAGTAGACACTAAGGGGCACACCTGAAACTTTCACGTTTCTGCAACGTCCCTACACATTGTGATTGCAACACTGGGCACACTCACATTTTATAGCACACGGGGTGGGATCACTCTCTCGCCCTTTAAACTGGGCTCTTATTTTATGCACATCATATCTTAGATTTTGAACAATTCCAGACATAAGTAGCAATATCTGATTACTGGTTATAGTTTTAGTACAGGGGCCTAAAGAATAACATTGATGCCACTTCTCTCCCCACTGTGCTAGCTGTCCTTCTATATAACTTTATGTGCAAGATTGATTTTTCACTCTATTTAATAACCCTAAGTAACACAAATGTAAGTAAAAGGGAGAGAAGCTATGAAAATATTGCAAAATAACAACAGGATAGTTATAAAACCTGCTGACAAGGGGGGATTGGAGGCAGTACTAGAAAGCAACAATTATGAAGGGGAGATGCTATGCCAATTATGCAATTCAGAGGTTTAATTGAAATCTGAGGCTGATCCAATGAGACATATTAAATCAAATGTGTATGATTTTCTCTGTGTAGCATGGGGATTATAGCTAATGAGACCAAACAATATCTGACAATCAAACACCTGGTGCTGGCCACATTTTACATTTTATCCAAGATCCATAGATCTATATTAGATCCTCTGGGCAGGCCTACTGTGGTCAGCATTGGGAGTCTAAATGTGTTTCTTTCTAAATTAGTGGATATATACATCAGACCTCTGGTTAGTTCTCTGCCTTCTTAAAAAATTCAATAGACATCTATAAAATCTTAGTTGATGTAACATTGCAGGATGATTGTGTCCTTGCCACCCTACACGTGGAAACTTTGTACACTAATATTCTACATGGGGCTGGCTTGGAGGAACTGAGGTTCTATTTAGAACAATCTGTTGAACTAGAAGCTAATTTGATTAACTTTTTGTGAACTTATTTTATCTTTAAAAATGTTCATTATTTACAGAGAGATGGTACCATCAATCAATCAATCAATCAATCAAAATATTTATTTTGCCAGGTGGAACATCATTGAGACAAGCTCATTTACAAGATGGACCTGGGGCAAAACAATTGCCAACAGGGTTAAGCCATAACAGGTTGAGTGAACGTACATAACAATTACATAGTAATAATAACAACATAATAACATATAACTAGCACATGTGACAAGATAGTTGCACCAGAACATAACGATAGGTTCAACAGGAGGCAGTGCCATTTAAATACAATTGCATGGATACAGATATATGGACCTAAGGGAATGAGCTAAAGTTTATACAGTAAACATCATTGGAGGAGTCATAGTGAGCAGGAGTGGCAGTTCCTCCAGTGTCAAAGTGTGAAGAACATTGAGATGGAAGAGTCCTTTGATAAGTACTGTAGGCATGTCCTGGCAAGTGGGGTGGGAAGGGGGAGGGTGTATAGGGAGTGAGGAGGGAAGGTCAGATGAGATAGGAGAAGGTTGGACATGATGGCCTAGGGAGGAAGGACTGTTCAAAGAGAGAACATGACCGATGCCACAGGCAGTGGTTGGGGGTGTAAGTCCAATATTTGAAGCAAAGACAGATCATGATGTTGGGACCTTGATTTTGACAATGACAGAAGGGTGGACTTTAATGACTCTTCAGGCAATGGTTGAGATTTAAGTACAGAATTTAAAGCAGTAACAAATCATGATGTTAAGACCGTGACTTAAATCAATGACAGGCCTCAGAGACAGTCCTCAGGAACAAGGATTTGAAGAGGGAGAATGCAGTAGGGGAAGCAAGCCTTAAGGCTTCCTGGATCTTATTCCAGAGCATAGGAAGTGTGAAGCTTATTGAGGCTCTATCAAAGAACTTTTTATGTTGATTGCGTGCATGCGCAAGAAACATATTGCATCAGCTTTCTCCACAAGCAGGTTGTCGAGGCGTGGCACTGTTGTGCCCAATGCCCCCACAGCCTGCAGAGGCTTGTCCCCCATCCCCCAATGCCATGGCACACTGCTGCTGATACTAGTTCAGCCAGCGTCCCACAACTTTCTAAAAAATCAGCCACTGCAATCAGGGGCCACCTCGTCATTGCAGCGTCAGCCATCTGCTGCAATGAGGGAGCGACCGTCATTGCAGGGTGGGATGTGAAACCCCCTGATATTGTTTGTGAACATGGCGGTAGCTTGCCGCCATGTTCACAAACAATATAACCCCTTCCCCCCTCCGTGTTTACTTGCTGCCGACGGGGAAGTCCACTCCCCATCAGAATTCTGTAACCCAGCCCAGTTTTGTTCCTGCCAAATGGGTGCCCAATGCCCATCGGCATAATGACCCCCCCGTGTTGTTCCTTCTGACGGGGGGGCCCAATCCCCATTGGCATAATGATACTCCCAATTTTGTTTCTGCCAACGGGGGAGCCCAATCCCCGTCGGCATCATGATACCCCACCTTCTGTTTCTATAGCCGAGGGGGTGCACAATCTGCTCCTGCAGCTGCCCTCCCCTGGCCTTGTTTGCTGACAGGGGGGTGCCCAATCCTCCATTGGCTAATGCACCCACCCACCCACACAGGTGGCACACTGGGAGCCCACCCCAGCATGCCAAAACACCTGTTAAACAAGAAAACGGTCTCCCGATGTCTTACTTTTTTTTCAACCTGTAAAGAAGGAAACAGTCCCTCGGAGCTCTCCCAGGCCCCCTTCCCATAACCCTCACCCACCCAACACGCACCCTACCTCCCCCCCACCCCAAACTTACCTCCAGAGTCTAGCGCGACAATCTTCGGTGGACCAGGAACACATCTGCACTCTTCAAAGTCGACCGCGAACTGAGGAAATGCCGGTAAGCTGTATAGTGTAATAAGTAGGGTTTTTCAACTTTAGTGCATATCTCAGGCATTTTTGGGACTTTTTTCTCCAAATTTTCAACATGAGGTTTTTGGGACCCCTCCTCATGAATTCTTTTTTTTGTTTTTATTCAAACTTTATTAAATATTTTCACAATATAGGAGGCATCACTTGTGACACATACAACCTGTCCACAGTACTTTACATAAGCTGCCCCCCATCCTCCCACCCCGGTACAGCAGTGTAATTCCACATTGTAACTTAAAATTCTATAGAAATAGCCATATACCAGCAGGAATAACCAATAACTAACAGAACCTATATCCGTACAACCATGGTTAAGGTGTGAAGGGGATCGTAGATATGTTTGTAACTAGGTAACTGGTTTTGGAGACTAGCTATAGCTTTCTCTGTATGAAGGTTAGCAAGGATTTCATTAACCCATTCCTGATATGTCAGGCTAACCCTATCTTTCCAATGCCTTAATTTAAGTTTCTTAACCGATAGTGTGATCATGGAGATATGAAATCTCTGGACTTTAACCTTGATGGAGGACAGGTCACCCAGAAGGCAAATATCCGGAGTAAAGCAGTCCTGAAAACCCAGTAAGGGGTCCAGGTTGTTCTTAATTGAATCCCACAGTGGGATTACTTTGGGGCACATCCAGAATATGTGGAGAAATGTTCCTTCTCCCTGGGAGCATCTGATGCATACATCTGATTCGAGAAGACCCCATCTCGCCAATTTGGCTGGAGTATAATACAAGTTGTGTAAAATGTGATATAGTATAAGGCATAATCTGTCTTGAGACACATATTTGTGACAGAAATTCCATAAAACCAGCCAATTGGGGGTGTATTGAGGGAAAAGAGAACCCCAAAATCTAGTCGGGCCATAGGAGCCCCATACCGTCGATGAAACAAAACCTGATATATTTTAGAAATGACACCAGAAGAGCCCAATAAGGAGGAAAGATCAGGAATCAGTGCAAAAGCCAGAGGGCGAGAGGGGGTATTACCCAACACAGTGGTAAGCAAGTGCTTTAATTGAAGAACCCTGAATTGTAAAGATCCTGGAATACCAAATTTCTGGGTGATTTTAGCTACAGGAAGCCAGGCTCCCTCGCCATCCAAAAACATGGATACTATCCCGTTGCCCACTTGGGGCAACCATGCATGGGAGATCTTCTGCTTGTTTAAAATAAAGGCTGGTGAGTTCCAAATAGACTGGGACAAATCCAGATATGGAGTATATCTCAAAAAGGAGCAAAGCTGTGCATATACTTTTAATGAAGTCATAAGGGTGGGACATTTAATAGTATCTTGTAAAAGAAACAATTTAACATAAAACATAGTCAGGGGGTCCATGTTTATAGACCAGATGAAATCTAGTTCAATATTGAGCCAAATCAGTCTCAAACTCTTGGGACCCGGACTCACCCACTTCAGGCATTTAGCAAGATGACTAGCCCAGTAATAAATAGCCAAGTGGGGAATCCGCAGTTTGCCATCTGCTTTCGAGGCAGCAAGCTTATAGTATGCCAGTCGGGGGTGCTTATGCGACCAGATGAAATTAGTAAAGACTCTATGCATTTTCTGAAACCAGAATACAGGGATGAATGAATTAAGATGAGAAGGGGGATAAAAAAGTCGGGGAAAAACATTCATCTTAATTATATTGATACGGCCTCATAATGAAACCGGAAGCTTAGACCATCTGTCCAGGTCTTGGACAAACAACTGGGATAAAGGCTCCAAATTGTCTTTAAACCATGAGGAAGGGTTACGTGTTAGTTTAATACCCAAGTATTTGAAAGCCCGAGGTGCCCAACACAAGCCAAAGGGGGAAACGTCTGTCTTAAAAACCTTATGGTTAAGGGGAAAACAGGACGACTTGTTAGCATTTAATTTATAATTTGAAAAGGAGCTAAATTTGGCAATTTCCCCCAACAAGGCCAGGATAGATGTCTTCGGATGGGTCAAATAAAGGAGAAGATCGTCGGCATAAGCTGTGATCTTGACCACGTTGTTCCCCACCGAAATACCTTGTATCCCTGTATTGTTGAGGATATTTTGAATGAATGGTTCCAAATATAAGTTAAATAAAAGAGGGGAGAGGGGACATCCCTGTCTGGTACCTGAATATAAAAGGACGGGTTTGGAAAATGCACCATTTCCTGAAATCCTAGCAGATGGAGCCCGATATAAAGCACAAATCCAGTCTAAGAACATGGTGGGAAAATTAAAAGCTTTAAGGACCTGGAATAGAAAATTCCAATTCACATGGTCAAATGCCTTCTCGGCATCCAGGAAGACCAACCCAGCAGAAAAGGTGGCATCCCTGGACTCCGAGAAGACATGTCAGAGGGTGCGCAAGTGATCTGATGATGACCGCCCTTTCATGAATCCTACCTGAGAAAAGCCAATCAGGTCCTGAAGGACCAGAGTTAGCCTATCAGCCAGTATCTTCAAAAGAATTTTGATATCCTGGTTTAACAGGGATATAGGTCTGTAACTCTGTACTAACTCAAGATCTTTGTCCGGTTTGGGGAGAAGGACAATCGGGGCCTCAAACAAGTAAGTGTCTATGGCAACCCCGGAGAGAATATGTAAGTACAACCGGTGAAGCACCGGCAGTAGTTGATCTCGGAAAACTTCATAAAATAATGAGGAAAAACCATCAGGCCCCATAACTTTATCAGAAGTCAAGACCTTAACAACCTCCAAAATTTCCTCCAAGGAAATAGAGGAAGACAAGAAAGTCCTATGCGACTCTGACAGGGAGGGAAGATGGGAGTCCTTTAACTACTCCTCCAACATCTCCAATGGAGGAGGACAGTCCATATCCCTGTATAATTGCTCATAGTACAGGGCAAATTCTTGCACTGTGTCAGAAGGGGATACCCTCAGAGACCCATCCTCCTGAGCCCGGACCGGAGGTATGAATCTTGCAGACTCCTGCTGCTTTAAACTTAAAGTGCGCATACACCCTGCTTTTTCTCCCTGATCTGTGTAACTAGCTCTAGTGTGAATAATGACTAACTCTGTCTTTTCCCTCAACACATCTAAATATCTGTCTTTAGCTATCAAGAGCTTCTTTCTGTCCCCACTTGGGGTACTGAAAGATAAATTATCTTCTAAAGACCGTACTTGGGCCAGTAAAGATAATAGTTCTGCTTCTTGAGCCTTTTTTCTCTTAGTAGCTAAACTAATGAGAATTCCCCGCATGTACGCCTTGAAGGCGCCCCATAGAATGTCAGGTTCCGTACTATCTATCGGGTTAGTAGAGAAAAAGAGGTCAATCTGTTCTTTTATAAGGTTACAGTACCTACTGTCTTTTAGTAATTGTTCATTTAATTTCCAATGAGTCTCCTGTCTAGGTGTATTAAGAAAAGCTAGATTGCATACCATCAGAGAGTGATCAGATACTGGACCAGGCTGAATCGAGGTGAACAAAACCCCTGGCAAGAGCACCTGGGAGATTAATAAGTAATCGATGCGAGACTGTGATCCATGTCCTGGCGAGCTAAAAGTATACTCCTTGGTGTTAGGGTGCAATACTCACCATACATCACACAACCTGCACTGGTCCAACAGGTCCCTAAAAGCCCTTTGCCCAGGGGTCAGTCCCCTCAGTCCACTGCCCGATCTGTCCATACTAGGGTCCACGACCAGATTGAAATCACCACCTATAACAATCGCTATAGGGAGCATAGGGAGTATAACAGTGATCAACTTCATAAAAAAGCCAGGGTCATCTGTATTAGGCCCATAAATACTGCCAAGTAAAAGTGGCATGGACCAAAGAGTGCCCTGAACCAAAACATACCTGCCCCCCAGATCTCTAACGACATGTGAGGAGGTGAAGGAGATACCTCTATTGACAATTAACATAACTCCACTGCTATTAGTGGACCCCACTGCATTGAAGACCTGACCAACCTGTTGCCTCCTGAGTTGCAAGGCTTCAGAATCTAACAAATGGGATTCTTGCAAAAACGTTATCTAGGAACGCAGTAAACTTAAATGTTTAAGCACCTGGTATTGTTTAGATTTTTTCCTAAGCCCCTTCACATTCCACATAGCAAAATTAACATTGCTAACCATCTAAATTAGAAACAATGAGTACATAATGACAATCTTGATGTAACAGCGACAAGAATCCAGAATCCAAAACATCTTTAGTACTGCTGTACCACCCACCCAGTCCCAAACCCTCCAGTTCAAACCAACTCTTCACCCACCCCCCCCTCTGTAAAACACCCCATCATCCTGTATCTTAAGTTTGTCAAATCCCTTAGGTCCGCACAATATCCCTCCCACCCAACCACCCCAGCTGTCACAAACAACGCTCAACAAGATATCGGGTCCCTTCCTCTTCTCCCAGCCTCCCGACATTACCCCACAGTCCCAAACAGATTCAGCAGTCCCCCTATAGTTAGAACAGAGAGAATATACTTGAAAATGTAAAGAAAAAACAACATTCCGTCCCAAGATCTGGTACCTAACCGGCTCCTGACAACCAGGGGGAAATGCATACCATATAGAGATGGGCTCGATGAGTGTGCTGGATTAATTAAAGCATTACATGTAACCTGCCAAGAAAATACGATTGCCAAAGAACAGCAAATGACAGGTAATGCAAGATAGGGCCAAATTGCCATGGGATCTTACAGATTCCGAAACAAAATCGCTCTGTAAAAAATGTACCGATTAATCCAGACCTCCAATACAAGAGCCCTGCAATGGAAAACAGGTCTCGAATTGGCAGCCAGTGCCATCCTGCAAGGGGCATAACCTGAGCTCCCACTGGTGGTACATAAGCGAGAGCGCCCAAGCGCACAACTAGAAAAGGGGATGCTCAGCCCCTCCCTCAGAACAGATACTTCTTATATTTAAAAAATAAAAGGAATGAGCCAGGGGGTACAGAGCATTAATCCCCTTTCTGCCAGTACAGATAAACTTCAAAGTGAAACATAAACAGAAAACTCCCTCCCCCAAATAACCAGTCCATTCAGTTGCAACAGTCTCCTTATAGGAACAGCAGTCCCAAACTTGAAATGGATACTGAAGTATTATAAAGTAAGAGAACATAACAAAATAATGTCCCTTCAGCTTTCGGTATCCAGTTCTCACCAGCACAGCCAAATATTTATATCCGTTTCTTTCATGCCTCTCAAAGAACAGTCACAGCCCCACGGTACAAGACTTTCCATTGCCAGAAATACAGGACTCATCATGTGGCACGAAACAGATCAGGCAGGGCTAGTTTTAAGCCAGATAGAGCAGCATCGGGGTCGTCGTAAGCGGACCAGGCTCCAGCCACTTGCACCTGCAACCTAGCTGGGTACCCCATTCTAAACTTAAGCCCAGCAGCGATGATCCTGGACACAATGGGGTGGAATGCTACACGTTTCTGCTGGACAGAACTTGGTAAATCTTGTGCTATCCTGAGCTTGTTGTTTTCCCATCTGGCTTCTTGCAGTTCCTTTCCTTTTGCCAGGAAATGCTGCCGCTCCAAGTAGTTTAAAAAATGGCATATGATAGGGTGAGGTGCAGCTCTTGGGGGAGGTTTCAGCCACAGGGACCTATGTGCCCTCTCAACACTATACTGGGACCCAAAGGGAGAGGGACCGGCGATCCTTTCCGCCAGCTTCTGAACAAACACAGTGGCATTTTGGTCCTCTCCGCCCTCAGGAAGCCCTAATATGGCAACACTGTTCCTGCGGCTGCAGCCCTCTAGATCCTCTAACTTTGTTTCCAGATGAGAAAGCTTCTGCCTCATAGCCACAAGCCCAGGGTCAAAGTTATCCACATGCTTCTCAAGTGAAACAATATGAGCTGTATTATCTGAAGTTGTAATCAAAACCTCATCAAGCTTTATAGAGAGGGATTTAAGCTCCAAAGACATCTCCTTTACTTCCTCTCTAAAGGGTTTGAATTCTTCTAAAAACCTGTTCAAGGTCAAAGGCTCCTGCTCCGAGGCCTGACTCAAGTGCTCAGGCTTGTCTGGACCACTCGAGGCCCGAGATTTCTTCGGGGCCTTCTGGGGAGTGACCGGGGTGTGCTTCTGTGGTGCCTTTTTCATGTAGACCTCCATCGGGGTTCAAACTCGCCAAACCAGAGCCCGGGATGACTAAATGCAAAGATAAGTAGCTGTAAAGGGTTTTAGGTAGATTTAGCAGTCCAAAAACACCAATTATTAAGACAGGAGGCTGGAGCTGCATGGAGGAGCTCCTACTCAATACCCTGCATCATGTGGTCTCCCCCCTCCTCATGAATTCTTCAACTGTCATGGCGTTAATCGGCCCCGAAAGGTGGTTTCATAGTCACTGTGCGGAATCACCCTTCATGGCTGATTAATGAAATGACAGTGCCAGTGTTCGTGAGATGGGCTCTCAAAAAGCCTATGTTGCAAATTTGGTGGAAAAAATCCAAAAAATGACTGTTTTATGAGTGTGCATTGCTCAGTTGCTACGTACACTCGTAACTTCATGAATTTACAATATTTTCATGCCAGATTTTCAACATTGACATTTTGTCACACCTCCTTGTGTGCAGTACAGCTGTCATTTTTCCCATCCTGGCCGAAATGTGTTTTTGCACTTCTGGCGCAGAATAGAGTGGTCGCTGTGGGAAATCACTGTTTGGGACAGATTAAGAAAATGATAGTGATACTGTTCATGAGCAAAGGTCCTAAAATACCTATGTTAAAATTTTGGTGATGATAGCCCATCAATTGACTGTGTTACAAGTGTGCGTTACGCACTTTCCACGCACCCTTGTAACTTCACAGATTTGTAATATTGTCACACCAGATTTCAACAGTGCATTTTTTCACACCTCCTTATAAGCAGTACAGTTGCCATTTTTCACATCCTGACTGAAATGTGTTTTCACAGTTCTGGCGCAGAATAACGTGGTCACTGTGGGAAATCAGCGTTTGGGACAGATTAAGAAAATGACAGTGGCACTGTTCATGAGCAGAGGTCAAAAAATCCCTATGTTGAAAATTTGGTGACGAAAGTCCATAACATGACTGTGTTACAAGCGTGCGTTGAACTGTTTCCACGCACTGTTGTAACTTCGCAAATTTGTAATACTGTCATGCCACATTTTCAACAGTGGCATTTTTCCACAACTCCTTATGAACACTACAGCTGTCATTTTTCACATCCTGGCTAAAATATATTTTTGCACTTCTGCCGGACAATAGCACGGTCAATCTGGGACATCAGTGTTTGGGACAGATTAAGATCAACTGAGTGAGAGGGGGCAGTGACCGAGCTCAACTGAGCTCTGTCAGGACTGCTGCAGATTTATTTGTGTTCGGACAAAGGCCCCAACACAAGAGCCCAGTAAAAAAGATCAGCCTGCAGCACTGGGAGAAACAGAACGAGAGAGTGAGTGGGAGTGAGCGAACTCACCAAAGCGCTGTCAGGACTGCTGCGGATTTGTTTGTGAGCAGAAAAAGGTGCCAATACAGGCAGGGTCCCAGTACAAAAGGCCAGTCTGCAGTGGTGGGAGACACTTTACGAGCGAGTGAGACAAGGGGACTTAGTGAGCTCAATGGAACTCTATCAGGACTGCTGGGATTTCTTTGTGGGCAGAAAAAGGCACCAATGTGGCAGGAGCCCCATAAAAAAGGGCAGCTTGCAGCACTAGGACAAACAGAATGAGCGATGAGAGAGGGATACTGAGCAACCTCAATGGAGCTCTGTCGGGACAGCTATGGATTTCTTAGTGGACAGACAAAGGTGCCAATGCAGCCAGGAGCCCCATAGAAAAGCTCAGTCTGCAGCACCAAGAGAAACAGAATGAGCGAGTGACAGAACGTTACTGAGCGAGCTCAACCGCGCTGTAGTGTGGCTGCTGCAGATTTCTTTGTTGGCAGAAAATGCGGCAACGCAGACAAGAGCCCAGTACAAAAGGCCAGCTTGCAGTGCCACCAGAAACAGAATGCGAGAGTGACAGAGGTGGAGTGAGCGAGCTCAGTGGAGCTGTGTCGGGATTACCTTCAGATTTCTTTCTGGCCAGAAAAAGCCACCAATGCAGGCAGGAGCCCAGTACAAAAGGGCAGCCTGCAGCACCAGGAGACACAGAACGAGCGAGTGAGGGAGGGGGAGTCAGTGAGCTCAACGGGGCTCTGTTGGGACTGCTGCAGATTTCTTTGTTGGCAGAAAAAGGGAGCAATTCATGCAGGGGCCCAGTACAAAAGGGCAGCCTGAAGTGGCAGGAAAACCAGAATAAGTGAGTGAGTGAGTGAGCTCAACAGAGATGTATTATAACTGCTGCAAATTTCTTTGTGGGCATAAGAAGGCATCAACGCAGGCAGGAGCCCAGTAGAAAAGGGCAGCCTGCAGTGCTGGCAGAACAGAATGAGCGAGTGAGAGAAGGGGAGTAAGCAAGCTCAACGGAGCTTTGTTGGGACTGCCACAGATTTCTTTGCGGGCAGAAAAAGGCACCAACAGAGGCAGGAGCCCAGTACAAAAGGGCAGCCTTCAGCGCCAGGAGAGCCAGAATGACTGACTGAGACAGGGGGAGTGAGCGACCTCAACGGAGCTCTGTCGGGACAGCTGTGGATTTCTTTGTGGGTAGAAAAAGCCACCAACACAGGCAGGAGCCCAGTACAAAAGGGCAGCCTGCATTGCCAAGAGAAACAGAATGAGCGAGTGACATAGGGGAAGTGAGCCACCTCAATGGAGCTCTGTCAGGACAGCTGTGGATTTCTTCCTCAGCAGAACAAGGCGCCAATGCAGGCAGCAGCCCAGTACAAAAGAGCAGCCTGTAGCACCGGGTCAAACACACTGAGCCAGTGACACAGGGCCACTGGGCGAGCTCAACAGACCAACGCAATCAACATTCAGCATTGACAACTACTTGTTAACTTTAGGGATGGCCAGAGATAAGATGGTAAGACTTCTGTGAGAATAGGCACTAGGGATGCAGGGAGTCAGGCAGCTTGTGAGGTACTGTGGTAATTTATGAGTAATTGCCTTATATGTCCATAGAATAGCATTCTTTTGCCTCCTGAAGCTAAGGGAGCTCCAGCCTACAGAAGAATAGAGGATGCAGTGGTGCATGTCATAAGGGGCATCCAAAATGAACCTAAGGGCTCTGTGGTATAGGGTCGTCTCTAACCCCAAGCTGTGTGAACCTTTACTTGAGACTTTGGGAGAGGCAGGTGATACAGGACCCTAATGTAAATCCCTTCAATAGAAAAATGTTATTGTGTCATTGTTTTGTTAATGATCTGATCTTAATTTGGAGAGGGACAATGTGAAATTAAGCGCATTTGTCAACTATTTGGAGCACTGTATCCTTCAAGTGAAATTCACTGTTAACAGTGGTGTGGGAAGTACTGACTTCCTAGACATAACAAAGAAAAAAAGTTAGAGGGAATCATAGAAACTGTCCTCTCCAGAAAAGAGACAGATAAAAACTCCCTGCTATTAGCCTTCAGCTGTCATTCAGCATACACTACCAGAAACATTCCCTGCAGCTAGTTAGCCAGAATAAAGCATTGCATAGAAGGGGAGATTAAATGGACCTGAGGTTTAGATGCAGGGGTATAATCAAACAGATAGTGGTGCTGCTCAGTTTTGGGCATGGGGTCAGAATTACGCTGATCTTCTGGTACCAAAAGCAAGATTAGCTCAGGTGCAGACACAGTGAGATAGAATCAAATAATCACCACGTACTCCCCTGAGACCTACACAGTAAGAGAAATCATCACCAAAAATTGGCAAATGGTGGATCTGATTCTAGATAAAAGCATCCCTAACCCACCCAGGTGGTTTTTAACAGTTCTCAACAGAAGATTAGAAATAGCTGTAATTCTGTAGACTGTGAGGGATATGAGCTGTATATCAGCTGATCTGTGTTATTGTATTATGGTTGCTTACTTTTGTTTTATGCCTGTCATTAGATCTATGGATTTATATCTGAATGTACTGTAACATCTATCACTTCTGGACCTTGTATACCTGTAAACCTGTATGTTATTGGAGAGCTAACCAAGTCTCATGTCACATTTGATCACCGACCATGAATCAGAGGAAATGGTGTTTGAAACATATCAATATTATGCAAAGGACTTTTCGTTTTTTAATTGATAATGACTGGCTTGGATAGTTTACAAATACTGAAGTCTCCAATCTTTTTTTTACAACTGAAAAACCAGGCATATGTTAAATATAAAGATAAGACTATATACCTGTATCCTTACTGGGGACATAATTAGGCATAATTGATGGTTTTCTAGGTACATGTTTCTGAATTTAATGTGTTTTCTTATGAGACATTTTGTTTTTAATTTACAAGATACTATTTTCTATATTTATATGTCTTAATTAAGCACTGCCACTTTAAGAACTTTTAAATCTGTGTTTTAGTAAAGTTATTATGATGTCATATCAAATGTACATAAAATGCATTTGTAACAAGTGGAAATCATACCCTTGATAAAGTACCATCTAGTACGAAATGCATCAGGTGGTTTCTTGGTGGGCTATGGGGCATTCACTTGATTTGCAATATATGCACTGCACTTTTTCTGATGTAAGTAAATAATCATTTCTTTGCTAGATCATCTGTTCTAAATCTGGTGTACCTGGCAGCATATGGCTGTGAGCTTTTCCTGTTATTGCCCTAGGTTTTTCTCTGGGCCTTTTACACTACACAGTCCCATGGGTGACTCCTTGTTCTTTCATGAATGAATTATCTTTACTTTGACCTAAATCCAATAAATGGCCAGGTGAGTAGAAAATAGCAACAGGTTTAAATACTGGGAAATATATGCAACAGTCCCCTAAGTGGATCCATGAACTACTGTGCACAAATGCTCTCTTCGATTCATCTCCTGTCAGTAATGGATGGAGAGGTCAGGAGTCACTAAGGAGTACTGTTGAAACTTGTATGTTTCTACAAAGTCTCTGCACATCATGGTTGCAACAATGGACACACTCATATTTTAGAGTACTAGAGGTGGGATCATCCCTCCACCCCTGGTCCCTTAAACAGAGCTTTTATTTCAAGCACATACAGTAACATCTTACATTATTAACCATTCCAGACATGAATAACAATATCTCATTACTAGGAGAGTTTTATTGCAGGAAAGATTAACCTAGTGCAGTTTTCTGCCGCTCTTAGTGGCTACGTATGGTATCCTGTGAGCTGGGCACATCGCAAGTGGACACCTTCCAAAATGGAGACCCACTTGCGGCACATACCCAGATGGCGAGGGAGTAAGGAGGGTGACTGGATGGGGAGGATTCGCAAATGGTGATGGGATGTCACCATACGTACATGCGTGTGGGGGGGGAGTGAGCATGCCGAGTAAGGAGTGGGAGGGTTTGTGAGGGGTGGTGCCACAGTCAGCCGCCGAGCTGGCTCCATGGTGTGGTGGGGTGGGTGCTGGCCTGGAGTGGCTGGGATGCAGGGTTTGGGTACGGGTGCAGGTATGTTTTGTTGCGCCCAGCCCGAGAAGGTGAATTTTATTTTACTGTTGCACCCCCCTGACATGCACCCTCCTGGAGTTGAGAATCTAAAAGTGGGGGGTGCAGGGGGGCACAGCCCCGCATAAAAGTAAAAATCACAATTCCTTGTGCTGTTTTCTCTGTCACCGGGGTTGTACATCACTGAAATTGAATTTCGGAGATGTACACTGGCCCTTATGATGTAGAACCATTATGTATAGACAGGCTTAATCATCTGTCTGTAGCAAAAACTGAGAATGCAAGCCACAGGATGTCAGTACAGTCAATGGGCAAATGTACAGCTACCCACTAAGCATGGACTTGCCTAGACAGCTTAACCTGTTAAGAGGGACAGGGACTGAGCCAGCAGTCACAGGATGGCAGTGTTCTCAGTGTGTCTTTGCATGTTGTTCCTGGTAGTATCAGCATCTCAGTTATGCAGAGTCTTTACCCTTTTGTGATATAGCTAGGTATCCCATTCATAAGTGTGCAATGCTGCACCAGCAGCAAAAAAGTGATCAGCAGATTCAGGTGGGTTTGGAAACATAGCCCTGCAGAACAGGAATGCATTTGCTGGGGAAATAGAACTACTGGAGGAAACATTCAAAGTCCTTGTTGTACTGACAGTAGGTGAACAAATGGACAGGTGTTGCAGGATTATGAAAATATACAGATTGTACTTTATGGAAAAAGGGATTGTGGGTTCCAATAACTGAGTGGGAATATACAGAGAGACTCAGTATAAGTGCAAAGAAGCAGTTGCACAGTGCAGCTCCACATAGACAGCAAAACATGCTGTCATCTGAAAAAAGTAAGGCACACACCTGAGGATGGCAGAGTTGTCCATGGACTCTGTTAACTTTCAATATTGTCTTTGTCAGCCCTGCAACACAATGTTTGTGGCCTTTAATGCTGTTATTGGATGCCTCAGGCCAAAAAGATATATTGCTGCCCATGCCCCAACCACAATCTACAACAGGCTGCAGTGAGGGAAAGTGGGGTAACATTGTGAAGCCTAGGATCAGGGTTACAGTGGGAGTCAATATTATGGAGCAAATGGTCAGTGTCAAAGCTGAGGTGTGAATCCCTAAAGCAGAGGTACTAGAAAGGGGTGGATGATGTTAATTAATCATGGTATGTTGTCCTCCTTATCTGATTAAGTTTGTCCAGTTCTTCTACAGATACTATTTTGCACTCCTCCTGCATCCCAGTCACTACCTTGTCAGGACCTGAGGAGAGTGACAGAGTTGCACTGCCTGATACTTGGGCCCATGAAGGAACAGGTTGCTCCAGTAGTTGAGTCAGCTGGCCACAGTCATTTGAATGATAATCTGGATGCTTGCAAGTTGCTCGGTATCTGGTGCAAACTCCCATAGTGAGGGCATGATTGTGAGATCTTCTCTAAGTGTAGCATAGTACTATAATTCCCTATCAGCACAATGGAGGTGCTGGAGGAGGAGGATGCCCACGACCCTCTCCTGTGACTCTGTCTATGTTATTTACCCATAGTGCAGCAAATAGTCTTTGATATGATGATTCAAAATTTAAAATGTTAACTGTATTTTCAGGTTAGGTAACATGTACTCCTGATCTGATGTGCTCAATGTGTTCTTTTCTTTATTGTATGTAATGCACAGTGGTAGCTAAGACTAGCAGTAAAAATATTGTGCCATGCTTTTGGGCATCGAACTTGCATTGTCCTATCTTGCACTGCAATCCAGTATCATAATTGTGAGTTTTCTGTGCTTCCTGCAATGGCTTTATACAGCACATGCATCTCCATTGATCACAGTTATGAAAGAATAAAAAAAAGAAAAAATGAGGATACAATTACACTATCAAAAGAAGAAATGAAATTGTTTGAAACAAAATGCATTCATTAATCAGTTAGAGTTCAAGTTAATGCCACAAAAGTAGGAAAATGTGGTGTTAGGTTTCCAACCCTAACTCCTGAACCAAAGCAGCAAATAGAAAACACATTAGGGTTTTGAGTTTCTGGAGTCCTGGCGAATCAGTGATGGGGCCTTCCCTGTGGTTGACAACCCTAATGCTCACCCCTTCTCCACCCATAGCCTCTTGTATGAAGCACAAGGTACAGCACCAAGCCAGTAACTCACAGTGATACACTCTTGAAAGGTAGAGAAGTATGTTTCACCACATGTTGCCAACAGAATCTTTTCTAGCTTGCTTCATGCAGGGCCCTGTGGACCAAATGTGAAGAAAAGAGATAACTCCTGCCCTTATTTGCTTAGGGGAGAGTGTGGACATTAATGTTGACAACCCCAAGGAAGATGCCACCACTGATTTGCCAAGACTCTGGAGACCCAAAACCCAAAGGTTTTTTTCCTTTCACTGCTTGGGGGTTGGTGTAAAGTTGGAAACTGTAATGCCACATTGCCCTACCTTTGTGGGGTCAAGTTGAACCCCAACAGGTGCATTAACACTTTTTGTCACAATAAATTTCCTTTCTTTTTAAGATAGTTGAATTGTATCCACATTAACACAGGTTCTTTCCAGCCCTGCATGAACATGCAAAAGTGTGATCTTGAACCCTAACTGGTGCAGTAATGCAGTTTTATTTTTCAAAGAAGACATAACTATTAAAGGGGTGCGATAGCGCTCCTATAGTTAGGTTTGAGTAGCCTGTTCAATGATAAACTCCTAAATTTGCACATTAATAGCTTTGGCTTTGTTTGACAAAATGAGCTGAAAGATTGTATTTATTGTCTAGGAGGCAAGGTCTTGCTCTATGGACATTTTTGTGACAACAGCTAGTGCAGTTTCTGAGATCTGCATGTGTCATTTTTTGTAAATGCCTAACTTTTGTCCTATACTTAACTTGTGTGTATTTTTACTCTTCCCTACAGCCTACATGGAATATAATTTGTTCTACAAACTTGCAGGGGACATGTGTTATGTCCCAAGGTAATGCCTTTGACAGGTCTGGTGGAAAAATATTAACGAGTTCCCAAGTTACAAGGCTTTAAAATTTAGTGTTTTCTGACCTACTCATGCACAGAAGGGTTTTTCAGATAGGCACGGGGGCAAAATGTTGCATGGCAGAATGCCGTATGACTTAATCGCGTTGCGCAATTTCTAGATTTATTTTGTTCTGTGGGGAGCTCTGTCCCGCACACCCCCATTACGAGGGGCTGCACCCCCAGACCCCCCCACTTAGGATTCTAACTCTGGTGGGGTCCAACATGGAGAGTGCAAAGGTCCGGGCTTTGCGCAGGGACTTTGATAAATGCACAGCGTATCTCAATTTAAACATGTACCTTAATTTAATTGTTAAAGTATATGATTGCAAGCTGGTCCCTCATTACGCTTGACCTCCATCTCTTTTTACCTGTGTTGCCCTAGTGTTTATTCTTAAAGGTAACTTTGGAGGTGTATAATTAGAGTAAAGTGTTGGGCAGAAGTTTTTGTTACTGAACAGCAAATACAGTGTGTAGATAATACGTTAGCACATTGCAGAGTTATAAGGTTCAAGCAGCTCATTTTTCTACAGTGTTAGAATTACATCTATTTGCAGCCTGCACTTTAGAGCCATGAGAGCACATTGCTGAACAGTCTTGCAGGCACAAGCAGCTCGTATCCCTGCACTGTCCCCAGGTACTAGAATTATAACAAATTACAGCCTCTACTTGCTAGCATTTAACAGCTCCTGTAGCTAAGTTCAACAGATATCAAATTTGTGAACAGTAGCAGAGTGTGTAAAGCACCTGGTACACACAGCTCCATTCCTGCCTGTCCCTTCTATTTCCCCCTAGGCATTACCCATTTTCAGAATAAACCCTTCTGGAAACTGCCTCCCCGCCCCCATTGAATTTAAATTACACAGGCATTGCCATTTTCAGGCAAACCAAGCTGGAAACTGCCCCCCAGCCCCCATTTGCAGCAAAATTAGGAATCTGGCATTAATTAATCCTCTCACAGCAAAAAATGAAATCCCCCAAGATTACAGTTGTTTCCCAGTCCAATAAGCGGCCACACTTACTTGTAAGCCGAGTTGCTCCTCCCAGTGCTGTTGGTATAAATTCTATCCCTCTCTCTGCAGTTACTGGGATCGGGTCGCGAGGGCACCCTCACTGAAGCCCAGCCCTCCCCAGGAGACACCGCTGAAAGGACCCCCACCCCAGAAGCTCCCAGGTATGACGATCGCTCCTCCTCAAGCAGCAAAGCATGGTTTTTGGTGGCATTCTTAAACAGTGCTGAACAAAGCAACTGCCTGAGAGACTCCTCGGCTCTCTGTGCTTCTGCCCCACCGGCACTGTGTGGCGGCACCCCACCACCCCCACCACTGCCCTTGGTGAGCTCCTACTTTTATAGGCTGTGTCACATGGTTTCAATAACCTATCAGCCTACTTTTCCATTTGCAGCTTATCAGCTGCCTCCACCAGAGGGTGCACAACCTGTTTAGCTGCTCTCCTCCCTCTCACTTAGCTGAGATGCTGCCTCTTACACTCCTGCTCCTCTTTGCAATGGCCACACTGTCATCCCTGCCGCCTGCTGACTTTCCAAGCAGGAATCCCCCCACATGCAACCACGTCTCACAACAGAGCCCTTCCATGTCACCTATTACCCCCTTACTGCCCATGCCCAGGCACACATCTAGCACTGGCACATTAGTACCACCATCCTGCCTCCTTATTTCCACCCGAGACTCTCCGTTCTGCACACATCAGCCAGACGCCACCCCCAGGCAGTTGCCCACACCCCATCCACACACCCAAAAAACACCTGGCCAAAAATAAAATACCTTATCTGCCTACTTCTGCTTACGTCTGGGGATATAGAGGCAAACCCTGGTCCAAACTCCTCATTCACTAATAACCCATTCTCTTTCCCCAAAGGACTAAGGATCCTGCACCTTAACACCTGCAGCCTACTATCCAAAATGTCTCTGCTACAGCCTATTGCCCTAACACAGCACCCTGATATCTTGGTTATTTCTGAAACCTGGCTAAAACCCCAGCATACTGATGTGGAAGTATCCATACCTGGATACACCATCATCAGATATGACCACCAAGGTAAAAAGAGAGGTGGTGGAACTGCTATGTATATAGTCAACAGGCGACAGTTCTCAATAGTGCATATCCCCTCACTCCCAGCCCACATGGACTCCCTACTAATTAAACTCTCTCTCCAATGCTCCACCCCTGTTTTTGTGGCTGGCACCTGCTGCCCCCAACACACCCCCTAAGGACATCCTTACCCACCTGGTCACCTTACAGTCCCTAGCAGCAGGAGGTGAACTCCACGCCACTGGCAATTTTAACACAAATTGGCTAGCCAGCGACAAAGTTCACCTCAAGACTAAAATCAAGGCCCTGAACCTCACTCAACTCATAGCCGACCCTACCAGGCTAAATCACAAGACCCAAAACCACACACTGCTGTACTGGGCTCTCACCACCCACCCACACAGGGTTCTCTGTGTAGGCCTGCTCCCTGACTCCCTAAGAGACCACCACATGATTTTTCTGATCAGGAAGGTGCACAGGCCCACAGCCCCCCCAAGATGTTGCACACCAGGTCATATAACTCCCTGGACATAGCATCCCTTTTATCAGACCTAGGACGCATAAACTGGTCCTTCATCTCCTTGGCCTCAACCATTGATGCTGCGCTTGATGGTTTCAAGACCAGTTTCTTATGGGTCTGGGATAAACATGCCCCCTTGCAAACTAAACGAGTCAGAGGGGCGCACCTTCCTTGGATCACAGCTGACATAATCAGGACCTGTCACTCAAGGGACCATGCCTGGAAAGCCCATAAGAAACAGGGCTCCCTGGCTTCCCCTCCTTACCTGTCGAGCCCTTCGCAACTCATGTACACACATCATTCACCAGGCAAAGAAGAATTATTTTCTATCGGCTTTCAGTGCAAACATAAACAACCCCACAGACTTCTGAAAATTGCTGAAATCCCTGCTCTCCCCACTCAACCCCCACCCTCGACACTATCAGTCCAAGGCACCCTCATCACTGACCCCACGGGGTTGCTGAGGCCTTCAACACCCACTTTGCCAGCTGTGCCGACATGCTCCTATCATCCCTCCCATGCCTGGCCCAAACTGCCCTCCCCACAAATCCAGGACACCCACCAGTCCTACAGTTCTCATTCTGCCCTGTAACCCAAGCTGAAGTCTTCAGATCCCTAAGAGCTCTAAACCCCAACAAAGGCAAATGACCCACATCCCTGGATGCCAAGATGCTTTTTTTGTCTGCCCCAACCATTGCCGCCCCTCTTGCTGCACTTTGCAACCTCTCATTCACCCTGGGTAAGTTACCCACAGATTGGAAAAAGGCCAGCGTCATACTCCTCTCTAAAGGGGGTGACCCCATCTCCCCTGCCAACTATCGCCCGTCTCCCTACTCCCAATTCTGGCCAAACTGCAGGAACGCCTTGTCCTCTCCCAACTCAGCCCCCACCTGGATGCCACCTCATTTTTCACCCCTTTCCAATCTGGATTTTGCAAATCTCACTCTACCATCACCTTCCTTCTATGAGTCACTGGCGACATACTCTCCGGCATGGACAATGGACACATCACCTCTGCTATCTTTATTGACCTAGCCAAAGCCTTCGACACCATCTCCCACTCCCTGCTCCTCGCCAAACTCACTGACACCGGGCTCTCCATACCAGCCACTGCCTGGTTACATGACTACCTAGTAGGCAGACTCCAAACTGTAAAAATCACCTCACACACCTCAGACCCACTGCCTGTTACCACCAGCATCCCCCAAGGGTCAGTCCTGGGCCCATTGCTTTTCTCCATATTTCTAAATGACCTCCCATCAGCTTGCCACCACTCCTCCATCCAGATGTATGCAGATGACACTGTCCTGTATGCTTCCGGCCCAACTACAAGCAACGTGGCTATTGTCCTTCAGGAGGATTTCAACGCCATCCAGGAATGGTTCCGGTCTAACCAGTTATTTCTAAACCCCAAGAAAACGGTGTCGTTAACTTTTGGATCCCATCAAAGACTCTCCTGCCAAGCCCCCTGCCCCCCTTTCAAAACCTTGGACGGGACCACTCTGGACAAATGCTCCAGCTTTAGATACCTAAGCATCTGGCTTGACCAGCACCTTGATTTTGCCATTCATATCGACTCCCTACATAAGAGGCTTCTCCCCAAACTTGGAGCATTATACTGAAACAAAAGCTTCCTCCCCTCTTCTACAAGGCAGGCTATAGTCCAAAAGATGATACTACCTGTACTCGATTACGATGACATAGTGTACTCCATCGCTTCCTCATCCACTTTGGCCAGCCTCTACACCCTATTCCACCCATTCTGTCACTTCATCCTCAACTGCCCACAATCCACCCACCACTGCTCACTTTACAGCTCCCTAGCCCTGCCATCCCTCCAAGATTGCAGACTAATATATTGTGCCAAGTTCACTGCCAAATTCTGGTCCCTCTCCCTACCACCTTACCTAGCATCTACCCTTGCCCAACAACCTCCCCCAGCTTATGCCCTTAGACGCACAGACCCCAGGCTACTCCACGTCCCCTTCATGTGCACAACTAAAGGTCAGGCCACTTTTTCCTACCGGATTCCTCAGATCTGGAATGCCCTACCACCTACCATAAGACACACACCAAATCCTAGTCATCGTAACCAACTACTCAGCATGCATTTCTCCTCCAGCTGCACCTGTTTTTAACTCCAATGTACTATACTGTTTATGCTGCAAAGACATTTCTTTTAAGTTGTTTCATGTATTTCTCAATCATTTCCTGTGCTGTATCTAACTGTGTACATGTAGCTATTCTGCCGTATGTCTGTAAGGCAGCTAGCCATACCTCTCACTGTTGAATGTCTCAGTCTCAAACACTGTGATTTGTTTTGCATTGAGTCCTGGCCCCCAGGTCACATCTGGAATCAAGCATTGTTGCTTAGTATGCCTTCCTGGTAAAACTTGTAAATAAATAAATAAATAAATAACTAAATAATGCTGTACGCTATTAAGCATACGACGTTATGACCCGGTACGTTTCAGATAAAATTCTGTGGTGAAAGTAAAAATATGATGCTGCAAATGCTCATTTTTACTTTTGCACCACTTGAGTGTCAGGGCACCAAACATCGTATGTGCCATGCCAACTGCCATCTTGTTAATTTTTTCCACAAACCAACAAACATGGAAAATACATAAAAATGCTGGAATTTTAATAAACAAACATCAGAACCTAGCTAAACTGGACCCATTTAGCTAGTTCTGATGTTTGTTTCTGAACATTATGGTCACAAATATGTTTTCTGGGCACCCAAAATCCTGGGTGCCCAGCTTAGCAAGAGAAGTACATCTCCTGTGTTCTCTGTATGAGTACAGCAGGAATTTTTTTACTTCTATAGCTTCAGTTGAATTTCTGCTGCTGGCTGTAGTGTCTGCTGTGAGCTGCAATTTCCCTGGTGTTTGGTGGCACTCCCTCTCACTCAATTTCTGTCTCTGGCAATGTATTATTGTTGTCTTGATGTCTAGTGGCACCCTCCCACCTGCTGATCACTGTCCCCAGTCATATATTTCACTGGCGTCTACTGGCACCCCCCACTCACCCATCATGGTCCCGCATGAAGAAAGAAATAGATTATCTGGTTTCTCATGGCACCCACCATCCACCAATCATAGTTTCAATTTCACTGGTGTCTAGTGGCACCCCCCTCACCCACTGCTTACCATCCACATTATAAAACTTTATATTCCCCACTGTCTAGTGGTACCGCCCAACTACTGATCACCATTCCTAATTTCCCTGGTTTCTAGTGGCACTCCACACCTGCCATTCACCATCCCCATTATCATTATATATATTCTGTGGTGTATAGTGGCATCCCTCACCCTCCCATTCCAGGCAAAATGCCTGAAATAAATAAAACTATCCTAGAACTTTTTTTTCAAACCCATCAAAAAAGAAAACAATCCCTTGCCGATCAGACCCTCCATCTCCACCTTCCACTCAGCACCCTACTCCCACAGTACATCCCCACACACCCCCACTTACCTCAAAGGGAAAGGGGAAATTGTTTAATCAGGAAAGGCACACTAAGCCAAAACTTTTTTCCAGGTGCAACCTGGGAGCACAAGGAAGTTAAGTGACTTGCTCAGGATCACACAATATGCAAGTAGGGGCAATGGGATTCAAACCAAGGTCTCCAGGTTTGCAGCTCAGAGCCCTAAACCTCTGTGATATACTGCCTTCTGAATAGATCCCAGGTTTGAGATCCACAATGACACAAAGTAGTGAATGACAGCTTACAGTACACACTGCAAGCCCATTAGTTGACAGCACAGCCAATGGGCTTGTAGAGCTTACAGTAAGCAGTCATTCCTTGACAGTTCCATCAATGGGCAGCCATGGAGGTGTGCAGAGGGCTGTGCTGCTCACTGGCTGACTATCCATGCTGGAAAGGGGGGCAGGGTAGAATATGTGTGCCCAAATGGGTGGTGGGGTGGGGGCCACTACACTATGGAAAAGGGCAGTTGTGATTATTGTTTTGTAGTCACTTGGGGATTGAGATGGGGTGGGTTAACACTACATTATGGAAAAGGGGTATGGGGACCATACTTTTATTCTTTGATTGGGGCAGGATGGGGAGGGGGGCCACTACACTATGGAAAAGAAGGTTGGGGCAGTGATTTGTTTTTAAGTCAAATGGGGTTCGGTATGGGGTGGGGGTTGACACTACACTATGGAAAACGGGATGGGGAAAAAATAATTTTTTATTTGACCGGGGATTGGGACTGGGAGGGGGGTCCCTACACTATGTAAAAAGGGTGGGTAAT
Source organism: Neoceratodus forsteri (assembly GCA_016271365.2). Taxonomy (NCBI): domain Eukaryota; kingdom Metazoa; phylum Chordata; order Ceratodontiformes; family Ceratodontidae; genus Neoceratodus; species Neoceratodus forsteri. The sequence continues at coordinate 815,200,550 of CM057454.1, forward strand.
TGAGAAATGCAACACTGGACTGGGTGGGGCGGGGTTGCAAGCTGCTCAGTGCATCCTACCGGTTGCATCCCTGCTTCTTGTGTGCAAATGTGGCTAGAATGGCATGCAAATGGCCTGTTTGAGTCTTGCATGCCTAATGGCCACATTTGCATTTTCTTGACTGAATATCTGGAATTTGAGACCGGCGCATCTGGAGATGCACTGCACATCCCCATTCTAGGTATTCAGGCCATTCAGGGGATGCACTGGCACATTATCAGCAGCCCTTATTTGTGCCACCAGCTAGCAATGCTATATTCAGATGAGATGCATGATCGCACATCTCATTGAATATAGTATTTTTTTGCACCTACCCATTTATTTGGGCAGTGAATCACAATGTGCTGGACATCCCACAGGCTTTACAAATGGGGACAATGTTTCTTTCTTTTTTTTTTAATTGTTGAAACCCCATAGAAAAGTGTATCATGGAAGCACACCTACACTTATATCTTGCTAGCCAGGACCCAGTTAGGTGGATTCTGCATTTACTTTTTAGAAAAAATTACACAGAAATGTTTTTTAACACATGTTAAAATTATTTTTTGTGAGACAATTTTCTTTTTTTGTATGGCCATACAAAACAAGAATAGGGCCATATGAAACCAAATTGTCTTGATATGGAAAAGGAATCTGCATTTAGTTTTTTACACATTCTTTTTTCATTTGAAGGAATCTTTTTTCGTGAGTGACACAATCTCACAAAAAAAGATTCCTTCATAATGTGCAAAGTAAGAATTTGGATTTACTTTTCTTTTCACATTCATTTTTGTACAAAGGAATATTTTTTTCATGAGAATGACACAGTCTCACAAAAAAGATTCCTTCATAATGAAAACAGAATTTGAACAATTTTTTTCACATTCTTTTTTTGGTATGAAGGAATCTTTTTTGTGAGATTGTGTCTTTTTCATGAAAAAAGATTCCTTCATACAAAAAAATTGGACTTAGTTGTTTTTCCACAATTCAGCTTTAACAAATCTTTCCTCTGTCAGCATTTACAGTTAAGGGATAATCTATGTAACAAAATAAAGGTCTTAATATGCACTATAACACTAACACATAACAACCCCCCAAGCAATTTGGAGTCCATATAAAAAACATAAAAATTACAAAAATGAAAATTCCGATAGGGTAGCATTGCAGTATTAATAAGTTATAAGTCCTCCAGTAATTGGAGTTAAGGGAAACATAAATATCCAGAAAAAGGTGTCAATGAGTAGAACAATGATAACAGATCATCCCCCCAAACATTCACGGGGTACACACTGCACCCGCAAATTACCTCCAATATCCACCATGGTGATAAATCCACAATGAAAGTCTGTTCTTGATCAAAACTGTACCAAAGGTGTATCTAGTCTTCTATTGCAACCATAGTAGACTTCCGAGTAAACTAACAAAAATGTACTGACTTATGGGTAAACAAATGAAAAATAGATATTTCCTGATATACAATCAAGCACTGGCAGTTAACAGGAACACTTAATGTATTTTTCCCTTTGAAGTGAGCCCCACCAAAAAAAAAACAATTATAGCCAAGCACATAAATTGCTTTTCTGAACAGATGGATCTGTGCATCTATGAAAAGATGGAAGCACAATGCTCAGAATGCCATGTACTTCCCTACGCAGATGGATGTGTGAATGAGGATATGATTATACCATCTGAAAAAGTAAGGAAATTCTTGGTGAAAAAAAAAATCCTATCCCAAAAAGTAAGGAAATTCTTTGAAAAAAAATAACTGTGTTAATGCACAAGTTAAGGTTTAGATTAATGCAACAGAAGTAGAGAAATGTGGTGTTAGTGTCTCCATCTCTAACACTACACCACCACCCTCCAAGCAGCAAAAAGAAACAAAAACATTATGATTTTGGCTGCCCTGAGTCTTAATGAATCAGAGCTGGTTTCTTGGGGTTATCGATCCAAATCTCACTCCATTTCACATAGTCTGCACATCTGAGCTTATTTGCTGATGGAATGGGGGAGCATTAGGGTTGATAACCTTAAGGAAGACCCTAGCCCTGATTCACCAATACTCAGGAAAGCTAAAACTATGTTTTTTTTTTCCTTTTTGCTTCTTGGAGGGTGGGGCTGTAGTGTTAGTGGTAGAAACCCTAACACCACATTTTCCTACTTTTGTTGCTTTAACCTGAACCCCAACTGATGCATTAATACAGTTTTTTTTACAAAGAATATATCTATATATATATATATATATATATATATATAATGTTGGTATCTCTGAGTTAGTTAGCCACATGTATTTAACCACATTTTTAACTTCCTGCTCTGTTAGAGATCCACTTCATTTTGCTTTTTTTAGCAGCTCAAGCAATTTCTTCTGGAATGATGTAGTGGGTTCATTATGCAACAGTACTACACATCAGATAGTTGTCTGAAACCTTCTGCTTGTCAAATTCTCATGTTATAATGCCACATTATCCCATTTGTCAGCAGGTTTGAATGCAATTTAATTATTATTTCTTAACTCTCCTAAAGCCTTAATTTCTTCATGGTTCAAATTTCTGTAGGCAAAGGGAGCATCCAAAGCAAAACAAATATCTCTCTAACAATAACTTTTTCAAAGGCACAAATTGTTGCATTAGTGCAAGGAGGGCAAAAGGAAGATTTTAGTTTAATGTGTTTCTTCCTTAGTTTTGTAAGTTTCACACCAGTAATGTCAAAGATTAGGTTATCATCATATTTCACATATCTATTAGCCACTGAATCTGCATCACTGAAGTTTTCATTAAACAACTCTCCTTCTGCTAAATAGTACTGTACCTTTGTGTGTGTATATATATATATATATATATATATATATATATATCTATATCACATCCCTGGTGATCTACCAGACCCCCAGGCCCTGATCCACTGTGTATAAAACATAAACATTTCCTGGTCGTCCAGCCGCACTACCCCACTCCCACCATCCCATCCTCAGAGCCAGTGACCAGCACAGCCCTCTTGTCTCCACCACTGCCGGCCACCAACTGAGTTGCAAAGGACTGCATACTGTATACAGTAGGAGCACATTGATTGACAGCTCACTGTCAGTCAATGAGCATGTACTGTATACAGTTCATGCGCTTTGACAACTCAGTCGGTGGATGGGTAATGGTGGAGAGCAGAAGGCTGTGCCAGTTGCTGGCTCAGGGATGGGAGAGGGAGGAGTAGAGTAATAGGGCACTCTCTGATGAGGTGGGGGTCCAGTAGACCACCAGGGAAAGATATGTTTATATTATATGGGAAGTTCAGGGATGGGGGGGTCGGCTAGACCATAAGGGAAGTGATTAAGTTTAATACGATGGGGATTGGGCTGGGGGGGAAACTAGCCACCAAGGAAGTGAAAAATAGTTATACAAAGGGGATCAGGGCTGGGAAGTCCACTAGATCACCAGGAAAGTGAGTATGTTTAATAAAAATGGGATCAGGGATGGGGAGGGCAGACTGTGCACATTGGCACAAGTGTCTAAACCCTTCCAGAGGACACACTTCTAAGTACCGTTAGACCAGCCCTGGCTGGTCTAAGTGTAAACCGTCACCCCCTGTGTTGCTTTAAGAGGACTGGTCTAGCTAAAAGGACTATCCCCCTGGCTATTTCAATTCTGGTTACGGGGTCTGGGAAAGCATAAACAAAGGCAGACATCACTGCTGCAACAGGAAGAAAGGAGAGTAAAAAAATGGCAAGACTGTTTTTGCCCAGGAAGAGCTGAGCCAATCAGCAGGGATCCTGGGGAAGGTATTAATAGCCCCAGGAGCCCACCAAAAATCCAGTCCCCAAGGAGAAGAGAAACCAGGAGAGGTTGCACCAAGGGCTGGAGCCCCAAGCTGTGATGGCTGGTCTAGACTCCTACAGGCAGGAACTAAGCTACAGTGCTGGGACTGAAGTATCAAAAGAGAAACTCAAACATTTTTTTTTATTTACAATGCTTTATTGAAGTTTCAGTATACAAACAACACTAGCACAACATATAAGCCTAATGACATAAACAAACAACAAATACAACAAAGAACAATACAACCCAACTACAAACTCCCCCCTCCCCCAATGGAGAATCTTAAGCAACGTACGTATAAGTCTACCTGGGGAAACTAAAAACATACATCGTAAATGAATAAAGAGGTACACTTGTCATATCACTAAGATAAAAAAATTCACACTACTATACTATACTATTCCGCAAAACATAAGGAGTAGGAAAAACAAACTACGGCAGTGCTCCACTAACCCACTCAAAGGGAAAGATGATAGAGAAAATAAAGTATATAACTTGTTCCATTCTTATTGTAAACTGCAGTCCTGTCATGGAGACTGGCTATCATCTTCTCAATATGAAGATTACTCAACAACTCATTAAGCCACTCGGAATAGGAGAGCTCTAACTGATCCTTCCAATGGCAGAGTATCACTCTTTTCACTGAGATGGAGATCATGGACATGTAGTACCTCCGCTCCTTAACCCTAATTCCTGAATAGCCCCCACTATACAGATTTTGGGCATAAAGTAGACATCGAGACCCAGAAGGGGATCTGCCCTGTGCCTTATCTTGTTCCATAAAGGGGCTACTTCAGGGCACTCCCACATCACATGAAGCAAGGACCCTTCCACTTGCCCACACATGGTGCACAAGGGAGAGGACAGTTTCTCCATCTTAACCAGTTTGACGGGAGTGAAGTAAATATTATGCTAAGCATAAAACTGGGTAAGACATAATTTGTCATTGGTCACGTAGAGGTCTGCCCAGATACAATCCCAGTTAAAAATAGTGGTGTAGAACAAGGAGAACCAATAGTAGGAGTATCCCACAATACCTGGTAAAAGCTTGGTGAACAGCACAGACACAATTTGGGATACCGAGTGGGGTTGCCAGGCCAGCAGTTTAAGTGAACGGAGAAACTCAGCTTGGTTATTGGACAATGAGGCTGTTCCCAACTCGCTAATTAATGGATGATGAATTTGATACATTTTTAAGATGCATTTAGCCACTAAATTAAGCCACACTAAAACATTCTGACTATTTTAAAGCTGGCCATTGGCAAGGAGATCACAGACTCTTTTCCCACCCAGCTGAGGTATCCCTTCTGGAGTCAACATCTGCCGTCTTAGTTTAAAATTAGGATTGTTGCAAAGCAGTTGGGAAATGTCCATTAATCTGTCATAGTGCATTGCTCTGCACAATTGAGCATGCACCTTCAGTGAAGTGGATATAACAGAGCTTTGAATCTAGGGCGGGAGAAGTTTAGGGGATATATAAAAAAAAACACTGTCAGGGGAAAGGGCAGCATCCCTGATCAAGTTCCTTTCAATTTGAAGCCACAATGAAATATAGGAGGGGTCACCTTGTGACTGAGGAGCATCAGTTCATCTACCATGCTTTGCAACATGACTTGCCAAATAATAAATAAAGACGTTAGCTAGCTTAAAGCTCCCCAGTTGTTTTGGTGCCCCTAAATGAGTATAAGGACATCTCGGCATTTTCCCCTTCCAAATGAAGTTAGAGACAATACTGTGTACCTTCCTGAACCAACTAAGGGGAAGCAGAAGGTTTAACAAGTGCAAAGGGTAAAACAACTGGGGAAGGATATTAGTTTTGATAATACTAACCCTGTTTTGAAAGGATAGGTAAAAGGAAGTCCATCTATTTAGATCTTGTTGAAGAGTGGTAAGCAGGTCATCAAAATAAAATTTTTTCATGAGGGTAACATTCTGGGTCAAAACTATTCCCAAATATTTGGTCCAGGTGGTCCAAGTTAGACCCAAATGGACAATGATTTAAATACCACCATTTTGTCTAAATTAAGTTTATAGTTAGAGAACTTGCTAAAATCATGGATGGGAGTTAACACTACAGGAATAGAAGTGGCAGGGTCAGAGACGTGCAGCAGAATATCATCAGTATATGCAGACAGCCTGAGATCAAGGGGGCCTACCTGAATGCCTTTTATAAGGGGCAATGTCTTAAGATGAAACAACAGGGGCTCTAAATATAAATTAAACAATAATGGGGATAATGGGCAGCCTTGTCGGGTACCTGGACACAACAGAAATGCTGACGAGAATACACCATTACAAGATATCTTTACACTAGGATGGGAATACGAAACATGAATCCATTTTATAAAGGCAGAGGGGAACCAAATTTATGCAGTACATTGAACATGAAGGCCAAATTCACCCTACAAAAGCTTTTTCCACATCAAAGGAGACCAAAGCCCTGGGGAGTTTGGCCTCTCTGGATACAGAGAAAATATGTGACAGTTTCCACAGATAGTCCAGTGAGGAATGTCGCCTTACAAATCCCATTTGCTCTGGGCTAATTAACCCATTCCAAACTTGTATTATTCTGCTGCCCAGAATTTTAGCAAAAGTTTTCATGTCACAGTTCATAAGGGATATAGGGCGATAGTTAATAACCTTATCCAGGGATTTACCTGACTTACGTAAAACAACTACCACAGATCACAGATTACCTGAAATCATCCAAGCAGACCACTAAAGCAGTAGGTAAGGCTAGAGGGATGTTGGGGTGTATTAGTAGGGGTATCGTAAGTCACAAGAGGGAGGTAATAATCCCTCTTTACAAGACACTGGTTAGGCCCCATCTGGAGTACTGCATGCAGTACTGGAAGCTGTACCTACACAAGAACATTAACAAACTGGAGACAGTCCAGAGAAGGGCAACCAAAATGGTGCAGGGACTGCATCAGAAAACATATGAGGACAGATTAACGGAGCTCAATATGTATACCTTAGAGTAAAGGAGGGAGAGAGGTGATATGATCGAAACACTTAAACATCTTAAGGGCATTAACAAGGTGAAAGAGTCTAACATATCTCAATATAAGAAAAATAGCAGGACAAGAGGACACAGCATGAGATTACAGGTAGGCCGATTAAGGGGTAATGTGAGGAAGTTCTTTTTCACAGAAAGGGTGGTGGATGCATAGAACCGCCTAACTCAGGAAGTGGTAAATATGAATACAGTGCAGGGCTTCAAACAGGCATGGGATAGGCATAAGGGAGCAATACAGATGAGTATGAATAGATACTGTAGGTCATTGACAGAGTACAGGCCTATGGCACATTCATAAGGTAGAAAAAATGGGCAGACTGGATGGACCTTGTGGTTCTTATTTGCCGTCAACGTCTATGTTTCTATGTTTCTATCATGGCTTTCAACAAGGCAGGATCTGATATCCTGAATTCGCAAAAGTAGGAAAAAAGCTGTTGGAGCAGTGATGTCAATTCCTTAATAAAGGTTTTATAGACACTCAAGGGAAATCCATCAGGCCCTGGGGCCTTGTCCAGGGGAAGGGAGTTAACGGTGGCCATGATTTCTTGGTGCTTAATAGGCCTACTGAGGAGGGACTGTTGGTCTAAGGTTATCTGAGGGAAGTAGATGTCAGATAAGTAGGCCTGAATTTCAATAGAGGAAGGTGGATCTACAGGGGAACTATATAAATGGTGGTAATATAACTCAAATTTATGCACTATCTCCATAGGGGAGGTTTTAAGGGAGTTATCTGTTAAGGAAGAGATGGACAAAACTATACGGGAGGCCTCCTGCTTCCATAATCGCAAGGCCAGAAGATGTCTGGCCATGTCTCCTTGGTCCACATAAAGGGAATGGGTTTTTAAAAGGGCACATTCAGCCCTCTCTCTCAGGCTTGCCACATATTTATCTCCCAAGATCGTTAAGGCCCCGTGATCTTCTTCAGAGGCATCAGGGGAGAGGCTCTCCTCCAGGGCTGTAATGCAACTTAAAAGGAGAGAAAAGGCAGCCTTCTGATTACACTTCTTTGCAGCTACAAGTCTAATGAATTCACCCCTCAAAACACACTTAAGAGTGTACCATACCTTATCCACCTCAGGGACAGAGGCAGCATTATGTTCCATAAATTGAGCTATTAGGTCTTTAATTTTAGTTACAACCCCCTCATCTTTAAGCAATTGTGTATTTAATTTCCAGACTGTGTCCCTCTGAATATTAGTTACTAAGGTACACTCCAACCAAGTAGGAGAATGGTCGGAGAGTACTCTCGGAGCTACCCCGCAACCCAAGACTCCAGACAAAATATTCTTGCTGACCAAAAAATAGTCTGGGCAAGAATAAGACCTGTGGGATGGTGAATAAAAGGTATAATCCCAGGTGGAGGGATTCAATATTTGCCAGGGAATCACACAGGCTCCCCCATGCCTGACATTTCATGGAATGAGCACTGAGCAGGGGATAACCCTAGGTGCCCACGGCAAGACCTATCCAGATCTGATGTAAGCATCAGATTTCAGTCCCCAGCTAATATGATAGTACTATGAATGGAAGCTAACAAGGTGGTCAGATCCAAGAAAAATTTGGAAGTGTCCTTGTTAGGCCCCTAACTACAACCCAGGAGGGCCTCTGAGTGATCCAGGACCCTTTTTAATAGCAAGTAACGCCCTTGCAGATCTTCCACACACTGCAGCATCTGAAATTTGACCTCTCTAGATAAAAAAATAGCCACCCCTCTTTGGGTTGTAGAGTCCCCAGTGGCAAAATCTTGCCCAACTGCATGTTTATGGAAGAGAAGCCCTTCTGAAGACAGTAGGTGGGTCTCCTGAAGAAAAGCTATTTGACAATGAAGTAATTTAAGATGTTTTCAGATCTGGTATTGCTTCACCTTAGAGCAGGCACCTTTAACAATCCAGGTAACATATTTCATATTAAGTAACTGGAGCCAATAGAACTAGTAAATAATGTGTCCCCATCAAGCAGGATACACTATAAGAAACATGAAAATCATATCTCCGTTAAGATGTACCCCTACAAACCCCAAACAACATAGCATCAACCCCAAGGAGAGTAGAATAAAGACACACAGGAGTAGTACAGATATATAAGGCAAAAGGCAGTAGAAGCAATAAGAACCACTATCATTACAACTGAATGTAATATTGGAGGTTGTGCCATTGCCCCCCCCCAAACACAAACACACAACAGTACTCATAAAATAGACAACAGTAGAACAACCATGGGAACAAACTAATCCCCTCATCCTGCTCACAAACAGTGCCAACAGTACTATATCCTCCATTCCTGATGACTGAACCCCTGTGCCCAACTGGGCCATGATGCTTACAAATGCCACCTATAGCATTCACCCTTCCCCTTCACCAAAATAGGCAAAAACACAAAAGGAATAAATCACCAATATACAATAGAGATTTTAATATTAATATTTATGCAGTATTACATGTAACCTGCGCATTTTTCTTAATTCCTCAGTTAAGTTCCTCATTTAAAAAAAAATAAACAAAGCAAAAAAAGTAAGACCAGGAGTCCAGATTATGGGCATGGCCACCCTAATGCCCACAAGGTGCAGCAGCAAGGCAAAACCTATAATATAAACTGAAGTCCATAAACCAAGGTAACAGAAAAATTAAATTAAATCCAGCAGTAGATGCAGTCTTAGGAGAGAGCTGCCAATTGCAGACCCTCCCACAAAGTACAGAGCAGTCCCTCCCAGCCAAACATGAATAGAAAGAGGAGTGAATGCTTCTGACAAGATAGTCACTGTCCTTGCATCCTGGCCAGGACTTATTAAGGATGGAAACTAGGAGAACCAGTCCCACATGCACAGTACCAGATGGTGCAGATTAAAAGTCCAACAGAGCCTCTGCTCAGCCCAGATGCAGACATTGAGTCAGAACCATAAATGCAGTGAGGCAGAGGAAACCAACATAACACACTCACCAGTCCAGTGCCAAAGCCTGAAGACTGGAGCTATTGATGGATGAGCCGGAAAGAAGCCAGGACATCCATATGAGCCCCCAATAGGTCTCCAGCATGATAAGAAGGAACAGCACAGCTCCGGAATAACATAGAGGCTAATATTCCATGAGGTATTCACTCATGCTGGAAATAAGCTGAAAGGGTGAATAAAAGGGACAAGTTACAGGCTCAATAAATTGCTTGGAAAGCTCACCATTGACAGAAACAAGGGGCCATATGGAATCCCATCCAAAGAGCCAGCACTGGTAAATAATAAACAAGCATTTGTCAATGCAGAATGTTTGCTTGCTGGCATTGGCATTGGTAGTGTAGGAGTTAAAGAGATGCATAATAGGAATGGCAGTGAAGTATTGAACTGAAGCCAACCCCACTACCACCCTGCAGAGACTGACAGGCATTGGGGTGTGCCTTTGGGTCATCAGGCATAACACCCATGCCATTTCACCACACCCTACCCTGCAGACACCGACATGTGTCGCGGTGTGCCTTGGGGTCTTTGGGCCTTATGCTCTCCCCATTCCATAAGGAAATATGGTGAGATGGGTGCAGTATAGAAGAATGTGGTGAACTTTGGGGCTGAACAGTTCAAGGCACACCTAGATGCCTGTCACTGACTGCAGGGTGTGGGTGGGGGTGGAATGGCATGAGCATTACAGGTGACAGTCCCAAGTCACACCCCTGATGCCTGCCAGTCTCTACAGGGTGGGGTGTTATGGATGGAAACCCTAATGCCCAGGCATTCATTGGTATTTTCACTCCAAATTTTCAACATGGGTTTTTTGTGACCTCCAGCTCATGAACAGTGGCAATATCAGTTTGTTAGCCGAAAGCTGATTTTGCACAGCAATTATGCCATTTGGCACTACAGGTGCAAAAACACATTTTGAACAGGATGTGAAAAATGACAGCTGTACTGTTCATGGGGAGGTGTAAAAAATGGCAAGGATGAAAATCTGGAGTGAAAATATAAAAAAAAAATGATAAAGTCACGAGAATGCGTAGAAACTGCGCAACACACACCCATAATGTAATTAGTTTGGGAATTTTTTACAGCAGATTGTCAACATAGGCATTTTGGGACCTCTGCTCATGAACAGTGTCACAGTGATTTTCTTAATCTGTCCCGAACACTGATTTCCCACAGCGGCCATGCATTTCTGCGCTGGAAGTGTGAAAACACATTTCAGCCAGGGTGTGAAAATGACAGCTGTACTGCTCATAAGGAGGTATGGAAAAATGCCAGTGTTGAAAATCTGGACTGAAAATATTACAAATTTGTGAACTTACGAGGGTGCATGGAAACTGTGCAATGCACGCTCATAACACAATCATTTTATGGACTTCTGTCACCAAATTTTCAACATAGCCATTTTAACACCTCTGCTCATGAACAGTGTCACTGTGATTTTCTTAATCTATCCCAAACATTGACTTCGCACACCAACTCACCATTGTGCGCTACATGTGTGAAAACACATTTTGGGCAAGATGTGAAAAATGACAGCTGTACTGCTGATAAGAAGGTGTGGTAAAATGGCAATGTTGAAACTCTGGAGTTAAAACAGTAAAAAGTCTCGAAGTTAGAAGCATGCATAGGAACTGTGCAACGCATGCTCATAAAATAGTCATTTTGGGAATTCTTTCACCAAATTTTCAACATAGGGTTTTGGGGGGGCTTACCTCATGAACTGTGACACTGTTGTTTCATTACTCAGTCCTGAAATGTGGTTCAATGCAGTGACCATGAAATCACCTTTCGGGACCGAATAACAAAATGACAGTGGCTGAGTTCATGAGGTGGGGTCCCAAGAACCCCATGTTGAAAACTTGGTGAAAAAATTCCCAAAAATGGCTGACATATGCACCAAAGATCGAGACTGTTATTTCTATGCCACTGGCCCCCATGCTCGACTTGTAAAATAGCTGGGTAGTGGATCCGGTACTGAATCCTGGCTGCAATCAGCTTAGAAACTGTAGGGTGCTGGGCAGCTCTCCTCTGATGGACAGAATAGGGCAAATTGTGTACAACCCTAGCCTTTTCCCCCCACTGCAGCTCTTTTATATCCCTGATTTACTCCAAGCTATACTGCTTGTCGAGAAGGTTCAACAGCCGAAAAATGAGTGGCCAGGAAGGGGATCCTTGTGGGGATGCAGGGTGAAGAGATCGATGCATTCGTTCTACAAAATAAATGGGTCTATTCAGAGAGGGACCTGCTACCTTTTCACACAACTTTTGAACAAAGGGGATCACTGCAGAACCCTCTTCCCCCTCCAGAAGACCCAACACCATGAGATTGTTCCTCCTGGAATGCCCCTCAAGGTCCTCAAGCTAGTCTTCCATTTTTTTTACCCTCTGCCATAATGTGGTCACCTCAGGATCTAGCCTTGTTCGCCAATCATCCAATAAAGAAATACAAACTTCATTATCACCGGTTCGATGGGAGAGGAGTTCTACTGAAGAACGCTTAGTTTGCAAATCAGTCACTAAAGTTTTCAGGGCATCCTTAATGGAGGACAGTTCCTCCAAAAACTTAGCATCTGAAAGAGCGGCCTAGGGGGTAGTGTTACTAGGAGCCCCAGCAGGTTTCGCCTTGGTCTGCTTTGATGCTTTATCATGCTCCAAAGTTGGAGGTGGAGTGTGGTGATGCAGAGAAGTCTTCTTGTCGACATCCATTATTAGGCAAAATCAGCACTAGCCACTGCTGGAACATGGAAAAAAGCCCAGGAATTGCCAAAGCAATAAAATATTGAAGGTAGGTGGTAAAATTAATAGATTATTTGGTAGAAGAATGGGAGCAGTATCAGGGCACATCTCCTCAGGCAGCTATCATATGACCTCTCAAATGGGAACTGTTTGCAAAAGAATCCAGGTGGACAGCTGTTAATTCGGGCTGTGTTTTCCAAACTGTTTACTACAGAAGCTGCTTAAGTCCACTGGAAGGTGGTGAAGATTCCTGCTAAGACATTTGAGAGTCTGGAGCTTGTCTTTGGCTCTTAGGATCTCATTTCTGGATACACAAAGGACTCTTGCCTAATTGTTGTTCAAAGAAATTGCACCTCAGGGTGTTCTGCCTGAGACCCCAGCCTGGGATGGGGTCTGCACTGAACTGTTCCTGCCAGAACAATGGAACTGAAGTTCGTCTTTAGCTGAGAAGTTCCTGCCCTAGCTGCTGTATACCAAGCAGTCCAGAGGATTTCACCAGAGTGATCAGAAGCCAAGGATAACCTTTTCACCTGCACCGTGTCAGGTAAGAAAATTTTGCCACCAGGGTGCTTGCAAATGGATGTTGTTGTTCCAAGTTGCTTTGCCTTATGTTATTTCTTCATCTAGGGCCCCCATGCCAGCCACCCCACGGCATCGCAGGCCTGCCAGTGTAGTGGGGTACCCCAAAATACATTTGGACAGGTCTGGTACCAGATGGGTGGAAGCTTGGGGGAAGATGCATTGGGTGTTATTGATTGTATTACTGGTATAGTTACTGGTGTTGGAAAGTGCTATACAGTATAAGTGCCTAACCTAACCTTATTTTCCTGCAGACAAAGTTGGCAGTCCTTTTTATTTATTTATTTAACAAATCAGAAATACCTTTGAGCCAAGGGCTCTTTTATAGAGGTTCCACGTCAAGTCACAAGAATAGCAAATTACAATGGTTTCAGTAAGTAGTACAACATGCGGAAAGTAATTACATAAGCAAAAGAACAATATGGCAAGATAAATATTGTGTCAAGTGCAGCCAGTGGCCTTGTCTGAAGAGGGGTGAAAGGGCTTACAAGGAGAGAAAGTACAGGGGGTGAATTGAGGGGTGGAATGAGCAAAAAAAGAGCAAGGAGGGAGATTCCACAATGAAGCTTGAGCAGAAAAGACCCATGAGGCAGGGGGTAGAGGGAGAGAACAATATGAGAAAACAGAGTAGAGAGAGGGGACGTGGGAGTGGAGGAGTAAGGAAAAGGGGGATGAGGTAGAATGAAAAGAGGGCAGGAATGGGAAAGGGATAAGGTAGGAAGTGCTGTGAGTGGAATAGTGGAATCCTTCTACTTCCAGTAATAAATACTTGCTGTGCTCATGTTAATTGCTGTCTCCATGACTGTTTTTGGGTAGTGTATATTGTTGGGAATTCTCTGAAGGGGCTCAGGAGGTGGAAATATTGTTCCTGGGCAGTGGGGGAAGGCCACTGGTTATTTTTTTTAAATTCAGTACACTTTATTATTTTCATAATGTAACAAACAACAAAGAAACAAACTACAATAAACACAGACAAACAAAATCAACCTAGACAAAACAACCCATTACATACATACTCCCCCCACCCCCAAAATCCCCTTCATCCCCCCCGGATCTGTGCACTAAGAAAATAGGCCAAGACAAGGGCACTCTAGGGTTAAATTAAGGACATTAACAAACCACTACGGTTTCCATAGGGAGATCAGAGTCATAAGGGGCTCCCAAGTACTGTGGTAGTATTGAAGTCTATGTCGTAAATTCGCAATGTGTTTTTCTAACTGGATAGCAAGGAGGATTTCACAGTATCATTCTAAAGTCATGGGAAGTGAATCCTCTTTCCAGTGTCGAAGCATAACAAGTTTCACAATGGAAGCAACTGGAGTCAGGTGGGCCTTATTCAATGACAGTGTCTCTGGAGGTTATAGAGCCAGAAGACAGGATTCGGGGGTAAATAGGGTGTCTAGCCCAAGGATAGGGTCTAGTACTTGTTGAATTGCTTGCCAGAAACTCTGAGTACAGGAACATTCCCATAGTACGTGATAGAGGGAGCCGGGAGCCTGTCTACATCAGAAACAATCTGGGAGGCACAAGTCTGGCTTTGTGCGATTTGAGTGGGGTATAATACATATTGTACATAATTTGAAATTGGGCAAGATGTAACTTGTCTTGCTTAATATATTTGTAGTTCGTGCTCCAGACTTTCACACAAAATTCTCTTGCTGCTGGTAAGGAAAGTTCCTGTACCCAGTAATAACAGATCCCGGTTGAGAGGCCATGGTCCAAAGCTTGAAGCTGTTGATATATCCTCAAAACTGCTTGAGAGTTATCTGCCACCTGAACAATTTGTAGTAGCCCATGAGAAGACTGATCGGACCAATCCTGCTTACTATTAAAGGATACTATTGCATTCTTAATTTGCATATATTTAAATGAATCTTTGGTGCTAAGCTGAAAGCGAGTCTGTAGAGTCTGAAAAGGAACCACAGTATTATCTTGCAGAAAATCGGCTAGAGTACTGTGCTTAAGTTGTGGGAGGAATGAGGATGGGATGGGATGATGGCCAATTTGGAAATGTAAATTGCAGAAGAGGGGTTGAGCAGACGATAAGGGCCAGCTTACTAAGAGATACTGATGAATTTGCTGTAGGGCCTTGAGCGACCAGGCAATTGGGGTGGCTTTGAGTGGGTGAGAAAGCCTGGAGGGTTTCGTATATACCAAGGCGACCAAGGAATTAGCTGCACTGTGTGTTAAGTCATGTTCAATATTCAACCATGAAGGGATATAGGTGCCTTCCGTTCTTAAAGAGTCTGCTTTGTACCAGAGAGCTAGTCTACTAAGGTGTTGAGCCCCATAATAAGTAAAAAGGGATGGGAGGGCAAGCCCTCCCTTCAATTAAGGGGCTGTTAACTTAAAGTAAGCCCTTCTCGCCGGTTTAGTCTTCCAGAGAAAATTACTGAACAGTCTCTGCAGCCTCACAAACCATGATTTGGGAATATAAAGACCAAGCATACCAAGTGGATATAACAGCCTTGGCAAAACATTCATTTTAAGAATGTTGATACGGCCCCACAGTGACAGAGGTAAAGCACTCCATCTATTCAGGTCCCCTAGCAGGATTTGTACCAGGGCAGTTAAGTTTTCTTTAAACATGGAGGAAATACTCCAGGTGACCTTGATCCCCAAATAGGTGATGGTTTGATATTCCCAGGACAAACCAAATGCAATACAATTAGCCCTGGTGGGGGGGCATGGCTTGGACGCCAAGGAAGATGGCTGCTTAAGCTCTCGGCTCAATCCCCAGCCAAGCCAATCCAAGCTGGAAGGTTTGCATCCAGGGATAACACCTCTTAACAAAACCTTACAATGCCTCTGTAGTTGCAACTGGATCAATTGGAGAGGAAATTTTTGTGATCAGGATGCGGTTAATCGTCTTATGGTGCCAGTCCCTCACACAACTTGACCAGGATCTGAATAGGCCGACAACTCACAGCCTAACTTGGTATTTGAGGGAGCTTGGCAGGGCACCAGAGAGCAATCCATCATTGGGATCAGTACCCTCTACACCCTATGCAGTGCCGCTTTCTTCTGTGCCACTGCAAACGATTAAGCTCTAACTGGATCGAGCCTCCCTATGGCCTCCCTCAAGCAGCTACAAGGGGACCTGACCACTGTGGCCTCGGAGCCCTCCACCCACCCACCTGATGTCAGCAGCTCACTGCAGCACATAATGACCCTGCTAGAAACACTGTTATACAAGGTCGATTCCATCTCATCAACATTAGCAGGCACTGTTGCTGAGATGCATATTCTAAATGATAAAATGAATGTGGTGGAGCAGAAAGCCAAGGATTTAGAACTGAAGCAGGCCAAAATCCTGCAATGCCTCCAGGATCATGAAAGTAAATTAACTACACTCTGGTGCAGGGCCGAGGACCAAGAGAACCGCGGAAGGTGCAACAACATTAGAATACTTGGCATTCCCGAAGGGCTAGAATGGTCCAATACTGAATGATTCCTAAATAAGGAAATCTCTAAAATGCTGGGGGACAGGAGGCATGGCCCGATAGATGTGGAGAGGGCACACCGGATCCCTGGAGGGCCTCGGCTGGAGAGCTCTTCACCATGACCGACAATCGCTTACCTACTTAAATATTACACTAAAGAAAGAGTGCTAGGAGCAGCTAGAGACTTGGGAGAAGTGACATGGCATGGAGTAAAGGTCTCTTCTTCAGAGATTTCTCTGCTGAGGTGGCAGCCCACAGGAAGGCCTTTATCCCCATTTAAAAGCTTCTACCACAACACAACTTCAGATATGGCTTTCGCCAACTAGCTTACCTGTTTGTCTCTAAAGAAGGGAAGGACAGAGTGGCTGAGTCCCCTCAGGAGGTAGAGATGTGGGTTTCCAAACATTGGCCACTACTGTCCCTGAAGACGTCATCTCCCAGAAAGCTTTGGTATTCAGTGCAATGGGAACAAAGCAGAGGGAACCAACTTTCTGGCAACAGCTTCCAGAGGGATCAAAATAATAGTCGGACTATCCCTCAAGCAAGTGGGTCCCCCAGGCTTTACTACCCCACACAAGCTATGACTTCACGCAATGGCAATTCTGAAGCACACCAAGGGGTACCTCATGTCTCTCCCCTCCCCAGACCACAATGGGGGACAATCTCTACAACCAGAATAAGGCATCAATCTCACAGTGAACTGGACTCAGCTTTTGGAAGACCTGGAACAGCTCCTCCAGCTAAACTAACTGGACTAACTAAGGACGATTTTCCCTATGCACACCAGATAGACTCTGATGATATACCCAACGAGGTACTAGTGGAAGCAATAGCTATGGACTCCTGGGCAGATTCTCCATCAGAAGTAGACCCAATAATTGGAACCCGCTGCACTCCCAATCAAACCAAGACTAATGACTTTTTCAGAAGCTTTGTCAAAGGACTTGCAGTGTGTAGCCACTGACTCTCTTCCGAATGAAGAAGCTACTCCACCAGACTGATTACCTTAAGTGTTCTTTATGATTCTTATTTTCTCTCTCCTTGGGATCACAGGCCCCCCTCCTCCTCCCCACCCCATACAACGTATTCCCCAGGTGCAGCCCCTGGGAATGCTACGAGGGGAGGAAGGGACCCGTTCCCACAGGGACAAGAACGGGGTAAGGGGGTGCCGTGAACTGTTCCTCTCTTTATGCCCTGATCCCCAAAGTCTAGCTAGCACTAGCATTAAGTATGGTAACTTAAAGTTTACATCTAGTCACCTGGGGAGATTGCACCCATGCCTATGACTCCCTTCTAGTTCCCCATGGGATGCTTCTGTAGCAATGTAAGGGTACCCTCTTATCCAAGGGGTCTCCCCCCCACAATCCATGGCATCATCCACTGGGATCTCCTCCAGATGTATTACTCTCTCCTGCCAGTTCAGGGGCCTATGTGTGGAGCCATACTGTGAACACATCCCGATCACAACTCTCACAATCTCCGAGCTGGAAATCAGTTTGCCAGACACTCCATGGCATATGGACCTCAGTCCCCCTTATTTAAACCTGGATGCCCCACCTAATTACTTCTCTTTTTAGGTGGTGTAAACAGATTATAACTGTCCTTGCAAGGCTGGGGAGAGAGCCCTAGAATGCTGATTGGCGTAACTCCCTATCCCCCTGCTTGGGCATTTGGCTAGCACGGCAGTGTGCCTCTCCTCGCTATTGGCAGAGGATTAGCATCAGCGTGCATACACCAAATCTCGCTAGCTCATTGCTTGCATTATCTCATATCACTACTGTTAATTGTTACTATCAATGAATTAATAATCACTCTGCTTGACCCACATATTAGTGGGTGTATTTGTTAATCACACAAGTTTTGACTGTTCTTGGTACACTATATTCACCTGTATTTGTGTTCTTTTCCCTCTTCACTACTAGGTCAGCCCTACTGTGTCTCTATCTAGCAAACTCACCTCGACCTCTTCTGCTGACCAACCCTATGTACTATTTCTCAGGTACCCTGTCTGTTCATATCACTCTATAACTACCGGACCTCTGGGATGAGTACCTATCCTCTTAAATCTCAAGTATTGCGGTGCCATACCTCAGTACGGGGATTAAACTCATATCGTGGAATGTGAAGGGGCTGAACCATCCCACCAAATGGTCAATGGCTCTTAAGCACTTACACTCCTTGCAGGCAGACATAGCGCTCATCCAAAAGGCACATCTCACTGCAAGAACTGTATTGTGGCTCAAAAAATCATGGGTAGGGGTAGTAATTGCCAGTTCAGCGACAAACAAATCCAAGGGGGTCACTATTCAGGTCAAGAAAACATGCCCATGGACAGTGTACAAAGCTGTCACCGATACCCAAGGCTGCTGGATTGTGGCCAGGTTCTCTTACCCAGGGGGACATGCAGTTTTGGCCAATGTATATGGCCTGAATACAGATTCACCTGAGTTGTTCCTGTACTTAAACCATGCTCTAGAATCTTTTACTGCAGGTTACCACAATATCCCTATAGGGAGAGATTTTAATTTAACCCCTGATATATTCCTGGATAAGTCCAAACCCACCCCACAAACCCATCCTAAGACAGCAGGCATACTGCAGGAAATTATGAAAGAATGGAGAATGGTTGACATCTGGTGGAGGGACCAACCTACAGGGAGGGACTATTCCTTTTTCTCATCAGTGCACACAACCTAGAGCTGCATAGACTTCTGACTCGCAAATTTGTCTGCGGCCCAAGACATAGTCTCCTCTAAAATAAACAATAATCTGATTTTGGACCGTGCCCCTGTCTCCTGTACATACACGCCCGCTGGACAAGGAAGTTCAGGCACCAGGTGGCGCTGCAATCCCCTGCTGATTAAGGATCCCTCCTTTCGGAACATGGTCAAGGACATGTCCCAGGATTACTTTTCAAATAATAGACCGGGGACACCTCCACGGCCATGGTCTGGGAAGCTTTTAAAGCTGTCCTCAGAGGGCACATCATAGCATTTGCAGCCCAAAGGAACAGAGAGAGAAAAGCGGAGCTAACCAGGCTCCGAGTTGAATTGTCAACCTTGGAGGCCAAGTTCAAGGCATCCACAACTGGGTGCCTAGATGCAGTGAAACTTCTTGAGATAGTCGGATTAAAATACTGCATCAACATGATGCTTCACCAGCAGGAGGAGTGGTTTATGGCTAGGGCTAAGCACGCTCACTGGGAGGGTGGGGACAAGGGCAGGAAGCTTCTGGCTTACCAGTTAAGAAAACAAAAAGCTGCCTCCTGCATCCATGCCCTTAGAAACGCCAAGGAGGAGGTGGTCACAGACCCTAAACAAATTAATGATTGCATGAAGCAGTTTTATCAGCAGCTGTACGAATCACATATGTCCCAAGAGCAGAATCAAATTGGGTGCCTTTTAAGGGACTTCTGCTCTGCAGCTCATATGCCTCAGCTCTCAGAAGCAATGAAGGGCACACTGGACGACCCCGTTACTAAGACTGAACTTAGGTTGGCGCTATCCCAACTGGCCAAAGGTAAATCCCCAGGGCCAGATGGTATGACCACTGAACTATACCAGCTAATTAGCTCAGAAATCAGTGCCCCACTCCTCGCTGCTCTCCAGGAGGCGCACTCAACTGGTATTCTTCCACCAACTATGCGAGAGGCCCAAATCAGCCTTATTCCTAAGAAATCAGACGATCAGTTGAACTGTGCAAATTTTCTTCCCATACCATTAATCTCCATAGATACCAAGATAGTTGCCCAAAATCCTTGCCAACCGAATGATGGATGTTATACCTTCCATAGTTCATCCATCCCAGGCTGGTTTCACCAAGGGAAGGGCAGTAGCGGATAACATCCGTCTCATTTTGAACCTTAAGTGGATAGCCCTTCAATCTTCCACTGCCATGGCAGCAATAGCAGTAGACTTCTCGAAGGTCTTTGACTCAGTCGAATGGTCCTATCTACGTGAGGTACTTAAACTTTATGGCTTTAGCCCATACTTCAGACAGTGGCTCCACATCTTGTACAATAAACCTTTGGCCAAAATACTCACTAATAAAGACACCTCCCCACCTTTCTTCCTGTAGCAAGGCACTCAGCAAGGATGCCTTCTTTTGTCGCTATTATTTTTGATAGCACTGGACCCCCTTACCCAAACACTTCAGGTCAACATGGCGCTCAAAGGCATTCAGGTAGGGGATCACTCATACCTAGCAACTTTATACACAGATGACTTACTCCTTACACTCGCCCACCCACGTGAGTCCCTACACCCAGTTTTGGATACCCTGCAGACCTTTGCCCATATATCAGGTCTCCAAGTCAATCAAAAGAAAACCAGTGTCACCCCATTGAATGCGGCTTGCTCCAAAGACTGCTTGCAGGGACTGGGACTATCCTGGGCTCCCAGTAACCTGTCATACTTGGGAATTCATATACCTTTTGATTGGGGATAGATCGAGTCCAGGAACTTTGTCCCCCTACTAACTCAGCTCATGATCAAAATAGCTAGCTGGCGGCGACTCAATTTTTACCTTCCATGAAAAGCCACTGCGCTTCAAATGCTCCCGCTTCCCAGGATAGGTTATTTGCTGAATAACTTGCCAATAGCCCTATCAGACAAAGTCTACCGCCCATTAGATAAGCTAATTCATCCTTTTTGTGGAAGGGAAAAGACCATGGTGAGGCATTCATAAACTACGTGCCCATTGGTCTCAGGGGGGCCTGAGACTTCCATGGCTACAGGGCTGCCTCTGGTCCTTCGTAGCAGCTCAGGCAGTCAAATGGTTTGTCCCCACAGCCTCTCCATCTGTACCATGGGTATAACTCAAAGGGCAAATCCTACAACATACCCTTCTCAGCCTACTCTTAAACAATGCCACTATACCCTCATTCAAGCTCACCCCAATTATGGCAGAAACCAGAAAGGCTGGTTCCATCTCATGAATGCAGCCAAGACCAAGAAGCAAAGTGCTCTACTACCCTTTAGATACCTAGGTCTATGGCATAACCAGCTTCTAAGGGTGGACAATAAACCTCTCCACTGACCCTCGTGGGAGAGAAGAGGGATACATACTGTTCAAGACCTCTATCTGCCAAATACCACTACACTTATGTCATTTGAGCAGCTTAAGACCCACTACTCATTACAGTCCCAGGATTTCTGGAAATTCCTGCAGCTTCGCAATGTGGTGTAGTCTTTAGACTGGACTCCCATGGCAGAGCCAAAGTGGCAATGGCTGGCCTCATTGCATCTAAAATCTTCTTCCCGGGGTCTGGCCAGCAGATTCTACACCACTTGGCATGATGCACAACTGGACCACACGGCTTCCTGCAGAGAGGCATGGAGTAAGGATCGGGGGCACCCCATCATGCCAGATACTTGGTCCCACTGCTTACACCTAGCACACTCCACCTATAAAGACTCTAAGAGTCAACTGATCCAACTTAAGATCCTCCTCCGTTGGTACCATACGCTAGATATTCTGCATAAGTGGGGGGTTCTTCCACATGCACAATGTTGGAGGTGAAGGAACTAGAAGGGGGACAGGATCAGATCTGTTACAGTACAGTAGCTTCTTCTTGTTGTTTTTACATTGTTTCTGTGGATTCTACTTGGTAGAAGGTTATTTCTTTTCTTTCTTACTACTTCTAAGGGGCTAGCAGGGTATTGTTTGGGGCTGCTGGAATTTTAAAACCTGTTTTGGTAGCTATAAGTGGGCTCATTTGTTTGATGTTTCACTATGTAGCAGGCTGCATTTGTAGAGGCCTATTTCTTCTGATTTAAAACCTATTTGGTGTGATTTAACTGGGTCTGTTTCTTTGAATTGGAGACCTATATCTTCTAATTTCAAGCCTATTTTGATGTGTTGTTGGTGAAACTGTTTGAATTGGAGTCCTGTTTCTTTGGGTAGCAAACATATTTTGGGGGTTTTGAGTAGAATTGTGATTCATTGTTGCAGGCTTCACTAGCTGCAAAGTTTGGTGCAGAGTGGGGGAAGGGTGCTAATGGTCTGACCAGGGACCTCAGCTACCTGATTGTTTCTGGAAGACTTGGGCTGGTCCCACCCGCCACTGGTCCATTATTTCCTTTATACCAGGGGTTCTGACATCACTTCCCCAAACGGGCAAAGGACATGCACCTGTCATAGCAGAAGCAGACATCCAGGAAAGGAACAGCAGCAAGTGAAGAGGTGACTGCTATCTCAGTGGAAGAGAAGTAACTGCAAATCTAGGAGCTTTCATTGTTACTTCTTTGCATTGCTATTGCATTGGGGAAAGGAGTAGTAGGAGTTTGAAGAAGGTTGTGCAATAGCTACTTAAAGTCTCTTTTTGAGTGTGGATAGGAATATAAAAAGCAGTTCCACAATCTGTCTAAATGTGTGCAACAAAGGGGGTAAGGGAAATAAAGAAAAGAATGTTTTGCACTAATAGAGAGGGGAGAGGGGAGACTTGGGGGATTGTTTGGTATCCTGCATCTGGAAGGGCGGGGGTCGCTGGTGGGCAATGACAGCAATGGGTAGGGTGGTAGGCTTCAACAACTGTGGTGCACCAATCTTTCTAAAAATTGCCTGGAGTGTGGGAGGATGTTTAGTGTGCAACCACATAGAGAAACTTAGAAAGGAGATCGAGGGTCTGCAGGAGGAACTAAGACAGGCAAGGCAGATTGGGGGTGGGTTTAGCCCAATACTGAAGGGAGGAAGAAGGGGAGATGAGGGAGGGTGATTTAAGCCAACAGTGGTGAGTAGAGGGTCAGAGGAAGGGAAGCAGAGACAAAGGGGCCCAGGCCAGGAAGAATGATTGCTGGGGAAACCAGGTCAGGAGACAAAAGGCAAATGGAAGGAGGAGAAAGGGACTTGTGAGGAGAGGTGAAGAAGTGGCAAAAGTCATGGAGTGGAAAGGAGAGAACAGGTTACTATGCAGAGAGAGGGAGCAGGCATTTGTGAAGGGTCTTCAGAAAATAGTTTTGCACTGCTAGAGAGGAAGAAGGTGGAGGAGAAATGATGAAATTAGAGGAGTAATTGATAAATGCCTAGACCAAACTGGAGCAGGGGGAAGTTCTGCTGTGAGAATGCAACAGGGGCAAAAGGGGGAAATAATATGCAGGAGGAAGAAGAGGAGCTGGAAATGAGAGAGGGAGATGAATGGAAGCAAGAAGGGAGTAAGAGTGGTGGAATCTTAGTGCTGGGGGAATCAATACTAAGAGGAGTCAGGTGGGGTAGCAAGGGGGAGAGCCATAGTCGCATTTGGGTGGAGGCCATGACAGGAATGACAGCAGAAAGGGTGGGACAATCTGTTCTGAAATATGCTAGAAGGGACAGGGACAAGCCTCATTTAATTACACATCTTGGGACAAATAACCTGGCTGAGAAGACAGTACATACAGTCCAGAGGAGGTCTGAGGAACTAGCAATATGGGAGGGGGCAGGAAGATCAGTAACTTTTTCAGAGATACTTCCAGTGCCCAAGGCAAGCACAACAAGAAAGCTGAGAATAGAGGAATTTAACAGATGGCTAAGAACCTGGTGTTGTGCTAAAGGGTATGGGCTGTTGGGGGGGTTGGGAAGGGACCTGGGAGGACAGTAGTCTCTATGCAAAGGAGAGACTACACTTGAGTGAAGAGGGAAAGCACGTGTTGAAACAGAGGATGGAGGAGTACATAGAGGAAGTTGGGAATTTAAACTGGGAGTGGGGGGTGGCAATTGGGCAAGAGATATGCAGAAACCACAGGTTGTGAAACCATATGAGCTAACCCCCCATAACAGTGACAAGGGACACATGGCAAGTACTATTGGTGATGCTAGTAAAGGAGGGCAGGATTAGAGGAGGGGGAAGGGTGGAAGGTGGTTACCCTTAATGCTAGGAGCCTTGGGAGTAAAACTGCAGTTATAGGTACTCATGGCAGAGGGAGAGATGGACATTGCAGCCATCACAGAAACAGGAGCCACCCAATACAATGACTGGGACCTGTCTTTACCAGGGTACGGGTTATTTCATAGGGACAGGGTGATTAGGAAAGGAGGGGATGTGGCACTATATGTGAAGAAGTACTGAAGTGTGTAAGGGAGGAAGGGGAGGAGGGTAGTACAGTGTCACTTTGGATGCAAATCCAAGATTCCAAGAATAGGATTATTAGAATGGGAGTGGCGTACAGGCCACCATCTCAGATGGAAGAGTTAGACAGGGAACTAGCGGGATGAATCAAGAGGACCTGCGAGAAGGGTAGTGTGGTGATTGTGGGGGACTTCAGCATGCCAGGAGTGGACTGGAGTACCCCAACAACCAGGAACAGAAAGGAGCAGGTACTGCTGGATGTCTTCCAGGACAGCTTCCTGCTGAAAATGGTCAGTGAACCAACCAGGTTAGGGAATACCCTTGACCTTGTGCTGGCAAATGGGGACTTTGTGAGAAAACTTACAGTGGAGGAACCACTGTCAGGGAGTGATCACCACTCAGTATGGCTCACATTGGATATGGGCAAGGAAGGAGTGGAATCTGGCACAAGAGTGCTGGACTTCAGAGGGGCCAAATTTGGGAGGATGGGGGAAGTGGTAAAAGGGTACCTGGCCAGAACTGAGTCTAGTTTGGACACTAACCAGAGGTGGGAGCTCATAAAGCTGGGGATAGTGGAGGCAACCAAACCTGCTGCAAGGCCCAGAGCAAGAAGTCTAGGGTTAAGAAACTGAGCTGGTTGAGCAAAGAGGTAATGGAAAAGGAGAAAAAAGCTGCCTTTAGGAAGTACAAGAAAACAGGGAGGGGGAGGACAGGGAGGAGTACTTGACAGAATTGAAGGAGGTGACAAGGGCAGTAAGGGGAACCAAAGCATCTATGGAACTCAGGC
Source organism: Neoceratodus forsteri (assembly GCA_016271365.2). Classification (NCBI taxonomy): domain Eukaryota; kingdom Metazoa; phylum Chordata; order Ceratodontiformes; family Ceratodontidae; genus Neoceratodus; species Neoceratodus forsteri. Next base: position 815,225,926 of record CM057454.1, read on the forward strand.
TGGCACAAGGCATTAAGAAGGAGGAGAAGGACTTCTTTAGGTACATCAGGGAAAAAAGGAGCTGTAAGGACCACATAGTAAGGATTAGGAAGGAGAGGGGTTGGGTGGAAGCAGGGTGCGATAAGGCAGAAGCACTAAATGAGTACTTCTGCTCAATATTTACTAAAGAGAAGAGGGGTGACACCCAAGGGGGGAGAAATGGCAGAAACATTGGGATGAAGGGGTGACAGATGGGGAACTGATGGAGGGCAGAGTTCAGGAGGGTTTGAAGGCACTGAGGGTGGACAAGGCGCCAGGCCCAGATGGCATCCACCCCAGGTTACTGAAGAAGCTGGCAGAGGTCCTTGCAGGACCTTTGGCAGACCTATTTAATGCCTCACTACATTCGGGGTGTGTACCTCAGGACTGGAGGATGGCTCATGTGGTGCCCCTCCACAAAAGTGACCCCAAGGATGAACCGGGAAACTACAGACCAGTGAGCCTCACATCCATCGTGGGTAAGCTAATGGAGACTATCCTGAAGGAGAGGCTAGTGGCCCTCCTAGAGGCCAAAGGACTATAGGACAGTAGACGGCATGGCTTCATATGGGGCAGATCCTGCCAAACCAACATGGTTGAGTTTTATGACTGGGTAACTAGGCAACTGGACAGGGGCCATGCAGTGGATGTCCAGTATCTGGACTTCAGTAAGGCATTCGATTTGGTGCAGAATGGAAGGTTGGGAAGTAAGTTAGTAGGCACAGGGTTGGGTGCAAAGCTGGTGAGATGGGTAGTAAACTGGCTTCAGGGAAGGCAACAGAGGGTGGTGATGGGTGGGGAGCTCTCACACCCAAGGATAGTGACGACCGGTGTTCCAGAGGGCTCGGTGTTGGGACCAGTGTTGTTTGGGATTTTCAATGCAGACCTATCATGGGACATCAAGAGCAAGATCAGCCTATTTGCTGATGATACCAGGGTAGGAGCGGTGGTGGATGACCTGGGGGTGGCAGGGGTTGCAGGATGATCTGGCAAAGCTTGAAACCTGGTCAGACACCTGGCAACTGAGCTTTAATGCCAAAAAGTGCAAGGTGCTGCATTTTGGGATGAAGAACCCAAGGAGGAGTTACCAGCTGGGGGGAGTGCAGCTAGCCCAGACAGAGCAGAAGGATCTGGAGGTGCTCATTAAAGGGTCAATGAACAACTCGGCACAATGTAGGAAGGCAGCTGCAAAGGCCAACAAAATGCTGGGTTGCATTGCAAGGGGTATATCCTCGAGGAGGGAGGAGGTGATTCTGCCACTGTATAGATCATTAGTTAGACCGCACCTGGAGTACTGAGTGCAGTACTGGCACCCATATCTGAAGAGGGACATTAAGTTACTGGAGGGGGTGCAGCACAGGGTGACAAAGATGATCAAGGGGCTGGGGGACTTATCATACGAGAGGAGGTTGAGGGAGTTGAACAATGTACTCACTGGAGGAGAGGAAGGACAGTGGTGACATGATTGAAACCTTTAAATACATGAAAGGAATAAACAAGACAGGTACAGAGGGCTGTTCAAAGTAAGGAAGGGGAGGGACACCAGGGGCCCTGATTTGAGACTGGAGGGAGGAAGGTTCAGGAGGGAGATGAGGAGACACTTTTTTACAGAGAGAGTGGTGGCTGGGTGGAATGCATTACCTGCAGAAGTGGTTTCCAGTAGAACAGTGGACTGCTTCAAAAGAGGATGGGACAGGACAAGGGGGTGGTTAATGAAGAGGAAGGTTGGAAGGAAGGGGCAGCTGCAGAATAAGGGGTGTTAGCTGCACATTCGAGCAGGCTTGATAGACCTCTAGGCCTTTATCTGCTGGCAAATTTCGTATGTTCATATGTTCGTAGCTGCAAGCATAGCCTAGCCAACAATCTCCATCTCCTGTGGCAATGCCCAGCCTTAGTTCCCTTTTGGTCCACAGTGGCAATGGACTGTTCTGGGGTGCTTGGGCAGCCCATAGACCTCTATCACCCTATGCTGCAATCAGGGGATCATGTGCCTTTGGCACACCTAAGTCCACAGTAGCAAAACTGGGTCCTGGCAGTCTTGTTGGAGGCCAAGCGGCTTCTCTTGATGCATTGGTGACAGCCTTTGCCCCCTTCTGCTTCTCTATGGCACTCGACAGCAGCCAGGCTGGCCACCTTCGAGAGGCTCACCTACGCTAACAGAGGGCAGCTCTCTTTATACCTCAGCAAATGGGAAGCATATCTTAACTCAGCACTGTGCTGAGCAGCGCCCCCCCTCCAGCCTAGGAACCCTCCTGTCTTGGCAACAACCAAAATAGCCCCTATCCATCTAGCTTGATTGATGAGATTTAGACTCAGATCACAATATAACCACATGAACTCCTGGCTTCCGCTATACTAAGGCTCAACTTCACCCTTTCTTCTTTTTATTTTTCCTTGTCACAGCAGTGTGTTTGGCCATTAGGGGTATATGAGAGACCAGCTAATGATAATAGTATGATCATATAACCTGTAGTTTGTGTGTAAGGTACACTAGGGAAAAGGTGAATTATTGACGTGAACTGTTTACTCTAGTAGTATAATTGGATAAAAGAATATCACTTTGACAATTATATACTCGATGGTACTGAATTTATGTAGTTTCATTATCGTCATGAACACCTATATATGTACAGAGTACTAATGTGCCTTAAGGCATTTTTAATTTTACGCCTCAATGTCTCTGTATTATGTCCTTAACGAATGAAAAATGAAAAAACAATAAAAATTATTCTATGATAAAAAAACAGTTAGCCCTGTTAGCCCAATGATTTAAAGGAAAAACTTTTGTTTTGGAAAGATTCAATTTATATGCGGAGACTGCAGAGAAACTGTCAATTTCCTCGAGAAGAGTGGGAAGGGAGATCTCTGGCTCCTCAAGGTACAACAGGAGGTCTTCTGCCTAAGCTGACAAGACAAACTGTTCCCCTTGTATTTGTATGCCCCTCAAAGATGGGGAAGAAGTGAGAAGTGAGTTTACAGATTGATGGTTCAAGGTAACAGTTGAAGATGAGAGGGGATAGGGGGCAACCTTGGTGGGTGCCTCTTTCAAGGGTGAATGGTTGGGATAGATTCCCATTACACCATACCCTAGCAATTGGGGTGGTGTATTGGACCTTGACCCATGTAAGAAAGGTTTTGGGCAGGCCAAGATGCTTGAGGGAGGCAAACAAGAAATGCCAAGAGACCCAATCGAAAGCTTTCTCGGCATCAAGAGAGATGAGGAGTGATGGGACCTAGAACTCTCTCGATGCTACAATCAGATGCATGAGCTTTCTCATGTAGTCTCCGGATAAGCGACCTGCCATAAATCCCACTTGATCACTGCCAATGAGCTCTCCCAGGATTGGGGCTAAGCAGTTAGCTAAAATTTTTGCCAAAATCTTAACATCCTAATTCAATAGAGAAATTGAATGATAATTTCCGGGACATAGTGGGTCCTTATCTGGTTTAGGGATAAGGGTGATGATTGCATCCAAGAAACTAGGGTCCTTTATCCCCTGATGAAACCACAGATTGAACACATTCATCTGAAGAGAGGAAATGTGTGGAAGATAGACCTTATATAAATTAATAAGTAAGCCATCAGGGCCGGGAGTTTTGTCCTGAGGCAGCTGTGTAATTGCCTTCTCCACTTCAATTAGGGTAAATGGAGTACCAAGACCCTCTGTGATGTGAGAAGGTAGGTTGGGGAGATTAGCAGAATGAAGATAATCAGTGATCTCTTGGTATGTCGCAGCCACTGGATCATCAGTGGAGTAGAGTCCCTTAAAGAAATCACCAAGGCTGCTGCAATATCTTGAGGGTGAGAAATAATATCACCATCTAGGGAGGATCTCAACTCCGGAATAAGTTTGAACATTTCAGCTTGTTATCATCTAAGAGCAAGACGTTTCCCCGCCTTTTCCTCAGATTCTAGGTATTTCAATTTAGTATGGTAAATGGCCAGCTCAGCTTTCTGCACCATCATGTCATAGTAAGACGCTTGAAGGCAATGAAGCCTGGCCTAATCTTCTGGTGGCGATGTCTTATGCAACTTGTGTTCCAACTGCTGGATTTCATTTAACAGAGAATCTAGCGCAAGTCTATTTTTCTGTGTTCTGGTGGCGGCAATGCATATAAAGTTGCCCCTAAGGAAGCATTTGAGGGTGGCCCAGAATGTATCAATCCTCTCCACAGAGCCCAGATTGGAGTCTAAGAAGCTTGTTATGAATTCTTGGGTGGAGGTTAACATCTCTGAGTGCTTAAGCAGTTGCGTATTAAGACGCCAGAGTAAGTCTCTCTAAATCCCAGGTCCCAGCATGAAGGAAATGCTGACTGGGGAGTGATCTGAGAGTACTCTAGGGTAAATAAAGGCATCGAGGAGGCAAAAAGAACTAACCAGCCAATAATCTATTTGGGAAAAAGTGGCATGTGGAGGAGACTAGTATGTAAATTGCCTTTCCTCTGGATTTAGGGTCCGCCATACATCCACAACATCAGCCCCAGATAGGAGGTCCCGAAAGGCACATTGTGCAGGGGAGAGACCGACCCTTTTACTATCTGAACAAGCCAAGTCTGTCCTTGGAACAAGGTTCCAATCCCTACCAAAAAAGTCAGAATAGATGGGCCTAACACCACCTGGGATAGTAGTTGTGTGAAAAAATGGGGTGAGTCCACATGTGGGCTGTATATGGAACCGAGCAGAATTGGGGAAGATTCTAAAGTGCCCTGCACTATACTATAATGGCCCTCTGGGTCGTACCATTCCTGCATTTTAATGAATGGGACAGTTTTGGTAATCAGAATAATAGTACCTGCATGTTTAGATGAGTTACCAGAGCTGAAGACGTGTCCCACCCAACCCCATTTGAAGAGGGGCATATCTTCCCTGGGTAGGTGGGTTTCCTGTAGACAGGCAATTCCGGTCCCTAGATGTGCAAGATGTTTAAGAATCATAAACCTCTTTTGTTAACATTGTGCTCCTTTTATGTTCCAGCTCACAAATTTGTAGGGTCCACCCATTAATAGTAGTCAGTGGGGGGATAACCTCATAACCAACTGGATTCAGCTATAATACTGTAAGGAATGCCCCATAAAACCAAAGTGCACAGATCCATCCACCCCCAGCAGCTTAAAGTTATCACATCTCTTAAAAGGAAATAAAGGGGACACCCTTGTCCCTTGGAAACGAAGAAAGAAAAACCCTCCCACACAAATATAACACTTAAAACAATCCCTGTTCTAATAACCGAACTCCAGTTGTACAATACAGCACTTGATTAAAGGTCTTCGCCACCTGAACAAAATCAACCCCCCGCCCCAATCCACAAAAAGAACACAGTTTAGAGATTACCCCTCCAAAACAGTCGAGGATCTTATCCTTACCCTCACCAGAGAACAAGTAGGTAGTTCTACCCCTAACAGTGTGAGGGGTGACAAATTACTGATCATGGTAGCTCGAGAAGCAGTAGTTGTCTGGGCAATGGAAAATTGGCTACTCGCCGAGGGTGCTAACCTGCATGTTAATAACCACAGAAAGGAAAAAGAAGATAATAATCCAAACCTGTAGGTTCAAAATCGCTCTCTGCTTTACCCAAAGTCACTGCCCAAACAATAAAACCCCTTATAGTCCATGGTCTTTAATTGTCCACTTTGTCTATTCAACTATGTAGAGAGAGTTCCAATCTGTAAAGAAAGTCCTTTCACAAATGCAAAGTTGGGGCTTGAAACAGGAAGTCGAATCAGTAATGTGGAAAGAGGGAAAGGAGACTGAGTAAATATCCATCGAAGGCTGCATCTCACCAAACACAGCCCGCTGTATGTCCCAGACTTCATTCACAATATTTACAACATAGAGTCTCCTATTCAGCAGTAACAGGAGAAAGCTTTTAAGGCCTCATGCCAGCTCAATGCATACCGTTAGTCAGGTCGGAGATCTCCCATGGGAGACATAGTCCAACAGTTAAAAGCACACAGTCCTTTCTAGCTAATTTTCTTTACCAAATTGAAAGGCCCTTTTCAGTTAAAAAGGTCTGGAAAGAGAGTGCAGAGTTCCTCCGTGTCCTGTTTGGATGATTCCAGAGTGACCCTTTTGTCATTGTGTTTAACTTGGAGGACAGCAGGGTACTTCATTTGAATGGCTTTCCCAGTAGCTATCAGATGAGACACCAGGGGATGAAATTCTTACCGCTTGAGTCTGACTGATTGGGGTAGATCTTGAGACAATCAGAGCTTGTTCCCTTCCCACTGAATCTCATGCACTTTCTTAATTCTAGCCAAAATGTGCTACTTGTCGAGAAAGTTGAGAAGTTTGAACACTAAAGGCCGAGGAGGTGCCCCAGGTTGAGGGAGGGGGCACAGAGATCGATGTGCCCTTTCAACCACGTAGATAGAGTTGTTAGGCGAGGACCCTGTTAATTTCTCGCAGAGCTTTTGAATGAATAGGATGGGGTTATTGCCCTCTTCCTTCTCAGGCAGGCCAAAGAGGATGAGATTACTGCGCCGACAGTGCCCCTCTAAATCCTCTAACTTATCTTCCATTCTCTGGAGCTACTGTCTTAGTGTGGAGGTGTCTAGGTCTGCTTTCTCCCTCCATTTCTCTACTGAGGTCACTCACACATCTATGTCTCCCACTCGGGAGGTTAGTGAGTCGAGGTTAAAGCGGATTCACTGCACAACCCCCGAAATCACAGCAACAGAATCCTGGAGGGGCTGCATGAACTCCAAAAAGCTTTCCTCCGAGAGTGCCATGGTGGCTGCAGAAGGCTTGGTAACTGTAGTTGTCTGTGCTTTAGGCCATTTTGCGGTCTTGTCTTTCTCGGGTGAGGGAGAGAGGTGGAGTGTGGCGTAGCGGAGCCTTCTGCATGTCTGTTTCCATCCCAATCCATTTGTGGTCATCTCCAGAGAGCTTCCCAAGGTGAAGACATTCAGAATCATAAGTAGAGAGAAGCAATAAAAGGCAAAATCTGTGGGTTTAGAGAGGAGCGAGGGGAAGTTGCTACTCACAGTCAGGCAGCTATCACATGACCGGCCACTGGTTATTTTACCTAACTCCACAGGTGGAGGCACCACAAGACTGAAGGTTTAGGAATTACGGGTCTGTCTCACAAGGACCCAGACCAGCCTCCTCTAGCTGTCACGAGGGCCACAGAGTCGTTATTCAGGACTGTCTGACAACCCACCCTACATATTAGATGCTTACGGCTGAGATTCTCCAGTGCCCCAAAAGATAGCTACAGGTTCTACATGGAGTCAGGAAGTGGTACTGGGGCAGACCCCAACCAATCTGCAAGGAAAAATGGCACTACACGAATTGGAAGATTGGTGCCAGGCAGAAGGGCTAGATGGGAAAAAAATAATTCTACTAAAGGGAATACCAGAAAGTGTTGACAGAACAAGTGTGATTGATATGTTATATGAATGGGAATGTTATGACAATTTAAAAATATGAGGTTGGAGGTATGGCCACTCTAGTGATAGTCTGAGTGTCCTGGTAAAGAGCAGGTCTTTGATTTCTCAAGGTGCCCCCAGTCTTCACCCCAAGGGGTTCCCAGGTCCCGTAGACAGTGATCATGCATGTGAACACCCAAGAGCCCTTGAGACCAGGAGTGGACACTAGTGATTTTAAGACCAAAGTGGATTTATGGTTACAATCCGAAGGTAAAATATATTAATGACTTGAAAAACGTGTATGAGGCTAACAATGTAGAGCTAAATGAACAGTCCTCTGCTTGGGTCCCTGCATGGATCTTGGGCTGTGGGAAGGGATCATACCCCTGACTGAAACCATTTTTGGTCCAAAAGCAGCGCCCTCGGGGGAGGATGAGTTTGACACATCGGTAGATCAAGCGACCCCAGTGGTCCAGGACCCTGACTTCCCTAAGGCTGAAGAGAAGAGAAGGGTATGGGAAAGTCTGAGGGGTCCTGATATGGACGGCATTGGCATGTAGCAAGCCTTCCACCCTGAGGCTGTTGTCCAAACGTACCTGAGCACTTTGGAAGGGATATGTGGGAGTACTGATAGTGAGGCTAGTGTAATAAGAACGTTACAAACTACTGTACAGAACAAGTACTGAGTACTTAATGAGGCTGGAGCAATTCATTCAAAAAGAGTATAGAAAAGGGGCTATTTTAGCCAAAGACATGAATAGGGTCTGAACTAAGCAGATTCTGGAGGGGGCAGGTCAGTCTCTCAAATGTTACTGTTAAAGTTAAGATTAGAGGACAGACTCCAAACCCTTCCCTTCTATGCGGACCTGATGTTTGAGGTCTGAGAAAAGGAAGACTGGGCTCCCAAACCCACTTGAACAGTTGCCCCAGCTTGCATGATAGAGATTGCTGTAGTCTGCCCCCATGGGGACCAAGAACCAAAAGAGATTGAGTAGTTGCGCTACCAGATGCCGATGTTGAGTGAACAGGTGTCTAAATTGCAAAACTCTCGAGCTAGTGGGCCTGAACAAGGGGTGGCGCCCAGCCTGCAGACGGGAAAAAAATCCTATTCAAACTGAGGCCAGAGTTAACTGCTTTTACCACTAATGTGGTGAGGAAGGGTACATAAAGAGATACTGCAGAGCCCCTGAGAACCTCCCCTGGTGGAACAGAAACTTGTGAGAAGACAAAATATGTTTGGAAATGCCAGTGGGATCCAGTGATAGAGCAAACTGAGGCCCCAAGGCAGACATGCTCAACAAAGTCCAGAAACACATCTACCTGTGGGTCCCCTGAGATTCTCCCCGGCCTGGTTGGCCCATCAGCTAAAGTCTGAGCCAAAGTCGAGGGGTTAGCCCCTGAGGTGTTGCTTGACAATGACTCCCACGTGATTGTGATGTCTGAGTCCTGGTATGGGCAATACCTCAAGCATCTCCCTGTATGGCCACTTGAAGGGCTGGCTGTGTGGGTGGTGAGTAATCAGCCATATCCTTATTTGGAGTGTGCAGCAGTATGTACTGAGTTCCCCCAAAAGGCAGCGGGAGTTCAAGCTCCCCTGGACACCCTGTCTCTAGTATGCCCAGATACAGGAATGGATGGGGGAGATCCCAGTGGTGGGCATGAATACCCACATGTTCCAAAGGTTAACCGAACTATGTCTAGAGTTAGGAGGACTTCAATGCACTGACAAGATTCCAATGCACTCCATGGTTAGAACAGTCTACTTAAAGAAACTGTCCATTCTGCCCTCAAGAGGAAAAGAAGACCCAGTTGGCATAATTAAACATGCAGAGGTGTAACCCCTCACAGTGTCACCAGGGGCTGAGGTCACTATCACTGGAGTCTTAGAGCTACACAGAACCCCCGAGATCCTGGCTTTGCTGATTGATAGTCCTTGGAGCAATGAACAGTCTGACCCCTTACTGTTCCAAACAAGGGTGATCCGCACCCAGAGTGCTTTGGTGAAGACCTGAAATATTACAGTACTGGCAAAGAACGAGAGTAACAATGAGTGGTGATCAGGAAAGGGAGAACCCTGGCTCACATTTACACTACAGAGACAGTCCGAAGCTTGTCCTCCAGAAGTCCGCCTACCACCCAACTCAATGCCAGTGTGTTCTGATTTTGTGATTCCCACTGCCAGAGGAGTACCAACAACAACTATGTCAGAAGCTGGTACAAAGCACATAGGTATTCACTGTAAGAAAACTTGATGTGGGGTGAGTGAAGGTGACTGAGCATCACATAAGGATGATGGATTGTTTATTGTTTATTGAAATCTAGGATTACAAATACCTTTGAGCCAAGGCTCTTTTACAAAAGTTCCACGTCAGAGGCAAGTACAAAACAGAGTTGATACACATTAAAAACAGTAGTCTTAGAACAACAATATATAATGATTTGAGACAGGAACAAATAACGACATGATACATAGACAATTCAAGATGGAGATAGACCTATGGAGAGACAGTAATGCCTCGGTGGGGAGGCGGGCAGCACAGAGAACAAGGGGGAAGCAAAGGGAGGGGAACACAAAGATGCAGCCAGAGGCAGTTGTCAGATGAGGGGAGAGGGGGTAAAAGGAGAAGGTAGGTGAAAGGGAGGAGGGGGGTGATGGTGGAGAGAGGGGATAGGTGAGGATAGGTGAAGAGGAAGAAGGATAGTAAGTGCAACTGGGGTACGAGCTGCAGGGAGGGGGGAAGTTGAGGAGGTGTCAGAGGCTGGACAGTTCAGCTCAAGCACAAGTGTAGCAGTCGCAGGAGCTAGAAGCAATAAGATGAAGCTGTAGGTGAGTTTTAAAGGTACCAATTGTAGGAGCTGAGGTGATGTCAGGGCTAAGGTTATTCAGCCACAATGGAGCCGTGTACGCAAATGCTCGTTGACCCTGAGCAGTGCGGCAGCAGGGGATTTGAAGGGGTTGAGTTTTAGCCCCCCCTGGTAATCTGCAGGTTGTTTCTGCTGTTCTGGAGCAGGGCCGTGACTCCTGGTGGTGCAAGGCCAAGGATGATTTTCTTAGCTATTATGCAGGTCAGTAACTTTATGAGATTAGAGAGTTGGAGCCAGTGGGTTTGAGCATACAAATCACAGGTATGTGTAAGTCGGTGTGCCCCAGAGACTAGCCAACATGCCTTATTGAGGGCTGTTGAGACACGCCTGTGGGTAGACCTAGTGGCAGAGCCATAAAAAAGAAGGCCGTAAACAATAATCGAGACCACCGAACTCTGAATGGCAAGCCTGAGAGCTTGAGGTGTGAGATGTTGTCTGTGCCTGTAGAGGAGGTTAAGGCGAATATTTGCTGCTTTGGCCACACTTTCGACGTGAGCCTTGTAGGAGAGGTTGGAGTCGATCAGTATCCCGAGGTATGTAAAGGAATGGACCTGCTCCAGGATAGACCCTTGCACAGTGGAGATAGGCTGTGAAGCTTGTGTCTATTTTGAGAGCTGCAGAAGAGCATAGACTTTGTTTTCTTTTGGTTAAGGATGAGCTTGTGGTTAGAGAACCACTTCTCAATGGCACTAAAACCAGTCTGGAGATTTTGTTATAGTGATATGGGGTCTCTGTAGGATGAGAAGATGACTGCATCGTCAGCACAGAGGATGATTTTCTCCGTGGAAGATTGTGGGAGTGCATTAACATACTAACATACTAAAATGCCAGCAGAATAAGCCTAACGGTCTTTTGTGTCTGCTTGTTTGGTCGGCCCCCACCCTGGTTGCTGACCTTGCTGCCCCCCTCGCCTTCTCTGGCTTCTCCCTTCCCAGTTCCGGATATTCTTGCTGCATTGGATTTTGCTTCCAGAACCCTTCCCCTGTACCTGTCCCACCCCCTCTTGAACCCTTCCACTGTCTCTGCCTCCACCAGCCCCCTAGGCAGCGCATTCCATGGCTCCACCACCCTCTCAGTGAAGTAGCACCTCCTCCTTTCTCCCCTGAATCTTCCCCCCTCCAGCTTCCACCCATGCCCTCTAGTGGCCCCCTCCTCCTTCCTTCGAAGCACCCTGACTGTTCCTCCCCTATTTACCCTCTTCATGTACCTGAAGACCTCTATCATGTCCCTTAGGTCCCTTCTCTCTTCCAATGTGTACATATTTAGCTCTTTGAGCCTCTCCTCATAGGTCCTGTCCCCCAAGCCCCAAATCATTTTGGTTGCCCTCCTCTGGACCCTCTCCAGGAGGTTAATGTCCCTCTTTAAGTGTGGCCTCCAAAACTGCATGCAGTACTCAGGTGCGGCCTCACCAAGCAGTTATACAGAGGGAGTATCACTTCCCTCCTTCTGGAGGTGATCCCCCTAGCGATGCATCCCAGCATCCTGTTGGCCTTGGCTGCTGCCCTTCTACAAGTCTCAGAGTTGTTCATCTTGACATCCACCACCACCCCCAGGTCCCTCTCAGCCATCGAGACTTGTAGCATTTCCCCCCCCAGGATGTACACTTGGCCCAGGTTTCTGGCCCCCAGGTGGAGTACCTTGCATTTCCCTGCATTGAACCTCAGCTTCCACTTTCTAGACCATCTTTCCAGAGCCTCCAGGTCCCCTGTAGGGCCACCCTCCCTCCTCCCCATCCACCACCTCCCCAGTTTCAGGTCATCATGAGACTCATCTCCTCCTGATTCCTGTCCTTATGTCAGAGACGTAGGCATTGAACAGAAGGGGCCAAGGACTGATCCCTGTGGGACCCCACTAATGACCCTCCTTGGGGATGAGACTATCCACCAACTACGACCCTCTGGGTCGGGTCCTGGAGCCAATTGCCTATCCATCTGATCATCTGGTTCCCACCCCATTTCTCCCAGCTTATCCAACAGGCCCACGTGAGGAACAGAGTCAAATGCCTTGCTGAAGTCTAGAAAGAGGACGTCCACTGGTCTACCCAGGTCCAAGGCACCGTCACCCAGTCATAGAACTCCACCAGGTTTGTCTGACACGATTTCCCGGGATGAATCCATGCTGTCTATTGTCCAGGCACCCTGACTTATCCAGGTCCCCCCAGCCTCTCCTTGACAATGCCCTCCATCATCTTGCCCACCACCGATGTCAGGCTGACAGACCTGTAGTTCCCTGCCACCTCCCTTGATCCCCCCTTGTGGATAGGCACTATATGCGCCACCTTCCAGTCCTGGGGCACCCACCCTGTCCTCAGAGAGATAATGAAAAGCTCCGCCAGGGGTTTCACCAGGACATCTGCAAGTTCCTTCAGCACTCTGGGATGTAATTTATCCGGCCCCGGTGCTTTCTCCGTCTTAAGGGAGCCGAGGGCTTCCCTCACTCTCTCTGCTGTGATTTCCACTTCTGGTACCTCTTCTCCCTGTTTAGCCCTCCCCCCTCCTGCAAGTGATGCCTCCCCTCTCCCCAGACCCGCCGATCGGTAAGGGTCCCCCCTCCTCAGTATCTCTGTCTCCTCCCATGTATGATGCAGCACCCCCATTTTCCTTGGTGAAAATTGAGGTGAAGTACTCATTTAGTACCTCAGCCTGCTCCCCCGGGTCTTGTGCCCATCTCTCCCCTGATTTAATCCTGCTAATCTGCCCCTTCACCCTTTGTTTTCCCCAATGTATCTAAAGAACCCTTGTTCCCTCTCCTAATTTCCCTGGCCAGGTTCTGCTCCTTCCTGCCTTAGCTGCCCTCACCACCCTAGTGGCTCTTCTAGCCATCAGCTCATACTCCCCTCGATCCCTTTCACTCCTTGAGCACTTGAATTGCTTATAGGCTGCCTTCTTTCCCTACCACCTCCTGGACCTCCCTGGTCCACCAGCAGGGTTTTGGGCCCCACCGCATTTTGTCTTACTCTTGCACAGGTGCTGGTAGCATCCTGCACCCTCTCCTGATGATTTCCCACCACTATCAGCGTCCATGTCTGACCCAATCCCATCCAAATGCTCCTTAGGGATCCTTCCCATTTCCTTAAATCCACCCCCTGAAGTCGGGTTACTTCCGTCTTTGTCAGCCTTCTACCTCCTAGGTCCAGGCAGAACCAGACGGTGGCATGGTCACTCCCGCCAATGGGTCCCTCCTCCAGGCCCCAATCTGGTCACTGTCTGCCAGAACCACATCCAGTACCTCGCCTCCCTGGTCGGTTCCTCACCTGCTGAGTTAGGAAGCGCCTTGAAAGACATCCAACAACTCTGTTCCTGTCACAGAGGATGTCATAGTCTCCCAGTCTGTTCCTGGCATGTTTAAGTCCCCAACACCACCACCGTTCCTCTGCCCAGTCTGCAGTGTCTCCCAACATCTGCCACCAGACTGTCCTCCAGCTCCTCCACCAGGGCAGGGGTCTATACACCACTCCTATTTTTACTCTCTTGCCCCCTTGTTATCAAGGTAGACCAAATTGACTCCATGGTTCCCTCCGCCTCCTCTACTCCCCTATGCCAATGTAGTTTTGACTATCATTGCTACCCCTCCTCCCTTCCTCCCCCGTCCTTCCTGAACATAGTGTAACCCTCCAGGTTCAGGTCCCAGTCATGTCCTGTAGTGGCCCAAGTCTCAGTGACCGCCACCACATCCACTGCTCCCACAGTTAGCATCGCCTGGAGCTCAGGCATTTTATTGCCCAAGCTCCTGGCATTTAGCAGGACTACCTTCCACCCTTTCCTATAGTTCCATTCCCCTGCTCTGTGCCCATGGGGATTCTGTTTTCCCTGGTCTGCACTTTGCCAGTTGGCCTTTCATTAATCCTCCAGCTCCCAGAGGTGGAGACAGAGTTCCTCCTTATAGGCACCCCTGACAGCCTTTTCTCCCATCCCTCCCCCCTTCACAAGTTTAAACCCCACTTTTCACCAATGAACCCCTCTATTTTCAACTTAAGGATTCCCTTCCCCTCCAAATTGAGATGGAGCCTCTCTCTAGCATACAGTTTCTTATCCTCCCAGGTCTCCCCCCAATCACCCATCAACCCATACCCTCTGGCCTCACACCACTCCCTGAGCCACTGGTTTATCTCCCTAATCTTCCTTTTGTGTTCCCCACTAGCCCTTGGCACCAGCAGGATTTCTGAGAAGGAAACAGTGCATCCTATGTCATGACAGACCCTGGCAAGCTCCTGAATCTTGCCTGTATCTCTAGCTCGCTATTTCCTCAATGTCATTTGTACCCAGGTGGACCAGTATGTCCGGGAACCCCCACAACTTTTGCCAGCTGATATACCCTCGTGGTTAGCTCCCCAGCACCCTAGTCCAGGGAAGCATCTTGTTCTAACTGGCCAGGCTTCTCCTCCTATCCCATTTGATACCCCTGATCATAGAATTCCCAACAGGAGCACTCTGACCACTCCTTTTCCTCCATTTCCCCACCTTCCATGTCCCTCATCCTTTCTACCGCCCTCCACCCAGCCGGCTCCTTGTTCCTCCCCTATCTGGGTGCCACATGCACCCTCCTTACTTACCATGGCCTTCCCTCCAATCCCATGCCTCCTCCTCCTGAGTATCCTTCTGTACCCTACACCCCCTCACTGCTCAAGCGACTGGTCCTTCTCCCCATCTGCAAACTAGCCTGGCTTGTCCTCCCTTCCTTCCTGCCTCCATTTAGTTCCTCCTTGCTCGTTGTGCCCCTGGCCTAAACCCTCAGCTCCTTTTACTGAATCCTCCTTGTACTTCTGGTCCTGCTCCTTACCTTTCCTCCCAACTGGTCCTTCTCCCTGCTTTCCTCTCTCTCCCTGCCCCCCCGCTCTGATTCACTGCTCCCCCATTTTCCTGCATTCCAGGTCCCCCCTGTTCTTCCTGCTATCTGGCCCTGCCTCCTGCCCCCCACTTTTCCGTCTCTAACCACCCCTGTCGTGGCTACATCACCCCATCATCCTCGAGCAGAAGAAGAGATTTGAAGCAGTTACTGAGTGTAAGGTCTGATCCACCTCCCGCCTTGCTTCCCTCTGTCCAGCCCTGGCCATCTGCCTACTCTCCTGAGAATGTTGTCCCTCCGTCCCTCCTTTGTGAGGTCCCAGTTACCTGCCTGCTTCTTGGTAGTGTCCTTGGACCCCTCTGCCAGGGTCCCTATGTGACCCTGAGTATTCTCCTGCACCCCTTCCCTATGCCCCCACCCCCAGTGCTTGGTGCAACAGCATGGGAGATCCCAGCCCCTTCCCCAACCATACTGCCCCCTTCCCCAGATGTCTCCTAATCCCGCAACCTCCTCCCTAAGCTGTGCCAGCTGGTAGCACACTGGGCAACCACCGAACTTCCAAGCCCAGTCCAGTATCATGGCTGCTCCACACCCTTGCACCCCACCACCCTCCCAAAGATGCCGGCCCTAATGACGTGTGGTTCCATCCCCTTCCAAATGGGTTTCCTTGGGTGAGCCACCAGGTTCCCCCCTAGTCCAAGATACACCCTACTGCCTAATCAGGTCACCCACTAATCTTAGAGACAGTCCCACTGTACAGCAGTAACCCTGTTACTAGGTGCAGTACAACACATTAAACTTATAAGGGAAATGAACAACCCCCAAGCTCTCTCTCCCAGCCTCCTTAAATCCAACCTCAGTGGCTAGAACTACATGAGCTGCACCCTGCAGCCTTCCTCAAATTGCAGGCAGGTGTTCCCTATAAATTAGCAGAATTCTGGGGGGAGGGGTGGGGGAGGGTGGGTCTTGGGCAGACACCTGACTCGAGAGAGTGTATCAGCCCTGTGTCTCCCTCCAAGCCCAGCAGCCAAAGAACCAGCCCCAAGCAAATCCCACCAAATAGGTTTTAAATCAGAAGAAATAGGCCTCCACCAGCGCAGCCTGTTACACAGTGAAACATCCACAAAATGAGCCCACTTACAGCCACCAAACTAGTTTTCAAACTTCATCAGCCCCCAAAACAATACCCTGCTAGCCCCTTAGAAGTAAGAAAGAAAAGAACTAACCTTCTACCAAGTAAAATCCACAAGAACCCTGTGAAAACAACAAGCAGCAGCTACTGTCCTGGAAATAGGCTGAAAAGTAGCAGGCCAAGTATGGATCCTTGGGGAACTCTGGAGTGACTGGTAAGGCATCAGAGAGAGTAGTGGAAATTTTTACCCTTTGGGTCCGGTTTTCAAGGTAGCCTTTGAACCACTGTGCTGAGTCCGGGGAGAGTCCAATGTTTAAGAGCTGGTTGACCAGTAGCTGATGGTGAACGGTATCAAAAGCCTTAGAGAGGTTGATGAAAACTGCGCCAGTAAGGAGACCCTTGTCTAGGGAACTATGTACAGCACCAGTGAATTCAAGAAGGGCAGTGAAGGTACTGTGTCCCTTCCTGAATCCATGCTGTTGATCACACAATAGATTGTATTTGACGAGATGGTCAGTTAGCTGGTCTGCTGCAATACGTTCAAGTGCCTTGGAGAGAGGGGGCAGGATAGAAATCGGGCGATAGTTAGCATGGTTGGACTTATCACTGCTTTTGTGGATTGGAGAGACAGTAGCAGCTTTCCTTCTGTCTGGGAATTGACTGGTGCGGAAAGAGAGATTCAGGATTTTGGTTAAGGGACGTAGGACTTCCTCGAGATTGAGCAGCAGTAACTTGAGGTTGAGTGTATCACCACTTGCTCTGGATTTTGAGATGGCAGCTGTTATGTAACGTCATGCTTTACACAAGTCAATCTGCTGAAAGTAGAAGTTGGGGTTGTTTACCTTGGAAACACAGGCAGCTGGGGAACAGTTATCGTCATTAAAGAATTCAGGGGGGAGGACAGCACTGAGATCAGTGAAGGCTGTGTTAAAGGTGTTAGCCATTGTCATGGAGTCCAGTGTCGTGGCACTGTCAACGATTAGCATGGCTGGGGTTTTTTTGATTGTTTTCCTGTGATTTCTTTGATGTTGTTCCAAAAAGCACGACCATTTCCCCAGGTGTTTGAGAGAGCTTCATTGTAGTAGGAGGTTTTGGTAAGCCAGATGGCTTTAGTACATGCATTTCGGGCTTGTTTGTAGTTTTGAATGTCTGATGGCTTGCCTGTGGCTTGGGCTACTGCCCTAATGTGGTCCCTTGCTTTCAATTGTGAGAAAAGCTTGGAGTTTATCCAGGGGTTGATGAGTCCTTTGACTTTACATTTTTTAGCAGGTGCATAGAGGTCACAGGCCTTGTTAAAGGTGGCAATGAAGAGGTCAAGGGCCACACTGACATCAGTTGCATTGTAGAAAGGTTGCCAGTCTTGAAGGCTCAGGTAATGTTTGAAGTGGGAGAGCTTCCCATGGGGAAGGACCCTACTATGTAATATAGAAAGAGGTGGCTTGAGGAATTTATTGGTCCATTCACAGATGACTGGGGAGTGGTCACTGAGGGAGTCTGGGAGAATGGAGGTATGAGAGATACGGGATGGGTGATTTGTAAGTACCCAGTCCAGTAGAGTACTAGTGCCAGTCTTGTAATTAGTTCTAGTAGGGGTGTTGACCATCTGTGTGATGTTGGCGGCCGCTATGGCATCCTTATGTGCACATACATCAGAACTGAGACAATTTATGTTAAAGTCCCCCAACAGGATAAGTTCAGAGTCAGGAGATTGGGTGTTAATGTACTTGAGGACATCCTTAAGACCATTGGCTTGGTCCCGGGGTGGAATGCAGATGGAGACAATTTGGAGTGCTTTGTGATTAGGACCTTAGAGTAGTCTCATGGGTAGAATCTGGGACAAGGACTCAGGCATTGGTGTAGCTAGGGGGTGAGCCATTAAGGTGTCTTTGACATAAATGGCACAGCACCACCCTTCTTGCATACTCGGTCCAGTCTAAAGATGTTATAGCCTTGGAGGGTTACCGCAGGTACCGGTACTTTCGGCGTCAGCCAGGTTTCCACAACAGCTAGGACATCAGGGTTGTAATGCCTAACGAAAGACTGAAGTGCATCAAACTTCGACAGAAGGCTACAGATGTTTAGGATTACAAGAAGAACAGCTCCAGCAGTAGTTTTGAGAATTGGGCTGCACGGTCCAGGGTTCGGATGAATGTTGCCAGAGCTCAGTAGGATGAGGAAAAGCAGTTTTAAGGAGCAGAGGCTTAGTTCCCTGAGGCCTAATTTAAGACGTTGCTTGCTGCGGGAGTTGTAGGTGGGTTCCAGTCGGTAGTTCCCAGGTGATGTTGCTAGTGGAAGCAAAGATATGCAGGCCAGCCCACAGCAGGGCTTTTTCTTTGTTTATAAGCAGTAACTAGGTATTGAAATATAGGCGGGCCACAAGGAGGATGAGGCAAAGTGTAGAGTCTTAGAGCAGAAGGAAAAGCAGGCAGGAGATCAGGGGAGTGAGCAAGGAGGTAGGGTCTGGGAGGAGGAGATGGAGGCATAACAAGAGAAGGAGGAGGGTGAGAAGCAGGGGAGAATGGCAAGGTGGACATTGATTTGTCAGAGTAGACGGGGGCCATGCCAGTATGGATTGAGGGGGATCAGAGGGCAGTGGATAAGGCTACAAGTAGGAGGAGAAAGAGTATGGTAAGACAGGCACACTGTAAGGTGAAAAAATGGGAAGGGTTTGCATGAAAGGACTGAGTCTGGTGAACAAATGGGCTGAGGGAGAAAGAAGGGGGCAGGTTTTAAGGCGTATAAGTTTAAGGTAGGAGGGAAGGGTGGGGGGCTGAGCCAAAAATTACGGCAAAGTCCAATGTATTTCTATGAGCACAGAGCCCAGCGAGCAAAGCAAAAGGCAGAGAGAGATGGGAGCCAATCAGGAGCAGCGTAGGTAGCAGGAGTCCAATCGGGGAGTGAGGCAGCAAATGCTAGACCAATGGTAGCTGCCCGTGCTTCCCCGACCCTAGGCAGAATCTTACCCCTAGTGGCTGGAGCTGTAAGGTGGGCAGGTGGTGGCAGCTTGGGTGGCTATCTTCCAAGCCACAGCCAGCACTAAAGAGAGGCACCCGTGAACAGCCAGGGGCTGGAATCTAAGAGGGGAGAGAGGAAAGGAGGGATTAGTTAATGAAGTGGAGGACAAATGGCTGGTGACGTAGGGAAGAGGCTAAATCAGAGGCGAAGAGTGAGAGAAAAGTTTAGGTAGATGTGAGTCAGAGTGGGGGAGGTGGCAAGACTGGGAACAATTGATAATTCCAGAACCTGGCGCCAGTAGAGGGAGAGAGAAACGGTAGCAGCAGGACTAGTGAGGCAGAAAGCTTGCAGTTTCATGACCTAAGTGACAGAAAATTAGCGAAGGTAGGGAGAAGGGGATCAGATAGCAGACAAGTACAAGCAGAGAACTTTAAGTCACAGTTATTAACAGCAGATGTAAATGGCTGTAGCAAAATATGCACAATGAACTAAAACAGTAAAATGGCTGTAAAATCACACTGCAGAGAATACGGCAATTAATTGCAATAAAATGCTGGCCAAAAATTATGGCAAAGTCCAATGTATTTCTATGGGTGCAGAGCCCAGCGAGCAGAGCAAAAGGCAGAGAGAGACGGGAGCCAATCAGGAGCAGTGTAGGTAGCGGGAGTCCAATCGGGGAGTGAGGCAGCAATGCTAGACCAATGGTAGCTCACGCTTCCCCCACCTTGTGCGGGGCAGAATCTACTCCCCCGAGTGACTGGAGCTGTAAGGTGGGCAGGTGGTGGTGGCTTGGATGGCTATCTTCCGAACCCGGCCGAACCAAGAGAGGGACCAGCAGCCGGTCAGGGGCTGGAATCACCATGGCTGGAGCTGTAAGCAGGGCAGGTGGTGATGACTTGGTGGCTATCTTCCAAAGCTGTAGCCACGCTGAAGAGAGGGCCCGGCAGCCCGGTCAGGGGCTGGAATCTAAAAAAGGATGAGAGGCCCTACCAAGAAAGATCGAGATGCCTGGCACCCACTGACATAAAAGATGTACGAAATCACCTTTAAGAGCTCCTGGCTGCCGGCATTATCACCAAGTCCAGGAGTCCATACACCTCACCCATTGTGGTGGTATGGAAGAAGAATGTGGCGGTGAGGCTGTGCGTCGACTACCTGTCGCTCAACAAGATAATGGTGGCAGATCAATACATTGTTCCATGCGTAGAAGTTGTCCTAGCTTGCCTAACTTGGAGCAGTTGGTTCTCAGTCCTGGACCTCAGAAGTGGGTATTATCAAATACCAAAGGCAGAGAAAGACAAAGGAAAAAACACTTTCATCTGCCCACTGGGGTTCTATCAATTCAAGAGGATACCCCAGGGAGTCACAGGGACTACTGCAACCTTTCAATGTTTAATGGAGCAAGTAGTCAGAGATATGAACCGTCTGCATGTATTGGTTTACCTCAGTGGTGACATAGTGTTTGGCTGCACCATCAAAGAGCATGAAGAGAGGCTGATGAAAGTTCTAAACTGACTGGAAGAAATTGGGCTGAAAGTGTCGGTGGACAAATGTCAGTTCTGCCAACCGTCCATTAAATATGTGAGACATATCTTATCGCAGAGGGTGTGAGCACGAATCCTGCTAAAGTGCAAGCCCTGTTAACCTGGCCAAGGCCACACAACTTAAAGTCTCTCCAATCCTTCCCAGGGTTATGTGGTTACTATCAGAGGTTTATTCAAGATTTTTCTAAGATCGTTCGCACATTGACTAACCTGCTGCAGGGCTACCCTCCCATGAACTACAAGCAGAAACGCAAGAACCAAAAAATGACTTCCAAGTCTTAGTACAAAGTGAATGAACCCTTCAGAGCTCGGTGGTCACCAAGGTGTGAGGAGGCCTTCAGAGAGATCATCCACCACCTTACGGAAGCACTGGTACTGGCTTTTGAGGATCCTATCAAGCCCTATTTTCTCCACACTGATACCAGCATGGATGAAGTGGCAGCAGTGCTGTATCAAGAACACGCAGCAGCTCTGCCTCCTGTGGCCTTTGTCAGTCGGAGTCTCACTGCAGTCGAAAGAAACTATCCTGTACACAAATCGGAGTTTCTGACCCTTATGTGGGCTGTGGTAGACCAATTTTATGACTACCTATATGGGGCAAAATTCACTGTAAGAACAGATAACAACCCCCTCACTTACATCAACACCACGGCAAAGTCAGATGTGGCTGGACATTGATGGCTCACCACCCTCTCCAAATATGACTATAAACTGGAATGCAGGCAAGGATTGAGCAACATTGATGCTGATGCATTGTCCCGCAGACCACATGTGGAGACCCCCACCAGTACCCAAAAACTGTTACCAGAGGAGGTGCAAGCAGTGTGCAGTAAGTTTTTGCTTGGGAACCCAGAGACAGTTGAACTACCCTGCAGTATCATTGATTCCTTGGGGGCCCCTCTGAAAGCAATACCGGATGCTTATTACCACCATATCGGCATTGACTTTAAGCATTTACCACAGTCAAATAAGAGGAAAAAGAAGTATTTACAGAGGCAGGACTACATTCTTAAGGGGGTAACAGCTACATTGGAGAAGGGGGACAGCCTAGACCAAGTACCAAAAATCCACCCCGATGCGCCTGTCATACTGCAAGAGTGGGATAAACTGAAACTACAGAATGGCCTGTTATATTGGATTGTCAGAGACCCAAAGACCCCAAAAAACTTCAGACAATTGGCGCTCCCATAGAAGCACCACCAGGTGTAAATGAAGTACTTACTAAATGGCATGGGCCATTTGGGGTTTGAGAGAACCTTGAGCCTGGTGAGAGACAGCTTTTACTGTCCCAGAATGGTGAGAGACATCGACGCTTACTGTAAAAACTGTGCAAGATGTGTCCAAAGAAAGACCCTTCCAAGAAGGATTGCCCCATTGGTAAACATAAAAACCACTAACCCCGTGGAGCTAGTCTGCATGGACTTCTTATTCTTGGAGCCTGATAGCAAAGGTTTTGACAGTGTATTAGTCATTACTGACCATTGTACTCGATATGCTCAGGCCTGTCCTATCAAGGACCAGTAAGCCAGTACAGTTGTGAAAAGGTTGTCTGAATTTATCACCCATTACGCCAAACCACAATGAATTAATTCTGATCAAGGTCCTGAATTCCAGAGCAAACTGGTTAAGGAATTTCTAGCAGTACATGGAATTCAACAATCAAAAACCATGCCCTATCACCCTCAAGGGGACCCGCAGCCCTAGAGATTTAATTGGACACTCATGGACATGCTGGGCACTCTGAACCATAAGCAGAGAAAGAACAGGAGCTAGCATGTACCCACAGTTGGTGCATACTTATAATTGTACTAAGAATAGTGCCACAGACACCTCCCCCTTCTTGCTGATGTTTGGAAGAGAGGCTCGGCTGCCTGCTGACCTGGCATTTGGTCTGTCACCTAAAGAAAACAGCAAGGATTCATATCTACAGTATACCATGCACCTCAGAAGCCATTTCAGGAGGCATACAAACTAGCCACAGAATGTGCTGGGAAAGTGAATGCCAGAAACAAGGCCAGATATGACCAAAGGCTAAGATCCCAACTACTCACTGTGGGGGAGAGAGAGTACTACTGCGGAACTTTGGAGTCTGTGGAAAGCACTATTTGTGGACTGATGGTTGTCTGAACCCTATGTCATCCTGGAGAAATTGGATAACTTACCTGTTTATAAAGTTAGATAAGAGAGGGGGCCTCACACCATCAGAACCATTCACCAAAACCATCTATTACCAATAGGACACCTATAGCCAGTCCTCAAAAAAAAGAGAGTCTTTTACCCCAAGGGCCCCTAGAACTGGAGCAGCACCCAAGTGGGTAACCAAATCCAGCATACTACAACTGCTGAAGTACATGCTCCTTTGACCCCCACTCCACAATTTTCCATGGAACCAGAGGATGAATTATATGATTGTCAAGGAGACCCCGAGACTTTGTTGTATCAACCCCCCACCAGCTGGAATGCCCCAGCTGTTCAGAATGTAGAGTGGGTCGGGCATGACTCAACCTCAGAAACTACATCTTTTGAATGGAATGTTGTTGCTGAACCTTTTGTTCCATAAAACAACCTTGATACCACTATTGATAACCCCTTTGTGGATATGAATGTTACTGGCTTGTTGGAGGACTCTACAAATCCTGGAGATACCCAACAAGAAGGCCTTGTGGACACTGATACCCCTGAAATGAACACTGAACAGGACAGTGTCCCCCTGAATCCCCATGACATTTCACAGATATGTAGGAAATCAGAAAAAGCCCACAAGCCCCCACTAAAATATATTCACAGTCAGTCTGGAGAGTCATCTTATATGCCTCTCCATGTGGTGTACAAAATAATTGCGCGTATAGTACAGGCTGTATCCTTACCTTAAAGGTTTAAATCTGAGGTGAAAGTAGAAATTATTAAACAGAGACAACTTAATGTGTTCAGTGTGTTACCTGTTAATGACTATTTAACCTCTTTCTTTCTAGGCTATTTAACTTGTTTGTTCATTAACCCTTTTTTCCTCAGTAGCACACTGCCCTAAAATAGACTTTGGGACTCATGAACTGTGGGCAGTGTCTTGTCGAGAACAACAAGTTCTAAAGAGGGGGGGAGTATGTAAGCCCACCCCTATGTGGCTTTAAGAGGATTGGTCTGGCTAAAAAGACTTCCCCCCTGGCCCTTTTAATTCTGGTGGTGGTGTACGGGCAAAGCATAAACAAAGACAGACATCACTGCTGCAGCAGGAAGGAAGGAGAGAAAAAATGGCAACCCTCAGTGAAGTCTGAATACTATCTTTTTGTCTTTTTTGCTAGAATTGCAATAGTAATTTTATGATAATGTTGGGTAGTATTCAGTAGTAAAGTAGTCTGCCCACGAGCCAAAACATTTAAATGAGCTATCTATTTGAAGACTAACTTAGTAGTAATTAAGTATTCGGTTAGTAGTTAGGTAGTCTTATATGCAAATGTATGCAAATTAAGGCAATGCTGTGAAGATTAGATGATTACTTAAATGATTACTTCTGAATTGTATAACTGAATACCAATGAAGACTAATGAAGACTAGTCAAATACTTCTCAGTAGTGGTAAAGTAGTAGTACTGTAGTACTCAATTATTATATATATATAGTGCCATATATGTAATTTGTGCAGCATAGGCCACAAGCTGTGCTCAAGTTGTGTTTGCAGCTAACCCAGCTGCAGGTGCTGCTCACAGGGACTGGTTTTGAGCAGCAGCAGCATGCATGGCCTGTATGCAGTGCCAGTACATGGGAGCAGGCTAGCTAGCCTGCTTACCAACACTAATACTGTATACAGGCGATATGCATGCTGGTCCTTGATCAAAACCAGTCCCCGTGAGCTGTACCTACAGCTGGGCTAGCTGGCAAGCACAACTGCTGTGCAGCATGCAGCCTACATGCCTGCAGGCCGTCCTGCTGTATGTGCCCCTCAAAGCAGAGGATGTATCATGGCTTGAGGGTATCCCAGTCCTGTTATCCCCATCCCTTCCCTAGTGTAAAAGAAATAAATTTAAAGTGTGCATCTGTGAACACTGCAGGTGTGACTGTACTCTATCCCTTTGTGGCTCGCAGTCTGTATGCTGCTCCTGTAATCTTCATGTGCCACGGTTTCATGTTGAGTGACAGCATTGGGCTTTACCAATAGCCAACTGTTGCTCAATATGCACCCCTGTGTACACTGGCAATGTAAAGCAATACAGAAATGCTGTTACCAACACCCTTATATTTTCGAAGTTTCCACCTCTGTTAGTGCCCCAATATGTATTGGCACTTTTACACGCTTTACTGTAAAATGTACTGGCACTTTTACACCCATCTCCTTAATGTAATGGTACACCAGTATCCACAATCCCCTACTCTACATGGTTCAGGAGATCCAGTCTGCTGGCAGAATGGGAATCCAACTGGATGCCTGCTAGCATCTTCCACGCCACTTGCATATGGCTCCCTGTCCCCACTACACTTCTAGATGCACAAGAGGGGAGGGGCAAGACAGGCAAGATTTTAAGGCACATAAAAAGATGTTTGTCTGTCTTCTTTAACTCTAAAAATAAAAGTCTTTATCAATAAAAATGAACTTATCTTTGCAGACATTCGACAAGTTTAAAGATTACACCGAATGGAGGGTCCAGATCTTTTGCTGTGCAGAACCACCTAATGCGAAAAAATAATTATTGAAGTTACATAGGCATGTTACTTTACGACCAAAATGAGTGATGAATAAACTTGAACATTAAAACACAAGTGTATGCTACCCTTTTTATGTTCATTAGAAGAAAACTGCAATAAATGTACACTTTTTCTAAATCCAGTCTATATCATGCTCATAGGCCTAACAATATTTGAGTACATTTAATGTTGCATGTCAGCATTTACACCTTAAAGCCGGCAATTATGATGCTCTCCACCCACTACCAGTTACAGATCAGTAAGCAAGTTATTACTGGATATACATAGATACAAAGTTGTTGTCAGCAGATAAGGGCTTTGTGGCCCATCCAGTCTTCTCTATCCCTCTTTCTAATGCTTAAGGTACACTAGATGCTACAACCCCCCCCCCCTTCACTCTAGCTTGATAATTCCCATGTGTCTATCACACGCATTCTTGAATTCCTGAACTGTGGCCACCCCCACGACTTCCTGAGGGAGACTGTTCCATCTCTTCACCATCCTTTCAGTGAAGTAGAATTTCCTCAAGTTCCCTATAGGTTTTCCTCCTTTAGTCTCATGCTGTGCCCCTTTGTTCTGCTATTTCCCTTCATGTGAAAGATGCTCCCCTCTGGTATCCTGTTGATCCCCTTTAGATATCTGAAAGTCTCTATCATGCTCCCCCTCCTTTCCTCCAGGGAGTACATACTTAGAGCTCTGAGTCTCTCCTCATACGACTTGTGCCGCATCCCCAACACCATTTTTGCTGCTGTCCTCTGTAACATCTCTATCCTGTCTGTCTTTTGGAGGCAGGACCTCCAGAACTGAACACAGTACTCCAGATGGAAGCCTTACTAGGGAGTTGTACAATAGTACCACACCTCCTCCTTCTACTGTTATACCCTCTATGCACCCTAGCATTCTGTCACTCTTTCCAAATACTTTGTCGCATTGTTTACCCACTAGGTTGTCTTACAGCTACCCCTAGATCCCCTTCCTCTGTGGTGAGCCTCCAGTATTACCCCATCTAGTTCATACTCAGCCCTAAGTTCCTCTCTCTAAGTGCATAATCTTGCACTTTTTGCACCTAGAAACTCAACTGCCATTCCTTGGATCAGTTTTCTAGCCTCTTCAGATTCATCCTTATTTTTCCTATACCTTCCTGCGAATCTACTGTTACATAGCTGTGCATCATCTGCAAAATGAGGCTAACTTTCCTTCTAGACCCTCTGCAACATCACTTATAAAGACAGACATTGAAGCACTGGTCCCAGCACTGAAGTACAGAGTCGCCACTTGTGCAGTCACTGCTGTGAGCTAGACCCCATTACCACCACACTTTGTGTTCTGTTACTCAACAGTTTCTACCACGTGACCACCTCTGTCCCCACCCCAGATTTGCCAGCTTGTGGATTAGTCTCCTGTGTGGGAATGTGTTGAAGGCCTTCCTGAAGTCCAGATAGGCCACATTTACCACTCTACCCTGGCCCATTTCCTTTGTCACCCACTCAAAGAAATCAGGTTGGTCTGGCATGACCTCCCTGCCATGAAGCCATGTTGCCTTGGGTCCAGCAGCCCCCCTGTCTCTAGGTAGTCCACCAATCTTTTAAGTAGGGTTTCTAAGATGTTATCTATTATCAAGGTCAAACTGACGGGGCGGTAGTTTCCTGCCTCCTCCTTGCTACCACTTTTTTGCAGGGTTACCACTAGTGCCCTCCTCCACTCCTCCAGTACCATGCCTGTCCAGAACCATGACTGTTTGTAGTAATTCACTGAACAGCTTAGCCAGAGGTTTAGCCTGTTCATCCCAGAGCTCCTTTAGGATCCTCGGGAGTATCCCATCAGGCTCCATGGCTTTATCCACCTAAGCTGTTCTACTGCTCTTTACTCTGTCCTCTGAAAAGGTTAATGTCACCCCTCCTCCCTGTTTGCCTTTCTCCAATTAATGAGGACCATCCCCATTGTCTTCTTCTGTGAATACAGAGCAGAAGTATTTGTTGAGAATGGTTGCATTATAAAGAACATACAAAGCGTGCCAGAAACAGACCACCTGGTCTATCTAAGTCTGCTCAGGTGTGCAGCTAGCACTCTAATCTGCAGCTGCCCTCCACCTCCCCTTTGTCATCTCATAGCAGCCACCCACCTACCCCACCCTCACTGTCCTCTTTTTCCTGTCCCATGCCAGCCTTTCTGGTAGTGTGTTCCATTTGCTACCACCCTCTCGTGAAATAGTGTCTCCTCATTTCCTCCTAAATCTTCCCCCTCTATTCTTAGCCAATGCCTCTGGGTGTCCTCCCCTCCTGTAAGCTTAAAGACCCCATCTGCTCCATCCTTATTAGTTCCCCTCAGATATTAGAATTTCTCTATCATGTCCCCCTGTCCTTCTGTCCTCAAGAGTATACATACTGAGGTCTCCCAGCCAGCTCTTATAGTCTCTCCTTCATTCCACATCTTCGCTGTCCTCCTCTGCACCCCTCTAGTAGCCTAATATTATGCTTCAGGTATGGCCTCCTAAACTATACGCAACATGCTCCAAGTGGGATACTTACCAGTGATCTGTAAGGGCAGGATCACCTCTCTACTTGGATGAAACCCCCTCACTATACACCCCAGCATTTGTTCACTTTGCAGCCACTCTCCTGCACTGGGAAGTGTGGTTCATTGTCCCTATTGAGATTACACCTAGGTCCTTCTCCTCCTCAATGATCCACAGCTTAACCACTCTAAGTCAGTAATTTCTCTTTGGGTTCTTCTCCTAGAGTGTATAACCTTACACTTCTTTGCATTAAACCACAGCTGCCACCTCTCTGATCACTCCTGTAGCTTGTTGAGGTCCCCCTGCAGCTGCTTCCATCTCTCCTCTCCATCCACCACTGCTCCCATTTTGGTGTCATCTGCGAACGGACTTACCTTGCTCCGACCCGTTCAATGTCTGATATAGAAGAGCCCAAATAATATTGGTCCCAGCACAGAGCCCTGTGTCACCCTGCTCATCACCAGCTTTGGGTTGAAGCTCTCCTCCACCACCACCTGTTGTAGCCTCCCATTCATCCAGCTTGTAATCCAGTTTGTCATTTTGACCCTACTTCTACAGCAGTTAGCTTCTCCCCAAGCCACCCATAAGGCACCGAATCGAAGGCCTCCCTGAAGTCCAAGTAAAGAACATCCACCGCACAGAAACATAGAAACAGAATTTGACAGAAGAAAAGGACCGCTTGGCCCACCCAGTCTGCCCATTTCCTTACCTAATGGATAAGCTGCAGATCCTAGTTAACCAACAGCCTACTTCTTCCTACCCCCACCCCCTAGAATTGTCTTATGACTGTCCCATGCATTCTTGAATTCCACCAGTGTTTTTGACTCCACAACCTCCTCCGGAAGGCTGTTCCATACATCCACAACCCTCTCTGTGAAACAATACTTCCTTACATTACCCCTGATCCACCCCCCCCCCATCTTCAAATTGTGCCCTCTTGTTCTTGCACAGCTCGTTTTCTGAAAACTGTTACCCTCTTGGACTTTCTTGATTCCCTTGGGGTACTTGAAAGTTTATATCATGCCTCCCCTCTCACTCCTTTCCTCGAGGCTATACTTATTAAGCTCCTTAAGTCTCTCTTCATATGTCTTCTGGTGCAGACCCTGCACTATTTTAGTTGCCCTCCTCTGGACTGCCTCCATCCTGTTTATGTCATTGAGGAGATTTGGTCTCCAGAACTGCATGCAGTACTCCAGATGGGGTCTCACCAGCTGTCTGTACAGAGGGATAACAACTTCCTGTTTTCTACTGATTATGCCTCTCCCTGTGCATCCCAGTATCCCCCCAGCCCTCCTTACTGCCCACTCACATTGCTTACCCACCTTTAGGTCATCTGATATGACTACCTCCAGGTCCCTTTCCATTTTTGTTGTTGTCAGTATCTCACCCCCCCATTGTGTACTCTTCCCCTAGGTTTTTGTTTCCCAGATGCAGTACCTTGCACTTCTTAGCACTGAATCTAAGCTGCCATACATTTGATCATTCCTCCAACCTTCCAAGTCCCTTCTCATCCTTTCCACCCCACCTTGTGTATCAACTGTGTTGCAGATCTTTGTGTCATCTGCAAAGAGACATACTTTTCCTTCCAGTCCCTCTACAATGTTGCTTATAAAGACAATGAAGAGGACTGGTCGTAGTACTGAACTCTGTGGTACCCTACTAGTAACCCCCCTTTCTTCAGAGTTGACTCTGTTTACTATTACCCTCTGTGTCCTGTTCTCCAGTCAATTCTTTACCCAGGCTATCATCTTGGGACCCACTCCCAGGCTGGCTAACTTGTATATTAATCTTTTATGTGGTACTGTTTCAAATGCCTTGCTAAAGTCTAGGTATGCCATGTCCACAGCCCCTCCCTGATCTACTACTTTGGTCACCCAGTCAAAGAAATCTATTAGATTCGTCTGACATGACCTTCCTGCTGTGAATCCATGCTGCCTTGGGTTCTGTGCCCCTCTGGCCTCTAGGTACTCAACAATTCTTTCCTTCGGAGTGATTCCATCATTTTCCTATCACTGAGGTTAAACTAACAGGTCTGTGGTTTCCTGCTTCTGCCTTGCTCCCACTTTTGTGAAGTGGAATCACATCTGCCTCCTCTGGTCCTCAGGTACCATCCCATCCTCCATGATTTGTTAAAGAGGGTAGTCAGTGATGTCACTAGTTCTACCCTTAGTTCTTTTAGAATTCTGGGATGAATCCCATCAGGCCCCATTGCTTTGTCCACCTTCAGTTTTAAGAGTTCTTTCAGAAGCCTTTCTTCTGTGAATGGGCTGGTATCAAATCCCGTATCCAGAGTGTTTCTATTGTTTGGTTTAGGTACCTCCCCCTCTTCATTTGTGAATACTGAGCAAAAATATTATTTAGTATCTCTGCCTTTTCACAGTCACCCTCTGCCCACCCCTCTCCCCTTTATTAAGCCTCACTATCCCTCCCTTGGTCTTCCTTTGCTCCCTGATGTACCTATAAAAGGTTTTATCCCCCTTCTTAACTGAATTGGCTATCTTTTCCTCGGTTTGGGCCTTTGCTGCTCTGACTGCCTTCCCAGCTTCCTTTTGCTTTAACTGATACAATTCTCTGTCCTGCTCCTTCTGTGATTCCTTGTACTTCCTGAATGCTTTCTTTTTTTCTTGAAGCTTCCCTGCCACCTCCTTTTAGAACCATAGTAGTTTTCTTTCATCGTTTTGTTTTATTTGCTGCTTCACACAAGGCTTGTTGCCTCTGTGATGGCAGTTTGATTATTCCCCATTGTTCTTCCACCCCTCCTTCCTGCCCATTTGCTAGTGCATTCCTTAGGCACTCACCCATTTTGGCAGAATCCAGCCCCTCCCTAAAAGTCCAGTACTTTTAGTTGTGTGAAAACTTGACTCTACTGTGTTTATAGTGAACCATACTGTTCGGTGGTCGCTGGTTTCCAGATGGCTACCCACTTCTACATCTGTTATCCTCTCTCATCTCCATTTGAGGTACCAGTCTAAGATTGCTCCCTCTCAGTGGGTTCCAATACTAGTTGTCTAAGGCATGCCCCTGTAGGGCATCTAGAATAACCCACTCTTAGAAGTAGCTGCTGCATACCTCCAGTTAACATAGGCATATTCAGATACCCATCACCAATATTTCCCCTTTCTGCCATTCTAAGGATACTTTCTAATATTCCTTGTCCATTTCTCCCCTAGAGATTGAGGGTCTGTACAACCCCTGTGCGCATTGTGGTGCCATTGCCTGTCTCCAAATTGACCCACAGTGCTTCCACTCCTCCCTGTTTACCCTTTTGTTCTATTGCTTTGATTCCTTCCTTATGTATTTCTCTTCCTCCTCCTCTTTACCCTCCCTGTCCCTCACCTGTAGACAGTGTGCCCTGGCCAAGTTCGTCCCAGTCATGGTTATGTATACCATGTTTCTGTGACTGCCATGATATCAGATGTTCCTCCTCCTCCTTCAGGCCACTAATTCAGGATACTTGTTATCCAGACTGCAACCCTTATCCATCTCACCTGTCACTAGTAGACATAATATTGTATCAGAGTTGGTTGACAAGACTTCTCTGAAATGAACCCATGCTGCCTCACATCCTGGAGACTGTTGTCCTCCAGGTACAACATCAACCTTTCCTTTTGTATTGTTTCAGGGTTTGCACACTATAGGTAAGACTTACAGGCGATAGTCCCAAGTTCATCCTTGGCCCACCTTTGTTTAGTGGCACTACCTGGCCATCCTCCAGTCTAGTAGCTACAGCCAAGCTCCAGTGAGAATGCTGTACCAGATCTGTCAGTGGCTCCTTGCTACCTCCACCTCTCTCAGCACCATGGGTGCAGATACCATCTGGCCCTGGTGCCTTGTCTAGCCTCAGTGCTCTCAGTCCCCCTAGGACTATATCTCCTTCAATTATTCATCATCACCTCCTCTCCCCTGTCCCCACCTCCCAGATCATGGTGGTAGCGCCCCTTTCTTCTGTGAACACCTAAGCAAATATTCATTCACTGCTTCTGCCTGTTTCTCACTCTTTCCATCCCTCCCCACCCTCTTTTATCCTCACTGTTGTCTCTGTACCTTCCTTTCTCTCTGATGCATCAGAAAAGTCTTTCTCCCCGAATAATTCCTGTGCTAATCTCAGCTCCCCTCTGGGCTTTAGCTTCTCTCATTTTCTGGCCATCTCCCTGGACGAAATCACCTTAAACCCCTGGCTGCCGCATTATCACCGTCAGGGTCCACACCCCACCTTGTGGTGTATGGAAGAAGAATATGGGGTGAGGCTGTGCGCGACTACCTGTCGCTCAACAAGATAATGGTGAATCAATACATTGTTCCATCAGTGAAGTTGTCTAGCTTGCCTAACTTGGGCAGTTGGTTCTCGTCCTAGACCTCCAAGTGGGTATTATCAAATACCAAGGCAGAAAGACAAAGGAAAACACTTTCTATGCCCACAAATTCCTATCAATTCAAGAGGATACCCAGAGTCCAGGGACTACCAACCTTTCAATGTTTAATGGAGCAAGTAGTCAGAATATGAACAATCTGCATGTATTGGTTTACCTCAGTGGTAACATAGTGTTTGGCTGCACCATCAAGAGCATGAAGAAATGATGAAAGTTCTAACTGACTAGAAGAAATTACTGAAGTATCGGTGGACAAATGTCAGTTCTGCCAACCGGCCAACAAATATGTGAGACATATCTTATAGCAGAGGTGTGACACGAATCCTGCTAAAGGCAAACCCTGTTAACCTGGCCAAGGCCACACAACAAAGTCTCTCAATCCTTCCAGGGTTATGTAGTTACTATCAGGGTTTATTCAAGATTTTTCTAGATCTGACAGCATTGACTAACCTACTGGGGCTACCCTCCCATGAACTACAGAAAGCATAAGACAAAAAACTTCCAGTCTTGGTACAGTGAATGAACCCTTCAGACTAGGCAGTCACCAAGGTGTGAGGCCTTCAGAGATCATCACCACCTTACGGAGCACTGGTACTGGCTTTTGAGGATCCTATCAGCCTATTTTTCCACACTGATACCAGCATGGATGAAGTGGCAGCAGTGCTGTATCAAGAACAGCAACTCTCGTCCTGTAACCTTTATGACCAGTCACTGCAGTCGAAGAAACTATACAACACAAATGAGTTTCTGACCCATATAGCAGGCTGTGAAGCCAATTTTATGACTACCTATATGGGGCAAAATTCCATAGAACAGATACAACCCCTCACTTACATCAACACCACGGCAAAAGTCAGATGTGGCTGGACATTGATGGCTCACCACCCTCTCCAAATGACTATAAACTGGAATGCAGGCAAGGATTGAGCAACATTGATGCTGATGCATTTGTCCGCAGACCATGTGGAAACCCCCACCAGTACCCAAAAACTGTTACCAGAGGTGCAAGCAGTGTGCAGTAAGTTTTTGCTTGGGAACCAGAGACAGTTGAACTACCCTGCAGTATCCATTGATTCCTTGGGCCCCTCTGAAAGCAATACCGGATGTATTACCACCATACTCGGCATTGACACCATTTACCACAGTCAAATAAGAAGAAAAAAGTATTTACAGAGCAGGACGACATTCTTAAAGAGTACTAGCTTCCACTGGAGAAGAGAGAGACAGACAACCAAGTACCAAAAATCCACCCGATCGCCTGTCGCACTGCAAGAGTGGGATAAACTGAAACTACAGAATGGCCTGTTATATTGGATTGTCAGAGACCCAAAGACCCCAAAAAACTTCAGACAATTGGCGCTCCCATAGAAGCACCACCAGGTGTAAATGAAGTACTTACTAAATGGCATGGGCCATTTGGGGTTTGAGAGAACCTTGAGCCTGGTGAGAGACAGCTTTTACTGTCCCAGAATGGTGAGAGACATCGACGCTTACTGTAAAAACTGTGCAAGATGTGTCAAAGAAGAACCTTCCAGAAGGATTGCCCATTGGTAAACATAAAACCACTAACCCGTGGAGCTGGTCTGCATGGACTTCTTATTCTTGAGACCACAATGCAAAGGTTTTGACAGTGTATTAGTCATTACTGACCATTGTACTTTCGATATGCTCCAGGCCTGTCCTATCAAGGACAGTAAGCAGTACAATATGAAAAGGTTGTCTGAATTTATCACCATTCACGTAAACCACAATGAATTAATTCTGATAAAGGTCCTGAATTCCAAACAAACTGGTTAAGGAATTTCTAGCAGTACATGGAATTCAACAATCAAAAACCATGCCCTATCACCCTCAAGGGGACCGCACCCTAAATTTAATTGGACACTCATGGACATGCGGGCACTCGAACCATAAACAGAGGAAAAGACAGGGCAAGCATGCCACAGATTGGTGCATACTTATATTGTACTAAGAATAGTGCCACAGACACCTCCCCTTCTTGCTGATGTTTGGAAGAGAGGCTCGGCTGCCCTGCTGACCTGGCATTTTGGTCTGTCACCTAAAGAAAAAACAAGGATTCATATCTACAGTATACCATGCACCTCAAAGCCATTTCAGGAGGCATACAAACTAGCCACAGAATGTGCTGGGAAAGTGAATCAAGAAACAAGGCCAGATATGACCAAAGGCTAAGATCCCAACTACTCACTGTGGGGAGAGAGTACTACTCGGAACTTTGGAGTCCTGTGGAAACACTATTTGTGGACTGATGGTTGTCTGAACCCTATGTCATCAACCTGGAAAGGTGGATAACTTACCTGTTTATAAAGTTAGATAAGAGGGAGCCTCACACCATCAGAACCATTCACCAAAACCATCTATTACCAATAGGACACCATAGCCAGTCCTAAAAAAAAAAGACTCTTTTACCCCAAATTGCCCCTAGAACTGGAGCAGCACCCAAGTGGAAAGCAAAACCAACATACTACAACTGCTGAAGTACATGCTCCTTGACCTCTACTCCACAATTTTCCATGGAACCAGAGGATGAATATATGATTGTAAAGGAGACCCGAGACTTTGTTGTATCAACCCCACCAGCTGGAATGCCCAGCTGTTCGCAGAATGTAAGTGGGTGGGACGACTCAACCTCAGAAACTACATCTTTTGAATGGAATGTTGTTGCTGAACCTTTTGTTCCATAAAACAACCTTGATACCACTATTGATAACCCTTTATGGATATAGATATTTACAAGCATTAGGAGGACTCTACAAATCCTGGAGATACCCAACAAAAGAGACGCTAATGGACACTGATACCCTGAAATGAACACTGAACAGGACAGTGTCACCAGTCCCATGACATTTCACAGATATGCCGGGAAATCAGAAAAAGCCCACAAGCCCCCACTAAAATATATTCACAGTCAGTCTGGAGAGTCATCTTATATGCCTCTCCATGCAAGGTATCTAAAATAATTAGACGTATAGTACAGGCTGTATCCTTACCTTAAAGGTTTAAATCTGAAGTGAAAGTAAATTATTAAACCAGAGACAACTTAATGTGTTCAGTGTAGTTACCTGTTAATGACTATTTTAACCTCTTTCTTTCTGAAACTATTTAACTTGTTTGTTCATTAACCCTTTTTTCCTCAGTAGCACACTGCCCTAAAATAGACTTTGGGACTCATGAACTGTGGGCAGTGTCTTGTCGAGAACAACAAGTTCTAAAGAGGGGGGGAGTATGTAAGCCCCCCCCTATGTGGCTTTAAGAGGATTGGTCTGGCTAAAGACTTCCCCCTGGCCCTTTTAATTCTGGTGGTGGTGCACAGACAAAGCATAAGCAAAGACAGACATCACTGCTGCAGCAGGAAGGAAGGAGAGAAAAAATGGCAACCCTCAGAGAGAGTCTGAATACTATCTTTTTTGTCTTTTTGCTAAATTGCAATAAGTAATTTTATGATAATGTTGGGTAGTATTCAAGTAGTAAAGTGAATCTGCCCACTGAGCCAAAACATTTAAATGAGCTATCTATTTGAAGACTAACTTAGTAGTAATTAAGTATTCGGTTAGTAGTTAGGTAGTCTTATATGCAAATAATATGCAAATTAAAAGCAATACTATGAAGATGAGATGATTACATAAATGATTACTTCTAGATTATATAACTGAATGCAATGAGAGAATGTAGAACTAGTAATTAAAATACTTCTCAGTAATTAGTAAAGTAGTAGTACTGTAGTACTCAATTATTATATATATATATAGTGCCATATATGTAATTTGTGCAACATAGGCCTGGCTGTGCTCAAGTTGTGTTGTAAGTAACCCAGCTGCAGGTGCTGCTCACAGGGACTGGTTTTGAGCAGCAGCAGCATGCATATGGCCTGTATACAGTGCCAGTACATGGGAGCAGGCTAGCTAGCCTGCCCCCACACACTAGTACTGTATACAGGCGATATGCATGCTGGTCCTTGATCAAAACCAGTCCCCGTGAGCTGTACCTACAGCTGGGCTAGCTGGCAAGCACAACTGCTGTGCAGCATGCAGCCTACATGCCTGCAGGCCGTCCTGCTGTATGTGCCCCTCAAAGCAGAGGATGTATCATGGCTTGAGGGTATCCCAGTCCTGTTATCCCATCCCTTCCTAGTGTAGAAGAAATAAATTTAAAGTGTGCATCTGTAAACACTGCAGGTGTGACTGTACCTTCTTCCTTTGTGGCTACTGCAGTCTGTATGCTGCTCCTGTAATCTTCATGTGCTGCGGTTTTCATGTTGATGACAGCATTGGGCTTTACCAGCCAGCCAACTGTTGTCAATCATGCACCCCTGTGTACACTGGCAATGTAAAGCAATACAGAAATGCTGTTACCAACACCCTTATATTTTCGAAGTTTCCACCTCTGTTAGTGCCCCAATATGTATTGGCACTTTTTACACGCTTTACTGTAAAATGTACTGGCACTTTTACACCCATCTCATAATATAGTGGTACACCAGTATCCACAATCCCTACTCTACCATGGTTCGGAGGTCCAGTCTGCTGGCAGATAGGAATCCAACTGGATGCCTGCTAGCATCTTCCACGCCACTTGCATATATGGCTCCTGTCCCCACTACACTTCTAGATGCACAGAGGGAGGCACAGACAAGCAAGATTTTAAGAGCCATATAAAGATGTTTGTCTGTCTTCTTTAACTCTAAAAATAAAAGTCTTTATCAATAAAAATGAACTTATCTTTTGCAGACATTCGACCGATTCAAAAATTACACGAATGGAGGTCCAGATCTTTGCTGTGCAGAAACCACCTAATACGAAAAATAATTATTGAAGTTACATAGACATGTACTTACGACCAAAATGAGTGATGAATAAACTTGAACATTAAAACACAAAGTGTATGCTACCTTTTATGTTTCATTAGAAAACTGCAATAAATGTACACTTTTTCTAAATCCAGTCTATATCATGCTCATAGGCCTAACAATATTTGAGTACATTTAATGTTGCATGTCAGCATTTACCCTTAAAGCCAAGCAATTATGATGCTCTCCACTCCACTACCAGTTACAGATCAGTAAGCAAGTTATTACTGGATATACATAGATACAAAGTTGTTGTCAACAAGATAAGGGCTTTGTGTATCCAGTCTTCTCTATCCCTCTTTCTAGTGCTAAGGTACACACTAGATGCCTGCCCCCTTCACTCTGGCTTGATAATTCCCATATGGCTCTATCACGCGTACTTGAATTCCTGAACTGTGGCCACCCCACGACTTCCTGAGGAAAACTGTTCATCTCTTCACCATCCTTTCAGTGAAGTAGAATTTCCTCAAGTTCTATAGGTTTCCTCCTTTAGTCTCATGCTGTGCCCCTTTGTTCTGCTATTTCCCTTCATGTGAAAGATGCTCCCCTCTGGTATCCTGTTGATCCCCTTTAGATATCTGAAAGTCTCTATCATGCTCCCCCTCCTTTCCTCAAGGGAGTACATACTTAGAGCTCTGAGTCTCTCCTCATACGACTTGTGCCGCATCCCCAACACCATTTTTGCTGCTGTCCTCTGTAACATCTCTATCCTGTCTGTCTTTTTGGAGACGGGACCTCCAGAACTGAACACAGTACTCCAGATGAGGCCCTTACTAGGGAGTTGTACAATAGTACCACAACCTCCCTCCTTCTACTTGTTATACCCTCTATGCACCCTAGCATTCTGTCACTCTTTCCAAATACTTTGTCGCATTGTTTACCCACTTTGAGGTTGTCTTCTATGACTACCCCTAGATCCCCTTCCTCTGTGGTGGCCTCCAGTGTTACCCCATCTAGTTCATACTCAGCCCTAGGATTCCCTCTCCCTAAGTGCATAATCTTGCACTTTTTTGCACTGAAACTCAACTGCCATTCCTTGGATCAGTTTTCTAGCCTCTTCAGATTCATCCTTATTTTTTTCTATACCTTCCTGCGAATCTACTGTTACATAGCTGTGCATCATCTGCAAATAGGCTAACTTTCCCCTTCTAGACCCTCTGCAACATCACTTATAAAGACAGACATTGAAGAGCACTGGTCCCAGCACTGATACCTGGGGTACGCCACTTGTTACCGGTCACTGCTGTGAGCTAACCCCATTTACCACCACACTTTGTGTTCTGTTACTCAACAGTTTCTAACCCACGTGACCACCTCTGTCCCCACCCCCAGATTTGCCAGCTTGTGGATTAGTCTCCTGTGTGGGAATGTGTTGAAGGCCTTCCTGAAGTCCAGATAGGCCACATTTACCACTCTACCTGGCCCATTTCCTTTGTCACCCACAAGAAATCCAGTTGGTCTGGCATGACCTCCCTGCCATGAAGCCATGTTGCCTTGGGTCCAGCAGCCCCTGTCTCTAGGTAGTCCCACCAATCTTTTAAGTAGGGTTTCTAAGATGTTATCTATTATCAAGGTCAAACTGACGGGCGGTAGTTTCCTGCCTCCTCCTTGCCCACTTTTTGGTAGGTTACCACTAGTGCCTCTCCCTCCTCCAGTACCATGCCTGTCCAGAACCATGACTGTTTAGTAATTCACTGAACAGCTTAGCCAGAGGTTTAGCCTGTTCATCCCAGAGCTCCTTTAGGATCCTCGGGAGTATCCCATCAGGCTCCATGGCTTTATCCACCCTAAGCTGTTCTACTGCTCTTTTTACTCTGTCCTCTGAAAAAGGTTTAATGTCCACCCCTCCTCCCTGTTTGCCTTTCTCAATTAATGGGGGACCATCCCCATTGTCTTCTTCTGTGAATACAGAGCAGAAGTATTTGTTGAGAATGGTTGCATTATAGGAACATACAAACGTGTCAGCAGAAACAGACCACCTGGTCTATCTAAGTCTGCTCGAGTGTGCAGCTAGCACTTCTAATCTGCAGCTGCCCCTCCACCTCCCCTTTGTCATCTCATAGCAGCCACCCACCTACCCCACCCTCACTGTCCTCTTTTCCCTGTCCCATGCCAGCCTTTCTGGTAGTGTGTTCCATTTTGCTACCACCCTCTCCGTGAAATAGTGTCTCCTCATTTCCCTCCTAAATCTTCCCCCTCTATTCTTAGCCAATGCCTCCTGGTGT
Organism: Neoceratodus forsteri; assembly: GCA_016271365.2. NCBI lineage: Eukaryota > Metazoa > Chordata > Ceratodontiformes > Ceratodontidae > Neoceratodus > Neoceratodus forsteri. The sequence goes on from CM057454.1 coordinate 815,265,246, forward strand.
CCCTCCCCCTCCTTAGCTTAAAGACCCCATCTGCTCCATCCTTATTGATTCCCCTCAGATATTAGAATTTCTCTATCATGTCCCCCCTGTCCCTTCTGTCCTCCAGAGTATACATACTGAGGTCTCCCAGCCAGCTCTTATAGTCTCTCCCCTTCATTCCACACATCTTCGCTGTCCTCCTCTGCACCCCCTCTAGTAGCCTAATATTATGCTTCAGGTATGGCCTCCTAAACTGTACGCAATACTCCAAGTGGGGCCTTACCAGTGATCTGTAGAGGGCAGGATCACCTCTCTACTTGGATGAAAACCCCCTCACTATACACCCCAGCATTTTGTTCACTTTTTGCAGCCACTCTCCTGCACTGAGAAGTGTGGTTCATTGTCCCTGTTGAGATTACACCTAGGTCCTTCTCCTCCTCAATGATCCACAGCTTAACCACTCTAAGTCAGTAATTTCTCTTTGGGTTCTTCTCCCTGAAGTGTATAACCTTACACTTCTTTGCATTAAACCACAGCTGCCACCTCTCTGATCACTCCTGTAGCTTGTTTAGGTCCCCCTGCAGCTGCTTCCATCTCTCCTCTCCATCCACCACTGCTCCCATTTTGGTGTCATCTGCGAACGGACTTACCTTGCTCACGACCCCGTTCACAATGTCTGATATGAAGAGCCCAAATAATATTGGTCCCAGCACAGAGCCCTGTGTCACCCTGCTCATCACCAGCTTTGGAGTTGAGAGCTCTCCTCCCACCACCACCTGTTGTAGCCTCCCATTCATCCAGCTTGTAATCCAGTTTGTCATTTTTGACCCTACTTCTACAGCAGTTAGCTTCTCCCCAAGCCACCCATAAGGCACCGAATCGAAGGCCTCCCTGAAGTCCAAGTAAAGAACATCCACCGCACAGAAACATAGAAACAGAATTTGACAGAAGAAAAGGACCGCTTGGCCCACCCAGTCTGCCCATTTCCTTACCTAATGGATAAGCTGCAGATCCTAGTTAACCAACAGCCTACTTCTTCCTACCCCCACCCCCTAGAATTGTCTTATGACTGTCCCATGCATTCTTGAATTCCACCAGTGTTTTTGACTCCACAACCTCCTCCGGAAGGCTGTTCCATGCATCCACAACCTCTCTGTGAAAAATACTTCCTTACATTACCTGACCACCCCCCATCTTCAAATTGTGCCCTCTTGTTCTTGCACAGCTCTTTTCTGAAAGATGTACCCTCTTGGACTTTGTTGATTCCTTGAGGTACTTGAAAGTTTCTATCATGCCCCTCTCACTCCTTTCCTCGAGGCTATACTTATTAAGCTCCTTAAGTCTCTCTTCATATGTCTTCTGGTGCAGACCCTGCACTATTTTAGTTGCCCTCCTCTGGACTGCCTCCATCCTGTTTATGTCATTGAGGAGATTTGGTCTCCAGAACTGCATGCAGTACTCCAGATGGGGTCTCACCAGCTGTCTGTACAGAGGGATAACAACTTCCTGTTTTCTACTGATGATGCCTCTCCCTGTGCATCCCAGTATCCCCCCAGCCCTCCTTACTGCCCTCTCACATTGCTTGCCCACCTTTAGGTCATCTGATATGACTACCTCCAGGTCCCTTTCCATTTTTGTTGTTGTTAGTATCTCACCCCCCATTGTGTACTCTTCCCTGGGTTTTTGTTTCCCAGGTGCATTACCTTGCACTTCTTAGCATTGAATCTAAGCTGCCATACATTTGACCATTCCTCTCAACCTTGCCAAGTCCCTTCTCATCCTTTCCACCCCACCTTGTGTATCAACTGTGTTGCAGATCTTTGTGTCATCTGCAAAGAGACATACTTTTCCTTCCAGTCCCTCTGCAATGTTGCTTATAAAGACATTGAAGAGGACTGGTCGAAGTACTGAACCCTGTGGTACCCCACTAGTAACCCCCCTTTCTTCAGAGTTGACTCTGTTTACTATTACCCTCTGTGTCCTGTTCTCCAGCCAATTCTTTACCCAGGCTATCATCTTGGGACCCACTCCCAGGCTGGCTAACTTGTATATTAATCTTTTATGTGGTACTGTGTCAAATGCCTTGCTAAAGTCTAGGTAGGCCATGTCCACAGCCCCTCCCTGATCTACTACTTTGGTCACCCAGTCAAAGAAATCTATTAGATTCGTCTGGCATGACCTTCCTGCTGTGAATCCATGCTGCCTTGGGTCCTGTGCCCCTCTGGCCTCTAGGTACTCAACAATTCTTTCCTTCAGAAGTGATTCCATCATTTTCCCTATCACTGAGGTTAAACTAACAGGTCTGTAGTTTCCTGCTTCTGCCTTGCTCCCACTTTTGTGAAGTGGAATCACATCTGCCCTCCTCCAGTCCTCAGGTACCATCCCATCCTCCCATGATTTGTTAAAGAGGGTAGTCAGTGGTGTCACTAGTTCTACCCTTAGTTCTTTTAGAATTCTGGGATGAATCCCATCAGGCCCCATTGCTTTGTCCACCTTCAGTTTTAAGAGTTCTTTCAGAACCCTTTCTTCTGTAAATGGGCTGGTATCAACTTCTGTATCCAGAGTGTTTCTATTGTTTGTTTTAGGTACCCTCTTCATTTGTGAATACTGAGCAAAATATTGTTTAGTATCTCTGCCTTTTCACAGTCACCCTCTGCCCACCCCCTCCCTTTATTAAGCCTCACTATCCCTCCCTTGGTCTTCCTTCGCTCCCTGATGTACCTATAAAAGGTTTTATCCCCTTCTTAACTGAGTTGGCTATCTTTTCCTCGGTTTGGGCCTTTGCTGTTCTGACTGCCTTCCCAGCTTCCTTTTGCTTTAACTGATACAATTCTCTGTCCTGCTCCTTCTGTGATTCCTTGTACTTCCTGAATGCTTTCTTTTTCTCTTGAACCTTCACTGCCACCTCCTTTTAGAACCATAGTGTTTCTTTCATCGTTTTGTTTTATTTGCTTCACACAAAGGCTTGTTGCCTCTGTGATGGCAGTTTTGATTATTCCCCATTGTTCTTCCACCCCTCCTTCCTGCCCATTTGCTAGTGCATTCCTTAGGCACTCACCCATTTTGGCAAAGTCAGCCCTCCTAAAGTCCAGTACTTTTGCCTTTGTATGGCTTGACTCTTCTGCTGTGTTTATTGTGAACCATACTGTTCGATGGTCGCTAGTTCCCAGATGGCTACCCACTTCTACATCTGTGATCCTCTCTCCATCTCCATTTGAGAGTACCAGGTCTAAGATTGCTCCCTCTCAAGTGGGTTCCAATACTAGTTGTCTAAGGCATGCCCCCTGTAGGGCATCTAGAATAACCCCACTCTTAGAAGTGGCTGCTGCAACTCACTCCAGTTAACATATGGCATATTCAGATACCCCATCACCAATATTTCCCCTTTTTCTGCCATTCTAAGGATACTTTCTATTATTTCCTTGTCCATTTTCTCCCCCTGAGATTGAGGTCTGTATACAACCCCTGTGCGGATTGTGGTGCCATTGCCTGTCTCCAAATTGACCCACAGTGCTTCCACTCCTCCCTGTTTACCCTTTTGTTCTATTGCTTTGATTCCTTCCCTTATGTAGACAGCTACTCTTCCTCCTCCTCTTTTACCCTCCCTGTCCCTCCTGTAGACAGTGTACCCTGGTAAGTTTACGTCCCAGTCATGGTTATGTGTATACCATGTTTCTGTGACTGCCATGATATCCAGATGTTCCTCCTCCTCCTTCAAGGCCACTAATTCAGGATACTTGTTATCCAGACTATGACCCTTATCCATCTCACCTGTCACCTAGTAGACATAATATTGTATCAGGTTGGTTTGACAAGACTTCTCTGAAATGAACCCATGCTGCCTCACATCCTGGAGACTGTTGTCCTCCAGGTACAACACCAGCCTTTCCTTTTGTATTGTTTCCAGGAGTTTGCACACTATGGAGGTAAGACTTACCGGGCGATAATTACCCGGTTCATCCCTTGGCCCACCTTTGTTTAGTGCACTACCTGTGCCATCCTCCAGTCTAGTGGCACACATCCCGACTCCAGTGAGGTGCTGTACAGATCTGTCAGTGGCTCCGCCAACACCTCCACCATCTCTCAGCACCATGGGGTGGATACCATCTGGCCCTGGTGCCTTGTCTAGCCTCAGTGCTCTCAGTCCCCCTAGGACTATATCTCCTTCAATTATTCCATCTGTCACCTCCTCTCCCCCTGTCCCCACCCTCCCAGATCATGGTGGTAGCGCCCTCTTTCTTCTGTGAACACTAAGCAAAAGTATTCATTCACTGCTTCTGCCTGTTCCTCACTCTTTTCCATCCACTCCCCACCCTTTTTTATCCTCACTGTTGTCTCTGTGCACTTCCCTTTCTCTCTGATGCATCAGAAAAAGTCTTTCTCTCCCCCGCCCGAATAATTCCCTGTGCTAATCTCAGCTCCCTCTGGGCTTTGGCTTCTCTCATTTTTCTGGCCATCTCCCTGGACCATCTTGCGTACTCCTCCCTGTCCCCTTCCTTCCCCGTCCTATACCTCTGGTGTGCCTCTTATTTTGCCCTCACCACCTGCACTGTCTCACTATTCAACCAGCATGGTTTCCTTGCTCTGCTCCTTTTACTCTGTGTCTTGGTGCAGACTTCCGTTGCCTCTGTAATCCCCCATTTAATAATATCCCATTTCTGCTCTGCATCCATCTCTTGCCTTATGCCTTCCAGTTTCCCTTTCAGTACTACCCACATCCTCACAAAGCCTGCCCCCCTGAAGTTTACCACCCAGGTTACTGATTTCTCTGGCTCCATGCACATCGTGATTTTAAATCACGCCGTTTGATAATCGCTCTTGGCTAGTGGGTCCTCCACCCTTATTTTCCTTACTGCCTCCCCATTAGTCAATACCAGATCTAGAGTGTTCTTTATCTTAGTAGGTACACTGACCAACTACATCAGGAGATCCTCCTGGATCGCATCCAGGAGCACTTGCTCCCTAGCACTGGAGGTGACCAGAATGCTCCAGTCAATTGAAATCCCCCACGATGACCACTTTCCTTTTTCTACATACCTTTCTGATTTGTCCCACTAATTCCTGGTCAAGCTCCTCAGACTGAGACCTGGGACGGCGGCTTGTATACCACCCCACTCCTTAGTTTCCTACCTCCTGAGTCTAGGAGCTGCAGCCAGATTGCCTCTGTTCTCCATTTTCCCCATCGTTTCTTGTGCATTTGATCCCATCCCTCACATAGACTGCCATCCCATCACCACCTCCTTATAGTCCTTTCTATATTATTTGTACCCTGGGATTGCCAGATCCTACTCTCGGTGCTCAGTTGCCCACGTTTTCATGACAGCTGCAATATCCACCCTCCACAGAGCCAAGAGTGCCTGTAGCTCAGCTGATTTGTTGCTCAAACATCTACTTCAGTGAGACCACCTCCATCGTGCCCCTTTCCCTTCATTGCCTACCACCTCTTCCCTTCTACTCCCTCCCTTTTTGGCTACCCCAAGTCCTTCACTACTAGCCTGGGGGGGGTAGGCTATGATTCCACTCTACTAGATCCCCACCTACCTGCTGTCCACTTGCCCCCCAGTTTAAACATAGAAACATAGAATTTGATGGCAGATAAGGACTGCTTGGCTCACCTAGTCTGCCCATTTCCCTACCTAACAGATAAGCTGCAGATCCTAGCTAACCAACAGCCTACTTCCTCCTACCCCCCCACTAGAATTGTCTTATGTCTGTCCCATGCATTCTTGAATTCCCCCACTGTTTTTGACTCCACAAACTCCTCAGGAAGGCTGTTCCATGCATCTACAACCCTCTCCATGAAGAAATACTTCCTCACATTACCTCCGAGCCGTCCCCCCTCTATCTTCAAATTGTGCCCACTTGTTCTCACACATCTGTTTTTCTAAAAGATGCTACCATCTTGCAGATGTCAGCACTTCTACCAATGCAACCCTACCCTTACCCCTCAACCTCCCCAGCTCCGTCTCTGTCACAATATACCTCTCCAGTCTTTGCTTTAATACCTACTCCCCATCCCCACTCAGGTGCAGACTATCCCTTGCAAACAGACTGTTATTATCCCAGGTACTGTCACAGCCATCCACAACCCCATATCCTTTAGTTCAACACCATTCCACCAACCATGCATTCAACTCCCTAATCCCCTCCTTTCTTACTGTGCTTGCGCAGGGTACTGTGAGCACCTCTGAGAAGGCCACAGACTCCCCATTCTCCTCGCACAACCTTCCCACTTCCTCAGACCTCTCCCTTGTTACTTCACCCATTTCCTCCGCTAGGTCATTTGTAACCACATGTACCATAATGTGTGGTATACTCCTATCCCTTCTTGTACACCTTAGGATTGCCTGTCCTGTCTTGTTTGCCTTTAATCCCTGTATGGACTCCACCCATATCATACTGTACCTCCCCCCCCGCTGCCCCATCTGATCCCCTTGAGTATGGAGTCCACCAACAGCAGAACCCCCCATCTTTTTCCCTGTGCCCGCCACCACCCCCTCAACCAGGTTCTCATTCCCAGGGCCACTCAAGATGGTGCTTTTACCATTTGCTCCAGTGTCTTACCCCCTGACCCTCTCAACTGAAACTCCTCCCCCTTCTCCTGTTTGACTGCCAACCTCCCTCTCCCCTCTATTTGAGTATTATCCTTCCCCCTGCCACACCATGCTCAGTCTCTCCACTAGTAATACCCCTCACCCCTCCTCTTCGTGAGTACTATCCCTTGTGCAATCTCCTTCTGTGTTTTCTTCCCCATGTGTCACTAGTACAGCAAACATGTTACCTACACTCTTTGCCTTACTATGTATTTTCTCCTCCTTCTGCCTACTGCTTCTCCTCTTTTGCTAGGCCCTACTAGAGTCCACCCTACATCAGCTGGCATCCTGTTTAGTTTGCCCCTTCCCTCAACCCACTGTTCCTTCTCTGTGGTGCCCCCCCGGTACTCTGAGATGTCAGCCCTTCTACCAATGCAACCCTCCCCTTACCCCTCAACCTCCCCAGCTCCCTGCCAAGCCACTAAACCTTTTCCTTGAGCCTCCTTAGCCTGTGGCATATTGGGCATCTTCTCAGCCTCCACAGTATGTTCAGCCACACTGCTGCCCCACAACCACTGCTCCCCACAATCCTACCTATGGTTCACAGTACCTATACAGGACAGTGGAATACAGTCTCTCTATACTGACTCCAGTTGTTTACAAACCCAATCACAAACTCACCAATGGCATTCCCAAGTCTCACAAACACATACAGTCCAGTGTGTGTCCAGTCCAGCTAACAGTGTGTGTATGCAGATATCAGGTACCATATGATGTCACAAGCTACCAGTATAAAGAACGTAATGTGCTATGGGTGGGTGGAAGAGGTTAGGTCCCTCCTGAGAACTGGAGACAGACAATCAGTACCCCAGCAGACCCTCACTGAGACACTCAGCTGCACCAGCAAAATCTCCTAAACAGGTACCTTTCCAACTTAAGTCACAAAGCCCCCCTGGTACCGCATTGTCGATGTCTTTATCCACTACCCTGCCTCCCTCTGCCCCAAGTCTCACAATCCCTCCTCGTCTTCCTTCTCTCACTAATATACCTAAAGAATTCTTTTCCTCCTTCCTTCATTAATTTAGCTAGCTTTTCCTTGGTTTCAGCCTTTGCTGTCCTTACTGCCTTGTAAGCGTTCTTTAATTTTTCCAAGTATTCTTGCCTGTCCTCCTTGCTTTATGTTACCTTGTACCTCAGAAATACCACCTTTTTGCCTCTTACTAGCTCTGCTGCTTCCCTTGAGAACCACAGTGGTTTCCTCTTTCTTTTGCTCTTGCTGCAGGGCCAGGCACAATGGTTTGCTACCAGGTGCAGGGCTTCACTTATCTTATCCCACTGTTCCACTACTCCCCTTATGTCATCGTATCCCTGCATAGCCTTCCTGAATTAGTCCTTCATTTTAACGAAGTCTGTCCTCCTGAAATCCAGGAGCTAGAGAGATATATTTGAAATTTGTTTGCTCAAAGTAGACTTTACAACAAAGAAACATGACCAATGTGTGCCTTAATTTCTCAGAAACTAGAAAGTATGGAAAAAGACTAGGTGGTACTGTATATGAAATCTGCAAGCAGAAACAGGCTTTATGGTCTATCAAGTTAGTCTGCTCAAATGTGCAGCTTGCACCCTTATATTGCAGCTGCTTACTCTACCATGCCGGTTTGACATAATTTATGTTGACTGGCATCTCATCAACATTAATCATGTCGATCGCAAGTTGGGTCGTCATGATTCCTTTAAATCTCCGGTCCTTTTCTTTTATCAGGCTTCGCACCGAACCCCCCATGCAGGGCACTCGCCTCTCCCCAAACTTGAGGATTCTAACTCCAGTCAGAGTTGCTTTGGTGCAGGGGTGCAGGACTGGGAGACAGTGTTCCCCTGTATTATGCACACCAACACAACGACCTGTTGGCAAAGTGTCGATTTTGCAGACATGATTGTAATTTGCTGCATTTGTGTCTCTGTAAGGGGTACATACCGCAGCTGCTCCACCATCCTCTTCCCCTCCTCACCCCCTATTACCGTTAAAAGAATCTGTAAATATATACAACCATTCCCTTACCAAAATATCCTCAGAAAACCACAGCATTACCATTTGTCCACTGTTTCCTTACCACTGTCAATTCTATTGCAGTACCATTGTATCCCTTTGACTGATAACACTTCGGATTTGTTTAAATTCCATTGTAATACCATTGTTGCAACTGTGGTATGACATGGACAGTGGTATCGCAATGAAAATGTGTGCACAGATGGTACCACAATGGTTCAAACACACACCATTGTATTCCCACTGCTGTTGGTAACACAAACAATTTGTTTCAGTTCCAGTGTGTTACCACTGCTGCCACCATGGTACCATTTACTGTGCCACAGTGGTAACACAGGGGTGATTTCCATGTCCAATGGTAAGACAATGAGCTACCACTGCAACACCTTTGAAATTGGTCTTGCAATGGATTTATTTCAATTCCATTGCCATACCACTGTGGACCACTGTGGTACCATCTGTATGAAGTGGTAGTGCTTGGTAGTGTGGAGTAGGGATGTACTCTGGAGAACCGCCAGAAAAACAAATCTCACAAATGACTGGAATGCATTTAGGAGGGTGAGAAACCTCTGCACCAAAATGGTCAGAGAAGTAAAAGCTAAATTCTACCTCTCCCAGCTGGAGCATTCCTCAACATGTCCTACCAGATTCTGGATAATGATAAAAGATATTGAAGGCCATACTATGGGTAATTCCTTACCTACTAAAATATTGATTGGCAACATTGCCATCTCGGATAGACCAACTATTCTCGATTCCCTAAATAATCACTTTGCTACCGCAGGGCTAGCCTTCGACTCCTCGCCTGCCAAAACTCTCCACCAACAACTTGGAGAAGTCAAGCAAGAAAAACCTATCTCTGGCACACCCTTCTCCCTGCAGCCTACATCTCTGAAAGAAGTCGAAGATCTTCTCCTACAGTTAGACACTAGGAAAAGCACTGGAGCTGACCTCATCAACCCTTACTTCTTAAAGGTTGACCACCATGTCCTTGCAGTCCCAATCACACACCTTTTTAATCTATCCCTGTCCCAAGGTGATCTTCATCTCATCTGGAAAACTGCAACTGTGGTCCCTTTATTTATGTCAGGGGATCCTAGTGACCTTAATAATTACAGGCCAATCTCCTTACTTCCAATACTGTCTAAACTGCTGGAGAAAATTGTGACCTCTCAGCTCCGGAACTATCTGGAATCTGAAAAATTGCTTAATCCACTACAATCAGGCTTTATGGCACAACACAGCACAATCTCAGCCATAGCCAAGGTGACCAACGACTGGCAATGTGAGTTGGACAATAAAAGCTTTGTCTTCGCTGTATTTTTGGACCTAAATAAGGTGTTTGACACTGTTGACCACAGTCTGCTACTTTTATCCCTCCAGAATTTTGGCCTGGACCCCCTATCCCTAAGATGGTTTGCTAACTACCTTTCTGGAATACTCCAGCAAGTAAAGGCAGAAGGGGAAGCTTCTCCACTAAAACCCCTGTTGAGGGGTGTACCTCAAGGCTCCATTCTAGGCCTCTTGCTCTTTGCTATCTATGTCAACAACATAGATGTCTCCATTAAACAAGTACAAATACATCTCTTCACAGATGACACGGTGCTGTACGCTAGTAGCCCCACCCCTGATGCTGCCCAAAAAGTGCTTCAAAGTGATTTTAATCAGCTGCAGCTTCAACTACTAAGACAGAAGCTACTTCTTAATGCAAAAAAGACCAAAGCAATGTTCCTCTTGCCCTTTCATCATGCAACAAATCCTATCATTGCTGGGACACTCCCGCAGATCACCACTATCCTAGATGAACAGTTGGAATATGTTACAAAGTTCAAGTACCCAGGGGTCTGGCTAGACCATAGTCTTTCCTTCACAGACCACATAGATGAGCTGGCTAAGAAACTCAGAAAAAGACTTGGCCTGTTCTTTAGGATCATTAATCTCCTTACAAGAGACGCCAAACTGAAATTGGTCCAAATGACCTATCTTTCCTTAATAGATTATTCAGACTTTCTTTATAGTCAGGGTACCGCCTGTGCCTTAGCCAAGCTGGACATGTTCTACCACAGAGCTTTAAGATTCATCACAGGTCTCCCATATTCAACCCATCATTGCGCCCTGTACACTGCAGTGGGATGGTCATCCCTCAGTTACAGACGACAGAGAAACGCTGCAGTTTGGACCTACAAAGCTATCTTAAATAAGCTGCCCCATTATATCTCTGTCTGTCTGTCTACCTTTTTGCATTCCTGGAAAGTATTCCCTGAGAATTACCTCCTATATTTCCTTATATGTTTACAAGGCAAAGTCACGTATTGGCAGGTTAGCTATAAGTTACGTGCTACCTCAATTATGGAACAAGCTGCAAAAAATACTGAAACTAACTTACCCTATCAGCTTAACAGGATTTAAATCACTATTCCTACATCAAATTAAAGAATCTTGTACCTGTTCCCCTTGACTTATGACCCTCAAAAAGGGTCCTATTGCTCTCTGAGCCACTGTTATCTAGGGCTTGGTCACTTCGGATAATTGGCCCTTTCCTTCTCCCCCTCCTCCACCAACCCCGGTTACAACTTTGCTTTCCAGCTCAAACTCTTCTCTATGATTTGAGATATCTATCCTCCATCTCATCTCCCTCTGAGGCTGTCCCACAATATTTGCCTTCCTGCCTCTATCACCTGCCTTCTATACCCCTACCCTTCTCTTGCTGCCAACTTTAACCAAAACACTTTCGACTAATATATCCATGTGTTCTTGATTTTTACTTTGGATCAATGTATAATACTATATATACCTTATCTTTGTTTATGTTGAAATGTTACTGTATCATCTGACCCTTCCATATCTTACTGTCATTGTTCTATGCTGTATTTATTGTGTATACTGTATTTTGTTGTATTCTCTTGCTTACTACTAATCCAGGTCCACCTCAAAAATGAGTATTGCTCAATGGTGTTCGCCTGGCTAAATAAAGATTTTAATTGATTGATTGATTGATTGATTGACTGATTGATTGGTGCACTGAGAGGACGCTGATAGCTCAATGATGACATTACACTGCCACTGCTATTAGTAGTCCCTCAGGGGTTAGCACATGTTAGTACAATGGTTCTCATATGGTATGGCACCCGACCACTCCAGGTCCTCCCACTAGTCCCCCATCCATGATATCAGACTGATCCTCCCCAGTCCCCCCAGTCCCACCCCTGCATGCCTCTAACACACTACACTTTGTCTCCCCATGCCTGTCTCCCTCTCACCAGTTCCCACGGAACTTAGACTACACATGCAACAGTTTTGCTCGGTCATAATAATTTTTGATCAATACTTTTGGTGATGTTAATTCACTAACTATCATTATCGATCAATACCCAAAGCAGCCATACACCAAAAGTTTTCTTTCACTGCTGATGGCATTCTCTTTTTATCATCATGATTAATCACAGTTAATCAATACCTGATGCAGATTATTGGCAGCAAATCAGAGTCTGCTTCACAGATCATACTTGGTCATAGGCATTCACTAAAAAAAATACCACCAAAAGCTTAATCTGGTTCAGTTTCAGTTGGTTACCATCTGTATCTCCACCCAACCCCTGAAAAAGGGACTTCTAGTCTCAATGGGCATACTGGGTCAACAAAATTCAATAAAATAAAATATAAATGGGCTTGTAATATTTGGCCATGATTAATCATGAATGATGCACCTAGGTCTTATTGGCTACTCTGCTGTAATTTGCATAGGTTGTCATGTTTAATCATGATCAGTCATTGCCTTTTAAAATAAAGGTGATTTTGTACTGGGCTTCATTAAGCCCGTGCTGCAGCGGTGATAGTCTGTCCATGCAGAAATTATAAAATGTACTGCTGTCCTGTAAGGGAGGGAAGGGATGGCAACTCTGGTGAACTGCTGTCCAGCCAACCCCTTTCCACTTCCAGGTCTGCCTGCTCTGCCCCACATTCTGACATTACGTGATGTCTCCAGAGAGGGCACGGGGAATGCCCCATACAAGTCTATGGGGTTCATTTTTAAAATGGTTTTACAGACATTTAAGCAACATTTGATAGAAAATGAAAGTCACTTCTGATTTAATAGGGACCCTCCTGAAGGCTAATGTTTTTACCATAACCTTCCAACACTTCCTCTGAAAACCATATTGGCCTTTTTTCCTCTTGCTTTTATTTACATATCTAATGCATTTACTATAGTCCTTTTTAATTTCGCCCACTGTTCCTTTACTCCTCCCTAGTCCCACTCCCCGCCAGGGCATCCTTGAGGCAATCCACCATCTTTGTAAAGTCTGCCCTCCTGAATTCTAGGACCATCGCCTTTGTGTGGTTCGACTCAACCCCTGTTCTTACACTGAACCACATCATTCAGTGATGCTGGTCCCCAGATGGCCACCTACTGTGACGTCTGCAATACTGTCCTGATTGGTGAGTACTAGGTAAAAATTGCTCCCTAGTGAGTGGGATCATTTACTAATCACCTAAGAAATGCCCCCTGCAGGGAGTCCAGGATATCTCTACTCCTAGCTGAAGTTTCAACCAGGATGCTCCAGTCCACATCTGGCAGATTGAAGTCTCCCACCTGGAGCACCTCCCCTTCAGTTGCCAATTTATGGATGGCTTCCAGTAGAACCCTATCCATTTCCTCCACTTGTGCTGGAGGTCTATAGATCACCCTAATGCAAATAGCTGCTCCATTTCCTGGTAATAGGGAAAGTTAAGTTACTTGTTCATGGTTATATATTATATGGTTATATAGTGTGTAAATGGGGGCCGTGGGATTCAAACCTGAGTCTCCAGATTTGCAGCACAGTGCCCGAGTGCCCCACAAATAGCATATAATGTCCCTACCACATATACATACAGTATATATACTTGTTGCAAAACAAACCAAAAAAAAACTACATTAATGCAGGCATTAGGGTTGAAGAATGCAAAGCACACAAAGAAAATGAAAAACAGGGTTTGAGCCTCACAAGTCTTGGCAAATTGGTTGTGTGGTGTTCCTTGGAGTTGCAAACCTTAATGCCCATCAGTTACTCCTCCAGCCCATAGTCTCCCTTCTAAAGCACAAGGTACAGCTCTAAGCCAGTGCATATTACTCTTTGAAGAAAAACAAGTATACATGGCATGGTGTATGTGGCTAACAGAATCAGTCATAGCTTTCTTCCCAGAGGTCCCAGCATGATGAAAGAGATCATGTTTGCTTAGAGGAGGGGGAGAGCATTAGGCTTGATAACCCCAAGGAATGCCACATCACCAATTCATCAAGACTCCTAGAACTCAGGGTTCCTCCACCCTAATGTCTGCATTAACATAGTTTTAAATTTCTCTCCTTTTGTGACAGTGGAATCTTAACAGAACAGTGGAGATACTTAAAATCCTGCATCACCAACCACATAACAAGGGAAAGCCTACAGTGTCACTGTAATATGTGGGGTTGCACCATTGCAGATTAACATTCTAGCACAGATAAGAGATCTCTTACCTGGTTCCTGTGGAACCTGGGATAAAGTAGTCTCAGGGGAGCAGGCAGTCATTATGAACAAGAACAGCAATGGAGTGACAAAGGATCTGCAGCTCTTCAAGAACTGTGACAAACAATGTAGGGTAAACAAAAAAAAAACTTTACTTATCTGATACATATGGTCAGTGTCCTCCTAAACCTGTTCAGCGTCCTGTCAGATCTATAGACATAAAAGGGAAAATAGGTCAGTATGAAGAATCAGCTAGGTTGGTTGGGAAGGACCTGTAAAGGCTGGGAAAAAAAAGTGGCACATGCGAGTGTCAGGGGGATACTGGACCAGTACCACACCACTGACCTGGGTTTTAGAATGGATTTGGTCACTCAGAGACTATCATGGGGGAGGATTCAGTGTCCCTAGGAATGACCTCTCTTGGGGGTGGGGGCCATATTACACCAAACATCGACCAATACAGGGCAGGATGAACACACCAGCTGTTCTGCTTCCCGCACCACTGACACGGATCTGGGCCACCAAACTAGTAGAGACTTGAGGGGAGGGTTGCCATTAGGGCTGTGCATGGGCTGAATAGTATTTTCCGAATACCACGAATAGTAGGCTTCCTGAATATTCGGATGCATTTTCCGAATGGTTCACTATTTGGCCACTATTTGGGAACTACTATTCGATGAGATTTCCAAGTCTCGCAGAACTTTGTTGGCCAATCAAAAATTGTTTCTTGAGCTCAAAGGCAAGCACACCATGTGACTTCCTCACTCTGAGCTGGTAGAAAACAGGAGACAGTGATTTCTGAGAGCTGCTCTGCAGTACTTTTGAGACCTTAAACTTGCTAAAAAAGAAAATAGATTTTTGCTTCACAGGCTTTTTTGGGTCAGTACAGTTTTTTTGATCAGTGTCAGAAAAGCTATGTTTGGCTTTCTGACAGGTATTTTGTCCTTATTGCTGTACTCAGTTACAGGGACTAGGAGGGCTGTCTGCTAACACCCCTTCTCTGCTGCTGTCTGACATAGCTCCAGTGTGATTTTTTTTGGGTGGAGCACATTTTATTTTTGTGTTTTGTTGCTGTTATCTGGTTCCAGGCTTGGTTCCCTGCATGACTGATGAGGGTGTCTGCTAACTCCCCCTCCTGTAGGTCACTGCTTATAATTTGCTATATATGTGAAAAATATTCAATTTTGTGGGGCTTCACCCTGCATGTGCATGCTTAATATATTTTTTCATGAGGCAGGGCCACACATGTGCACAGCTGTGAGCACACAGATTTTGAAATAAACTTCTTCAGTTCTAAGCCAGTCAGGCTTGACTCACTGAATTAGTATTGTTAGTCTCCTCTGGTTCTGGAGATAGATCCCTGTACACATGAGGAGAAGAAGAAGAAGAAGAAGAAGAAGAAGAAGAAGAAGAAGAAGAATCAGCATTTATATAGCACTTTTCATACACAGTGTATCCCAAAGCGCTTTACAAGCAATGCTAGACTGGTAGTGAAGTGACTGAATGTATGGTGGCAGCCATATTGCACAACATCACCCACATGCAGCCTGGATAATTGCATGAACTGGTTTATGGGAAGGGGGAATGTTGGCCAGGACACCAGGAATGTACCCTACTCTTTGCAAAGAGTGCCCTGGGTTCTTTTACTTCCACCTGGACATCCACCAAGACAACACCAGGATGGACAGCAGGGACCTTGGTTTAACATCTCATCTGAAGGATGGCACACCCCAGCAGTACAGCACCCCCCAATACTGCATTCGGATGCCAGCGATATTTAGGTGCAAGTCCAATCCCAGTGTGGGATGAGAACCCACGACCTTCTTGTCCAGATGCAGATGTGCTACCAACTGAGCCATGCTGGCTGACCCCCCCCCCACTTCTACAGCCCACTGCACACAATTAAGCTGTGCTTGTGAAATATATCCCCCTGCAAGTCTGTGCCGTGTG
Organism: Neoceratodus forsteri; assembly: GCA_016271365.2. NCBI lineage: Eukaryota > Metazoa > Chordata > Ceratodontiformes > Ceratodontidae > Neoceratodus > Neoceratodus forsteri. Next base: position 815,281,241 of record CM057454.1, read on the forward strand.
CGTGTGAACAGTTGTGCACGTGCATTTTTTTGTTTGTTTATTGTTGTTTTGTTAATTAAACCATTGCACTTAGTGGGGCAGGCTTGTCTCACTGAATTAACTGTATATCTTCTGTCTGTTCCTTGCTCGGTGCCATGTTTGACTAAATAGGTTGCCCTTTTCTTCCCCTTCTTAGTAGCAGTGTTTTTCTTTACTGCTACTTTTTTGTGCTGCAGTATAACTGGAAAGGTTGGTGCATTACTGTAGTTCCACAAGCACTAAGTAAAGCATCACACACACAGGTGTCTGCCCAGTAATAGTTTATGTTTTACCCAGTAACCAGTGGTGACCTGATCCATCATGTCTTTAGCAATCTTGCAAACATGCTCAGTCCAGCCCCAGCAAAGCATCGTACCACTGGCCCCAAGTGGTGAAGGACAGATGATAGACCACAAACATACAGCACATCCACACAATTACTGCTAGTGTTGTCCCTGGCTGCCAAACCCCAAACAGTCTATGTAGAACAAAGGAAGCACTCAGCGGGGGGTTGCAGTAACAAAATACAGTTAAAGCAGTGCAGCATAAAGTTGCCAATACATTTGTATGTGCTAAGGCTGGAGGATGCCAATAGAGCCCTGGTGCTTTGACCATAATCTGGTCTTTGTCAGGGTGCATGTCGGGAATGTACAAACACGCTATGAATATACAACCCTTAAAGAAACACACACTATAAATAAGTGAAGTTAAAACGAATGAGACTAAGATGCCCTTGTAACAAAACAATCCACAACTAACATATCCAAGGATGAAACACTGCATCAAGATTATAGAACATAGTTCATACTGTAGTGCCAGACAGTATGCAATGCAGTATCTTGCAAAATTGCTGTAAAATGCTGCAATATGCTGCAAAAAGCAGTGTAATTTAATGCCAATTAAGCCCTCCAGTCATCCAATATTTTGTGGCATGTCATTTACTGCGAAGTACTGAATTGCATCTTGTCTTGTTCCACTGTAATTTATTGATACATAATACAATTCCAGAGAAGGTGGTGAGATAGACTACATAGACAATGACATACGGGTGTCTCTCTTTATTCAATGGGCTCAAATATTGTTCTCCCCAAGCAAGCCTGTTAGTTCTTGTAGCACTGGTAATAGTACTACTACCACTAATACCATTAGCAGTACTACTACTGCTAGTGTCACCACCTGTCCATCTGTATGTTCACTGTCACATCCTGTTGTGCAGTAGTAGGGGGGAATTAGAGCATACATGCTTTCTGCAGCAAGCAGCAGACACCACCACCAGTGTCCCCACTGCTACCAATATGGCTGCTATATCCACAGCCACTGTGCTTCCCACCACCACCAGTGCCATTCTTGCAGCAGCCATCCTTTCAGCTGTCACCACTACTGCAGCCACTGCTACCACTATTCCTATGCCCATGGCTGACACCTTCTGCCCGTGTCTGTGACCATGAACACTCTAGTGCTGACCCAATGCAATGCTTGATATTGTTTTCTGAGTGCTATGTGTGTGTTGTAGTGGATCAAGTGTGCCACATGAAGCTTGTGTTGCATTAGCGAGAGCTCAATGTTGGTGGCTGAAGTGTCATTGAGGTGTATATGGTATACCAGGTTCAATGGGTGATTAATGGTGTTGCTGAAGTGCTTTTTTAAAGTTTCCTTAAAAAAAAAACACCTTTTCTGGCTGAATTCTGAATAACGAATACCGAATACTTGGGACCCGAATACTGAATATTCGGCCAAATATTCGGGAAAAGGTATTTGCACAGCCCTAGTTGCCATTGATGATGAGACTCTCCAGAAGGGGTGATGGGGATGATAACCCTTACCTTCTGGAGGGAATCTGTGGCTGTACCGAAGGTTCATGTTTAGTCTCTGGGATGGTGGGTGATGTTGCAAGGTGGCTGGTGGCATTATGGTACTTCTCAGTGGTATAGAGCCTACAATGACTAGGGCTTAATGATGACAGTTGCTGTTTTTCCATTTTCATGCCCACAAACCTCTTCCGACAGTGTGTAGTCTTGTCAGACCTCAACATACATGTCAACCCAAATATCTCTGAACCCTATCCCACTTTAAGGCAGCATTAAACCCGCTAACAAGTTTATAAATTGTTACATACATAGATACATAGATACATAGACATTGTCGGCAGATAAGGGCCTATGGCCCGCCTAGTCTGCCCATTTGAGCTTGTAAGTTCAGTTTGTTTTCCTAGAAGTCTGTTTCCCCTTACCCCTGCCCTCTAGAATTCCTTTATGTCTATCCCATGCATTCTTAAATCCCGTGATTGTTTCAGCCCCACCACTTCCTCTGGCAGGGTGTTCCACTTGTCCACCACCGTTCTGTGAAGAAATTCTTTCTCACGCTTCCTCTGAATCGTCCTCCCTCCAACTTCATCCCATGCCCTCTAGTCCTGAAACATCTTTTTCCGCTAAAAATAGTGTTTTCCTGCACCCTGTTCCTCCCTGTAAGATATTGAATGTCTCTATCATATCCCCTCTCCTCCTCTCCTCCAGAGAGTACATGTTCAGTTCCTTCAACCTGTCTTCATAGGACTTGTGATGCAACCCATGCACCATCTTTGTTGCCCTCCTCTGAACCTTCTCTACCCTGTCTATGTCCTTACGTAGGTATGGTCTTCAGAACTGTACACTGTACTCCAGGTGGGGCCTCACTAGTGTCTTGTATAGCGGAATTATGACCTCCCTTTTCCTGCTGGTGATGCCCCTGCCTATACATCCCAGCATCCTATTTGCTTTACCTGTTTAAAACCTGAACAGACACTGGTCACACTCAGGTCACTTGCATTTTAACACAGAGGGACCCACTGGGAAGAGCTTCAGTGAGCATTTAGTGACCCATTTCCAGGGTGCAGATGATGTAACCCCAGTCAGTCAGGTAGTATGTCACAAAACAGTTTGTTGTATCAAATCCTGTTAAACAGATACACTTCAATAAATGAATTAAAAAAAAGGCTGTGAAGGTGCTTCAAGTGTTTTACCAATGAAACCATATCTCGCCTGAGAATAAATGGGAATTTGTATAACCCTAATCTGTATAGTTAACTCCAGTAGCTTGCAGCTAAGACACTAGCCCCACCTCCTTCCTTGAACCCAGACACTAGCTCCCCCCCCCCACAGGCACCTCAGACACTAGCCTCCACCTTCCACAATACAGCCTGTCATGACAGTAGCAACCTTGACTGTGCACACTCCAGTCCCCACTACCGACTCCCCTCATTGCCCCAGACACTAATCCCATCTTCCACTTCCCAACACAACCCCACTACATCACCTCCTCTCTCACTACTGTCCCTCTGAACACCCCCTTCCCACTTTAGTCACTCTACTTTACTTTCTTCTCTTTTTTCAAAGAGCTTTTTGCTCCCCATTACCACCTCCCACCTGCTTCGGCATTGGGGAGACATCAGTATTTTTTTGGTTTTCTACCTCCTATTCTTGGAACCCTAGAACACTATTGTGCATGCCCGTGGAAGCAAGCATGCACCCCATGGCTCTGTGATGGCTCCTTCCCCCTACCCAGCCTAACATAGAGTCTTTCACTGGGTTTGGCGTTACCACCAAGCCTCCACTCTGTGGCAACCAAGAATCCGGTAGACTCCAGATCTCTCTTCGGGACTGGTGAGCTGCCTGTTGGCAGCTCTCAGTCCAACTCCTCACTCCCCCCCCCTCCACCAGCTGACCGACGGCTACCCAAGCTCACTCCTGAGCTCAGGTCACTGGCGTGGCATGAGGTGAGGCATACAGTGCCTCAACCCTCAGTGCCACCGAGCCAGCTAGGCAACCCACTTTTCTGAGCCCATTGATATTAGCTCCCTCCTGGGCCCTCTGACTCCCAGAAACCACACATCTTCTTCCATAACCAGTTCAGCATCACCCACACTTTTGTTGCACACTTTCCCTGCAAGGTCTCCCTAAACACCACCTCCACAGACACCTGAGGAACACACACAATTCCCTCTACACTCTCCCTCCACAGGCTCTGTCACTAGCCCCCTCCCTCTCTTCACAGTCCCCAAACCCAGCTGACCCATCTTCCAAAGTCCCAAACACTAGCACCCTCATTCACCAGACCTTAGTCCCCCTCTCAGCGGCCCTCTGAAACAAGTCCAATCTCCTGCCTTGCCATTAGACACTAGTCCCTCCTTCTTTGCTGGTGTCAAAATTGGTTCTGTCCCACTAGCCATATGCTGGCAGATTTTGTGTCTAGCTAGTAAGACTTTCCTTTAGCTAGTTCTGTGTGCTTATACTGGAGAAGGTAACATTTCAATAAATACATCAGCTGGGCCAGTGGAAAAGACTGTGGGGACTTTTCAAGTCACTAGCCCTTCTGGCTAGTGGCTACAAACCTTAATTTCGACCCGTAAGTTAAATATGCCTTACCCGTTCTGCTCGAGTTGCAGTGTCCAGAGTTCCTATGAGCAGCACTACATATCTTAGTTAATGGTGCACAGTGCTGGCATGCCATGCCTGCCCTCGGCATATTGTGGTCCGCACGACCAGGGGATCAAGTGCGTAGAGGCTGCAGCCTGCACACCCCAGTTTGTGCATTGTGGGGGCAGAATGGGTGCAGGGTGGCTACATGTGTAGGCAATCCGTACATATGAATGACAAAAAGCCAGCACTCACTATCCAAAAGTGTTTATTTCATGCTACCAACAACAGACAGTTAACACGCAGCACACAAACCCCCTGACCAGTTTCAAACTAGCAGTTCATCTTCAGAGGGATATGAAAACTATCCCTCTGAAGACGAACTGCTAGTTCGAGACCAGTCATGGAGTTTGTGTCTCGTTAACTGTCTATTGTTGATGGCGTGAAATAAACATGTTTGGATAGTGAGTGCTGACTTTTTGTCATTCAGTTATGTTTTTTGCAGCCTAGCACCACACTGTAGCTTGAGCAGTTGATTGTGCCTTAATCCGCACATATGTCCATAGGCCCCAATGCAAGTAATGCAGCAGTGTTTCAAACTCTAGCTGACTCTTAACTGCTAACCGCACTACTGTTGTTTGTGACATCACAGTCAGCTGCAGGGGATTTCTATGGCAGATGGCATGGGGATGTTGTAGCACAAAATGCTGCTCACTCCACTGGTACAGACTGGGTGACCACTAAGGACAGTCATGTGGCCAATAAACAGTATAATGCGACTAATGAAAAACACAGCTTTCCTCCCTAGTGCTCATCCAAACCACTCACCCTCACCATGCCAAGTACATTTTTTTTTGTCAACTGGCACAGGAAGGAGGCAGGCTGGTATCAGCAAAGTGAGCAGTTTTATGGGCTGCAGTGTCCACCATCCCAAGACCAGATGTCGACAATAAAGTACAATGATTAAGGCCAACAGCATGGAATTGATTGCAGGAATTTCTCCTGCATCAGGATGGCTGACAAAGGGGAGTCACAGACTCAACTTTAATATTAACAAAAAAAATCTAAGCACTAAGCAGGCCAGCCAGTACCGTGGCAGCACTGATATTCACAACACTGTCGACCAGGGTTCTTGATCAAGACCAGAACTGATGACCCCATAGAATGCTCACTTCCTCAGAGGGGGTTCTAAGCCACATGGTACTAGTGACACCAGGATGACCACAGGTGATGGTGGTGATGAAGCAGAGGGCTGTTTGGTGTGGGAAGGCCGGATGCCAACATGCTGCAAGAGCTGACACGCTATATATGTGCACATACTGGGAAAGATGCCAGCATTCAACAGAGGTAAGGGATAAACAAAATGGTTTGCTCTGCCATTTAGACTTGACTGCCCCTGATGTATGTCAACTCAAGGACCCACAACAGAGAGCAAGTGGTAGAGTCGTTCAGTCCTGGTAGGTATAGTGACGGGACTGGAAGGTGGCATGTGGCAGCTGTGAAGTGCTGAGAAAAGGATAAAGGCTATATTTAAAGCTATCAACTAAGAAATGGGTTTGCCTCCTGATCAAGTGGTGACCAGAGTTTGGGTTTTGACTCGGGACACACAGAGCTGGCAGCAGGCTGGGAGACAGTGCAGCTAATGCCACTGCCTCTCAGCAAAGGGAGGGAATGTCACTGTGTCCATCATTAAAACAACCTCTGTCATAGGCCAGGGAGCTACTACCCCCCCAAGATAAATCTATTGTATCCAAGAGCACAGGGAGGCTGGTGGCACCATCAGAGGAGTGGAGGAAGCAGGAGACACAAAGAGAGGGGGAAAAAAACATCACCAATGACAGCCACAAATACTCCTAGGACTTGTTTGAACCTCTGGGACCCAAGACAGTCGGGGTAGCAGCACAGTGTTAGGTTTTCCGGACCACAGGCTTGGACTAAAGGACTGAGAAGGCAACCACAGGAAAAATATATATTACAAAAAAAAAAAGACCTGATGCTCTTTCCTATTTGAAGGAGCCCCCCCCCCCCACACACACACACCCTGTTCATCCTTGTATGGAACTTGCAGGTCTCTATCATGTCCCCTCTCTTTCAGGGTTTACATGATGAGATTCCAGTCTCCTCACAGGGCTTTTGCCACAACCCATGTACAATTTTAGTTGCCCTTTACAATGCCTCCACACTATGGCCTTTCTAAGGTGCAGCCTCCAAAACTGGACACAGTACTTAAATCGGGTCTCACTAATGAGTGATTACTTGTAACACCACCACCACCACCTTCCTCCTCCTGCTGAAGATACCCCTTCCTATGCAGCCCCAACATCCTGCTAGCCATACCCACTGCTTTGCCACACAGCCCTGCAACTTTAAGATCATAATAACCCCAAGGTCTCCCCTGCTTAGTTAGTGTTCGTCAGTACCACTCCCAACCCTATAAAGTAGCTCCTGGATTCCTATGCTTAGGCAGGGGCGACGATGGAGGGGGGGACAGCTGGGGCAACTGTCCGGGGCCCGGTGGCTCAGGGGGGTCCGGCCGTCCTCCAACTGATTGTCAATTTTCCCCCAGCAGGTGCCCTTCCCTATACTTTTGCAATGGTAGGGATGTTGAGCAGCTGAGCGGCTTCCCCTCCCTGAATGACCCACACCCGTCACACTACCTGCTCCTCCGGATCTCTTCTGCCCCTCTTTGCTGTGGCTGCAACCTGCTCACCCTACTCTTTCTATACCTTACCTGGCGGCTCCCTCTTCTCCTCCCTCAGGTCTGGACCCTGGCTGTGCCAGTAGCAGACAGTGCCAGCTATAGACAGAAGTCAGCAGCAGTCTCCTGGCTGCTCCGCCGACCTCCTCTACTCTACTTCCTGATTGGGCAACAATGCCAGGGGTCAGGTCAGAAGCAGAGGTAACTTAGGTCATGCGTCAGAGGTCAAGTTCATTGAGCCACGCATGGTCAGTCAGCCACCACACCACATGACATTGCAGTGGATGGCGCGCTGCTGCTCAGTTAGTCATCCCTCATGTTGAGATTCAAGAAGGAGCTGGAACAGAGAGTGGAGACATCTGAGACAGTCTTTTGACATTGTTGGCCCATCGGGACAGTTCCGGACAGTGGGACTTCCCCGGTCGGTGCCCCTGGACTCACTCTCTCGCTCTGAAAAAACGGCATGGGCTGGGCATTATTTAATTGGCTTTTCCACTTTTGAGACATTACAGTGAGTCACTTGCAGACTGACAGTGGAAACTGCTTTAATTTGAACTAGTTCTACTTCTAATGTACTCTGTATGGTCTAAATAATTGAATTGATCAAGGGATGAATTGACCTACTGCCATGGTGGAGTGGACGATTCCTCATTCTTGCAGCTGCAGGCTGCAGCAGGGCTTGGGTGGGCTATGCAGGTGAGCCTGTGGATGGTGAGTACTTTCTCTGTCTCATTTAAATTGGGAAGCTGCTCAGGGAAGCAACTATGCTTTTTTTCCTTAACTTTAGAACTTTGTGAACAAGGAGAAGAGCTGAGCCTGCAGTCGCTACAGCTGCAGGTTGCAGCAGGGCCAGGGTGGGCTGGACAAGCTGTGGACGGTGGGTTCTCTGTCTAATTTAAATTGAGAAACTCAAGGAACTCTCATTTTTTATTTTTTGTACCATTGCTGAACTTGAGAACTTAGTGGCTATAAGAGCTGCAATTACTTCAGCAGAGCCTGCGGCATTCTGGGCAAGCTGTGGACGGTCAGTGGCTAGTAGGGTGCGCTTTGTCTCATTTACATTGAGAAGCTCAAGGCCAAAAGCCAAGCAGCTATCTTTTGTTATTTCTTGTACAGTTGTTGAACTTGAGAACTTAGTGAATCATAAAAGCTGCAATCAGCATGACTGACAATCTTGTAGAGACAGTTATTGTTTAGTTTTTGAACTTACATCACCTTTTAAAAATCACTTGCCCTATTCTCCAATCTTTTAGGTACAAAGAAAGTGTCTTGACCAGGCTAGCTGACATTGAGTGCAGTCTGCAGAATGGAGAGCCTTTTGTAGATCAGTTGATCCTCCTCCCCCCAGCGAGCTCCCGACGCAAGCTGATTCCTGAACTCAGGTCAACTGTGCCGTGGACCATAGTGTTACTACTGAGACGAAGGGCTGACATGTTAACCAGTTTCTAATTAATTTCACCACTTTGGATCCTCCTATGCTGATCAATATTTTAGTTTGCCCAACCACCCCCCCACCAACAGCCAACCACTCTCCTCTCTGCTAGATCCCCCTTCCAGGCACCAGACTATCTATCCTCCATGCAGCTGAACAACCCTTCTAGCCCCAGCCTCTCACATGATGAGCAACCTCACTGGAGCCAGAGCACCACACAGGTTCCAGACCAGCCTCTTCCCCAGTCAGCCACCCTCCCTGCATCTGGACCAGCCTTCAACTACATGCCATACAACCTCCATGTAGCTGGAGCACCATCCCAAACCTCCACTCCAACAGACCACAGATCTGCAGCTGTCCCTCCAAGCCCCCTGGACTAGCAGTTCCCCAGCCAACCACTCTACCTACATCTGGATCCACCAGAAGCACCATACCAGCCTCACCATCTGACCACCCACCCTGCAGCTAGACCCACCACCACCAGCAACCCTTCCTTCTGCTGGCTTACTTGTTCATGCCCTAGACTAGCCTCCCCCAGCAGATAACCCTCCCTGCAGCTGGACCCCTGTGTTCATTCCCACCCATAGACTAACCCTGTCCTCCAGGCTGAGCAACCTCCCCGGTGCTGGACACCCAGATAGCCACCCATCCCAGGAGCTGGAACCCACCTCCCTTCAGAACAGAAACTTTCCCTGACCACCTTCCCTACAACGAGATAACCCCCCAATCACCCTTCCGCAACCATGGACCCCATACTTCTCAACATATAAAAAATAATTTGCAAGACATTAACATATAAATTATAAATTCATGCAGTCTTCGCAAAATAAAAAATTAAAGATCCCCAGATTACAAAAATGGATTAACATGCAACTGTTTTAATCAAATACAAATATTAAATGTAAAAAACAGCTCCCCCCCCACACACTCAAAGATCTGCAGTACATAATTATTCCTTTATCTGCAGGTCAAGATTTTCTCAGATTAAAACAATTGTAGTGTATATATAAATGGACTATTGAATGGATACACACAGAAAATGCATTCTGAATTTGCTAATTATATAGTCTTCCTGCTGTTAATTCCCCTGCCCCCCCACACTACTTTAAAGTAACTAAATCAGTACAAATTTCACAAACAACAAGTAATCTACAGGCACAATGCATACTAAACACTTTAAGGAGGGATATGATTGAAAATAAACTGTGCATTTTAAAGATTTTTCAAAGATTTTTAGCCACATGCAGAGCAGAGCAGACAAATTTGTTTCATAACAAAACATTAATTGTCAAACCTACACAGCATTTCAATTAGAAAACAAAAAAAATTGAGTGATAATTCCCTTACTGTAGTTAACATTTCAGGGAGTTAGAAAAGATGCACTATTCTGTTTAAACATAAGCACTTACCTTAAAATGTAAATCATAGCTGCTGCAGGCAAACACCAGTTCAAAATGGAGACCACAGATGTACGTGCATTTCTTTTTGGTCATGGCTAGTTCCCATATGCAAAAGGGACCCAGTGGCATCTGCGTGTCACATGACTCCGACATTACGTGCTGGTGGGCGTCATCTATTCCAAATAGGCTAGGCAGCAAAGGCAAGTGGCTGCAAAGGCTGGTAATGGATAAATAAAGCAAGCACCAGCAAATTATTCTGCAAGGAATTAATTTGTTTTGCCTTTTTCCCCCTTTATGGCCAAGGATTATGTGCACAGGTTTTTGATATTTTAATTCTACTGAGTGATGCTTCCACCCAGGACGTGGTTATAAATCGCATAAAGACTTTATTTAAATTGATTATTACAGTGAACTATGATTCTGACTGTGTACTTAATTGTGTACTATCTATAGTTTCTATTGGAACATTTTTAAAAGAAGTTTATTTTATGTTTTCTTGTTTGTTTTTTGTTAAGCAGGTGAGTGCACTAGACAAGTTGATATCTGTTTTCCGGCATGGCCTGGGATTAATATTCTGTTTGTCTGTAGGTTAGGTGGAAATGTTATTAGGCAAGTACTTACTACAGTTTTACTGAACCAGCAGATGAGATTGCTGCTGCCAGTTTACCGTGGGACCTATGCATGACTGGGTGGTAATTGTGCTCTGCAGGTGCGTATACTTCCTGCATAGCTCCGCACCTGTGAACCAGTGTGCACCAGTCAGTATTCACCAATGGCTGCTACCTGTCCATGGGCCACTCCCCCGGTGCTCAGGGTGAAGTTGTGGACCCATCCTGGCATCCAATAGGATGCCTGTACTGGGTCCTACAGTGGATTACTTGCATGGGGAGGCACAGGTCCAGGTGTGGGAATAGCCCCTGCAGGCACCTAGACCTGCACGACTGTGTACAGTCCCCTGAGCCGAGCATCGCAGGCACTGCAGTGTCCCCTAGCCATTGATCCCCCTCCAACACATGGCTGGCTTGTCCCATATGGCCGAGGGCACCCCCTGCCCCAACACAGTGCCACCCCATCACCGATCCTGCCAATCACCCCAGCCCCACCACAGTGCTGTTCAGCCCCAATCCCGGTACTACATTGCCACTATTGCCCCCCCCACCCCAACATGTCAAGCCCCAGTGCAGTGCAACACCCCCACATCTCCCTGTCACGCTCTGAGGCAAAGCTCCACCCATCCCACAGCAGTGTGGCCATGCCTGGGCGGTGCCCAGTACTGCACCCCCCCCACAAACCTGGTCCTGAAGGCCCCACCTCATCATTAGTGGTCATTGTTCCCCCCATCCCCAGTGGCACAAACAACCCCCTCCCTTATACCTGCCCATCAGTGCCACTCCCTGGACAGCCAGTAGCGCAGCCCTCCATGCACCTCCTCAGCTGTTGGCTGTCCAAATGCTACTGAGAGCACTCCCCTATAGACAGGCAGCATGCTCTCAACAGCAGTCGGATGGCCAGCGACTGAAGCAGTGTGAGGAGGGCTGTGCTGCTAGCCAATCCTGGCAGCGGCACCAGTGGGAAGGTACAGGGCAGGGAGACTGTCAGTGCTGTGGGAGGGGCCCACTGACCACTGAAATGGGTGCAGGGGTACAAGGGGTGGGCCTTGTGATGTGTTGTTTGGGTCACCTCTGTGCATCAGAGGGGTAGTGTACATCACTGAGACAGGGGCAGCCCTGTTTGTTTTGGGGGGCATGCACTGTAGAGGACCGGCCTGACAATTTCGGGGGGTGGTGGCACCAGTGGTGCTACTGCCAGGGCACAGGATGACATCCATCAGGATGGGGGTAATGTATCCTGCCAACGGGAGCCTGACAGCCACATGTTGGGGGTTTGGCAATGCGTTGTGGTCAGGCATCAAGTTGTGGTGGGGCAGGTTGTGTCTTCTGCCATGGGGGTTCGTGTTGGGGGTATCCCTAACCCCTGCAGGGGCATGCGTGAATTTCCAGTGTGTGTAGGGCTGGGTGCATAGCACGCTTGTGGCAGGGTCTCCCCTGGCATAAAGGGTGTCATGCTATGCTCCCCGGTGCACAGCACTGCATGCCTCCATACATGCCGCATAGTGCTGGCACACCCCCTGCCTGCCTCTAGTGCATTGCTGCTCCTGTGGCTGGGGGATCGGGGGCATAGGGGCTGCTCACACTGTTTCATGCATCCAGTGTGGGGAGCAGAGTGGCTATGTGCCACGGATCCATGGCGCATAAACACTTCACCCACTCATGCATAGGCCCCCATATTGCAGATATTCTCAGTTGAGTCTGGTGTCAGTTCAACTGAACAGGACTTGGAGAAAATCAAACAGGACTTAATAAAAATCACAAAGGAATTAGCCAATGAAGCAATTTTGTACACTGCTCCCCACCCCCATGCAATGTCCACAGTTAAACAACTGGCTATGGACAAACGTGTTACATGTGTGACTAAGGCCAAGATTACGCAGTGCTAATCCCCGTACCACTTTTTTTTCTGTTTTGTCCCCATTTTCTCCCAGCATGTACTTGGGCGTGCATTGAGGTGTGCTTGTCAGGTACCGACTTGGCCCCTTCCACCCCACCCATGGCTATCGCAGCTCCCCCCTCCTGCCTACACATCCCACTGGACCTCCACCTGATGGGAGCGGAACTACAAGGGGAGGACAACCACCCCAGGAGGGGAAAGCTGCCTAGTGGCTGCCCAATACCACACCCCCCAATGCTGGCTCCCTGATGACTCGAGGCCCTCGAACCCAGGCCGCCTGCGTAGCGCAAGGTAAGGCATCCAGCGCCTCAGCACCTCACCCATACCGCTGCCTCTAACCCCATTAGTACCACCCAGACAGACATTCCATAGAACATCCCTGTAATGAATAGCATAGGTGAGCTATTCGGAATTCACAAAACTGGCCATGTAAATGAGCCCATTGGGATTGCAAGGCACTATTTACATGCCCATTATGGGCCCATTTACATTGGCTGGGCAGAGATTAGCAGCCCCCACCATGAATTGCTGGCTGAAATTTAGAAAAAATAGTTTACCCTGGTGTCCAATGGTTCCTCCCCCCCACCCACACCAGGCCCCTCCCACGATCGCCACCCGGAGTAAATCGGTTACCCCAGTGTCAAGTAGTTCCTCCCATCACCAATGTATGACTGTTCCATAAATAATATTTCCCTGGTACGAGTGCCCCCGCCCCTCCCAGATCGCCAATCAGAGTATAAATATAATAAGTTGTTCATCTGAGGAATTGTCTTGCAGCAGGCCAACACTGGTAGGACTTGGCTTCTCGGCACCAGGACCACTTGGAAAACTTTCTAGCCAGCAGTCTGCCATGGAGGACTGCCCACCCCCGACGTTGGCCTCTGATGTCTGCCTATCCTATAAAGGTGGGTGGTCATACATCACCCTCCTTAGTTCTTTGCCACTGTCGACCAGCACATACTGGCCCTTAATGGACTCCACAGCTTCAATCTACTGCCATTACTCACACCTGACACACTTTTTTTATTTTCCTTTTATTTCACTAGTAAATATCAAATTTTCAGTGTTTGAGCCTTCAGATTTGTCTTCTCCTCCAGCCTCATCTTCTGACCATTCCATTAAATGTGCCTGCAGCATCTGGCACTGAGGGTTGAGGCACTGGATTCCACACCTCATACCACACCAGTGACCCGTGTTTGGGAACGAGCATGGGTCACCGTGGGTTGGCAGGAAGGAGATGGATTGAACATCCAATGGACTGCTCTCCTTCTCCAGGGAAGGGGGAGTGCAGTGGCCGGTGCATGCCTGACCCCTAGCAGAGGCTGGGGCTCAATGGCTCTGCATGAAAGGGGGGTGGGGGAAGCGGCAGATGCCTGATGTGGGCACGCACAGAAGCATGTGTGAACACCATCGATGGCATCATTGCATGCTGTGCTCTCGCATGGGGAGAAAAAAAAAAGTGAAAATTGGGGCTCCAGGTTACACAGCTTAATGGCCGTCTGCCAGCACGTGCCATTCGCACCCACCACCTGTTTCAGATCTGTGCAGAGCTGGAGATTAGGGGATCCCTCGCCCCCCCGCCATGGGTGGTAAGCCATGGGGGAAGTATAAGGTGGTGGCTGGGAATGGCACGGGCGGCCAGAGAATGAGTGGAGGAAAGAGCTGATCAGTGGCCACAGCAACAAAAAAGTAAGAAAGAAAAAACAAATGTGCCTGCAGCAAACAAATTCCTGAAAAAGATGTCCACTCAGCATACATTCTCTGTTCAGGATCCAGCCATGACACTGAAGCCTACCAGCTTTGCCAGAAGTTTAACCAGGACACTCGGCGACGTCTTATGGTTCTGAAGAGTCATCTTATCAAGCAGAAGCTGGTTGCAATGGAAAAGAAGCTGCAGGCCAGGAACTCTTTGGCCTTGCCAGCACTATATTTCAGGGCTTCTTCCACTTCACAGTTCTGGGAAAAATCTGGTGGGGAAGTGCAAACCTAGAAAAAAACACCAGGGCCAGTGTGCTTCATGCTTACGGTCACCACACAAATCTTCGACCGCCTCTGGGTCGCCCTCCTATGGGGAGACTGCTCCATCTGCCCTGTCAGCCCTTTCCTCCTACGGGCTACCGGTGGCACAGTTGCCCACCTCATAACTACTACTGATGGCAGCTCTTTGGGGCAGGGGACTTCATCTCCAGCGCCTGAAGCGCAATCCTTTTTCTTCCATGGGCTCTCAGCCAGGAGACTTGGCCAGTGTGGTGCCTCTGGCGTCGGTTCCTTGACTCCTCACCCCTCTCCCTGCCAGGGTGCTGCCTGTGTTGGTCTTCTCTATGGTACCATACATCAGCACTTCCAGTCAGTCCCCACAGCAGGCTAGTGCCACCTCTTCTACTCTGGCATTGCCTCTGCCTTCACCTGGGTGGTCTCCGTCCCCCCAGGTGCCTGCTTCATCAGCCTTCCTTTCTTCTGGGTGCTCTTTGCTGATGCTCTCTGGATCACCACCCGCCCTGACACTGCCTCAGCCTTTTGCCTGATGTCTCCATGGCTGCCTGTGATATCCCCATGGCCGGTGCAAATCTCTTAGCTGGTGCAAGCTAGTCCATCACATGGGTATCCGCCACCATACCTGATGCCAGCTTATGCCAACCAGTGGTTTATAATTTTCCTTTCCCAGTGGATTACAGTGCTCTGTTTTCCACATGGCTGGCCTTTATTCAGAAGCATACCCCTCCTCCTCAGCCTGCCTCCGGCATCCCCCAGTATCTTGAGGGAGACCCTGGCATTTGCAGCCCCCTGACATTGGTGTCCTCAGGCTCTTAACCTGATGTAGGTACTGGCTCTTTCGTGGTGTGCTCAATGCCTGAGCAAGATCAGGAGATGTATAAAGATGAATCTGATTGTGTGGAGTCTTCCTCTTCACCAGGGGAAGCTACAGAGGCTGAGGAATCATCCAAAGTAGTTTCTAAGTTGTTATTCCACCCTCCCACAAAGATCCATCATTCAGGGACATCATGTGCCATATCCAGTCCTTCATAGGCTGGGAGACAGAGGACCAGGGTCACAAGAGGCGCCAGCTGGCTACTTACTTGGGGCAGCGGGATGCACTTCCTGTGGTGGTGCCACCCCTGGCTCACTCTTACAACAATATCACCACGGCAGCTTGGAATCACCCATCTTCTTTGTCTAAGATGGTGGACATCTCTACCATACCCCTGCAGACAAGCCCTTTCTGAGGAGCCACCCTAAGCTGACTTGGTAGTCATTAATGCAGCACCTGACCATGCTAAAAGACCCAAGCTCCTTAGTGCCTTTTCCCTGATATGGAGTTCAGGCAGCTGGACCACTTGAGTAAATGCATTTTTGCACCCACCACCATGGCTATCCAGGCCATTAATCACCTGGCCCACATGGTTCAAAAACAGAATATCTTCTGGGACCAGGCCAGGGACCTCTTGCAGGCATTGTGGGAGGATCCCTCTAAGACAGAGCTTGTCCAGCTTTTGGGTCAGGCTCTGACATTGGCAGTCATGTTCTCAATACTATCTGTGATGCCGTAAACTCTTCAGGCAGGGGAGCAGCAGCTGGAGTCTGCCTGTGGCTCCATTCCTGGCTCTGGGGTTCTGGTTTTGCTGCGGATGTGCAGTCCAGCATCTTGGATGCCCATTATTGAGGCTCTGTCTTCTTTGGTGGAGATGTCCAGAACATGATCTCCACCCTTCAGGAGTCGGGGTGTGCTTTCCAGATGGTTCACTCAGTGTACCACCCTTATTTTCTGGCCAGTCAGTGTCCTTCCTTTCACTGCCCTGCTCACAAAGACTCTCGCCAGCCTACAAAAGGCATCCTCCCCTGCCTACTGACTCCTTACCTGACCCCCCCAGCCAAGATTCTGGGGAAGGTTGTCAGGGATCGATTCTCCTTCCACCTTGGCGGGTGAAGACACATAACCATGGAGAGGTGGTTGCTTCAGATCATCGAACACAGCCACACAATAAAATTTCTAGAATGTCCTCTAGAAAATCTTATGGTAGTTTGGGAGGCAGTATAGTGCAGTGTTTTAAGGCTCTGAGCTGCAAATCTGGAGACCTGAGTTTGAATCCAACAGCCCCCACTTACATACATAGATACATAGACAGTGTCGGCAGATAAGGGCCTATGGCCCACCTAGTCTGCCCATTTGAGCTTGTAAGTTCAGTTTGTTTTCCTAGAAGTCTATTTCCCCTTACCCCTGACCTCTAGAATTCCTTTATGTCTATCCCATGCATTCTTAAATCCGTGATTGTTTCAGCCCCACCACTTCCTCTGGCAGGGTGTTCCACTTGTCCACCACCCGTTCAGTGAAAAATTCTTTCTCATGTTTCCTCTGAATCAGTCCTCCCTCCAACTTCATCCCATGCCCTCTAGTCCTGAAACATCTTTTCGCTTAAAAATAGTGTTTTCCTGCACCCTGTTCCTCCCTGTGAGATACTTGTATGTCTCTATCATATCCCTCTCTCCCTCCTCTCCTCCAGGAGTACATGTTCAGTTCCTTCAACCTGTCTTCATAGGATTTGTGATGCAACCCATGCACCATCTTTGTTGCCCTCCTCTGAACCTTCTCTACCCTGTCTATGTCCTTACGTAGTATGGTCTCCAGAACTGTACACTGTACTCCAGGTGGGGCCTCACTAGTGTCTTGTTATGCTGAATTATGACCTCCCTTTTCCTGCTGGTGATGCCCCTGCCTATACATCCCAGCATCCTATTTGCTTTACCTGATGCCTTGTCACACTGTTTCCCTACCTTGAGGTCATCAGAGATGACAACCCCAAGATCCTTTCCTGCTTGGTGCATGCTATATCCTCACCCCCCAACTGATATATTGTGCCAGGGTTTTTGTGCCCCATATGCATTATCTTGCACTTCTTTGCATTGAATTTCAACTGCCAAACCCTTGACCATTCTTCAAGTTTCTGCAGGTCCCTTCTCATTCTGTCTACACCCTCTGGTGTGTCTACTCTGTTACAGAGCTTTGTGTCATCAGTGAACAGTGCATACTTGCATACTGTGAGACCCTGAGCAAGTCACTTAACTTCCCTGTGCTCCCAGCTCGCACCTGTAAACAAGCTTTCAGCTTAGTGTGCCACTCCTGGTTAAACAATTGAAAAAAAGTTTCCTCCTATCTTCCAGCCGACTTGCCTCTTGTCTGGGAGGAAATTCAGGCTGTTCTGCAAAAAAGAGCCATAGAGCCCGTCCCTCCAGCTTAGTGAGGAAAGGGGCTTTACTCCCACTTCTTCCTGGCCCCAAAAAGATTGGGGACCTACGGACCCTATTTGATCTGAGCCATCTGTACCTGTTTAGAGAGTGCAAATATTTCTGGATGGTCACCCTTCAAGGTTTGTTGCCCCTTTTGCACCCGGGGATTGGCTCTGCTATCTGGACATTCAGGATGACTAGTTATATATATCCAAGCCTCTCTCCTGCTCATTATGGCTTCCACCGCTTCCATTTTCAGGGGTCCCATTTTCAGTTTTAGACCCTCCCTTTTGGCCTTTCTTCAACCTCCAGGGTCTTTACCAAGTGTCTGGCAGTGGTGGCAGCTGCCCTAAGGAGGCAGAGCTTCTATGTGTTCCCCTACTTGAACGATTGGCTTCTAGCAGCCTCCTCCAGAAATTGTCTGCTCCAAATCTTAGAGTGCACCTTTTGGCTGTTTCAGGCCTTCAGGATCACCATCAGCTAGCTGAAATCCTGCCTCTCTCCATGCCAACGCCTCCAGTACATGGGGCGGTTCTGAATACCGACTAGGGCATGGTCTTTCTACCAATGGACTGGGTGGAACACCTGATGGAACAGGCCCGCCTGATCTAAGTCACCGGGTCCTGGCCAGGGTTTTCTGTAGCACTCTGTGCTGTCAATAGGTAATTATAACAACTGGGTATTGTGCACCCTACCAGATGAATGGCACAGCCCACGCTTTAGAATGTAGGGCACATGATGATTCCAAGCAGTGGCAACTCCTCAATCAAGCTTTGCCATTCAAAGGGGACAGAGCTACTTTTATCTTTTATAAAGATTTCAAGACTACTTTGGGGTTGCAATTCTACATAGCAGGTTGTGGCTACCTGTTTTCAGTGAGCACCCCAAATTAAAATTGTGCCTGTTAAGCTGCGGCCTTAAAATTAAATAACCTGCCTTCACATTTACCTATGTGGATTTGGAGCCTTTTTCTGCCTTGTTAGGGTGTTTTAATGATCCCCAAAGATGCCATAGGTGGGTATAGTTTAATTTATTTCTGGAAGTGTAGGTTTTCTGTGGAGATCATTTGGCTTTGGAGTGCCCCCCCCCCCAACCGGGTCAGATTCTCACAATAGACACTTCTGGTTTGGGATGGAGCACCTATCTGGCAGGCCATCAGATTCTGGGCACTTGGATGGTGTTGGAACAGGTTCTCCATATCAACATCTTGGAGATGCAGGCAGTCCTTTATGCTCTGCAGGCCTTTCAGTCTTATCTCTTCTCCGGTCCACTGCTGGTGCAGATGGACAATGTTTGTGGTGTACTACATCAACAAGAAGGGGGTACTCACTCTTACCCCCTGGGCCATCAAGCATGGCCTGGAGCTCTTGGTCATACATGTTCCTGACGGGTAGTCTCAGCTGCTTTAGGACCAGGTCATGGGCTTATGAGTGGAAACTTCTGACTGCATTAGTCAAAGATTTCTCTGACTGGTGGTGTCATCCAGAGTTAGACTTTTTTGCGTTCCCATTCAACGTCAAACTCCTTTTCTGCTTGAGCAATCCCATGCCTGGTGTTTTCTGGTGGGGCACATAGTCCCTCTCCTGGAGGGGGAGGTTTCTATCTGCCTTCCTATTCCTGCATAAAATTCTACTCAAGCTCCAATTGGAAGGGATGGAGATGATACTCATAGCCTTCTTCTAGCTGGGTCAGATTTCATTCCCTTTGCTGTAGCAGCTGGTAGTGGAACCTTCAGTGCTGTTGCCCTTGTGCACTGATTTGCTCTCCCAGGACTGTGGTACCCTGGTCCATCCGGGTCTCTGCATCACCATGCGTGGCTCTTGTGGACCTAGCTATCGCCTGCTTTGGAGTGTTGTCTAGGGTTGCAGATGTCCTGGTAGCCACTAGGAAACCCTCCACCAGGACCACTTATGCCATAAAATGGAAATGTTTCACCCCTTTGGCTGCTTCATGCCAACTGGACCCCTTCACCTGCTTGGTGAATCAGGTGCTGGAGTACCTTCTCTCTCTCAGACTCGAGGTATCCTTACTCAAGGTGCATCTTTCTGTCATCTCTGCATACCATGCAGCTATCAAGGACAGGACTGTGGCTCAATTTGAGGTGTCCCACACCTATCTACAGGCATTCTGCATCTGAAACCTCCTATTCAGAACATGATCGCTCCATGGGACCTCAATTTTAAGTTGGAGAAACTTATGTTACCTCCCTTTGAACTAGCCATGAGTTGTGAGCTGTGCTTTTCGTTGTGGACAGCGCTCTTTTTGGTTGCTATTATTTCTACTCAAAATTTTTTTGAGCTTCATGCTCTCATGTGTAAAGAGCCTTATTTGGTTTTCCACAAAGACAGCATGTCTTTGCATACTAATCCTAAATTTCTTCCCAAGGTGGTGTCGAAGTTTACGTTGAACCAATCAATCCACCTTCTGGTTTATTATCTTGAGTACTCTAATCAGGGGGGAGGCTTTGCTCCATACTTTTATCTGTACATAGAATATTGTGGTACTATGCTCACTGCACCAAGGCTTCAAGGAAGTCTGACCAGTTGTTTGTTTCGTTCGCTCCCAACAGGAAGGGTGCTCCTATTTCCAGACAGTGCTTGTCTGAGTGGTTAGCCAGTTGCATTGTTTAATTCTACCATAAGTACCAGAAGGACCTTCCAGGAAGGGTTAAGGGCAATTCCACCAGGGGTATGGTTGCTTCCATGGCTTGTTTCAGAAATGTGTCCACTTCAGACATCTGTGCAACTGACACTTAGAGTTCTGTCCACACCTTAACCAAGCATAACAGTTTGGACATCGTTTCTCGGCACAGGCCAATTTTGGCTTTGCAGTTCTCCAGGGCCTTCTCTCCTATGCCATTAGTTGCTGACATTTTTCCTCCTTCCGGTGCTGTTTTCCAGGTACTGCTTGGGACTCAGTCCTACCGGTGCTGGCTTGTTACAAGAACCTTCCTTGGAGTAAGACAGTACAGTTGCAAAAGAACTTACCATAACAATAGCTCTTTGAGAGAAGCTCTTGCAGCAGGTCCTGCTTTCCCTCCCTCCTTTCCCTATCTGTCTGAGCTGTTCTTCTGTTCCACTCACACTTTTTCTGTTTTATCTCATTTGGCTCTGGCCAGCCCCCTCAGTTCTCCATTCACTGCCCACTTGGGGTCTCTAGAGGGCATACTGAGGAGGTTGTGGGGGACTGCCTGCCTTTATAGGATAGGCCCACATCAGGTTGATGTCGGTGGTAGGCGGTCTCCCGTGGTAGACTACTAGCTAGAAAGTTTCTGTGTGGCCATGGCACCTGGTGGCTATGTCCTACCAGTGGTAGCTTGCTGCAAGAGACCCTTTTGAAGATCTAGTGTTATTCCTGGTGGTCTAGGGTCCCCTGCCCCCCGATGATCACCAGCTTGATAGATAATGAAGAATATCTTTGGTAGTCTAGTGGACCCCCCGCCACCTTGGCAGGTAGTGACACACCAGCCTGCTACCACCCCCCATTATGGATTCAGGGATGGATGGGGGACAGAGTGGTTGGTCACTACCTGCCAGGGTGGAGGGGTTGGGTCCATTAGACCACCAGGGAAAACCTTTTCTTGTAGTATAAGGGGAGAACAGGGATAGGGAGAGGTCTCCGGTACATCACCAGGGATATATTGCATTATCTATTGGGCCAGCGATCGGGGGGACACTAGACCATCAGCTATAATCTTTATTATATAGCGGGCCTGCAATCAGCTGTGTTGCCTGTGGGGGTAGTGCTAGTGGAGTTAGAAGTAGCGATACAGGGGCTACCACTGTATTGTCCTGGTTTTATTCATAGTTGAATAGCGTGGTGCACTATCCGACTGTGAATAATAAGCTTATACACCTGCACAGTTGCAAAATTCAGCACAAACTTATCCGCTGAGCTTTGTGTGTATATCTAGCTCCTTGCCTCTTGCAGCAAGCTGACCTAGTCCTGCGTTTCCCAGTGTGAGCTCTAGTAGAGAGGCTTCAAGTGAGAAGCAGATGTATTGAAAAAGTAAGATTGACAAAGGGCTTCTCCTGTGGTGCAGTGGACAAAGCACAGGGTAAAAACTTCCAAGGGTTGTGGGTTCAAGACTAGGTTTGTTCATTATTGATTCTTCAACTGAAACTACCTCTGGCTGGAAGCTGCAATACTGAACATAGGATTTGCAAGAAAGCGAGTTGTGCTCACAACAGAGGGAGGTGAACCTTACAATTATCTTTGGTTTGTAGCAGATATTCTGCAGATGGAGGCTACTTCTAACTGAGAGGTGAAATAAGGAACTTAGAATTATCAGGAAAAGACAGTCTTTCAAGCAACAGAGGGAGGTGGATCTAGCTTTACATTTGTTACAATTCTCAAGATTTTCAGTGCAGGAGGAGTTTAAAGCACAGCTGACTTATTTTGGGGCTGACTGCTTTCAGAGCACAAACCACCAGGCTGTTTTGGGGCTGGGGAGGTTTACCTGTGTCTGACTTGGATGTCTGGATTTTTCTCTGTTTGATTAGCAGGGTGTTTTCTCTGTCAAATTGTTGTGTAGGGCATCTTGCTGACAGGAAGGCACTCATCATGCAGTGGGTCAGAGCTTTTAGCTGATTGTTTTGTGAGGGCACAGTTTAGGCCCAACCCTTCCCACCTCACCCCATCCACCCCTGGACATAGTTCCTTTATACCTGGGGTTCTGACATCATTTCCTCAAGAGTGCAAGGTGCATATCACTGTCATATCCTCTCTAGCACACTGCACTGACAATATAAGCATACACATTGTATAATATACAGTATATATTTCTATATAACAAACCAATCACACACACAAACACACATACACACACAAAAATAGATAAACATGTGGGGAGTAGTGCAATGTAATGGCTGTGGGGCAGCAGTCTTCTGGGAGTCTTTCTGGAGGCTGAGATGCTGCCCTATTTGCAGACAACTCTCTGCCCTGAGGGAGGAAGTTACCTGTCTTCAGGCCACACTGGACAGTAGTAAGGGAACCTTCCCCCAGGCCACACTGAATGGTAGGAAGGGAACCTCCCCCATTAAGGTAGCACCAGAGCCACCACCACTACCTCAGAGGTTGTGAAGAAAGCACAGCAGTTGGACCACAGTGGGCTCAGGGAGGGTGAGGATGGTGGAACAGAGGCACACCAGTCAGTTGTTCCTCCACAATCCATACACCATTCTGGGAGCATAGCTCCCCTATGGATGCACCCGCAGAGGAGACTAAGGAGGCTGAGGACAACTGTCACAAGGAGGCCACAGGAAGGAGGCAGAGGACACCACAAGGAAAAGAAGCAGCTCCTGGTGGGGGACTCAATTATTAGGGGGATAGAACTGGGTGGAGCAGGGAAAACTGAAGTAAGGTGCCTGTCTGGTGCCATGGCTTGGAGGGACAGGAAGCGCATCCTCAGGATCACGAGAACAGCTGCACAGGAGTCTGAGCTGGACATCATTGTCCACCTAGGGACAAATGACTTGGCTCAACATGAGATTAGAGCAGTGCAGAAGGACTTTGTAGAATTGGAAGGGGCTAAGACAAGTAGCACACACAGTATCCTTCTCAGATGTGCTGCCTGTCAATGGCATGAGTGAGGCAGGGTACTTGCACCATGCAGTTTAATGAATGGTTGAAAAATGGTGTGGAGCATAGGGTTTGGCTTCATGGGGACTGGGGTTCCACCTGGAGGACACCAGCCTATACTAGCAGGATGGTCTGCATCTGTCCAGGAAGGAACAAGTCTTTTGAGCAATCAGTTTAAATGCTTCATTGGCAAGCTTTTAAACTAGACAAGGGGGAGGCACTGATAAGCAGCAGGAAAATCCCAGCCTCTCCCTACAAAACAGGGTACTAAATGAGAAAAAGACTGAGGTAGAAATGTCAGTGGAGGATGCTGCAACAGAAGGTAAAGCCATCAAAAAATGGAGAGCAATGAGTACCAATGCCCGTAGTCTGAGTAACAAACTTCCTGAATTAGTGGCCTTGATGGAGGAGGAACATCTGGATATCGTGGCAGTCACAGAAACATGGTACACACAAAACCATGACTGGGACGTAAACTTACCAGGATACACTGTCTACAGGAGGGACAGGGAGGGTAAAAGAGGAGGAGGAGGAGTAGCTCTTTACATAAGGGAAGGAATCAAAGCAACAGAACAAAAGGGAAAACAGGGAGGAGAAGAAGCACTGTGGGTAAATTTGGAGACCGGCAATGGCACCACAATCCGCACAGGGTTGTGAACAGACCTTCTCAGGGGAGGAAGTGGACAAGGAAATGATAGAAAGTATACTTAGAATGGCAGAAAAAGGGAGATATTGCTGATGGGTGATCTAAATATGCCAGATGTTAACTGGAGTGCAGTTGCAGCAGCCAAAGAGTGGGGTTATTCTAGATGCCCTACAGGGGGCATGCCTTAGACAACTAGTATTGGAGCCCACTCGTGAGGGAGCAATCTTAGACCTGGTTCTCTCAAATGGAGATGAAGAGAGGATCACAGATGTAGAAGTGGGTAGCCATCTGGGAAATAGCGACCATGAAACAGTATGGTTCACAATAAACACAGCAATAGAGTCAAGCCATACAAAGGCAAAAGTACTGGACTTTAGGAGGGCTGACTTTGCCAAAATGGGTGAGTGCCTAATGAATGCACTAGCAAATGGGCAGGAAGGAGGGGTGAAAGAACAATGGGGAATAATAAAAACTGCCTTCACAGAGGTAACAAGCCTTTGTGTGAAGCAAATAAACAAAACGAAATGATGTAAGAAAGCACTATGGTTCTCAAAGGAAGTGGCAGTGAAGGTTCAAGAGAAAAAGAAAGCATTCAGGAAGTAAAAGGAATCAAAGAAGAAGCAGGACAGAGAACTGTATCAGTTAAAGCAAAAGGAAGCTGGGAAGGCAGTCAGAAGAGCAAAGGCCCAAACCGAGGAAAAGATAGTCAAATCAGTTAAGAAGGGGGAAAAAACCTTTTATAGGTACATCAGGGAGTGAAGGAAGACCAAGGGAGGGATAGTGAGGCTTAATAAAGGGGAGGAAGGGAGGGTGGGCAGAGGGTGACTGTGAAAAGGCAGAGATACTTAACAAATATTTTTGCTCAGTATTTACAAAGGAAGAGGAGGTACCTAAAACAAACAGTAGAAACACTCTGGATATAGAAGTTGATACCAGCCCATTTACAGAAGAAAGGGTTCTAAAAGAACTCTTAAAACTGAAGGTGGACAAAGCAATGGAGCCTGATGGGATTCATCCCAGAATTCTAAAAGAACTAAGGGTAGAACTAGTGACTCCACTGACTACCCTCTTTAACAAATCATGGGAGGATGGGGTGGTACCCGAGGACTGGAGGAGGCAGATGTGATTCCCTTCACAAAAGTGGGAGCAAGGCAGAAGCAGGAAACTATAGACCTGTTAGTTTAACCTCAGTGGTAGGAAAATGATGGAATCACTTCTGAAGGAAAGAATTGTCAGTATCTAGAGGCCAGAGGGGCACAGAACCCAAGGCAGCATGGATTCACAGTGGGAAGGTCATGCCAGACAAATCTGATAGATTTCTTTAACTGGGTGACCAAAGTAGTAGATCAGGGAGGGTTGTGGACATAGCCTACCTAGACTTTAGCAAGACATTTGACACAGTCCCACAAAAATTAATATACAAGTTAGCCAGCCTGGGGTGGGTCCCAAGATGACAGCCTGGGTAAAAAGGTGGCTGGAGAATAGGACACAGAGGTAATAGTAAATGGAGTCCATTCTGAAGAGGGGGTTACTGAGTGGGGTGCCACTTGAGGTTCGAGTATTAGGACGGTCCTCTTCAATGTCTTTATAGCGACATTGTAGAGGGACTGGAAGGAAAAACATGTCTCTTTGCAGATGACACAAAGATCTGCAACAGAGTTGATGAACAAGGTGGGGTGGAAAGGATGAGAAGGGACTTGGCAAGGTTAGAGGAATGGTCAAATGTATGGCAACTTAGATTCAATGCTAAGAGTACAAGGTAATGCATCTGGGAAACAAAACCCAGGGAAGAGTACACAATGGGGGTGAGATACTAACAACAACAAAAATGGAAAGAGACCTGGGGGTAGTCATATCAGATGACCTAAAGGTGGGTAAGCAATGTGAGAGGGCAGCAAGGAGGGCTGGGGAGATACTGGGATGCATAGGGAGAGGCATCACCAGTAGTAAACAGGAAGTTATTATTCCTCTGTACAGACAGCTGGTGAGACCTCATCTGGAGTACTGCGTGCAGTTCTGGAGACCCAATCTCCGCAAAGACATAGACAGGATGGAAGCTGTCCAGAGGAGGGCAACTAAAATGGTGCAGGGTCTGCACCAGAAGACATATGAAGAAAGACTTAAGGAGCTTAATATGTATAGCCTCGAGGAAAGAAGGAAGAGGGGGGACATGATAGAAACTTTAAAGTACCTCAAGGGAATCAACAATGTCCAAGAGGGTAGCATCTTTCAAAAAAAGAGGTGTGCAAGAACAAAGGCGGCACAATCTGAAGATAGAGGGGGCTCAGAGGTAATTTAAGGAAGTATTTTTTCACAGAGAGGGTTGTGGATGCATGGAACGGCCTTCCGGAGGAGGTTGTGGAGTCAAAAACAGTGGTGGAATTCAAACATGCATGGGACAGTCATAAGGCAATTCTAGGGGGTGGGGGTAGGAAGAAGTAGGCTGCTGGTTAACTAGGATCTGCAGCTTATCCTTTAGGTAGGAAAATGGGCAGACTGGGTGGGCCAAGCGGTCCTTATCTGCCGTCAAATTCTATGTTTCTATAAGAAAAGCTCATGTGGCTTAACGATGGTGCATTCTACAGACTAACCATATGTGTCTTATGCACAAAGAAAATAGCCTTCGCTTTTACTTGTATCCAAGGATAAACCAAAAATGATTACCTAACTATTTAGAAGAAACAAACCTGCTCTACGCAGTGATGATTGGTGAATGAAACGGAATCTTGTGTTCCTCCTTAGAGCTCAGATATAAGGATTCGAAGTAGCCACATGTAACTGTCCATAGCCTTTTCAATTTGCTGCAATTGTGGACATTGGTTGGGGGAGCAATGTCCAAGATTGCTTGATGGTTAAATCCTTTGTAATTTTTATTAAGTCCTGCTTGATTTTCACCAAGTCTGTTCAGTTGAATTGACACCAGACCCAACTGAGAATATCCGCTTGTGCGGTGAGTCAGTAGCAGCAATCTCATCTGTTGGGTCTGTGAAACTGTAGTAAGTACTTGCCTAACATCTTTTCTACTTTGTTTTTTTACTCTGTTTCTACACCCCGGAGGACAGGGCATCCTTCCGGGGTACTTGCTTGCCTAGGGCCTCTCACTCCCTGTCTGAACCCCCCTGCCAGGATTTCCCCACCTGAACAGCCCCGGTCAGACCCAGTCCCCCGGGTACCCCTTGGGGAGGGTCTGCCCACCCTTGGTGACCTTCCAGACTCAAGGGGCCTACCTGGCTGTTGGGACAGCACCTGGGGGATCCAGGTTCACTTGGCTGACATAGGGATGTGGGCCATGACACTGAAGTCCCTATCATCTCCGCTGTCCTCCAGTGGGATTTTTACTTCCTTTCCCTACCACCCCCAAGCATGACGTGCAATGACATCATGGTGCGTGGCAACCCTACCGATGTCTGTCACACTCACCCCACTTGTTTCTTGCTGGTTGTCCTGCAGCACCCCTGATCTCCATCTGGGCCACGTTGATGCTGGGCTGCCCTTAACCCTCCCCCCAGGAGAGGAGAGCTGTTAGACAGATGCTCCATCCTCTTCCTCCCCTGCCAACCCCCGGCAACCTGAATCTGCTACCGAACCCAGATCGCCATCGTGGCGTGAGGTGTGGCATCCAGCACCTCAACCCTCAGCGCCACCAGGCTGACTAACAACTTTTCTACTTACCCTACAGATAAGTGGACAACTGCTAAATCCAAACAGAATATAAATCCCAGGCCATGGACTTCTGGTGATGTCACCATCTAGATGGCTGGCTGATAGAGGAGTTCTCTCGTTGCTGAAATTAAAATGACCCTCCATACAGACTGATTAATACTAAAAGTAAATATATGGCTGTAAAAAACAGTGGAGGAGCCTACTCTAGTCGATCCTGCTCTAAACAAAGAAAATCCAGAACGGATGGCCATGGATCTAAATCAGTTGACCTGATGCCAGACTGGAGCACCTCACCAGCAAGCATGGCCAGGACAGACACAGACACTGCGGCAGAACAAGAAAGGCTGATGCAGTCCTGATTTGAAGCCATATTGCTGAGATTAAAAACTTCAGGTCTGAGAATAAGCAAGAATTCAGTAAACTTTACGCACAGCTCACAAAACTCGAGACAAGGGTACAATCAACGGAGGAGAGAGTGTCTGCAACTGAAGATGGCTTAATTCAACTAACCCAGGAGGTGCAGTTCCTGGTGGAGCAGCAGGAGCAGCTAGCATCCAAATGCTTAGACTAGGAGGCCAGGTCCCGACGGGACAATTTACAAATCTATGGACTTCAGAAGGGCTCTAAGGTTGGAGCTATGGAGGACTTTTTAACAGACATGCTGAAACACATCTTGGACCTACCACAGGCCTTTAATTTTAAAACAGAAACCAAACTGGTAGATCCAAAATCTAGACCTCACTCCATAATTGCCAAATATTTGAGTTTTTGGGATAAAGAGTATCTCCTGAAGTGGGCTTGGCAGCAAAAATCAGTTGAGTACAACCAGGTCCGCCTTTTTTTCAGCCAGGATTACCCCCCTGGTAATACAGCAGCAAAGATTAGCTTATGTCCCAATCCTTAAGCTCCTCTGCACTTAAGGGGTCCAATTCCAGACACCCTATCCCTCCAAGCTCAAGATATTTTGGAACACTGGTGTGGAGACTTACCTAACCCATGAAGTTGTGGCTCAGGCACTGCAAAAATGAAGATGGGAACTGGGCAGTAGGGACAAAGAGAAAGGCCAAACTAAAGGACCCGGAGCACCACAATGGCTCTCTGGGTCCAAGCACAGCTCGAGATCACAGGGCAATCACTCAGCTCCCACTACGCTTCAGGACATTAAGAAACTACTGCAGGACATGGCAGCACCCTCGGCACCTTCTGAAGAGGATGCTGTATCCAAAGGCCAGAACTGAAGGACTAAAATTGTACTGTGAGTGATTGCTTCTTCTTTTTTTTTTTTTTTTTACTGGATGCTGTCCCGATGGAGTCTTGGTCTGGACGAGGAGCCACACTGCCTGGCACACTGCTAACCACTGTGGGCCGGTAGTAAGCGTCTCTCCTCTCAGAAACAGCCCTGCTGCTCTGCTAATTGGGAATCACATTGTATTTAAAATGTATTTTGCAAGTTTAGCCAGTCTAAGACAGATAACTAATTAAATGAACAAGTACCTGGTTATATGAAACGAAGACTCAATGAAAGACTGGGACACTGAACTGTAACTGAATAAAATAGATACTCGAGAGCCACCGAAATTATTAGAACAAAAATGGAAACTGGGGGTAAGAACCGCTTTCCATTTTACACAGCCCTGAATGTTTCTCCAATAGGGTATTAAACTTCCACCCCCCACTTGCTTGTTTGCTTAGAGAATGTTATGCATGATTAAAACTGAACACTGGTAACTCATGTGGTACAGCTTTGGGCAAAGGAGGATATGCTACAAATATACAGATGTAGGCAATTAAAAGCCATATGCCCCCTTTTAGAATTTATAATGGGAGAAATATAGGGCTGGACCACAAAGCTGAACATATGTTCAGTTTTCTCCCCTTTTCTTATTCCAGGGAAATCGAATCAATCAGGGTGCAAATAATAGTAGTAACATGAATATATGGGAGAGAGAGGCATTAGCTGCAAGAACAACATGATGGCGCTCTTTCTCCTGTTTGAATACTTCTGTCTGCAAGCCATAGTACAGGATTCAGCTTTCGCTGATCCAAGGGGCCATAAACATGGTGTTTATCTGCTGCCTCTTAGCTGGGTCCCCCATTCTGTGTGGGTCATAGCCTGGCTTCTGAAACGGCGAATTCAAATGTGCCCTTCTCCCTTGGGAGTTCACACTTGTATAATAGTTATGTTCTGTCTTTACTAAGGTTAAAGATAACTACGTTTGTGTATGTTAATTGTAAGGTTGAAGACTGGTTATGTAAGAGGTCAGATAAAGAACGAATGAAAGAGAAGCAGGAAAGGTTATACACAGGGTCAATTCAGAAGAATTCTTGAGTGACTGAGCAGATGAGGGGGGAAAAAAGGCTCAGGAATAAACAGGACAGAGGCGGACTTTAGCAGTATGCTCCTACAATAGATAAGATAGAAATACTGCAGTTTAGACAATCTCAGGACCCCAGTGGGTAAGCTTATAGTCTGTTCATGCAACGTAAATGGGTTAAATAACCCCGTTAAAAGGCCTAAAACTATTTCATTGCTTAAAAAGCAACACCCCATATTTATTTTGTTGCAGGAAACCCATCTTTCCCAACCTGTGCATGCAAAACTATCCCGACAGGTCCGAGGTCGGTTTGACCCCCTTTAATGGGAATTGCAGTGGTCGGCAAGAGATGTCGGGCACCCAGTTTGCCTGGTATGACTTTTGCCTGCCCACAATCAGTGACATTGTGATGGTCATCCAGTTATTGCGACCAACAAACTGTAGTTTGGATCTGGGCCCTACACGCCTCTTAGTAGGCTATGTGGATAAAATCGGCCCAGTCCTTGCCGAGATAGACTGGAGGTCTTTGGAGAGGGGGATCTTTCTGGATCCCCTGAAGAAGGCCGTGGTTTGGCCCCTCCTTAAAAAAACCTTCTTGAACCCGGACTGCTTGACAAACTACAGGCCTGTCTCTAACCTATCCTTTGTGGGTAAGGTTATTGAGAAGGTGGTTGAGTCATAGCTGGATGATCATTTGACCAGCCACAATGTCTATGATTCTCTCCAGTCCGGATTTAGGAAGAGACACAGTACCAAGACAGCCCTTGTCCGGGTACTAAATGACCTCCTAATAGCGAGAGATCAAAGAACCCTTTCCATCTTAGTCCTTTTAGATCTCTCTGTGGCATTTACACTGTAGACCATGGTATGCTGTTGGAGTGCCTGCGGTTCATCTGTGGACTGTCTGGTACGGTCCTCGGGTGGTTTCAATCATTCCTTGAGGGTAGGACTCAGAGAGTGGTGTCTGGGATTTTTTCCTCAGCACCACTCCTCCTATCCTGCAGGGTGCCACAGGGTTCCATCTTGTCACCCATGTTGTTTGCAGTGTACATGCTGCTATTGGGAGTGATTATTAGGTGGTATGGCTTTAGTTTTCACTGCTATGCAGATGATACTTGGCTATACATGGCTTTTGTGCCCCGTCAAGATGATGCGGTCTCAGTTTTTAACAACTGTCTTGCCGAGATCCAGGATTGGAGGAATGTGAGTTGGCTATGGTTAAACATGGATAAAACTGAGGTGTTGGTCATGGACCCAGTTCTTCTGGAGGTGGGCTTGTTGGCAGGACTACCCTCCGGTTTATGGCTTGGGGATGTTCAACTAGCTGCCTCAGACCAGGTGCGGAACCTGGGCATTATTTTTGATGACTGTTTGACCCTTAAATCTCAGGTGTCAGCAGTTATCAAAACCTCTTTTTACCATATGAGGAATGTCGCCCAGGTGAAACATTTGGTTTCTCCAGATGATCTCCCAACATTGGTCCACTCCTTCATTACTTCCCGCCTTGACTACTGCAACACCTTTTACCTAGGGCTACCGGGGGTTGATACAGTATCTGCCATCTTCAGCTAGTGCAGAACATGGCAGCCAGGTTATCGACTGGTACCTCTAGGTCTAGTTATATAATGCCTGTGCTCCGCGGACTGCACTGGCTGGCAGTACAGTGGCGGATCACCTTCAAGGTTGGTTTGCTGACCTATAAGGCCCTACACGATCAGGGACCTGGTTACCTGCAAGATCTCCTTTACCACTATTGTCCCTCCCGCTCTTTCTGATCTGCTGACAAGGGATTGCTAGAGATTCCCAGGGTCCATTTAAAGACATCTGGGGCCCGGTCATTTAGTTTTATGGCCCTGACCCTGTGGAATTCTCTACCTCGGCGGGTATGAGATTGCCTGACCATCCAGACCTTTAAAGCTGTTCTAAAAAAACTATTTATTTAGTCTATCTTATTCTGATTATTAAACCACTGTCCTATTTACTGAATTTTAAACTGATGTATTTATTGATTATTGATATTTTTTATTTATTATATTGTACAAGCGCCTTGATTGTTAGAAAGGTGCTTTTTACAAATAAAGTTTGCTTTGCTTTGCTATACACTTGGTCTCCTCGTCCTTTAGAGAAGGGAAGAGAAGAGGTACTGCAATTTTGGTATCTAAGGCCAGCCAGTTCCAGGTTACCTCAACATACTCAGACACCGAGGACCGTCTGGCACTGGTAATGGGTGGATTGGAGGGATCCACAATTACACTAGCCAGTCTATAGCTCCCCTCAGGTACAACCCCAGATGTGGCCAGATCCCTGCTACAAACAGTCACAACAAATCATAAGGAAATGCTGGTAGTGGGGGTGATCACAATATGATTTACGAAAATAAGGACAAGGCAAATCCCCATCCTCCCAAATATACGTCCACACAAAAAGCAACTTCAATTTATATAAAACAGACAAAATGGACAAATACCTGGAGATATGCAAATCCCTCTCAAAGGAAATTCTTCCACTACTCAGCACCACATACAATTCACACCAGGATAGATTATTTTCATGTTTCTAGTAAACATGTACACCAAGCACAGGACTGTGAAATGCTGCCAATTCCTCCCTCAGATCACTGCCTGATAAAGCTAGGTTTAGTATGGACTTATAAGAGGAAATCCACCTTATGGAAATTTAACAATTTTCTCCTGCATATACCAGACTTTCAAGAGAGCGTTAAACTTATCCCACAAATTTTAGAAGATAATGCAGGTGAGGAGAGCAACCCAGGAACACAATGGGACACATTGAATTCAGTCCTCTGAGGAGAGCTTATTAAGTATGCATCCCACTACAAGAAAAACAAGCAGAAACATTAGAACTGCTGGAGCTGCAACTCAGAGACTTGCAGGATCAACATGGGGGGGCAGAATCACGCAGAATACCCTCTTTTAACTGCCATGAAGCAACATATCCAGTATCTCCTAGACCTAAAAACTGAACAAGCATTACAATTACTCAGACAATGATATTATGAGGGTTGTCCTAGGGCCACTTGGATATTGGCACACCATCTCAGACAGAGGGCGGCACAGTCCTCCATTACCCAAATTTATTCAGCGGCTTTAAGATGCAGGACGAATAAACCCAGAGAAATAGGGAAACATTCCAGAAATTGTACTTTACCCTCTACACCCCAGAGGGAGGAATACCAGAGGGAGCAATCAACAGATTTTGGGGGCCACTACGGTTACCTACAATTACAGAAACCCGTCTTAGAAACCCCCATTACGGGAACAGAACTAGAAATGATAATCCATAATCTTAAAACAGGAAAGAATCTGGGCCCTGATGGGTACATCAGAGAGTTTTATAAAATGTTCAGACCTCTATTATAGCCTATATTATTAAAAGTATGTAGAAGCATTGCTGGGGGGGACCCCATACCAGCCTCATGGTGGTACACCATCATAGCCAGTATACCCAAAGCAGGTAAGGATGGTCTGAAGTGCTCATCCTACAGATCAATCTTATTTGCATTGAGGCTGGAGAGGATCTTACCTCAGATTATCAACCTCAAACAATGCGGGTTTGTCCCACTGAGACAGACCCAGGATACTATTAAAAGAACGCTGCATGTGTTGAACCAGGCCTCCCGGTCGAGGGCCCCATTTCTACTAATGAGTCTGGATGCTGAGAAGACCTTCAACTGGGTGGCATGGCCATTCTTAATGGCAATCCTCGAAGTCTTTGGCTTTACACACAAGTTTCTTGAGATAATCCAGGGACTATACGATAGACCAATGCCTTATGTCCAAATAAATGGAGCAATAGCTTCCCCTATCCACATATTGAGAGGAACAAGAAAGGGATGCCCCTTAGCCCCTTACTTTTTGCAATCTATCTAGAGCCACTAGCTCAAGCAATAAGGCAGGAAGGGGCAATAAGAGGAATGGAAATAGAGGGGGAAATACATAAGACAGCTCTATATGCAGATGATTTGTTAGTCTACCTCTCGGAACCAGTGATGTCTCTGCCACCTTTGTGGAAGGTTTTGGAATCCTTCAGCAGGGTGGCAAGTTATAAACTGAATTTGCACAAGACGGAGGTATTGCAACTAAATCATATCCCCTAGGAGAGGATAATTAAACAGTTCCCTTTTAAATGGGGTCTTAAACAACTTAAATACCTGGGAATCCAATTAACCATGGACCCAACAAAACTTTGTGAATATAACTACATTCCTCTTTTAGACTCTATTAACAAGGACAGAGAGATAGAAGACAATATCACTTCCTTTAATCCAAAGAATAGAAGCAGTGAGAATGAATTTACTCCCCAGGATATTATATTTAGCACAAACCCTGCTCATAAACCCACTTGAGAAGTTATTTGTGGAGTTGAACAAAATGGTCTCTAGATATCTTTGGAATAACAAATGTCCAAGGGTCAGGCTAACTACTTTACAACTACCGAAACAAGGGGAGGCCTAGCAGTACCAGACTTTGGCAGCTATCATCTGGCTGCACAGATAGGGGTGATTTTTTTTATGGCTGCACAAATCATACTGTGCAAAATGGAGAGAATTAGAGGAGAAAGCTAAAGATTTAACCAACCCTTATCATATTCCGCTAACATACCCTAGGCCCAAATTGGAAAACCTCATGAATAACCCATATACAATTAATACCCTTACACGCTGGAACAAGCTTCCCAAACTAAAGCAATTTAAACCAGTAAAACCTCTGATTTTCTCTTTTTTTTCAGGAATGCCCAATTTATGCCAGCTTCTTTCGACAATGCTTTTAGAAGATGGGAGAATCAGGGCATTGTTATATTATGGCACATATTAGAAAAAGGGATAATAAGTGATTTTGAAAATGTCAGGGCAAAGTATGACTTAATTCCACAAGACAAATTTGGGTACATGCAAGCTACAAACTTTGCAAAAAATTTTCCACAAGAACATCTCCTTCAGAATTTTAATACCCCCATAATGGACCTTATCAGAAGGGCTTTAGATGGAACAGCTCCCTTGTCTTATATGATCTTACAATTATATAGTGCACTAATGACACTGAAAGGGAAACCAATACATTATATTTAACAGAAATGGGAAACAGACCTGGAGAGGGAGATACTGAATGAGGTGTGGGAACAGCATCGCCACCATTTACACACAGTTACTGCATCCCCATGTTGGAGGGAGTTTAATTGGAAGGCATCAATCAGATTTTTTAAAACACCAGCAGTGCAAATGAAGTATATTCCAGAGTTAGGGGACTCCTGCTGGAGGAAATGTGGATCCTCTCCAGCCACGCATGGACATATATTCTGGACATGCCCACTTCTCGGGCCCTTTTTGCGTTCACTTGCGCGCATGCGCAAGGAATGTTTTGGGAGAGTAGCACACTTTGAGGTGTGCCTCTCCCATCAATCACTGCTCCCTTGAGCAGGCGTGGCGATCCTGCACCAATGGGTGCAGGAGCTCTGTATGACAGCAGTGTTCCTCTGCTTCAAGGAAAAGCACCGCTGCCATACTGAGCACCGCTGTCTGATCCCCCCCTCGGTCATCGCTTCCACCCTTGGCGCATCACACTGCTCCCCCAAAGTTTTGTGCCACACTGAGCCCACTCCCAGCGTGGCAAACATTGTTTGTCGACGGGTGCCCAATCCCCGTCGGCTCCATGGCCCCCAAAGCCATCCTGCTGCCACGCTGGGAGCCCACCCCAGCGTGGCAAACGCTCTCGAGTTTTGCCGACGGGGTGCCTCAATCCTCGGCCGGCTCCCTCAGCCCCCCGGGCGAGTTTTGCTGAATGGGGTGCCCAATCTCCAGTCGGCTCCTCACCCCCAGTTATCTTCTGCCACACTGGAAGCCCACCCCAGTGTGGCAAATGTCCCACGCCATCGTTTTTGTTTTTTAAACCTGTAAAATAAAACAGTCGCACAGCGTGTCTCCCAGCCCCCAACCCGCACCCACCCACCGCGCATCCAGCATCCCAATACCCCCCACCCCATACTTTCCTCCAGACTCTGGCGCGACGATCTTCGTGGACCGGGAACACGTCTGCACTCTTCAAAGGCGACCGCGAACTGAGGAAATGCTGGTAAGCTGTATAATGGGCTAGATAGGGGGGTTTCAACTTTATTACATATCTCAGTCATTTTTTGGAATTTTTGCACCAAATTTTCAACATGGGGTTTTTGGGACACCTTCTCATGAATGATGTCACTGTCATGGCGTTATTTGGGCCCGAAGGGTGATTTCGCAGGCACTGCGCAGTCACTGCATGAAATCACCCTTTGGGCTCGAATATCACCGTGACAGTGACATCATTCATGAGAAAGGGTCCCAAAAACCCCATGTTGAAAATTTGGTGCAAAAATTCCAAAAAATGACTGTTTTACAAGCGTGCATTGCGCAGTTCTTACGCAGGCTCGTAAGTTTGCAAATTTTTAATATTTTCACTCCAGATTTTCAACATTGCCATTTATCACACCTTCTTATGAGTTGTACAGCTGTAATTTTTCACATCTCACACAAAACGTGTTTCCGCCCATGTAGCGCACAATGGCGCAGTCGGTGTGTGAAATCAATGTATGGAACACATTAAGAAAATCACAGTGACACTGTTCATTAGCAGAGGTCTTAAAATGGCTGTGTTGAAAATTTGGTGAAAAAATTCCTAAAAATGACTGTTTTACGAGCGTGCGTTGCGCAGTTCCTACGCACGCTGGTACGTTTGCGAATTTTCAATATTTGCACTCCAGATTTTCAACATTGCCATTTTACCACACCTCCTCATGAGCAGTACAGCTGTCATTTTTCGCATCCTGCCCAAAATGTGTTTCTGCCTAGGTAGCGACAATGGCGCAGTTGGTGTGTGAACTCAATGTATGGGACACATTAAGAAAATCACAGTGACACTGATCATGAGCAGAGGTCTTACAATGGCTGTGCTGAAAATTTGGTGAAAAATTCCAAAAATGACTGTTTTGAGTCTGGTTGCAGCAGTTCTCACATGCGCTCCGTAAGTTTCTTGAATTTTCAATATTTTCACTCCAGATTTTCAGCATTGCCATTTTACCACACCTCCTTATGAGCACTGCAGCTGTCATTTTTCACATCTTGCCCAAAATGTGTTTCCGCCCATGTAGCGCACAATGGCACAGTCGGTGTGCAAACTCAGTGTATGGGACACATTAAGAAAATCACAGTGTCACTGTTCATGAGCAGAGATCTTAAAATGGCTATGTTGAAAATTTGGCAAAAAAATTCCTATAAATAACTGTTTTGTGAGCATGCATTGTGCAGTTCCTACGCACGCTTGTAAGTTTGCAAATTTCCAATATTTTCACTCCAGATTTTCAACGTTGCCATTTTACCACACCTTCTTATGAGCAGTACAGCTGTCATTTTTCACATCCTGCCCAAAATGTCTTTCTGCCCATGTAGTGCACAATGGCGCAGTTGGTGTGCGAAATCAATGTATGGGACACAGTAAGAAAATCACAGTGACACTGTTCATTAGCAGAGGTTTTAAAATGGCAATGTTGAAAATTTGGTGAAAAAATTCCTAAAAATGACTGTTTTACGAGTGTTCATTATGCAGTTCCTATGCACGCTCGTAAGTTTGCGAATTTTCAATATTTTCACTCCACATTTTCAACATCACCATTTTACCACACCTCCTTATGAGCACTGCAGCTGTCATTTTTCACATCTTGCCCAAAACGTGTTTCCACCCATGTAGCGCACAATGCCACAGTCGCTGTGTGAACTCAGTGTACAGTATGGGACACATTAATAAAATCATAGTGTCACTGTTCATGAGCAGAGATCTTAAAATGCCAATGTTGACAATTTGGTGAAAAAATTCCTAACAATGACTGTTTTACGAGCATGCATTGCACAGTTCCCACGCACGCTCCTAGGTTTGCGAATTTTCAATATTTCCACTCCAGATTTTCAACATTGCCATTTTACCACACTTCCTTATGAGCAGTACAGCTGTCATTTTTCACATCCTGCCCAAAACGTGTTTCCGCCTATGTAGCACACAATGGGGGTAACACAAAGGTCATGCTGACAATTTATTGTGCAAATACCAGCAATTGCACAGGACATTAGGGTAAAGCACCATACATGCCAAACACCACTGCAAATACCTGCAAGCGAACGTTCGGCATTGACAAATGCTTGTTTAATTCTCTACAAGGCACCTTAACAGAATTGTTTTCCACTCCAGTAACTATCACAGAGGAACTGTTCCTCTTCACCCAGTTCCCAGCTGATTTAAGGGACTCAAATAGTAAAGAGATTTTGCAAATATGTATTATGATAGCCAAGAAAATGATAACAAGACACTGGCACACTACAGACATACTCCCAGTGAAGGAATTGCAAGACCTGATAAGTGACATTTACAGGATGGAAAAACTCACAGCCTGGACCCACCATTCAGGGGATCACTTCGAAATTAGTTGGAGACAATGGCTATTATACATCATGAAACACAGACTCACTTTTGTACCATAATAACACAAGGAGGGGAGTGGGGTAATAAATTTAAAAATGGGAAGAATAATAAACTGAAAGCTAAATATGAAGTGCACAGGGTATAGCTATTTTATTTGAAGCTTCTCTTTTCTTCCTTTTAGTGTAAGGAACCAGGAGCCACTATAGCCTGAGAGTGTATATTAAATATATTTTAACCTTCTCTTAAAAGTATTTGAACATAAAGACAAACCATCTAATTTGATCTGTGTATATTTGTATATACTTTATTTATTGTATCTTGTTTAATGCATTGATTACATGTATGTGTATGCTTTCAGAAAAGTTTAAATAAAGAGTTAAAACAAAAAAAATCCCAGGCCATGCTTGAAAATATGTGTTATTTGTCTAGTGCGCTTACCTGCTTAACAAAAAACAAATGAGTCACAGTATGTTATTTTGAAGGAAAACATGAAAGAATAGAATACCATTTAATTTTGTATATAATCTTTCATCCACAAGTATCTGAGAATGAGTAGAAACTATAGATGGTACACAGTTAAGTATAGGTTCATAATTCACTGGGTTAAGCAATTTAATAAATTTTTATGTGATATATAACCATGTCGCGGATGGAAGTAATCAAAGAAGTATTACCCAAATTCTTTTACTTTTAATTTTTTAACTAGAAAAATACAAATGAGTAAAATAACAAAAACCTGTGCACACAATCCTCAGCCATAAAGAGGAACAAGCAAACAATTAGCACAAATCCTTACAGTATAAACGGCCTTTGCAAATGCTCGCCTTACTTTCCATTTCCAGCCTTTGCAGCAGCTTGACTTTGCCGCCAAGTGCGGTTTGGAATGGATGATGTACGCTGGCATGTAACATTGGGGTCACATGACGTGGGTGTCCCTAGGTCCCTAATGCTTATTGGAACTAGCCATGGCTCATGTCTAGTTCCCATAGGTGTAAGGGACCTAGCGATACCAGCATGTCATGTGACCTGCATTTTACATGCTGGCAGATGGCACCCATTGCAAAGAGCGAGCGGGTGCAGAGGCTGGGAAGTAAGGTGAGCAGCTGCAAAGGCTGATTATACTGTAAGGATTTTTGTTTTTTGAGTTTCCCTTTATGGAGTATTTATGGCTGAGAATTGTGTGTGCAGCTTTTGCTGACAGAACCTTTTCAGGTTTGGCACTGGAGTCTTGCTCCTTGACCCCCAGTTTGTTCCTGGTCTGAACCAGGTCAGATTTGAAACTTAGGCTCCACATTAGGCTCCTTATCAGGTCCATCTTGTAAATGAGCCTTGCTCAATGATGTTCGCCTGAATAAATAAAGATTTGATGATGATGATGATGATGACATTTAAGTGCAATACAGAGTCTTGACAGCGGTGGTCTGTAAACCATGAGGTCACCCCAAAGCCCAGGAGATCTGTTACATTACATTTTTATGTGTTTTCCAGCATGTGCTCCCACAGACAGGGGAAGGGGCTACATTTATTCAGTATAATAAAGAAAAGATTATATGGTGAGTTGGGTTTGGGGGGGGTAATGATGGGATGCTAATAAACAGAGGTCAAAGGCAGTGCGAGAAGTGCAGAACAGAATAAGGTCCTTAACCATTAAACATTTCATCCAGTGACCGAAAAAACCCAACAGAAAAAAAGAATACAGCGCAGAATGGACTAAGGTGCTTCACCATTGTGGGAACTAGCAGTTTTACCCACTGTCTAAAAGGACCAACTGAAAAAAATGGAATACGGTGCAGAACAACCCACTGTCTAAAAGGACCAACAGAAAAAAAATGGAATACAGTGCAGAACAGAATTAGGTCCTTTACCGCTATGGGAACTAGCACTTTCACACTGTATCAGATAGTTCCCATAACCGAAAAGGACCAACAGAAAATGGAATATGGTGCAGAATAGTAGTCTACCGTTATGGGAACGAGTACTTACACACTGTATCAGATAGTTCTCATAACGGTAAAGGACCAACAGAAAAAATGGAATACGATGCAGAACAGAATATGGTCCTTTACTGTCACACTGTATCAGATAGTTCCCATAACCGTAAAGGACCAACAGAAAAAATGGAATATGGTGCAGAACAGAATATGGTCCTTTACTTTCACACTGTATCAGATAGTTCCCATAACTGTAAAGGACCAACAGAAAAAATGGAATATGGTGCAGAACAGAATACGGTCATTTACCATTATGGGAACTAGCAGTTTCACACTGTACCAGATAGTTCCCATAACCATAAAGGACCAACAGAAAAAATGGAATATGGTGCAGAACAGAATAAGGTCCTTTACCGTTATGGGAACTAGCACTTTCACACTGTATCAGACAGTTCCCATAACCGTAAAGGAACAACAGAAAAAATGGAATATGGTGCAGAGGAGTAGGAGGTCCTTTACTGTTATGGGAACTAGCAGTTTCAGACTGTATCAGATAGTTCCCATGACCAAAAAGGACCAATAGAAAAAATGGAAAATGGTGCAGAACAGAATAAGGTCCTTTAGCATTATGGGAACTAGCACTTTTACACTGTATCAGATAGTTCTTATAACCGAAAAAGACCAACAGAAAAAAGAAATATGGTGCAGAACAGAATAAGATCCTTTAGCATTATGGGAACTAGCACTTTCACACTGTGTCTGATAGTTCCAATGACAGAAAAGGGCCAAAATACATTGCAGAACAGGATACAGTCCTTATTTCTTATAGGAACTGGCTGGTTTCTAAAAAAGTCAGCAAGTTCCAATAACCAGAAAGGACCAGGCAGAATGAGGTCCTTTGCTGTTATGGAAACTAGTAACTTCACTGCATGTTGGCTAAAATCAATAACAGGAAAGGACTTGACCACTAGGGGGCCACAGGATCCTTTGCTTTTATGGGAACTAGCATGCTTGTTTAGAGCAAGCTAGTTCCCATAACAAGAAAGGACCAGACAACCAAAGGCCCTTTTGAATTATGGGAACTAGACACGACCATTTCTTTTTGCTCAGGCTGGACAGAGACGGAAGTGATCTGGAAATGTAGTTCACTGACTGAGTAGACTTCAGAAATATGTAGTTCAGTAAACACTTTTACAGGTACACTGCCAACTTTTTTTTGCATCATATTATTTCTAGGTAAAAGCCCACATTTTATGATTGCTTACCTTCTCTAAAATTCATAGGTGTTGCTGATTGTTTTATCTGTCTCCTTGCTT
The DNA here is from genome assembly GCA_016271365.2 of Neoceratodus forsteri. NCBI lineage: Eukaryota > Metazoa > Chordata > Ceratodontiformes > Ceratodontidae > Neoceratodus > Neoceratodus forsteri. The sequence continues at coordinate 815,322,824 of CM057454.1, forward strand.
AGTAGAACTGAAATGCATGGTAATGTACCCATCCTTGATTGGCTAATTTATATCCTTGAACTACTCGGCTGATTGTAATCTTCATTTATGATTCAGTAGTATTACAAAAAATTGTACGTTGAAGAGCATTACAGTTTGACAGAGCAATGTAAATGTCTTAGCATTCTATATAGAGCAAAAGTTGCTGTAAAAGAAGTGATCATACTAAGGATCATACTAAGGTAATGAAGGAGTTAGGAGTCTAATACTAACATACTACAATGCCAGCAGAGTAGGCCTAACGGTCTTTCATGTCTGCTCATTTGGTCAACCCCCACCCTGGAAGTTGACCTTGCTGTCTCCCCTGCCCTCTCGAGATTCTCCATTTGAGTCCAGGGTATTCCCATTACATTAGATTTTGCCTGCACAACCCTTCCCCTGTACCTGTCCCAACCCCTCTTGAACCCTTCCACAGTCTCTGCCTCCACTAGTCCCCCCCCAGCAGAGCATTCTATGGTTCTACCACTCTATCAGTGAAGTAGCACCACATCCTTTCCCTGAGTCTCCCCCCAGCTTCCACCCATGCCCACTGGTCCCCCCTTCCTTCGGACCTCCCAGTCTGATCCTCCCTATTTACCCCTGCATGCACTTGAAGATGTCTATCATGCTTCCCCTGTTCCTTCTCTCTTCCAACATGTACATATTCAGCTCCTCGAGCCTCTCCCCTTAGGCTCTTTCCCCCAAGCCCCAGATCATTTTGGTTGCCCTCCTCTGGACCTTTTCCAGGAGTGCAATGTCCCTTTTTAAGTGCAACCTCCAAAACTGCACACAGTACTCGAGGTGCGGCCTTACCAAGCAGTTATGCAGAGGGAGTATGACTTCCCTCCTTCTGGATGTAATCCTTCTAGCGATGCATCCCAGCATCCTGTTGGCCTTGGCCGCTGCCCTCCTACAAGTCTCAGAGTTGTTCATCTTGACATCCACCACCACCCCCAGGTCCCTCTCAGCCATCGAGACTTGTAGCATCCCCCCCACGACATACACTTGGCCCAGGTTTCTGACACCCAGGTGCATTACCCTGCATTTCCCCTGCATTGAACCTCAGTACCCACTGTCTTGACCACCTCTTCAGAACATCTAGGTCACCCTGTAGGGCCACCCTCCCCACCACCCAATCCACCACCACTCCCAGCTTCGAGTCATCTGCAAAGAGACTCATTTCACTCCTGATACCTTTCCTTATGTCAGAGACATAGGCATTGAACAGGAGGGGCCCTAGGACCAATCCCTGAGGGACCCCACTAATGACCCTCCTTGGAAATTAGACTGTCCCCCCAACTACTACCCTCTGTGTATGCTCCGAGTGCCAATTTCCTCTCCATCCGATCATCTGTTTCCCCACCCCTATTTCCCCGAGCTTATCCAGCAGGCCCCCCTGAGGAACTGAGTCAAACGCCTTGCTGAAGTCAAAAAAGAGGACGTCCACAGGCATACCAGGTCCAGGGCACTCGTCATCCAGTCGTAGAACTCCACAAGGTTTGTCTGACATGATTTCCCTGGGACGAAGCCATGCTGTCTATCATCCAGGTACCCCAACTTTTCCAGTACCCCCCCAGCCCTTCTTAAAAAATAAAAAAACAACTATCCGCGCCACACAGCACTGAACCTATTTGCAGCTTTATTTCAAAAGACAATAAAACACGCCAAACGCCATGACCAGCACCTGCTCCAGTGAACCTCTACCGGTTTCGCAAGATATGCATCATCAGGATACTACTCTCCATTGCCTTGCCCACCACTGATGTCAGGCTAATGGGCCTTTAGTTCCCTGTCTCCTCTCCTGATCCTCCCTTGTGGATAGGCACAATATGTGCCATGCTCCAATCTTGGGGCACTCACCCCGTCATCAGAGAGATGTTAAAAAGCTCCGCCAGGGATTCTGCCAGGACATCCATCAGTTCTCTTAGTACCCTGGGATGTAATTCATCCAGCCCTGGTGCTTTCTCCATCTTAAGGGACCTGACGGCTTCTCTTACTCTCTCTACCATGATTTCTACCTCCACTTCCTTAGCCCCCCATTTTGTCTTCCCTCTTCCTGCCAGTGATGACTCCTCCCTCTCCCCAGACCCGACTGTTGGTAAGGGTCCCTCCCCCTCCTCAGTTACACAGTCTCTTCCTATGCATGGTGAGGCCCCCCATTCTCCCTGGTAAGGTGAGGCAAGTACTCATTTAGTCCTCGGCCTGCTCCCCGGGTCTTGTGCCCATCCTCCCTCCCTGTTTTAATCCTAATAATTTGCCCCTTCACCCTCCTTTTTTCCCTAATGTATCTAAAGAACCCCTTGTTCCCTCTCCTGATTTCCCTGGCCAGGTTCTGCTCCTTCCTTGCCTTAGCCGATCTCACCACCTTAGTGGCCTTTCTGACCTGTCAGCTCATACTCCCCCGATCCCTTTCACTCCTTAAGCACTTGAAACGCCTGTAGGCAGCCTTCTTTTCCCTCACCACCTCCTGAACCTCCCAGGTCCACCAACAGGGTTTTCGGGCCTTACCGCATTTGCACCTCACTGTTGCATAGGCCTTGGTAGCCTCCTGCACCCTCCACTTGATGATTTCCCACCTACTGTCAGCAGCCATGTCTGGCCCCCATCCAAATGTTCCTTAAGGATCCTTCCCATCTCCAAAGTCAGTTACTATGGTCTTTGTGCGGCCTTCCTCCACTGCTAGGTCCAGGCAGAACCAGACCGTGGCACTGTCACTCCCCACCAATGGGTCCCTTACCTGCAGGCCCCCAAGCTGGTCACTGTCTGCCAGGACTACATCCAGTATCCTGGCCTCCCTAGTCAGCTCCCCCACCTGCTTGGTTAGGAAGGTGTCCTGGAAGACATCCAGCAACCTCTGCTCCCTGGCCACTGAGGATGTCATAGTCCCCCAGTCCATCCCTGGCATATTTAGATCACCCAGCACCACCACCCTTCCCTTGCCCAATCTACAATGTCTCTTAACATCTGCCACTAGACTCTCTTCCAGTTCCTCCACCAGTGCAGGGGGTCTGTACACCACTCCTATTTTTACTCTCTTGCCCCCCCTTCATTTTCAGGGTGACCGAAATTATCTCCACAGTCCCCTCTGCCTCCTCCACCCCTTCTATACCAATGTCATTTTAACTATCAATGCTATCCCCCTCCTCTCCCTGTTCCTCCTGAACATAGTGTTGCCCTCCAGGTTCAGGTCCCAGTTGTTCCCTGAGGTGGCCCAGGTCTCAGTGACAGCTACCACATCCACATCCCCCTTAGCTAGCAACACCTGGAGCTCAGGCATCTTATTTTCCAAGCTCCTGGCATTTAGCAGGACCACCCTTCACCCCTTCCCTACCCTCCCATTCCTCCTCCTCATGCTCCCATGTGACCGCATGCTCTCCTCCTGCACCCTACCTGTTGGCCTTTTTCCATATTCCTCCAGCTCCCTGGGGGGGGGGGAAGGTGTGAAAACTGAGTCCCTCTTTTATCAGACCCCCTGCAACAGCTCCTCTGCCCATCCCTTCCTGCTCCACAAGTTTAAACCCCACCTTTCACTGACGAACCACTCTATTTTCAGCTTAACGATTTCTCTCCCTTCTAAATTGAGGTGGAGCCTGTCCTTTGCGTACAGCCCCTTATCCTCCAAGGTTGCCCTCCAGTCCCCCATCCAGGCCATGCCCCCTAGCCTTGCACCACTCCCTGAGCCACTGATTTACCATCCTAATTTTCTGTTTGTTCTCCCCAGTAGCCCTCGGCACCAGAAAGAGTTCCAAGAAGGAAATCGAGCATCCTATGGAATGGCAAACCCTGGATAGCTCCCAAAACCTTGTCTGTATCTCTAGTTCACTATTCCCCTCTATGTCATTTGTACCCAGTTGAACCAATATGTCTGGGATACCTCCACATTCCCTTGCCAGTGAGTATATCTCTTGCTTGGCCTTATGCACCGTCAGGCCAGGGAAACATGTGGATCTAACTGGACAGACTTTACCTTCCCCATCCCATTTGATACCCCTGATCATGGAATCCCCCAACAGGAGCACTCTAACCTCCCCCTTGCCTCCATTCTCACCCTTCAGGTTTCCTCTCCTTCTATGCCCCTCCTCGTCCTTTTTTCCGGCTCTTCCATCCAGCCAGCTCCTCACTCCTCCCACTATTTGGGTGACATATGCTGCCCTCTCTCTATTGAAACTTGCCACCCCCTCTCCTCTGATCCTAGGAATCCCCTCCCGAGTACCCTTTTTTGCCTCGCTACCCCCCATCCCTGCTTTTGACTGGTCCTTTCACCCTATCTGTTGGCCTCACCTGGCTTGTACTCCCATGTGTCTCATCTTTGTTTAACATTTCCTTATCTGCCATGCCCCCCTGCCCCAAACCCTCAGCCCCATTTATTGCATTCTCCTCCTTGCCCTTTCCCCTAGCTACCACCTTCCCTCCAGCCTGCTCTAATTCCCTCACCTCCATTTTCTTGCACCCCATGCCCCCCATTCTTCCTGATTTCCAGGCTCTGCCTCTTGTCCCCTCCTCCCCTCTCCTCCCTATCTGCATCCTAGCCCCCCAGCACTCTCCTCCTCTACTACTAGATGTAGGGTATTGAAGCAGTTGCTGAGCCTAATGCCAGACCCCAAGACTCCCCCTCCCATCCTACCAATCCATCCTGGTTCCCGCTGTACAACCCCAGATGCCTAGCTGCTTTTTTCGGAGTTTCCTTCTTTTGGACCCCCTCTATCAGGGTCCCCATGTGCCCCTGAGTACCCCCTTGTGCTCCTCTCCCTATGCCAATGTCTGTAGTACTTGGTTTAGCCACATAGGTGACCCCCTAGCTCATTTCCCCCTCCATACCCCACAGAATCCCCTAGCTGCCTCCTAATCTCCTCAATCTTCTCTCTGAGCTGTTCCAGCTGCTAACACACTGGGCAAATACAGAATGTCCAAGCCCAGTCAAGTACCATGGCCGCCCCATACCCTGCACACCCAACCACCCTCTCAAAGATACCTGCTGTAATATGTGTGATCCCATCCCCCAATAGTAGATTTTACTCAGTGAATCCCACCAGGTTCCCTAATGATCAACACTACAGTGCCTACACACTGATTAGAGCTACAGTAGCTAAATGTTCCCTGCTAGGTCAGGCCACTCCTATCCCTTGACTCCATCCTCACTGGCTAATTAGGAGGTGGATGATGTGGGAAACAATTTCAGCTCCTCTCCAGCAAATTTAATGAAGGCGGCTGGGTCTGTCCTTTATAGCCCAGCCACGAGTTCAAATTTGGTGTCCTGGCTGCTGATTGGTCCTCAGCCCTCCTTTGTCCTCATGGCAAAAGCAACTTCACTCCCTTCAGCCCTGGCCTGCTACTGACTGTAGTCACCAGGAAAGCTTGCCCTGGCACCCTTCCTGCTGCCAGTGCAGCTCCGGTTCCTCCTGCCACCGATGCAACCCTTGGTGCACTCTCCTTACCGCCGATGTGGCCAGCAACCACCCCTGCTCCTCCGCAGTGCTTTCCGCTCCCACTGCAGCTCTGGACACTTCTGCCACTGATGTGGCCCTGGGTCAGCAATTACAGCTCCTCTCCTAATGAAGCCCATGTATGCTCCTGCCATCTACAGTGCATAATAATCAAGGTTATGCCCCATGATTAGAATGAAAATTATTAAGCTTGCATATAAAACAAACAGAAGTATTGAAAAGTCTTCATTTATCATTCAAAAGTATTCAATAATGTGTACTTCTAAAATCTGTGTATAATATTAATTTAGTAATAATTTATCTTAAAAAACAATTACAGTTGAATACTTCTTAGAATTAAGTATTCCTACAGGCAATATTCTTCTTCTGATGATTACAGAAGATAAAAAATTACCAAACCTAGTCTTAAAAGACTAATTAATTACTGCTTTAAGACTAAATTTAGTATTCCACTTTGGTGAGGAAAGACTGTTTTTTGCCCAGGAAGAGCTGAGCCAATCAGCAGGGAGCCTGGGGAAGGCTATAAATAGCCCCAGGAGCCCACCAAAAATCCAGTCCCAGGGAGAAAAGAGACCAGGAGGGACTGCACCAAGGGCTGGAGTCCCAAGCTGTGATAGCTGGTCTAGACTTCTGCAGGCACTAAGCTACAGTTCTGGGACTGAAGAATCAAAAGAGAAACTGGACATGTTTGCAAAAGAGCCCAAATGGATAGCTGCTAATTCGGGCTGTGGTTTCCAAACTGTTTGCTACAAAAGCTGCTTAAGTCCACCAGAAGGTGGTGAAGATTCCTGCTAAGACATTTGAGAGTCTGGAGCTCATCTTTAGATCAGAGGACCTCACTTCTGGATATATAAAAAAATTCTTGCCTAATTGCTGTTCAAGGAAATTGCATCTCAGGGTGTTCTGCCTGAGACCCCAGCCGGGGATCAGTGTCTGCATTGAACTGTTCCTACCAGAATGATGAAGATGTGGTTTATCTTTAGCCAAGAAGCTCCTGCCCTAGTTGTTGCTTACCAAGCAGTCCAGAGGATTTCACCAGAGTGATCGGAAGTCAAGGACAACCTTCTCACCTGCACAGTGTCAGCTAAGTAAACTTTTGCCACCAGGGGAATTGCAGATGGTTGCTGTTGTTCTAAGTTGCTTTGCCTAGTGTTATTTCTTCATCTAGGGCCCCAACACCAGCCATCCTGCAGCATTGCAGGCTTGCCAGCATAGTGGAGTACCCCAAAAGACATTGGGACAGGTCTTCTACCAGATGGGTGGAAGCTTGGGGAAAGCTGCATGGAGTGTTCCTGATTGTATTACTGGTACAATTACTGGTGTTGGAAATTGTTGTATAAGAGACTAACCTGACCTTATTTTCTTGCAGCCAAAGTTGGCAGTCCTTCTCCCTCCAGTATTAAATGCTTGCTGTGCTTATGGTAATTGATGTCTCCACAACTGTTTGTGGGTAGTGCATATTGTTGGGAATTATTTGAAGGGGCTCAGGAGGTGGAAATATTGTTCCTGGGTAATGGGGAAGGTCACTGGTTATTTTGCCCGAGTTCCCAGGTGGAGGCATCACACCACCGAATGTTTAGTAGTTACGGTTCTGTCTCACAAGTACCCAGGTGTGCTCCCTCGAGCTGTGAAGAGGGCCCTGGAGTCAGTACTCAGGACCAGATGACAACCAACCCTACATAAAAGTACTTAGAAATTTACCCTTTGAGAGGGTTTTGAGAATACTGAGTAAGGGATATAGCAGCCTGCATCTGCCGCAAGCCCCCTAGTTCTATGCTGCAGTTGCATTTCGTACCGCTGGCACAATCCCCCATTGGTGCATACAGCCTGAGACTGCACTAGGCTGCATTTGTGAACTGCTCCTGGTGCATCTTTTGTTGCAAGTGGCACCCTTGCACTATTCCTTGTGGTGCAAGCCCCTTACAACATTCGGGGGAACTTGGAAAATCAGGCACAAAATATTAAGAATTAGCAAAGTTATGAGTGAATGTTGAAATATTCCAGCATTTACTTATAACTTGGTCATTTTACCATATCTTTGCACCAACTTTTCAAAATATTTTTCTTATGACCGCACCTCATGAACTCAGTAGATTGAAAATGTTCGAATCCCACCTGAAAGGTAATTTTGAGCAGTGACTACAAAAATCACCCTTTGGGGTGCATTCGAAAAATTCCACCTCTTTGTCCATGAGGTGGTGTCCCAAAAAGGTCATGTTGAAAATGTGGCGTAAAAATATTAAAACATGACAAACTTATGACCAAATGTTCAAAACCCACAGAACTACATTAAACTGGATTTACTTTATCTCATATCGCAGTCGCCAATTCCAGCAGCATAAAGCGTCTTTGATCAAAGAGTGGATCAGTGACATGGGACATGCTCAGGTGAGAGAGGGTGTGTGTGTATGGGGGGTTATGGGGTGGTGGATGCTGAGTGGGGTCTGGGTGGGGTGGGTGAAGGTGTCTAGGGGGTCAGATTGGCAAGGGACTATTTTCTTTTTTACAGGTTTTGTAAAGAAAAAATTAAGGAACTGGTTTCACAATTACAGATTTAAAAACACTATGGGATCTGACACTGGTTACTGAGCACCCCAGTATCAAATTAACTGTATAGCAGCACTGGTGGTGGGTACCCCAGTGTTGCCACCTATTCCTTAGTCGGGGGTGGCTGATCTGGAGGGGAGAGGTTTAACAAATTGTACCAAGAGTGGGCACTCCGGTCAACATTTTTATTATAAAGTGTACTGTGCTGAATCGGGGACATAATAAGGAAGGGCTGGCTGAGCTGGGAGGGGAAGAAATAATAGCTAGATAAATAGAGAGATCGAAAGACAGACCGATAGATAGATAGATAGATAGATAGATAGATAGATAGATAGATAGATAGATAGATAGATAGACAGACAGACAGACAGACAGACAGACAGATAGATAGATAGATAGATAGATATATAGATAGATAGATAAATGGATAGATAGATGGAACATAGAATATAGAGGCTGTTGGCAGAAATAGTCCACCTGGCCCATCCAGTCTACCATTTTCACTGCCTACACAACACCACAGACCCTACTTGGTCTCTGGCCTCTATCCTCCACCCCTTCTCGTTCCAATTGTGTCACCCGAAACCCTATTTGGACTCTGCATTTCCCTCACTACCTGTTTTTATGATACTCATGTGCCTATCCCATGCTTTCTTAAATATTGTAACTGTTTTATCCTCCACTTCTTCAGCTGGGAGTCTGTTCCAGGCATGTGCTACCTTCTCCATGAAAAAATACTTTCTCCCTTTCCCTCAAATCCTTCCGCCCTCCAACTTCATATTATGATCCCTAGTCTTTGAGTATCTTTTTCTTTGAAAGATGCTCCCTTCCTCTATCTTGTTTATTCCTGTGAGGTATTTGAATGTCTCAATCATATCTCCCCTATCCCTCCTGATGTCCAGGGAATAGAAATTTAGATCCCTTAGCCTTTCCTCATAAGGTTTCTGGTGCAGGCTGTGTACCGTTTTGGTAGCCATCCTCTGCACCCTCTCCAACCTCTCTATGTCTTTATGGAAATGGTGCCTCCAGAACTGTACACAATATTTGAGATGGGGTTTCACCAAAGATTTGCAATGGGGCAGTATCACCTCAATCCTCCTGCTGGCTATACCCCTCCCCATACATCCTAGCATAACATTTACCTTTCCCATTGCCTTGTCACATTGTTTCGCTCCCTTCAGGTCATCTTATATGATAATCTCCGGATCTTTCTCCTGTCTTGTGACTCTGACTTCTCCCCCTCCCCAAGTTCATACATGACCTGTGGGAAAGGCCCCCGTTCTCTGTGGCACAATAGACCTAACTTCTGCGCAGGGACTATGAAGTTCTGTACCACAATTAGGCCTACTTCTGCAGCGATGGGCAAAGTTCTGTGGCATATAAATAAGGTGACTAGTGCATGTATACAGTTCCAAAACTGCTTTTCTTTTATTAATAAAATCACATGGTGCATGTCTGGCTTAAATACACCATAAACTATTATCATTATTATGATTTGCAGATCATCTCCTCCTCCTTCCTTCTTATACCACTTCCTATGCCCCAGAGAATTGCACTAGCCCTTCTGACTGCCTTGTCACACTACCTGACCACATTCAGATTATCACATATATTACCCCTAGGTCTCTTTCCTGCTTGGTCTTTGTCAGTATTATACTAATGTTTCAAGGAATCCAAGCAACAATAAACAATCAATACTATAGAGCAGACAATCGTTCTGTTGCTCCACATTTACAACAGGGTAAGCAATATACTGACCACAATCATTTCTTACTTTTGGAGATAAGGCAGCCCTGTTAGGAATAGTTTAAGGAGTAAATGACCAGGAGCAAAAAAGTTTCTGGGCAGCTATAAATTGAAATAGAATTAGAATTTTAAAATGGCACTAGCCATCTACAGAGTTCCCTTCTCATAGGGCTCTAGCTGACATCCACAGAATTCACACTTTCCAAAACCATGTGCTAAACAAGAATAGTTAGTCACATCACCAATGGACCCTCTATAATCAACAACTTAATAGCTACAATGGTACACTCTTTTTGCATGGGTAGCTAAAAGAAAAAAAATGAATTTCAGACTTTTTTGTAAAACTAGCAAATGAAAATTCCCATTGAATAAATGGAAAACATTTGAATTTCATGTTTATGTGGGAGACAGCAGATAATGCTCAACATATGTAGATTTGCACAGCAAAAAGTCTGAAATTCATTTTTTTTTTCTTTTAGTTAAGGCTATATATGTAAAATCATTTTCAGTTCTACTTTTAAATGTCAAATTTATATATGACCACTATGTAAGTCTGCAAACTTTGAGTCTATTCCTGTAAAGAAGAAAGACTCAAGGAAATCCTGCATAGTGAGTGGCTCAGCTGGATAAGCCACTGCCCATCGTGTCAACAGTGCAGTGTTCTATCCCCAAAGTTGGAATTTTTTTTTAGGCTTCTATATATTTAAAAAAAAAGAAATCCTCAAGTCTGGAACACGTTCCAGAGCAAGCAGCTTAAGCTGCCATGTAGACAGGCTGCATCACTCACTCCCACATGCCAGACCCTGTGGGCATCTTTTGCTTTTATCAGCTGACTGTCTCTTGACTCGTAGCCCCTCTCCAGCTCGTCTTTCATCAGCGCTGAGCAGAGCTGTGTAGATGTAGAAGCTGAGTGTATTATTCATCTGGACAGTGCTGCAATGCTCTGCAGAAGGAGCCAAGTCAGCCATGTAAACATAGCTTATGTTTCTAAGTGAGGCAAAGTTCCCCTTCTCCCAGAAGGACAAAAATGGCAGCATTGCTCTCACCTCCACTCCAGACCAAAAGGCTGCAATGCTCTATGCTCTCTTGTACCCCAGCTAAACTTAATAAAAGAGATGCTTTCTCCTCCCCCACCTCCCACCTACCTCATGGCAATAATACTCTCTCTTCCTCCAGTCTACATAATGGCAACAATAATCCCTCCTCTCCTCTCTTCCCCATACCTAACTAAAGCAAATAATCATCCTCCCTTTTAATGGTAGTAATGCTCTTTGCAACCTCCCCCTACACTAGACTTAATTGCAGCATGATATTCTCTCCTTTCCCTAATGTTATTCTGCTCCCTCAATGTTGCTTGGTCCGAGTTTTAAAAATCAAGTGTAACCCACCCCGCCCAACTCAGCACCACTATCCACCCCAGGAAGGAAGAAGATGGTATTTGCAATGCTCTCCAAACAATGTTATCATAGAACATTAATTCACTGGGGCTGGCTGGCAGACTATGGATGTTGAAGAGAAAGGGCTGCCAGTTCCACAGAGCTGAAATTTGATTAATTCAAATCGGGGTGAACTACACTGAATTTATTCTTTGGTAAACTTACCCAGTTACAAAAGCATAAAAAAAAGCTGACTACTCTATTGAACAGTCATTAATGCTCTAAGTAAATCTAATTCTCCTTCATAACATTTTTAATTGGGATGCAGTGAGCTTGAAATCTGTCTTGTCCACCCTTGCATATTGTCCTGGAGCAACATATACATGTTAAAACATTTTAAAATGTTTCATCTGCAATCTCACTGTGACTTTCTCTGTTTTGTCTGTTTGTTTCCCTCTTCCCTTATTTAGTTTTTGCATTTGGCATAATCTTTATCTTTAGTTTTTCACTTTTCTTACTTTGGCTTCATCTTTTTCATTTCTTCAGTCTATCCAGCATGCTCTCATTCTTTTCCTGCTCCAACAATTTTATTTTCTTAGCTGTCCCTTTGCTTGCAATTTTTAATATTTACTTTTTTCTCTTCCCTCAGGCCCCAAAGTTAACCCACAGGTTGACAACCCCCCAGCCCCATCCATAGCAATAGCTTTTGTGCTCTAAACTCCAATAAGGATAGCAAATTGATCCCCCCAGCCAGCACTTTGCCCATTGCCTTCTCGTGATTTTAGAATAGGTCAAACCCACCAATGCCCATCTCAGCCCCATCAACTTCCTAACAAGCCTTAAGAATGTCATTGAGTGACCTTGTAGATTTAAATGTGTGTCATTATCCAGCCCAACACTCTACAGTGATCCTTTCTTCCTTCCTCAAAAGTATTGTAAGGTCTCCTCTTTTACATTACTCTTCCACTAATAAAACAAGAAATACAAATCCTGCATATTTTAGGCCCAAAGTCATTCCATCCAGAGCCTCATTGAGTCACTCTGATTTCCTTTGAGTTTCTTCAGAGCACAGAACACCAGGTTGCATAAGACTGGGTCGGGGAGGACTGCAACATAGGTAATGGGCTCAACTGCTTTATTTTTCTCTGACTGAAATTGTTTTTTTTGCAGGATATGTTCTCTGTTAAATCATTGTACAGGTTGTCTTGCTGAAAGAAAGGTCAGCACTCACTGTGGTGGTGGGTCAGAGCAGTAGCTGATTGTTTCTGGAAGGCACAGACTTAGTCCCACCCACCCTGCCCCCTCACCCACCCACCTCAAGGGTGTCATTTTCTTTAAACCAGGGGTTCTGACATCACTTCCTCAAGAAAGCAAGGGGCATACAACTGTCATATCCTTAAAAGCACAGCACACTACATAGAGGGAAAATGCATGTGCACACTAACAAAAAATACAACAAATATATATGTATATTAAACAGGAAGGAAGAGAGACATGAGGAGTGGTGCAATGCGCTGGCTGTGGGCCGGTAGTCTTCCAGGAGACATTTTGGAGGCTGTGATGCTGCCCTATTTTCAGGCAACTCTGCTCTGAGGGAGGAGGTTACCTGTCTCCAGGCTGACCTAGCACAGAGTAGGGAAACGTCCCCCACCCAGGGAACACCAGGGCCACCACTGCTGCCTCAAAGGTTGTCAAGAAAGAAAAGTGGTTGGACCACAGTGGGCTCAGGGATGGTGAGGGTGGTGGAACAGAGGTGTCCCTCCAGTTGTACCTCTCCACAATTCATATGCCATTCTGGAGGAATGTGGTTCCTCTATGGAGGCACCTGCAGTGGAAATCCAGGTGGATGCTGGGAACCTCCACAAGGGAGACCCACAGGAGGGTGGCATGGGACACCACAGAGGAATGAAGCAGATACGGGTGGGGGATTCAGTTGTTAGGGGGTAGAACTGGGGGAGGGAGGAGAAAGAGAGAGAGAGGTAAGGTGCCTGAATGGTGCCATGGCTTTAAGGGACAGGAAGTGAATCCTCAGGATTGTGTTAGCAGCTGCATGGGAGAGAGAGAGAGTGGACATCACTGTCCACCTAGGGACAAATGACCTAGCTGGGCATGGGATCAGAGCAGTGCAGGAGGAGTTTGTGGAGTTGGGGAGGGGCCTTAGACAAATAGCACACATGGTAACCTTCTCAGAGGTGCTGCCTGTCTATGGCATCGATGAGGCTTGGGTACTCCGCACCATGCAATTCAATGAATGATTGAAAAACTGGTGTGGAACACAGGATTTTGGCTTCACTGGGGACTGGGGGTCTACCTGGAAGGATACAGGCCTATACTGGTACAATTAACTACATCTGTCTGGGAGAGGAACTAGGCTCCTAGGTGATAGGTTTAAATGCTTCATTGGCAAGCTTTTAAACTAGCCAAGGGTGGAGGTATGAATAAGAAGCAGGGAATTCCTAGCACCCTCCCACAAAATAGGGTAGTTAGTGAGGTAAACACCAAGGTAAAAAGATTGATAGGGAGCAGGACAGGGGTAAATGGAGAATACAGCAAAGACAGTAAGGGGAGGGATGGGGTTAAAAGTGGTAAGGCCATCAAAAAATGGAGGGCGATAAATACCAATGCCCACAGTCTGGGTAACAAGCTTTCTGAACTAGCAGCCTTGGTGAAAGAGGGACACTTGGATATCATGGCTGTGATGCTTGGCAAGCTGGTTGTGATTGTTGTATGCTATTCGTAATATAGAAAAATGGTATGTGATTGTCTCCATAAGGCAACTGTGCCATGGGCCCCCGGCCCCCGGTTTCAGAGAAAGCTACAGGATATATTAACCTGAAACCAGGAGGTAATTAAAAGACTAGAGAGACTTAATTAAGGGTCTCCTGTTTTTTTGTCTTAATTAGAACTGATCCAGCTGCCAGAATATAGGGCTCATAAACTTTTATGATGTCTTGGAGGAAAAGACATGTTATACCACCACGGTGCTAAACATTATAAAAACCTTTGATGTTCCTTGGGAAAACAGGAACTGCTCAAGAGCAGAGAAAATGTTAATTAAGGAGTCATATTTGGGAAATTAGTTTTGCTGATGTCACCTTATTTAATATACCTCCTCATAGGACATCCTGTTTGTATATTTTTTATATTCAAAAAGGAGGAGCTAGATGACATCATAGAAGGGCTGTGAAAACACAGAGTTTTAAACTGCATACTGTGTTTGAACTTGTAGACATATCTTTTTGGGCTCTTAAGAAACAAGATCTAACTGTAAGCACTATAGAGGTAATACATTAGCTAGAAAAAGTCTAACTGTATGTTGATAGGAGTTTGTCTGTAGTTTTTCTTTGTTTTTCTTTTAAGTGATTGTATGCTCTTTGATATATTGTTCTGTGTTACATTTTTCATATTTTTATTCATTTCTAGTAAACATATTATTTGAAAGACAGCCTTGAGTTGTTGGCCAGTTCTTTTTGCATGTGACGTATAGATGGTTAAGTCTGACAATTGTTCAAGAGCTTGGTAATGTTACTAAACTGGGAAAAGGTAAGAATATACCTAAGGTCTTTTATAGAGTTTTAAGGGATCATTTTGGAAGCCTGGCTGGGTACCCCCTGGCACAAGATTGTACCACAATCCCTGAGGAGGGTATGAATCTGCACCTGTACATTGGGTACACTAGCATAAGGTTCACAGTTTGAATCCCCTCAGAACTTGAGACTAAAGGTGATTTGGACCCACAAGCAGACAGGAGGGTTACCCTGTCTGTTACCTGTTAACATTACTGTGCTTGGAGGCTGGCACTGTGGGAGCAGAGAGCCTGACCTGCTGAGTGCATTTGTGACAGTGGCAACCACAGAAACATGGTACATGGAGAACCATGACTGGGATGTCAACATACCAGGGTACACAATCTACAGGAGGCAGAGGGAAGGTAAAAGAGGAGGAGGAGGAGGAGGAGCTCTCTATGTAATGGAAGGGATGAAAGCAACAAAACTAAAGGGTAAACAGGGAGACAGGAGGCACTGTGGGTCACCTTGAAGACAGGAAATGGCACCACAATCTGCACGGGGGTTGTATACAGACCCCCATCTCAGGGGGAGGAAAAGGACAAGGAAATGATAGAAGGCATCCTTAGAATGGCAGAAAAAGGGGTGATATTGTTGATGGGGGACCTGAATATGCTAGATGTTAACTGGAGCACAATTGCTGCAGCCACATCCAAGAGCAGGGTCATCCTCAATACCCTAAAGGGGAATGCCTCAGACAGCTAGTGCCGGAACCCACTCAGGAGGGAGCAATCTTAGACCTGGTACTCTCAAATGGGCACAGAGAGAGGATAACAGATTTAGAAGTAGGTAGCCATCTGGGAACAAGCAACCACTAAATAGTGCAGTTCATGATAAACACAACCGTAGAGGCAAGCCATACAAAAGTGAGGGTATTGGACTTTAGGAGGGCTGACTTTGGCAAAATGGGTTTGTGCCTAAGGAATGTACTAGCAAATGGTCAGGAAGGAGGGATGGAACAACAATGGAGAAAAATCAGAACTGCCATAACAGAGGCAAAAAGCCTTTCTGTGAAGCAAATAAACAAAACAAAATGAAATAAAAAAACACTATGGTTATCAAAAGTGGTTGCAGGGAAGATAAGGGGGAAAGATGGCATGCAGGCAGTATAAGGAAGAGCAGAAGAAGCAGGACAGAGAACTGTATCAGTTAAAGCAGAAGGAAGCAGGGAAGGCAGTCAGAATAGCAAAGGCCCAAACTGAGGAAACGATAGCCAACTCAGTCAAGAAGGGGGATAAAACATTTTATAGGTACATTAGGGAGTGAAGAAAGACCAAGGAAGGGATAGTGAGGCCTAATAAAGGAGAGGGTAGGTGGGCAGAGGGTGACAGTGAAAAGGCAGAGATACTGAATGAATACTTTTGCTCGATATTCACAAAAGAAGAAGGGGGGAGATATCTAAATCAAACAATAGAAGCATTCTGGATGGGGGTTGATACCAGTCCATTCATGGAAGAAAGGGTCCTAAAAGAACTCCTAAAACTCAAGGTGGACAAAGCAATGGGGCCTGATGGGATTCACCCCAGAATTCTAAAAGAACTAAGGGGAGACCTAGTGACACCACTGACTACCCTTTTTAACAAATCATGGGAGGATGGTGTGGAACCTGAGGATTGGAAGGGGGCGGATGTGATTTCCCTTTACAAATGTGGGAGCAAGACAGAGGCAGGAAACTACAGACCTGCTAGTTTGACCTCAGTGGTAGGGAAAATGATGGACTCATTTCTGAAAGAAAGAATTGTTGAGTACCTAGAGGCCAGTGGGGCACAGGACCCAAGGCAGCATGGATTCACAGTGGGTAGGTCATGTCAGACAGATCTAATAGATTTCTTTGACTGGGTGACCAAAGTAGTAGACCAGGGAGGGGCTGTGGATATGGCCTATTTAGACTTTAGCAAGGCATGTGACAGTCCCACACAAAAATATTAATAAACAAGTAAGCCAGCCTGGTAGTGGGTCCCAGGGTGGTAGCCTGGGTAACAAACTGGCTGGACAACAGGACGCAGAGGGTAATAGTAAATGAAGTACACTCTGAAGAAAAGGGGTTACTAGTGGGGTACCTCATGGTTCATTACTGGGCCAGATCCTTTTTAATGTCTTTATAAGTGATATTGCAGAGGCACTGGAAGGAAATGTATGCCTCGTTGCAGATGACACAAAGATCTGCAATAGGGTCGATACGCAAGGGGGGGGTGGAAAAGATGAGAAGGGACTTGGCAAGGTTGGAGGAATAGTCAAAATTATGGCAGGTTAGAATCAATGCACAGGAGTGCAAAGTAATGCACCTGGGAAACAAAAAATCAGGGGAAGAGTACACAACGGGGGAGGTACTAACAACAACAAAAATGGAAAGGCATCTGGGGGTAATCATATCAGATGATGTTAAGGTAGGCAAGCAATCTGAGAAGGCAGTAAGGAGGGCTGGGGGATATTGGGATGCACAGGGAGAGGCATCACTAGTAGAAAACAGGAAGTTTTAATCTCTCCGTACAGACAGTTGGTGAGACCCCATTTGGAGTACTGCATGCAGTTCTGAAGACCCCATCTCCTCAAGGACATAGGCAGGATGGAGGTAGTGCAGAAAAGGACAACTGAAATGGTGCAGGGTCTGCACTAGGAGCCATATGAAGAGAGACTAAAAGAGCTTAATATGTATACCCTTGAGGAAAGGAGGAAGAGGGGGACATGATAGAAACTTTCAAGTACCTCAAGGGAATCAACAAAGACTAAGAGGGTAACATTTTCAGAAAAAGAGATGTGCAAGAACAAAGGGACACAATTTGAAGATAGAGGAGGGACGGGTCAGGGGGCAACTTGAGAAGTATTTTTTCACGGAGAGCGTGGTGGATGCATGGCACCGCCTCCCTGAGGAGGTCATGGGGTCAAAAACAGTGGGGGAATTCAAGAATGCATGGGATGACATAAGGCAATTCTAGTGGGGGTAGGAGGAAGTAGGCTGTTGATTAACTAGGATCTGCAGCTTATCCAAATAGAAATGCGAGATAGGGTTATGGTCCTATCTGTCATCAAAGTCTATGTTCTATGTTGCTATGTTATTGGCACCCTTTTTTGTTCCAACAATGTTGGACAATTCACACAGAAACACAAAGACATAGAGTATGATGGCATATAAGGACCACTTGGCCCATCCAGTCTGCCCATTTCTCCTTGTCTACACTGTTAGTACAAACCATACCCGATCTATAGCTCTTTCTCCCTCTGCCTTCCTTCCTTTTCACTATAATCAGAGTGTGTCTGTTATTGTCTTGCAGGAGCCCAGCGATGTGTGTCCTTATATGGGGAGGTGGGTAGGGGAGGGAAATATTGCACTAGATATATGTACACAACTTATACTGTATATGTATACACAAAAACCCAACACACATGCATTTACATTACATATAACAAAAATCTTTCCAGTCTAACATTACAAAGTAAAGCAATTAAAAGTGCAAAATTATACTGAAGTAGCTTATACCGAAGAGAACTTTCATTATTTGCGGACAGTATGTTAAAAACAAACTATTGCACTGGTTTTAAGTTTAGTTTGGTGTGTGTGCCTCTGAACACGGTTCTGCATGTACACGCACAGACATCTCCAAGACTATGGGGGGATGAAAGGATAAAAAAATATCTATAAAATATACAAAAATAGACAAATTTACTATCCTTCTATGAAAGAGTTAACAAAGAATTGGACAGTGGGAACCCTGTGGATGTGGCGTTTCTCGATTTCGCAAAGGCCTTCAATAAAGTGCCACATAAGAAATTGCTGTTAGTGTTGGAAGACAAAAAACTACCCAATAACATATGCATATGGATCTCTGAATGACTACGCGCTAGAAAGCAGAGGGTGGTCATTAACGGGGAATATTCTGACTGGGCATTGGTGACCAGTGGTGTGCCTCAGGGATCGGTGTTGGGTCCCATTTTGTTTAATGTATAAATTTCATCTTTAAATATTGGCAATAATATTATATGGATGCAAAAGTTTGCCGACGATTGCAGATTGGGAGTGGTTACAAACAAAGATGAACATATAAAAGTGTTACAACATACACTGGATTTAATATATGATTGGACAATTAGCAACAAGTTAGGATTAAATAAAGCTAAATGTAAAGTCATGCATATCAGTAAAAATAACATAGAAGCAAATTATCAAATAGATAATACTACACTTACGGTAGTATGTGAAGAAAAAGACCTGGAAATTATAGTCACCAAAGATCTGAGGTTTAGAGTCCAATGTAGAAACCAACTTAGGAAGGCTAATCAGATTTTAAATTGTATATTTAAGCATATAGCGAGTAGAGATAAGCATGTGTTGATCCCTCTGTACGTTGCATTGGTTGGGCCGCATTTGGAGTATTGCGCAAGGGTTTGGTCACCATATAATAAGGAAGACATACTAAATATAGAGGAGTCAGAAGATTTACAAAAAATTAAAGGTCTAGAACACAAAACATATTATAACAGACTGGTCAGCCTAAATCTTTATTCTCTACAGTATCGAAGAATAAGAGGAGATATATGCTTCCTATACAAAAGTATGGAGGATTATAAATTAATGAATGAATTGGGGTCACTTATAAACCTGGGAAAACTAGTTCAAGAAATCATAACAAACAGTTGTACCAACAAAATTGGAAACATAATTTTCGAAAGCACTGGTACAGTTTAAGAGTTGTGGGAACTTGGAATAAACTGCCAAAGGAAATTGTAAATAGTACAACAATGAATCGATTCAAGAATGGGATGGATCTATTTTTTGGAAAAAATAAATTCGTATGTCAATAATAAGTGGAAGGCGAGCCTTATAGGATAGATTTCTATTCTCGGCTTGAATAAACCTATGAACCTATGAACCTATAAGTTACAAAATGATTTTCTTAATAAGCTAGAATTGTTTTCGGTATTACTCAGTTATGCTGTATATGTGAAACACCACAAAATAACTCACAGGTTAAAGGTCTACACACCTGAGATATTAACACAACACATAATTTGTCATCTGAAGCAAAAACAAAAAAAAACAAAAAAAAATAAATAAATGTAATTTTGCTCTTTAATATCCTGAAATGCATTTCAATGAATTAAAATCACAACTGCCAGTACCAGTTTTTTTATTTTTCATGAACTTCTGTTAAAAGTAATGTACAAAAATTACTGGTGTTTAAATGCCCAACCCTGTTACTGATGTCTGTAAAACTGTGAATTAATGGGTGATCAAGCCCTGCTACTGATGTCTGTAAAACTTTAAATTATTGGCAGGCCACTGAAAGTGTTTCATCAACTGGTCAAGGGTCACTGGCTTCGCTGGCAAGGGCCTTGGCCCTGCATTTGGCGAGCTGGGATTTTGAGAGTGGGGAAAGCCTGATAGAGCAGAGTGCCTTGATGATTATCTGCTGTTCCTCCTCTCTCAGCTCCTCATCATGTTGGGAAAGTTGACGGTTCAGAGTGATGACCTCCACTGCAAACTGCATCAGGTCCTTCGTGCTGCTGTTCCTTTGAAGAAGTTCTGGCGTAGGTAACCCCCCCTCTCTGGTGCCTCCCATGAACCCAGGGATACTGCAGAACCTTGGCTACACTAATCCACTCCTTCACATCCCGAACTAGCAGCTTTGCAATCAGATCTTTAGCCCCTTCAGATATACAAGACCAGTCTTTCTCAGGGAATTCATATTTCCCCTTCCTGGATGCTCTCAAACAACTTGTGCTGGGAGGCTCTGCAGGTCTCCCCTCAATCCCAGCCACAGTCTGTTCCACAATGACCAGTGAAGGGCCGGTAGCCACTCAGCATAATGTACAGGATGACTCCCAGGCTCCATAGATCACAGCGCTTGTCATAGAATGAAGCCTCATCCATGAACACAACCACCACCTCTGGGGCCATATATTCTGCAGAGCCGCATGGTGTGGTCACCTCTGGTGTCGTTTATTGGTGTGCAGGTGCCGCTTAGCTTCACACCGCTGACAAGGTCAAAGTCACGGATTTTCACAGGTGACATCTTATCTGTAAATTCACAAAGAATGTTTTCATGTTTTAGATCCCTGTGTGCAATACCTTTGTTGTGCAGGAAATCCAATGCAGAAGTAATGTCCTTCACCATTTTGATGGCTTCTCTCTCATTAAAGTGCTTGTGCATCAGAATGTGAGTCAGGATTGTTCCTCTTTGTAGTTTTTCAAACACCAGATGAAACCTTGTGTCATCTTCAAAAAATTCCATAAACTCCAAAATGTTCTTGTTGCCTTGACATTGGTATAAGGTTTCCACCTCACGGAATACTCTGCTACAACTGTGCCCATCTTTTTTCTCAATTATTTTTACCGCATTCTCCTGACCATTCTGCAAGTTAATACAGTCCTGAACCTTGGCATAGGCCACTTCTCTGAGAAGCTCATCATTCAGTTTTTAAAGGCCTTTGAGTGTTCCAGTGAAATTGTCCGTTGCGCGTGTCCTCTTTTTCTTCTTTCTTTTGTCAGCATCTGTTATGCTAAGGGGTTGACTGCTGACCATCTCTAGTTTTGGCGGCGGATTAAAGGTGGATTCTTCAGGCATTATACTATTCAAGTGGATCAGACAGCTGTCACAAACAGGACTCATAGACAATACACTACCCTTACAGGAGTGGTAGAAGTGATTCATGTCAGTAACCTTGCTCTGTCTCACCACATCCACCAAAAATTCATGTGGGAATGAATAAAGATAAAACACGTGGCATGTTTAAGACAGTGAAACTCATTAGCTCCTGAGCCTCATAAATATTCATTTATAGAAACAAGGGAAGCTGACTTCACCACTATCTCACTTCAGGCAGTGAAGCAATAATTTCACTGGCTCTTCTTATTTCTGTTGGGCCCAAATGTGGACTTCATGCCCAGTATGGCTTTGTGTGAGCCCCAGAAAGCACTACTGGGATAAGAAATAAGCATTATGGCTCACTAGCAGTGATAGGAAAAGGCAATGGGTCATTACACAACTTTCGAACAAAAAAGGGTGAATATAAAATAAAAAAGGGAGACTCAAGGGGGGCTCTCGGGGTTGGGTGGGATTGGTTTGATTGGGGGTAAATTTTAATTCTTATATGCTAGAAGCAAACCAAGGAATTGGTGGAAAGGAGTGGTGTCTGTCTCTGTCTAGCTAACTGGGGCAATTTCTGTGCCAGACCCAAATTTCTATGGCCAAACCCAAATTCTGTGGCAGGTCTTAATTTCTGCAGGAATCGCTGCATGCTGCAGAACCGGGGTCTTGTCTGTGGGTTTTTATGCGTAAGTGCCTGATTCTGCACTTTTTTGCATTGAACCTTAGTTGCTAAGTTCTTGACCATTCCTCTAACTTCCTCAGGCCCTCCTTCTTCCTTTCCACTCCCGCCGTATCTCTAACCTTTTGCTGATTTTTGTATAATCCACAAATAGGCATATCTTCCCTTCCAGTTTGATCTCAATGTCACTAATGTACAGTATACATTGAATGTTTCCCAATGGGATTTGCAGAGGGGCAATGTATGGTAATACTGAGCAATGGCCTTTTCGATGTTGAGGGCAATCAACATCTCTTAAAGCTATTTAGCTTGAGTGGGCATAGTGGTATCCATCCAATGACGAAGTAAAATTTGTTTTGCAATTGCAAAGACAAGTGTCATGTGACCTCCACCGGATCCCGGAGAATGACCTCTATATCCACCTATTACACAAACCTCTGGGGTAAAATAGTTATCAGTGCCCAGAAGAGGATCTAAACTAAGTCTTATATTTTCCACAAAAAAGTTGTATTTTAGGACATTGCCCTAACATATGATATAATGTCCCATCTTCTGGAGCACATCTTGTGCAAGTAAGATTCGGCTTCTTACCCATTTGATAAAGTTTCATTGGAGACAAATATAAATTATGGAGAATATAAAATTGTTGTAGTCAGAGACAATCTTGCTTAATATATTTATAAACATCTACCCATATTTCTTTCTAGTGTTCATCCGAATAATTGAGTTCCATTTCAGTTGCCCAGTAAAAAGCTTTAGGAGAGATGTTGGCTCAAAGTTGTTGCCCTATGGCTTTATAAAGATTGGAAATAGGATGTGGTTGATGAGCTAACATGGATAAATTTTCAAAATAAGATCCTTCTTGGGAAGACCAAGGAGGAGGGCCCAGAAATTGAAGTATTGAATGCCACATTTGAAAAATTTAAAACAATCCTTAGTGGAAAGCTCATAGTTATGCACAAAGGAAGAAAAATGAATAAAAGATTGGTCTGGGAGTTGTTTTTCTGAGGAAGATATAGAAGTTCCCAGCCAAAAACTTGGCTTAATAGTCTTTTTGTCAATTAAAATGTTAAGGTTATTTAATAGTGGCTGCTGGATGTCTTTAATGTAGGAAAGGTTCAAGTGGAGACATAATTGGGCATGGATTCCCATAGACCAGGCACCTGGGGAGTGATGAAGAAGGGGGGTGGTAACTTGGCTTGGGAAATGTATAATAAGGAGCGAAGGGAAAACTGAAACTTAGTGGAGAGGGCTTTCTCAATTTGTAGCGAAATTGGAATATATGTGGAATCTGCTAGGTCACCTGTGGAACAGCCCAATTGGAAATATTTGGCTCCATGTAGAGCAAAATAATACACTGTAAAGTAAAGTTTGGCAGCTGTAGCCCTCCCCTCCCAGATATAAGGTTGCACTAGCTTGCCATAGACTCTATGGACAGGTTTATCTTTCCAAAGAAATCTACTAAGAGTAGTATGAAGATGTTTAAACCAAGCTACAGGGAGTACAATGTTCAGCATTCTTAAGGGGTACATTATCCTGGGTAAAATATTCATCTTAATAATAGTCTCTCTACCCCATAATGTTAGTGGTAAGAGCTGCCACCTGGATAGGTCCTATGTTGTGGTTTTAAGTAAGGATCACTATCGAGAGATTTTAAGGCACAGGGGTGGGGAACAAGTGTAATACCTAAATAGTTAAGGGATTTAGACTCCCATTGTAATCCAAAAGACTCTATCAAAGGTTTTCTAATGTGGGTCGAAAGGGGAAGGACAACTGATTTAGTTATATTAAGCTTATAGACCAATAAATTGACAAATTCTATGATAATTCTAAGGGCTTCCTGAATGGAAGATGCAGGGTCCACCAAATGTAATAAAATATCATCAGCATATGTAAAAACCTTAAACTCACGGGAGCCAACTCAGATACCCCTAATTTGAAGGGCAGCATTAATTTTTAAGGTTAAGGGTTCAAAATATAGATTAAAAAGCATAGAGGAAAGGGGACATCCATGTCTAGTCCCTCTAGAGAGGGGAAGAGTGGATGATAAAACACCATTACAATTGATTCTTGCTCTAGGTGACTGATATAAAGTACACAGCCAATGAATGAATGTGTCTGGAAAACCATATTTAGGCAGGAGTGAAAATAGGTAGTTCCAAGATACCTAGCCAAATGCTTTCTCCGTGTAAAGGGAGACCAAAACTAAAGTGGTGTTGGCCTCCCTGGATGCGGAGATTAGGTGATGAATTTTGCAAAGGTGGTCACTGGAGAGTCTGCCAGCCATAAACACAACCTGCTTTGGACCAATTAAGCAGCTACAGACTTTACTCAGCCTGACAGCCAGGATGTTAGTTAAGATTTTTAATGTCAACATTAATAAGGGAGATAGGGCTGTAGCTGTCAGGTTGAGTCTCGTCTTTACCAGGTTTAGGAATTAGTATAATATGAGCCTCAAAACGCAGGGGTTCTCTCAAGTTGTTAGAGAACAGGTAGTTAAACAATTGGGTTAGTATGGGGATTACTTCATCTTGAAATATTTTATAAAAATTAACTAAAAAAAGTCAGTGGAAGGAGCTTTATTTATTTATTTATTTGTATTTCAGATGACACCTTTGAGCCGAGGGCTCTTTTACAAAGGTTCCACTTCAAGACAATAAGGCCAATAAGGTACAAAACATAACATAACATAACATGATCATTACAATGGAACTTACAAAAAAAAAAAAAGACAAGTAAGGTAACAATAATAGCAGCCAAAGGCATTGTCAAGGAATTGTGTTGAGAGTTAATTATACAGTACAAGTCATAGGTGGCTCAGTGGCACTTTTTTATTAGTGAGTTAGTGGGAAAAGAGAAAGAAGAGTGGTGGTGAGGGGGTGGTATGGGAGAGAGAGAGAATGAGAGAGAGAGAGAGAGAGAGAGAGAGAGAGAGAGGGAGGGAGGAGGGGAGAAATGGGGAGGGCATTGTGTTGAATTATCCTTGCATTGCTTTAGCCAGTGGTACTTGATGAATAGCCTCCCTGGCTTTGTCTTCTCTAATCTAGCCTCTCAGAAGGGCTTGTTGCTCAACTGAAAGCTGTGGAAGATGAATATTTGATAGGAAAGCAGACTGATGAGAGTCACGGGGGGAGTTTGTCATATCATCAGTGTAGAAAGCTGAGAAGAAGTCTTTAAAGTGCTCTGCCATTTGCAACAGATTAGTGAAGGTGGTTACCAACTGGGGATCCTGAGTCAATTTAATCCAACGAGAAACCTCCCTCTGCAGAAGGCAGAGGGCAAGTAAGTGGCTGACCTTCTCATCATGTCCTAAATAAACTGATTTGGTCCTTGTTATGGTTTTTTCAGCTTGCTCTAATAAGTAGTTTGAATATGTGGCTCTTTACAGTGACAGTCAGGTTTGAGTCTCCTCTGAAGAGATGGGGCAGAGATGTTTTTCAGTCTCCTGTATCTCTGTTAGCAATTGATTGGCACACAGTTCTCTGTTCTTTTTATGGATTGTAGCCAATCTGATAAGTTCTCTTCACATGCATTCAAGGCTCCCCAAAGTTAATCTGTATAAGGAACAGAACCCAAATTTTCATGTATAGAATGCTGAATAAACTGATGTCAATTTTCAGCCAAGGATGTATCTGCCAGAAGATGAGTATTAAAGGCCAAGTACTGTCTCTGATCACCATTAATTCTAGAGAGAGTGTAAGGGATCACTGGGAGGAAGTGGTGATCCTAAGGGACTACCCTCAAGGAAACTCCATGGTGGCTTTGTATTGCATACAGGATTTAACCATAGAGAGAGTTTTCACTTGGGAGGAACATTTTCATCCTGTCTGTGACTGAGAGATGCAGTCAGCTGTGCTGAAGATGGTGAGATATCTGTTGTCAAAGAATGAGATGCTGAAACATGTAGGAGATGGTTCTACTATTGGTATGGGGAATCCCAAGCTGGTACTGTATGATTACTGGAATTGTTACCTCTATTAGAGGGCCTAGAGAGATTGCCAATCATTGCCAGAGGGCAGGCTGAGGTACACATAGGTGCACTTGTGCCCAGCACACTGTCTGGTGAGAGTAATGACCTGGTTAATGTGAGGTGCCCAGAGCCAGGGTGGAGTTTAGTCAGGAGTGCCAGAGGAAATGTCCTCACAGTGATGCTGCGTCCTGCACACCAACTAAACTGACATTTTATATGCATGGTAGTAAATGAAAAATAAGTGATCCCAAAGTGAACAGCAAGGTGGGAGCTCTGGTAAATTCTGAAGGTTGCCTTGGAAAGGTTCTGTCCTGAGGTAAAACCTCTCCCACTAATACTTACAAAAAAAATTAAGAGGAGATATGAGGCTCCTATAGGAGATGTGTAATAGGGTAAAAGCTTTCTTAAGGTACCAGAAGGTTTTGACTTATGTCCAGGGTCTGAATAGAATCTGTCTTGCTGTGTTAAGAACAGCAGTTGTTAGTACCATGTCCTTCCCATTTGGATAACTATAAATATGTTAGCAAACATTACAACAGCCCATCGTCTAGCAGAATGATTTACTTTTGACATGACTGAAAAGGCACTGAGCTAAGCTTATCAAGCAGTAAATGTAAAGAAAAGGAACTGTAAATAGCTAGAGACTGAGTATATTTGAATGCATAACATATTTAAAATGAGTCCTCCAATGCAGAAAAGATGGGTGTTAAGAGCCCTTTTAAAAAATGCAACAAATGAGATTTGCTAACTCTGATTTGGTAAGGCTTTCTACATGAGCGGGGTGGCCACAGAAAAGATCCTTTCACCTACAATTTCCAAAGAACAAAGGAACCCACCAGCTAATACTCACCTGCTGAATAGGGTAGCCAAACCAAAGTATATGGGAGAAGGAGTTTTTTGTTGTTGCTGTTATGTAGTCAGGACCCAACTGCTGCAAGAGCAATGCATGATGTACTATGTGCATCATTTTCACAGTCCCTGTTGGCAACAGGTTCCCAGGAACAAAGGGAGACAGTCTTTTTGAAATAGAATAGTGCCATCACTCCTGAGAGCCATATTCTGTGGCTGGCTTGCTAAAAAAAAACATACTTATTGCATGCACTGTGATATGGGGCCATTTGCTGTGATAAGTGGCTACTAGCAGCTCAGCACAATGTGCCCATGCACAAATACAGAAGGCATTGTACACAGCCTCAGCCACCTCCCACATGAGAGCCCCACCCAATTGTGCCATCCCTGGCAATCTAGCAGAACCCCCTCCCTCATTCACTTCCTGTCGGCATCATGAAACTGTGTAAAAGCCCTTCTATGGCCATCTAGTGGGTGGCTCTACCTCACATAATCCTTGTTGCTATTTATTTATTTAGTTTGTTTTTGTTGACTGGGTAGGGTATGCAAGGCAGACAGTTGCCTATTTTCAGGCATGACTGGGAAGGTTACAAAGTAGAATAGCACACAGTCAGTGAGAGAGTTTACGAATTCAACAGAGTAGTATAGTGCATAGTACACAGTACACATAGTTGAATAAGGCTAACAAGTAACAAGCAGTACAGGGACAAATTATTCAATACATCATTACAATGAGCATTCTAAGCAGTAAAAGTCTAGAGAGGCAGGGACTTAAGTGCTAGGGTACAAGTGATGGTTTAAGGTGGGGAGGTGTAGACACATGGTCTTAAGTGCATAAGAGTGAGTAAGGTGGATAGATCTGGTGTAGGTAGGTAATTAAGAGCAGGCACATTTAGAGTGATGAATCAGGAAGGACTGGAATGGACAGGCTCAGGGGATGCTGAGGAATGCTTTGGATTTGAGGAACTGCAAGGGTGATGTCAAGAGAAGGAGGAGAATCCAAGATGGCTCCATGGGGATCGACTGCTGAATGCCAGCCCTCAGCTGCAACCCAAATTATT
Source organism: Neoceratodus forsteri (assembly GCA_016271365.2). NCBI lineage: Eukaryota > Metazoa > Chordata > Ceratodontiformes > Ceratodontidae > Neoceratodus > Neoceratodus forsteri. The sequence continues at coordinate 815,350,667 of CM057454.1, forward strand.
CTCAGCATCTATGGCATGAATTCTCAGCAGTTTCTACATTTAACACAAACTGCTGAATGAAACTCACCCTATTTTATATGATTTAACTGGACAGTTGTGGAATAAGTGGATCATGTCCAAGCATTTCTGTCATCTCAGTGACAAGCAGAGAAAATCCCAGATTTAAAAAGGAGGAAGAAACTATTGGCACAAGCTTCAGCTACTCCGACTGCTACACTAGATGCTCTGTCTGACTTGGTTGTGGTCAGAACATAACAACAACAAAAGTTGAACTTATTTGTACTCCCACCATTCAACTGGACAAATTGCTTTCCCTCCTGCCAGCAACACATTCGGTCCCTTCAGCCCCTGAAACCTATACTGATGAATAGAGACCTACTAGATCCAATGCCGAATTGGAGGAACAAACCTATCTTGCCACCGACAAAGAAGAGGATTTTCACCCAAAAGGAGATATGACCACTATGGAGAACACCGAACACCCAATACAGACAGGTAACCTAGCAAAGGTTGGTGTCTTTAAAATTCACAATGCCATAAATGCTGCACAAACTTTGGATTTGTCTGTCTGCAACGTTCAGACAGATGGGGCTTTGACAAAAGCTAGTAATGGTGGGAAAGCCAAATAATTAAGACACGCAATGTGTGGGGGTACCGATGGGGAAGAAAAGGTATGCTGATTCATTCTGGCCTCATAACCAGTGAAAACATGTTTATTGCCCAAATCAAGGAAGAGATATGACACAAAATACAGGCTGATTTCTGCTTGGTTACCACAGCTTTAGCTGATTTAAACAAAAATGTAATGTAACTTAATAACAAAATGATGTCACTAAACTTAGGACGACTGAGGTGGTGCAGCGAGTCAGTAATATAGAAGATTAACTCCTTCTTCTAACTAATGATAACTCCACACATAAAACACAGTTTCAAACAATTAGTGACTTGGAAGACAGGTCTAGAAGAAAAAATGTCAAACTAATTGGAGTGCCCAAAGGCACAGAAGGTTCACAGGACCCCCCACCTACTTTGAAAAATAGATAACATTGGCATTGAACTAAAACTTTCCTGAAGACGAAATCCATCTAGTCAGAGACCATGGGGGGGCAAGAATTACTCATATGGACTCACAGCACCATTGGAGCCCCCGAGCAGTGTATATTAAACCACATAATCTACAGATCGGAAATGCATCCTGAGATCAGCTTGCATTAATCGGCGGTTATCTATGCAACATTTCAAGTTTTCTGCATACCCGGACTTTAGCTTTGAGACAACTCAATTAAGAAAAGCATTTGATAAAGTGAAAACTATACTTAAACAAAGAGCTATAAGATTCTCATCGCTTCCCCCTGCAAGAATAAGATTCTTTATGCATAGCAAAATGCATGTGTTTTCAGACCACAGGCAAACAGAAGCTTTCCTTTTGAAAACAGATGGCACTACTCAGCGCACTCCACAACCAGAGAATCCTGAAAGTCAGAATATATTGCAAGAACATCATTTGGATTCTCAGAACCTCACACAGAATGCAGATCTTATCATGGTTGATACGGTTCAAGCAACCAGTGGATCTTAACTTGACCTCTAAGTCACTCAAATATTTGGATCTATAGAAACATAGAAATTGTCGGCAGTTAAAGACCACTAGGCCCATCCAGTCCATTGTATGTGGCCACTGAACCTATGTGATTAATGGCTTTTCATCATTCCTTCCCCTCTCAAGCTTCTCTTGTGCTTGTCCCGTGCATGCTTAAACCCCTCCACTGTGCTTGCCCCCACTACCTCCTGTGACAGAATATTCCAAGCGTCGACTACCCTTTCTGTGTAGAAAACCTTTCTCACATTACCTCTTAATCTAACCCATTCCAATTTCATATTGTGCCCCCTTGTTCTAGTACTTTTTCTACATTGGAAAAGGTCTCCCACCTGCACCTTGTTTATGCTCTTGAGGTACTTGAAAGTTTCAGTCATGTCTCCCCACTGTCTCCTGTCCTCCACTGGGTACATAATGAGGTCCCTTAGTCTCTCCTCATATGTTTTGTGGTGCAAGCCTGCATCATCTTTGTTGCCCTTCTCTGGATAGTCTCTACCTTATCTATGTCCCTGCACAGGTATGGCCTCCAGAACTTCATGCAGTACTCCAGGTGAGGCCTTACCAATGTTTTATACAGTGGCATCACCACCTCCCGCCTTCTGCGTGTGATACTCCTGCCTATGCACCCCAGCATACCACTGGCCCTCCCTGCTGCCTTTGTGCACTGCTTTGATACCTTAAGTTCATCAGAGATGATAACCCCTAGGTTGCTTTCCTCTTTGGTGACCGTCAACTCCTCCCCCCAACCTGTAGCTCTCCCCAGGGTTCCCCTCTACCCAGGTGCATTATTTTGCACTTCTTTGCATTGAACTTCATTTGCTACATCTCCAATCATCTTTCAAGCTTCTCCAGGTCCCTCTTCATGTTCTGCACCCCTTCTGGAGTATCTAACATATTGCAGATCTATGTGTCATCTGCAAACAGGCAGATCTTTCTTTCCAGCTCTTTTGCAATGTCACTAATGAAGAAATTGATCAGGACTGGTCCTGGTACTGATCCCTGTGGTACCCCACTGGTCATCCCCCTCTCCCCAGTTTGTACTCCATTTACCACCACCCTCTGTCTCCTGTCTGTTAAGCAGTTCCTAACCCAGTTCACTATCTTATTCCCATGCCCAGACTACCCATCTTGTTAATCAGCCTTCTATTTGGGACGGTGTCAAAGGCTTTGCTGAAATCTAGGTAGGCAACGTCTACCGCCCCTCCTTGATTTATTTCCCTAGTCACCCAATCAAAAAAAAAATTAGATTCATTTGACAAAACCTTCCTGCTGTGAATCAGTGTTGCTTCAGATCCTGAGCATCTCTGGATTCCATACGTGTCACTATTCTTTCTTTCAGCAGTGTCGCCATGATCTTTCCCACCACTGAGGTGAGGCTGACTGGCCCATAGTTCCCCACTTCCTCCCTACTGCCACTTTTGTGCAGTGGGATTACATGTGCCCTCCTCTAGTCATCTGGAACACCATCCATGTTGAGTGACTCTGTGAACAGGACCACTAGAGGCACTGCTAGTTCCCTTTGCAGCTCCTTTAATATCCTCAGGTGGTTGCCGTCTGGCCCCATGGCTTTATCCACCTTCAGCTTTGTGAGTTCTTCCAGAACTCTCTCTACTGTGAATGGACTGGTGTCTACTCCCCCCCCCATGCCTCTGCAACCCAACTGTGGTCCTTGACCCTCCCCCTTCTTAGTGAATACTGAGCAGAAGTATTTGTACCTATAAAATGCCTTATTCCCTTTGTTTACAGACCATACAAAACCCTCTTCTGTCTGTGCCTTCACCCTTCTAACCTCCATAAAATGAAGTAAGTAAATATTGGCAAGAGAAAGAAGGACTACCATAGAAACATTAGAAAACAGCTGCCAGGGGTCTAATATTTCTGCTAAAGCTGTAATCATTTATAGTCACTGCTATTTACTCTCACAGTCATATTTAGAGATGAACTAGTAGAGTTTGTTTGCTGCAACTAGTGCCCACATAATTATGTTTTCTTTGATAACTGTCTTGTGGTTTCACAAATCTTACTTTATAAGGAGCAGAGTGGAGAAGAGTGGGGAAAATAGTTGTTTTTCATCTTCCTCTTCTATGTCAAACCATATAAGATTATACAAACAGCCTGTACACTATTGTGTGTTTAACAATCATGACAAAGATAGCACTGTGATGTATTTGCAGAGTGATGCACAATTCACATATAAGGATTTAAGACAAATCTATATAACAAATGCATGCTGTAACATCAGCTAGACTCTTTTTGGGATCATACCTATACGTGACAAGTAACATCATGGGGGAAACTTACTGTTAGAGTTTTACTAGCAGAAAAATCAGCAGGAATGAGGGGGAGAGGGTTAGATCAGGTATTACTATTACACTTCTGGGCATTTGATTGTGCTGGGATGCTTGAGTCTTGTTTATTTTAGGTTGGGTTTATAACAAGGAAATGGGGTGTATCCATGGGTGGGACAGAGGGACTTCAGTTGACCTTAATCTGTCTTGGTCATTGCAAGAGTGGGGAGTGGTAGGGCTGGCCCCATGTTGGATAGTTACTTGTTATTCACTATTGTTCATTATGTTATTATACGTCCATATGGGTACCCACTAATCACTTCAAATAAAACTAATAAAAGAGCTAAAGATACTAAGTGCACCCATAAGGTAAAGAAGATTACTTTTAATAGACTTTATGTTGGGGCATTTATGGGTGTGGGGTGGGATCACGGGGTAAAGGTGTAGGGATTAAACTTGAGGATTGCTTATATTGCATAATTAAGGGGGAGGGAGGAAGGGGGTTATGGGTTTCATTTTGAAACTTGTGGAAGCAACCCAAAATAAAATAATCTTAGACAATGTATGAAAAACAATATTAAAAAGGTCCATGAATACTTCTCAGATGTTGAAACGGTTAAGATTTCTCACTTGGAATGTTAAAGGCATCCAGGATAGAATAAAAGGAAAAACATTTTTTAATAATGCTGATAAAAATAAGGTTAATTGCACCCTGTTACAGGAAACTCATCTTCTTCAGAAGGATTTTCTATACTATACTAAGAAATGGGGCGTTGGAGTTGATGCTCCTTATACACATAACTCAAGAGGGGTGACCATCCTGTTTAAAAATATCTCTGATATTTCACATGGTAAACATATCCTGGATGCCTCAGGCAGCTATATAACATGTGAAATTACTATATCAGGTAGCAGGTTTACACTTGCGAACTTATATGGTCTGAATGAAAATTCCCCATCTTGTTTTGATGAGTTGTTTCTTCCTATGGCCACATTTTGATCTCCATTTATTATCGCTGGGGATTTTAATGTTACCCGCAACCCAGATTTAGATAAATCTACAATTTGCTTAGACAAGACCACTTCAGCAGCTAAGAAAGTAATACAGTATATGCAAGATATGGATTTATTAGATCCATGGAGACATCGTTACCCACAGGATAGAAAATACTCCTTTTCTGCAATACATCAGAATTATTCTAGAATAGACTTCTTCTTAATTTTGCACCCCATTTTGTTTCAAATTCAAGACATTGACTAAAGGAGCATTCATATATTGGATCACTCTCCTATAATTCTAAACACGATAATTGAGGAACCCCCTAAAATAAGATCATTTAAGTTTGATCCCATTCAAATTAAAGGTCATGCATTTGGTAAATATTTAAGAAATTAATTTGGCACATATGTCAGCTGTAACTCTATTGAGTAAACCTCAACCTCAATTATTACCTGATAGGAAGCTTTTAAAAGTTTCATCAGAGGGGTCACCACCTCATTTACTATCAAAAGGAGCAAAACACTTCAAATGTTCTGATCTGCCCATGCTCCAGATATTATGTGGGCAAAACCACTAGACCCCTAAAAAACAGAATCACTGAACACAAACGTAGAATCAGGACTAAAGCAGAAAACAGCCCAGATGCAATTCATTTTGCAGCAGACAATCATACAGCAGCAGCATCCTTAAGGTTCTGGGCTATTGAAACAGTTGCTAAGCCTGAAAGGGGCAGAAATTGGAACAAAATGTTAGAGCGAAGGGAGATGTATTGGATTTTTACCCTGAATGCAACAGAAGACAGACTTGGAATGAATGAAGTAGAAAACTGGTCAGCGTGCTGATAAAGTGTTACATTGAGAAAATACATATAAGAGTAAAGATTATGAAAGATGCATGTTAAAATAACAAGGTTGCAAGATGAATGTCACTCGTCCTATGGTGTAAAATGACAGCTAGCTCCAATAGGTCCCAAGGGCCTAGCCCTTTTATCTCCCTCACCTCCTGGCACCACTTATATCCTCCCTCATATAACAGTCATGCTTTATTCCCCCATCCCTCAAGATATTCTAAACAATGAGAATGTAATTGCTCAAAATGTAAAATTATTCATCTGTAAAACACGGCAGCCACATCCTACAGAATAATAACCAGACAAGGCTTGGCATCAGTATGATAAATATGGTATAGCAAAATTACTGTAAAACATCCTGCAGCGTTGGGTGCATGGGGAATAGCCTTGAAAATGGTATTGCTGCTGCACAATCTGTTACCACAAGCTGTTTCCCCTGTTGCTTACAACACCTCGGTGAGTGACACTTGAGCAGCATTAGCCCAGCCAACATCCCAGTGGGGGCGGGCTAATGATGTGACATCACAGAGTACCCACCCACTTTGCAGGCTCTTAAAAGCAGTCATCAAAGAGCAACTTAATTTACTCTGCCACTACAGAACTGCATTAGATGCCTGAAATTAAGGAACAAGGTAAAAAGATTTTTAATTAAATATCTTTTTTGTTAGATATGTCAAAGATAATCCCTAGGATGTGTGGAGGCATTTAGATTCATGGAGAGTTACATAAAAGAATTGCCTTTCTTTGCAGGTCTTGTTTAACACAAATGACCCCCTAGAAAAGGGTATTACATATAGAATAATATATGGGGTGGTGTGTGTAATGACAAGTTTACACACACTCGAGGGGTTAGATGCTCATAAACCCCAAGAGTGAAGCTCGAGGTGTTTATGTTAGCATCTAACCCCGAGAGTGTGTGTAAACTTCGAGTTTAAACACACTACCCCATATTTTATTTTATATAATTGCTGGGTTTCCCTTTTTCACCTAAGCAATTATATAAAAATAAAGAGCTTCCAGTGTGTCCACCGTTCAGTTTTGTTTTAGTCCAGTGCTGAGATTTGCTGTATTGTAAACCTATTTTTTGTTTCCCTTTTAGCAGGTCTTCATGTGTTTCCAGTGTATGTAGGGGCAAAGAGAAAAGAAAAGAACTTACTGCTGAATTCTTCTGGCAGCTCTGTGTCGGGTGAGATGGAAGTAGTGAGCGGTTTTGACTGGTCGCGCTGCTGGCCGAGCATGCACCCAGCAAAGGGAAATCATGCATGTTTCATTATAAACACTCCTTTATAACGGCAAATTACGCCACGGTTTCCCTATGGGAAAAAGGGGAAGCCAGTTATTACAGATGAATAAATGGCCAAAGTGGTATGTGCAGGCTTCATGAGGTTTAGCAGCAGTGTAAGATAACTGATGGTATTTTATAAAGTAAGTATTAAAACGAATTAAAAGGCAATTGCTTTAGAACATTTATCTGAAAACTGTTTAGATATTATACTGAAGTAAGCAGAGTCCTCTAGCCAACCACGCATATTTGAAGGCTTGTATTAATTTGTATGCAAAATATATTTAGATGAGGTCTGGATGAGAACAAGGCTTACTCATAAGGTGAGCAGAGTATCTGGAAGTTAAAATGTTGTGGTTTAAAGATGCAGATTCCAGACCTGAGTATTATTTATAAAGTGAGACTCAGTAAAGATGGTTGAAGTTTAAGAGACCGAGTTTAAGAAAAGTAATTTAACAGCATGTTTAGAAACTAGGATGTGTTTGTCTAAGTCTATTTTGATTGTTTAAAGAGGTAATAGCCGCTTAAATGTTGTTGATGAAACAATAGAGTAATGTTTATGAAGTAAGATTCAGCAAAGATGGCTGAAGTTTAAGGGAGTGAAGTTTAAGAAAAGTCATTTAATGGCACATTTAAAAGCTAGGATATTATTTTCCAATTTAATGGTGAATATTTAAAGAGGCAACAACTGTAAAATGTTAATGATAAAATTATAGCACTATATGCAGGAAAGATGAGAGTGTGTTGGTTATATCTAGGATTCTCTCGGTGTAATGTTGATTAGATACATTTGAGGTAATATACATCTGAATGAACAGATGTATTTTTACCAACAAATTGATGTGAAAATAAAATTATCAGTTTTGAAATAAGAACAAGAAACAATTAAACATAAGGTAATTATAATTCAAACAAGTTTAATCAAGTATTCGCTAGGAAATATTTCATTGTAAAAAATTCCACTGAGAAAGGGAAATAAGATATTTACTTTAAAATTGTTTCAGTAATCTAGTGTTTTGCATTCCTTTGGATTTAGTGATCTCTCTTGATAATAATGTTTAAAAATAGATGTATGAGTGAGACACTAAAGTTTATACAGTCATTTTAGAGCTGTATCAGACCAAAAGTGAATAACAAAGAATATTTGAAGCTATAAAATTTATGAAATATATCCATATTACAAATGATTTTGTGTATATTTATGTAGATCCTAACCCCTGATGAAGCCCAAGGTTGGGTGAAACTTTGGGCTACAGGGGATTGTGGTGTTCTTAGAAAAAATCTCAATAAAAAGTGAATTTTATGAAAAAACAATTGCTGCCCAGTCCAAAGAGTAACCAAAATTAAATATTTAGGGATTATGATAGACCAAGAGATGAAAGACCTATTTGCCCTACAGTTTGAACCTTTACTAACCAAAGTAAAGAATGATTTGAAACATTGGCAGTCCCTTCCTCTTACATTAATTGAGAGAGTTAATACACTTGAAATGAATGTACCACCAAAATTTCTATTTCTATTTCAGAATATTCTTATTCTGCTCCAAGATAATTTTTTGAAGGGTTAGATGTTATTATTAAAAACATTTTGAGGAAGGGAAAAAATCCACAGTTAAAGCTGACTAAATTGTATGCACCACTGGTGGAAGGGGACTTGTCATTACTCTGTTTTAAATTATAGCATTATGCCACAAACTTAGCCACAGTCCATGGGTGGTTTCAAACCACAGGTCCAGATCAGCTAGCTTGACTGGAAACCTTATGGTCTCCATACCAAAGAATTAAACATATACTGTATGTTGGTGATAGATATAAACAAGTATTTGTCAATGCCGAATGTTTGCTTGCTGGCATTAGCAGTGGAAGTGCAGGAGTTAGACAGATGCAGTATAGGAATGGCATTGAAGTATTGAACTGATGCCAACTCCTCACCTTGCAGAGATGGACAGGCATTGAGGTGTGCCTTTGGGTCGTCGTCCTTGACGGTCATGATATTTCATCTCACCCTACCCTTCAGACACTGACAAGTGTCAAGGTGTGCCTTGGGGTGTTTGGGCTTTCATTCACCTTATTCTATAAGGAAATATGCTGAAATTGGCACAGTACAGGAGAATGGGGTGAACTCTAGGGGCAACGCATCCAAGGCACACCTCAATGCCTGTCACTGGCTGGGGGGATAGGGGGGATGTAATGGCATGAGCATTACTATCGACAATCCTAAGTCACAACCCTGACACCTGTGAGTCCCTACAGGGTAGGGCATTATGGTAGAAAACCATAACACCCTGGGCATTTCCTGGTATTTTTACTCCACGTTTTCCACATGGGCTTTTTGTGACCCCACAGCATGAACAGTGACACCATCAGTTCATTAGGAGAAATGTGATTTTGCACAGCCACTGCTCATTTGGTGCCACAGGTGTGAAAACAAATTTTGAACAGGATGTGAAAAGTGACAGGTGTACTGTTCATGAGGAGGTGTAAAAAATGGCATTGTTGAAAATCTGGAGTGAAAATATAAAAATACTGGTGAAGTCACGAGCGTGCATCGAAACTGCGTAATGTACACCCGTAATGGAATTAGTTTGAGGATGTTTTACTGCAGATTTTCAACACAGGCATTTTAGGACCTTCACTCATGAACAGTGTCACTGTAATTTTCTTAATCTCCCGAACACTAATTTCCCACAGCAACCGCGCTATTCTGTGCTGGAAGTGCGAAAACACATTTCTGCAAGGGTGCGAAAAATGACTGCTGTACTGTCCATAAGGAGTGTGGAAAAATGTCAGTGTTGAAAATCTGGAATGAAAATGTTGCCAATTCATGAACTTATGAAGGTGGGTGGAAATTGTGCAATGCACGTACATAACACAGTCATTTTATGGACTTTTGTCACCAAATTTTCAACATAGCCATTTTAACACCTCTGCTCATGAACAGTGTCACTGTAATTTTTTTTAATGTGTCCCAAACATTGATTTCACGAACCAACCTCGCCAATGTGCGCTACATGTGCGAAAACACATTTTGAGTGAGATGTGAAAAATTACAGCTGTACTGTTCGTAAGGAGGTGTGGTAAAATGGCAATGTTGAAAATCTGGAGTGAAAATACTTCAAATTCTCAAAGTTACAAGCGTACGTAGGAACTGCACAATGCATGCTCATAAAACAGTCATTTGGGGGAATTTTTGCACCAAATTTTCAACATATGGTTTTTGGGGGCCTACCTCATGAACTGTGACACTGTCATTTCATAAATCATTCCTGAAAGGTGGTTCCATGCAGTGACTGCAAAATCACCTTTCAGGACCAAATAACAAAATGACAGTGACTGAATTCATGAGGTGGTGTCCCAAGAACACCGTGTTGAAAATTTGGAGAAAATATTCCCCAAAATGCCCAAGATATGCACCAAAGCTGAAAAAAATAACATTTATGGCATTTACAGCTTACCAGCATTTCTTCAGTTTGCGGTTGGCTTTGAAGAGTGAAGGCATGTTCTGTCCACTGAAGATCAAGTCAAATCCTCCGGAGGTGAGTATGGGGTGAGGTGGGTGTGGGGAGGTGGGGCACTCGAGGGTGGGCTTGGGTTGGGGAGGGAGGCAAGACAGTCAACATGGGACTGTTTTTTCTTACAGGTGATTTTTTTGTTTTTTTGAAAGATGACGCAGGACTTTTGCCATGCTGAGGAGGGCTATCAGTATGGCAGCTGGAAGGTTGTTTGGGGAGGGGACAGTGGAGCCAATGGGGGATTGGGCACCCCCATCGGCCATATGGACTGTTGTCATGCTGGGGTGGGCTCTCAGCGTGGTACCTGGAAGTCTGTTGGAGGGCAGTGGAGCCAAAGGGGATTGGGCACCCCCATCGGCCAGACAGACTTTTGCCACACTGGGGTGGGCTCCCAGCATTGCACTTGGAAGTCTGTTGGGGGCAGCGGAGCCAATGGGGATTGGGCACCCCTTTCGGCCATACAGTGTGTGTAGGGGGAGCACATGAGCACACTGGGGTGGGCTCCCAGCATGCTACTTGGGTGTATGATGGGGGGGACAGAGCTGTCTCTGACAGCTGTTCCAGTGCAGTACCACTGTGTAGGCACTTTGCATACTGCCAACAGCAGTATGCAAATTGCCTACATGTTACCACCACCGATTGTAGCGATTTTTTGCTTGGAACTGTACGCCACTGCATCTGAACTGTTGTCATAGACAGCTTCGGACATTTATTGATGCGGTGAGACCATGCCTGCGAGAAGGAGCAGGGCATTGGAAGCGAAGTGGCACACCTAAGAAACTTTGTATGGTGGCACTATGTTTCTTCCACATGCATGAAAGCAAACAAAAATGAATACTATTTTAAGTTGCACTGCTACACTGGAACAAATATGGCATAAAATAAGGTGACAAGTCAAACAACAACTAAAATGTTCAATTTATTCAACAATATATTTGAATAACAATTTCACCCCCTCAAGTACAGACTTAACTTTCAAGAAGTGGTATGAAAAGGGGATCTGTGAAATCAGTCAATTTATTCAAGACACACACTATCTGGATTTTGCCACCCTTTAGCATTGTTATAATTTACACAACATTCAATTCTATGAATAGCTCCAAATTAGAGATTTCGTAATGAAAACCATATTAGTAAAAAAGAATTCCCCTATGGAAGATCTCCAGGCAATCCTGGCATGCTCTAGCCCTAACAGAAAAATATGTTCTATTTATATGTGGCTTAACCACTCCAATGATGAGAATTCCATATGGCTGAAAGATAATTGGACAGAAAAAGTTAACATAAACTTTTCTATATCTCAATGGAGAAAATAATCAGCATTATAAAATTGGTTAGAATGCAACAGATCTATTTTAATGTTCTTCGCTGGGTATATTCTACCCCCACCACCGTCTGAATTTAATGAACCACTTGGTCCCCAATAAGTGTCCCAGATGCCATATTAATGTGGATAGTTTGGAACATATGTTATTATTGTGTCCAAGTTTAAATGTGTTTTGGTATAAAATATTGAATACCTTAGCTAGATCAGTGGGTAAACCCCACCCAACCAACTTTTGTGGATCATGCTGGGTTGGGGGTCACCTACTTCTCTAATACCTACATGCCAAAAGCTAATTCATATCTCTATTATAAAAGCCTTAAAATGTGTACTTCAATTATGGAAAGAGCAGGCTCCATCTGACTTTAAAATGTGGTTAAACTACATGATGATATTCTCAGAATGGAGAAAATTAATTATACTTATCTCATTCAAATGAATTCTTCTAATAATATATGGTCCCCCTTGGTTCAAGCACTGCAACACCAGGACTTGGTTGCACAACTGCAGTAAATATATGGTATGACTCTGTAGAACATCACATTTGGCCCTGGTTAACATTCCTAGTGGACTCTCATATGAATGGTATTCACCCAATGTTATCATACTATTGGTGGCAGTGATTAGAGATTGGACCTATAACTTTGTTTGCTGTTAGATACTGAAATTGATTTTGTAAAATATGTAGAGTCCTTAGATGTAGAAGGTAAAAAGTATACTGTATGTAACTGATGTATTTAATCACTGGTTTGGTTGCATCTTATATACAATTATGTAATATGTCATATGATATACAGTATATAAAAAAGGAAGGAGTGGAATGATCTTCAAAAGGTGTTAGCTGATTGATAATGTTGAATAGAAGGTGGGATGTTATTCCATTGTTGAGGGACAATGGATGAGACGGCCAACTATCCATATTTAATACAATTCCTTAGAACGGATAGCTGCTTGGAGTCAGAAGACCTGAGGGAGTGGTGGCTAGTTCAGAGTACTAGGTGAGAGACTAAGGAGTGGAGCCTTTGATTGAATAATGTGCTGTAGATGATTCTCCCAAGTGAAAAGTCAAATAAGGCTGCAGGGGAGGGCCATCCTAACTTACTGTATAGGAGGCAGTGGTGAGTGAGGTGATTACAAGCTAGAGTGAACCAGGCAGATATTGTTATACCCTACTACCTATTTTCACAGCAAGGTATTGGAGAAGTGTGGAAAGACTGGTAGGCCATAGGTTAATTTTGGAAGGATTAAAATGCGGGTGATAGTGATTCATGCAGAAGGGAAGAGGTTAGGACTGGCACAGTATGTAATAGCTAGGCTGGAATTAACAGTTTTATATACAGAGTGAACATGGATGGAGTAATCCAGGGTGGGGTCAATCATGACCCCAAGGTATTTGAAAGAAGTGACAGTGTCTACCCTTGCAGAAATAATTATATGAAACGTTTTCATGCTGCACACATAAAACTACCCAAGTGATATGCATGCTGCAAGTATGATTTAAATGTTAAATTGGAACCGATTGCATGCATATGGCATGCGTGCAGCAAGCAAGTGTGGAAATCATGATTTGTATGTTAAATTGGGAAAGAATGTATGCATGTGGCATTCGTGCAAAAAGCAAGTGGTCACTGATAACTGCACACGTAAAAGTTAAGTGACTTACTCAGGATCACACCATACACAAGTGGGGGTTGATGAGATTCAAACCCAGGTGGTCATGCCTCCAAGTTTCCTGGCTTGTAGTTCAATGCATTTAACCACTAAGCCATACTGTCTGCACGCATATGGCTCACTTGTTCTTCAATACACACTGTATCTGACTACATCTGCATGCATGCAGCATGCTTGTAACTACTGCTATGCTTTTCAGTTTTCTTTTTCTTCTTTTACTCATCTGAGTTTCACAGTTAACTTTGTAGCACACATATCAGTGGAAACAGATGTGGTTTTCCAACTCCCAATGCACAAACATATCCACAAAACCACTTAATTACTTCTATATGGCCTGTACTCCTACGATTTTCTCTCCATAGTTTTGAATGCTTCAACGCAAACAGACTTTAAGCTGCAAACACAAAAGTAGCAATAACTTGACACACCACCACATGGTCAGTCCCCCCCATGCACAGACACTGTAGCAGGTACGGCCATACTGCTACAAACAACCCACCAAGTATAGATATAAGTAAAAAGTCTCTTACTTGAGTACTGGGGAGCAAGAGGCAGGAGTATTTAAGAGATGAGGGGCAGGAGCACAGGGGCAGGAGCAAAACTGGTGGTGTGGGTGGAGTGTTGTTCCACATCGGTCAGTGTTGGGCCCAGTGCTGATTGGCATATTTATTGCAGACCTCTCAGAGGGCATCAGCGGCAAAATCAGCCTATTTGTCGATGATTCCAAGATGGGAGTGGTGGTGGATGACGAGGTTGGGTGGCGGGGGCTACAGGAGGATCTGACAAGGCTAGAGGCATGGTCTGACAGATGGAAACTGGGGTTCAATGCAAAAAAATGCAAGGTACTGCACTTCGGAGCAAAAAATCTGAGGAGAAGCTACCATATTGGGTGGGAGAGGGTGCGGCTGGAGGTAACAGAAGAGGAGAAGGATCTGGGGTGCTCATCACGGGAGCAATGCACAATTCTGTGCAATGCAGAAAGGCAGCAGCAATAGCCAACAAAATGCTGGGGTGCATTGCATGCAGCATTACCTCACGTAGAAGGGAGGTTATTCTACCATTATTCAGATAATTGGTTAGACCCCACCTGGAATACTGCATGCAGTACTGATGCCTGTACCTACAAAAGGACTCTAGGCTGCTGGAGGGGGTGAAGCATAGGGCAACAAAGATAATTCAGGGGCTGGGGGAATTGCCATATGAGGTCAGACTAACAGAGTTAATCATGTACACACTGTAGGAGAGGAGGCATGGGGGATATGATTGAGACCTTCAAATACATGAAGGGGATAATCAAAACAGACACAGAGGATCTATTAAGGATGAGTGTAAGGAGAGACACTAGAGGCCATGACATGAGATTAGATGGGAGTAGATTCAGGAGAGAGGTGAAGAGGCATTTCTTTACAGAGAGGGTGGTGGCAAAGTGGAACACACTACCGGCTGAGGTGGTGGCATGTAACACAGTGGAATGCTTCAAGAAGAGGTGGGACAGGGCAAAGGTGAGGGTAAAGGGATGGAAGGGGAGGGGGATGGGGCAGCAGCTGAATAGGGAGCTAGCTGCAATCTCCAGCAGACTAGATAGACCAGGATGGCCTTTTGCTGCTGGCAACTTTTAAATGTTCGTGTGACTTTCTCCAGCTGATGAATTCGCTGGGCTTCAAACAGGTTATTTCTTCCTCGACCCACATAGATGGTCATTCATTGGACTTGGCATTCCTCCTGGGAATGGAGATATCTGACTTGGTGTTGGAGCCAGTCGGATGGTCTGACCATCACACCATTGGGTTCAGCTTCTTGGCCCCCCCCGGTAGGTCGACCTTTATGGAAATGGTCCAGTACCGCCCTTTGAGGGGTGTTACCCCAGAGGGCCTGATGGCGGTACTGGATCTATCGAGTTTGCCGAGTGAATGCATGGATCCAGGGGACCTGGTTCTTGTCTATAATGAGGCAGTAGTAGGGGCTCTAGATTCCATTGCTCCTGTTCCTGTTCGACCCTTCACCCTTTTCCCCAAGTCTCCCTGGTTTGATGAGACTTTGAGGGAGTTGAGGAGAGTGGGAAGAAGGCTTGAGAGATGTTGGCGGAAGTTGGGTCTGGAGTGTGACAGGCTTAGTTTGATGGACCATTATCAGATCTATCAATCAGTAATTACCTGTAAGAAGGCAGAATTCCTGTCCAGGGAAATTTCTGCTGTGCAGAATCAACCAGCCCAGCTCTTTCAAACCATGGACAGATTGTGTAATCCAATCTGTCTTCAGCCCGCAAAAGCATTTTCACAGGAACAGTGTGAGGAGTTTGCTCGATTCTTCGCAGAAAAGGTGCCCCAGTCAGGTCCGATCTCCTCCTAACTCTCTCAAACAGGAGTTTTAGTGGTTGGCAGGAGATGTTGGACACCCAGTTTATGTGGTCTGACTTCGACCAGCCCACAATCAATGACATAGTGATGATCATCTAGTCGCTGCAACCGACCAACTGTAGTTTGGACCTGGGCCCCACTCGCCTTTTAGTAGGATGTGTGGATAAAATTGTCCCGGTCCTTGCTAAGATAGTCTGGTTGTCATTGGAGAAAAGGATCTTTCCTTATCCCCTGAAGGAAGCTGTGATTCAGTCCCTTCTTAAAAAGCTCTTCTTAGACTGTCTAGCTAACTACAGGTCTGTCTCTAACCTGCCTTTTGTAGGTAAGGTTATTGAGAAGGTGGTCGCATTACAGCTGGATGGTCATTTGACCAGCCACAATGTCTATGATTCTCTCCAGTCTGGATTTAGGAAGAGACATAGTACCGAGATGGCCCTTGTTTCGGATACTAAATGACCTCCTTATAGCGAGAGATTGAAAGACACATTACATCTTGGTCCTTCTTGATCTCTCTGCAGCATTTGATACCGTTGACCATGGAGTGCTTTTGGAGCACCTGCAGTTTATCTGTGGACTATCGGACCTGGTCCTCAGTTGGTTTCGATCATTCCTTGAGGGTAGGACTCAAAGGTTGGTGTCCGGGATTGTTTCCTCAGCATCACTCCCCCATCCTCTGGGGTGCCACAGGGCTCCTTTTTGTCACCCATGTTGTTTGTAGTATATATGCTGCCATTAGGTGCAATTATTAGGCAGTACGGCTTGAGTTTTCACTGCTATGCAGATGATACTCAGCTGTACATGTCTTTTGTGCCTGACCAGGGTGATGCTGTATCGGTCTTTAACAGCTGTCTCACCGAGATTCAGGACTGGATGGCTGAGGGCTGGTTGCAGTTAAACCCTGATAAAACTGAGGTGTTGGTTGTGGACCCAGGTCATCGGGGGGCTGGTTTCCCGATGAGGTCACCTTCGGGTCTTTGGCTTGGGTGGAACCAGTTAGCTACCTCAGACCGGGTGCAGGACCTGGGCATTATATTTGATGATTGCCTGACTCTTAAACATCAGGTGTCGGCTGTTGTCAAAACCTCTTTTTATCATCTGAGGAATATAGCCCAGGTGAAGCATCTGGTTCCTGCTGACGACCTTCCATTGTTGGTCCATGCCTTCGTTACCCCCCGCCTGGACTACTGCAATGCCCTGTACCTAGGGCTACCGGGGGTGGATATCCGCCACTTGCAGTTAGTGCAGAATGCAGCGACCAGGCTTTTGACTGGTACATCTAGGACCAGTCACATAATGCTTGTCCTCCGTGGACTACACTGGCTGCCTGTACAGTGGCGGATTACCTTCAAGATCTGTTTGCTGACCTATAAGGCCCTACACGATCAGGGACCTAGCTACCTGCAAGATCTTCTTTGCCCCTACTGTCCCTCCCATCCACTCTGATCCACCAGTGAGGGATTGCTGGAGATTACCAGGGTTCGTTTAAAGACATCAGAGGCCAGATCATTTAATTTTATGGCCCCAGCCCTGTGGAATTCTCTACCTCATTAGGTGCAAGATTGCCCGACCATCCAAAGTTTTAAAGTAGCTTTAAAAACACGTTTATTTAGTTTGGTATATCCTGATTTTTAAATATATTTTAATGATTAATTTTAGGCTGTTGTTTTAAGTTATGTATTTGATTTACTTATTGTTAAAGTGCTTTGGCTTTGGAAAGGCGCTTTTTAAAAATGAAGCTTGATTGATTGCTTGATTGAATGATTGATGTCCATAGGTCAGAGTGCTGGGGCACACCCCCATGAAATGAATGGAGTTATTTTTTGTTACTATTTTATACATTATGATGGTGAGTTGGAGAATAATGGAGGCCACTGTTCTACTAACAAGGACCTTCTTAGTCGAGTGGTGGCCTTCATTAATCTCCAACTCTCCATCAATAATATTAAAACAGTAATAACAAAAATACCCCCATTCATTTCAGAGGTGTACATCCCTGCAGTCTCCTTTGCCCTTTGTCATAATGTGCCTGAGCGTAGGGATGTGGAGGTCAGCTTCACTGGGGGTGGGCATAAGCCTGACTATAGTGGGGCTCCAATAAACTGTGCATACCATGCCGCTCAACTGTTCGTGAATGCAAGGGTCAGATCTGCAATTTCTGTAACATCTATAAAATGTACAACTTATTTATTTTGACTGAAAAGTGATATGCAAACCAGGAAAAATTAAAATGCATTAGATTCCTCTGTATATACCCTGGAGCAGTGCATCAGATCTGGGCTTAAACCCACCCAGTTACTAACCAGTTTTTTTTCCTGGCTGAAGTTCTGCACCCCTCAAAAAAGTAATTTGCTCCGATTTTTCTCCCCGACTCCTTTCCATTCAATACCCATCCTCTATGGGTCATGAAACAGCCCAAAGGTGAAGAAATGTGAAAAGCACATCGATATTTCAGACCTTCTTCCTTCCCTCTGCTTTGTGGGGTGCCACAGGGTTCCGTGCTGTCTCCCATGTTATTCATGGTGCACTGTCTATGTTGCCATAAGGAGACATTTTGAGATGGCATGGGCTGAGGTTTCAATGTTATGCAGATGATACACAGCTCTACCTGTCCTTTGAGCCCAACCAGGATAGCATGCTCTCAGTCTTTAATAACTGCCTGGCAGAAATCCAGGACCGGATGAATACCAGCTGGTTGAAACTTAATTCTGACAAGAATGAGGTGTTGGTGGTGGATCCTGGTTGCTGGATAGAGGGGTTGGGGACGGGGTGCCTCTCAGGACTTTGGCTTGTAGGGTCTCAGTTACCGACCTCTGAATGGATGCGAAATCTGGGGGTAATTCTTGATGACGGTTTGCACTTCATTCTCAGGTGTTGGCCATCATTAAGTCCTCTTTCTTCTATCTGAGGAATATTGCCTGGATTAAGCACCTAGTTCTGTCCAGCAACTTGCCAACTTTGATTCATGCCTTTGTGACTTCACGCCTGTACTACTGTAACACCCTTTACCTAGGGCTTCTGGGGGTTAATATCTATCACCTGCAGCTGGTGCAGAATGCTGCAGCAAGGCTGTTATCTGGATCATCTCAATCCAGTCATATTACGCCTGTGCTGCACAAACTGCACTGGTTTCCACTTCAGTGGTAGATCACTTTCAAGGTCAGCTTGCTGACCTATAAAGTAAGTAAGTAAAAGTAAAATTTATGTCTATAAGGCACCCTTCCCAAGCTCATGAAGCCCTACACAGACTGGAACCAAGCTACCTGCATGATCTCCTGCATCCTTACTGCCCTCTCCAGCCGCTCCACTCGACCAGCAAGGGATTGCTGGGGATTCCCAGAGTATGATTAAAAACATCTGGATCGAGGGCATTTTCATTTGTGACCACCACCCTGTGAAATTCTTTGCCTCGTCGGGTATGGGAGTGCCTGACAGTGGAGAGCTTCAAGACTGCCCCTTAAGACCTATTTATTTCAGCTGGCATTTGGGGCTGCTTTGTAACTGACTGTTTTATGGGATTATGTACTTTAAAATATTGAATTGTATTTTAATATTTTATGATTTTAATTGTTGTTCTGCTGTGCAGTGCTCTGATACAGTGTGAAGAGAGCTATATAAATAAAGTTTATTATTATTCCCCAATCCCCCCTGTAAAAAAAAAAAAAGTACTTTTACTTACCCAGCCATGTGGCCAGAACCTGCAGCATGGCACAGTGTACCACCATCCCAGTTTTCAGTCTGCTCTCCCCCTCTCTCCTTCTGCCAGAAGCTGGATGCTAGAACTGACCATCACAGGTCCCCAACATGGTCTGCGACCAAGTCATCTCACCAACTGAACCCACCCAACCTGGGTTGCTTGCTTCTTGCTTGGTTGCTGCTGTGGCTGTTGTTGTAATGCAGTGATCAAGGCATATGAAGGCCACCCACACCACTGTCACCACTGCTGCTAAGCCTAGCATGCTGTCGTGGGGGGCTGTGCTGTTTTTTTTTTTAAATGGCGAGCCTAGTAGAGTAATAGGTAGCCTAGCCTTGAGTTAGCTTCTAGCTCATCCTCTGCCCCTTCAGCCACCAGGGGAGACAGAGACTCTGTAAGAGTAGATTAACAAAAATATGCTGCCACAACACTGTAATTGAGAGTTCAGTGCTCACCGACTCCTCCAAGCTGTAGTGTGCAGTCTGTCTACTCCTTGGCGGGAAAGACAGTGCCGAACTTGCAAGACTCATGCACTCTTTCTTGGCTAGAGCTCATCCACATCACATGTGATTGTGCAGCCGCTAATAGGTGCAGAGAGTGGACAACACAATACAGACACAGTCAGTTCTGGAGAGTACCTGCATTGTGAGCACACACAGGCCAGGTGGGCACTTATTGTGGAAAAGATTAAATCCAAATTTAATGCCATTATTACCACACTATGAGAACAACCTACTGTAGACACAAGTATGGGGGGGGGCAACTGCTTCTGCCCTACCTAAATGGCACCGCTGCTGAATGATAGAAATTTATTCTCATGTGCTAATGCAATGGTTTCCACTGTGTTCTGAGGTACTGTATCTCCATGTTTCATGATGTGTCCTGATCATCATGTGGGTTAGTGTCCATGTCCCTCATTTCAGTGACAAAATGTATGGTATGGTGCATGCTTCCAAGACCCTACTCAGCACAAAGAGTGTTGAGCATGGCTATAGTCTATATGCTCCATACAGAATGACAAAGGGAAAGTAAGTGAGATGAAACAGTGATGGAGAAACACATTTGTAACACTAAATATGCATAAGGGATTTGCATGGTCCAAAACAAGAAGGATAGGCTTCACAACACAGAGGCCCCTCTTCATACATCTGGAATGAGGGATGTTGATTGGCTATATTCTAGGCATTTAATGCAGTAAACAACAATACTTTACAAATTAATTGTGATTTAATGACAAATATCAAAAGCCATTAAACAACTTGCTAAAGGATCAGCATTAATGAGTTTACCTAATTTTTATGGGACTCCAAATAAAAATGTATTTTAATGACTCTAATTGCTTGCAGTAGTATAAGAAATAGAAACTGATGTGTTTTTAGATGAGATTTGTACCAGCTTAGCTGCAGCATACATAGCAAGCATGCAGCATGTGAACCTGATGTGATGTTTAAATTATGTTCACACCAGCTTAACTGCTACACTCATGTGAAACGTGCAACATGCGAACCTGATGTAATTTTTAGAAGATGTTCACACCAGTTTATTTGCTGTGTACTTGTCAAGTTTGCAGCATGCAACCCTGATTTTCTTTTTTAGACCTGGTTCACTTTGGATCACGTTGTGTATGAGAGCTGCATGCAAACATTTTACAATTAAGCATGTGGCATGCATTCTGCATGTACACAGCACACCCATATTTCTGTAAGGGTAATGGGGTGCCACTCTCATGGACCACAGTTAGGAGAGTATTTATGCTTTTTAACTGATGAGTGGTTCAAGAGAACATTGTCTGGGATTTAGTGTGGTTTATGAGAAGTCTGTTTTCATTGAACCAGGTTTGTACAGCTTTAAGGTCTGCGGCTGGTCCCTATTGATATTAATTATTTGAGAGGTGTATCTAAGGAACACTAGATCATCTGTGTATAGCAGAGGAGTGGAAAACTTTAAGCAGTGATTGATTGAATTGATGTGCAGGGAGAACAGAAGGGGTCCGAGGACTGAACCTTGGTGCACAGCGAGAGAGGTGGGTAGATATTCTGAGAAGGAGGAACCTATCCTGACGTACTGGCTCCTATTGAAAAGGTAGCTCAAGAACCAAGGTAGAGCATGCTCTAAGATCCCAAGGGAACTTAGCTTATTGAGGAGAATGGGGTGTTCCCTGTTGCTATTGTGTAACTATACCAAATCCCTTCCTTGGCAGTATAGTGGACCCCCCCCTCCTTAATTCAATCTGGTTTTGTGGAAATGTACTAATGCCCATCTCTTGTACTTTACTGTTAACCCCCCAACCAATCACTGTCAAAACCTCCCTCCAAAGCCCAACTACTAAGCAACCACCTGGTTTACCCCTTGTCAGTCCTTAAATTACCCATGCATTCATAAGTGAGCTGCCATGAGGTTCCTAAACACTGACCAGCTAAGATGCCCCACTCACCACCTAGGCCATTTGCCATCTCATTGATAGTTGGTGAGTGTGCACATATGGTAGAAACAGTTCTTTCTACAGAAGGCATGCATTCACACTTTATCAATCAGACAGCTGCATTCTGTGGCAGTGAGAGGAGGGTCTGTGCCATTGTTGTTGGAGGACCACATGGTATCTTACCTTGGGACAGGTGAATGAGTAGGGAGTCAACAGGGGTTGCGGGTGGTGGGTGCTCAGTGAGTGAGTCAATGGGGCTATAGCAGCAATCCATCAGGGGATAATATTAGACTGCTAGGCAGCAATACTAGATTTGGTGGGGGGGGGTCCATGAAATTGCCAAGGAAAAGCTTTTGTACAGTTCCAAAATACTGACGGGGTCAGGGGAGGTGAGGAAAGGGGGTTCACCATGCTGCAAGGGAAGGCCTTTAATACAGTTCCACAATACAGGCAGGGTTCAATTATGTAAGGGGGTCCACTAAACTGCAAAAGTAAGAGCTTTAGTACAGTTCCACAATACTGTCAGAGGCTGAGTGAGGGAGGAGTATCCAGTATACTACCAGGAATTGGATCTTTAACACTGCACAATACTGACCTCAATTGGGAGCAGGGTAACAACAAACTGCCAGGGTTGGGATCTGCAATACAGGTCTGTACTAACAGGGGTGTGGTGGGTGGAAGCTAGGTTTGCAAGCACCAGTGCTGCTAGGGCAGCAGGAATCATGCATCACTGTGTACGTTGATAAAGCAGGGTTTTATTAGCATAAATTAAAGCTGTCTTGGCCATCTGTTACTACTTATGAAAGTCTTTGAATATACCATTGCATCCTGTATGCAAAAAGGTACCCACATTTACAAGTTCTCAGTGTAATCTTTGTGTTACCATCATTCACTGTACACAGTGCCAGGTACCCTTTGGACATGCCCCAACCCCCACCACAGATCGGCAAAATTGGAAAATTTCATTCCATGAAATATTTTGCAAAATTCACTCATTTCGCGAAATATGTTGCAAGTACAAAATGCAAAATTCTGCCGGTAAAATGCAGAATTTTGCCAGAGAAATGCAAATTTCACCACCAAATTGTGAAATTTCATGACCTGTGGGTGAAATTCTGCCTCACAGGTGTAATTTCACTTTTCATCAGTGAAATTCCACATTTCGCAGGCAAAATTCTGCATTTAACTTGCAGTATTTCGCATTTTGCACCTGTGTAAAACACAAAGTTCATGAAATATTTTGTGGAGCGAAATTCCCAATTTCAGCGGAATTTCATCAGCAAAATTAAATTTTGCTGCATCTCTACCCCTGCCGCCCAAATGCACTGAGTCTGGTTAGCTTGGTGGTATGCTTATTAATGCTCTGCTAACCTTCATAATTTGAGGGTCATTGTGCACCTCATTCTACCTCTCCATCACAAACACTAAAGTATCACCCTTAGCATTTAAGCATTTAACAAGTTATCGTACCTTAAAGATTTTAGTTACCTTGAACTTAAACAATAACTAAAAACCTTCACTCGTCAAGCAGATTTTGAAAACGATTGTGCAGCATGTAGATTTAAAAAAAAAGTCACACAGCCAGTATATTTTCAAAACCTTCATGTAGGATTTCTCTTTTGTGAAAACCATCGTGCAGCAAGTAGGTTTTAAAAACCATGATGCAGCACACAGATTTGAAAACTCTCAGGCCACATGTAGATTCTGAAAATCATTCTACAACACGAATATTTTGAGGAAGAAGAAGAATCAGCATTTACATAGCACTTTTCATACACAGTGTATCCCAAAGCACTTTACAAGCAATGCTAGACTGGTAGTGAAGTGACAGCCATATCGCACATCAACACCCACACACTGCCTGGACAATTGCATGATATGGTTTATGGGACGGGAAATGTTAGCCAGGACACCAGGAATGTCCCCTACTCTTTGCAAAGAGTGCCTTGGGTTCTTTTACTTCCACCTGGACACCCACCGGGGTGGGTAGAAGGGGCCTTGGTTTAACATCTCATCAGAAGGACAGCACACCCCAGTAGTACAGCACCCCCTAATACTGCACTCAGATGCCAGCATTTTAGGTGAGTCCAGTCCTGGTGTGGGATGAGAACCCATAACCTTCTGGTCCAGAGGTGGATGTGCTACCAACTGAGCCACACTGACACCTTGAAAACTATTTGTAAATGTTCACACTATTCATGCAGTAGGTACATTTTCAAAATAGCATTTTTGAGGGATCCTTGCAGGCCATCCCAGTGGCAAGGCAGTAGAATTACTGCCTGACACACCGGCAACCCTATATCAGAAGCTGTCTCAGATTACTGGGAGTCAAATGAGGGAGGAGGATCAAGCCTCTGATGGACTATTCTCTCCTGAGGTGGGAGGGAGGGCTTGCTGGCTCAGCTGCAAGACTGCGACCAGGTGGTAGACCTAGTTATAGTGTAAGTTTGCAGTGGCATGATAAGAGGGAGCTGCAGGACTCTGAGGCATGTGTGTGCTAACACACACACGCACACACACTGACATGCATGCCCCAGCTACAGGATATTCCACTGTGTCACTTTACTCATACCAATTTCCAAACGCTTTTCCTAATCGAACTGGGCTATATTACCAGGACCAAAATAAGCTTAGGATTTTACAAGGAGTATTCACCATTAAGTAAGTGAAGCAACATCATTGTCCCCCAGATGCAGGCTGGACCTTTTTTGGAAATTTATACTAGGACCTGTAGTAACTGAGATATATTCCAAAAATAGACAAGCATTTTTTTTCTGATTGTTGATCTGCATCCACAAGACACAGATGGTCAGCATGGACCAGAAATTTTATTGGAACGGACTGACCCACATGGAGTATTCTAGTAACTGCAGATGAATTATTAATTAAATGAATTTGAGTGTCTTAAGAAATGATATACAGTAGGGTGTTGAGTGGGCACCCTTGTTTTACCCCTTTTTTAACAAAGTGTTCAGACCCTAACCATCCATTCAAACATGGAGTCTTGATCTAATAGAGCAAAAAGTCCTTCAGGTTCCTTTCATTTCCCTGCTCTGTAGTTTCTCTTATTAAAATCAGTGTGTCATAGCCGGCCCAGTGAAGCTGAGGGTTGAAGCACTGGATGCCACACCTCGCTCTTCTCCAGCGACCTGGGTTTGGGAATAAGCCCCGGTCATTGGGGGTCGATTGGGGAGGACTAGGATTGAACATCTGATGACAGCTCTCCTAGTCCTGGGGAAAGGAGTGGTTGCACGCCGCACTCTGGTGGTCCCTGGGGACACGCGGAGGTACTGCGGATGCATGGGTGCCAAGTGGGGGGGGGCACAGCAGATGTCTGCATGTTGTATATGGATGTCATTGCATGTCCGTGCTCCCATTGGGAGGAAAAGGGAGAAAATGGCAGCATAGTCCACAGCAGCTTGATGGCCACAGCTTCACCAGCTGACAATGCCTGAATAAGGAGTGTGCAGTTTTTGGATCCTCACCGGGTGCGGGGGCATAAGGGAGCCCCTTTTGATGGTTGTAACTGCATATGCCAGCTGGGCACGTCAGCTTCAGGCTCAGCGGAGAAGAAGGATCAGTGACTGGATTAACAAGGTAGGACTGTGGCTACAAGTGAGGAAAAAACAGATGTAAAAAAAAAAAAATCAGTGTGTCACTAATTTTCCTGCATGCAACCGAACAGGATGGAGAAGGGAGAATGGAGTGTTCCATGGCCATATCAAGTCGCTTACTTAAGAGTTTTGTAAGAATCTTAAAATCTTTATTCAGCCCTTGGTCCAGTCTCACCTGCTCAAGTTTCATCCACCGCATTGGGCTCCTCCATTCTCTCCCACAGGAAATGGACAGAACTCCCTGCAGGAAAACCAGGAGAGTTTTGCCAATGTCATGGCCAACATTTCCTTGTCAAGTAAAAAGGTCAAAGCAACCCACCCCCAGGATGCACCTTTAAACAAGCTATAACTGCTTAGAGTACCATTTGAAATAAAAAAATTGCAATTTAATAACATAAATAAACATATAGGGACTGATTCTCAAAACTGGGTGCAAGCCGCGCCAAAGGTGCCTTGCACTGATTGCCCGTGCACCATGAACCCTGTGCCTGATTCTCAAATGGGTAGGGTCCTGGTGTCAAAGGCCCACAGCTTGCAAAAACCCTAGTAGTGTTTCTCACAGAGGGCACACCTGGACAGGGTGCTGCAAGCCTGCGGCAATGTGTAACAATGTACAGAAGCACCCCCTCCCAAATCCCAGATCATTATGAAATAAATAATGATCACCCACGTGTCCCTGGTATTCTAGTGGCACCCCTCCCTGATCCACGATCATTATAATAATAATATCACCCCCATTTCCCTGGCAGTTTAGTACCCCCTCACCCCTTCCTGAACACCGATCATGCTTACAATAAATAATAAGGAGAGGAGACCTTTTCCTTGGTAGTGCCCCCAATCGCGATTACCTTGTAATCATTATAAACAAGTACCACCTGGTGATCTAGTGGACCCCCACCCCACCTGCCAGTGCCCAACCACCCCACTCACCTAACAGGGAGCCGGTGACTGGCACAGACCACCTCTCACCACCACAGCAGGCCACTGACTGAGCTCTGCTTGAGCACATACCGTATATAGTATGTGCTCAGTGACTGACGGCTGCTGTGAGTTGCTGAGCACCTGTACTTATATGTGTCCTCCAATCCTGCTTTTTTAGCACCTTAATTCAATACTGATTTCTGTCACTTCTGGCTTCTTCACACTGTGTCAATATTCTAGCATGAATTTGCTTTCATGTCCTGATAATGCCAAAGTATTTCCTGTTTTAATATGTTTGTTAAGTATGCTCATTTATGTTTTATTCAAAGTCATGAAGAGAATTTCATGACTGTAACAACAGATCCCCCTTTCTGCAATTTAAGCCATTTGAAGATGATTGCAGCACTCAGGTTCTTGCCTTTCCCATATACTATATGCAGTGCTTATACTGAATACTGTTCTTACCTTGGTTAATTCAAACAGTTCAAGTTTCAGCAGTACAGTAAACACTACATTTATTCTGAATAGGTTTGATTTCTATTATGGATGGGTGGACTGGCTCTGCTGCACTTTCAAACTCCAGAATGATTTGGCTCTGTTTGGGAATACCAAGCCTTTCATGGCTTGACCCGAGTTTTTTATTTTATTTTATTTTATTTTATTGAAATCTAGGATTACAAATACCTTTGAGCAGGAACTGCTCGTTTACAAAGGTTCCACATCGAAGGAATGAGGGGTATACATACATACAAAGGTCAACATAATAATACATAGTTACACAATAACAAGAAGTAAGAGACTGAGGCTTAGGAAATTCCAGTAATTCAAAATGTGCCAAATGTTAGGTAGCATGACATAACCAGCCACGGGCAATCTTGGAAATAAGCACTGCAGGTGAGAGGGAAGGGGGTATGCAGGCAGGAAGGCCATTGTCGGAGGGTAGACGGTAAGGGTAAGTGCTCTAAAGGGGAGGGAGAGGAGGGATAGAAGTCAGGAAGTTGCTGAGTTGGCCCAATTCAGAAGTGCAGTCTGGTCTGGAAATAGCACTTTCACCACCAGTACTACATGCAAGTCACTAAACAAGGCAGGGCAGGGTGCAGAAATAAAAAAAAAAGGTGTTTTTTTCCCAGTCTCTAACAAATACTTCTGAGTCCCTAGACCATCACATGACCAACAAAGGCAAACACTCACGATACCGGGGCACTGAAGGGAGCCAATCAATGAGGGTCTTTGTTCTGTGATTGACTCATGTTCCAGCCAGTCCTGAGTGTCAGCCACCACAGGACATCCTAGGAAACAATGTACTGAGTGCATTTGGAGCTTTGCATTGAAAGGAGATGTGTGTGTGTGTGTGTGTGTGTGTGTGTGTGTGTGTGCATGTGTACAGAGAAATTAAAAAAAAAAAGAAACAAAGTTTTACATTTTTTCCCTTAGAAAGAAAGGGGGGAGAGCAGAGGACACTCAAGACCAATAAATTTAACAGCAGACAACATCAGAGTGCAGACATTGCAGCAAAGTACTCTACCAAATAAAAATGAAATTTGTTGTTACTGTAGAGAGAGACAGAGAGAGAGAGAGAGAGAGAGAGAGAGAGAGAGAGAGAGAGAGACAAACAGCAGACCGCAGTAGAGTTCAGAGTTGTAGACATTTTCTTAGTTTTAGAAAAAGTATGGCCTCCAGTAGGCAGTGCCATGAGGCAGCCGTAGTTCTCATGACATCATTCTGCAACAAAATATATATATAGTAGCTTAGGTAATAGTTTTAGTCTGTTTTTCTTGAAACATTAACAATATAATAAAAAAAGATAGCGCTGTACAGCATCCAACAACTTAAATAATTTGTTTTCTTTTTGAAAAAGATATTTTTGTAAAAAAAAAAAGGAAGGAGCAGAGCCAGACAGGACAGAAGGATTCTGTCTTAAGGTCATAGTGCCTCACTAATTTGAAGGGGGGGGGAGCTTATAGTGCCATAAAAATTTTGAAGGGGTGTGTCACTCAAGTCTCAGACTCTGTGTTGCCCATCTCTGTACTGCCCTGAAAGGTCATACTGCCCTAGATTTGGTATTGCCCATTCCTGTGCCTGAACTACTACTAGGTCATAGTGCTGTACAGATTTTAAAGAGGGTGTCACCCACATCTCAATCTCTGTGCTGCCCTAAAAGGTCACAGTACCATAGACATTGTGTTTCCCATCTCTGTTCCTGAACTACTACTAGGTCATAGTGCTGTACAGATTTTAAAGGGGGTGTCACCCACGTCTCAATCTCTGTGCTTCCCTAAAAGGTCACAGTGCCATAGACATTGTGTTTCCCATCTCTGTGCCTGAACTACTACTAGGTCATAGTGCTGTACAGATTTTGAAGGGAGGGGGGATCATGTTTCAGACTCTGTGTTTCCCATCTCTGTAACTGAACTACTACTAGGTCATATGGTACCTCACATATTTTAAGAGGGAGGTGTCCAATCTCAGACTGTTTGTTGACCATCTCTTTACTGCCCTGAAAGGTCATAGTGATGTAGACTCTGTGATGCTCATCTCTGTGACTGAACTACTACTAGGTCATAGTGCCATACAGATTTTGAAGGGGAGGGTGTCACGTTTCAGACTATGTCTTGCCTATTTATGTGAAAGAATTGTCTATTACTAGGTCATATAGTACCTCACATATTTTGAGAAGCCTGTGTCACATCTCGGACACTGTGTTGCCCATCTTTATGCTGCCCTGAAAGGTCATACTTCTGTAGATTCTGCATTGCCCATCTCTGTGCCTGAACTACAACTAGCTCATAGTGCCATACATATTTTGAACAGGGGGTATCATGTCTCAGACTCTGTGTTGCCCATCTGTGTGTCTGAACTAATACTAGTAAGTATTTAAGTTGGTCCCCAAAACATTTATTCAGAATCAGAGCCTGTTATGGAAATGGAACATGTGGCCAAAACCAGCAGTATGGCTGAGACTGGTACATGTAACAATAAACATATTTCCCCAAAACAAATTAAAACAAGCATTTGTCAATGCCGAATGTTTGCTTGCTGGTATTAGTATTGGAAATGCAGGAGTGAGACAGATGCAAAATAGGAATGGCAGTGAAGTATTGAACCTTACGCTAACCCCACCTCCACCCTGTACAGACAGACAGGCATTGGGGTAAGTGTTTGGGTCATCGCCCATGACGGTCATACCATGTCACCTCACCCTATTCTGCAGACACTGACACATGTTGAGGTGTGCCTTGGGGTGTTTGGCTTTATAGTCACCCCTTTCCATAAGGACATACGCTGAAATGGGTGGAGCATAGGAGAATGGGGTGAAGTCTGTGGCCGAAGAGTCCAAGATACACTCAATGCCTGTCAGTGACTGGGGGTGAGGGTGGGATGGCATGAGCAGTACAGCTGGCAATCCAAAGGCCACCCCGATGCCTGTCAGTCTGTACAGTGTAGGACATTATGGTTAGAAACTCGAACACCCCAGGCATTTGTTGGTATTTGCACTACAGATTTTCAACATGGCCTTTTTGTGACTCCACCTCATGAGAGCATTTGAGACCTCTTCTTATGAAGAGTGACAGTGTGATTTTGTCAATGTGTCCTGAACTTTGAGTTCCAACAGCAACCATGCCATTCTGCGCCACATGTATGAAAACACAGATCAGGCAAGATGATACGAATGACAGCTGTACCATCCATACAGAGGTGTGAAGAGATGGAAATGCTGAAAATCTGTAGTGGGAATATTAAAAATGCTCGCACTACCGAGCATACGTGGAAACTGTGCAATGCATGCACTTCAAATAGTCATTTTATGGACTTTCGTCACAAAATTTTCAACATCTGCATTTTAGGACCTCTGCTCATGAACAGTGTCACTGTGATTTTCTTAATGTGTCCCAAACACTGATATCCCACAGCAACCGTGCTATTCTGCGCCAGAAGTGCAAAAACACATTTTGGCCAGGATGTGAAAAATGTCAGCTGTACTGTTCATAAGGAGGTGCGGAAAAATGGCACTGTTGAAAATCTGGAGTGAAAATATTGCAAATTCGCGAAGTTACAAGTGTACGTAGCAACCACGCAAAGCACTCTCATAAAACAGTAATTTCTTGGATTTTTTTCCACCCGATTTGCAACATAGACTTTTTTAGAGCCCCCCTCATGAACACTGGCACTGTTGTTTCGTTAATCGGTCCCAAAAGGTGATTCTGTGCAGTGACCGTGAAATCACCTTTTGGGACCGAATAATGCCATGACAGTGGTTGAATTCATGAGGAGGGTTTCCAATAACCCCATGCTGAAAATTTGGTGCCAAAATTCCCAAAAATCCTTGAGATATGGATCAAAGTTGAAAAAACCTTATTTATGCCATTATACAGCTTACCGGCAGTTCTTCAGTTCGCGGTCAGCTTTGAAGCATGCAGACATGTTCCCGGTCCACCGAAGATCATCATGCTGGGCTCTGGAGGTAAGTATGGAGGGAGGGTGTGTGGGGAGGGAAGGTGCACAGAGGGTGGGCGTGGGTTAGGGTGGGGCCACTGGACCCAACTAGGGACCGTTTTCTGATTTATAGGAAAAAACAGTAGACATTTCTTTTCTTAATAGGACATTTGGCATGCTGGGGTGGGCTCCCAGCATGCCACTGAAGTGTTTTTGTTGGGGGCTGTAGCCAATGGGGATTAGGCACCCTGTTGGGATATACTGGGGGCAAGAGCCAGGGGATTGGGCACCCCTTGGCACAAACCAACATTTTTGGGGGGGACATAATGCTGATGGGGAGTGGGGTCTCCCATCAGCAAACTAAACTGGGAAGGGGGGACTGAAGCCAACAGGGATTGAGTCCCCCCATAGGCAAACAAACACTGGTTTTGGGGGGGCGCATGATGCCGAAGAGGATAGGGCACCCCCTCAGCAGTAGGGGCTCTGTAACATTTTTTGTGAACATGGTGGCAGCTTGCTGCCATGTTCATAAACAATATTAAAGTACGTAATGTTCTGCCCTGCAATGACGGGTCACTCCTTTATTGCAGCGGAATGGCTGATGCTGCAATGATGAGACAGCCCCTGATTGCTGTGATGAAAATGTTACAACTTGGTGGCACTTTTGGAAGACAGTGTCATCAGAACACTGTGCCTCCATTGGTCCACCGGTGACAAGCCCCCAAATGCAGTTCCTCCGTTGGCTGCCACACTGCCGCACCTACACAACTCGCTTCTCTCCTAAGCTGCCACATAATGTTACTTGCGCATGCGCGCAAGCAAAAATAAAAAGGGAAATTCACTGTTGAAGATATAATTAATACAATTAATAACAATGAAGCAACACAACCAGGAAAAGAAAAGAAAAGAAGGTTGGTGAATCCCCTGATAAAAGTAGTGCAGAACTGCCGGCATTGCTAGACAAATCAGATAAAAGTAAAACACAAAAACAGGTAGTCAAAACAGTTAGACCTAGAAAGTAAATGATTAAGGAAAAGGCTTGGTCTAATACTGTACCACTAGATGGTGCACTCCATGCTGTGCCACTCATGCCTATCAGGTTCCTTCATCAGAAAGCAGTGCCTCTGATGCAGAAGAGGTTGTAAATGTACAAGAGCAAGATCACATTGTATCACAGTTATGCTCTTCCAAAGGTGATGAGTCAGAATGTGATACCAATGAGGTCGAGGGTGCCACCTGCTTCCCCCAGCCAAAAAAAAAAAAAAAAAAACACATACAGCAAGCACTTCCATGAGCCACAGCCAGTAGTGTGGAAAAAATCAATGATCATGGTAACTCTTCTGGGGACAGCCACTGTGTGCATGAATCAGGGTCAGAAACAACAGCCACCAAAATTGCTGCAGTTCCTGGCATGGCGACAAAATGTTCCACCTCGCTTAAGTCGAGTTACAGTATTGTCATGTAAGTCCCAGAAATTAATGTTTTGCTGTCTACACCTTTTGTCATTGGGATGTAAGCAGGGGGAAAGTGAGTGGCCAGTTCGGGACAACATCTTAGAAAAACATCTGCAAAGAGCACATCCAACCATTCGGCTAGGCAGCGGTCCTGAGCAAGGAAAAAATATCTGTGATGAAAATAATTCTACAGACAACAGTGATGGCGAAGAGACTGAGTGACAGGGCAGAGAAAAGACGTGTTCTAATAGCTTGGCAGAAGACACCAAGAGAAAGGACTGCTGTGTGACTGAACTTCTCTACTGGGACTATATTGCCCTGCTTCCCTCCACTCCACCCCCACCCAAAGCTAGTTCTATTTTTATAGGCACAGGATTTGACTGACAACAGGAACTTCCTGTTTAGGGCAGGAAGGAGTGATCACAGAACCACCAGACCCACCATCCTAGAAGGGCAAGAGTAGCTCTCCGCCCCTCTAGCTGCTGGAGGTCTGCCTCTGAACAAGTAAGTGATCTACTGAGAAATATAGGATATTCTTGTCTCAGAACAAAACAATCAGGAGCTTAAAGGGCACACAGGCAGAAAGTAAGGAGAGAGAGAAAAAAACAGAGGAAAGAGTAAGGATTGCAAACAGTTAAGGGCCAGAAATAAGACATGATTGGAGTGGTGCGTGCAGTGGCTGTGGAGCAGCAGTCTTCCGGGAGATATTCTGGAGGATGCGTGTTGTCCCATCTGCAGCACCTCTCTGGGCTGAGGGAGGAGGTTGCTCATCTCCAGGCTGAGTTGGCCAGGATTTGTGGGACCTCCTTCCATCCAGGGACCACCAGTGCCACTGCCGTTGCCTCAGAGGTTGCCAAGAAGAGGAGCGGTTGGACCACAGTGGGCTCAGGAGGGTGAGGATGGTGGAACAGAGGCACATCACTCAGTTTACCCTCCACAATTCCTATGCCATTCTGGCAAAGTGTGGTCTCTATGGAGGCACCTACAGTGGAGACCAAGGTGGATGCTTGAACCTCCACAAGGAGACCCCCAGGAGGGTGGCAGGGACCCTGCAGGGAAGGAAACAACTCCTGGTGGGGACTCCATTGTTAGGAAGGTAGAACTGGGCAAGGATGGGGAGAGGGAGGTAAGGTGCCTGCCTGGCGCCATGGCTTGAGGGACAGGGAGCAAATCCTCAGGATTGCCAGAGCAGCTGCACAGGGCAGGAGCTGGATGTCATTGTCCACCTAGGGACAAATGACCTGGCTAAGAAAGGATTAGAAGTGAGGAAGAGTTTGTGGAATTGGGGAGGGCCTTAGTCAGAGTACGCATGCGGTAACCTTCTCGGAGGTGCTACCCATCTATGGCATAGGAGAGGCTTAGGTGTTCTGCATCATGGGATCTCAATCAGTGGTTGAAAAACTGGTGTGGAGCTCAGGATTTGGCTTCATTGGGGACTGGGGTCCACTCTGGAGTGATGCAAGCCTATACTGGCATGGTGGGCTGCATCTGTCTGGGAGGGAACCAGGATCCTAGGTGATAGGTTTAAATGCTTCATTGGCAAGCTTTAAAACTAGCCAAGGGGGAGGCATTGAAAGGAGCAGGAAATCCTAGCCCCCCCCAAACAATCATGGTAGTAAGTGTGGCAAACACTAACATGGAGGTGTCGATAGGGAGAAGGGCAGGGTAAATGGAGAAAGTGACAAAGGCAAGAAGGACAGGGATGGGGCAAAAGGGGGTAAGGCCATCAGGAAATGGAGGGTAATGAGTACCAATGCCCATAGTCTGGGCAACAAGCTCCCTGAGCTGGTGGCCTTAATGGAAGAGGGATGCCTGGATATCGTAGCAGTCACAGAAACATGGTACACAGAGAACCATGACTGGGATGTTAACATACCAGGGTACATAACCTACAGGAGAGACAGAGCAGGGAGAAGAGGGGAGGAGTAGCTCTCATGTAAAGGAAGGGATAAAAGCAACTGAACAAAAGAGTAAACAGGAGGAGAGGAGGCACTGTGGGTCACCTTGGAGACTGGAAAGAGCACCACAATCCGCACAGGGTTGTACAGACCCATGTCAGGGGAAGGAATGGACAAGGATATGATGGAAGGCATTCTTAGAATGGCAGAGAAAGGGAGGTACTGCTTGATGGGAGACCTGAATATGCCAGATGTTAACTGGAGCACATTTGCTGCAGCCACATCCAACAGCAGGGCCATTCTGATGCCCTACTGGTGGCAGGCATTAGACAGCTAGTTTCGAACCCACTGTGAGGGAGCAATCTTAGACCTTGTACTCTCAAACGGGGGCAGTGAGAGGATCTTGGATCTAGAAGTAGGTTGCCATCTGGGGACAAGTGACCATCAAACAGTGTGGTTCACGTTAAACTCAGCTACAGAGTCAAGCCATACAAAAGTGAGGGTACTGGACTTTAGGAGGGCTGACTTTGGCAAGATGGGAGAGTGCCTCAGAAAAGCACTAGCAAACAGGCTAGAAGGAGGTGTGGAGCAACAATGGGGAATTATCAAAACTGCCATCACAGAGGCAACAAGCCTTTGTGTGAAGCAAATAAACAAATCAAAATGAAAGAAAGATACCATGGTTCTCAAGAGAGGTGGCTGTGAAAGTCAGGAAGAAAAGATAGCATTCCAGAAGTATAAGGAAACACAGAAGGAGCAGGACAGAGAGCTGTACCAGTTAAGGCAGAAAGAGGCAGGAGGGAAGTCAGAATAGCAAAGGCCCAAACTGAGGAAAAGATAGCCAACTCAGTTAAGAAGGTGGATAAAACCTTTTATAGGTACATCAGAGAGTGTAGAAAGACAAAGGAGGGATAGTGAGGCTGAATAGAATGAACGGTGGGTGGGCAGAGGGGACAGTGGAAAGCAGGGATACTGGAACGAATATTTCTGCTCAGTATTCACAAAGAGGAGGGGAGGTGCCTAATCCAATTAACAGAAGCACTCTGATAGGGGGTCGATCCCAGTCCTTTCACAGAAGAAAGGGTACTGCAAGAACTCCTAAAACTGAAGGTGGACAAAGCAATGGGTCCTGATGGAATTCACCCCAGAATTCTAAAAGAATTAAGGAAGGAACTAGTGAAACCACTGGCTACTCTTTTAATAAATCATGGGAGGATGGTGTGGTACCCGAGGACTGGAGGAAGGCGTATGTGATTCCCCTTCACAAAAGTGGGACCAAGACAGAGGCAGGAAACTACAGACCTGTCAGTCTGACCTCTGTGGTAGGGAAAGTGATGGAGTCACTTCTGAAGGAAAGAATAGTTGAGTACCTAGAGGTCAGTGGAGCACAGGATCCAGGGCAGCATGGGTTCACAGCGGAAGGTCATGTCAGATGAATCTAATAGATTTCTTTGACTGGGTGACCAAAGTAGTAGACCAGGGAGGGCTGTGGACATGGCCTACCTAGACTTTAGCAAGGCATTTGACACAGTCCCACACAAAAGATTGATAGTCAAATTAACCAGCCTGGGAGGGTCTCAGGGTGGTAGCCTGGGTAAACATTGGCTGGACAACAGGACACAGAAGGTAATTGTAAATGGAGTCCACTCTGAAGAAAGGGCGGTTACTAGTGGGGTACCGTGAGGGGTCAGTATTGGGTCCAGTCCTTTTTAATGTCTTCATCAGTGACATTGCAGAGGGACTGGAAGGAAAACTA
The DNA here is from genome assembly GCA_016271365.2 of Neoceratodus forsteri. NCBI lineage: Eukaryota > Metazoa > Chordata > Ceratodontiformes > Ceratodontidae > Neoceratodus > Neoceratodus forsteri. The sequence goes on from CM057454.1 coordinate 815,386,737, forward strand.
TGCCTTTTGCAGATGACACAAAGATCTGCAACAGGGTTGATACACAAGGAGGTGTGGAAAGGATGAAAAGGGACTTGGCAAGGTTGGAGGAATGGTCAGACGTATGGCAGCTAGGATTCAATGCAAAAAGTGCAAAATAATGCACCTGGGAAACAAGAACCCAGGGAAGAATACACAATGGGTGGGGAGGTAGTAACAACAACAAAACAGGAAAGGGACCTAGGGTAATCATATCAGATGACCTTAAGGTTAGCAAGCAATGTGAGAAGGCAGTAAGGAGGTGGGGGGTATACTGGGATGTATAGGAGAGGCATCAGCAGCAGAAAACAGGAAGTAGTTATCCCTCTGTACAGACAGTTGGTGAGACCCCATCTGGAATACTGTGTCCAGTTCTGGAGACCCCATCTCCATAAGGACATAGACAGGTTAGAGGCAGTCCAGAGGAGGGCAACTAAAATGGTGCAGGGTCTGCAAGAGAAGCCGATATGAAGAGAGACTAAAGGAGCTTATATGTATACCCTTGAGGAAAGAAGGGAGAGGAGGGACATGATAGAAACTTTCAAGTACCTCATGGAATCAACAAAGTCCAAGAGGGTAGCATCTTTCAGAAAAAGAGACTTGAAAGAACAAGGGGACACAATTTAAAGATAGAAGGAGGGCGGTTCAGGGGCAATGTGAGGAAGTACTATTTCACAGAGAGGGTAGTGGATGCATGGAATAGCCTTCCTAAGGAGGTTGTGGGGTCTAAAACTGTGGGAGAATTCAAGAATGCATGGGACAGACATAAGGCAATTCTTGTGGGGGGCAGGAAGATATAGGCTGTTGGTTAACTAGGATCTGCGGCCTATCCTGTAGGTAGGGAAATGGGCAGACTAGATGGGCCTAGCGGTCCTTATCTGCCTTCAAAGTCTATGTTTCTATGTTTCTATATAACTTCACACTTTCAAACATATTTGGACAAGCTACAGCTCCGCCACTGCAATCCTGTGATTTTGGCCCCCCCTCCAAACATACAAAACAACAGACAATTATTGCGATAATTGAACAAAAAGCTGCCTATTCATAAGTTAATAGCTGAATGTATTGCCAATGACCTGTAACCATTTTCTGTGGAGGAAAATGTTGGTTTTAGAACCATTTTAAAAGATTTTGCTCCACATTACAACATACCAAGCCAGTGTACAGGAAGGAAGGCAAATAATGGCAGCTCTTTGCAGTAGCATGTTTGGTAAGCATCACACCTGTGAGAATATTTTGGAAGAGTTGCATGATAACATTTTTGAGTGGTTAGAGCCCCTGGGATTCAATACTGAATTTGTGGTTTTAGGCAATGGTGCCAATATTGGGTCCTATGCTCCAAAGGGTGGATAATATGTGCCTGAGTTGTATACCCCGCCTGTACAGCTATGCACTCGGTGGAGATCTGTGGGTGACCACATGCATGAACAGTGGCCACCACGCAACTCATGTAAGGCACCGCCCCCCCAGTGCGCATGGTCACATGGACGGTAGGGGCAGAGCAATGGACCCAGGCAGGCAGCCAATTGGATGCCTGTACAGGGTCCCTGACTGGATCTCTTGTGCCTATGTGGAGGGCACAGGATGTAGGTGAGGTGCCTCGTACAGCAGCAGTGCAGCCAAACTGATGGGCAGGCAACCATGCCACTGCCCCAGCCTTCTCCTGCAGCATAGTGGGCTAGGGCATCATGGAGGTCATATTTGTGTTTTGCGACTGCACCCGGCAGCTGGAAAACATGGGGGTGCATACCGGGGTACACCTGGTCTTGGCAGGCATGCCTAGCACCCCCTCTGCCTGGCATTATGTGGCTTTGTGAATGCCATGTAGTACAGGCACACCCTCGACAAGCCCCCTGCATGGACATCCCCAAGGGGCATTGGAGGCAGGTGCATATGTGCCTTGTGCTGCACTTATGCACTCTTGGTGAATGCCACTGTGGGTCTGTGGGGCCCCCCGCTGTGTGGCATTTATCCGTGTGGTTGCCTACGTGCCCCAGATCCATAGTGCTTAGGCAACGTGGATTTCTGTGCATAGGGCCCATTGTTAGTACATTGAAACATGGCATTTTTTTCTCACATTCCATGTTTTGTACACTCATTAAATCTGTTAGTATGAGCTTCCCTGTCTAGTGACAACAGTATAATAGCACTAGTGGGAGCTGTAAAGAAAATCAGTGGTCACTTTGGTCACTCTGTAAAATCATGTGGTATTTTGGCTGACCTCCAGAAAAAAAATGACTTGCCAATACAGCAACTAAAACAAGATGTTCCAACAAGATGGAACTCAACATTTTATGTGTGTGAGAGACTCCTCACACAAAAGAAGGCAGTCCATGAATATACCACAGAGCACAATGCAGCAGGTGGTTTTGTGCTATATTCATTCCAGTGGGACCTCATGGAACATCTTACATTGCTCTTGACTCCCTTTAAGGAAGCAACTTCACAGATTTGTAACAAGAGTGCTTCCCTAAACCAGGTTATTCCCATCATAAAGTTATTGAACAATGAACTAAGGAGGCTGCATAGAGGTTTTGAACCAGAAGAAGACAAATCTAGTGTATCCCTTATGGACGACTGATACAGCACGGACTTCACAATATCACAACAGACAAAAATGTTCTTCTTTCAACTCATCTTGACCCTCAGTTTAAGTTGCAACAGCTGCGTTCTTCAGATCTTGGTGGATCTTATCTCGAATATAAAAACATGCTGATTTCAGCAATTGTACAGGAAAAGAAAGGAACTGTATTTGACAATACAATTGAATCATGTGATGTGGATGCTGCATCTGATGATGCAACATCTATTGGTTGTGACAGCAATATTTTCACCTTAGTGCCACCAGGTACTCCTTAATCAATATCGGGTAGTCCTACACAAAGTCCTCTTTCATGGCCTTTGAAAAAGAAATGTCATTCTGAAAAGCAGACATGACTGTTACATTTTTGGTCAAAACTTAAGGAAACTGATAATTCAGATGTGTCTATCACGGAAACACCTTTTTTGTTGTTGTGTGATATTGTGGATGCCTATTTACGAGAGCCATTCATTAATATTACTGATGACCCTTTGGAATAGTGGCTGGAAAAGAAAACATTTTCCCTGCACTATCTGCCTTTGCTTTTAAGCTTCTTAGTTGCCCTCTCACTAGTGTTTACCATGAGCGTATATTTAGCACAGCTGGAAATGTTGTCTCTGATGGCCATACAAGACTTACTCCTAAAAATGTTCAATGCCTTACCTTCCTGAAAGTCAGTCTCAACAAATTCTCTTACCAGTTCAATGAAGACTGGAGGAAACATAAAAGTGATGATGATGATAAGGGTGCTTCCTTTGTGGTGTTTGAAGACGATGGTGATGATATTATTTAATTTAATGATTTATTTATTTTAATTCAGAGGACAAAGGTCAGCAACCATTACAGAAAGATCAAGTAAAAAAAATTCTTCTTGTGCATTCACAGTGTATATTACATCATATGAATTGCTGTATGTGTTTTTCAATATGGGAACCCTGGTGGAGTGCAATTTGTTTATTGAGCAAGTTAGAAATGTAGGTAGTGAATTGCTGGACATCTGGGGTTGAGGGGAGGACCAACAGGGCAAAACAAAGGAAAAACCTATGTGCATGCATGGCTGGCAGTCGGCCCCTGTGGTCATTGGGTCCTGCACTGTGTGGATCCCTGTTGGCTTGATGATTGGGAGGGACAGAGACAGGATTGGGGACTGACACGTTGGCTTCATGGCAGGAGTAGGAGGTGGCTGGGGCCAAACAGTTCTATAAAAAAAAAGTATTTTCATTCCATAACTGATTGCACATGGCAACCATCAGTGCAGGCCCCAGCAGTCTTCAGGTCCCGAACCATGCAGATCCCTGCTGGCTTGATGGGGGGGAGCAGCGATTGGTCTGGGGAATGGCAAGTGAACCTCATGGTAGGAGTAGGCGGTGGTCAGGGCCATGCAGATCTATAAAAAATAATGCAATGTTGGGTGGGGGTGGGGGCAAGGTCAACCAGATAAAATAAAAATAAGTTAGAAAACACAATTGATAAAAAATAACTGTTCAGTCAGGCAGGAGAGTGTGTGGGATGGTTTGGGGCCAATGATGCTTGCTTTAACACCAAGTAGGCAAGCATAATAATTACAAATGATAAAAATAATATCTCAAGTCAAAAGGGCAGGAGCGATAGCTGAGGCTCCATCCCATATCCTATTCATGCTGCCTGTATCCCATCAAAAAGCATGCCAGACTCAATGAAGGTCAGTCTGCACTTTGCTGTTGTCTTTCTGCTATTGAATTCATTGGTCTCTGTCTCTCTTTCTCTCTTTCTCTCTGTCTCTCTCTCTCATTCTGACTAACATTTGACACACTGCCTCCTTTCGCTCCAAAGCCCCAAATGACCTCTGTACACTGGGCTGAATTCACAAACGTTCTTGGAACTAAGTCCAACATGGCAACTCCAGTTGCAGACCAAAATCTCCATAGCTGCAGAGATTGCTATTCACATCCACAGTAGCTGGTGAAGATGTTATGGCTAAAGCCACCAGCCATAACATTTTTCCTTACCTGTAGGGATTTCCACAGCAACACCACCTGAAAGCAGATGTAAGATCATGGAGCCAGTCATAAGCCATCTTCACTTTTGAAAATATCATAGCTACAGGAGACAATGCTGTTCCAAAAGTGGCAACCCACTTGTGCTGTGATTTTCCTCCAGCTGTGGGACTTTCAAGAGTTTGGTGTATCCATCCCACTGATTCATGTGAAAGTCATGTGGTGGCTGACACACAGGATTGGCAAGAACAACAGTCAATTTATGTTTTAATGCTGTTGGCTGCTTGCTGACCTTGAATGACATGAAAATACCAATACAATTTTCTTTTTTTAAAGTAATTTTTTTTTAACAGAGGGATCTAAAAGAATAATACTGGTGCATGTCTCATAATCAAATAGGCCTAAAATAGGTCTACAATTCTTCAGAGTAAATCTGAGTAAATCAAGATCTTTTGGAAATAAATCAGATCCGAAATCAAAACTGAGTCACAGCTGACCTGCCCATCCCTATCAAATGTGTTTCTACTTTCACAGTTTGTTTGTTTTTTGCTCTGAGTTTTGTGTATTTGATTTGTGTTTTCACTGTATCACTTGATTTTGTTTCAATTGTCAGTTTTATTGAATCTGTTAGAACATATATGAATCTCCCCAGAGTCACTGGTTACTAACACTAAATGCTATCTCGATGTAATTTAAGTGTATGATAGCCTATCCAGTATAAATTGGAAGGATGTATACTAGGAGCTCACCCCTAGATGGAGCTTTAGCACACAAAGAGCATGGGCACCTACTGGGCTCAGTCTTTGTCCTCTTTTTTTGCCATCTGTGTCTCTGCTGTAATAAGTTCAAAGGAGACCTGATGCTGAGACTCACTGCAGTTGTTCTTTCACTATCTCTGCCTGTTTGATGTGCACAACTTTTTGCCTTTGCCTGATTGTGGTTCTTTTGGGCTCCTTCATAAGGTAACTTTAGCCTAAAGGATTTATTTTCCAACAGATCCTCAGGTGTGGAACACTCTTCAAGATGGTTCCTTTGCCTTCAAGGTACCAGACAAGGGACATAAGAGTGCAAATGGCCAAAGCATCCACACAAAACAGTCAAACAAGTCAATCATACAACTAACCTCCTGACTCTCAACAAAGTTGTACAAGCTTAACTCCTCATTTTGATTGTGTATGCCCATTAAAATTTAAAGGCTATGGCTATAGTTTGAATAGTGGAAGCAACCAACCACACCACTCTCCCTGGGCTATGTAAACTAGCTTCCTCCAGCATCATTCAGAAGCTTTGGTTATTTGCCCTGACATCCTCCCCACCTCCTCCAGTGACTCGGTTCTCTTCATTGACTCCTTCCTAAGGTGCCTTTAGCCTAAAGAAATTATCTACCTGCAGCACCTCTAGGGATGGAACCCTTCTCAGGAGGGTTCTTTTGCCTTTATGGTTTCCTGACAGGGTGATAGTCCCACGGGGAACAGAGAATGTGAATGGCCAAAGCATCCATATTTAACAGTCAGGCAACTCAATCATACAATTAGACTCTTGACTATCAATAATACTTTGCAAGCATTACTTCTCATATTGATTATATACACCCACAAACCCAATATTTCTAACTGGTGACAGCTGTGGTGTTGTCTTAAAAATGAAAGGACTCGAGTGAATCTGTAATGACTTATTTGATATGGCAAAAGGGCTGGCTGATTCAGATTTTACTGTGGATGCACACAGTTAGTCAAGAGGGTCAGTGGTTATAGAACAAAGACAGAGGTATGTAAAATCAGAGATAAGACGGTGCAGATTCAGCATACCTTTTATAACAAAACTGACCTGTGGAAGTGTGCCTGCTTGCAGTGTTTACAGATTATGAAATCTCTTTGTAACTACTGTAATTCTTGCCTATTAAGGAATATCTAGTTTTTACCGCTGCATAGCGAGAGCTATGCTGATATACTGTATAGTGAAAAGAAGGAGTAGAGAGAAAAGGGGTCTGAGGCCATGATTGTATACCAAATGCGTAGCAGTTTGTATGCCCTGTGCTCTGCTCCATGAATGGAGTTGAAACACATTAGTCTGAGTCAGTGCATCTGTTCCCTGCCCCCTCTGCAGCTCTCTGATCAGGCACTTCACCTGTTTCTCTCTCTCACCCTTGGTCTATTCCCTGCCCCCTTTGCAACACTCTGATCAGGTGTCTCTCTCTCTCTCTCTCTCTCTCTGTCTCTTGGTCTGTTCCCTGGTCCCACACTTCTTTTCTTCTTCTATAGGGTATCAAGCCCTCACACTCTATCAGGCAGCAGAGCTAGTTTTTATCTGAAGCTGCCGAGCGGCTATCACTTTTAACATCCCCAGCCACCCGTTTTCATCTCCCTTTTTATCTTTGCCCCCCCCGAATGCCTCTAGTCCAACAGTCATGGACGGGGGGATGCCCATCTCCAGTAGCCCAAATATCAAGCCCACACTGGAGTGCAAATCCCCAGTGTTGGTAGAGACCAGTAATAACGAAAACTGTCACTCTATGTCTTTTTCTTTTTTAAACCTGAAATAAAGAAAATAGTTCCTCATTGTCTTGTGCCACCGTGCTGACCCCCACATGCACCCTCCACCCCACACACCCCTTACAACTTATATTAACCTATTGGGGATCCAACACTATAATCCCCTCTGCACAAGAGAAATGTCTTCACTCCTATGAGTTGCACTGGGAACTGAGAAAATCAAGTAAGTGTCATTAGTATTGTATATTTCAATTTATGCAATAGGCGTGGACTTAAATCCTATATGATAAATCTGAGCTACTTCGAGATAAATTCAAAATTTTACATTTATACACATAGTAGACTCATCATCACAGATTTATACACATAGGACTGGATATTCAAACTGCGCCATTCTGTGGCGCAAGCATGCGCTGCTCAAAAAGTTGCGCGTGAGGGTGTGGCTGGGGACAATATTCAATGGGTTGCACTATTGAGCAACTCCTTTGAATATCGCCCCCCCACCACAGCCACTGTGCATGGTGCAGTGGAACTTGCACCACCGCAAGTGGACAGAGTGGAGCATTCAAGATGCGGTGGCACAAGTTCCATTGCGCCATGCACAAATTTCCGATATTCAAAAGGTGACATGCAAATGGGGCCATAAGTTATGCAAGGCACAGGGGGGCCATTAGCATCTACTTACGGACCCATTTGCATGCCATTAGCATGCAGGTGCGCCGATCCCCAACAACTTGCGCCTGGCGCCCTGCCAGGCAGCAGCCGTCGGGGACCGACGCCCCCTGCAGCCCGATCGCGGGCATGAAGAAAATCCCCCCCCACTGGCCCGATCTCTGGCATAACAGAACTGACCCCCCTGACTGGCCTGATCGTGGCAAAACAGAATTGAACCACCCCTGACTGGCCCAATCGTGGGCATAACAGAAATGACCCTCCACTCAGCCCGATCCCAAGCAGAACGGAGGTCAACCCCCAAAGACCAATATCCCTGGTGGTCCAGTGGGCCAGCAAGTCTGATCGGGGCATTAGAGTCAACCCCCAAGGTCCAATTTCCTGGTGATCTTGTGGCCCCCCCCCACCCACCACACGGAGCCCACCACCCTGCCCCCCGTCAGCTGGCGGGAGGCATCACCTCACCGCCTGCCACCCCTCCACCTGCCGACTGATTGTTGAGTAGGTTGGTACTTTATTGGAGCTCAGAGCAGAGCCAATTACGTAGTCGATACATGAGCAGTAGTTCAGATATGTGAATGAATTCATTCATTCACATATCTTGACTGCCTTGTAGTATGGGTTGCACACCCATTGGCTCTTGCTCTGAACCAATGGACGGCAGCCCTACCGAGCAGTCAGTCAGTGGGGCGCGGGCGGCAGGCAGGGGTGCTGCCACCCACCGCTGACGGGGAGCAGGGTGGTGGGGCTCCATGGGTGGGTGGGGCCACTAGATCACCAGGGAAATTGGACCTTGGGGGTTTGACTCTAATGCTCACGATCGGGCTTCGCGGGTCCACTGGCCCACCAGGGATATTGGTCTTGGGGGTTGACCTCGCTCTGCCTGCGATTGGGCTAGTGGGGGTCACTTCGTTATGCCCACGATCGGGCCAGTCAGGGGATGGGGTTACTTTCGTTATGCCCGTGATCGGCCAGTTGGGGGGTTCAGTTCTGTTTGCCCACGATCAGGCCAGTGGGGGGTTGTTCAGTTATGTTCTGCCCACGATCGGGCTATGGGGGTTACTATTATGCCTGCTATCGGGCTGCAGGGGGTGCACAGGAAGAGGCTCCACAGGTGGCAGCTGCTGTGTTGCACCCTGCAATGCAGCAGCTCACCTGTGGGTGGCCCTCGACTTAATCCTTTTTTTTTTGGCTCAAAGTTGTGCAGGCGCAGGTTGGAGGTTGTGCTCTGACAACTCTGCACAGCCCGGCTGAATATCAGGCTGTGCAGTTTATGTATGGTTCCTCCTCCAGTTGAGCATGCCTTCATTAGCATTGCACTGTTGCTCAGCATGACTTGGGGGTGCAACTGCCTCCTGCTGAATATTGCAGAATGGCGCATTTCTAGACTTGCAGGCGCCTACCCTATTTCACATGGCACACCCTTTGAATATCCAGCCTTGTGTAGATATGTCACAATCACTCTGGAACTCATTTAGAATGTTCAGCCTCAGTACCAGTACTAACTATATTCAAATGCAAATAACTTCAAAATGAAAAAAGATAGCATAGTGCTGTGAGCATGAAAGTTGTTCAACACAAAATTATCTACAAAATGAGTGGCATTTCATTTATAGATACCTTAAAGATTTTTTTTATAATTAGCAAAAAAGAGCAGAAAATGCAATTTCTTGTTCACTTTTTTGACAAACATATGCAAAAAAAGATAAAATATCAAAAGCAAATGTCCCTACACTGTCAGAAAGCATCCCTACTGCATAAATGAAACATACAATGGTGAGCTGTCAAATAAATGATTTATCTACACTCGTGCTATTTGACATCGGACATCTCACTCGTGGCTTACGCCACTCGTGAGGTTACCCAAGGTCAAACAGCACTTGTGTAGATAAATAATTTATCTGACAGCTCACTATTGTATATCCCTTATGTGTTTTGAACTTTTTATCATAACTTTGTCATTTTTTTAGTATATTTACCCCCAATTTTCAACCTGACCTTTTTGGGACACCACCTTGTGAACAAGGTAGGTGAACGTTTTCAAATCCAGCCCAAAAGGTGATTTTGCAGTTGCTCTGTGAAATTACCTGTCAGGTAGGATTTGAAACTTTTCATCTACTGAGTTCATGAGTTGATGTCATAAGAAGACTATGTTGAAAATGTGGGATCAAAATATAAAACAACAACAAAGTTCTGAAGGTACATTGAAATGTTTCAACAATTGTTCATAACTTTGCTAATTTTCAGTATTTTGATGCCAAATTCTCAACATAACCATTTTTCACACCACTTCATGAATATGATAGGTATTGTTTTTCAGATGTTGGCCAAAATGTGCTTTCTCACTTGTGGTGTGAAATCAAGTTTCAGCCATGATTTGAACATTTTTATCAACTAGGTTCATGAGATAGGGTCATAAGAAGACAATGTTGAAAATCTGAAGACAAAACATTTAAAAAACAACAAAATTAATGCTCATTCATAACTTTGGTAATTTTCAGTAAGTTGACAGCAACATTTTCAACATAGACTTTTTTTACACCACCTCATAAGCATGACAGGTCTCAATGTTCAAATCCTGGCCAAAATGCGTTTTTGCCCTCGTGGTGCAAATGGAGCTTTATCCAGTGTCCAGTGTATTATAAATGACATCTGTCATGTTCAGAAGGGGGTGGGGTCATAAAAAGGTTATGTTGAAAGTTTGGGGTCAAAATATGTCCCCCAAAAATGTAGGAAGTAACGTTGTTTGCAGGGATGGCTATTGTCCCAGTGGGGACCATGTTGCCTTCCCATGCCAGTTACCAGAGTTTGCATGTGAGCTCTGTGAGCTGGCTGGCACTGTGGTGGTGTGCAGCACTGGTTACAGCATGGAGAGGGACAGAGCAGTGTTGTGGCGCACAGACAGCAACTTGTGGCAGACTATGGAGCCTTCCTTTGCAAGTGGTTGACAAGCATGTTGAAGCCTGAATATTGTCCTATAGAGAAGTCTAACCACAAGATGTGTTTTCTCCTGTTATTCTGTACTCTATTGTATGTGCAACTGAAGAGTATGGGTCCCTTTCTTCATTTATTCCAAATTCCAGCCTTTATGTTTCAGATGTTCTCAGCTAGTTTAACAACTATAGATGATTATAGTCTATGTGACTGTGCATTAAGTAGGCAGGCAGTTTCCTATACGGGTGGCAAACCATGAAAAGAACACATAGCTCCATTCATCAAAAGAACTTCATTGTTCGGTTTTAGTAGAAGAAAGCTAAAACAACTTGCTTAACAAAATTAGTGCTTATATATTTAACATTTCCAGGTATTGTTTAGTACACTACAAAACACTATCTTATCTTTAAGAGTACAGTTCTACTGAGAAAAGGCAAGCACTGTAATTAGAGAGTGAAGGAGGCATGCAAAAAGTCTAAACAACACATTCCCATTTCCAGGAGCAGACAATGACTGCAACCACACAAGAGTTTTAGCAGGATATAAGCAGCCTTTATTATGTAAGAAGATCTAAGGATGAAAACGTTCTGAAACAAAGGGCTGTGATTGAACCAGTTATCTGTAAATCCGAGGTGATGAAGGAAAAGAAAGTAGGTGGATGATTAACAAGAATAACCTGAAACTGGGCTTTGTTGTCAAAGTAAAGTTAGCCTGCTGAGAAGCTTTGCCTTGTCTTTGCTTGAAAGCATTACTGCCATACCTTTGTTATGTTGTCTGCATCTCGGTTGTCATATTTAACCACTGGGGGAATTAAGCTGCTTTTCATTCAGAATCATAAAGTTCATCTAATAAAATAAATGTATTCATTAAACAATAGGCACTGTTAACTTCATGAAACAACTTAATATTATCATGTCAGATATAAGTTTCCAGCTGATTGCTATTCTGTCTTTTTGATCACGTACCTTAACTATATTTGCAAAAGAGAACAGCTTTACATAACGAGCATGACTTTTATTTTTTACAACAGGGCATGCTACAGATGTTTGTAGAACTGACAGCTGAATTGAATATGAACTGGAATCTTTGTGCATTTTCATTGGGTTAGAGATTATACCTAATGTTATATGTGTAACCCCTAGGTGCTATTCTAAGGGCTACTACCCCTGCCTGTATGGCAATACACAGGTTGAGGGGCCTGAGTTCTGTAGTCAGGTGCCACCACCCAGAGGAATGGTATTGGGGTATCTCAACTGCTCTGGTATAGCCCTCTGGGACTCTATAACCACCCACCAACACTTCCAGTGGCCTAAATAATAACACAATTGTACGTTCACATTCAGTAGTTGGCAGTAATAATATGCTCACACCCTTTTCACTTAATACCAGAGCTGAATCTGTTGCAGCTGCCCTGGAGACCCCCTGGAAAACAAGATCAGCAACACAATTTTACCACTGTAGCCCAACTATTAATATGCATACTAGGCAGGTTAAACATGAACAAAGATAAACAGATTTATTTGGGGCAGTGAACAAGGGAGGGGCATGAATCTAGCAGAATGATTAGCAATCTGATTTAAATCAGGATTGCTCAGCAGACGCTGTAAGTCCCAATTAGACAGTTCAACAACCCTGGGTACCCAGTATGTCATGCAGGCTAGCCTGAAGCATTGCCCTAGGTGGCTAGAGTTGCAGCTGTTGTTGGGGTCCTTAAGAAAGGAAAAACAGTTAAACAAGCACACAGCCCAGTTATTTGTAATCCAAGCCAAATGGCTCAGTCCGTTGCATCAACCCAGAAAAAGGAGCAATTAGATGGTACCACAGTGATTTCTGCTTTTGTTTCAGGGAGCTACCCTGGGTTGTCTTACGCTACCCAGACCAGGATGCAGGACAGGTGAGATTGGCTAATAGCTTGGCAGAAGACACCAGGAGAAAGGACTGCTGTGTGACTAGACTTCTCTTCTAGGACTATATTGCCCTCCACCCTCCCAGCCAAAGCTAGTTCTACTTTTATAGGCACAGGATTTGACTGACAACAGGAACTTCCTGTTTGGGAGCAGGAAGTGAGTGATCACAGAGCCACCAAAGACCCACCATCCTAGAAGGGCAAGAGTAGCTCTCCGGCCCCCTCTAGCTGCTGGTGGTCTGCCTCTGAGCAAGTAAGGGGTCTACTGAGAAATATAGGATATTTTTGTCTCAGAACAGGACAATCAGGAGCTTAAAGGGCACACAGGCAGAAAGTAAGGTGAGAGAGAAAAAAAAACAGAGGAAAGAGTAAGGATTGCAAACAGTTAAGGGGCCAGAAATAAGACATGATTGGAGTGGTGCAGTGCAGTGGCTGTGGAGCAGCAGTCTTCTGGGAGATGTTCTGGAGGATGCAGTGTTGTCCCATCTGTAGGCACCTCTCTGGGCTGAGGGAGGAGGCTGCTTATCTCCAGACTGAGTTGGCCAGGGTTTATGGGACCTCCTCTTCCATCCAGGGACCACCAGTGCCACTGTCGTTGCTTCAGAGGTTGCCAAGAAAGAGGAGCAGTTGGACCACAGTGGGCTCAGGGAGGATGAGGGTGGTGGAACAGAGGTGCATCCCTCCAGTTGTACCTCTCCACAATTCCTATGCCATTCTGGCAAAGTGTGGTTCCTCTATGGAGGCACCCACAGTGGAGACCAAGGAGGATGCTGGGAACCTCCACAAAGGAGACCCACAGGAGGGTGGCAGGGGACCCTGCAGGGGAAGGAAACAACTCCTGGTGGGGGACTCCATTGTTACAAAGGTAGAACTGGGAGAGGAAGGGGAGAGGGAGGTAAGGTGCCTGCCTGGTGCCATGGCTTGGAGGGACAGGGAGCGAATCCTCAGGATTGCCAGAGCAGCTGCATAGGGGAGGGAGCTGGATGTCATTGTCCACCTAGGGACAAATGACCTGGCTAAGAAAGGGATTAGAGAAGTGCAGGAAGAGTTTGTGGAATTGGGGAGGGGCCTTAGACAAGTACCACACACGGTAACCTTCTTGGAGGTGCTGCCCATCTATGGCATAGGAGAGGCTAGGGTGTTCTGCACCATGGGATTCAATCAGTGGTTGAAAAACTGGTGTGGAGCTCAGGGATTTGGCTTCATTGGGGACTGGGGATCCACCTGGAGTGATGCAAGCCTATACTGGCATGATGGGCTGCATCTGTCTGGGAGGGGAACCAGGATCCTAGGTGATAGGTTTAAATGCTTCATTGGCAAGCATTTAAACTAGCCAAGGGGTGAGGCACTGGAAAGGAGCAGGGAAATCCTAGCCCCCCCAAAAAATCATGGTAGTAAGTGCGGCAAACACCAACATGGAGGTGTCAATAGGGAGAAGGCAGGGGTAAATGGAGAAAGTGACAAAGGCAAGAAGGACAGGGATCGGGCAAAAAGAAGTAAGGCCATCAGAAAATGGAGGGTAATGAGTACCAATGCCCATAGTCTGGGCAACAAGCTCCCTGAGCTGGTGGCCTTGATGGAAGAGGGATGCCTGGATATTGTAGCAGTCACAGAAACATGGTACACAGAGAACCATGATTGGGATGTTAACATACCAGGGTACATAACCTACAGGAGAGACAGGCAGGGGAGAAGAGGGGGAGGAATAGCTCTCTATGTAAAGGAAGGGGTAAAAGCAACTGAATAAAAGAGTAAACAGGGAGGAGAGGAGGCACTGTGGGTCACCTTGGAGACTGGAAAGGGCACCACAATCCACACAGGGGTTGTGTACAGACCTCCATGTCAGGGGGAGGGAATGGACAAGGATATGATAGAAGGCATTCTTAGAATGGCAGAGAAAGGGGAGATACTGTTGATGGGACCTGAATATGCCAGATGTTAACTGGAGCACATTTGCTACAGCCACATCCAAGAGCAGGGCCATTCTTGACGCCCTACAGGTGGCAGGCCTCAGACAGTTAGTTTTGGAACCCACTCATGAGGGAGCAATCTTAGACCTCGTACTGTCAAACGGGGGCAGTGAGAGGATCTCAGATCTAGAAGTTGGTTGCCATCTGGGAACAAGTGACCATCAAACAGTGTGGTTCACATTAAACTCAGCTACAGAGTCAAGCCATAAAAAAGTGAGGGTACCGGACTTTAGGAGGGCTGACTTTGGCAAGATGGGAGAGTGCCTCAGAAAAGCACTAGCAAACAGCCAATAACCTCTCCGGCCATGTTAATGGTTGATGGATCCTCAACCCTTGACCCCAAGGTGATCACAAACATCTTTAACACGGCTTTTTCAGACCTTAGTGCTGTCCTACCCCATGACTTTTTCGAAAACAGGGCCTACTCCCCAAATACCTCAGCCCCTCAGTCTAACCATCCCCTCTTCTACTTCAGGACGGTAAGGCTGAATGAAGCTCGCCGCTATATTACTGCAGCTATCTCTAAATCTAGATCTAGTAGTGACACCCTGGACCTTAAGCTTCTGCTGCTCTCCCTCGATGAGGTAATTCATCCATTAACAAAAATTCTAAACCTCTCTCTCAGCTGTGAAAAATTCCAGGACCTATGGAAAACAGCCACTGTGACACCTGTCCATAAAAGTGGGGACAAGGCGATTCACTCAAATTATCGCCTATCTCCATACTGCCCCACTCTCTAAGGCACTTGAGCACATCGTGGCTGATCAACTTACCGACCACTTGGATAAATACAATATACCTTGTCCACAACAACATGGCTTCCGGAAGGTCACAGCACCACCACAGCCCTTCTTGAGTTCACTGGAGCTTTGCACAAATCCCTTGACAACGGCCTTCTCACAGGGCCGTTTTAAATCGACCTCTCAAGGCCTTGATACAGTACACCATGGACTACTAATACACCAACTACTGAATGCCTGGCTATCACCTGACTCTTCTCTCTGGTTTAAAAGCTACTTAGAAAACCGGTCACAGAGAGTAAAAATTGCCGACGCTCTTTCTAACACCCTGCCTGTTCACTCGGGTGTCCCACAGGGATCCATACTGGGACCCCTCCTTTTCAGCCTTTTCTTAAACTCCCTCCCTTACCACTGCTCTGAGCAGATCATACTATATGCCAATGATGCTGTTGTATTCTCCACTCACAAAGATCCTGCAACTCTTCCACACAACCTTCAACTTGGTTTCAGTTCTGTAGAGTCATGGTTTCTTAATCATAAACTGGTCCTCAATGACAAGAAAACCAAATCTATGCTCTTCTGCAACTCTCATAACCCACACAAGCTACACCACTTGGCTATCTCCGCCACCCAGAGCAACACTCTAGATCAGGTGGTGTCCTTCAAATACTTAGGGATTCAACTTGACCCTAATCTCTCCTATGGACTCCATGTAGATAATGTAGCTAGAGCTGCTAATACATGGCTTGGTCTCCTCTACAAACACAGACCACACCTCACGTCAGAAGCTTTGAAGGTTGCAGTCCTGAGCTCTGTGATCTCTGTAATAGACTATGGTCTCATCATTTATGGCTCAGCCACAACCACAACCCTTAGACACCTCTCAACTGCCTTAAATAAAGCATGTCGGCTCATCACTGGTGCTCACCGTCTCACCCACACATGTGACCTGTACACTCAGACCGGCTGGCTCCAACTATTAAACCGCATAAAGTTTTTCACCTGCTCCATGGTCAAAAAAATCTACCTTGGCCTTGCACCTTCTGGGGTATCAACTCTGTTACAACACCGAATTAACAAATTGTGCCTTAGGAGATCCACGCTACAGCTACTGAAAGTCCCCCACTGTCACACTTCACAGGGACAACGCTCTTTTGCTTATCGAGCACCACTCTGGTTCAATGGCCTCAGCCCAACCATCTCCTCTGCCCCAACTATTGATATGTTTAAAACTAGGCTCCGGGACTATCTCACTACCAACAGCTCCTGTGACTGCCCAACTTAACCATGTTTCTCCACTTCCCTTTCTGCTCTAGTTGTCCCCCCCCTCCTCCCCTCCTCACTGGATTCTACCCTTACATCTTGGTATACCCAATGCTGCACTTTTCACCCTCTTGCTACTCTTCCTACATTCCTTCTCCCCCCCTACCCTCTTCCCTCTCCCTATGACTCTGGCACTTCTTATCTGTTGTCTATTTTCTCTGACAAATGCCGCTGGCTGCCTTATTACAATGCTACCCTTGAACTGTATTAATCTGTACTCTATTTGCAATGTCCACATTGTTGTAATGCCTGTCTTGATGTCCCCCATAATTTGTATTTCTCTGACGTGGAACCTTTGTGAAAGAGCCATGGCTCAAAGGTATTTGTAATCCTAGACTTGATAAATAAATTAAAGATAAATAAACAGGCTAGAAGGAGGTGTGGAGCAACAATGGGGAATCATCAAAACTGCCATCACAGAGGCAACAAGCCTTTGTGTGAAGCAAAAAAAAACAAATCAAAACAAAAGAAAAAGCCACTATGGTTCTTAAAAGAGGTTGCTGTGATACTCAGGAAGAAAAAGATAGCATTCCGGAAGTATAAGGAAACACAGAAGGAGCAGGACAGAGAGCTGTACCAGTTAAGGCAGAAGGAATCAGGGAGGGAAGTCAGAATAGCAAAGGCCCAAACTGAGGAAAAGATAGCCAACTCAGTTAAGAAGGTGGATAAAACCTTTTATAGGTACATCAGTGAGCGTAGAAAGACAAAGGGAGGGATAGTGAGGCTGAATAGAATGAACGGTGGGTGGGCAGAGGGGGACAGTGAAAAAGCAGGGATACTGAACGAATATTTCTGCTCAGTATTCACAAAGAGGAGGAAGTGCCTAATCCAATTAACAGAAGCACTCTTGATAAGGGTCGATCCCAGTCCTTTCACAGAAGAAAGGGTTCTGCAAGAACTCCTAAAACTGAAGGTGGACAAAGCAATGGGTCCTGATGGAATTCACCCCAGAATTCTAAAAGAATTAAGGGAGAAACTAGTGAAACCACTGAGTACTCTTTTTAATAAGTCATAGGAGGATGGTGTGGTACCCGAGGACTGGAGGAAGGCGGATGTGATTCCCCTTCAGAAAAGTGGGACCAAGACAGAGGCAGGAAACTACAGACCTGTCAGTCTGACCTCTGTGGTAGGGAAAGTGATGGAGTCACTTCTGAAGAAAAGAATAGTTGAGTACCTAGAGGCCAGTGGGCACGGGACCCAAGGCAGCATGGGTTCTGGCGGGAAGGTCATGTCAGGCAGATCTTATAGATTTCTTTGACTGGGTGACCAAAGTAGTAGACCAGGGAGGGGCTGTGGACATGGCCTACCTAGACTTTAGCAAGGCATTTGACACAGTTCCACCCAAAGATTAATAGTCAAATTAACCAGCTTGGGAGTGGGTTCCAGGTGGTAGCCTGGAAATCATTGGCTGGACAACAGGACACAGAAGGTAATTGTAAATGGAGTCCACTCTGAAGAAAGAGGCGGTTACTAGTGAGGTACACTGAGGGTCATATTGGGTCCAGTCCTTTTAATGTCTTCATCAGTGGCATTGCAGAGGGACTGGAAGGAAAAGTATGCCTTTTGCAGATGACTCAAAGATCTGCAACAGGGTTGATACACAAGGAGGCATGGAAAGGATGAAAAGGACTTGGCAAGGTTGGAGGAATGGTCAGAAGTATGGCAGCTAGGATTCAATGCAAAAGTGCAAATAATGCACCTGGGAAACAAGAACCCAGGGAAGAATACACAATGGGTGGGAGGTAGTAACAACAACAAAAAGGAAAGGGACCTAGGGGTAATCATATCAGATGACCTTAAGGTTAGCAAGCAATGTGAGAAGGCAATAGGGAGGCTGGGGTATACTGGTATGTATAGGAGAGCCATCAGCAGCAGAAAACAGGAAGTTGTTATCCCACTGTACAGACAGTTGGTGAGACCCATCTGAGTACACGCGTCCAGTTCTGGAGACCCCATCTCCGCAAGGACATAGACAGAATAGAGGCAGTCCAGAGGAGGGCAACTAAAATGGTGCAGGGTCTGCAAGAGAAGCCGATGAGGAGAGACTAAAGGAGCTTAATATGTATACCCTTGAGGAAAGAAGGGAGGGGGACATGATAGAAACTTTTAAGTACCTCAGTGGAATCAACAAAGTCCAAGAGGGTAGCATCTTTCAGAAAAAGAGACGTGCAAGAACAAGTGGACACAATTGAAAGATAGAAGGGGGCGGTTCAGGGGCAATGTGAGGAAGTATTATTTCACAGAGAGGGTAGTGGATGCATGGAACAGCCTTCCTGAGGAGGTTGTGTGGTCTAAAACTGTGGGAGAATTCAAGAATGCATGGGTCAGACATAAGGCAATTCTGCTGTGGGGTAGGAAGAAATGGGCTGTTGGTTAACTAGGATCTGCGGCCTATCCTGTAGGTAGGGAATTGGGCAGACTAGATGGGCCAAGTGGTCCTTATCTGTCATCAAAGTCTATGTTTCTATGTCTATGTTTCTATGTAGACATCGTGGTGATGATCAGGGAAGCCAGGGGAAGCAGGGCTGACACAACTTACCTCCTAGTGGTCACTACCTGCTCAATGGCATTGGGCAGGGGGCCGAATCCTCAAGCTGGTCTTTTGCTGAGATGGTCTCTGAAGTAGTAGTAGCAGCTTAGGCTGAGATGGCAAGGCCCAGGCAGGATGAACAGTTCTGCAAAAGTTCATGGTCTTCGGCTGGTAAAGCCTCCAGCTGGCATGACAGATTTGACCGTGGGGAACCAAATATCGACCTACGAAACACATTCAGCACATTTAAATCACTAATTTCTCTAAACAACAGTTCAGATGCAGTCTGATTGCAAATGACAGCTACACTGTGCAAACCTTTAAATCTGAGACAAATTCTATCATTAGATGGGCTGATCACTTCTGGAGCAATTCTTCAGTCCAAATCACAAGTCGCAATAACAAACAACTTCTTTCTTCTGCCACAGTTCCAAACTGGAAATCAGAACAGATGCAACTTTTGCAATAGGCAGGTCAATGGCAGGAGAACATGACAGGAAGGCCAGCAAAGCCTCTTCCCACCGATTCCCCTACGTTCCTTCTGGGAGCAGCTGCTTGAAAGCGTGAGCTGTTCACTCTTCAACCTCTAATTCTAACCGATACACTGCTTCAAGCAGTTCTGACTATTTCCTTTGTAATCCAAATGGTTCGGTTGGCTGAGGGAACTGTCAGTCACAGTAAGGGCTCCCCCTCCAGGTTCCTTTGGGCGCCAATACTCAAAACTACAAAAACTACAGAATTCCGTCCCACAAGACCCCTGGGGACAGTCTCCATTTTAGGTCCCCAGTGGTTTGATTGGTCCAAATACTGGAAGTCCAGAACGTAACATGGTGGCTTCCATCCAAATGTTCGAGCTGCAATAAAAGCAGGTTAGACAAACTTCTCTATCTTTATTATAACAACAAACTTGCAATAAACAATCACGGTTTCTAAGAGGGCTCCCTCTGTGCAAGTAGTGACTGCAGAATGGAAGAAAATAACAGATGTCTGGCTGGTCACAAGCCTTAAATTACTTGAACCCAGCCCACACTAATTTCCAAACACAGATTAGCCATTTTCTTAAAGAGACAGGTGCGGAGGCTTGTTAGAGCACTCTCACACACACAAATAGAACTACTGAAGACAGGACACCAGCCTGACAGTGGGCATTAGGGAGCACAGGAAGACATTATAGTAAACCCCAATGTGTAGGTCAGTTACATATGATATATAACATATATGACTATTATCCTCACCACAGATCCATAGACCCCCAGTCTAAAGCATTCCAAGGATAAGTGTCACACAGCTTAGTGTTGCCTGACAGAATAGTCATGCTGTACATTTATTGTTGCCTCTAGCAATGCATTTAGGTCCAGCCTAGAATGAAGGGACACATTTGGTGCGGATGTGTGTGTGTGGGTGGAGATTTTCAAAGAGATCCATCCAGCCAAGTTACGTCTGCTGCCATTTTCAAAGCAGAAATGCAATCAAACCTGTTAGAATATCTGTTAGCTGGCCTAACAGCATCAAAAGATTGCATCTGAAAATGGAAGGAATTGAACTTGCGTCCAATTTAGATGCATCTGCATCTGTTTTTTCCCACAAATTGTGACATTTTGTCATAAATGGATGCAACTTCTGAAAATAGCAGAAAGCCAAGAAAATGGACACAGATGCAGACACAGCATGCATTTGCATCCAGGCCCAACCCTTTTGAAAATCCCCCCCCCCCATCTTTAAATTGGAAATTGCTCTGGATAAGGATGCATAAACATGTTACTGGTGATAAACACAAAGCAGTCCCTACACAACCAGTTTATTCACAGGTTCATTGTGACTCAAGTGTTGAGTCCTCAGTTCATCTGCACCACCCAGGCATAGTTCCCATTTGTGCATCCATTTATGTAGCACGCATGGCCAGAGAATGTCGATCACTAATTAAAATCCTCCCCAAGGGAGTAGTCTCTGCAGAGAGCAGGAAGGTTTGCCCCCAAGCGGCCATTAACTACAGAATTAGGGACTAAACCAGAGATAACAGGGACTCTGTGCCAGATGTTCACAATGCCATCCTCAGGTGTAAACCTGCGTGAAAATCTTGTTTAGAGTTTCTCACTTGAGACCATGGCAGGAGTTTCAGCACCCAATGTTTTCATACGTAATCCAGGTTACCCACAGCCAAAGTAGCTGTTTCTACTGTAGCTGCAATACCACTGTTCTTCCTTGTTCTAGTACTTTGAACAACCATACCTTTGGAGACTTAAAGTAGTAGTAGTAGTAAATAATTTTTATTCAGTCAGATGAAGTAGGATCACTCCATTAAGAATAGCTCATTTTCAATGAGATCCTATTGCACATAATTACAAAATTCAAACAGTACAAAGGTTCCGGTATGAAAAGCACTTAGTTCCAAGGATATACAGAGATTATAGTTAATAAATAATGATACAAAATTTGCACAAGAATAGACAAATAATCCCACTCAGCCCCTCTGAATCAGAATAGACCATTTCATAATTTATGTAACAGCATCCCCACATCAATTGACACCTGAGTCTCAGCTTTTAGCCAGCTCTGAATATCTTTTAATCTGACTGGTGAATTGATTTGTCTGAACCTGATAGGTACAGAGTTCCACAATAGAGCCCCTCTGAAAATTATTGTGGATCTACCTATCCATAAATTAAACTTGGAAACTGTGAATTTGATGCCTTTAGCTGACCTCAGATTACTCTTAATAGCTCTCAGATAAAATAACTACAAAATATATTTGGGGAAGATCCCTTTCCACACTTTATACATGATTTGTATAACATGGAATTTTTTATGTTCCGATGGTTTTTGCAAGTTTAGTGAATGGTGCAGAACACACCAATGAGTACTTCTAGAGACATCTAATACAAAACGAGAAAATTTGTTGAACAGTAAGTCAACCCTTTCTAATTAGGTACTAGAGGCCCCAGAATAGACTATGTCACCATAGTCCATAATAAGAATGATCATAGAGTTTACAGCTTGCAGCCTAATATCTGGAGACATGCCACCTCTTAGTTTCCTACCTAGGTTGTTCAGCATTTTATCAAAGTGCTCATCCCATTTAAAAGCGTGATCCAACCACATCCCCAAATATTTATACTTGAGAATCTGTTGGATTTTTGTCCCTTTCATGGTACACAGAACCAGACCATGTTGATTCAGTTCTGATTTGCCACCAATTAGGATTGATTTAAGC
Source organism: Neoceratodus forsteri (assembly GCA_016271365.2). NCBI lineage: Eukaryota > Metazoa > Chordata > Ceratodontiformes > Ceratodontidae > Neoceratodus > Neoceratodus forsteri. Next base: position 815,409,090 of record CM057454.1, read on the forward strand.
AATAATGCAAGACAGAGTGTGGGTTGTGCTGGGATAACCTCACTCCTAGGTGGTTGGGCATGACGCTACAGGCCGAGTGCATCCAATGTCCCATAAGTGAAGTTAACCCAGCACAACCCACACCCTGGAGTGCATTATTGCTATTATACAATGGCTCATTGTTATACAAAATTAAAAAAAAAATTTAAAAAATGTTTTAAGTAAATTTTTAGTGTGCCAATTTCTTTGTTTCTGAAGAAGAGATGCCAATGGCAATAGCATCAATGGCAATGGCATCAATGCAGTGAGGTTGTGCTGGGATAACCTCACTGTGCCAGGGACACAGTGGCCAATAAGAGTCCAGGAAATGTTCTTGCCATTGTATAATGTGTTTTAATACTATTGAGAAGCAAAAGATGAGTAATAATGAATTTTTGTACTTGGTCAAAAGTCCACTGCAGTCGCTCATTAATAACAGCAACAAAATCCACTTCAACAAAGATAATGGTGCCACTGGCAAAAAGATGACACCTAATATCACCATCCTGAAATTTCAGATCTTTAATATATACTGTATATTAAATAGCAGTGGTCCCAGGATAGAACCCTGGGGCACACCGGAATCATTTCAATCAAGGAGGCAGTATAGCGCAGTGGTCTAAGGCTCTGAGCTGCAAATCTGGTGACATCCAGCAGACCAGAACTGGGTTTGAATCTCACAGCTTCCACTTGCATACTGTGTGACCCTGAGCAAGTCATTTAACTTCCTTGTGCTCCCTGGTCGCTCCTGTAAAAAGCTTTCAGTTTAGTGTGCTATTCCTGGTTAAACAACTGAAAAAAAAACATATCTAACCATATTGGATTTTCAAGATGCAATTTCAACATATTGTTTTCTGTTAGTAAGATAAGAATCAAACCAACTAAGTGCCAGTCCTGATAATCTGATACCCTGAAGCTTGGACAGGAGAATACAGTGGTTCAAGGTGTCAATATCCTTGGCCAAATCTATGAAAAAGGCTCCCACCATCATTCTCCTGTCCAGGCTTGCCTGAATATCACTGACCACCTTGACTAAAGCAGTCTGGGTACTATAACAAGCTCTAAACCCAGACTGGTAGGTATACAGTTTGTTTCTAGACTCCATATATTCTTTTAATTGTTTGGCTACTATTTTCTCAAAAATATTGGAGACCTGTGACAGTAAAGAAATGGGTCGGTAATTGTCTAATTCATCCCTATTTCCTGATTTAAATATTGGCTTAACCATAGCAACCTTCCAATTATCCGGGTATTCTCCTGTACTAATGGAGAGATTAAAAATTAAAGACAGAGGATAAGCTAGGCATGGGGCTGCATACTTTAACAGCCTTAATGGGATTTTGTCTGGTTCTTCAGCCTTGGTGGTGTTTAATTTTAAGAATTCATCCCTTACTTCAGCTACAGAAATATGATTAAACTCAAAATGTTCTGTCTTCAAATTTAGATATTTATCCTTATTTTTATCAGTATCATTCATAATACCACAATGGCCTCCCAATGTAGCGCCTATATTACTAAAATAATTATTAAAGGTGTTTACCAAATCATCTCCTAGTGGAATGGAACGTCCATCAAGTTGTATCTTGTTCACTAATGAGGAACTGTTTCTGCCCATTAGGCCTGTCATGGTTTTCCAAACCATGCTGGGATTTTGCTTAGAGTTTTGTTCCAGATTAGATCTAAAATATTTTTTCTTAGCCCCTTGTATTGCCGAAGTGTACATGTTTTGTGAATGCCTATATATATATATATATATATATATATATATATATCCCAATCTCTATCAAACATGGTAGTTTTATTTATTTTTATTTATTTATTTTTTGATAACTGGGTAGGTGCACTAGACACGAAAGTGACTATTTTCAGGCACGACCCGGGAGGTCGACAACACACAGAGATACAGTTACATAGAACACAGTGTCAGGAGATATATTAACCCTATGCTATGCCTTATACACATATTGTGTGATCCTGAGCAAGTCACTTAACTTTCTTGTGCTCCCAGGTCAAAGCTGGAAACAAGCTTTGGCTTAGTGTGCTACTCCTGGTTAAGCAATGTTCCCTTTCTTTTCCCCCTTATCCCTATCTTTCCTCAGTTTAAAGAGCTGTGCAGAGAACCACTTAGCACCTTCATGTCTGGTTTGTCTCTTCCTTATTGGGGTATGATAATTACATATTTTCATGAATTCCTCACAGAAATAATCCCATGCCTCAGTAGCTGTGGGTATAAGTTTGAGATGACTCCATGTAATATGTTCAACGTCCTGCAAAAAAGAGATAAAATCAAAATGTTTGAAGCTTCGCTAGTATAAAGTTTGTCCAGATTTGGGTACAGTTAATTTATTTCTGTAAGCAAAGGTTAATTGATGGTCACAGAAACATAGAAACATAGAATTTGATGGCAGATAAGGACCGCATGGCCCACCTAGTCTACACATTTCCCTACCTAATGGATAAGCTGCAGATCCTAGTTAACCAGCAGCCTACTTTCTTCTACCCCCCACTAGAATTGCCTTATGTCTGTCCCATGCAGTCTTAAATTCCCCCACTGTTTTTGAGTCCACTACCTCCTCAGGCAGGCTGTTCCATGTATCCACCACCCTTTCCGTGAAAAAATGCTTCCTCACATTACCTCTGAGCCATCCCCCCTCTATCTTCAAATTATGCCCCCTTGTTCTTGCACATCTCTTTTTCTGAAAGATGCTACCCTCTTGGACTCTGTTGATTCCCTTGATGTACTTGAAAGTTTCTATCATGTCCCCCCTCTCCCTCCAATCCTCGAGGGTATACATATTAAGCTCCTTTAATCTCTTTTCGTATGTCTTCTGTTGCAGACCCTGCACCATTTTTGTTGCCCTCCTATGGACAGTCTCCATCCTGTCTATGTCCTTGCGGAGATGGGATCTCCAGAACTGGACGCAGTACTCCAGATGGGGACTCATCGACTGTCTGTACAAAGGGATAACAACTTCTTGTTTTCTACTGGTGATGCCTCTCCCTATGCATCCCAGTATCCCACCAGCCCTCCTTACTGCTGTCTCACATTGCTTGCCCACCTTAAGGTCATCTGACATGACTACTCCCAGGTCCCTTTCCATTTTTGTTGTTGTTTGTATCTTACCCCCTATTGTGTACTCTTCCCCTGGGTTTTTGTTTCCCAGCTGCATTAGTTTGCACTTCTTTGCATTGAATCTAGCTGCCATACATTTGACCATTGCTCCAACCTTGCCAAGGCCCTTTGCATCCTTTCCACCCCACCTTCTATATCAACCCTGTTGCGGATCTTTGTGTCATCTGCAAAGAGACATACATTTCCTTCCAGTCCCTCTGCAATGTCACTTATCAAGACATTAAAGAGGACTGGTCCCAGTACTGAACCCTGTGGTACCCCACTAGTAACCCCCTTTCTTCAGAGTGAACTCCGTTTACTATTACCCTCTGTATCCTGTTGTCCAGCCAATTCTTTAACCAGGCTACCACTTTGGGACCCACTCCAAGGCTTGTTAACTTTTATATTAATATTAATCTTTTGTGTGGGACTGTGTTAAATGCAGTATGCCATGTCCACAGCCCCTCCCTGTTCTACTACATTGGTCACCCAGTCAAAGAAATCTAATAGATTTGTCTGACATGGCCTTCCTTCTGTGAATCCATGCTGCCTTGGGTCCTGTGCCTCACTGACCTCTAGGAACACAACAGTTCTTTCCTTTAGAAGTGATTCCATCATTTTCCCTACTACTGAGTTCAAACTAACAGGTCTGTAGTTTCCTGCCTCTGCCTCTGTCTTGCTCCCACTTTTGTGAAGGGGAATCATGTCTGCCCTCCTCCAGTCCTCCAGTACCACACCTTCCTCCCATGATTTGATAAAAAGGGTAGTCAGAGGTGTCACTAGTTCTACCCTTAGTTCTTTTGGAATTCTGGGATGAATCCCATCAGGCCCCACTGCTTTGTCCACCTTCAGTTTGAAGAGTTCTTTCAGAACCCTTTCTTCTGTGAATGGACTGGTATCAACCTCCCTATCCAGAGTGCTTCTATTTTTTGATTTAGGTACCTCCCCCTCCTCTTCCTTTGTGAATACTGAGCAGAAGTATTCATTCAGTATCCCTGATTTTTCACTTTCACGGTCGAAAAAGGAATCCGATAAGACTCTACTACATAAGTATTGTTGGGGATAATTTGTAAAAATCATGTCCAGTAAAGTAGATTTATTGGGATCCTCTGCATTAATTATTTTGAGCTCTTTTATTAACTGGACAAAACCTAAGTTATCTTATATTTCCTTAAGGCTATGATGCAGATCTTTTGACAACCAATTCTCATTAAAATCACCCATCATTAAAATCACTCATGGCACTCTTTAATTCATAACTGGACCAATAGATTCATGTGGGGCTCTCCACAATGAAGTAGCTCTACTGCCAGGGTCTGATTCAGGTTTCCCCTATCAGATACACTATTGAAGCCATGATGGTGCTGGCCAGCCCAGTCAAATCATTGCTAATCAATACTTCATCTCTGTCTCACTCCAACTCCTCACTCCCAGACCTTAGTGCCCTTTTTATGCCCTGCCATGGAGCATACCACTTTTTCCCACCATGTACATGGCTGGAAGAAGCCTGGGAATAGTTCATAGACACATAGAAACACAAATATAGATGTTGATGGCAGATAAGGACTGTTTAGCCCACCTAGTCTGCCCATCTTTCCCTGTCTGTGCTGTCACTGCAGATCCTACTTGATCTCTGGTTCCCTTCCCCTTATTTCCAACTAAGATTCCCTTTTGCCTATCACAAAAATGCTCAAAGCCCACCACAATTTTTACCTCCACTACCAATACTGGAAGACGGTTCCAGGCATCAACCACTCTTTCAGTGAAGAAGAACATCCTCACATCCCTACTTAATGTCCCCCTTCTAGCTACATTTCATGCCCCCTTGTTATCATGCACCTTGTACTGTAAAAAAAATTCCCCTCCTGTAACTTGTGTAACCGATTGAGGTATTTATAAGTCTCTATCATGCTCCCCCCTCACCTCTTCCAGGGTGTAGAGTTGCAGCAATACATACTTTCAGATCTTTAGAGAGATTTCATAATATATCTAAAGAGATTCTCTCTGGTGGCTCACAGTAATACTGTAGCAGGCAGGGAATTTCTCTACAAATATCACAGAAATATCAGAAAATATCTGGCCATGTCTTTGGCTGCAACTTCACATACTGAGGTCCCTCTCTCCCTCTTTATAGGGTTTATGATGCAGTCTCTACAACACTTTAGTTGTTCTCCTCTGGACAGTTTCTACGCTGTCTATGTCCTTCCTTAGGTGTGGTCTCCAGAACTGGGGACAGTACTTCAGGTACTGTAGGTTCTCATCAATGATCTACAGAGTGGTTATACCACCTCTTTCCATCTGCTGGTGATACCCCTTTCCTATGCATCCCAGCATCCCACTGGCCTCACCCACTGCCTGGTCACACAGCCTCACTACCTTAAGGTCATCAGGTATAATTACTCTGAGGTCCATTTCCTGTTGAGTGACTATCAATACCTCTTTCCCAATTTTATACTCCACCTCTGGTTTCTGTGCCCTAGGAGCATGCTTTTGCACTTTTTTGCACTGAAACCGAGCTGCCATACCCTTGACTATTCTTCTAGCTTCTCAAGTCTCTGCACATTTTCTTCACCTGTTCTGGAGTGTCCACCCTATTGCAGATTTTGGTTTAATCTGTGAAGAAGCATACCTTTCCTTCCAGCTTATGTGCAATGTCACTCATAAAGACATTAAAAAGGACTGGTCCCAGTACAGAGCCATGAGGAACCCCGCTGGCCACCCTCCCTTCTCCTGCGTGAGTTCCATTTACCAACACCCTCTGTCACTTTCCTATCAACCAATTTTGCACCCAGTACCAAATCAGGACCAACCCCTAAGTTGACCAGTTTCTTTATGAGCCCCCATGTGGTACAGTACCAAAGGCATTGCTGAAGTCTGTGACAGGGTTGAATAAGGCCCTGCCCCATTTGTTATACAGAAAGAGTTTAAACGCAAGGGTCTGTTCTATTTTCTCCCCTTCTGTCTCTTGTCTGTCTGGTTGTGCAACCAAATTTTCTTGTGAGACATAGGAACGGATTACTCTGATGATTTTTCAATTCTCTGCCTCTTGCTATCTCTCTGCCTTCCCTTACTATTTATGTCTTTTCTCCCCCTTGCATATCTGTGGGTATGAACATACAGTATATGTGAATCTTTATGTGGAAATGACACTGATACTAGGATCCCTTTGTTTAAAACTGCATATAGTTATACTGTCGAAATGAATACAAAATGCTATTTAGAATTCAAAGGGTTAACCTGAAATGCAGATTTTAAGCTCTTTGCAGAGCTGTGAACAAGGGATCAGTTATGGGACACGATGTACTGTTTTGTTGTACCTACAAGGAATGAAACTTAGAAGAACATTCTGTAAACTTACAAGAACATTCTGTGAGACACAGGCTCTCTTAATGAGTTCCCAGACCGAGATTTATAAAAAGAGCAGCACTGCTTTTGCTAGAGAGACAAGTAGAGTGAGAGACTGAGAGACTGAAACTTGGAATTCAGAGATACCCTCAGAAGAAGGACTTCATTTTCTCTGTTTGTTCTGCTTTTGTAAATAGTAATACTGACATTTTTAATTTTCAGTTTGCTGCTATTGAGAAAAATAAAATGCAATTTAGGAATTTTGAAACTGCTCCTCATCACCCTGAGCCTCCTGCCTTATGCCTTGACAATAGATAGCATTAGGAGTGGTATTTATACCTTGCATACATTAAAGGAAAACACTGGAAAAGACACAGCTTTCCTCAGATGCTACATAAACTTTCAGTTAATGCTTTCAGACAGTAACAACTTTTTTTAATGATTTAAAACAGCTACCCACAACTTCCACTTTCTGTTGCTGGCAGCTGCCATCTCATGAACAGCAGTGAGATTCCTGAGCTCACTGTATGCTAATATGCCTGATTGACCTCTGTTATTGGTTAGCAGGACATATTAGTATAAAGTGAGCTCAGGAAGTTCTCTGCTGCTCATGAGATGGTGGCTGCCAACAATAGAAAGTGAAAGTTGAAGGCCACTGTTCAAATCACTAAAAAAGCAATTAGAGATCATTTAAAAAAAAAAAAACTGTCTGAAAGCACTAATCAGGCATTTTTGTAGCACCTGGGTAAAGCTGTGCCTTTTCCAGTGTTTCCCTGTAAGCCAGGAGTTTTGTGTGTGGGTACTAAACCTAGTACCAGGGAAGTATAACAGAAAGGCATGGATTCTGCAGCAGCAGGATCAGGAGTCATTACCAGAAGAATGGCAGCAAAACTAGAAGCAGAAACAAAAGTCCAAACTGAGACTGTACAGCCAGCGCCATTTATGGAAAAAAAGAGCAGGCAGTGACAGAATCTGAAAGCCTGATTCCATTTTTCAAATTGTGGGCTATACAGCAACAAGAGACAGAGAAACAGATGAAAGAAGAGATGCAGTGACAGGAGCAGCAGAGAAAAGAGGGGGAGCAGTGGAGAAAAGAAGAGATGCAGTGACAGGAGCAGCAGAGAAAAGAAGAGATGCAGTGCCTGGAGCAACGATGGCTGGATGCCTTGCCAGCTATCAAAGCTGGAGGTTCTGTCACAGGTACAGCAGATCAACAAAACACCAACAACTTGAAAGACCTTAAACTTACAAAGTTGTGTACATCTGATGATATTGAAGCATACCTGACAGCCTTTGAAAGGGTTGCCGCCGCCTGCCAGTGGCCAAAGTAGCAATGGGCCATCAGTCTGGTAGCTTACCTAACAGGTAAAGCCAAACCTGCTTACATCAATAGGGATATTGCAAAGTCTGAAAAGAATGACCTGGTGAAATGAGAGGTCCTTAAAAGATATGACATCTCAGGAGAGACCTACAGGCAGAGATTTTGATCTCTGAAGTATAACTCAGTGGACAATCCTCAAGAAGATTTCACTCAGCTCAGAGAACACCTTATGAAATGGCTGCAACCAGAGGGCAAAACGCTCCCACAGATCATTGAAACATTTGTAATGGAGCAGTTCATCAACATCCTGAACACAGACGTACATCTTTGGGAAAAAGAACACCGACCAGAAAGTGGGTAAAAGGCTGTTTCTTTGGCTGAAGACTACCAAGTGCCCAAACAGATGCCACAGCAGTGAGGTATCAGCCAAGCACCGGTAAGGCATTTTTTTTCACATTTAAATTCCAAGTCTTATAAGAACTCCAGTGGGGGTAACAAATCTGCACCCAAAGACTTTATTTGCTATAACTGTAATAAGCTAGGTCATATTGCAAAAAATTGTTGTAGTAAGAAGTGTGATACTGGAGCAGATTTGTCCTTAGCAAATTGGGGCAAGTACTTAACAGAAGTGAAGGTGGGAGATAAGACTGTGAAGGAACTTATAGATTTGGGAAGCAGACAGACCCTGGCCTATTCTGGGAGTCTCCTTCTATATGCAGACAATGCAGTTTTGTTCAGCACCAACACCAACCCTACTGCCCTCCAAGGGTCGTTTAATGAGGCCGAATCCTGGTTTACTGACCATAGGCTTGTTCTAAACTATAAAAAAACAGAATCCATGCTGTTTGCCCATGCCCAAAATAAGTTCAGTAACCACCCCCTGCTCATCCATAATTCCCATAATGAAACTCTGGAACAAGTTTCTTCTCTTAAATACTTAAGGGTTACTCTAGACTCAGGGTTAACCTACCATGAACATGTCCGCCGACTTAATACAGCTGTAAATGTGCGCATTGGTCTGCTACACTACTACAAGCACTGTCTCCCCACTGAATCCCTACAGCTAGCCATCTCCTCCTCCATCCTGTCACTCATTGATTATGGGATTATCTTCTGTGGCGCTGCAGACAATACCTCCCTCAACAAAATTAGGGTTTCCCTGAATAAAGCCTGTAGACTGGCCACAGGATGTGACCGGCTTACACACACCTGTATGCTGTATACCAATACAAACTGGCTTAATTTCGATGATTGCCTAAAGTACTAGACCTGTCTTCTTGCTAAGAAAATCATGATTGGCCTCATGCCCCCTGCTCTTGTGATGCTGCTCCCCCCCAACAACACCAGATGCACACGTCATGCTGAGAAATCACCCTACCAGGTTCCCCACTGTAAAACCTCCTTGGGGCAAAGAACTTTCAGATATCGCGCCCCCAGTTGGCTGAGCTCACTGCCCATACCAATTCTGCTGGCTCCTACTCTAGGACTGTTCAAATTCCTTCCCCGTAGCAATATCTTGTGTGACTCCACCTGTGAATGTACCTGACCTACCCACGACCTATAACTGCCATGACAATGGACCCATTTGGTCCTGCTTCTAGAGTGCCTGTCCCTGGTTTTGGTCTTACCCAAGCCTTAGACTAGCTGACACTCACTGGACTGCACTGCTTGCACATTCCAGTCATAAATACTTCTCTACAACAACTACTGTAATGTATGATTTGCCCCTGTAATTACTGTATTTATTGTATTTTCCACTGTACTGCATTGTCTTTGCTTGTTGAAATTACCCTGTAACACATCCACCTGTTGTAAAATTACCATGTATCTTTCATAAGGTGTGATATTTCCCACACTGCTATTTATACTGTGATGTCTGTACACTGTACGCTCTGTATTGTTTTCTATGACGTGGAGCCTTTGTAAAGGAGTCTCTGACTCAAAGGTATTAATTCCGATTGTATTCAATAAATAAATAAAATAAAATAAATAGTGCATATTGAAGTATTGGAAAAACAATGTCCAAAAGGACCAAGTACTGGTGTCATCTGCATCCACGGGGACACTCGATACTATCCCACCATCCAAGTGACTCTGATTATTAATGGGGTGTCACACCAAATGAAAGTGGGGGTAGTACTTAAGTTACCTGTACCTGTGATTATTGGAAATGTTTTTCCAGGATTTGCTGAGTTAATCAAAGAGGGAGTAAATCCTGATGTTTCAACAGCTGTGGTGACTACGAGCTCAGGCAAAGAAAATCTCTGATAGTGGGGACACTTTTCCTTTTGGTGATTTTGATTTGGACTTATTTGAGCAGAGCTCCAAGATCCGGAAGACTAGAAAAGAAAGACAATGCCTGAAGAAACAATGGCAACAAAAGACTGATGAACATAAGGGGTTATCATATGAAAATGTTGAAACTAGGGACTTCTGGTAACATCACCGACCGGCATGGCAGCTTAGGCAAGAGCTCTGGGACTGCAGTGATACCATCTGATTGAATCCAGTGTGGCTAGCCTCCAGAAAGTTTTATAAAAGAACAGTGTATAGCAGCAATGAGTCAGGCAGTCAAAATGAAGGGGAGATTTGCGGCAAAAAGCAGCAGCAGGCAAAGCTGAAGAGCCGACCACAGCCCCAGCACCTCGCTATCCTGGGCCTCTGAATCTGTAGCGTGCTCGGGGGGAGAGACGAAACGCCCTCGTGACACAGCTCACTAGATGGCAGGGCTACAGCATATATATTAAAAATGCTACAAAGAATTGATTCCAACATTAAGGACATCAAACAAGACCTGAAACATTTGGAGAGAAGAAACTACTGACCTGGAGACAAACATTAATGGCCTGAGGGAGGACACACTCAAACTGAGCCATGTGGTGGTGTACTTAGCCAAACGGAAGCGAGACTTAACAATAAGAGTGGACGATGCTGAATCGAGAGGTCACAGGAAGACTGTCTGTATTTTTGGCTTTCCGGAAGGTGGTGAGCAAGGTGACCCTCCCAATTTTATTCGATCATGGCTTAGACAGGAGCGCAATATCCCTGACTTAGAGCCCCTTAGAACTTGAAAGGGTGCACAGGGCCATAGACCCTTGCCCCAAAAGTGATGCTCCTCCCAGATCATTCCTGGTGAAGTTCAACAGGTATCCAGTCAAAGAAATGGTACTGAAAAAAGCCTGGGCCAAAAAGGATCTTAACCTTAATGGTAAACGCGTATTTATGGACCAAGACTTTCCACCCACCACCGTGCAGAAATGGAAGAAAGTACCGGTGGTGATGGTGATCAAACAACTAAGGAGAAGCAAGTCAAAGTGCAACTTCGTTATCCAGCTAAGATTTTCATACACTGGGAGGAGGGCAGTAAGCTCTATGACTTGCTCACTCAAGCCAGGAAACCACTCTCCAAATTAGGCATTGAGATCCCGGATTGTCAGCATGAATCCACGGAACAGAGTCTACTCCAGCTGCAATGGTCGAGCGTGTGCAAGAAAGGGCAGAAGGCAGACACCCGAGGGAACCCAGAGCCAGATGACCAGCTGTGCAAGGACCAGATTCACCATAGTAAAACCTTATCCAAGCAAGTAGCTACCTGATATGTACACTTGTCTTTCTTCTCCGTCTTTCTCAAAACCCGTGGTTCTTGATTCGGGACTCTTTGTGCAAACCTAAAGAGATACCAAAGACCTTGACACTGTTTAAAGTTACAATTGAAGCTGCCACTGTGGTAGTATAAGTTCCTAAAAGTGAAGGGGGAGGAGAGGAATGCATTTGATTTTGAGGGGGGAAATTTTAAAAAGGGGATAGTCTGTTATTTATTATGTCTTTACCTTCTGTTGGAAACTATAGGCACTGACTGTTTATATGCCTGAACTGAAGAGTTTATAGTGCAGAGCTGACGCTGTTATTGGAAAAGATAAAATTTGCCAGCTGGAGTGGAGCTTAGTGGTGGCTGTGATTGCTGCTGTGTAGGGCTGACTTGGCTGTGGGGAGAAAATGGCATGAAACAGCTAAATGGTGCTCCCATGGAATCCAGTGGACCTGACCCCCCTGGCAAGACTTCAGGTCACCTGGAGTATAGGCCCACAATACAAGTTTTGATATGCTGGGCCGTAGGGGACAGGGGTAGGTTGATAGATGCTGGGATAAGTACAGTAACAGCAATTATCAACAACACCAATTCTTGCATGCATATTTGGGTCTGGTCAGCTTTGTATAGTATAGTATAGTTCTTTTCATTTTTCACTGTTCAATACATTTGCATCTGAAGTAATAGATCTGGGGGCATCCGGTGCCGGATGACACTGGGAAATTCTGGGAAGGGGAGACCCTCGGGAGTTGCCTTGCTTGGGGAGGATCCCCGCTCTTGTTCCAGACTATAGCATAAGTCACTGGAGGTTTGCATTGTGGTCCAGCTCCATTGCACTGAGCTATCATCTAGATTCACTGGAAAGCTCGAGGGAGGAGTCTGAGTGATGCACATTCCACCCCTGGAGACCGCACTCTCTCTCACAGCCCAGGAGCAGGTGAACAAGGTGAGGAGCCACAGTTGGTTTGGGTTCCAGGCCAGAAGGAGATTCCTTCTGTTACTCTCTCTGTTGATAGCAAAACGACTGAAGGGGGGAGAGGGGGGATTGGGGTTTTGCTGTTTTTTGTAAATAGTTTACAAGTTATGTTGTTTGGGGATGCAGGGAAAGAAAAGAGAAGAGGAATTTTTGCTCATGTTAGGGAAGGGAGGGTTTATGCAGTGCTGCCAATTGGGAAGAAACTGGAGATATGTTTCAATTCTCAGGAGTGTGGACAGTCACTGGTGGTGTGCAAAATTAGCCAGCTTTGGTCCGGGGTGGGCCCAGATCTGGTAGTGGGCAGGAATGGCAATAATGGTACTAGATGGAATCTTTAAGGATTCAGTCCCTGAATGTTAAGAGACTTAATACACCAGCAAAGTGATATTCTATTCTCTCAGACCCAGTGAGATCTACATGTGACATAGGGTTATTACAAGAGATGCATCCCTCAACTTCTGAACATACAAAGTTGAGACACTTGTGGGTAGGGGATGTGGTGACATCATTGCACTCCAATGCAAAAAAAGCAGGTGTGGCTATTCTAATTTGAAAGGGGATCAGTTTTTTGCAGATTAATACACATGTGGACGTGGAGAGAAGGTTAGTGGCAGTCACAGAGAAAATTGCGGACAGGATGATCCACATGATGAATGTTTATGCTCCTTCACCCTGTAATTCACAATTTTTTAGGCAAGTATTTGGCTATTTGTCAATGCTGGAGCCTGGCCAAATTATCATGGGAGGAGACTAGAACTGTGTAGAGAACTCTCAGCAAGATAGATTGGGCATGGGAAATCAGCAGAAAGGGTGGTGGCAAGAGTTCTTGTGCACCTGAAAGAGAAAAGTGGCCTGGTGGACACTTGGTGGGAAAAATTCCCCACGAGTAAAGATTTTACCTTTTATTCCCATGCCCAAAACTCCTATTCACAGATAGATAGGTTTTATATGTAGAAAACATGCTTCCATACAGTTTCAGATAAAGAGATATACTCCATTTGTCTTTCAGATCACTCCAAAATAGGGGTAACTCTGAAGCTGGGCCCCCTCAGACAGGCAGCTGGTGTGGCATCTAAATGCAGGATGGTTAAAAGACAAAACTTTTATTTCTAAAATTAAGGAAGTCTTTACTAACTACATAGTGGGAAACACAGGCACATCCTCAGAAGTTAAATATCTCTGGGATGGGCTGAAGGCAGTAGTGAGGGGAAAGCAATAGCATATGTCTCCAGTAAAAAGAAAGCCTCACAACAATAGCAGAACACTCTGGAGCACAGAATTAGAGAACTTGTAACAAAGCACAAAAAAGGGAATTCGGCCACCATTCTGGGAGAACTTAAGAAAACAAGGGAGACACTGCAACAAATCATAGCAGCCAAGACAGAAAACTTGCTTAGATTTCTGGCCCAGAAATACTATGGCGGGGGGGTCGGGGAATAGACCCGACATCTTCTGGCTTTTAGGCTCTGCAGACAGACGGCAGAATATGTGCTCCTGGTGATGAATCTGGATGCTTTTGGACAACCAGAAACCAAACCACAGAGAATAGAACAATGCTTTCAGAGGTTCTATCAAAACCTATATACCTCAGAAGCTCCTGAGGATAGTGAGGGAAAAATCAAAGGGTTCCTAAACAAATTAAATTTGCCACCATTTTCAGGCACACAGGGCCGACTGTTGGATCACCCATTTACCCAGGAGAAACTCTGGGTGGTGATTAAAGGCCTTAAGCACAATAAATCCCCGGGCCCGGACAGATTCATTAGTGAATACTACCAAAAATTTCAGCAGGAACAATCTCCCACCTTGCTCCAAATATGCAGCTTAGCTCATGAAACCTAGGAAGCTCCAGATACATGGGCCAGAGCCCTGATATCAGTCATACCTAAACAAGGGAAAGATGGGACTCTCTGAGGTAGTTATCAGCCCATTTCATTCCTAAATGTTGATGTAAACATTTTTTGCCAGAATGATTGCCAACCGTCTCCAATCAGTGGTCACTCAGCTGGTCCACCCCGACCAGGTCGGCTTTATGCCAGGAAGACAACTACATGATAATGTTAAAAGACTGCTAACAATAATGTCTCTGACCCTCAGGGTGAGGGGGGAATAATCAGCACTGGTAGTCATCCTAAATGCAGAAAAGGTATTCAACCACCTGGAGTGGCCCTTCCTAGTGGCCGTCCTGGAGAAGTTCAATTTTGAGCCTAAATTTAGGGCATGGGTAGCAGCCCTCTACTCCCATCCTTCAACACAAATTCGGGTAAATGGGGCACTATCACAACCCTTCTCTATAGGGAGAGGAACAAGGCAGGGGTGTCCTCTATCCCCCTTGCTCTTTGCCCTCAGTATGAAGCTACTGGCTGAGCCTTTTAGGTCCTCCCCCAATGTCCAAGGTATCCAGACAGGTTCTGTGGATAACCATATTTTGCTCTACATGGATGACACCCTTCTTTATCTGGGGGATCTTGACACCTCTCTCCCGGGGGCAATGGCTCTACTAAAGGAGTATGGTAGTGTATCTGGCTTTAAAATTAATGAGACAAAATCTGAGATCCTGCCACTTGGGGCAGGAGTCTCTACAAGGATAAAATCCTTAACCAATTTGAGGTGGATGTTGGGGAGCTTCGGATACCTGGGCATTCAAATCCCGCTAGACATTAGTAAACTTTACCAGCTAAATCATTGAAAGTTGCTGGAGGAGATAAGATAGGACTGTGAAAGGTGGTCAGTGCTCCCTCTGTCTATCACTGGCTAAGTCAAGATGGTAAGAATGAACATCCTGCCCAGAATGTTGTTTCAGTTCAATGCCATGCCCCTACACCATCCAAAGAAATTCTGGATGGATACTCATAGAATACTTTAGGAATTTATTTGGCAGGGAAGAAATCCAGGTTAAAATGGGCAGTACTTAAATTAGACAAAGGCAAGGGGGGACTGGGGGTGCCAGACCTAAGGGGATATTACAGAGCTGCACAGCTACATCATCTGGCAGCCTACTAGGTATCCAAGAGAAGCCCAGCTGGGTGACCATGGAGCTGGAGACTATCAGGAGAGATATCCTGGAGGCAACTCTGTTCAATGGTAAGCCCTCAGGGTGGCTAGGTGCCCTGCCCACATCCTGGGTCAAAAATGCAGTAAACATATGGTGTGCTTCACTGAGGGACTCTAAATTGGAAGGGGTCATTCCCGTGCATGGGCTAATTTCCAATTCTCTGGATTCTGTGCCAGGAAGGGACAATCCAGTTTTTAAAAGATGGAAGAAGGGGGGTCTAGGCACTTTTGCTCAAGTATCTGATGGAGAGACCTTGAAAAATTATACCCAATTAAAGCTAGAATTTAATCTGCCCCAGGCTGATTTTTATGCTTACCTTCAATTAAGACATTTCTTGCAAACCGGAGCTAAGAAAGGCTATTCCCAGCCCCACCCTGAACACCAGGCATTGGATCTTCTCTTGAATATTGCCAAGGGAAATGACCTGAAATCTCATCTGATTTCTATTACTTATAAGACCTGCAGGGGTCCTCCAGATAAACATAGGCAGCCCATCCACCAAAGGTGGGAAAAAGAACTAAATGTGGCAGAAAATATGATTAAATGGGATACATTGTGGGGACTAGCTCAACAAACCACAGCATCCCCTTTTTGGAGAGAATTTAGATGGAAAATAGTGTCAAGATATTTTAGAACCCCAGTGGTCACAAAGCATTTTGGGGGTCCAGCCACAGGGGAATGCTGAAGAAGATGTGGCCTGGAGGGCACGCATGAGCATATTTTTTGGAGTTGCCCTAAGGTCTGTGAATTCTGGAAATCAGTTATCAAACAGATGAGTGACATCTTACTGGTTCAATTACCAAGTGACCCCCGCTATCTGATTTTGGGGGAGCCCCCACCAGGGGTGAAAGGCCCCCAGGCCAGATACTTGTTCCTTATTTTGATTGCAGGGGCACAGAAATCCTTAACTAAGTTATGGGTAACAGAAAACTGCCCACAGAGGAACAGTGGCTGACGATTTGCAGTCAGATCAAAACCATGGAACAACTAATGTCCAATCTGAGATTACAGCTAGATAAACACAAGGCCCGATGGGCTTCCCTTTCTGGAATTCCTGACCAAAAGGGAAGGCATCACCATTATTAAGGTATTGTCGAGAGAATCCCTAGGTAGACCAACAACTCTGTGAAGGGAGTACAGGAGAAGGACACACACCACTTTATGTCTTTCATTCATTGAATTATACCAGTAGGAAGGGAAGCAGCACTGGTGGGGGGGAGAGAATGGGGGTGCATGTTGTGTTTTTATATTGTTTGTCTGTTTTACACACAAGGGCGGTTGTTAGATTAACCGTCAGATCAAGTATCAAGGAGATGTTAATTATTCTAGTGGCTGGGGGGCCGACATGGTCCTGTCAGCTGGTTATTACTCCTGTAATGTACTTTGCTACTGATCCATAGCCCAAATGTCCAGGGCTAGGTATGATATGGAATGTAATACTTAATGCCTACCTATGTGTAATTGTTTGTCTGACAATCTGGAAAAAACTAATAAAATTGCAATTTCCAAAAAAAGAAAATGCTGAAGCTAAACTGATCATTGACTGTGATTTTCTTTCAGATCAACCTAACAATGTTTCTCTCCAGGGTTATTTTAAGCAGCTGGGGGTGAAACCAAAACAGGGTGAACCTATGTTTAAAAAATGTAATGGGCTACTGTACAGAGTTTGGGTTAAACCTTAGACACAGGACCAGATGGAACATTTGGTTATACCACAAAAGTATAGATCTGAGTTGTTACAGATAGCACATGATAGTCCTATGGCTGGTCACTTGGGGAGGGATCGCACCCTTGCCAGATTGCTGTACAGATTTTACTGGCCTGGAATTCAAGATGTTGCTACCTATTGCAGTTCTTGTGCTGAGTGTCAGAAAGTAGCCCCAGTGACTAAAAAAGACAAGGTGCCCCTACCCTTGATAGATGTGCCTTTTGAGAGAATTGCAATGGATGTGGTTGGCCCCTTAGACAAAAGTAAAATGGCAATCAATTCAATTTGGTAGTATGTGACTATGCTACTCGATACCCAGAGGCAGTTCCAATGCATAGTGTCACAGCCCCTAAAGTGGCGGCAGAGCTTGACAAAATTTTCAGCAGGGTGGGCATACCTAAAGAGATTATTACTGATCAGGGTAATAATTTTGGTTCTGCATTACTGAAGGAGCTGTACCAACTACTATGTATCACTGCCATAAGAACCTCCCCTTATCACCCACAGAGAGATGGTCTTGTTGAGCATTTTAATCAAACCCTAAAACACATGTTAAAAAGGTTTGTAAAAGGGGAAGGGAAACACTGGGACCAATACTTACCTTACCTGCTTGTTGTTTACAGAGCAGTGCCACAAGCTTCAAAAGGTTTTTCACCATTTGAAATGCTGTATGGTAGACAACATAGATGGCCACTAGATGTAATAAAAGAAACATGGGAAGATAGCCCCAATCAGAAACAATGTATTACATCTTGTTTTTTTATTTATAATTCAAAGTTTATTCACCACATTTTTCACATTACAGGAGGCAGTAATGAGCACTTTGACATAGGATTCATAAAACAAATCAAATCATACTCCCCCCAACCTATCCCTTCCCCCCTTCCCAGCACAGCAGTTCATTCTAGCACTGTTATACCCGCTAACTACCTATACCAAGTGTAATTAAGATGATAACCTCGGCTACACACTACTTCATAGCCACTGTAATTAAAGTATGAAGGGGATCCCAGATATTCTTATACCTATGTAGTCTGTTTTGAAGGCTAGCAATAGCCTTCTCTGTACGTGCTGTATATTTGCTAAGATCTCGTGGAGCCACTCCTGATATGTTGGGCTGGTCCTTTCCTTCCAATGCCTGAGAATGACTTTTTTAACTGAGAGCGCCACCATAGATATGTGAAATCTCCGGATTTTAACCTTTATGGAGGAGAGATCCCCCAACAGGCAAATATCCAGTGTAAAATAGTCCTGTAGACCTAGTAAAGGATCCAGATTGGTTTTTATTTGCTCCCATAATGATGCTATCCGGGGGCATGCCCAGAAAAAATGGAAAAGTGATCCTGCATCCTGGGAACACTTATTACACCTATCGGTATCAAGAAGGCCCCATTTCACCAGTTTAGTTGGGGTATAGTATAAATTATGCAAGATATGGAACTGCATGAGACGTAATCTATCTTGGGATACATATTTATGACAGTACATCCAGAGGACGGGCCACTTAAAAGTATAGTGGGGAAAAAATGAAACCCAGAAGTTGGTGGGTCCACCACCGCGTCCGAGCCTCCATCGGAACAAGACTTGATAAATCTTAGAAATCACACCAGAAGAGACTAGTAAAGGGGAAAGTTCAGATACCAATGCAAAGGTCGGTAGATGGGGTGGAGTGGCCCCAAAGACTGTGGTTAACAAGTGTCTCAGTTGAAACACTTTAAAAGTCTGAGACTCAGGTATTTTGAACTTGTGCATGAACTGAGAAAATGAGAGCCACTCACCAACTTCATCCAGAAATGAAGTTACTATCCCCTCTCCTAAGTGAGGGAACCATGAATGGGAAATTTTCTATTTATTTATAGTGAAACCTGGGGAATTCCAAATAGATTGAGCGAGATCATTACTTTGATTATAATGCAAGAAAGAGCACAATTGCGAATGTACTCTTAGTGAGGTCATGATAGTGGGACATTTATTAATATCTTGCATCTGAGAAATTTTTTGATAGAGTATAGTCAGGGGGTCCATGTTCATAGACTGGAAAAAATCTAATTCAATCTTAAGCCAAACCAGGTTCATGTTATCTGGACCCGGTCTTACCCATCTCAGGTATTTAGCCAAATGACTAGCCCAGTAGTAGATGGGCAAGTAAGGAATCCGCAACCGCCCCCTCATTCTTAGGTGCAGCTAACTTGTGATATGCCAGCCTGGAGGTCTTATTCGACCAAATAAACTTGGTAAAGAGTTTACGTGTTTTCTGAAACCAACTTAGGGGGACGAATGAATTAAGATGTGACAAAGGATAAAATAAACGGGGAAACACATTCATCTTAATAATATTAATACGACCCCATAAAGATAAGGGGAGTTTATCCCATCTCTCTAAATCTTGAGTGATCCCCTGCAGAAGGGGTCCAGGTTCTCCTTAAACCACAAGGAGGGATTACGCGTTAATTTTATGCCTAAATATTTAATAGCCCGGGGTGACCAGCAAAGTCCCAGAGAAATAATGTCGGTCTTAAAGACTTTATGGTTAAGAGGGAAAAAGGATGTCTTACTGGGATTTAACTTATAATTCGAGAAACTACTAAATCTATCAACCCCCCTTAGCATATTCGGGATAGATATTAACGGATTAGCCAAATGTAGGAGAAGGTCATCAGCGTACGCTGTTACTTTCACTATCTAATTCCTAATGAGAATACCTTGTATCCCTTCATTGTTGAGAATATGTTGAATAAGGGGTTCCAGGTAAAGATTGAAAAGTAATGGAGAGAGAGGGCATCTCTGCCTCGTTCCTGACCGCAGTGTAAAAGACTTGGATAAAGTTCCATTCCCTGAAATCCTCGCTGTAGGAGACCGGTAAATTGCCCTGATCCAATTTATGAACATAGATGGGAATCCAAATGCCTTGAGGGCTTGAAAAAGAAAAGTCCAGTTAACCCGATCAAATGCCTTCTCGGCATCCAGGGAGACCAACCCCGCAGGATATATGGCATCCCTGGACTCCAAGAAGATATGGGAGAGAATACGCAGGTGATCTGAAGATGCACGTCCTCTCATAAATCCCACTTGAGACATACTCACAAGATCCGGAAGAACCAAGGTTAGTCTATCTGCCATTATCTTCGAGAGAATTTTGACATCTTGATTCAGCAAAGATATTGGCCTATATCACTGAACCATTTCTGGGTCTTTGTCCGGTTTAGGTAACAAAACTATCAATGCCTCAAACAGATGTGCATCTGCCACCTCTCCAGACAAGATATACAAATAGAGCCGATGCAACACAGGAAGTAGTTGCTCCATAAAAGCTTTATAAAATAAGGCCGAAAACCCATCTGGACCCGGGACTTTACCCGTAGGCAAGTCCTTTATAACAGTTGCTATCTCTTCCTGTGATAAAGGGGACGATATTAATTTCTTTTGAGAGTCAGATAGTAACAGAAGATGAGCTTTCTTGAGATACTCATCCAGTTTTTGAATGGGCGGAGGACTATCCATGTCCCTATATAATTGTTCGTAAAAAGTAGCAAATTCCTGGACTATCTCTGAGGGGGATACCTTCAGGGTCCTGTCAGACTGAGACCTTATTGGGGGTATAAATCTTGCTGATTCCTGTTGTTTTAAATGTAGAGCCAACAGGCGCCCTGCTTTTTCTCCTTGATCTGTAAAACTGGCCTTTGTACAGATTATTGCCAACTCAGCCTTCTCTCTTAACATTCCCAGATACTTATCTTAATATATTAACAATTTATGTGACTCCTCTTGAGAAATTAAATCTGGGTGTATACTTTCTAATACCCGTATCTGACACAATAAAAAGAGTAACTCCATTTCCTGTGCCCTCTTCCTCCTTGTAGCTAGACTAATGAGAATACCCCTTATATAAGCCTTAAAGGCTCCCCATAAAATATCCGATCTTGCACTATCCATTGGGTTGGTGGAAAAGAAAAACTCTATCTGCTCTTTCACCTCTCTTCTATACTTTTCATCTTTTAGTAATTGTTCATTTAATTTCCATCTGGTCTCTCTTTTGGGGATATTAAGAAAAGCCAAATTACCCAAGACTAAAGAATGATCCGATATTGGACTCGGTTGCATCGAGGTGGAAACAACCCCTGGCAAGAGCTCATGAGAAACTAATAGGTAATCAATGCGAGATTGCGTGCCATGAACTGGCAAGCAATAAGTATATTCCCTAATATTAGGATGTGTGACCCTCCAGACATTGTACAATCTGCACTGATCCATCATCTCCTTAAAGGCCCTGTGTCCAGGTGTCGGTCCCCTCGACCTAGTGCTTGATCTATCCAGATTCAGATCCAAAACTAAATTAAAATCTCCCCCTAATATAATTGGAATAGGGAGTATACGAAGAATCGTGGAAATCAATTTCAAAAAAAAAGAGGGATCGTCTGTGTTTGGACCGTATATGCTACCCTAAAACCAGTGGCATGGCCCAAATAGTGCCCTGCACTAAGACATATCTGCCTTCCGAATCCTTAAATACCTGAGAAGGGACAAATGGGATATTTCTGTTAATCAGTATCATGACCCCACAACTACTGGTTTCCCGGAAGCATGAAAAACCTGACCTATCTGTTGTCTTCGAAGTTGTAATACTTCGGAATCCACTAAATGAGATTCTTGTATGAATGATATCTGGGCACGTAACAAACTCAGGTGTTTAAGTATCTGATATTGGTTCATTTTTTTCCTGATCCCCTTCACATTCCACGTAGCAATATTAATATTTTGAGCCATCTATTATATCAGGTATAATCCAGATAAAATATCTAACATATCCTGCTGTCATGTAACAGGTGATTCTATTCCCCTGAATCTGCTGTGCCGGTCTCCCACCCCCCAATGGACTCCTGTCCCTCCCCACTCCCCCGATTAGCCCTCGAACAATCCACATCATCCGTATCTCCAAAACATAATCCAAAAAAACATCCACCCAAACCCCCCTCTTATCGCTAACAACATTCAGCAATGCTCCATTTACTCCTCCCCCAGCCCTCTGAAAAGCCATCCCCCAAACCCTGTATTCTTTATAATACATTCCCCTTTTTTGAAATGCTAGTAATAAATGAAAGAGAGAGAATATAACATCCCTACTATACAGGCCCTTGTATTAACCGTCTATCCCCTAATGAGGGCCATTAGTAGTAAGCCAATATCAATAAAACATCGCCCCCAGTAACATCACGGCTTACAAGGGTATATGGCTTGTTGAGTGCGATAAGGCGCCTCGTGGCAGAAGATCGGGAAGTCAACCTCAGCCAAACATAACATGCATTGAGTGGGCCTTTGTCTCAGCAGGCTCTCCAGCCCTATAGGGACAAGCTCCCGATCCTCTCCTCCCTGTTGCTGCACCTTTGTCCCAGTAAATCCCAGCTTATCTCCTACTTTAGGAGCCCTTGGCACTTAACATGCATGGAGCACAAGCTCCCTCCTGTGTTATGAGTGTGTAACAGCACCCTGATGCCTTACAAAGGAAGGGACATCTTAGCCCTTGTAACTGGATTTCCCAAAAGGCTAAAGCCTTCCACCAAACCCTTCCTTACTAAACTCCCACAGAAGAGGGGGAGACCAGATGTTGCTAAATGGGCATTGTTTTCTGCCAATACGAAAACTAGCGAGAAATCGCTTGATTACTTGAGACCCCAGACCCAGACAAAACAAGCAGGAATATGCTTCCATAACTGGAACACTTAGAAAATCGAAGGGCCCAAAACCCCAGACCCAAACAAGACAAGTAAGAGCATGCATCCACAACTAGATCACTGTAAAAAAGAAAAAGAAAGTCCTTTCTGCCCCATATTCGGGTTGAAGTGAAAGTCCAAGAATGTGTAACCGTTGCTTTCCAGAAGATCCCTTTACATGAGTACCCAGCCTTCTTAAAGCGGTTCTCATCTTGTTGAGAGAGCCCTAAGGCCTTTCATGTGTCTCTGAAGAGATCTGGCAGTGCTAATTTTAAACCAGCAAACGCTGCCTCCGGATCTTCGTAGGTAGCCCAGGAACCAGCCACCAATACCTGTAGCCTGGCCCGGTATCCCATATGAAATTTAAGTCCAGCAGCAATAATTTTTGAAACAACGGGATGAAAAGCCGCTCTCTTCAAATGGACTGAATCCGGGATATCTTGCGCTATTCTAAGCTTAACTTGCTCCCAGCGAATTTCTTGGAGTTCTGTCACTTTGTACAGGAAATGTTGTCGCTCTAAAAAATTTGAGAAATGACAGATTATAGGTCGGTGCGTTGCTCCAGGAGGGGGCTTCGGTCTTAATGACCTGTGGGCTCTCTCAATAATATATTTAGCCCCAAATGGGGAAGGGCCTGCAATCTTCTCCACCAACTTCTGGATAAAAGCTATGGTATTCTGGCCCTCTTCTCCCTCTGGTAACCCAAGGATCACATCATTATTTTTCCGGCTACTACCTTCAAGGTCTTCAATCTTGACCTCAAATCTAGACAGTTTCTAACGCATTGCTGCCATCTCAGGCTCGAACTTCTCGACTTGCTTCTCTAGAGAGAAGATCCTAGTTGTGTTGTCTGAGGTAGCGAGGGCAATTTCTTCTAGTTTTCTCGTGAGCGATTTCATTTCTGATGCCATCTCCTTGATCTCATCTCTGAAAGGTTTAAATTCCTCCAAAAATCTGGACAATGTGAGTGGCTCCTGATCCGCCCCTAGATTTAGAATATATCCCTTTTCTGTTCCACTCGAGGCCCGGGATTTTTTTGAGGTCTTCTCTGGTGTAACTGGCGGGGTGTGTTTCTGCTGTTGTTTTTTCATGTAAACATCCATTCTCTCTCGAAATCGCCCTGCAAGGGCACAAAGTTGTAGGGAACCAGAATAACTCGAAATTAGAGGTTTAGAGATCGAGAAAGTATACCAGAAAATGGAAATATAGAAATGGGAGGCTGGAGCTATACAGAGGAGCGACTATCCAGTAGCTTGCATCATGTGGTCCCCTGTATTACATCTTATATGTGGGCCCTGAGAAAGAAGCTGGCAATATATTTATTTATTTGCTTTTGTTGACCGGGTAAGTCACACTAGACAGCCAAGTGCCTATTTTCAGGTGCGACCCGGGGAGAGTTACAAGCTTGGATAACAGGTACAGTGACAAATTGGTATTATACACAAAGAGTATTACATGTCATATAGAGAAATAAAGGTAGAAAGGCAACCAGTAAGAAGACACCCGCCTGGGGGAGGTTACAGATGGCCCGGGAGAGTTAAGAGATAGAGAGTACATATACAGTGAGTGAGTCAGATTTACATACAGTGATATTGCAGGCGTTAACAACAGTAGCATTACATTTGGCCAATTTCTAGACCAGTGACCAGGAGAGTAAGTGCAGTGGGCCTGGAGTGCGCAGAGACCCCCCCTTGAGAGGATAGTTCATGGGGCTACAGAGCACAAGGACAGGAGGAGGAGCCCTTCAGGAATGTCCAAAGGGATGTTTTAAACCCTGGATGGGAGAGGGTGGACCGAGTAAAGGCAGGGAACGAGTTCCATAGTTTGGGGGCATAGTTGGCGAATGCTCGATCGCCCACAAGTGTGTGTGTTCTGGGAACCAAGCAGTTTAGTGCCACCCCTGACCTAAGGTGGTGGGAAGAGTTGTCGGGGTTGAGGGGCAGGGCTAGGGTAGCGGGGGTGGCTGTTCTAATGATGTTGTCAACGAAGTTCCCTATTATGAAGGTACGATGCTTCTCAGGGGGAAGCCACTCAAGGCGAGTATAAAGGTCACAGCGGTGTGTCGGAGGGGCAGAGAGCACAAAGCGGCAGATGCTGTTGTAGGCTGTATCCCATTTCAAGAGGTTGGATTTTGGCACAGGGTCAAAGGCCACTAGCCCATAACAGAGGGAGGGGAGGAGAACGCCCCTGGCTAGGGCCATCTGAGCGGCCGGGGTGAGGCAGTTTTTGGCTCTCTATGCGAGTCCGAGTTTAACATTCGTAGCCTTGCAGATGTTTCAGATATGAAGGGAAAAGTCCAGCTGGGGGTCCAGAGTGACGCCAAGGTACCTGACAGCAGCAGCTATCTGCAAGGGCAAGCCGTCAGCCCCTTGGATTAGAAGGGGGGCAGGGCAGGATTTTGTTCTATTCAGGGACCTAAAGAGCATAGCCTGTTTTTTTTTAAGGTTGATGACAAGCTTATGCCCGCACAGCCAGGATTGGATCTGCTTGAAGTCGGAGTTTAGTTGGGACTTGATGGTGCCGATGTCTCGGGCGCTATCCAAGATGACAAGGTCGTCAGCGTACAGGGTGGCAAGCCCATGGGTGATGATAGATGGTAATTCGTTGATGAAAAGGGAGAAGAGTGTCGGGCCAAGGACAGACCCCTGGGGGACCCTGCATTGGACAGTGGTGAGGTTGGAAAAGATCCTGTTGAAGTTGGTGTATTGCTTCCTATCAGAGAGGTAATTGTGGAACCAGGCGTGAGCGGGGTTTGAGAGTCTGAGGGAGAGCAGAGTGGCACTGAGGAGGGAGTGATCTACCCTGTCAAAGGCCTTGGATAAGTCCACGAAAATCGCACTAGTGAGGTTGCCCTGGTCAGTTGCAGTTCTGATCTGTGAGGTGACTACAGCGAGGGCGGTTGCCTTGCTGTGCCCTTCCTGAACCCGTGTTGTGCTGGAGAGAGGAGATTGTGCTCCTGTAGGTACTCGGTTAACTGAGAGGCCACAACTTTCTCTAGAAGTTTTGATACGGCCGATAGAATAGCAATCAGTCGATAGTTCTGGGGATCTTTAGGGTTTCCTTGTTTGAGGACAGGGGTGATCTTGGCTATTTTCCAGACATCTGGGATGACACCTGTGGCAAGAGAGGTGTTAAAGATATGCATTATTGGCCAGGCTAGGAGGTGGGCACCTAGCCTGAGCAATTTTGGCCTGATGTTGTCGTCCCTGGGCCGGTGTGGGGGGAGAGGCTGGTGAGCAGCTTCTGGGTCTCGGTGATAGATACCTGCTGTAGAAAGAAGGAGGGTCTGGACGCAGATCTGGGTCGAGCAGCATTGGGGGGGTATGTTACAGGTGGTTAAGAGTTTGATGACTTGGGGGCAATCGGGGCAGGAGGTAGGGGGGGTGGCCTGTTCAGAGAATATAGTGTTAAAGGTGTTAACGATTGTGTGAGGGCTGTTGCAGCTGACCCCATCAATGAGCAGATCTGTAGCTTGCCCTGTCGCAGAGCCTCCGACTGCACTTTTTATGTTCTGCCAAAAGCTCCTTTGGTTGTTGCTAGAGGAGAGTAGTACGGATCGGCAGAACTCGCTTTTGGCAGCCCTGATGGCTTTTTTGCAGGAGTTTCTGAGGCACCTGTAGGCGGCAAGATCATCAACGCTGAGAGAGGCCTTATAGGTCTCCCAGCATTTGTCCCTGAGTTTCATTAGAGAGAATAGACCCCCATGAAGCCATTTGGTGACGGTGCCTTGCACCCTCCTTCTAGTGAGGGGTGCATGCTTGTTCTGCACTGGGATGTATTTGGCTAGGAATGCATCCAGTGCTTGATTTGGGTCCAAGGAGGCGGTGATCTCGGACCAGTCAATTGATCTGAGGTTGCTGAGGAAGTCGGGTAAGTAGAGCTTTGAGTAGTCCCTCATCTGTATCACTTTGCTTGGTATTCTCGCCTGAGAGATGCCCCAGGTACAAAAGGTGGGCGAGTGGTCTGAGATGGCATCAGGTAGGATGCCCGAGGATGGGAGTCTGTCAGGCCTGTTGGTCAGGACCCAGTCAATCAGTGATCCTTTATCCCCCTTGGGGGAGGGTCTTGTTGGCTCAGTGATAATCTGGCTCAGAGCAAGGCCTGAGAGCAAAGGCTCATAGGATTTAGAATTGGATCCTATCCAGTTGAGGTTGAAGTCTCCAATAATGAGGACCTCATTTGTGCCCACCCTAGAGCTGATGCTGTGTAGAAGTGAGGAGAGTCCAGGTAGCCTGCCTCTGGGAGCGTTATAGCAGCAAATCAGGTGGATTTTCTTTGTGAGCCCTAGTAGGAGAAGGGTGTGCAGGAACTCACATGTTGAGGGGAGGGTAGGTGGGTGGTCAATGGCAGACACATTGAGGTGGACTTTATAGTAAAGTAGCACCCCCCGCATTTGTTCCCCCTACGATCGCACCTGACATGGCTATAACCTGGCAGGGCACATATAGCATCAGGACTGTGTGGTTTTAGCTATGTTTCCATGATACCCAATATATCTGGATTATAGTGGGCAACCCAGGCAGCGAGCTCAGCAAGGTTGCATAGGAGGCTGCGGACATTTAGATGGACGATTTTTGCCCCTTGACAGATAGCCATGGGGGGTTGAGGGATGCAGGAGGCCATCCTGTTTGTGAGTGGTAGTTTCACCTCTGGTGGGCCCAGAGGGAAGGGGGGGTTGAGGAGGTAGCCATGCTAGCAGGCGGGGGGGGGGTTGTTGGGCACAGATGGGCCCAAAAGAGCACGGGGCAGTACACTGTGTACGCAGTGCAGTAGTAATGCCCAGACAAGATGTGAGCCTGCTGTATGTTTTTTTTTTTTACTAGTTAGCAAGGAGCTAGAGATTAATTAGGTCTGCCCCTAGTGGCAGGTTAGTATAACCTGCAAATGGAGAACTGGGCTGATAGGTCAAATTACCACCACATGTGACCACTCTCAGCCTATTTAAGGGAGAGCCAACCAAGGGTGGTGGTGGGGGCGGTGGGGAGTCGAACGCATAGCGTTCGGCTGGACTAGAGCATCTGCGGCGACAAAACAGGGCCTGATTCGTTGCTGTTGCTGTGCCCAATAACAGGTTTGGAGTTGCTGTTCAAATGGCACCAAAAAGCGTTGTCCACGATTCTGAAATTACCTCTTTTGTTTTCCTCAGGTGTGCTGGGGGGGAGGGCCGTGGAGCGCCCTTGTGACCTTGGGGGTCCGGTACCGCTGTGGAGGAAAAAGGGAGAGTCAGCAGGCTTTATACAGTAATTTGGGGAAGGGGGAGGGGGGCGTTTGGTGAACAAGATGAGCTGGGAGTGGGGACAGGGGACAGTCAGCAGAGCAAGGTAAAAGCATCTATATTGAAAGCAAATATACAGGTACACAGCATGTATTCAGGCTACCAGCGTTAAAGGGGAGTAAACAGTAAGGTACGATGGTTCAAAGCAGCTCAAATGAAACGTGCAAAACAGTCTATCTGTACATCTGCGGTGACAAAACAGGGCCTGATTCGCTGCTGTTGCTGTGCCCAATAACAGGTTTGGAGTTGCTGTTCAAATGGCACCAAAAAGCATTTTCTACGATTCTGAAATTACCTCTTTTGTTTTCCTCCGGTGTGCTGGGGGGCGGGAGGGCCGAGGAGCACCCTCGCGACTTCGGGGGTCCAGTACCACTGTTGATATTGCCCATAGTAATCAGGAAGAGGCCCCAAACCAGCAGAAGGTGTATTATGACTATGGGGTAAAATAAAAAGTTTTTGTGCTAGGAGAAAAGATCTTGCTACTGTTACCCACTACAGAAAATAAACTGTTAATGAAGTAGCAAGGGCCTTTCAAAGTGCTTAGATGTACTGGCACAGTTAACTATGAGATTGAGACTCCTGATAGGAAAAATCTAACTAAAATATACCATACTAACCTCCTCAAGAAATGATTGAAAAAACACCAAAAGCTGCTTTGCTGTTTTGCTGTTTTGCTGTTTTTACCAGAAACTGATAAACAAGATATTGGTGTAACTTATGATAGACTCAAACTAACCATAACTGCTGATGCTGTAAAGGTGAATGGTTCCTTAACCTCCAAACAAACCACAGAAATGTGTAACTTGCTAAAGACAAAACAGTACTTTTACCATAGTACCAGGCCGAGCAAAAGGGGTCGAGCATGTAATAGTGACAGGGAATACTCCCTCTATTACACAAAAGCCATACATATTACCAGAGCAGTTAAGAGCAGACAAGGTTAAGGAAATACAACAACTGAAAGAATTGGGTATAATAAAAGAGTTGAGAAATGCTTGGTCATCACCAATGGTGACTGTAAACAAAAAAGAAGGGGGTGAAAGAATTAGTCTTGGTTTTAGGAAACTTAATCAAGTGTCAGAATTTGACAGTCATCTTGTGCCCAGAATAAATGATTTGATGGGCAGACTAGGAAGTGTCAAGTATATCAGTACCGTCGATCTCACCAAGAGTTACTAACAAATCCTCCTGGCTAAAGAATCCAGAGACAAAACTGCATTTGCCACGCCTACAGGATTATATCAGTTCATCACCATGCTGTTTCGTTTACATGGTGCACCTACTACATTCCAGCGGTACATGGATGTAATTTTAGCTACTCACACTGGTTATTGTGTTGCATACCTGGCTGTTGTCATAGTGTACAGTCCAGACTGGAAAAGCCACCTGGAACACCTATAAGCAGTTATCCAATCAATCAAAAATGCAGGTTGTATGACTTACATAGCGTATGGGTGAAGTGGTTATGTAAAACTATACCAAGTTATTTTCCCTATTTCAAGCCTTTAGACATGCTGCCCAATTATTAGACCTATTTGCAATAACTTAAAAGACTAAGTATAGTAGGGGTAATTATGTGGTGAGTTAGCTCACTGCTCAATTTGTGAATTGTTTAAGAGATCCTGTTACATTATTTCTGAATACCCACAGGGCTGGTTGCACTGCTCTGCCTAAGTATGTGGGTAAATTATGCAACTTAATTGAGGCCAGACAATTGTGGTGTAATAGAGCTACTGTTACTGGTGTCTTTTACCCCTCCTCAACTATTTAATTTTACAAGAGAGGGGATGCTTTGGTTTAACATATACAATAATGGATGAAGAAGTGTGCTTAATGAGAATGTAATGGTCACCTGCGGTGTGGAATGCTACATAAACCCCGAGGGTGAAGCCAGAGGGGTTTATTAAATCATCCCACACACTGAGGGCAACCATTACATTCAAGTAGGACACACTTTCCCATCTTTTATTATTTATAATTGCTGGTCAGCAATTTTTTCCAAGTTTTGTTTACTATGTGTTACACACACACACACACACACACACACACACACACACACACACACACACACTCTCTCTTAGACAGTCTTTTTTCCTGTGCTTTACATTTTTGTTTTGTATAACTGCTTTTTTTATTTCAACGTATTCTTTCTTCGAGAACAGTTTACAGTTTAAATCGCGTTCGCGATCACTGCTTACCTGACTCAACGAGATTGGAGCCATTTCCCGGTGGCAGTTCTTGCCTGCTGCAGCCGCAGGGATCAACCAGATACATTTTTGTTATTTTAAATGGAGGAACTGCTTATTTACAATAAAAAAAAAAACTGACTGGGCACGTGCTCACCATTATAACCTGTGGGTTATAATGGCAAATTATAACTGGTTCAGCATATAGAAAAAATTGCTGACCAGTTATATAGATTTTTGTTTTATTCTTTACTGTGGTGAGAGTAATAAAGGCCTGCAAAGTAATTAGTTCAAATTTACTCCTTAAAGTAACTGTTGGGCAGTCCTTGATTGTACATGGGCTACAGTCACTGCTTATTTTATATACCCTGCCTGTACTACATCTGTACATTTACTATGGATGTCTGTGTATCTCATGTACTGTTCTTTCATTTATAATGCAGTTTTATGCTGTAAGATCATAAAATCATATAAATAAAAAGTTTAAAAAAATACAGGTTTGACAATTAATCCTACCAAGTGTGCATTTGGAATGCAGGAAACCAGATATGTGGGCTATGTTTGGGAAATGGAGACATCAAGCCATAGGTTTCCAAGCTAGAAGCTGTAGCTAACAGCCCAGTCCCCAAAACCAAGAAACATGTCAGGTCATTTTTAGGGCTGGCTGGTTATTATTGGAGATTTGTTCCCAGCTTTGTCGAGTTAGCCACTTCCCTCACTGGACTCACAAAGAAATGTTTCCCGAATAATGTGAAATGAATCCCAGACTGTGATGAGGCTTTTCGGGCCATTAACGCTGCATTATGTTCAGCCCCTGTTTTAAGAAGCCCAGACTTTGAGAAACAATTTCTGCTACAGACTAATGCATCAGAGGTAGGCCTAGGTGCAGTCTTGAGTTAGCATATAGATGGGAAAAAACATCCCATTCTATATATCAGTAGGAAGTTGCACGACAGAGAGAGAATAGATACTCCACCATTGAAAAGAAATGCCTCGAGGCAAAGTGGCCATGGAGTCCCTTAAGTTTTATTTACTAGGAGCTGACTTTGTACTTGTAAGACATCACAATCCTTGTTGGCTTAACCAAATGAAGGATAACTATTTTAGAATCACACGGTGGTACCTGGCACTATAGCCAATTAAATTTAAAGTGATTCACAAATCTTGGAAAGAGAATATCAATTCTGATTTTCTGTCAAAATATGGATCAGGAATTGAGAATTCTGAATGTTGAAAAAATTTGAGTTGAAACTTCTTTGTTTGCTATAATGCATATGCACTGTACTGTAAAGGTTATAAGCCATTATACCATGGACCTTGGACACCGACCAATGAAAACGGCAGGATGGCACATTACCTCCATTGTAAATCCTCTGATAATCACCTCAAACGGTGCCAGCCAGCCGCATCTTGAAAAAAAAAGCAATCCGAAGGCGAAATTGCGGAACTCTGACCGCCATCTTGTTTCCCCGCTAAGCGGAGACTGTAAAACAGCAGCTCCTGCATTACTAAAATGAAAGAAAACAAAAACTGACTGGATTAAGTATTATACCAAGTACTGTATTTTTTTAAAATAATAAAAAAGCAGTACTTGGTATAATTGCAATAAGCCACTCTGGGGTGTGGGTGATCGGGGGATTTATCATGGCTGCCACGGATTTACCCACTCAGCTGCGCCTCATGGGCAAACCACTCCAGCTGTGGTAAATCCCCAATCACCCACACCCCAGAGTGGCTTATTGCTTAAATGTTAGATGGGAATTTAATAGAAAGTTTTGGAAACCTGTTTTTTTCTTAAAACAGTTTCCCTGATAAAGAGAGAGGTATGGACTGGGTTGAATAAGGCCCAGCCCCATTTGTTGTGCAGAAAGAGTTTAAATACAAGGGTCTGTTCTATACTCTCCTCTTTGGTCTCTTGTCTGTCTGGTTGCGCAACCAGATTTTCTTGTGTGACCTAGGAACTGATCACTCCTACAGTTTTGCAATTCTCTGCCTTTTGCTATCTATCTGCCTTCCCTTACTTTTTCTGAATTTTCTCCCCCCTTGCATATCTCCAGGTATAAACATATATGTGTATCTTTATGTGGAAATCTCACTAATGCTGGGATCCCTTTGTTTAAAATTGTATATAGTTATACTGTTGATGTGATTGCAAAAAGCTATTTGCAACTCAAGGGGTTAACCTGAGGTGCCGTTTTTAAGCCCTTTGCAGAGCTGTGAACAAGAGGTCAGTTCTGGGACACCATGTACTGTTTTGTTGCACCTGCAAGAAATGAAACTTACAAGAACATTCCTTAAACTTACAACAACATTCTGTGAGATGCAGGCTCTCTTAATGAGTTCCCAGACAAAGACTTATAAAAAGAGCAACAATGCTTTTGCTAGAGAGACAAGGCGATTGAGAGACTGAAACTTGGAATTAAGAGATACCCTCAGAAGAAGGACTTAGTTTTCTCTGCCTTTGTAAATAGTTATGCTGAATAATTTTAATTTTTTTATTTTGCTGTTATTGAGAAAAATAAAACACAGGGGCAGGGTGACCTGAACATGCCGGAGGTGGAGTGGGGCACTATGACATCCTCAGTGGCCAGGGAGCAGAGGTTGATGGATGTCTTCCAGGATGCCTTCCTAGTTCAGCATGTGGGGAGCCTACTAGGCAGGATCAGATTCTGGACATTGTCCTAGCAGATAATCACCAGATAAGGGGCCTGGAGGCAAGCAGCCCATTGGCAGGCAGTGATCATGCCTAGGGATGTAAGTTTGTCATGGATGAGGTTTTAATGACTCATTGTTTGTTCATGAAATCATTAGTAAACAGTAGAACATGTTGTGGCACTGTCATCATTGCTACATTCTGATGACACTAGTGAAAGTCATGGAAGTCCTGAATAAAGATCAAATGTCATGGAATCAATGACGTGTATGACTGCCATGACAAACTTACATCCCTAATCACTCCATGGTCTGTTTTTTTATGTTTCTGGGGGAGAGGAAATTCACACTAACACAGAAGTAATAGATTTCGGGGGGGGCAGACTTTGAGGGCATGGGAAGGATTCTTAAAGGGTGCTTGGATGAGATAAGGCCACACATGGATGCTGGTAGCTTGTTGGAGACCATCAAGAACGGGGTGCAGGAGGCTTCGAGGGCCTGCACAAAGGTAAGGTGCAAGCAATGTAGGGCCAGTAAGCTGTGATGGTGGACCCAGGAAGTGCAGGAGGCAGTGAGGGAGAAAAAGGCTGCCTACTCGCACTTAAAGTGCTCAAGGAGGCTAGGGAGAGGGAAGAGTATGAGTTCCTGGCTAAAAAGGTCACCAGGGTGGTAAGGGGGCCAAGGCGAAGAAGGAGCTTAACCTGGCCAGGGATATCCACAGGAGGGGAAAGGGCTTCTATAGATACATAGGGGAGAAAAGAAAAGTGAGGGCACAGATCAGCAGAATTTGAATGGGAGGGATGGGCGTAGGAAGCTGGGGAACAACCAGAGGTGCTAAATGAGTACTTTGCCTCTGTCTTTACTGCAGGAGGTGGGGGATCCTTCCAACCCAATGGGAAGGAAGTGGAGCCCACTGAACCAGGAGGTCAACTGGAGACTGAAGGACTGTATGAGGCTAGGACAGGGGATGGGTCATATCTAGAAGGGGAGGAGAGGATGCATGAGGAGGTAGGATGGGAAGGTGAAATCACAGTGGATAGGATGGCCGGCCCGGTGATGCTGAAGGTTGAGGCGCTGGACACCACACCTCGCATCACGCCAGCGACCCGTGTTCGGGAACGAGCCCGGGGTGCTGGGGGTCGACGGGGAAGGAGTAGGATTGAGCATCCATAGGACAGCTCTCCTCTCCCTGGGGGATCAGGGGCATCCCGATGCAGGAGAGACCCCAGTGGAGACAGATGCTTCAGCTGCTGGGAGCACAAAGCGTGGCAGGAGGCAGGCCTGGCCAGAAGCGTGTAGGCGGATGCGGCGCACGCTCATGCCATTAGGCGTCAGTGCACGCCTGCCGGCTTAGGGGGGGAGAAAGGGGAAAAAGGAGGGCACTGGTTGCGGCAGCATGATGGCCATCTCCGCGCAGGACTCTCCCGGTACCTGGGCGCGTGGCAAAATACTGGATCCAGACAGGGTGGGTTGAGCTCCGGAGGGAGTGCTCCCAACCCCCCTGCTGTGGGGAGTAAGCCGCGGGGGTAGTCGTGGGGCCTAATTAGGTGGCCGGGGGAGTTCAAGGGGATGGTGGCCGGACAGACCTGCGGGTGATGCCAGGACGTGGCAGGTAAGCAGATCAGTGGCCCTGGGGGGAAAAAAAAAACTGTGGATAGGGTGAGAAAGGCCCTCCAGTCACTAAAGATTGAGAAGGCACTGGGGCCAGATGGGCTGCATCCAAGGGTGCTGAAGGAACTGGCTGATGTGCTGTAAGCTCCACTGACCTCACTCTTCAACATCTCCCTGATGACAGGGTGGGTGCCTCAAGATTGGAAGGTTGCTCATGTGGTGCCTATCCATAAGGGGGGTCCAGAGAGGAGATGGGAAATTTTAAGGCCTGCTAGCCTAGCATCTGTGGTAGGCAAGGTTATGAAGGGCATTGTCAAATAGAGGCTGGGGGGGCACTGGAAAAGTTGGGGAACCTGGATGACAGGCAGTATGGTTTTGTACCAGGGAGGTCATGCCAGACTAACCTGCTGGAGTTTTATGACTGGGTGATGGGTGCTTTGAGCTTACATATGCCGGTGGATGTCCTCTATCTGGATTTCAGTAAGGCGTTCAACTCGGTACCCCACAATGGCCTACTAACAAAGCTGAGGGGGATGGGGGGACAGTTGCTCAGGTGGGTGGAGAACTGGCTTATGGAGTGAATACAGCGAGTGGTGGTTGTAGAGATAGTCTCCTTCCCCAAGAAGGTCATCAGTGGGATCCCCCAGGTTACGGTCCTGGGGCCACTCCTGTTCAATTCCTATGTCTCGGACATAGGGTGGGGTGTTAGGAGTAGGTTGAGTCTCTTTGTGGATGACTGAAAACTGGGAGCACTGGCGGACGGGCAGGAGGGGAGAGAGGCCCTGCAGGGGGATCTGGATACCCTGGGGGTGTGTGCAAGGAAGTGGGGATTGATGTTTAATGCAGGTAAATGTAGGGTGCTGCATCTGGGGGTCATAAACCTGGGACATGCATACACCCTAGGAGGGACCACACTGCAAGTCACATTGGGCTAGAGGGACCTAGGGATAGTGGTGGACAGCAAAATGAATAACACTGAGAATTGTCGAAGAGCTGCAACAAAAGCAAACAGGATACTGGGCTGCATAACCAGGGGGATTACCTCCAGGAGGAGGGAGGTGATCCTCCCTCGGTATAATGCCCTGGTTAGGCCTCATCTTGAGTATTGTGTGCAGTTCTGGAGACCCCATCTTAAGAGGGATATAGCGCCGCTGGATAGGGTCCAGAGGAGGGTGACCAGGATGATTCAGGTCATGGAGGGTAGGACCTATGAGGAGAGACTGGAAGAACCAGTCTGTATGTATTGGAGGAGAGGAGGGACAGAGGGGACATGATAGAAGCTTTCAAGTATGTAAAGAGGATAAATAAGGGTGGAGCCAGGGAAGTGTTCAGGTTCAAGAAAGGGGGAACTAGCAGGGGGCATGAGTGAAAGCTGGAAGGTAGGAAGTACAGGGGGAGCACAGGAGACACTTCTTCACTGAGAGGGTGGTGGAACCATGGAATGCACTGCCTAGGAGTCTGGTGGAAGAGGCCACAGTGGAAGGATTCAAGAAAGGTTGGGACAGGTACAGGGGGAAATTGAGGCCAGGGAAGACCACCTATGGGGCTGGGGGGTGGAGAAGTGAGGCCCCAGTAAGGAGCTAGCTTCTGAGCACACACAATAGACCGTGGAGCCTATTCTGCTGGCTTTTACTATGATACTATGATACTATTTGCAAATTTTGAAATTGCACCTGGTCATCATGTCCTTTCTGTCCCGTGCCTCAATGAGAAAGTCTAAGTAGGCCACGTCCACCACCCCGCTCTGGTCTATTTCCCTGGTCACCCATTCAAAGAAATCAGTCAGGCTCAGCTAACATGACCCCACCCTGTGAATCCATGCTGCCTCGGGTCTTGTAACCCACTGGATTCAAGATACTCCACAATCCTTTCCCTTAGCAGTGAATTCATTAACTTTCCCATCATTGATATCAGGCTGACCAGCCTATAGTTGCCTTCCTCCTCCCTGCTACCTCTCTTATTAAGCAGGACTACATCTGACCTCTTGCCATCCTCTGGAACCATACCACTTTCCAGTGAGCTGTTGAATATGGCTGTCAAAAGTGCAGCCAGTACCTCTCTGAGCTCCCTCAGTACCCTTGTGTTTACCCCATCTGGCCCCATGGCTTTGTCCACATTCAGATTTGCAAGTCCATTCATTAGTTTCTCTCCCCTGTAACTGGACTTGTATCCACATCCCTCCCCTCAGTGTTCCTGCTATTTTTATGTGGTCCATTCCATTCCCCTTCCACTGAGAATATTGAACGAAAGCATCTGTTCGGGATGTCTGCTTTTTCCTGCTTCTCTCTGCACCAAGTCGCCTTGCCCTTCTTAACCTCGCAATCCCTCCCTTAGTCTTCCACATTTCACATATGCACCTAAAAAGGTCTTACCTCTTTAGTTACCTCTTAGCTACCCTTTCCTCAGTTTATGCCATTGCTGTCTTCACCACTTTCCCTGCTTCTCTCTGCCTCTCTGGCACACCTCCCCATACTCTTCCCTCTGCATCTCTTTGTACCTTCTCACTGCTACCCTTTTAGTGTTAACTTTTTCAGCCACTTCCCTTAAGAATCATAACAGTCTCTTGTTTTCTCCTGCTTTTGCTCACTTCTTTTTTGCAGAGATTTGTTACCTTCACCATGCCATCCCTTAATTGTGCCACTGTTTCTCCACCCCACCCTAACTATTCCCCTCTACTAGGTTGTCTCTGAGGCATTCACTCATGTTTTATTTTAACCTACCATAAGGGCAGGACTTCATCCTTGTGTGGCTTGCTTCTGCTACCATCCTTATGTTGGACCACACTGTATGGTGATCATTGGTCCTCAGGTGGACTCCCACCTTGACTTCTCCAGTGCTGTCTCTAACCACACTAAAACCTCAAAAATGGACATGGGCTACATGCAGTTAGGTGAACTAAAGCAGAAGGAGATTATGTGACTTGCTCAAGGTCACACAATGAGATGGAACTTGAAACTGTTGTTCTGGAGCTTCATTACAGTTACCTGTGATAGCCCCTAGGCCACATTGCCATTCTGACTTGTACTCTATATTGATACTGTATGAATTTTGAATGTGGAGGAATGGAAGCAGTGAAGTCTCGTCAGGAATGCATTTACAACTATGAAAGCGTACCCATGCGTTGGGATCTTGAAGGGCCAGTGATTTTAGGGGCCGGGGTCTCTGAGTTTGGTACAGTATTATACACGCTGAGTATATGGTTACCTTTTTCATGCTAGAGCAGCATTTTCCCCTCATAATGCACCACATGAACACTGTGCAGCTGAGCCTGGACTGTGGTGCTGATGATAGAGGTTTAATTTGTTTGCTGCTCTGTTGGGGATGGGGGGCTGTGTCAATCATATTTTTGCATACAACAATGTCAGTGTCACGTTGTGTGGATTATGACTGGTCAGCCTGTCTGCCCTTCTCGTTTCTCAAGTTAGAATCGTTTCAGGTCCTGCCCCCACCCTCTCTCTAATGTATCCTTCCTACATTTTACAAAGTTGCAATGTTCTAGGCAGTTGGCACAAATCTCCATTTTGTCTTTAGCAAGAGAAGCAGCTGAGCAGTAGTGTGTATCTAAGTAAGTGGATGGAAGAGACAGCACATTCATTGTTTGCCTTTTTTTTTGCAAAACCAAAATCATGAAACAAAAGGTGATCCAGTCTGTGCTGCTTGGGGTACATATTTTTTCACAGGGCATAGCACTGAGGCTCCAACTGAAGGAGTCAATGCATATGTCAGGGTTGGCTATCCCTACATATAAGAACTCAAATCAAATAAAATAACTGTGCATGCACTCATCTGAAGAATATGCGCCCCCCCCCGAATAAAGACCCTATTGACTGAAGTGCCAGGCTGTTAGAGGGCCTTCCTTACACTTTCTGGATGTAAGTTTTACTCTGATTATTTATTTGAAAACTAGTAACTGGGAAAGACACAATGAGCCAAGGGTCATTTCCAGGTGCTAATTGTGGGGGTGGAAGGGATGGAAGATACAGAAAAAAAATGATAAATAGTAACATTAATTACTGCAATAAAATAAAGTGCAGAGTACAATATGACACATTAGAAGCTCAAATAAAGCAGCAAGGCACAATGAGAAATAATAATGTACCAGAACAGAGATCTGCACAGGGGGAAGGACTGTACTGCTGAGGAATAAAGTTTGGGAGCCTGAATACAGACTGAGGTAGAACCTAGAAGGAGGCCTGACAACAAGGATAGTAGGGTCTCCAAGCAGGGAGTGTAAGGGAGAGGGGTGACAGGAACAGGTGGGGTGGCAAGGAGTATCAGATGGTGCCTGAGGGAGCCAGGAGAGGTGGAGATGTGGAAGAAGGAGGGTGGCAGGTTCCAGACTGAGACAAAGCACTAGGAGGAGGCTGATTGCCCAGCAGAAGAGCAGGGATATGAAATGGAAAAGGTCTGATGATTCATGGAGTGGTGGAGGGGCATGAGTCAGGACAGATGGGAGAGAGGAGTGAAGAAAGGTAGGAAGGAAGTGACCCAAAACAGTATTTGGAAATGAAGGAGGTACAATAGGACTCGCTATGTGAGGGTACTGGGAGAATTGATATGGAGGAGTAGAGGAAACAGTGGTGAGTTTGGGGGGGGGGAAGAGTTGCTAGAAAAGCAGCAAAAGGCATTGCAGAAGGTATCCAGTCCAGCAAGGGAAGTGGAACGGGTGGTGCCAGAGTCAATGTTCACATAGTTGAAGAGCAAGAGCACTATTATGGTAACAAGCTGCCAGCAGACTTGCAGAGAAAAATAGTCTTTCTTGCGATACCTAGCAACAAGTTTGGAGTGGAGCTTGGCATGAATGGCATCAATATGGACAGACAAGTCAAGCTTATTGTCTAGCCACACAATGAGAAACTTGAAGGACTGAAGTGCTTCAAGGGGGGTGCCATCCAACGTGGAGAATACAGGGAGAATGGAGAGTCTGACCAGTTTCTGGCTGGTGCCAATGATCATGGACACAATTTTTTGTTTTGTTGACCTGGATTTGGTTGGAGCAGAAGTGGAGAAGGATGTCGTAGACGTCTTGATGGAGCAAGCCTTCCACATTTGTGGCAGGGCTGGAGATGGAGATGACTGTGTCATCTGCATAAATGTGAATATGCAATTTGGCACAGGTAGATGGGAGGTTGTTAAGAAAAAGGAAAAGAAGATGGGACTCAGGACGGAGCCATGTGGACCCCATTTTGGATGGTTAGTGAGGGTGACAGCATGCCAACAACCAGTACCAACTGCTGATGGCCCATGAGTTAGGAAGAAATCCTTCAACAGTGGGAGCTGAGAGGTCAGCAGAACTCCTGCTTGTCTAGGAGGGGTGGATAGGCCACCAAATCAAAGGCTCTGGCCAGATCAATGAAACTGGATGCCATGATATACATAAAGCTGGATGCCATGATGTACTCCTGATCCATCTCAGAATAGATCGAGCCAGTAGCACACAACAGGTGTAGATGGTGGAGAGGTGCTTTTAGAAGCCAGACTGGAAGGAGGGAGGGAAAGTTAGAGGAAGAGAGGATGTCAGAAAGAGAGTGGAGGAGGGAAATAGGATTGAAGTTACATGGGGAGGAGGGGTACTCTCCCTCTTTGTGAAGGGAAGAATTTTGTCAATCTTCCAGGACTGAGGAATAGCACAGAGAGATAAGGATCAGTTAAGTGATGGTGGATGTGATATCAGGAGCTATAGGACTTAGACAGGTTGAGGGAGGAAATGGCAAGCAGGGTCTCCTGGGCAGTGATGGGGAAATGGAAAGCCAGGGAGTGGGATGGAAAGGATGGAAGAACAAGAGGAGGAGGAGAGGAACTATTGGAGGATAATGGAGGGAACAAAGAGTGAAAAACACATTGAAGTGAGCTGCAACAGGTAAAGGGTCAGAAACATTGACATTTTGACTACTTTATCTGCGAATTTTGCATTTAGTCACGGAATATATATTTTAGCTCATTTTGCTGGCCACACCATGGAGCTGTTTTTGACTTTAAAGAGACTTGGTAAGTTATTTAAAATTGGATTTGCACCACTTGTCGTAGTGCCTTACCTGTAGCAAAAGTGAACAGAATATATATGGAAAAATTTGTTGATTAATGTAGTAGTGGAAGGGGTCATAGATTTCTTCATAGCCAATCCCTTCCACTTCCCGGTTCTGAGAGCTGCTGAAGTCCCACCCCTGCACTCAACAGCGTTATGACATGTGCCCAGGGTGAGTGTGGGAATGCACTTCATTATAGGCTATGGGGGGCACCTTTCTGATAATAATTGTTTATATAATGTATGGTAGAACGCTGCTAATCTTAGGAAATCATCTTTTCCTAAGGTTGTTAACCTATCGATATGACGTAGAAATGTTGTTAACCTATCGATGCTACGTCACATCGATAGGTTAACAACAGCGATCGGTCTGTGCATGTGCACGCCTTTTTTTACAGGGGGAACAGATGGATGAACACAGCGGTTAGGGAAGGACTGAACGGCCACGGCAGTGACTATTTTTTCAAAAAGTAAGCAGTCGTTTTACTTTTTACGAGGGACCATACACTATAAAAAATAATGTATGGTCCCTCTATCGGCAACTGGTCACTGTTAACCGTCTCGAGGTTGCCATGGTGACGTAAACCTCTCGAGCTTCGCTCTCGAGGTTTACAGGGTCACCCTGGCAACCTCTCAACAGTTAACAGACCGGTTACCAATAGAGGACCATGCATTATCCTCTATATTAAAATGGTCACTTGGTGATGAAACGTGGGCACTGGTTGACTAACAAGCCCCTTGTTGGTCGACCAGTGCCCATATTTCATCATCAAATGACCATTTTAATATAAAAAAAGATCAGAAAGATGCGCCCCATAGCCTATGGTGGCGCGCATCCCCATACTCTCCCTGGGCACACATCATACCTTTGCTGAGCATAGGGGCAGGACTTCAGCAGCTCCCAGAACCAGGAAGTGGAAGGGATCGGCTCTGAAGAAATTTATGATTCCTTCCACTACTACATTAAGCAACACATTTTTGCCATATATATCCAGTTCGCTTTTGCTGCAGGTAAGGCACCACAACATGTAGTGCAAATACTTAACTTTGTGAATCTCTTTAATTGTTTCTAGTTCTGCAGACAAGTGCATGGTCTTTTGGTTTTTTAATGTTGGACCCACCTGTTTTCTTCAATATATTTTTTCATATTAAATTTTCAGTGCCCATATTTTTGTGAGCAACACATCTGTGCTGTTCATACAATTAGGGAAAGAAGTGACTAGAAAACAGTTTTAGGAGCAAGCAGGCATCAATAGTGGGTCAGTGAGGTCATGAGAAATGAGCAGCACTACACACATGAGGCCTTACAACAACAAAGATGACTCACCTGCTACTACCACTTTGTTTACAGGTGGGTACAATATATTTTGTTTTAGCATTATGTTATGGTAGTGCAGGGTAAACAGCTGGGCTATTTCATTCAGATTGCTTGGGGGTGATCCATCCAAGGTGTGAAGGAATGAGCCTTGACAAAAAGTGACACTGGTTGAGGAGCACAATGGTATTTTTTAATTTTCACTCCGACTCACAGCACTACATTTAATTTAACCAGTACAGACTTATGTAACTTATCATGTTTTGTCTTCAGGAGTGGATGGCATGGGGTTGGAAGAAAATGGAGAAAGTTCAATAAAATGTTGATGCCATAGGTTGCTTATCACACTTAATGAACTGATGAGGAAGCAGGAATTTGTGGCAAAAAGGCTGATCTTGATTCTGTAAAAAACATTACAAGACCAAGCT
Source organism: Neoceratodus forsteri (assembly GCA_016271365.2). Lineage (NCBI taxonomy): Eukaryota > Metazoa > Chordata > Ceratodontiformes > Ceratodontidae > Neoceratodus > Neoceratodus forsteri. Next base: position 815,451,414 of record CM057454.1, read on the forward strand.
CGAATGAAAGATAAGCTTTATCTGCTTGCTATACACTTTGTGGATGTTTGTCTCTGTAAACTAGTGTGTGATTAAGCATTATTTGTAAATCGCCAGCCCAGTGGCAGTCATATGAGTAGTAGTAGTAGATTTTTATTAATTTATGGTGCCCTTCCTGAAGGCCCAGGGTGCCCTTACAAAACAATTAAAATATAAGCATAAAATAACAAGACAGAGACAATAAAACTAAAAAAAAGGCAAACATTAAAACCAGAACAAAACAATTAAAACAGTTCTCCATCTAAAGCAGTTAAAACAGCTATCTCAGACCTGAAAAAAAGCTTGTCCAAATAAAATTTTTTCAGTTTGTGTTTAAATACTTCCAGTGATGGTGCCTCCTGGAGATGGCTTGGCAGAGAATTCCAAAGTGTTGCAGCAGCAATCTCAAATGCTCGGTTCCCAGAGCTCTTCAGCCTTGCTGTGGGGATCTCCAGGAGAGCACCGGAAGCTGATCTCAGAGGCTAAGATGGGATGTTGGGATACAGGAGATCCTTTAGATAGCTTTGACCCATGCCATGTAGGGCCTTATAGGTCAAAAGACCTATCTTGAAGGTGATATGCCAACTCACTGGCAGCCAGTGCAGTTTGTGCAGCACTGGGGTAATATAGCTGTATCTGGAGTGACTCGTCAACACCTGTGCTGCTGTGTTCTGCAAAAGTTGCAGGTGGTGCAATGTACCACCTCTGACACCGAGGTAAAGGGCATTAGAGTAGTCAAGTCTCAAGGTCACAAAAGCATGTGCCAATGTGGCCAGGTGTTCAGGCAGGACAAAGGGCTTAATCCGGGCGATGTTCCAGAGATGGTAAAAACCGGTCCAGACAACAGCCGACACATGAGTATCAAATGTCAGCTTGTTATCAAACACAATGCCCAGATTTATCACCCTTGCTGAGACCTCCAGTTCTGTTGGGTCAATAAAAAGGCCCAATCTATCATCGGAGGTTCCTAAGCACACCCTTCGACCCGGCTCTATCACCAGTACCTCTGTCTCCCTGGGGTTCAGCCCAGCCAGTTCAATGCCATCCAGTCCTGAATTTTAGCCAGACATTTATTCAGACCATCAACAGCATCGGGTCTATTGGGTGAAAAAGACAGGTAGAGCTGAGTATCACCAGGGTAACAATGAAAACCCAGGCCATACTGTCTTATGACCTCACCCAAGGGCAGCATGTATACTGCAAACAACATGGGGGAGAGGACAGAACCTTAGAGAACTCCACAGAGAAGGTCTATAGGGTCAGAGGAACAATTTCCCAGAAACTGACCTCTGAAATCTACCCCGGAGAAAGGACTCAAACTAGCTGATGACCTTGCTGGTGAGTCCTACATACTCCCTCAGCCTGTCCAGCAACACCCCATAGTCTACAGTATCAAATGCTGAGGACAGATCAAGGAGGATAAGAATTTTAAGCTCTCCCCAATCTCTCACCCTGAGGAGGTCATTCAACACTTGACCAGTACTGTCTCTGTACTATGCATGGCCCTAAATCCAGACTGGAGTGGCTCATAAATCTGGAAGTCTGTGAGATGCTCCCTGAGCTGTTCTGCTACCACCTTCTCAAGAATCTTTGCTAAAAAAGGGAGGTTCAAGAAAGGTCAATAATTTGCCAGGACATCGGGATCCAACAATGTTTTTTTCAGCAGAGGCCTAACCAGGACCTGTTTTAAAGACTCAGGAAAGACTCCAGCTGATAGAGAACTCCTGACTATCCCAGCAAAGACCAGTCCCAGGGCCACGAAGCAGCCAACTAGTAGCCACATTGGGCCTGGGTCCAGGTTGCAGAATGTTGATTTTATTCTGTGGATTATCTCACAGATCTCCTGTATCATCACCAGCCGGAACTCACCCCAGGGTAGCGAAGTGTAATTGCTCATCTGAGAAATACCACTGTTGGAGGCTTGAATTCCACTAGATGCAATCCTGGATCTCACAGAGGACACTCTGTCTGAGAAGAATCGAGCAAACTCCTCACATTTGTGAGTTGAAAATGCTCTAACAAGCTCTAGACAAGCTGGGTGTAGCAGCCTGTCCACAACCCAGAAGAGCTGAGCTGGTCGATTCTTCCCAGCTGCAGTCATCCCGGACAAAAAAGTTGCCTTCTTTTGGATGATTACCTTCTAATATTCATGATAATGAGATATCAGGGTCACGTGATGGCATCTGGCTAGATAGCAGCTGAGATACTGAGCTCCCCCCGCTGGCCACCTTTTTGAGCATTTAATTAGTTATCCTGCTCATTTTCCTGACTTATTTGTATAAGAATCGTCTGGGGAAAGTTCCTACTACTATCTGGTGATTGTTGCAGCAAAAAAAAATGGTTGCTGGCTGGAGATGGAAGTGGATAGCAGGCAGGCCTCAGTCAGGCATACACCTCCTGCATCCCCAGAGAAGGCCTCCAAGAAGCAGAGGAACCAGGCCCCTACCAGAGCCGATCGAAGTGGGGATAAAGGGCAGCAGGCTGTACCACTATCTGAAGACAGATTTCTTCAACAGCTTACTCCCCTGAAAGATATCCTTCAAGATCTAGCTGGGGAACTTAAATCGCTGCTTAGTGATCTTTCCTCCGTCTCTACGAGAGTCACAGACATGGAAACCAGGCTAATCTCTTCCGAAATGTGGAGGTCTAGAACAGAAACGGAGATCACTGAACTCAGGCAACAAGTTAAAAAATTGCAAGCAAAGACCGAAGATTTGGAAGGACGAAACCTCCGAAACAATCTTCTAATTATGGGTATACCGGAATCGGAGGAAGGCCCAGACATCATGGCTTTTCTGCAGAAATTCCTGTGCAAAGTTGTGGGCCCATCTCCTATCGGCCCTACCTATCACTTAGAGTGAGCTCATCGCTCCCTGAGACCCAGGCCTGCTCCAGGGTCCCCTCCACATCCCATTATTGTTAAATTTTTGAGTTATGTGGAGAGGCATCATGTCTTTATGAAAACCCGTGAGCTGAAGGACATACTGTGGGGCTCATCGAAAATCAGGATTACCCAGGACCTACCTAAGGAGACCCGAGAGAAAAGAGCAGCCTACCATCCAGTTGTACAAAAACTGATTGCAGCTTCTATCCCATTTAGAATGGTGTATCCAGCGACCCTGAAAGTTACCATCAACGGCGCTACAGCTAGTTACAGCTCCCCGGAGGCGGCTAGCAAGGACCTGGAAATCAAATTGCCGGACTTATTTAAATTGCATGGCTGAAATTCCTACATGTCCTTATCTGGAGAACTGAACCCTATTTTCTGCTGGGACTAAACTTGTCTTTACAGCTGTATTAGTTTTATTATGATGCTTACTTGGCGGTGGCCGTGTGCTGCCTTTTCATTTTCTCTTCTCTCTCTGGTTTCTTCCCTTTCACCCTTGTTGTTTCTCTGGTCTTTCCGCTCTCTCTGTTGGGTCTCCCTCTTTTCCCGATGTGTTGGCCTGGGATGGGGTTGTGGTGGTGGGCTCCGGTTTGGCGGCGCTCCTCCCCCCCCATTTTTGGCCATTTGCCCAACCCGGAAGAACTTTGTTTCGGCGGTGATTGTTTCTGGATGGGGACTTCTT